>OY979698.1:96203379-98603379 GCA_963855945.1 Thereva nobilitata
AAAATTGATTAGGGGGTGATGCGGGGCTAAAATATATGTGACCTCTCAGGCCGGATGCGCCTGATTTTGTTTGACTCAGAGGCGCACCACGTAAATTCGCTATGCCAGACCTCTTATTCAGCTTCTGCTTTGGAAAACTAAACGTCGGTTTCTACCCACGACTGTGGCGAAAAATGATGGTCCCACGTCAGAAGTATACTATGTACTATTTTTTTTTGGGGTTTTTTATTTTTACGGTGCTTGGTTCGTCGAATTTTGAAAACGTTTTTGTGTGAAATTAGTAATTTTGCTTGGTTTAGATAAAGCTTCATTCCATTCAATAAACTCGTTCTATTCCGTTCAATTCGGAATATTTGCTTTCATTAGATCATACCCAAGGATTCCCTTCCGGTGTTTTGAGTTAAAATTGATTAGGGGGAGGGTGGGGGGGAGCTAAAATATATGTGGGTGCGCCTGATTTTGTTCCGCTTAGGAGCGCGCCCGACGAAGGGTTAAATCTCGACCCTTTCTTCTTGATATCTTTACAAGTACAATGAAAATCCTTGACAGAAAATGTGACCTACAATTCAGTTCAGAGATCAGTCCAACTGCAGTTCCAATACCCGCTAACATATATCCCACAGACCACTCAAACAGTCCCGTCAAACTGTAAGACACTAATCTTAATTAAATTCAAATATAGCACTAGAACGTATCCTTGAGAGGAATATCAAATGTTATTCTATTTAAAATAATTTTATATCCTTAAAAATTTACCAACTCCGATGGAATGTTTGGATTCAATTTGAAAATATAAATAAATGTCAATAAGCTGCAAAGGTTTGTTTGCTTTCATATCTGTCTGTGTGCCCCAAGGATACTTGTTGGTTAAAAGTCCCGAGATGATTTTACCCCAGTAGAGAAGGAAGCAACTTTCCACAGAGAGTGACATTGATGAAACCAAATTGGAATTTCTTGATAATTTAAAAATCAAAAAAACATAAAAATAAAACCAGAAATGTTTTAGGAGGAATTTGATATTGAAATTATAAATTCATTGAAATGCGGATAGGATTTGAAAAGTTTTTGGCCATTTTCAATTATAATTTCAGTCGCTTTGGCCTGTGACCATTTTTGTGTGCACGGCGCCGTATCGGAACCAGATTAATTGCGACAATTTTGAATTTTAAATACTTTTTTAATTGTTAATCTTCAAAAAGAGTCTAGTTTTAATTAATCTTATAAACAAATATTATTAAGAGATTTTCAATTGATAAAAGATTGTCGACCAAACTCTCAAAAATATTTTGTCATATTCATATTTATATACCACAAAACTTTCAATCTTCATTTTTCTTTAACATCCTTTTTATCCACACACAATCCTCCATCCCACAAAAAAAACGAATGTCTATACTCTTTGCCCTGAAATTTGAGTGCACATTCATGCGTGTCGAATATGACGATATTGATTGAAGTGTGTGTGCAATTCATTGCTGATAGCGATATCATCAGTTTTTCTATTTTCACCATAAATATCTCCGCTTGCAAAAACAGATAATAAAGGAAGAGCCAAGTCCTCTATTACGGTTCCATTTGTGGCCATATACTCTCGCACATTGCCCTTTGTCGGTTCTGCTGCCATATTGGCAATATACTCCATATATATGTCGTCCATGCATGTATTTTATTAAACGATTCCTAAAAGGATCCTTTTTGATTCTGGTTCCAGGTTCCACATCCTAATTATGACCAAAAGTGAAATTTTCACGCACCACTTAGGTCGACGCAATATGTCTCCGTATTTATAGCTGCCAAGGGATCTCTTATTTCTGAGTCTGAATTGATTATGGATCGTGGGGAATCGCCGTATATATATATATATATATTGGGGCCTGGCCCGTCTCCATTTGCAGAAGCGCCTTGCCTTTCCTTCACTTTCCTTCACTTTCCTTCCAAGTCATCGACTCCTCTCTGCAGAATGGCACAAGTCGTTTTATAACGTCGTGTTGTATCAATTTCTTAAATGTATGGCGAATGAATTGAAAGTTACCATCATTATATTTGATGGAAAATAACCAGATATTATTTTATAACGACAGCTATAAAATAACAATTTTCGAAAGTAGAAAATATTATGATTGCCGAACTTTTTTATTTTCGAATATGGCCTTTCATTTCGACTTTTATGGGAATACCTACATTTAATGTACACATATGCATGTGCATATAAATTTCGCCATTAAATGTTTGTTTATTGTTTTTGTTTGTGTGTGTTTTTTTCAGAAGCAGAAAACGTATTGAATTTTCTGTTGTTATTTTCAGTGTTTAAGTTGGCCTACATGCAGCTAAAATAATATTGTGCACAGGGATCGATATTCTTTATGCATAGACGGGAAGATAATAAAAAGAAGGACTGAGACAAGACCACTCGATCAAATCTTTAATTGTAGCAAGGATGTCGTAGTCGTAACGTTGTTATACCAGTTTTTGTGTAGGAATTGGTAGGTATGTTCAGGACATATTATTTTGTGATTCTGTCGAAGAAGTTGGAATAATGTTTCTTATATATATTTAGACGCACAGAGGCAAAGCTTCAATGGGTAATATCACCTTGTGACTTTTTTCCACATTTTTTTTCTTATTGGCTTAAACACTCCTTCAAGTATCAGCTATGAAAGGGAGAAACTTGTAAGGGAATTAAAAAAGTCATTTTTTCGAGCGTAGTCGTGAAGCAAAAGTAGCGTTTTTTCGAGTACTAAAAACTTTAACCTCAAATATCTCGGCTCCATGTTTTTCAATCTGGACGAACCAGTAAAGGCCCAACTATAATGCACGTAAGAAACGCACGTCAGCCGACGCATAGTGGGGCAAATAGCACATTTTTTGGACAAACGACAATTCCCAAGCCTGGAGTTAATGAAAGTTAAAAAATTTTTTTTAAACTATTCGTTATAAAATTGCCTTTAATTCTATCGAGCCCGAATTTTAAAATTTCAAAATTAAATATGGCTAATCCAATATGGCGGACATAAATTTTGTAAGTAAATTAAAATTTTAGCAGAAGATTCTTGAAAATTATAAAAAATTGTTACTTGGGTGTTTTTTTGGAACCCAAAAATTAATTAATAATACTTTACACTTTTTCATTGTTTTTGCACGCTTCTCTGTTTGATGTTTTGTGCTCTTAAATGTTGCATTATTTTTTTTTGTGTTTGCATGTCTTAGCTGAGCCACTGTGCAGTGGTAAATGTGACCGCGTTTGTGTGCAGGGACCGGTCCGGCTCGGTACCGGAGTGCCGGGGAGGGTCGAGAAGGAGCCCGCATTTTCGGTCGCATGCTCGTTATGCGGTGTTTTATCTTCTTATACCTTTTTGGGTGCTTTCGGCCGGTTCAGTCCCTGCACATAGGCGCGGCCCGTTTCTCAGCCCAGCTGAAAAGTGTACCTTCTGAGCTAGAAGGATAAACTCTAATAAATTAATTTCAATAATTTTAAAGAATCTTTTGATAAAATTTTAATTTACTTACAAAATTTATGTCGGCCATATTGGATTAGCCATCTTTAATTTTGAAATTTCGATAGAATTAAAGGCAATTTTATAACGAATAGTTTAAAAAAAATTTTTAAGTTTCATTAACTCCAGGCTTGGGAATTGTCGTTTGTCCAAAAAATGTGCTATTTGCCCCACTGTGCGACGTGCGAAAGTATCAAACTTTCGTTAAACCTATAATGGTTTGTGTATACGGAAAGTTTTCACAAGTTTAAAATTATTAAAATGCATAAAAATTATTCGTTGACTATTAAAACTTGGCTATTAATCTTTGCATATTTAAAATAATCATGTTTATTTTCAATTATAATAAATTTCTCATTAAAATCACTCCCATAAATTTGAAACACAACATTTTCCGTACTCTTTCTTGTTTTAAAACCCACAAAACAACAACAAAAAAATCAGCTGTCATCAATTTAACTACAAATTCTCACAAAACGTACGTTGAGCGCGGTTCTTTTCGCATTTTTACGTTTAACGAGACTTAACGAAACAAAATATGACGTACGTACGTCCAATATGGCCGAACCCATTAATTTCCATGAGAGCAGCGCCCAGATGATCATGGGGCCAACGCACACGAGATCATAGTTATGGCACATAAAACCGATTTTACTACACTCCTCGGAACGCAGACGGGGTAATAGCATATTGTACATACAGAAAGTTTTAAATGTATTTGTGCATATGAAAATTATTTGTCATATCGTGGACAAATAGAAATAATAAAAAAAAGGCCTTAATATCACTATTTTCAATATGCTCACAAAAAAACAAAATTTTCAGACCATTTGAGCAGGTTGATGAACAAAAAAAGCGAATGATTAAAGAATTTCAGTGGGAAAATGCTGAGCTCAGAAAGAAGAAGATTTGACATAAGAAAAAATATAATATGCATGTGTTAGTTTTCACGCTTTTGGTTTTGCGTGAAAATTGTTTCGTTAAGTTCTTTCCTTCCCTTCCCTCTCTCTTCTATAAAACCGGTTTTATGTGCCATAACTATGCGCCGTGTGCGTTGGCCCATGGTTAGCTAGCGAAAAATTGAGTGCCGTTTGTCGTTGTCTTCGTTCGTATCATAGTTGGCGAATGCAGCGACATGACAGCTTTCGACAAAAGTATATCATGGTTGTCGCTTGAAAATGTCTGAACATTTCTTATAATTAAAAAATTTAAAATTTCTTTATTTATTCAATCTATTTAAAAAATATTTATATATAAAATATATGGTGGATTCTTTTTCAAACAAATATCCCTCAAACTTTGGGAATATGTTCGGGAACTCGATGTGATATACCAAAAAAAAATTTTTAGCGCGATTGGGTGCGCCGTTTCGGAGTTACAACTAATTCAATATTGAAAGAAACGCGATTTTTCAAAAATCACGTATTTCTCATTTATTTATAGCTCTCGACAAACGCTGACTTTTGGGATGGCCATATAGATTTTTGTAGGAAATTGTCCGTCCTTTCAGATGAAATTTCGCAAAAAACAATTGGACGCATTTTTGGTTGGGGATTTCTTTTTGAAAATTTAATAGCATGTTTATAACATTAAAATACATGTTTGCTCTAAATTTTATGAAAAGGCACTAATTTGTTCATTAATTAATGCATTTTTAGTTAAAAAATAAATAAAATGAAAAATTTGGATTTTTTGAGGTTTGGAAATATTTTTAATGTAACCTCGTCCCACCAGTTCCATAGCCCTTTTACTCGCGAGTATTTTCCTTTTTTTATTTTTCTACGATTAATATAGCCGTAGATATTTGAAAAATAGTGTTACGATGCACTCAAAATGCGCTTTTATGTACTTTTCTCGCTATGCTCGCATTTGATTTTTCCAAACTTTTCGGCTTTAGACTCAGGTGCATGTAAGTATGTATCAGGTGTAGTTCATCATCAAAATACAATTTCACTTTCAAACTACAATTTCTCTCTACTATATCGACTTTCATAGGAAGTCATTTTTTAACATGAATACTCGCCATAGTCTAAAGCCGGAACTATAATAGACGTGAAAGAACGCACGTCAATCCCTGCGTTCCCAGGGCTCTATGATGAAAAAGAATGATTGACTATAATAAACTTACATCACATGTACTTGTTTTCGTTAAAGTTTCATAAACGTAGTATAACGCCGTCTTATGGGACCTGGATCCCAGTTGACGGCGTTGTAATGTCAAAATCGTAGCATCTTTGTTGTATTCAGACTCAAATTCAAATAATGTTTACTGCGATTATTATAACCGATTGTATCTACGTCAACCAATTTTTTGTGTTAACAGTGACCTGGAATCGTCTGAAATGGCTTCTGCTTACGAAAGTAAGTACTTTTTAACGTTATTCATATTGACAATCAATTTTCTTAATTATTTAAGTAATGTACCATTCAAAACAAGTTTTTTATAACTTCCCGTTGTAAACGTCAATGTTTAAAATTACATTACTCAAAAGTCCCACGACATCCCACTCTCTAACAAGTTTTGTCGCATTCCTGAGATCTTTCTCTATAAGTTTCAAAAGTTGCCCCAGTTTGCCCCGATTTGTTTAATTTAAATAAAATTTCATAAAATTCTGGCCATTTTATAAGAACTTTGTTCGCCATATTGGATCCGCCATTTTGTTTTTTAAATTTTGAGTAGCAATTCGGAATCAGCAGACTCGAAATACTCTTCATACCAAATTTTATAAAAATCTGAACACTTTATAAAAATTGTCTCCGCCATATTGGATCCGCCATTTTTTTTTTTTTTTATTTTGAGTAAAGATTCGTAATCAGCGACCTCAAAATACTATTTGTACGTGATTTCATACAATTTGAATAACGTATACATATTTTGGCCACCTTTTCGGGATTTGGGACCACTGTGCGCCGCAACGTCCTTTCTAAGACTATTCTTAACGGGATGCTCAGTGGGCGCCTCTTCAGCCACTTTCTGTGCCCCTTTTTCCAGGTCATCTATAAACTCTTTTATTTGGACTCCCAGTTTCTGGTAAGCGTCTTCCTCTTAACCTAATCTAACCTTACCTTACAATGGGAAATAGTTCTTTTAAATACACTCATCCCATTGGAGGTATCAATAAATCAAATAGTTGAATTTCCCTAAAATGAGGCACAAACATTGAAAAGGAGTTCATTTCTTTGATATTTTTCTTTCCACTCAACTTGGTACTCCTTATGGTATTGTCAGTTTATATGAATAGTTTGAAAGTAATTACACCAACTTATAAGAGCTAACGCATAGTCTTATACATATC
This sequence comes from Thereva nobilitata, assembly GCA_963855945.1. Taxonomy (NCBI): domain Eukaryota; kingdom Metazoa; phylum Arthropoda; class Insecta; order Diptera; family Therevidae; genus Thereva; species Thereva nobilitata. The sequence goes on from OY979698.1 coordinate 96,210,170, forward strand.
TTGTATTTGGTGTATATCGATATTTGGTACTATGTGAAACTCTCTGGCATTGTAGTCAAATTAAAGTGAGATGAGATTTCTCCACCTGGAAGTAAAAAAACGAAATATCTAAGGGTTGGGCTCATAACTTCTCAGAACAGAGGTATTTCTTAGAAAGGCTTTCAGATGCAGACTCAGTAGAGATTACAGAATTATTTTGCATAATCTCAAATTGAAATCCTCCTTCTCTCATAATCATAAGTTTTGGGAAAGAGTAAATCGTATACTCCCACGTTGCGATTTAAATATTTATTTCCAAAACTTAATCTTCTCAAAGAAGACTTCACAAATGTTGAAATCAGTAATACTCTGAACTTATACATAAACCCAACATTGAAAAGAATACAATTTAATCACTTGAAAATATCTCAGTTTAACTTCAATTTCTCGCCACACTGTAGCGTATGTCCTTTTACCTGAAATTCCCGGATAAAGTGAAAAAAATCCTCGTAACTATCACACCTTTTTCACCTTATCACAACTACATCGCTGATTTGAACTGGTTGGAATCCCTATTAAATGTATTACACGAGCGAGATACACCAATCTCTCCTTCACCAACTGTTCTTTAGAGAGGAAGGCAATAACTTTAATACTGTTGATGTATCAAATAACACTAAAAGGTTTGAGCTTAGGAGAGGTGCTTCTCGCTCTATTTTATATGTTTAATTCCATTGAAACTTGTGGTTTTGTGCAAATTGAAATAAAATTGTATTTCATTGTGGCTTATTCAACAGCAAATAAGTGTGTGAATGTCACATTAAGGTCGATGTAGTAAGGATCTATTAAAGGAGTGCTAAGATGAAGACTTTTTATAAAATGCATTTCTGGGTTGAGTTTGTTGGTATTTTATAGAGGGCGTTGGTCAGGGGCGTTTCCAGCCAACTGGCGTAGGGGGGGGGGGGGTAATTTAAAAAAAGAAAAACTTAAATATTTTTTTTATTCCATTAATTCCATTTGCACCCTCCCCAAGCCACCGCGAGCTGAAGTTGCCATTTCAAACCCCCCCCCCCAACAATGGTCAAAAATGTCTGCCACTACTATTAAACGGTTATTTAGCCCTAATAGAACCTACATAAGCAGCAGCAGAATTTTTTTTCAATTTTAGCCCCTTTTTTAAACCCCCCCCCCCCCCCGAACCATCTAACTCGAGGTGGGTGCACTTCCCGTAAAAATGTCATATTATAAAAAATGCTTGAAATTACTTGAAAAGCTTATATACCAAACGGCAGAAGTTTGGGATCACGGTAATGTAAAAGAGACTGACAGCTTCGAATATCGCACGGTATACAGAAACAAGGTAATGTAAAAGACTGAATATCGTATTAGTGCGACGTCACTCGGCAAGTCTTCCCCATAAAAAATCGAAATTGTTGTTGTTGTTTTCTGTATTAACCTTGCCGGGTGACGTCGCCTTTTTCTACGATATTCGCACTTACGATACGATATTTCGTCTTTTACATTACCTTGTTTCTGTATACCGTGCGAATATCGTAGAAAAAGGTCTCCGAGTGACGTCAGCACTAATGCAGAAACAACAACAATAACTTCAATTTTATATGGGAAGAGGTCGCCGACTGACGTTGCCGTCTTACGATATACAGTCTTTTACATTGGCCTGTTTCACACGGGACGACGACCAACCAACAGAAATCGTACGATATTCATTTTTTTAGAGATTGATCTGTTTCACACGGGACGACGGCCAACCAACAGAAATCGTACGATATTCATTTTTTTTAGAGAAGAGGGTGAGAGAGGACGATGGTGAGGGAAGATTTTCCCATCCAACTTTCTCACACCTCTCACCCTCTTCTCTAAAAAAATGAATATCGTACGATTTCTGTTGATTGGCCGTCGTCCCGTGTGAAACAGGCCAATAGGGTGAGAGAGGACGATGGTGAGGGAAGATTTTCCCATCCAACTTTCTCACCCCTCTTCTCTAAAAAAATGAATATCGTACGATTTCTGTTGGCTGGTCGTAGTCCCGTATGAAACAGGCCATACCGTGGTTGGGACGACACGATTTTTTCAAGTGCCAGCTCCTACTAAAAGGAAGAAAGTCATATCTTCTCTTACGGCGCTTGAGCAGTTAACTTCATTTTGTTTACATAGGCTGTTTCCACACGAGCGTGCACACGACAGACAGAGTCGTCTGCAATCGTCAATTCTCTTTTGTCTTCGGTGAAAAATCGTATGAGCTTCTACATGAGGGAACAACTTGCAGGCAACAAATCATACTCTCTTTGTTGTTGTTTAAGACATTCTCTTTGCGAACAAAAGGGAATTTCAGAAAAAAACAACAACAATGAAAGAGCTGTCAACGTGTTCGATCAAAAATCGGCTCGGGTCGGTCCCTTCCAGCAGTTTTGGAAAAATTCATAGATCGACGACTAGACTCACCATAACTTAACTTGTTTGTTTGATATATTGGTAATTTTTAAGAATAAAAATAAATAAGCGAACGAAAATTCTTAGGGGGGGTAATTACCCAATTACCCCCCTCTGAAACCGCCCCTGGCGTTGGTGTCGCAGCGTATGAACAGGCTGGTTCTATTAGATTTTAGGAATGCTGCGTGAGGTGCAGGTGATGAGCCATGTTTGTAAGGGCCCTTTGCGGAGGCTTAGTAAGGCTCCTTTCTTTCTACGAACTCCAATCTAACTACAGTTAAGTTGAACTGGAGTTAGGGCAGGGGTAGACATTATAGTTGCTTTTAACATGGATAGAAGATCTTGGCGTTAGAAAGTTATCTGTGGCTGTCCAAGAGTGTTGGAGGTTGATTTGCACAAGTTCTTGCTTCAACTTCAATCTCTCCACCAATTCGTCCAGCTTGGAAGAATACTCCTCTGGAATAAAGTTTTTGAAAAAATTTAGTTTTTCATATGTTATGCGGCTTCTATTCCTCTCCAATATTTCGAGGGACTCTGCGTTGATAAAGAGAAAGTATGAAATTATATTTCCAGTATAAACTAGCTACAATGAGTTCAGTACGAGACGATAAAGAAAACTATTGGAAACAGATATTTTATTGAATAAAAGAAGAGGATCTAAAGCAGATTGCTACAGATATGAATTCCCGAGTTTCTGTGGACCCCATCTTCATGAAACGCATCACAATTGGCGATAAGGCCTGAATATACAGGAACGTCGCTTTAGGAAATGAAGACCATACATCAATCAACCTATGAAAAATATATATGTATTTAATTTCTGTCATTAGATACACGATCCGTACTTTTACCAGTATTTTTTTTTCGATTTATTATTGGCCGCCTAAAACTATGCAATTTTTAGCTTTAACGATATTCACCGGAAACCAAATTTGCATTTTCCACCAAGAGTGCATCGATCGCCCTCATTTCGGATTGCAAATCAATTGCAATAATCAATTGCACGTGCACAATTGCTGATCGCCCAAATTTACCGAAATTAGGAAATAAAGGGGATCCAGCAACTTTACGCGATCGCGGATTGAGGTGCGCGTGCGATGCACTGGAAATCAGTAACCACTTTTGCAGTAGAAAGCGCGTGTTTTGTGAAAACTTTTTAAACGAATGCAGCTAAATCTTATGTATTTTTGGGTGCTGAAATCGTATCTGGCATCAGTTTTTTTGTATCATCCCCAGTTCTTTCAAAATATGACCTTGATTATATTTAAAATGGGCAAATCGGCTCTATTCACCATCTTTAGGCAAGGATTTTACGAACTGCTTCATTAAACTTAGTTTATTGTGAAGAGGTGGTAAAATGATCTTTTTTGGATTTACTACTAGCACAGACTACTTAATATACAGACGGAACAAGCGCATACAAAACGTGTTACACATCTACAAAAGGGCCCATTCTCCGGGCTGGCGAGTGTGCATACGTTCTTAACTGCTTATCACACTATGTATATATGAAATATCAGCTTTAAGAAAATGACGTAGGTCTGGCGGGTCTGGGCTCTTAAGCCTGAACTATAATAGACGTAGTTTGACGTACGTTTTTAACGAACATACATGTACGTATCTCTCACCGTAGACCTTGACGTACAATCGGCTATAATAATCGCAGTAAACATTATTTGAATTTGAGTCTGAATACAACAAATATGCTACGATTTTGACATTACAACGCCGTCAACTGGGATCCAGAGGAAAAAAAGGCCCGAAAGAAGGGTCTGTCTGGACTAAAGGCTGCATCGCAGAGCTACGTTCTCTTTCGTGCGTTCTTTACATTGTTTCAGTCTATGAGTTCAATGCTGTACACTTCATATGGAAGTGTCCACATCAGGAAGAACGGAGAGGAATTAAGACGAACGAAAACGAGAGCTTTTGGGAAATTTTGAAAAAGACGAACGAACGGAAAGGAAAGAACATCATAACCACACTTTTGGAGTGTTTATTTGATGACGGTTATGTTTAATTTGATTTTCTAGCAGGGTTCAAGCGAGAAAAAATCCAAGCGAGCAAGTCGTGTATAATGAGTATTAAAAGAATAAACAAAAAACGTATACCAGAAATTGAGTCGTTGACGTCAAATCCGGGAAGACGAATAGTCTAAGCTCCCATGACAAAAAAGGTACCCCATCGAACACCTCCAAATTATAAAGTGAGAATGGCTGAAAAACATGTAAAAAATATGTTACGCCTGCCAGACTAGTAAAAATTTGTTAATTGTTATTTTTTATGAATTTTTGAATTTAGCTAAAAAAATGATTTGTTTTTCCAAAACACCTCCTTGAAATTTATACAATTTGTAGTAAATAACGAAGCATTTTTGAAAAAATTTGTCTGGCTGACAATTTTTGTTAATTTATTTCTGACAGACCTTTTGTTATAAATTATTTTTTTTATAAAAATGCTCCACATAACACCTCCTCGATTTTTATTTTAAAATAAAGTTTATGATCTCTTCTATCTACTACAACTTGTCTGGCTGACAATTTTTGTTAATAAACTGGTCAGACTGAATTTTGAATGCGCAGCAGCTTTTTTGTCATGGGAGCCTACACTAGAAAGCGCCTATGTGGACAGTGCTTTCTTTCTTTCTTTTCAGTTCTTTTAACGAAAGAATCTTTTGAGGAACAGCATAAAGCCGAAACAAAAGAAAAGACCGGATGCGCTTATCATAACTGCGGGCAAACGGGAGATCCTACGCGGGGATCCCGAGGAAGGTCAGATCGAACACCAACCAACCTTGGGGAAGAGATCACGCACATCTGGCGGACACAAAAGGGAGACTTTTTAGTGGAGCTGAAGGCAGGAGAAGACAAAACGATGGACCTCCAGCAGAAAATTAAATCCTCGGTAGGAGATACAGCCCAGCTAAGGGCAAGCCCTCTCAAGTCTCTTAAGTAGAAAGTTTGTAGCCGTTGGTGAATATCAGTATTTCGAACTTCTTCAGGACGTCTCTGTTTCATCAGTCTCTTGTTTTTTTTGTGAACTCTAAGCTTGGGTATCCGCCCTTTATACTACCAGTCCAATATTTCGATGGAGAAGGGCTTCGTGAAAGTCAATGCAGGGGGAAGACAATCAGTGACTGTAACGACCATACCGCCAATAAGACTGTGGTGACCGCGTAAAGTTTAATTACTAAACTTTACGCAATGTCACACAACAACTTCCGGAACGATCAAAACGATCGGTCCGAACACTTTCTCGATCACTGAACTCCAAATTTCAGTGATCTAGCCAATTTCCGGCATCCCCGAAACTTACTTCTCCTCGTGTTCCACTACGGAGTACATGCAAATAGAAAAACCGCGATCGTAAAGTGATATATATATATATATACATATAATAAATAGTAAATATCAAAACATAAAAATAAGTGATAATAACTATACGCTGTACAATCAATAGAAATAAATTAATGTAGTACCTAGTATAAAAAAACAAGTGTTTTTAATTATACCACTTCATGGTATTACGGTAGCTAAATTGGTGACCCCGAAAGGCACGCAGTTCAGATTGGAACAATAAGTGCAAAGAAGCAATCAGTTTTTAGTGTAAAAATTATAAAAAAAACCCGTACGCAGAGTGCAAGCGGCATTGAATAAAGCACGGGCTAAATATTCACCCATTGTTTTTCGCAATAAATTTGTTTTTTTTTTAAAAAAAAATATTGGTTACCATTTTGTGCACATTCAAACTGCAAGGAATCCATATATTGGAATAATAATTAAAAAAAATCAGTTTTTTTTAGTGTAAAATTATAATTAAATAAATACCCGTACGCAGAGGGCAAGCGGCATTGAATATAACATTGTCTTAATATTCACTCATAATTTTTCTCATTAAATTTTAGTAAAAAACTTGGTTACAGTTTTCTGCACATTTAAAATTGCAAGGAATCCATATTGAAAGATTTGTTTTGGGCAAACGATCGATTTTCATATCAAACCACATAAAACAAAGGAAAAAATTATTCAACCGGGACAAAAAAAAAAAACAAAGGAAATAAGTTTTTTTTGGAACCAGCATAGAAAACGGAACAACAGATAATTTTTTTTTACATATAATTTAAAATACAAATTTTATTTTTTTAAAATATCCAGAACTATATAATACCTAACAATTATTAATCACATACTTTTACATATAATTTAAAATACAAATTTTTTTTAAAAAATATCCATAATTATATAACACCCAACAATTATTAATTGCATACTATTACATATAATTTAAAATACAAATTTTTTTATATATCCAGATTTATATATATTATTAACAATTATTATTTATCACATACATATACATTTCTCTAAACACGTATTATTATATAATATCCAATACGTTTTCAACATATACAGATATTTTAAATACGAACACTGTCCTGTGTCCTCATATATTATCCTATTAACTTTTAAGCACATTATTGGGCACTATTTTAGTAACTAATTAATTATACATACATATCATTATACACATATATACGATATATATATATATATATATATATATATATATATATAGAGAGAGAGAACCATTTACAACAAATAATAACAAATCTAAAATTAAAGTATATTTGAATTGGATATTTTTTCAATAATTCCTTATTGTTGCTTGCATTTTAGTAAGCGTCATATTAAAGACTATTAATTGTTACGTAGCGCTACTGTACTGAAGTTTACCATTAGAAACCTTAATGTCACGTACGGAAGAAAACTTAATGGAACAAGACGTTCAACACGGGGAGGAGCCAAAGCCCGGAACGTCGGGAGTCGATGGCGTCAAATTGACGAAACTGGACATCCCGAAGTTCTGGGTACACCAGCCCGCCTCCTGGTTTTACCAGGCGGAAATAATGTTCAGGATGGCGGGCTACAGGGCGGACAGTGGCAAAGTATACAATGTTATGGCCGCATTGCCAGAAGAGGCGGTAACGGCAATGCGACTTAGCACCGTCGATCATGCCACCTCCTCTTATGAGGAACTAAAAGAGTACCTGCTCGAGAAATACGGCACTTCCGAGAAGCGCCGGCTCGAGCAGCTACTGTCAGTGCAAGAACCTGGAGACCGAAAACCATCGGAGTTCCTCCAGGCTCTCAAGGCACTAGCCGGCGGATCGTCGGCGGTCAATGATGACCTGATCCGGACCCTATGGGAGAGGAGACTTCCACAGGCCATCCAGGTCACATTGGCCACAGCTGGCGATCAAACGCTAGCAGCGCTGGCAACAACAGCGGACAAGGTATGGGAGGTGCTTCCACACGGAGGAGTCTCATACACGTCTGCAGTTCGCGCAACTACGGCCAATACAGAGCCCCCGTGGATGTCGCTGGAAAGCGCCATCAACAAACTGACGGCACGGCTAGACGTTTTGGTCAAAAGCCCACAAAAAACAAAGGGCCGAACACCTGCCAATCGGCAGGGCGGCCCTTCACAGCCTTCGGCCAATCGGCCACCAGGGGCCAACAAACTGAGAGGTAGCTTGTGCTACTTCCACTACCGTTACGGTAGCGAAGCACGCACCTGTAAAGCCCCCTGCAGTTTTAATGGTGGTGGCGCCAAATCGGCGAAGAAACGAGCCACCACCCCTAAAAAAAACTAAAGGGGCAGGGGGTCGACATGAGCGAGCATATAACTGGCCGCTCATATCGTTTGTTCGTCCGTGACACCAAGAATCGGATGGATTTTCTGATTGATTCGGGCTCGGACGTTTCAATTGTTCCCGCCAAGGCGTTCCCGGCCCATAACGGAAGCCCGAACGTCCTTCTGCACGCGGCCAACGGATCACTGATCCGAACTTTCGGCACAAAGTTGCTTGAACTCCATCTCGGCTTACGCCGACGATATGTTCACAACTTTATCATAGCCGCCACCACAAAAGCCATTATTGGGGCGGACTTCTTAACGAAGTTCGAGTTGTGCGTCGATTTCAAGTATCGACATTTACTAGACCAGCGCACGAATTTTAAAATTAACGTGTGCGCTACAGTCGACTACAACCCCGAATCCCATCCATGCCTAATTACCGGCATATATAAAGAGCTATTAACGAAGTACGCTTCGTTAACAAAACCGCCCAATTTTAACCTTCCAGTTAAACACAATGTGCAACACCACATTGTGACTAAAGGGCAATTACCTTTCGTCACCGCTCGGCGACTCCATCCGGAGAAACTGAAGGTGGCAAAATTAGAATTTGACCATATGGTCCAACTGGGGATTTGTCGACCTTCGTCGTCCCCCGCAGCATCTCCACTTCATCTGGTCCCTAAACGGGACTCACATGATTGGAGGCCATGCGGCGACTACCGTCGCCTGAATGCTGTCACTGTGCCGGATAGATATCCGATCCCGCATATACAGAATTTTTCCGTGAATCTTCACAATTTTTTCGAAGGTTGACTTGGTACGTGCATATCATCACATACCAATCGCCCCAGAAGACGTGCATAAAACTGCACTCATTACGCCATTCGGCCTATATGAGTTTACCCGTATGCCATTCGGCTTACGGAATGCAGCCCAAACCTTTCAAAGGTTTATTAACGAAGTTACGAGAGATCTCGACTTCGTTTATGTATACTTGGACGATATACTTATCGCCAGTAAAACCGAGGATGAGCATATCGTTCACCTCGAAGAGCTCTTTAAACGCCTCGATAGCTTCGGTTTAACCATTAAGCTAGAGAAATGCGTTTTTGGTGCACAAGAGATCAAGTTTCTAAGCCACCGCATCACAAAGGATGGAATACTTCCATCCTCCGATCGGGTTCAGGCTATCGTTGATCTCGCACCTCCAACTTCTGTCAAATCGATCCAGAAGTTTTTGGGAATGGTGAATTTTTATCACCGATTTATCCCAAAATTGGCTGAACAGTTGGTGCCGATAAACGAGCATTTGAGAGACCTTCTCAACCGCTCACGTGCCAATAAAGTATTTACCTGGCCAGCAGAATGTCAGGCGGCATTTCTCAAGGTGAAAACCTCGATGGCTGAAGCAACTCTGCTGAACCATCCAATCGAGGATGCAAAATACAGTCTAACGACTGACGCTTCTGATTATGCAATCGGAGGCGTTTTGGAACAATTCAACGGTCAACGGTGGCAACCTCTAGCTTTTTATTCCAAAAAGCTGTCACCAACAGAACGGAAGTACTCTGCATTCGATCGCGAACTTCTCGCAATCTACGCAGCGATCAAACACTTCCGTTATTTCGTTGAAGGACGCAATTTCGTGGTCTATACTGATCACAAACCACTGGTTCGTGCCCTTCATACAAAGACCGAACGATCCCCTAGACAGACCAGACATTTGGGTCTAATCTCTCAGTTTACCACAGACATCAGACATGTGTCGGGTAAGCAAAACGTTGTTGCAGACTACTTGTCGCGCTCACTGGCCACCGACAACGTTGACTCAGACACCTTCGACCTGCCTACACTAGCTCAGGCTCAACAAGGTGACACAGAGTTAAAGTCTATTCAAGAACACCCCAGCAACGGCTCACGGGTAAAACTAGTTCTCACGCCAATACCATTTACCGCCCATCAGGTGTGGTGTGAAACTAGTATAGGCATTCCTAGGCCTTATATACCCACTTCCTTACGGAGACTAGCGTTCAACTCCGAACATAGTCTCTCTCACCCTGGTATTCGTGCTACAAGACGAGCCGTTACAAAGAAATACTTCTGGCCATCGATCAATAAAGACTGCAATGAGTGGTCCCGATCATGCCTTGGTTGCCAAAAGTCCAAGGTTTCACGACATACCAAATCTCCATTGGAAGCTTTCAAACTTCCAAATAATAGATTTGACCATATCCATATGGATATAGTGGGACCCCTACCCCCATCTCGTGGATACTCTTATATCTTAACGATAGTCGATAGGTTCACGCGATGGCCTGAAGCATACCCAATTCGGGATATCTCAGCTTCAACAGTGGCAAAAAGATTCGTCACTGAATTTGTCTCACGATTCGGCGTACCTCTTGAAATCACAACTGATCAAGGTACGCAGTTCGAATCGAAACTGTTCAACGAAGTTGCCAAATTACTCGGCACTCATAGAATCCGGACAACCGCCTACCATCCGCAGGCAAACGGGATGGTTGAACGGTTCCATAGGCAACTAAAAGCAGCCTTAATGGCAAGGGACAATACTACTCATTGGAGTGAAGACTTGCCCTTTGTCATGTTAGGCATACGCACGGGAATTAAGACCGACTTACAATGCTCACCAGCCGAGCTCGTATACGGTCAGAATCTGAGACTTCCCAATTCGATTTCTATCACAACCGATGAAAATCCAATTGAAGAATCAGAATTCCTCTCTCGCCTTCGTTCTCATATGCAGAACATTAAGGCAATACATCCTCGGCAACCGGTCCAAAAGGATGCCTACGTGCCAGAAGCCCTGGAGAACGCCGACTACGTTTTCATACGAGTCGACCGAGTTCGAAAACCTTTCGAACCTCCATATGAGGGCCCATACGAAGTAATCAAACGATTACGAAAACACTTCGTCGTCAAATTGAACGGCACAACCAAGTCAATATCCATTGACAGGCTAAAACCAGCCTTCGGTTGTGACCGCGACAACGAAGCTAAGCCATCTAAAGCGGTAACATTCCGTTAACGCTACGCTGGGAGGGGAGTATGTGGTGACCGCGTAAAGTTTAATTACTAAACTTTACGCAATGTCACACAACAACTTCCGGAACGATCAAAACGATCGGTCCGAACACTTTCTCGATCACTGAACTCCAAATTTCAGTGATCTAGCCAATTTCCGGCATCCCCGAAACTTACTTCTCCTCGTGTTCCACTACGGAGTACATGCAAATAGAAAAACCGCGATCGTAAAGTGATATATATATATATATACATATAATAAATAGTAAATATCAAAACATAAAAATAAGTGATAATAACTATACGCTGTACAATCAATAGAAATAAATTAATGTAGTACCTAGTATAAAAAAACAAGTGTTTTTAATTATACCACTTCATGGTATTACGGTAGCTAAAAGACTCGCCCGTTCTTAGCCTAAAACAGGCACGCACAGAGTGAAAACGCCTGAATGGCACCCCAGGCAGGCACGGTACGCCTGAGTAAAAATTCTACTTTTTAAAATACAGGCCGCTACAGGTACGCACGGAATAGTGAAAACGAACTACGGTACGCTCACACTTTTTCTAGACTCAAGGCATAGGACGAAAGAAAACGAACAATTATTTTGGTGACCATAAAAGGTGCCATTAGCATACTCAGTAGACCGGTTCTCGTTCGATTGCGTAGGTCAAGCAGCATTGGACATGGTTTGTACTTATTTGGGGACCGCTTGGTAAAACGATCCACACGCGTTTGGAATGGGTTGTTGCTACGCGGCACCTAATCTTACGATGGATGATTTGGAAGCTGAAGGTCAATCTAGGGGGAAGGTAGTCTGTGGCTGTAGTGACATGGATAGCAAGTTGAAGATGTTGCTATGACCGTAAGATTATCAGGTGCAAGCCGCAAATTCTCTCAGTCTAAGAACACTGCACGAGGCTAGGTGTTTTATATGAAGATCAGGAGGGAGCAGGAGCAAGAGAACATTCAGAGCGATCGTAGGGCATATTTTTAGGGTCCTGTTGCCCCCTATTGTTGGCATATAGTAACATATTTAAGAAAACAGTTAATTGTAATAGAATTTCTTTAAATAAGTGATACGTCATCGCATCGAAATACGAAACAGCTTGTGAGTTGTAAGTATTCTACAAGCGTTGAGCATATTTATTTACATCATTTCACATTTGCATTAATTTAAAAATACAAAAAAAAAAATATAAATTTTTGCACATTCGACAAATGGCAGACAGTTATGTCGAATCTGTAATAATTCTCTTCTACTAAAATTTCCAAGGAGAAAATATACATTATTACTACCATAAAATACACCCTACAAAACCTAATCCCTAACAGTCCTTACATCTCCATTTAGGTATTCTACTATAACCCTCCCTCCTTCCATATATCCTGTCCAACGCATAAAGCATATACACATACATATATCCAAAAAAAAAACATACACACCAAAATAAGGTTCACTCGCAAAAGAGAGACGGTATAATATAATAAATTATGCTTAAATCTGCTAAGGTAAAACTGGACCATTTAAATGAGGGTCCAAAACTCTCTCTCCACCCAAAAAAAAAAAAAAAATAATATTAGTCACACCTTGGAAATTTTTTTCAATAAAAAAATTATTGCGGTAAATTTATTCCCAGTTTTCCACACAGAGGAGTGTGTTTGAATAAATCTCCTAATTTGCATATGGACACTTACTGTATATATACGTGGTGTGTTATAAGCGTAGGAGTTTGAGGCAATAGCAGCATTATGGTTCGGTTTTTTTGCCCATACAGAAGAAAATCTATTGAAAAAAAAAAGAAAAAATACCGAAAATAAGAAAAAAACAACCATTTATCAGACGAGGCTCAAAAGCTTTGCCACGTTGCAAATCCTTCCCTTTTGACCTTTTCTTCCTATAGTAAACAAAACATTTGATGGACAGAACAAAATTAAATCGTGATAATCCTCAATAATCCTAGCTTGGCTCCTTATAGATAGCAAAAGGATGCGTGTGTGTGTATGTATGTATATTTTTTTTTCGCCCTATTCAGATTAAGTATACATACATACACGCAGGAGGCAACCTTCTCGGATATATTTTTTTTTATATATAAGTATATATGGAACAAAACATTAAATTTTGCATATACTGAAAGAAAATCCACTTGAGTTATTGATTTTCCCTTTATCTGACAGCTTATCGTTAAGCAGTTCCATATAAAAAAAAAGGACCTTCTCCTAATCATAAAAAAGAAGAAAATATGATTTCACCTTACGGATTAAAAGATTCATCTCGTCCTTTACAATTCAGTTGAGTCATAAATGGTTGTGTAATATGAAGTTATTAAAATTGGCCAAATTATCCTTTTTTTTTTGTTGTTATCCAGTTTTTCAGCTAGTTTAAGTATCCAGAAAATCACAATAACGAAAAGCTTTATTCGTATTTTGAATGTCCTTCTTTCAACTTCTTTTGTTAAACTAGAAATATTTCCTACGCAGGCTATCCCCAAAATCATTTTACACGAAAAGCACAACTCTAAGGACGAAGAAAGGAATGAAATATATATGTATGTATATATATACATATAGAAAAAACCAGCAGAGTATACACATAAAGGCTGACGAATGCTAATGTACTAATGCGCACATGTCCTGAATTTCATTCTTGGCATCCTTGGATCGTTCCCCTTATTACTCGTAGAGACTTAAATCCTAGAAAATCTTTTTCTTTTTGTCATTCGAAATGAATATATGTATAGAAAAAAGTTCAGCTTTAATCCTGGGATAAAATTGGAAGGAACACAACACACAAAAAAAAATATAATCCATGTTTTCAAAAACTTCTCTACGAGCAGAGCTTAAAAGCTTCTACGGTTACGACGGCCTTTAAGGATCGCAGCAGGATTGTACTAGATTCCGCACAAGGAAAATTCGGAAAATGGTTGCGCTTCTCTGTATATACACCTCTACCAGCTGTTGTCGTGCGATTTTCGTAGCTCCCAAGCTTTTCCACTCAAATGAAACATGCAGATGCCATCTAAGTTTGTATAATTATCCTTGGTAGCGCGTCATTACTGTGGAGCTCCAAAGACCTACTGTTTTGATCCAATGCCATTGTAATAGAAAGGCAACTGTAAAGCTTCATTTGTGAACTTGTCTCCCTCAAAAGGACATCTGATAACCCAAAACGTCGTGTTGCCAGACTATATTCAATGAAGGACCTGTCTACACAAGGTATTTCTAGACAATGTTGCTGACGACTAAGAGAATATTATCAGGATGAATGACCATTGTAGGTACATATATACACGTTCATTCCTTTAAGATAATAACGCGCACAGGTAAATGCAACAAGTGCGCACCTTAAAATTCATATCTTCTTCGAAGCGTGGGGTGTGCTTTGCAAATCTTATAGGAGAAAAATCAAAAACAATACAAGAAGACTTCGTGATAAATTACTCTAAAAGCATCGACGAACGAGACTCCTCTTCAATTTTGTCAATGGGAATGGTTTGACACTGAGGAGTCTCATTTCCAATTTCGTTTACCTTCTGAAAAACCTTTACCAATTTATTTTTTACTAAGAAGGGGCTAGGTAGTGAACGTGTTACCTTTCATTAGGATACGTTATTTTACCTTTCATTAGGATAGATAATTTTTTTTCACTTTTCTAAAATCGATAAAGGGATTTAGTAATTGAACCATCCTGTAGCATTAGGTGTAGCCATAACAAGGTATCTCGTTGGATTAATCGGTTAATAATGGGATACCTAACGGCCAGTATTCCTCCTTGTTCATTTGGTGGTTCACCAGTACTAGGCGTTTCTGGTACTTACCGGATCGCCCTAGTTACAGAGTAATTCAAGTAAGTAAGTAAGTAAGTCATAGATATAGTGGTCAGCCACCAGTGAGATAGGGGGAGCAAACCATAGTGTATGTAAATACAAGTGTGCCGTAACTATCTCGGACTGGCGAAAGTGCGATCATAACCTCCTTGTGGCGGCCACTGGAAGCTGTCCTGAAAGAGTTGGGCTAATATAATGGGGCCTACCTAGCCAATATATAACGTTACCGTGTCGAGGGCTGCGTGACAGTGGGTAGTTTTTATTCTGTCGTTTAACAATGTCCTCCGGCCACCGAGGGCAGCCAGTTATATAATGCCTTATCCTGATTTGGAGGCTCTGTCCAATTAAGCTGGAGAGGGGTAAGATTGGACGATGTGACGCAACCAGCGCACATGGATTAACTGAGTCAGCACAAAGTTCTGCAAAGATTTATGAGTGGACCCAAAATTGACTTTGATACAGCAAGACCTGTAAAATAGCATGGCTATGCAAGGAGGGCCAGAGTGGAATTGGGGAACCGCACGGAGCACACGCGAGCCCCGCTTTTGCCCAATCATACCCTATAGACTGAAGGCAGGATATCGGTCAGGAATCCGGAAACGCAAGAGCAGACCCAGACAGCTGCCGCTCTACTCAAAGTTTCTGAATTTACCAGAAATTACCAGCACTAGTTCCCATATCATCTAGAGCAGGGGTGGCCAACCCAAATGTTATCGCGGGCCACTTTGAGAATGCATTATGATCCCGCGGGCCGGGGTGAGATACAGTGTGCATACACTCAGTGTACAAAGCAGCCGGCTGTTGATAGGTTTTGATCAGACACACAATAAATTGTAGAGTGGGGGAGGAAGGGAGGGGGGGGGGGGAATCTTAAAGGTTAGCCACTAGGGCCCTTTGAAATTTTTTTGAAAGAGTTTTACATATCATCCTATATTTTTGTAACCCTATAACCAATTTCCATGAATAAAGTACCAGTGTACGCAGAATACACCCACATATCTATTATTGTGAAAGTGGGGGACCACCTTTGCAAAGTCAAAATTTTGGTTTTTTTAACACAAATTTCAACTTCAACTACCTTTTTCTCCAAAAAATATGTTGTTAACCTATCATTATTTTTCCAAAATTAGAAATCTTCCAATGTTTCCTATGAATAATGTCCAGACAATTTTTATGTTACGGCAATTATAAGCAATTTTGATGTTAAAATTAGTTTTATTTGGTACATTTTTAGCGCTTTTTCAAAGCTGGTGTTGAAGGTTTTCGTCAGAGAGGGATATTTATTTTTTGTAAATTTCATTTTCGAAAATATGGATTCGCAGATGTAAGTTGTACCAACCCGAGTAAAAATAATTTAGTTATTTATATTTTTCAAATAGCATATTCGCGCATGCAACAAGGACGCATAGCGAACAAATGCGCCTGCTACGGGGGGTGTGCTACAGGCATGAAAATTAAAAAATGCTTCCGCTATGGAGGTATGCCCGCCCCTGTCGCTGATATGAATTTATTCATAAATCGTCATTCCAAAAGCGAGTGTCGTTTTAGCAAGCGATCCCCCAACTAAGTACTAACCACGTCCAATGCTACTTGGCCTAGGTAATCGAACGAGAACCGGTCTATTGAGTATGCTTATGGCATACTTTATGGTCACCAAGGTAATTGCTCGTTTTCTTCGTCCTATACACTTTCTTACTTCAGTTAGTTAGCTTAAATTTTTACTCCCTTTAGTCTAGAAAAGGACTATTCCGTACGCCTTTTATAGGTAGCCGGCTGCATTTAGAAAAGTGGCGTACTGTGCCTGTTTTGGATACCATACAGGGGTCTTAACGCTGTGCGTGCCTGTTTCAGGCTAAGAACGGACTCGGGAAACGAACGAACTCGACTCCGGAAAAGTGCTCGCAACTTTTTGTCCCAGACATCTCAAATTACAAAACCTTTCTTTTGTGACATATTTCTTATAAAGATCAATTTTTAAATCTGAGGCCTGTAAATGGTTTTTAATTCATTATAGCCCTGTAAATCAATTAGTAGTACCATTTGCAGATTTTCTGGAACTGGTTCAATAGCAACGTTAAAGACGAGCTAGCAACATTTTTTCTTTTTGTCTGTTGGAACTTTCTAGTACAAAATATTTTGTTAAATCGTGTTGAATCTCGCGGGCCGCAAAATTTCTTGCGAAGGGCCGCGGCTTGGCCACCCCTGATCTAGAGCAGTGGTTCCCAACCTTTTTGTGATCAGGGACCACTTTGATTTCATAATTATTAGCAGGGACCACAAGGTTAAAAAATAAGCTTTAATCGAAACGTTTAATTAACATAACTAAAATTCAAAAGTAACCTTAATTAATAGAGTTATAATTGAAAACATATAATTTTTAGTAGATAATTCAGTTTGCATCAATCAGATTTTTGAGCTTACATCTTCTGTACAAGTTGTTGGGGTAATAGTTTTGCTGAAAGCTACACGCATGTCATACAGGGCCGTCTTTAGGCATAAGCCGACGAAGCCCAGGCTTGGGGCCTCCGCCTTGAGGGGGGCCTCTTCATATTCGATTTTTTTTTGAACAAATTTAAACGCAAAATTCAAATTTTCTTATTAGTTATCCAATGATAAAATTAAAAAATCTACTATTAGCATAAATAATAAGTTTTAATTTATTATGGGTTTTACGTTTTATAAAATATACAAAAATATTTTCATCCAATCATACTTAAAATAAAATCTTTTATGTTTTATTAAAGTAAAAAATTTACAATAATTTACAATTTTTTTCTTGATTTTTTTAATGCAAAATCAGAGATAATGGTTTCAAAGTCGATGTTGTTACAAAGATCTGATTCAATAAACATTAGTGCCAAACTATTCAGTCTTGTATCTAGCATTGTATTTCTGTGCTCATCTTTAAGAAATTTTAGAGCTGAAAAAGATCTCTCTCCAGTGCAGTTTGTTACCATCATACATAAAAATATTCGGAAACATATTTCAATATTTGGGAAAGTTTATTAACCCAGTAGGAATTCTAGGTAGCACTTACCGATGGAGCACTGATATAAGTAGTCATCTGGTAAGGGGTACTCCTATTTTCTTAGGTGTTAGAAGAGCCCTTATATAACACATTACAAGAGAAGGCAGATGGTAAGGGGTAATCCAGAATTAGACCCAAAGAAGTTAGAAATTTGCCCGATGACTCAAATACCATTACAAAAATACGAAAACAAATGAGTCATCGGGTAAATTTCTAACTTCGTTCGGTCGAATTCTGTATTACCCCTTACCATCTGCCTTCTCTTGTAATACGTTATATAAGGGCTCATCGTTGAGCAGTTCTGTACGTACTCAAAGGTAAGTACTTATGTAACTACCCTAAGGAAAGTAAAAAGTAAGGCCTTACCTCCTATGACATCGTGTGTAAAAATAAGTACTTTTGTAAGGGGTGTGGTAAGGCCTACCCCTTACTAGTAAGGGATTATTTCAGTACTTCTGTAAGCTTACAAGTCCTACTGGGCTAATGCTTTATGAATATTTTAGGGGGGCCTCCATCTGTAGTGGCTTAGGTCCTCGCAATCTATAAAGACGGCACTGTGTCATCACTTACTTTCAATCGATTCCTGGACTTGTTTTTAATTATTAGTAAAGCAGAAAACCCTTGTTCACATAAATAAGTCGGGGAGAAAAGCATGAGATAACGCAAAGCGACATCTCGAATTTTAGTGTATGAAATTGTTTTTTTACACCAAAACTGCCCAAATAGTCAGATTCAAATGCGTCCTTACAGTTTCTAACATTTTGCAATTCAATAAATTCTTCTTGGATTTCTTCTGCTACTTCTCTAGTTTTAGTGCCAAAAGGGTTGCGTATCAGGTTTTGGTCTACTTTAGCTTCTGTATTGCTATATTCTATATACACTTGAATTCATCAGCCAACATTTGTAGATGAGATTTGATGATTTCTTCTATGGTTTCGCTAAACGTGTCATACTTTTTGTCGTCCTTTAACGTTGCGAACGCACTATAATTGTCCTCGCCAACGTGACTAATCCATAATATGAAGTGTGCAAATAAAACCCCGAAGTTTATCTTCAAAGATAAATATATTTGCAACACCTTGTAAATGTCTGTTTCCCGAACTTTGCAATTGCCCGAGTTCATGTTCAGTTCGTGCTTGAAATTGCTATTGCTTTTTCGCCAGTAATTAGAAAATGCAAAAGCTCACTGGAATGTCATTCTATTATTCCAGTTCATTACTCTCTTTTGAGACAGCTTTTACGTTTAACTTCAGTTCGAGTCCAGTTGGGCGAACTGAGCTGGAATGGAAATTTTTTTCAGAGCATGTTTTCGGTAATACGCGTCGATTGGCATACCTTAACGAAATCGGTAAAATATTTGGTTCATGCGATATTGGACAGGTAAAAAAATCACGAACTTCGTTCAAACAAAAAAACGGCTCGACCGATTTTTATGAAAATCTTTTCAGATTTTAACTTTGGTAATTACGCGTCTATCGACAGCTCAATGAAGTCAATATCATTGTTGGTTCGCGCAAAATCGTGCAGGTACAAAAATCATTTATGTCGTTTAAACAAAAAAACGACTCGACCGAATTTTATGAAAATCATTTCAGATCAGATTTCGGTTAGTTTTCAGATTTTAACTTTGGTAATATGCTTCGATCGGCACCTCAACGAAGACGATATTTTTTTTGGTTCGCGCGAGAACGTGCAGGAAAAAATTACCACACACACACATACTTCTTCTCAAATTTTTTGCTTCCAATGCTATTGGGACCTTAAAAAATGAAAACACGTTGAAAATTACGATTTCGATTTTCGGACCGATTACAATAACTTCCCTATAAGCTGGGAAGTTAAAAAAATACCTTCAGGGCAGAGACCGCGGAAGTGAGGTTGCAAGGATTGCGGCCGCAACCCCTGATAATTTCGCGGGGTGGCAACCCCTGTGTTTTTTAAATCAAAAAAGCAAAAATTTGAGTTATTTTTTAAAAATCGTAATAAAAGTATATACATTTTTAAATTCGATAGTTGTAAAGAACATTCAAATTTAACAGAGAACATTCATTTTACATTTATTCTTATATCGAATTTAAAATTTTGCTATTAAATTACAAATAAATAATTTTCATAACCATTTTTTCAAAGCCTAGCTGGAACCCGGTACCTTAAAATATTTAAAATTGATCCAAATTTTCAAAATTCAACTCTTCAACAAATATTTATAACAATTAACGAAAAACGAATTATTCCTATAAAATTTCGAGACATTAGATTCAAAATGCGCACCCAACGTACAAACCTGAGGGTCATTTCGCACCGGGCTCCACAAAGTTCGATTTTCGAAACTGACTTCGAGTATGAAATGGAACTTTTTACTCAAGGTAGTAGAAAAAGATTTTTTTTCATATAAAAATACCATCCAAATTTCCGACCTTTTCCATATAGTATACATAGTACATTGTACATAATACGTACTATATAGAACATAGTACATAGTGCATAGTACTTAGTATATAGTATCAGTGAAACTTAAAGTCACCCTGAAAATATAACCGTTTTTTTTATACATCAAAATTGAAATGAAATACACATCCATTTTAAATTTTACTCAATGTATTAGAAAAACATTTTTTCCATATAAAAATACCTTCCAAATTACGTAGTTTTCCCGTGTATTTTCCAAATATTTTCTTTCATATGAACCTTGTCCTGACAATAACGAACACAACAAAAAAAATCAGTCAAATCTCAAATGCTCTGTCATTTTTATATACCTATATACATAGATACAGGGTGTAATACGAAAAGTAACAAAGCGGCCGGCTGTGGATAGGTTATGCATAGACGAACCAAAAACCGTATGGGTGGGGGAAATCGTAAAGGTTTAGCCGCTAGGGCGTTTTGAATTTTTTTTAGAGTTTTACATATCACCCTGTATTTTGTAACCCTATTAGCTATTTTCATGAATCAGTATACGCAGAATACTCCCACCTATCTAAAACTGTAAAAATCAAGGTTCTACCCTTTCAACTTCCCGAGTAATGAGTCATCAAAGTCAAAATTTCGTTTTTTTAACTAAAATTTCAACTAAAACCACGTTTTTCTCCATAAAATAACTAGTTAACAAAATTTTTTTTTTGCAAAATTGGAAATCTTGGACAAATCCCTATCAATAATGTCCGGACATTTTTTATGGTACGGCTTTTATTTCTGGAGTTATAAGCAATTTTAATGCATCAAACTGTGGGAGTATTCTGGGTACACTGATACCTTATTCATGAAAATAGCTCATAGGGTTACAAAAATACAGGGTGATATGTAAAACTGTAAAAAAAAACTTCAAAACGTCCTAGCGGCTAAACCGTTACGATCCCCCTCCCGCACCTCCCACACATACGATGTTTTGTTCGTCTATCCATAACCTATCCACAGTCGGCCACTTTGTAACTTTTCACCCTGTATAGATATATAAATGTATACTAAAGTTACAAAGTGGCCGACTGTGCATAGGTTTTAGATTGACGAACATAACATTTACGAGCTCGGTGCGCCTCGCTGCACCTTAAAACATTTAAAATTAATCCAAATCTTCAAAATTCAACTAAATATGTCAGATTTGATTGTTGCATTCTTCAATCTATTCGCTTCATTTTCAGTCGCTTTCAAACGTAATTTGGACTATTTTCATTACAGTAAAAACCATAAAAGAAGGCAACGAGTGTCCCATTCCCAAGCGCAGCTTTTTCATTCAAACAAACAGAGCTAATGGAAAGCTCGTTGTCATCTTTTATGGGTTTTCCTCTACCCGTCGCTCGCTGGTTATCAGTGCGGAAATCCTAAAGCCTAAAACAGAATGAATGCAGAAACTTCGACTTTGACTTCACCGTTGCTGTAAAGTCGACTTTGATGCACAGCGCTAAGACATTCATTTCAGAACTTCATAGTCGATAATTTGACAGATAGAATTTACAATTGCGATCGCCATTTAATAACATAACAAAAATTATAAATATTAAAAAATTAACCAATTTTTTTTATTGTATGCTACTTTTACGTATGTTACCTGCAATTTACTGTATTTTCCATACAATAAACTCAATCAATTTAAATTTTCTAATTTGGCTACAGTGCCAAAATTGAAATGTTGTGGTGGTAGTTCTGCAACTTTAGCAGCAACTTTTAAAATTTTCAAAGTCGAAGTCGGCGCAAAGTTAACTGCAACGCTTACTGCATTGATTCTGTTAACTGAACGTGAGTACTATAGAAAATGTATGAAACTGTCAAAATGCAAAGTTGAAGTCGAAGTTTCTGTATTCATTCTGTTTTCGACTTAAGTCCAACTAAGTCCAAATTTAAATTTGTGGCTATGTCTAAGGCCGGCCGTATTCCAAAGCTTCATATGCAGCTTTTCGTCACTTATTGCTTGGAGATTTTTGTTGCAAAGCGGTATGTGACGATTTGCAACTTTGGTATACGGCCGAGAAGTATGCTCGCAACCCCAGTTAAAATAAGGTTCCGCGGTCTCTGCTTCAGGGTCAACAACAGATTGATCTCTTTATACATATATATTTTGATTTGCAAACTCTGAAGTTAGCTGCACTCACAAAAAACGGCCCGTCTTCATCAAAAACATATTTAGGGCACGTTTTCGTAGGACAAGTTTGTTTTTAATCCAGCAGAAAATTCGGTTAGTTTTGTTCGTTAATTTAGTTTTTGGTTTTTTAGGAGTAGAACTTTTTTTCCACCACTTTTAATTTCGTGACCCCCCCCCCCGCCCGCCACAAAAACAAAATTCTAGATCTGCGCCTGTCTAGGAGTTCAAACGCATGACTTATCATCATCTCCTCCGACATCCTCCTGACTCCTTGTAACCTTAAGCCTGTTTTGTCCCTCAAACTAAACTTACTACCAAGCATCGCGCCATAACATGACCAAAGACACCACGGTTTGGTAGTACAAAGGGCAATTCCTAAGGATGAAACTGAAACATACAAAAAACCTAACAGAAAACAAATTGACATGTCAATTTACATTAAATCTTGCACTCCTTTTTTTTGTTCTGGCATGTATCGTAATAATACGAGAGGGAATTCATCATCAGACTTTCTCGTAGGGCAAAAGTTTTTGTTATTATTCTTTTTGGCTCTCCAAGAATCTCATTAACCATCCACCTTATCGGTTGAGTAATTTTCTTTTTCGATCAAGCTCTCATCGTTGTTCTGCTCACGCAGACGTGAGCTTTAATAACATTAAATTAACAACCACTAATTGCTCTTCATCACCAATGGTTGCCACTGGGAGATCCTGTCCAAATCTCTATTTCGAAAAGTAAATTTAACAAAAAAAATATCCTTAATTTTTAATGCGTTTTAAATTTTTTATATTCGTTGTTCTATGGCATTAAGGACTATGATGACCATATATTGTATAAGTGCCAAAATTTTTGAAGGATATACACACAATTACTTTGTGCTTGCCCCCATGTTCCGACAGTACAATGTAGTAGATCTTTTGAGTTCTCTTGAAATATCCTTCGGATAAAGAGAGTCCATAGAACTTTATCTCTTATATTTTATCCGAAAAATATAGCGCATGTCTTTCTGGGAAAATAAGAGTTTGCGTTAGAGTATACCGAAAGGAAAAGCCGTCTGGGTCAGTTTTGTGATAACTCTCGTTAGAGTTGGTCTAGTTTTGTGGATTGGTCCAATCTTACTACACTGCAGAAAGAATAATCTAAAATGAACATATATTTTCGTTACATTTATTATGAATTTCACATACACTTATCAATATTGATCCAAAATGAAATATTCTTTCAATCATAAAAACCATATTTTATCCAAAACAAAAAAAAAACCATTTTCCGTTTAATAATACGTTAAGACCGGACCGGATACACAAGGGTAGCTAGCAGCAAGTCTATGCCAGAAACAGCTCAACAGAGAGACAACCATACATAATTAGTTCTGGTGGATTTGGTATTAATTTTGTTTATTATCCCAACAAATGATTTAATAAGACTTGGGCGAAATTGTACATGTTCGCATGCTACTTGATGGCGGGAGGGCGCGGTGGGGATGAAGGGACTTAACGATGATCAGCTTTGAGCTATTTTCTTTAGGAATCGGCTTGATTTGGATACAATATTATTTATTGCTTATTTCATTTGCATAACAAATAATCGTTTGCGATTATTTCCACATGCCTGATTAAGGGATGTGCACGAAAATACATACAAAAAAAAAGATTTAGGACAACTGAAATAAAAAGGAGAACTCTTGGAAAGGATATGAAGGCAAATTGCTGAATAGAAATACATTGTCGATTCATTGAAATGTGAAATAGTATTATTAGTCCGGGGAAATTAGCAAAAAAAAACCCACAAAAGGAGACAAAATTCAGAAATGGCTGAAAATTGGACCACAGCTTTCTTGGGACTTTTTAAGAAAACAATTTCGGAAACCCAAAAAAAAAACATGGCCGCCGGAAATATAGCGGTTTTCCGGTGTTTTCCTTGTATCTCTGTTTCTATAGGTCGTACAACCGCGTACAAAGGCCCTAAATGTTGACTATGAAATTCTCTACAACTTTAGTTCTTACAAAGATGTTGACCCGATTAACCCTTTCAAAGTTATTCAAGGTCAAAGTTATCAAAAATCACTTTTTGGCCAAAACATCACTCAAAACATCATCACTGGATGACATTAAAAGGAGTACTAAGCGTGTTCGGACTGACATTGAATCGCTGTCTACAACAGTGGTTCAAAATCACAATGCCCTGAGTTCTCTATCCCTAAAATTCGATAGCGTCTGTGATAGAACAAACTCAGCCTCAGCGGTGGCAGTATCTGATGGCGCCCCGCAGGTAGGAGAGCAGCTTCTTTCTGCACCCTGCTCCACAGCTGTTTCTCTCGCGGAGAATGATACTATTACTCAAAACTTCGCAGCCTTAAATGACCCGGCCATAATACCTGAAGAGGGCCCTTCGTTAGAGGTTGCCTCCAGGCTGGCTCCTCACCACCCGAAAACCCGTGGCAAGCATCGTAAACGCAGATGCAGTCGTAAAGTCACCATTATGAATACTGTCACTGCGAACCCCTCTACCAGTTCGTCTGTCTCTGCCCTTTCACTCCCAATGGGCTCTAACTATATCCTTGAACCGGATGCAGCATCAACCTCTTCTGTTAGTATCGTTGGACCCTCGGGCAGAACGAATACTGAGTCTTCGGTAACCGGCGCCAATTTGATAACGGTACCCAGACCACGAAATATTTTCGTTTCGCGTTTCTCCCCTGAAACTACGTCCGAGGCAATCAAAGAATATTTAAGGGGAAAAGCTGTTGATCCTGCAACAGTCTCTTGTAGAAAGATCAGCAATGTTTCCAAGCCGGTTGCGTCGTTTGTTCTGACTGCACCGCCCATTACCGCTGAAAAGCTTTTGGACCCCACGTTCTGGCCTCCTGGTACCTTTTCAAAGTATTTCGTTCCCCGTACACGTGTGCATCGCATTCCTGACACTCGACAGGCTTCAAAAAACTCAAGACCCTTTCCCTCTACTACCAAAACGTGAGGGGAATCAGATCCAAAACCCGCAATGTGTTTCTGTCAACTTCGGCCAGTGACTTCGAGATAATCGCTTTTACAGAAACATGGCTACACAGTGGGATTCTTAATGCCGAACTTTTCGATACCTCCTTCCAAGTTTTTCGGAAGGATAGATATATTGACTCGGAGGCTCGTGGAGGTGGTGTACTACTTGCCTGTAGTAACCTTCTCAATTGTTGCTTAATAACGCTTCCTAGTTTCTCCAACTCTTTGGACATTGAGCTCCTCGCTCTTAAAGTCTCCCTTATCCATAAGAACCTATTTTTAATTTGCTGTTACATCCCACCAGGTATGTTCAACACTCTTGACGATAGAGGTCAAAACCTCTATGATATTCTAATCTCTTGCACTAATCATATCCAGGATATGATGAACTCCAATGACGAACTCCTACTCTTAGGAGATCTCAACTTACCCAACGTTCAATGGGTATCTTCCGATGATGACGATAGCTACCTTCCTGAAAACAACCTTAATTTTAGGGAATCCAGCTTTTTGAATTCCTTATTCTCATGCGGTTTGTACCAAATGAGTGGTGTGAACAATATTTTAGGAAGGCGGTTAGATCTCGTATTCTTTTCCGACTCAGACAACATGTATGTTGAGCCTAGCTCAATTGTTTTGTCGCCTGTTGATAATCATCACCCTCCTCTCCTACTGAGCTATTGTTTTGCCTTTACCGATAAGCTAATCCCGGAGGAGTCAACCTTTACCTTCAACTTCAAAAAAGGCAACCTTGAAGTACTGTCATCCAAGCTCACTTCCATTGATTTCAATACCTTGCTTTCCTCTAATGAGCTGGATGACGACGTATCAAGTTTTTACCCCGTCTTGTATGAAACCTTCGCATCCTGTATACCTATTGAGCCTCTTAAGTCATCCAGATCATCCCCACCTTGGTACAACAATGAGTTGAGACATACCAAAAACTTGAAGAATAAACTCTGGAAAACCTACCTGAAGAGGAAAGACACTGCGAGTTTCTCCGCATTCCTCAATTGCTATGACCAATTCCATGCTCTCTCCGAAGCTCTCTATAAGGACTACCTCAGTAACATGGAAGGTAAACTGTATGGTGATCCCAGAACATTTTTTCAGTTTATTAACTCTAAGAAAAAGGTTGATAACTACCCTAACACCATGCAATACGAGAACTCTGTTAGCTCTATTTCATCCGAGATTTGCGACAAGTTTGCATCGTTCTTCCGCAAATCTTTCTCGTCCCCTGTCTTCCAACCTGATGAAGACAATTTTCGACATATCAACACAATACAAACGGCTCAAAACTTAGCTCTGTCTATAACCAGGGAAGATATCTTGAAACATATAAATGATCTTCCACAAGATTTTTCGTCCGGCCCTGACGGTGTCCCTCCTGCAGTTCTCAAATCCTGTGCAGGAGCCCTACTATCACCTCTCCTATGTTTATTTCAAAAATCCCTAAATAAGGGGTGCTTCCCAACCTTATGGAAGAACTCTTTTATAATCCCCGTCCATAAAAAGGGTTGTAAGAACGAAATATCTAATTATAGACCAATTGCGAAGTTATCGTGCATACCAAAACTCTTCGAATCTATTATTTATTCTGCTATTGCCCCTATCTGCAAGAGACTTATCTCAACTAACCAACATGGCTTTCTTGCAGCTCGTTCCACTACTACTAATTTACTAGAGTTCTCTTCTCACACTGTTCGAGGCTTTGTCACTGGCTGTCAAACTGACTGTGTTTATACAGACTTCAGTAAAGCTTTCGACATGCTCTCTCACTCTATTATAGTTCTAAAACTAAAAAAATTAGGCTTTCCGCATACCCTCGTGGTGTGGTTCCAGTCGTACTTAGCCGACAGAACCTACCAGGTTCTATTCCGCGGAGTAGAATCTAAAAACATCGAAGCGTCCTCTGGTGTCCCGCAAGGAAGTCATCTTGGTCCTCTCCTTTTTATTTTATCAATCGATGACATTATTACCCTGCTAAGGCACTGTAAAATCCTTATTTATGCCGATGACATCAAACTGTACCGCCACATAAGGAGTATCGAGGATTGCAAACTTCTGCAAGCAGACCAAAACACCTTCTATTCTTGGTGTTCCAACAACAACCTGGTTGTTAACATCAGTAAATGTGAGGTCATGACTTTTTATAGAAAACGTGGCGTTATAACTTATGACTATACTTTTCTCGATGACAAGATCTCCCGCACTAACTCTGTTATCGATCTAGGGGTTAGGTTAGATAGTAAGTTGGATTTCTCCACCCACATCAATTATATCTCTTCCAAAGGCAATTCCGTCCTGGAATTTATAAAAAGATGGTCCAAGGAATTCAACAACCCCCTTATCACCAAACACTTATACATATCTTTAGTTAGGCCTCTGCTTGAATACGCCTCCCAGGTATGGTCTCCTTACTACTCCTCCCATGTCGGTAAAATCGAATCGGTTCAAAGGAAGTTCGTCCGTTTTGCACTCAGTCACCTCCCGTGGGATGACCCACTTATTCTCCCGCCTTATGGGGACAGACTTAAATTGCTCAACTTGAGCTCTCTCCATAAGCGTCGCGAGGTCGCTGACGTTTTATTCGTTCATCGTTTGTTGAATGACAAAGTTTACTCAGGCTTCCTACGAACCCGTACGTCATTTAGAGTGAACAACTACAACCTGAGAGGTCAACCTCTCTTGAACATTAATTCCTCTAATACCAATTATGGGATGTACGAACCAATTAACCGCATGCTTATAAATGTTAACAAAAATGCGAGTGCTTTTAGCATGCAAGTTAGCGAAGATGTCCTTAAAAGGACTCTTTTTAATGTGGCGTGACTCCCTGTGTGTCCCACTTTTTCATTGTTTTTGCACGCTTCTCTGTTTGATGTTTTGTGCTCTTAAATGTTGCATTGTTTTTTGTTTTGTGTTTGCATGTCTTACCCGAGCCACTGTGCAGTGGTAAATGTGACCGCGTTTGTGTGCAGGGACCGGACCGGCTCGGTACAGGAGTGCCGGGGAGGGTTGAGAAGGAACCCGCATTTTCGGTCGCATGCTCGTTTTGCGGTGTTTTTTCTTCTTATACCTTTTTTGGTGCTTTCGGCCGGATTCGGTCCCTGCACATAAGCGTGGCCCGTTTCTCAGCCCAGCTGAGAAGTGTACTTCTGAGCTAGAAGATTAACTCGATTATTATAAAAAACTGCTTTTTTCGAAAAAATTTTTTTGATCAGTCAATACGAAACGATATTGCCTACAAAAAAACCCTCGAGTCATTTTTTCGAAAACTTAACCCTTTGGAAGTTATTCAAGGTCAAAGTTTCCAAAAATCACTTTTCGGCCAAAAAATCACTAATTGATTTTTGCAAAATTTTTCGAAGTTTTTGAAAAAACGACAAGGGTGTCATTAGGGTAGGCAATAATCCTTTGTATAAATACAACAAAAAAAATTTCTCAAAAATCAGTTTCTGAGTCATTTTTTGACCAAAAAGTGATTTTTGAAAACTTTGACCTTGAATAACTTTAAAATGGTTAAGTTTTCGAAAAAATGACAGGAGGGCTTTTTGTAGGCTATAGCGTTTCGTATTGACTGATCAAAAATTTTTTTTCGAAAAAAACCAGTTTTTGAGTGATGTTTTGGCCAAAAAGTAATTTTTGATAACTTTGACCTTGAATAACTTTGAAAGGGTTAATCGGGTCAACATCTTTCTAAGAACTAAAGTTGTAGAGAATTTCATTGTCAACATTTAGGGCCTTTGTACGCGGTTGTACGACCTATAGAAACCGAGATACAAGGAAAACACGGGAAACCCGCTATATTTCCGGCGGCCATGTTTTTTTTTGTGATTCTGAAATTGTTTTCTTAAAAAGTCCCAAGGAAGCTGTGGACCAATTTTCAGCCATTTCCGAATTTTGTCTCTTTAAATGCTAATTTCCCCGGACTATATCGGCATAATCATAGTTATTCCCCCCTTGTAAGCATTTTAGTAAGCTTTTTTATT
Source organism: Thereva nobilitata (assembly GCA_963855945.1). Taxonomy (NCBI): domain Eukaryota; kingdom Metazoa; phylum Arthropoda; class Insecta; order Diptera; family Therevidae; genus Thereva; species Thereva nobilitata. Next base: position 96,239,711 of record OY979698.1, read on the forward strand.
TTCTGGAAACAAAACAAACTGATATAGTGTAGCCAGCCATATTCTCTATACCAAACATCTAATTGCCTACGACTTCACAAATTTCACAACCATTAATGCCCCAGTTACACGAATGACATACTTGTCATTTTTTCTGTCATAATTTGTCATTATCATCATACACGGTCATAATTTGTGTCATTATTTCTGTCATAAAAAATAAACAACAACAATGCCATTAATTATGACCAGAGATTATGACAATTGTCATTTTTTGTCATTCGTGTAACTGGGGCATAACCCTTTGTAATCAAAATAAGTTTTTATGACAACTATCGTCATATCCAATATCAGCTGGTATATAGGTGGTATAAACTTTTGAAACGAAACTCGTTTACCAACACATACACATGCATACATATATTACAACAATGTAAAAACACGAAAAAGCCTCCTCCCCAAAATTCGATTATACGACATACAATCCCGTGAGGTATGAACTATAGTTACTATACTAAAGCCCAGTAAATAGATTATGTGTGTAGAACCACGACAAACTGAGGGGGCGTAAAATAAAGTCGTGCAAATCAGCAGCATTTACACACCATACTTCTTTCTGCTTAATAAATTCCCCCTTGAGGGACAATAAACATAAACCAAAGTTATGACAGTGTCACGTATATACATAATTCTACATATACCTACACACAGTGTAACCACCAAAAATATTAAAATCACAAAGTTATATGAAATCCATGTTTTGCCAAAAACCTAGAGCTGACCAAGTGCTTAACCCATAGCGACGGCCGCCCCCACACACCACCCACCAACAAACAAGCAACTCGGATAAGGGTTAATAAACAACGTGAAGGAAGGAAGTTGTTACTAGGATTAAGGGCGCTCCTAATTAAGTTTAAGTCCCCGATGATGTGGGGTTTCCTTGTTTTAACCCAACAAAAAAAAATATTTTTTTTTGAGGATGGCAGTTAGCAAGGACCTATTTTGTAAACCAATATTGAAATTTGTTTAGATTTTGTGTTACTCCACGCAATACGCCATGTCAGGTTTTGTATATTATGAGGATATTTTATAGATATACTTAAAATTCGTATAGAAGACTCTCCCATTACTCCACAGTGACATAAACACTTGGAGTTATGATCGATTAATGCCATTAGCGCACATGGAATATGCGAGTCAGCATAGAGTTCTGCAATTATTTATGAGCTGACCCAAAATTAATCTTGATATTATAAGACTTGCCTGGCGCGGATTCAAGGGGGGTGGGCACGGGTGCCATGACCCCCCTCCCCCACAACCGCTCGCTGTTTAAAAGACAAAAATGTCCCAACTAAAAAAACAAAAACAAAAAATAACCAAACGACCAAAACCGACCCAAATTTCTGGCGAATTAAAAAACGACCTTAAAAAAATGACCTTCAAGGTCAACAACAGATTGATTTATATTCTTTCTATAGGTGCGTTTCATTTTAATTGGAGTATGTATGCCGGCTTAGTTGTTGTTGTTGCTACCATAAGCCATGTTTTTTTAATGAACTATATAGTTCTTCCCCATACAAATCTGAAAACCCAGGTTTTATCGAGGTTTTTATCCAGGTCTTGGGACATTTCAAAATTTCCCTTTCTTTTCGGAATGTAGCATACTTACCGGCGGTCGGAAAAACGTCATTTAAAATAAAAACAACATAGAAGTGACGAGAGCAAATTTGAAGGCATGAGGAAACAAATAATTTATTTTTTAGAAACTTATTCATTTTTTCTAGAGGGGAATTCGTGGAACAGTTGTTTACTGACACGCAACTTCGGATTAATTTTAAGATATTTAAAGCACGGAAGATGGCGCTTAGTGAAATTTCCCTTGTCGTTTTTTTAATTAACTGGATCGAAGACCTATATAGTTCATTAAAAAAACACGGCTTAAAAAAACGACAAGGGAAATTTCACTAAGCGCCATCTTCAGTGATTTAAATAAATTAAAATTAGGGTCTGTGCCAAGTTACAATTCAAATGTCAATTTGTATAGAAACCGCATTTCGATTTTACAATTCAATTTTCGGAGGTGTGTGTCTTTGGAATTGTAAGGAAATTTTTAAATTGTAGGGAAATATTAGCCAAACATTCATTTGACAGTTTGTTGGATTTGCTTTTTGGTGGTTGAATCTACATATTTTCAATTATTAGAGAACAATATCGCGAATTCTTTTAATTTTCAGTGCATGATTTTCCTCACCGTATAATATGACACATTAGCTGCGTTCCATTGGGCAATATTTGCTACTCCGGAGTACTCCCGGGTATACTCAACTACCCCTGCTCTTGCTTTAGGGGATTTCACTCCTATTAGAAACGCATAAAATTTCCGCCAGGTTTGCAAGCTTTAACTATTTAAAAATAGATGGCCTTTTGTTTTTTAAGGTTAAGTAAACTGTCGATTAATTATTTTAAAGTGTTTTTTTAAAGTAAATATACAAAAACGGTAAATATAGTATACAGTAAGATATAAAATTTCCTTTTATTTAAAGAAAAATAATTATTTCACATTTCTTTTAAGGGCAATAAATTAATTTGAGGTTATGTTTTACTCGTATTTTCTTCTGTTATGAATAATCGTGTTCCATTGGCCATGTACTCCGGAGTACTCCGGATTAGAAAATTTCTCCCAATGGAACGCAGCTATTAAAAGCCGATCATGCTTACAAGATGCAAACGTAAAGCAAAATAAAAACATGAACAGAATAAACTCCGCACAGAATTTAAACCATTTTTTAAAACTCTTTCCAATATGTACAATGCTTCTTGCAGTCACTCCACAACCTCCACTGAATGATGTTCGTGAAGCAATTCAATTTCCATTATTTTAAAGACAAGCATAGCCTGTAAAAAAAAATATTACAAAATTTTGCAAATTATAAAATTTTGTTGTCATCCATGTTGTCGAATGAAATGCGTGAATTGTATTTTGGCACACTTCGTAATTTCGAAGTGCGTGGTGAAAGTACCAAATTCGGAATTGTAACTTGGCACCCACCCTTAATCCGAAGTTGAGTGTCAATAAACAACTGTTACAGGAATTCCCCTCTAGAAAATAATAAATAAGTTTCTAAAAAATATATTATTTGTTTCCTCATGCCTACAAATTTGCTCTCGTCACTTCCCTGTGGTTTTTATTTTAAATGACATTTTTCCGACAGCCGGTAATTATGCTACATTCCGAAAAGAAAGGGAAATTTTTGAAATTTCCCAAAATCTGGATAAAAACCTCGATAAAACGTGGGTTTTCAGATTTGTATGGGGAAAACTATATAGTTCATTAAAAAAACACGGCTATAGTGTGGGCTGGTGAAGCTGCATCTACGCCGATGTGCACCCAACTACGATGGCGTACGCACTCCAATGAAAATGAACGCGCCTTAAGGCTGTATCAGATTCAAAGCAGAAAGCAGAACCGTCGGCAGAGAATTGTTTCTATTGGCTTACGCAGGTCACGTGACAAGAAAAGCAGAAGAGAGTTCTGCCGCTGCTTTTTCATCTCAAATCCTAATTTTGCTGCGTTGCAAAGCAGAATTTTTTTGACATTTGAAAAATCTTGTACTTGCAAGTTGTTTTTAAATTACTAATGGACGCGGAAAATTGAAAATTTGTTGTTGTGTGATATTTTACAAAGAATTTATTATTATTAAAGAACTATTTACGGAGAATTTATGTCAAATAAAAATTCTGCCGTTGCTGCTGCTTTACTTGAATCTGATTCAGCAGGCAGAATCCTGCTTCTGTCTCTGCTTCTGCCGCTGCTCAAATACTTAGAATAGAGAACTACAGGAAAGGCCCTCGGGTATAAAATCCGTGTATGAGAGCGTAGTGAAATCGCTATCAGTCAACTGTCAAATTGGTACAATTTCTTGTTAGTTAACTGTCAAATTTTCCCGCGGCACTTTCTTTAAAACGAGTTTTTTTATAAAATTTATTTACAGTTTTTCGCAAAACTAATTAAAAAGAAGAAAGAAAGTTTAAAGAATTTGTTTTTGTCAATTAGAAGTTGTTACGAGTGAATTTTCAGTGAAAAAAAGAGCAATGAAGTGTGCAGTTTGAATTTCACTACGCTAAATTCTCCGAGGGCCCTTCCTGTAGTTTTGTATTCTAAGCTCAAATATTTGGACCTGATAGAGCCTTTATTTGTTTTGATTCGCAAACTTTGAAGTTAGCTGCACTCACAAGAAATGGCGCGTCTTCATCAAAAACACATTAGGTTCCGTTTTCGTAGGGCACGTTTGTTTTTAATCCAATAGAAAATTCGGTTAGTTTTGATCGTGTTGTTAATTTTGTTTTTGTTTTTTTAGGCGTAGCCATTTTTTTCGCCACTTTTAATTCCGTGACCCCCCCCAAAAAAAAATTCTAGATCCGCGCCTGAGACTTGTGAAGTAACATGGGTGTAAACAAAGTATCATGGAACCACGGCAAGAAATTAGAACACAGCTGTGACGGCACATCGTATAACCGAGTCAGTACAGAGTTCTGCAAAGATTTATGAATTGACCCAAAATTGATAAAACCTGTGAAGTAAAATGAGTATGAACAACAGATGTGACATGATATAAAATCTGAAGTAAGTAACTAAATTGAATTTTTCTGAAAAAGTGCAAGATTGTAAAAGAGAGCAAGAGGGGAAAATGCCTACATCCACTTTTCACGTACGCTACAGGCTCGTTACTAACAAGAACAGCTTGACTATGGAATAATCTTTCACAATCAGCATTTCCGAACTTCTACAACATCCACGAAATGAAACGCAGGATTCATCGCTATCTCCTCCAACATGCTCCTGATTCCGCATAGCCTCAAAACTTGAAGGAAGGACGTTCAACATCAAGACAGTTCTTTGGGTTTTTTTACGGTTAAGTGAGATTAGTGGAAAAAATCAACTTTACACATCTTCTTCTTTCTTGGGAGGTATTGGGTCCAAAAGTACGGCGGCCATTTAAATTGGAATATTGTATTACTCTCCTATACCTCATATTTGTAGGTACAGTTTTAGCACTCTGCCTAGTGACTCGTCGCTTAGACTTGACTGCTCGAGCTATGGCGGGGCACCTATAGAGAACGTGAAGGGCAGACGCATCCTCCTTAAGGCAAAGCCTGCAGGTGGGATCCTTCAGCCTTCCTATCCTCCATAACTGGTAATACAGGCAAAGAAATACAAGAAATGCTAGGAAAGATAGAAGCTAAGTAGCTAGATGCCTAGACTGTTCCGGCTCTGGTGAGCACCTTTGAGGGATCCCTTTTAAGGGCCATGCTGATGACGCCAGACCGAAGTAAAGCCTTAAAATAGTAATGAGTCAAAATAATTTAGTTGCAACTAGCACATATAGTGAACAAATGCGACTGCCACACTGGTATGCACGCTATAGGCATGAAAATCGTTCGTCGTTTACCAAACGGTCCCCCAACTAAGTACTAACCACGTCCAGTGCCGCTTGACCTACGCAATAGAACGAGAACCGCTCTACTGAGGTACTGCTAATGACCCGTTTTCGTCGCCCTATACAAATTTTTAAAGCTGAAATTTTGTTACCTTTGGTACCTATAGAAAAAGTGTGAGCGTACCGTGATTCATTTGGACTACTCCGTGCCTCTTTTATTGGTACGTGCCTGTAGTAGCGGCGTGAATTTTTTTTCTGTGAAAAACTAGTAGTCCAGGGAAATTAGACAAAAAAAGGCCCAATTTCGGAAAAATTCCGGGAAAGCTGAATTTTGGTATGGACATTGGTATTATTGCTCTAAGGAAAATGTCACGAGTCCCCATCGATTTGAAACTCCGACATGATTTTACGCGGGGTCCAAGGTCACCGAAGGCGATTTTTCGAAAATATCTCAGTAATGCTCACTTTTACAGAAAAATTATATGAATAAAGTTTGTAGCTTAGGAAATTTCCCACAAAAAATATTTTATAACTTTTTCTTGTAAGAGTAACCGTTTTTGAGATATTTTGATTTTAGTCCACGGATATATAGGCCCAGAATTTTTCCGAAGTTGGGCCTTTTTTTGTCATTTTTGCTTCGAAAGTTGGTACGATGTATCCGAGCTATCGTAGCCTGCTCAAGTTCTTCGTTTCTTTGTAACAAAATAGCACGCCACCGCTGTAAACATAAAATGAACAGTGCGCTACCGCTGTAACTAAACGATAAACTAACGAGAGTAAACAAAATATCAGCAGTTGAAATCAGACAGTGGAAGCGTTGAATCCATTGCCTGTTAACTGGACAGAACCATAGGAGAGTTGATCCGTTGGTTTACCGACAAACCGAAAACCGACATGCCCCAGAGAGCTGATTCGGTGGAAACCGATAAACCAATTACCATTCATTACTACCGCGACAGAATACTGCCTTCGGCAGATTGAACAGCAGATGGCTATCTCGCTTATTGTGCTTGAAGATGATGGCGGGAGAAATGACAGGGAATGGTTGTAAAAGATGACTAGGAAAAAGGAACGTGTTGGCTAGATAGGACAAATGAAAAGGCCAAGGACCATGTCGCTGATTGGATTCGAACCACGGACCTCTAGTGTGGTAGTCGGGCGAATGATCGTGTCGCTACGTAGAATCGAACCACGGACCTCTGTGATGGTAATCGGATGATGCTATTTCTTCAAGCTGAATACTGAAAACTAGTTGTCAAAACAATCAATAGCGAAACTATAACACTAACCCCCATATTCTAAAAGCAGTCACAAATCACAAAGAAATCACAATTGAGTGATGAGTCTCAACCTTAAGGCTTAAACTAAATTAAAAGTAATGTAGAAGCGAAGTAGAAGTGAAATAAACGTAACTTCAGTCAACATTGACATAGAAACCAAAATAAGAAGTGCCTTGTGACCGGTCACAATTTTAGTCTAAGGGGGTTAAGCTCATCGCCTGGTATATACCTGCATCTCAACTACCAAGCGGTATTGCTTGCTTATGGTATTCTTCTCATAGTATCATGCCAGGTTAGAACTTATAGCTATCGCATAAATTATGGCGAAGCTGAAAATTGACGTGAAAATTATCCGCGGTTGTCAATTATTTATATTTCCACGTTAAATAATCTTTGAAGCAAAAATTCTACCTTAGCTTGTGCCTAAAGTAATAAAATATTCATGAGCTTGCATTTACCTTTTAAAGAAAATTAAACTTTCGAGAAATTGTTCGTCCTTAATTCTGCTCCAAAGGACCAACGACTGTTAACAAAAGACCCGCGGGTGAATAATTGTGGTGGAGACCGCGCGCAAAAAAAGAAATTCATAACAATAAAAGTACATCATTTGTAGCGCTGCAGGCCACAGAATAGTTACGTTTTGCACGGCGCTCTCTATTGCGAGAATTGAGGCCCCACTTTAATTAGTGTAAAGGCGCTCCACAACACAGTGACAATAGCTTTCGACTGAACGTCGTCTGCATTAGCTTTGGCGTGCCTTTAATTATATATATACATATATATCCTTGGATGGTAGTTACTTTTAACGCTCAGTGCCGGAAGGATAATGCTGAGTGCCGTCAATTAAATTCATAAATTAAAAGTAAACGAGATGCCATTTGGTATGGAAACTGGAAAAACTGAAATTCTGTGTACACCAAATGTGTTCGTTCAGCGCCAGCGAAATATAGAAGATAGAATGAATTAAATTTCAGGAACACAAAATTAGCTTCTTTCCCAAGTCTCATCAGAGAGTGTCACTTTTGTGTTAGCTGAAGTTCGGCAAAGTTTTCACAGCGAACAAAATATTATCTATTCGAGATTAGACATTTCCAGCCGAGGAGGTAGAGGCGACGACAGGAGCTTAATTATCTATTAGGCTAACTCATTGGACTATTCCAAATATAAATTGCTCCCTAAGTACACGGATATGGATTGTGTGCTATGATGCCTCGATCCACGGGCGGCGCCTATTAGGGCTTAAATAATTGCGTGGTAAATGCTCGGGTAGAAAGCTGCTTATTCAGGGATTTCGCCACTTTGTTCTTCTGCCAGGGAATTAATGTACCTGGCTAGAATTTGCAATTTAAGCACTTTCCTGTTTCAAAGTAGAATGAAAGGAATGAAGGAGATGATTTCCCGCCATCAGCATCCCTAATTCTATTGAAAAACCATTTCGCCTTCACTTCATTTCTTCCGGTATAAAAATTTATGAGCAAAGAAAGGCGAAATTATTATTAAAAAAAAAGGAATTTATAACCGCGAATTTAACAGACTTTGAGCGCGGATCGAGTGGTTTGAAGTCGCGACGGGATCTGATAGCTTACTTTGTGGCAGTGTACAAGAACTTGGAAGCTGGATTCGCAATAGCGACTCGACGGCGCTAATAAAAATTCTTGTCAGATTATTTGAATATGAAAAAGTTAATATCGCAGCGGGATTTTAAACTCAGGCCAGGGGGGAATTGATTAGAATTTCTTATTTTTCATCCCTTTACTTGTCTAGGGTTTTTTCGGAAACTCTTATCACCCACCCAAAATGAATATGTGTCTTACATATTGCGGTACCTCTTACGTACTGTAAGAACAATTTAATTTATATTACCAAGTTGAGAAAAATTTCTAAAAAAAACCCCAAAAACTATCTTAAAAACCCGCTGGCAATGTTCAATGTTTTGCCATTTGTAGTTAGAATGTCAAAATTTTCCGATTTTCCAACTGTTGAACAACCTACCGGGAAATGACACTTATTTGGCAAAATTCTTCCGCCATATTGTTTCCACAATTTTGAATTTGATCATAAATTCGTTATTTGCTACCATAAAAACTCCCATATACCGATTTTCATTGAAACCGGAATACAATTGGCAAACTCGTCAGCCATATTGGTGCGGCCATTTTAAATTTATAGGTTTTGACCAAAAATTCGTTATCTACTACCTTAAAAACTCCCATATACCGATTTTCATTGAAATCGGAATACAATTGGCAAACTCGTCAGCCATATTGGTGCGGCCATTTTGAATTTATAAGTTTTGACCAAAAATTCGTTATTTGCTACCTTAAAAAAACCCAGGTACCCCGATTTTCTTTGGGATCGGAACACAATTTGCATATTCATCAGCCATATTGACGGGCTCATTTTGAATTTATAAGTTTTGACCAAAAATGCGTTATTTGCGACATTTTAAACCCCTAGATACCCACTTTAATTGGATTCGAAAAAAAATTGACAAAATTCGTCCGCCATATTGGCACGGCCTTTTTGAATTTATAATTTCTGATCATAGTCCGGGGAAATTAGCATTTAAAGGAGACAAAATTCCAAAATGGCTGAAAATTAGACCACAGCTTCCTTTTGACTTTTTAAGAAAACAATTTCGGAATCACAAAAAAAACATGGCCGGCGGAGATATCAGTTTTTAGCAAAAAAATCACTCAAATACTGGTTTTTTCGAAATTTTTTTTGATCAGTCAATACGAAACGTTATTGCCGACAAAAAGCTCTATTGTCATTTTTTCGAAAACCTAACCCTTTCGAAGTTATTCAAGGTCAAAGTTTCAAGAAATCACTTTTCAGCCAAAAAATACTTTGAATAATTCGGAAAGGTCAAGGTTTTCGAAAAGCTTTCAAGAGGGGTATTTTGTAGGCAATAATGTTTTGTGTTGACTGATCAAAAAAAAATTCGAAAAAAAGTTTTTGAGTGATTTTTTTGCCAAAAAGTAGCATCTCCGGCGGCCATGTTTTTTTTTGTGATTCCGAAATTGTTTCTTAAAAAGTCCCAAGGAAGCTGTGGTCCAATTTTCAGCCATTTTGGAATTTTGTCTCCTTTCGTGCCTTTTTTTTGCTAATTTCCCCGGACTATAATAAATTCGTTATTTGTTACCTTAAAAAATCCCAGATACCGATTTTCATTGGAATCGAAATACAATTTGCAAATTCGTCGGCCATTTTGAATTTATAATTTTTGACAGCAAATTCGTTATTTGCGACCTTAAAAACCTCTAGATACCCATTGGAATCGGAATAAAATTGGCAAATTCAACCATACTACTTCCATTTTGAATTTCGGTCATATATCGGCGATTATTTTGAATTTCGATGAAAAATATACCCCATGTTACTCGAGAGTGAAGTAGCCGAAGAATGCCAGGAACGAGTTACTGAAGCTCGGAATCGTCCCTTTTTTGGATGCGCAATTGTTAACTATGTTCGGAGGAGCTTCGATTTTGATGAATGATGTCTCTTTGGAAAGGACTCGCTCTCCTGAATCCAGATATATCCAGATTTATGATAAATTTCATCGAGTTCGGTTGTTATGAGCGATTAATAGTACAGTCATTTGGTTCTAAAAAGAAGAGGTTACCTGGAAAGTTTTCGGGAATTTTGAAAATTTGTAATTTTATAGATTTCCTAAAATCAGTTTTTGGATCTCCTGTCCAAATCATTTTACGATAAAAACAGTTATATATACAAAATGAAACTAGAGAAAATTTCCTACAATTTATTTAATAACCTTTATTTTCGTAAAGTCAGTAGTTTTGGCATACGAACGCCGCAAAACATTATACATCTACGCCAACCCGTCACATTTAATTTTACCTTAAATATACAGGGTGTACTACGAAATGTTACAAAGCGGCCGGCTGTGAATAGTTTATGAATAGACGAACAAAAAATCGTATGGGTTGGGGAGGGAAGTCGTAACGGTTTAGCCGCTAGGGCGTTTTGAAATTTTTTTTTAGAGTTTTACATATCACCCTGTATTTTTTAACCCTATGACCTATTTTTAAGAGTAAGGTATCAATATACGCAGAATACTCCCACCTATCTAAAACTGTAAAAGTCAACTTCCAGAGTAATGAGTTATCAAAGGTTTTTTTTAACCAAAATTTCAACTAAAACCACCCTTTTCTCCAAAAAATACGTATAGTTGCCTATAAACTTTTCCGGGAGTTTTGAAAATTTTAAATTTATAGATTTCGATGGGCTCTTTCCGAATTTCAACTTTGCCACCTCGTATCTTTGCCCCGCCATGTTGGAAAAATGGAGCTTAAAAGCAGTTTCGCGGGTTAGAAAAAATGATTAAGAACAAATAATTTTATTAAAAATGGCTTAAAATGGTCAATTTTGAATGGCGATTTCTCGGTCACCGTTGGTCGTACGGAGATTTAAAAAAAACAATTTCTTCATTTTTTCATAACCTTTCTTTTCTCTGAACATTTATGTATACCCAGGATACCGTAAAAAAAAGTTATAACCGAATTAATAAAAAAAAGAAAAAAACGTGATTTTTCGAAAAAAAATTTAGTTTTGTTTTTCGATTATTTTCTGAATTACAAATGGTAAAAAAAAATTTAAAACACCTATTTCGATGGGAAATTTAAGTTTCTACAAAAAAGTATTTAAGTAAAAATCTCGAATTTCGCTTCGTTTTCGAGTTACTGAAAAGGGGGTACTTTGGGTCGGCTCTCATAAACGCACCCCTAAAAAAGGAGGGCACTTTGTGGTTTTATCATATTTAGGTGCCAAGCTAACATATTAAATCATAAAAATGCTTGAACGCAATTGTTCCTTACTCAAAGACATTTTCAATAGCCTATTATTCCTTTTCAATGAGGAAGGCATGCGCAAATATATTAAATCTTCTATGTATAAGGCATTTGAGCCACATTCTGGAAATTTAAATTTTGAAAATACGATGTATATCATCGACGGAGGATACTTATTACACCAAGTCATTTGGCATCGCGGTGAATCGCCTTCATCCATTTGCAATAAAAACGTTGCCTACGTTCGTTCGAACTAAACATTCAAAGCCATTATCCTATTTGACGGATATCCGGAAGATGTAGCAAATCATAGTACCAAATATGTGGAACGATCCCGACGATCACGAAAAACTGCTTCCGTAGACATACTTTTTGACGAGACAATGATCCCAAGTGTGTCACAAAATAAATTCCTGGGCAATGATGCAAACAAAAACCGCCTCATTGAAATGTTGAAAAAAAATTTGAGTCGGGAAGGAGATATTGTCAAAAAACTGCTTTTAGGCACCATTTTTCCAACATGGCTGCGCGAGCGGCAAAGATACGAGGTGGCAAAGTTGAAATTCGGAAAGAGCACATCGAAATCTATAAAATTACAAATTTTCAAAACTCCCGGAAAACTTTTCAGATAAAACCAAATGTAAATTTTCGATTTAGTATTATTGGGAGCCTAAAACTATGCAATTTTTTATTTTCACGATATTTACAGGAATTGACCGTTCATTTTCTTTCCACCGTTTTTGCTTTTTAAATACTTATATTATAACAAATAAAAAACTCATTTTTTTCACTAATAGAATTTAAAAAACACAATAAGTACGATTATTAGAAAGTACCTTTTAATTATCTTTACCTTTAATTTATTGCTTTTTATTTTTGTTGATTTGGCACATTTAGTCGAGACAAAAACCCCATTTTGTGTTTCGGTGGTCGATCAGTTTTTTTCATTCCTTTCCGTCGTCCGTTGATTTTCTTAGGTTGGTTGTTGGCAGTGGGTGGGTGGAACATCAGCGAGTGCTTCATCCCTAAATTTAATGAAATTTATTGAAATAAATTAATTGAAATGAAAGAAAATTACTTATTTATTGAAGATTTAAGCAGAAAAAAATTGGAAATTATCACAGTCGGATCCTTTACTGTCAGCCATCTTTTTGTTTTCTAGAGTCACGGTCGCTAGTGATTATGTCGTAGTCAGCGCGGGTTGTGGGTGTAGTGGAACTTACGATATTGGCTTTGATTTTGAAACAATAAGCAGCTTCCATGCAGGATTTCCACAATTTGATTTCCTTTGAAAATTCTGTGTCTGGCTCATAGTCCAGCTATCGTATCTATACCCAGAGAAATCTTAAAAAATGGTGGCGAGAATATATGCCATGCCTTACATAGTCTCATTTGCAAACTATGGAGGAAGGTGCCGGGATTCTAGGCAGAATTGTCCCAGTCCACAAACAAGATGAATTGATGAACTGCAAAATGTCAATGGCGGCCAATGACGTTATTGAACATAGTTTACAACGTACTTTCACATATTTTGTTAAGTAGACTGAAACGTAGAGACGAATGGAAGAAGAGGCGTCAAGAGGCCCGAGTCCTACAAGCACTGTAGCGCCATTTACGAAGAAGAAGAATTATAAAGACTCAAGTCTTCTAAATCTATATAAATATAATTGGAGTGTCTGTCTGTGATTTCAAAATAATTGTCTTTTTCTAAGTTCATATGATTATTTACTCGATATTAACACGAAATCAAGTATTTTTAAAATTTTTGTCTGTCTGTATGTCTGTATGTCTGTCTGTCTGTTTGTCCGGGCTAATCTCGAAAACGGCTTATCCGATTGTGATGGGACTTTCACTGGAAGATTCAGTATTTTCTTGGGCATGTTTTAGGCTATTTTTTTACTAGGATCCGACTATCGGATCCGATTATCGGGCCCGATTACCGTGTTCGACTACCGGATTAGACCGAAATCTTGAACCTTGCAACTTGATTTTTACCCACTTATATATAACCGATCAACTTCAAATTTTGCACATATGTATAGTTCGCGTGACAATGCAATTTAACCATTTTTGGGAAAAAATCAAGATGGTGGTTCCAAGATGGCGGCCGAATTTTGCAATTGTGTTCCCGGCCCCCCGACATGGATATCAAATGAAGGGGTAAGACAAGTAGAATACAATAAGCTATGTGGGGTCATTCAAAATTCAAAATGGTGGCCAGCACAAAATGGCGAATTATTCTTCGGTATGGGCATCAAATGAAAGCGAGTATAGTGCAGTAAGCGGTGTGCCGTCATTTTAAATCTAATATGACAGGTACTACAAAATGGTGGAAGACATATAATAGACTAAAAAGTAGAAAATAAAAAATATAGTTTAAAAAAACTGAAAAATACGCTTTTATTTTAAAATAAACTAAAAAGTAAAAAATAAAAAATTTTGAATGTAAAGTTTTTATTGCTCCAGCCAGTATATAATAACAACCTACCTACCTACGTACCAACAACGGCTAATCCGATTGCGATGGGATTTTAACGGGAAGATTCAATATTTTCTTGGGCATGTTCTAGGCTTCACTAGGTTCCGACTATTGATTCAGGCGGGAAACTTGATCCGATAGTCGCAGAAAAGTGAGTGGAAACTTTTTTTATCATTCCAATTGTAAACCTCAAAGCTCGGAACGGTTAACCTGATTTTAGGACTTTCGCGGGATGATTAAGAATCTTCTTAGGCGTTTAGCATACTTTTCACTATTATCCGACTGTCGGGTTAGACCGAAAACATAACTCGACAATCGAAGGAACGCGAATGAAATGCTGTTACGGCGAGATATTGCTCTTTCAATTTGCGGAAATACTGTGAAGATAACAAATGATCGATGGATCTGAAGAAAATTTAAACAGAGAATATATATCGAACTCAATGAACAAGGGGAACAAAATGTTGAGGACGCTATTGGGCAAGTTCCGCACAGGGTGAGACATGTATTCTGAATATGATTGTTGTGCATGTAGCACACAATTTTTCCGATAGGTGGCGCTCAACACCGCATTTTAAAAAAGTTGTGTAACACTTTTTTTATAAGTAACTCTAAATTTTTTATTTTTTTTATGTGGCAGTGCGAAGTTCAGGAATCACCCTTTTTACTACCAGTTCGTTATGTCGTTTGCACGTCATGGTGCAATGTCTAGCAGGTAGGTTAGTAAGGGGGAATAGGCTAAGGGTTATGGGGGTTCGGGAGGGGTGTTGAAGAAGGTGGGGATTAACCCTGCGTTTGAACTCTTGGATGTTGTAGGAGGTCGGAAATACTGACTGTGAGAGATTATTTTATAGTCGAGTTGTGTGCCCTAAATTATGTTTTGCAGATTTGTTATTTTTTTCATTATACCTTTTTCCTATCCCGGACTGTGCACACATAAGTTTTTTTATTAAAAGGCGTTGCAACGCACGCGGGTTTTTGCTAGTACTAAATATTATCATGCAGATGTAGCAAGCAATCACCAATTGAACATGTTAAAAGCGACCAAACCTTATTAAAATCTTATATCCTTTTCAAAAATCCAGTCTAGGATTGAGCACACAAAAGCAATAAAATCAAATTAAATTCCAAATTCCACTACCACAATTCTGTTGGATGTTTAGCATCGCCTCATTACTTGCGTAAATCCCTAAAAGGATTTCTTGGTCAAAAGGACATTTATTTTGAATAGTTTCAATTTGTAGCAAATTCATCGACATCTTGAGCTTGTTTCACCCCCAATCGGTTTATCTGAAAACTTCCACAATAAATGGAACTTATCACCAAAAAACATTAAATAAATTGCACAGCATAGAACCATTCATTTTGCTTTATAGAAGTCTCAATCCGTGTTCCATCTTTCGCCTGTGCAGAGTTGAAGTCTAAGCTTCGAATTCAATTAATAATTAATTAGACATTGGTAAAGGAGAGTGTGTTTCGCCTTTGTGCACACCGACATTTAGTAGCTGTAAAAGCACTTTGGAGACGTTCTCTTAGGTAAGTGAAAAACACCTTTTTAATGCGCTTTTACCACCAGCTAAACGCGTTCTGATTATTAATCGTGTTTAGCACTAGTATATTTGCAATGTTGTTAATCTTTTAGTATTTTATAAACAAATTGAGTTCCGTTTGTTCTTATGTATGTATAGGTGCATAAATAATTGTAAGAATGATTGAAAACGCACAAAGAAATATTTCAATTTGCATAGATCAACACACAGTCGAAGTGTTTTCTATTTTAATATTGATTTTCGTTTTGGTTTTCGTTGTGGTCTAAAACATTCATGAAAGACGAAATTTATTTTTTTACAAGTTTATTTAAGAAGGAAAATCATCTCAACTCATTCAGAGTTTCCATTATTTACGAGCATAACTTTCGCGCAGCGCGCCACTTGGAGGTCAATTGAAGTGATTTGTAAAGTAAGGAGTACTCTTTCGCGTGTTGTTTTGGAATACATAATTGAATACACACCACACCACAATTGAATAATTTAAATTGAAGTTTTTGGTGGACGAGATTAAATTTCCATTTTGAGAATTTTGTTTTATTGAAATGTTGCTCGGCATTGATGGTATTAAGCGGATGAGGTTTTAATTGGATGTCAGCAATCAATAGCAAGCTTTCATATTTCTAGTGAAACCACAGCCAAGCTTCTTTAATTCTTGCTAATATACACAGAGCCCAGCCATAGTGAAATGTATTTACACAAAAGGATGATTTTCTTCGATTTTGTGAAACAACTCCGGATATTATTGATAATTCTGTGGAAATTTCGTTGTTGGATTGATATCGGAATATCATATAGAACAGGAAGAGAAAAGAAATTCGTTTTCAATTCATTTTTGTTTCTGAGAAAAAATTTATTAATTTTGCAAAAGCTGCTACATTCCTGCGGTGGCATAATGATTTAGTTGAAGAGCCAATGGGATCACCAATAAGTTTGAGAGAGCAATTTTGCACCTCGTCCAGCAGCACTAAGGCGGATCTCGGGGCCCGATCGACTTACTTCTTTTTTCGTTCCTCTTTGAATTTCTGATTCCTCCTGTCATAGCCTTCCGCTAGCCCTCGCCCGCTCCACTAGCGCATGTCATCGGTTGATTGATGGATTCAACTCGTTTCAGGAGGCTTAACACTCCAGCGAATTGTTTCTCGATGCCCCGATACCAGAATCGCGATAGAAATGGTTGGGGTTAGGTGGTTGTGGCAGTTCCTTCCTACTTCTCTCTTCCCCTTCACTATCCATCGACTAGAGCTTGCTGTTTGACATTGCACTCTATACGAAGAAAATAGATTGTCGACAGTACAAAGGGCTTTCCCTGAGCTCTAGTATTTCACATAAAAAAATGCTTATCGGTTTACAATCCTTGGCCGTTTCGTGCCCGTGTCTGCCTACCTTCGAAATGAAGTTCACTTTCAGTCTTTTTCAGGATCGGGCCATTTGACTGCCGTGTATGTAGTTCTTATATGACCGACATTAGCCATGGTCCAATAATGTTATGCATCTACGCGTGGAATTTTCTAACATGGTAATCCCTAAAGGTGTAAACTTTTAGTCTAATTTCAACTTTTTCTGGATTGTTTTCAACGTAGCACACACACCCATACACAACAAACAAATGCACTCCCCAGTAGGAAAGTGAACTAGTTCTAAGAGTAGTAGAATAGCTACTTTCTAAGGAAGGAGTAGTAGTTCTCACTAGGATACCTTTTATATGAAAACAACCCACTACTTTTGTACAGCGTTGTCCTACGATGGAGTCAATTGCCCCCCTCTGCATTACTTTGAAATACTTCGAGAACTAATTCATTTTGAAGTGCTCCGAGAACTAATTCATTTTGAACTAACTGGAGAACTAATTCATTTTGAACTAACTGGAGAACTAATTCATAATTCAAGTACTTGGAGAACTAATTCATTTTGAAGTTCTTGGAGAACTAATTCATTTTGAAGTTCTTGGAGAACCAATTCTTTTTTAAGTTCTTGTAAAACTATTTATTTCATTTTGAAGGGCTTCGAGAACTAATTCATTTTGAACTAACTAGAGAACTAATTCATTTTGAAGAATGTACTTCGAGAACTAATTAATTTTGCAGTTTTTGGAGAACTAATTCATTTTGAAGTGCTCCGAGAACTTATTCATTTTGAACTAACTGGAGAACTAATTCATTTTGAAGAATGTACTTCGAGAACTAATTCATTTTGCAGTTTTTGGAGAACTAATTCATTTTGAAGTGCTCCGAGAACTAATTCATTTTGAACTAACTGGAGAACTAATTCATTTTGAACTAACTGGAGAACTAATTCATAATTCAAGTACTTGGAGAACTAATTCATTTTGAAGTTCTTGGAGAACTAATTCATTTTGAAGTTCTTGGAGAACCAATTCTTTTTTAAGTTCTTGTAAAACTATGTATTTCATTTTGAAGTGCTTCGAGAACTAATTCATTTTGAACTAACTAGAGAACTAATTCATTTTGAAGAATGTACTTCGAGAACTAATTAATTTTGCAGTTTTTGGAGAACTAATTCATTTTGAAGTGCTCCGAGAACTTATTCATTTTGAACTAACTGGAGAACTAATTCATTTTGAACTAACTGGAGAACTAATTCATAATTCAAGTACTTGGAGAACTAATTCATTTTGAAGTTCTTGGAGAACTAATTCATTTTGAAGTTCTTGGAGAACTAATTCTTTTTGAAGTTCTTGTAAAACTATGTATTCCATTTTGAAGTGCTTCGAGAACTAATTCATTTTGAATTAACTGGAGAACTAATTCATTTTGAAGAATGTACTTCGAGAACTAATTCATTTTACAGTTTTAGGAGAACTAATTCATTTTGAAATACTTCGAGAATTAATTCATTTTGAAATAGCAAAACTACTAACTAAAAAACAAATTCTTTAGAAAAATCTTGTAGGCTTATCACTGATAGTGTGATTTGAACTAGCTCCTCTCAGGATTACTTTGGCAGCAGTACTGGAACTAGTCAGTCTCCCACTAGTGCTTAAATTATTTCTATTTTCTAAGTAGTCAGTTTATTCCGACTGGATCCATTACTTAGATTTTTGGGTTATGTGTAAAAGCCAGGACGGAATGCAAACGCGCAATTGTGTGTCAGTGTAAACTCCTCGATACTGTGGATGCAGAGAAACGTTCGCAAAGCAAATTTCTGTTTCCAGTTTTCCTTAAGCAGTAAGTGCTTCTTTTCAGCTTTTATCGTAAACACTATGACTTTTCCGCTGAAATACTTTCTTACACGTACTTACGCTCCTTTGGACTTGTGTATGATGGCGAGAAGTGAAGATGGTGAGTGTCATCATTTCTACGTATACACTGTAATCATCGCCATGTAGGCCAGTCTATAAACGCCACTAGCTACTACCAAACGCACCCATTATCCCGAAAAATAAATATTTTTGCATAAATATAATTAAAAATCTTTTATGTCTCTCCATCATTTACAATTTTCACAATTTTGCATAGAAAAATATTACAATGAGAGCAGACCCAGTATTAATCTCCATATCCCCACATATACATATCCACAAAATTACCCCCCAGAAAAATTCTGTCATCAATCTCCTAAACTGGCTACAAAGTAGGCCACCAATTTCCTTGAAAGAAAGGAATGAATGAATGGCGCCAAGGGAAGAAGGTCCTGGAAAATGTGGTAATTTTCATGTAAAGATTAAATGCTGCGCAGCCTGGCAAAGAATTTGTGGAGATCGTAAATTTTGTCTCGTCCTTTTGATGTTTAGTCCTAAAAAAATACTTTTGGGTGTTAGTATAGATCTCAAGGATGAAGAAAATAATGGTTTTATGTTGCATTCAGTTTTTGTGATAGAATTATACGGTGTATGATACCGGTGGAATCGGTTTTGAGTTGGTATAGAAATATTGTGACAGGACACGAAAAAATAATCATTAATGGCAATTTCGCGTCGTTATATGGCTCAAAGGCATATTGTTAGGAAAATGAAGAACTTAATCAGCATTTGACCTTTTTCGTTGATTTAAAAACGAGATCCTTAAAATCTTGAAAGCCTTATAGTTCTCCAGGACAACGCAATTGCTGGAAAAGTGTTGGAGTTCGGAATTTTATTATTAGAAACCCCCCTCCCCCATCGTGGTAAGCAGCAGCATTCTTAAGAATTGGTGTTAGAATAAACAATTCGGGGGCAAAAAAGGCGAAAGAAACATCGCAAACGCGAACAGCATTCCAACAAAATCCGCAAATATTAACCACATTTAAAATCTGATGCAAAAATCGACAAAACCACATTTCAGAAGCTGGTGGTTATCCTTCAAAGAGAAAAGCGATGAAAAACTTTTCCAGTTTTCCACATTCAAAAGTCCACAACTCTCGGGCCTTAGAGGGATTTTTAGATAATCCCCAACGAAATGGAGTGGATTCCTTCTAGGGAATAAAAGTTTTCTGTAAAAGTTCGCTTTAGCTTAAAAGCGGTATTCGGAATTTACTGCTCTATATATCGTCCTTGTCCATACTACCCTCCAGCGGCAATGTTCCTATATACATAATATATTCCGATGGTCCTCGGTGTGTGCGTGTGTGTGTAGGTGGTGGCCAACCGGTGCCGGGGTGGAGGGCTGCGGGGGCGAGTACTGCACAAGGTTTATTTTAATTTTAAAATTTTCGCTCAGACTTTTCATTTATTTTTCCAATTGTAATTTGTGCCATGCTATTTTAAAAGTCGTATTTTATTCATAAATTTCTGGTGGGGGAAAAAGTTCCTTTCATTTATTTGTTAATGGTTTAATTTGTTTTTAATTTACACATAAATTAGGAATGTAAGTTATAAATGGTTTTTTGGGCGGTGATTTCGGACAGACAGTTTTGTTTGTGGTATAATTCTAATTGTAACAATTGTTAAATTTTAATATGTAAAATTTTACCACAGATTTCATATTTTTATGTGGAAAAAATCAGGATTAGGAATCACCCCTTGGGAACTTTTGGTAATCTTTCAAGCCTGCCTAGCAATACAGTCATACCAAGGCCGGAAGGTAATCCTATTATCAGATAGTCAAGCGGCCATCAAGGTATTAGGCTCGGCGTGTATTACTTCCAAGCTTGTTGAAAACTTCTAGATGGAGCTCCCTTCCTGGCCGGGAGGTACACGGTCGCTCTTCAATGGGTACGGCGTCACAGAAACATCGTGAGGAACGATAAGGCGGATGAAGTGGCCAAATTGAGGACAACCCTCGCAGGCCCACCTCACAATCTGGTCCAGGATGCTGTTGTTAGCTACACCTTGACCGAACCCTGTGCTCCGCATACCTCTTTGAGACACCTGTACTTTTCGCGAGCCGGAACGTTCGTATGCCCTATAGGCGGCTTCTTCAGGATACATTCCCCATTAAACTATCTATTTTGCCTTATTTTTATAGATTTGGTAAAGTTTGGAATGAACAAACGCGTTCTCGCCTGTATGACTTTGGTGACACAGGAAGCGACAGAGTTCGCAGTGATGCTACGGAAACACAAATCCCAGTCAGTGGATTAAAAAAAGCGAATAAGCCCCAACCAGTTAGCTTTCCCATAGTTCCAGACAGTTCTGTTGGGGCACTGTAAAAACAAATATGTAAATTCACAGTCCAAATGTAATTTTAGCAATTTAATATTTTCAGTAAAATTACAAATTGTTCATTGAAATGTAAGGTTTAAATTTCCCCTCTCATAGATATAATTCACAGGTAATAATGGAAAACAAAGCATATATACCCGATTGTTCTTAAGTTAAGATCAGACCTTTGACTTTGGTCAAGGTCTGGGCAGTTCTTGTAACAGCCAAGAAATTTTTGACAATTTTTGATGCTTAGGGCCGATTCACAATTAAAGCTTCAAGCTGCAAGCTTCAAGCTTCAAAAATTAGGATAAAATGGTTTGTACAATGATTCACATTCACGCTTCAAGCTGCAGTGCTCAAATAAAGCAAAACTCAGCTGAAGCTTGTAGTTCGAAGCTTGCAGCTTGGCGCTAGCAGCTTGAATCTTGAAGCTTTCATTGCGAATCGGTCCTTGCATGGTGAGCAAAATACTATTTTTATGTATAGGGAGAGGGCATACACAAAAGTTTTGGAAATGAATGCATAATTTTTTTCAATTTGGTGTTTTAAGCATGTTTA
This sequence comes from Thereva nobilitata, assembly GCA_963855945.1. Lineage (NCBI taxonomy): Eukaryota > Metazoa > Arthropoda > Insecta > Diptera > Therevidae > Thereva > Thereva nobilitata. The sequence continues at coordinate 96,261,387 of OY979698.1, forward strand.
AAGAAATATTTAATTTTTTTTACCCCATTTACGAATTTCATGCTGTTAATATTTATTAGCTGAGACCCGCAGTGAAATGCTTCGATTTTTTCATGACGTATTATTTTTATACAATTTTGATTTATAAAAATACTCTTAAGATAAACAAGTTCCGTGCAACATGCAAATACATACTGTCTTATGATTGAAAACCACTTTCCAAAGATAAATATTCAAATTACCAGGAAAAAAGTCGTTTTTTCGATTTTTTCAACTTTCCGGTGATTTTTTCCATTGCAGTATACCGTTTTTTTACCATTTATCGAAAGTAGACGTAACAACGAGTAAATGAGCCAAAACAGAACTCCATAGGAAGCGTAGTTTTAAGAGTAATCGCAGTTAAAAATTTTGCTTTTTTTTTAAAAAAATTAAATTTAACAACAACCTCTAAATATTTCGGTCTGAAAAAATTACTGCCTTTTTGCAACACTAATAAAAGGTATCTTTTGCCCAAGTTTCAGCTTCATATAAATTTTTTTGTCAAAGAAACAAATTAAAAACCATAAAAACCGATTTTCCGCCATTTTTTCGAAAAATTTTGAAGTTAGGGTAAAAACGGTTCACACAAAAGTTGTAGATCTTTTTATTTCCTACAACTTGTACCTTTGACTTTTTTCGATAGGATGCACAGTTTAGCCAGAAATCGCGAAAAACTGTTGTCAACCCCTAAAAACCCCCCTATTCCACCCCAGATAGCAGCTGCCGGTTCGATTTATTTTTCCCTCTTTTTCAAGAGCTTGTTCGACAATATCCCGCTGTCAGATTGCTGTAACGAAGTATTTTGTTGTTCGAACCCTATTTCTACTGAACTAATAATATATATTGCAAATTTACAAGACTGCTTGTGAATAAAACTTGCAGTATTTTTTTTGTAAAATTACCACAGACATTTTTTACAGTGTGTGTTGGTTGTAGCAGAAGATGAATATAGAAAATTTGCACTGGCCAGGGATTGGTCCGAGTTGCCAAAGGGCGAGTCCGCTTCTACGGAGTACGAGGTTGGGTGAAATGTAAGAATTGGGTCAAGAAGATGGTCTCCTTGGTCCACAACGTCAGGGACTCTCGTTTTACAATTTGGTCTCTGTCTAAAACACTAGTGCCATTTGAGTAATTTAGCGAATTTACATTATGAACGTTGAAATTACCCGTTTACAATGTGAAATTTAACTAAAATACCACATTACACTATTACAGACAAACTTAAAACTAAAAAAACTTAACTTGTGACAAACAATATTTATGCAGATAATATACCCGTTTACATCCTTGATGAAAACATGAATAAAAACGTCGGAATTTATAACAAAGCCACATTTGAAAATTCCCAACGCCAAAAACAATACTCTTTAGGCTTGTTCATTCCTTCTAAACAGTGCGTAAAATCTTACGGAAAGATTCAACTAATTAGTTCGGCTCGATGTCCCCCGAAGATTGAAAAAACAAAAAAACAGAAAACGTTCCAACCTCCTCCAGAGATTAAAGCTAAAAAGCATTCCTCCCCCACCCTCCGCCGCCCAACAAAAAAAAACATCCCCACTCATTCCCCGCCACTTTCGGAGTTTTTAATGTAATTTCATACTCGCTGGTTGTAGTAATTAGCAGATTAATGAAATGCTCTTGGCTGTTTGATATTGTTTAAAATTTACTTAAGCAAGAATAGCTCCTTTTGAAGTCATATCCCTTAATTTTTGGGGGAATGAACAATATGTGGAAGCAAGTACGCATATAAGTAATATGCAAATACAGCCATATATATCGTGCCCTTCTCTGACACACATGTGTGTTGTAGCCTGGGTTCTCCATGCCTCCTCGTCCCAACGCCCAATTAACCTCTTCTTTTACGAGCAAATGGGCTTTGGGGAGCATTCATAATTTAATCCTTTTTGGTAACCTTAATTAAGACGGCTCAAAGGACGGAGATCCAGGGATTGATTTTTGATGACGTGACAATCTCAATGTCTTTTATCAAGCTGATGGATTTTGTGTTGCCTCGATGTTACGGTTAGACACCTTTAAGGTATGTTGATGTATATATACCTTAATCTTGTGATTAAACTTTAGGGATAACGTCGCCTTTAAGCCTTTTTCTCTAAAATTAAGGATACACATTTTTAATCCCTAGTCATTATATCGATATTTTTGTAAAAAATGTAACTATTACAGAGAAATTTTTATTAACGAAATCTATTTTTTTCGTGATTCCATTTATCCGCCATCCTTCAGAAATGTAATAGATATTTTCGCTAAGAAGTCAGCGTCAGCTTTCTTCATCATTTATCAGCTGACTAAAGTTACAGGATTCCTCAAGAAAGTATTAAAATGTCAGAGTTATGAAGTACATGAATCATATCCTGAAAATAACGCAGGGAATTTTGCTTCAATAAATCTTAAGCTAGTTTCTGAGAAAATGTTCAATTTTTGTTAGAATTTCAAATGTGATTTTCGATTAGAATCTAATTCGTGGATTTTTTCTATTTTCGAGATGCTTGACAGTCGAATTTATATTAAAAATATTTTTTTGTTAGATTTGGACAGAAGAAAGAAAGTTAGAAAGTTTTGTTGACGTTAGCGTATTAAGGGGCCCATACACGGTCGAACAATCTGCGCAACGCAGCCCGTTGTGCAAACATTTTCCCCGTGTATGGGGCGGTTTGATGTGTAGCGCAACTGTTTGATTAAAATCAAACGCGTTTGAAAATTTTTGTGCAGCGGCAGCGCTGCGCAAGTTGTTTGCTCGTGTATGGTGGTGTTGGCGCATTAAGTTATTAAAATTTTACAAATTAAGTGAGAAAATGGCAGCGAGGAAAGCGGATGAAGAATTCTGGAGGGAATTTATTGAAATGTATCGTGTACTTCCAGAACAGAACTGAAGTTTGCGCAACTCGTTGCGTAGTGTATGGACACATATTTTTGCGCAAACACGAATTTGCGCAAATTTTTCGACCGTGTATGGGCCCCTTTACATTCATTTCAATTTAGATAGGTTTAATTAGACGCGCCTTTTGTTGTGTTTCTGCGCTTGCTGGAAATCAGTGCAGTCAACTCACCTCCAACTTGAGCCAGTGAGTTTGTATTTTTATTTGCCACACATGTACGGACATGAACATAAGCAGGCAATATGGCTAGGATATTCTTTGTTTGTTTTGGACCTGTCTGTGCGGACGTGTTTTGTTTGCAAGGTGTAAGAGAGATAGAGCACCTCAATCAAAGATTCCATTGCTTTGGTGAGTCTGTTCTGGTTGCTCTAGATATCTCTAAGGCGCCCATTACACGATAGGTTTTGTTGTCAGTTTTGCCACAGTTTTGCGTATGCCTGACGGAAAACCTACCGTCTAAGGTGATGACTGATGTAATTCTCTGTATATTTTGATTTCCATTAATCATGACTGATGGAATTTATTGATGGTTGCATGAACGTGTAATGGGCGCCTAAGCATTATGAAAGAGTATGTCACCATGCCCTCTTGACTTAACTCCAAGCTATTTTTATCGATTCGGTTCTAAATAACTTGATTTTCTTTTTGGCTGTTCAATGTCGGTAGTATTCTAGTAGTACTACACACCATCGGTGTTCCTCAGGGGTCAATTCTATCACACGCACTTATCCTAATTTTTATAAATAATCGACTCTCCAGCTGCTATTAACTACTGCACAGCTTCGCTGATGATGGTATTCTGCGTTGCACTTACGCGCCTTCGAAAATATAAGACAACCGTTTCTTTATAAATAGAAAATAGCTCGATTGTGGAACTATCTTCTACAGTAAACTTTCCGAACTCATACAAGATCCTAGAGTTCAAAAATAAGTTTCGACGACATCTACTCGAGCACCGCAGAACGCTAATCTAGCTAATATCATTCAAACTAAAGGTACTAGGTGTTTAGGATAAACAAATTAGAAAGTATACACAAGTTAAATCAAAAACACTTCTCTGGCAACCCCGAAAATATTCCAATTGTCCAGCCATCCAAAATTGTATAATATCTATAACTGTCACACTATCTGAGAAAGTCATATGACTTCACATGTTAAGTCAAAAACTAGAACTGACAGTGTAAACACATATGCGGCATATGACTTTAAAGAAATTTGATTTGCTTCTATTTTCGTTTGAGAAGTCATACGGAAAAGTTGAACTTGAAGATTTTTTTATATGAAAATAATTTTATATTTGGGTCGTTCTTTTACAAACCGAGCACCTTTCTGACCGACAGATTATTGATTTAGCTGAAATTTTTTTACAGGTTCTATATGGAAAAAAGAGACACCTATTCGAGGATTTTTATTTTTTTTCAATATTTTGGAAAATAGAGGGAATCGAAAATTTGAGAATTTGGTGATTTTTGGCTTAAAAATTCATAAGTCCCGTTATATTTGAGCTAGAACCTTAATTTCTTATTCATTTTGAAGCCAAAAGAATGCGTCTTTTTAAATAAATAAATTCAATAGAAATTATAAACATTCATATTGTTATAAACAATTAAAATGTTTTAATGGATTTTTAACCATTGCGCGCCGACCTCGGAGCGACTGTTTAGTATAACCATTGTATTCTACGTCAAATTTTCTATTAAAGACGCATTTTTAATTGATGAAGAAATTATTTGTTTAAAAAACGCATTCTTTTAGTTTCAAAATGAATAAAAAATTAAGTTTCTAGCTCAAATACAACCAGAGTTATGAGTTTTTGAAAATGAATCTCTAAGCCAAAAATCACCAAACTCTCAAATTTTCGATTCCTTCTATTTTACAAAATATTGAAATAAAATACAAATAACGTGTACTCTTTTTTCATGTAATGATATTCTTCGACATTCTCGTAAAATTTTGAAAACTGTTTTCGCCTTCAAATTGTAGCTCTTTGAAAACCAAACTTGCCATATCTCTGCCAGCATTTCTCCTAAGAAGTCATTGACGACTCCATATCTTTCCTTCAATTTTTTTATTTCTGTTTTTGCACTTTCTGTAGAATAATAATAATGAAAATGTTTATAAAGTAGAAATAACACCAGAACCAACGTTTTCATCCATTTTCTTTTTTGACAGCTAAATCACACATAAAGTCAAAAGGTTTGAACGTAGAACTATAAAGCCCCGTTCATACTGAGGCGATATACGAATAGGCGGCGGATAATGTGGGTATGGTGGGTAGCAGTACCCACCCGGAAAATTCAGGGTGGGTTAAATACCCACCCGGAATTCGAGAGGAACCGAGCGTGTGACATGATCTTTTTATTTTTCAAAGTTATTTAATAACTCACTTCAGGTCTCGTTATACTGAATTTATATGTATAACATTCAGTATTCCTAGAAGATGTGTATTATTTTATTTGCTTGTTGTTCTATTAAAACTCCTTGAGTTCAATCACCTGTTTTTATTTTTGTGAGTTGGGAGGAGAAAAGCTGCTCACGCTACCTACACGCTGCTGCATATGTTTGACTTGAATCCACTAAAAACACCTTCTGGTCTTCCACTCTCCCCGCGTGACTGGCTTTTTAGCATAGCGTCGCGTCGTGGCGATGGATCAGCTTTTATCTAAATACTAATAGTAACTCCTGGCGTTTCTTACCCTTTCTATCACCTTCTCGGCTTCTTCCAGCCTATACTTCCTGTGTATGCCCTTCAGCGTCGCTTTCACTTTCCTCCACCCATCCTCGTTCCTCATCGTCTATGCTAGGATATTTTTCGGTGTTAAGGTCAAAACAAAATTGCGACTGCGACGGAGGACTGGCGAAGTCGGTCTTTTAGCGCAAATGTAAAACAACGGTGTATAACGAAATTACAACTGCAGCGGCACTGCGCCGCGAAGTCGAAATCGGCGTTGGAGCAAAATTTTAAAATTGCTGTCGCAGTCGTTAATTTATGAACCAAAAGGGTATTGCCAAACGTAGTATCAACAGAAAAACTGAACTGAACTGAATATTTGGAAATGGAATCGGCTTTTGAGGTTAATTTCTGAGTTGTCTCTACTTAAAATGAGTTTCCTCACCCACTATTTGTGTCCCCGCATTTTTAAATATTGTGTGTATGTGTTATATATAAATTATATAAATATTCCCCAAAATTTTATATATATTCATTTTTTCTTGAAATTTGCAACAATGTACAAAACATAATTTTTTTCCAAATACAATTTTTGAATACGCAAAACGTCACGTCTCAATAGAAGTTACCGTCCAACTATGAGATAAATCGCATTTGCAGAAATTAAATAATTCCCCTTTTCACCCCCTTTAGGGGTAGGTACAGCAAAGCTGATAGCGTATAAACACTCTCTATTATCAAACTCATGTGGTAAAATTTTTGTGGCCATCGGTTCAGCGGTTTGGAGTCTAAAATATTTACAGACAGATTTCATTCACTTTTATACTATATAGCTGGGACCCGGCGCGCCTATGCTGCACCCATAAGCCAATAGGAGTAATCAGTTGATATGAATTTTAATAAACAGTAGGAGAGTTTGCAAAAAAGGCAATTTTTTTGTATTTTTGATTCCAAATAACAAAATGTGAAACTATTAGGCAAATTCGTCGGCCATATTGGCGCGGCCATTTTGAATTTATAAGTTCTGATCATAAATTCGTTATTTGCTAGCTTAAAAAACCCCAGATATCGATTTTCATTGGAATCGGAACATAATTGGCAAATTCGTCGGCCATATTGGCGCGGCCATTTTGAATTTATAAGTTTTGATCATAAATTCGTTACTTGCAATCTTAAAAAATCCAGATACCGATTTTCATTAGAATCGGAATACAATTGACAAAATTCGTCCGCCATGTTGGCCCCGCCATTTTGAATTTATAAGTTTTGATCATAAATTGGTTATTTGCTACCTTAAAAACCCTTAGATGCCGATTTTCATTGGAATGGGAATATAATTGGGGAAATCGTTCGCCATATTGGCGCGGCCATTTTGAATTTTTAAGCAGTGGTTCGATTCCAGCGCTATACAACTAATCGTATAGTGGTAATAGTCAATTTTCTGTCAAAACCACTTCGATTTTTTTTTTACATTTTTTTCATCTAAATAGTGTTAGAAATACGCTGGTAAAAGGATTTAACTGTGGACGGGCTCGTTTGACAGTGACAGAGCATTTTTCACGGTCACGCGCGGTCGTTTTTCGCTGCTGTAGTCCCGCTTGGGACCGTTTTTCGAGGTACGGAACTAATTTTGTGAAGAGTTCTGAAAACCATTTTACATTTTTCCCTCTACTCTACGGACCTGGGATCGCAGATTGATCGTAAGAATTTTTAACAATATTTTATTACGTTGTCAATCTTTAAACATGTTTTTCCGAAAGTCGTCTTTTTGAGGTGGGGTGAACGTTTTCGAAAAATCTACCTGACCGATCTTGTCATACTACACATTTTTATTATCAGAAAACATGTCGCAACAGATAGACACGAGCTTTTTTTGAAATTCTGGTCCAAAATTTTTTAACAGCCTTGAATAACAGAAAAAAAAGTGCAAAAAAAATTTTTTTTTTCAAAATTCTATTACTATAAGAATTTTTTGAATTTTTGAAAAAGCTCGTGTCTATACATAGCCAAGGGGATGAGAAAAGTAAATTTTAAAGGTTTTTTGGTTTCAGATCATCTGATCGGTCAAAATCGTTCACCCCGTGCGCCCTGGACACTTTTGACGAGGACGCAGTGAAGGACGTGTAGCGGTCACATACATCATTTTTATGTAAAACCAAAAAAAACTATGTAAAGTTCAATAATTAATGATAACATTACAAAAAACTGCTTCCCGAAATCATTTGTAGTTTTCTAGTAATAAATTTTTGAATATAGCGCTCGGAAATGAGGTATTATATAGTAAGACCCCCTTAACGTAGGACCATGGCTATTCGAAACTGAAAAAACTGGAGTCACTGATATAGTATGTCATCATGTCAGTTCGTTGTAGTATAATCGATGAATTTGATGGCACTGGCTGGAACCTTCTACCGCATTACTCTGCATTGTATGAGTAGTAACAAACAACATTTGTCACCTACAATAGAAAAAAATACTAAAATTAAAATTATGACCTTACATTATTCATTCAGCATAAATCATTCGTGCAACATTAATTTTTCAAATCAATATCAAGGATTAATTCTCACATCAACATTTAGAACACAGAAAGAGAAAAACGAAAGAATGTGTAATAACTTTGTCATATTTTTCCTTATCGTTTCCCAGACAGGTTAAACGAGCTTGAATAATACAAATGCCTCCGAGCTCAATTGAATTGAAAAAGGCTCTAATCGCATCTCTTGAAAATGATTTTAACCCAAATCATCTTAGATTTCTCTTTTCTTCAAGGAAATCACGTTGAAAATTCTTGTTTGCATCTTTCGTACTTTGCTTTTCATGTGTGTAAGACCCTTATCATCTTTGCCTTTTTAGTTGTTGTTTTTTTTTATTTTTTTATCTGTTTCGTCTAGTTACACACATATATACATATTATATACATACATATGTATAAGTAGAAGAAAAATCATTTTTGTTACGGGCATGGAACACATCTGTTGTGCTTTGTTTCATATGTTAAACAAAAACAAGTTTTTTTTCTATTACATTTAAAATTTTAAAGGAGTTTGCTTTATATTTAAAGTTTTTATTGGACTAGACTGAATTCTCCTCGGCATACTCGGAAATACATAAAGTTATTGCAGCTTTTAGCTATCTTTGTTGGAAATGTCCATAATATTTTCTTTTAGTGCACTAGGTCGCTCTACTATAGACCTTTGATTTTAAAAAATAAACCCAGCAATTCTCAATCGGGTTTGACTTGAGTCCGGAGAATTGCAACGCCAAGGAAGTGCATATAAATTTATGAAGGGAAGTACGTATTTCTTCGAGGAAATTTGTAATCGATTTTGCCATATGGCGTGGAGTTTCATTCTGTATAAAGATATAATAAGACCTTACAATATGGTTGAGAGTTGATATACGGCAGGAGAACGTCGGACAATATATGTATATATTGGTCTGGGAAAAAGTATTATATTTTTTTAGTACAGTCGAATTCGTTTATAGCGACCGTGAAGAAATCAGATCAACTACGACGTTATAACCGAAAGTCGTTTTAAGCAAATGAAGAGAAAAGTAAAGTATAAGTTTAACACACGTGTATTTGAAATAACGATATTGATTGATATTGATGACTTCCACCTTAAAACGCGTACGCGCTCACAAAATATATGCTTTGTTAACTGCAACACTTAATATCCACTTGCCCGGAAAAATATCAAAATAAATTCTGGTGATTCCCCGAAATGTAGAACTACAATGGCCAGTTTCACACGGCCCAACAGCCAACCAACAAAAATCTGCAGTCATCGTTCATTCCCTTTTGAAATTCGACGAAAGCTTCGCTTTCACAAGAGCCAAATTTTCCAACCAACTGTACGTCAGAATGCTTTAGCTTATTGTTGTTGTTTTTAATCTTAATTTTCCCTTCTGGTATTTCTCTCTCTTTTCTCCTAGAAAGAAAAAACAACAACAACGACACAGCTGTCAAAAAGTTGACTCGTAAATCCATTGAAAGAGTTGGTCCAAAAAATCTGCCCACCTCCTTGCCCTCTCTCACTCTCTTCTCCATAAACGACGTTTTCAGTAGATTTTTGTTGGTTGGCTGTTGGTTCGTGTGAAACTGGACAATAACGGTTATAACGAAAATTTCTACTTACGCTGCCCATCAAATACGTCGTTTTAAACGAATTCGTCGTAAAGTTCGAAGTCGTTATAAGCAAGTATTTTTCTATGAAAATAGATTAAGAACCATATTTTATTTACTTCACATTTTCGACGTTATAAACGAAATGTTGTCATTAAGGAGGTCGCTATAAATGAAATCTACTGTATAATTCAAATGATTTTTTTATACTGTAAAAATAAATTTATTGACACCAAATATAGTCCGGGGAAATTAGCAAAAAAAACGCATGAAAGGAGACAAAATTCGGAAATGGCTGAAAATTGGTCCACAGCTTCCTTGGGACTTTTTAAGAAAACAATTTCGGAATCACAAAAAAAACATGGCCGCCGGAAATACAGCGGTTTTCCGGTGTTTTCCTTGTATCTCGGTTTCTATAGGTCGTACAACCCCGTACAAAGGCCTTAAATGTTGACAATGAAATTCTGTACAACTTTAGTTCTTACAAACATGTTGACCCAATTAACCCTTTCAAAGTTATTCAAGGTCAAAGTTATCAAAAATCACTTTTTGACCAAAACATCACCCAAAAACTGGTTTTTTCGAAAAAAATTTTTTGATCAGTCAATACGAAACGTTGTTACCTACAAAAAGCCCTCTTGTCATTTTTTCAAAAATTTAACCCTTTCAAAGTTATTCAAGGTCAAAGTTTCAAAAAATCAGTTTTTGATCAAAAATGACTCACAAACTAATTTTTAAGAATTTTTTTTGTTCTATTTATACAAAATATTATTGCCTACGCTGTAAAAAAAAAAGGGAAATTCACAATCCAAATGCATAGTAAAATTACAAATCGCGGTATGAAATACTAATTTACTACACAATTATTGTAATTTTACTATAAATTTTGTAATCTATATATATAAAAATGAATCTGTGTATTTACATTAGAACTAAGAACATAGGCTATTTTATTACTTTCAAAAGCCACTCCTAGATGGCGCTGTCATGGAGAGCTTCGTTGAAAATCATCGCAGAGCTTTGAATTTTTGCATGAAGTTCCGTGGAGGTCTCCTATGATACACCTCGAAGCCCGATTTTCGAAATTCAAAATGGCCGCCGAAATATGACCGAAATTCAAAATTGCCGCAAAAATAAGGTTGAATTTGCCAATTTTATTCCGATTCCAATGAAAGTGGGTATCTAGGGGTTTTTAAGGTCGCAAATAACGACTTTATGATCAAAATTCAAATTCAAAATGGCCGCACCAATATGGCCGGCGAGTTCGCGAATTGTATTCCGATTCCAATTAAAATCGGTATATGGGAGTTTTTAAGGTAGTAAATAACGAATTTATGATCAAAACTTATTCAAAATTGTGGGGCCAATATGGCGGAAGAATGTGTTTAAACGTTGGGTGCAGCGAGGCGCACCGGGTCCCAGCTATCCTTCCTAGACACTTCATCTGTGTATGAAAATTCATATCTCGAAAAATGCCATATCAATGGATGGTTTTTATTGTCTCGATCAAAATGTCAGATCCCTAATAGTGTCACATTTTGTTATTTGGAATCAAAAATACCAAAAATTTGCTTTTTTCAAACTCTCCTACTGAATATTAAAATTCATATCACCTGATTACTACTATTGGCTTTTGGTAGCAGCACCGGGTCCCAGCTAGTTTCACATAAAGAAATTGAGAATCTCCAATACTGCATGACGTAAATGTTGATTACATGAATGTGACCTACATATATTTTACACAATGTTGTGTATTTTTCTTAAACGTTTATGTAGGAAAATTACAATATTTCTTAGTATTATTTATCAATGTTATGTACTGAACTTTGTACTGTAATTTTACAGTAAGAGGCGTAATTTTAGAACTTATATTTTCAGTAAAATTGCAAATTGTTCATTGGAATGTAAGGTTTAAATTTTCCCTCTCATAGATATAATTCACAGGTAACATTGGAATACTAAGCATATAATATCCGATTGTTCTTAAGTTAAGGTCAGACCTTTGACTTCGGTCAGGGTCTGGGCAGTTCTTGTAACAGCCAAAAAAATTTTTGATAATTTTTGATGCTTAGGGCCGATTCACACTAGTAGTTTGAAGCTTGCAGCTTGACGCTTGAAGCTAGACGCTTGCAGCTTGAAGCTTTCATTGCGAATCGGTCTTGCATGATGAGCAAAATGCTATTTTTATGTATAGGGAGAGGGCGGGCATACACAAAAGTTTTGGAAATTTACAAAACTATGAAGTGAAAGTTCCAATACTGATTGTATTTTTACATCGCACAAATAATAGGGGTATTCATGAAAACATGTAAAACCCTAGTAAGCCGCGTAAATCGTATAAGTTTACCACCTCGTAAATTAACTGTGAAAATTTGTATGGAAAGTGAAATACGCACACTAGATAAGTTTACGCTAAAGTTTTGCTGTGTAAACTGCATAACTGATATGGTGTAAAATGTGTAAATACCAATTAAGCATCAAGTTATTAGTTGCTTTGATTTTTTAAGTGCAAGATGAATGAGGTAGTTTACTTCACTTTGTTTGGCATTTTTCAGTTTAGTAATTTAGACATCCACGTCCAGTTTGAACAGTGTTGATCAATTATATAGTTTATATACCTCATGTCATTATAGGTGTGTTCATCAAACAATCCTCGTAAAAATACGCGTTTTCCTAATGTGTAAACTTACACGTTTTTATGAATACCCTTAATGTATATTTACTACACAGTTGGTAAAAATACGTAAAGTAGAATTGGAATATTGCTAATAATATATATTGCAAATTTACAAAACTGCTTGTGAATAAAACTTCCAGTATTATTTTTGTAAAATTACCACAGAAATTTTTTACAGTGTACCCTAATGATACCCTTGCCATTTTTTCTAAAACTTTTCGAAATTTTTTTCAAAAATCAATATGTGAAGAAGGCCAACTGTTTCCGCCCTATGTCCCTATGGATTAAAGAAGCGTTATGTATGTATGTATTTATATACTAGCTACCACATTGTACCATCAACAAAATGAATGTCTCCAGGACCTTGTTCTGAGATGCAGCTATAAATCATGATATGACAGAGCGGGATGTTCGACTACTTTGAGCAGGGACCTTGGTCTCCTCCTAACAAACTGACCCATCTTCGTGACCAAATCCAAACTTTCGTCGCTTAAGATGACCTATGGAACAACAAGAAGTTCGCAACAAAATCCACCATCGCTTAATCTTCGCTTCACTATTGACCAGCGGAATAGTGTTAGGTAAGATATGATTATAAAATGAGTTTGTAAAAGATGCCTCTTTTTTCTTTAGAACCAGTACAATGTCATACTTCAAATGAGGCGAGGCACTATTGTAATCAAAATGAAAAAAACAAGAAAATTAAACAAAAAAGAAGAAAAAAAAATACCAATGAAGAACTTTTTTACGAGTTTGATTCTAATATGCATTCATTAAACTGACTCAGAGTAAGAGTAAGAGAGTAAGATACCAATGCCTCCACTATGTATATTTATATTTTACAATTTCACCTCGCCTTATTCAAGTTGGAAATTTTACTGCCCTAAAAAAAGTAATAGGGCAGAAACCACGTATGTAAGTGCGGCTCAATTCTATAGCGAAACACGTTCTAGGATCTTGGTGAGCGCATCGAGTAGTCCTCATAAGGTATCTCGCCGGCCTCACCGATTAATAATAGAGTACCAAAGTTCCGGTTAGGTTTGGCCTTTACCTAGCAGATGGTACACCTCGTTTTCTACCTGCGAGTCTTGTACTGCCAAAGTCACAGCCGGGATTAGCTGGCTACAATTGAGTCCATCGACTTTGCAAAATCAAAACCCTGTTGCAAAAAATTTTTGTTTTAATTTTTGCTACATCCATGGTCTTCATCCAATTTTTTTCACGTTGGTGTGAACTTCTACAACATCCAGGAGTTCAAACGCAAGGTGCATCGCCTCCTCCTTTAGCATCCTCCGGACTCTTATTAACCTATCTAGTCCTCTATTCCGTCCTACGAACCAAGCTTACTACAATACTACTAGACATTGCAGAATGACGAGCTGGTAGAAAAGCTAAAGGGTGACTCCTAAACCTGTTCTTTTTCACATAAAAAAAGAAAACTTTTGACTATGGCTGTAAGTAATTGTGCATAAAGTTGTATAAATATTGCTTGGAATTCTGTTACCCTCTCACTGTGGTATACGCACATAAATAAGTAATTATCTTTAATTTTGCGGTTATCTGAACAAAGTAATACTTTATGAATGAAAGTAGCAGGTTCTGCAACTCGAAGCATTTACAATCTCTTTGGTGCTATACCAGCAAACCGAGAAGCACAAAAGCGTTACTCCCGTCCTAACTTAAAAACAAGAACAGTAAATAAAAAAGTTCCCTTAAAGCAGCTTGGCCAGGGAATTTTATCTGGCAGAGAGCTCTAATAATTACGTTATCCTCATTCCACAAGGAAGGATATCCTTGAGCAGCGGTGATTCTACACAGCTTTATTCTGCCACATTCACAAAACTTCTTGAGCATTTGCGTTCAAGTATTATTGAACCAAGTATATTTTTCGTCCTCCTACGGAAAAATTCATGCTCCATATAACCGTGTAAGGGGGCCACCTTTAAACAGTCCCGGAACTTGTGCTCTTCTCATACGCTTGTAACATGGAACTGATTGCTGCTGTGAGCGCAAAGAAAAGAGTGGGGGTGTACACTGGTACTTTCGCCAAAACAAAAAGTAGAAGCTCTTTAAGTTCCGCTGTAGGCTATGATTTATGACATGCTAATACCATTATAAGCGAAGTTGGTATTCATATATAGAGGCGAGTCCTTCTTTTCCATGTTCCGCTTACATGTGAGCTACCAACTGGGTCTTTGAATTTTGCTCAACCATTCACACATAAGTGGGGGTATACCCTTCCGTCTTGTAAAGTTTCTTTGACGGAGCATTAAGAGGGCTCTGCCGAAGCAAACCACATAGAGTATAAATATGAGAACATAATATACATATAAGTATATACGTATGTGTTTTGCTGCCCTAAGTTTATGTTTAAGCGGTAAATTTAGTTTGCCCTTGGGAGTGCTCTCTTTGATTTATATCCTTAGCGATATGCCACCATTTTTCAATGCAATTGGCATATGAATAGGATTCCAAGGAGGAAAGTGATTACTGGGCATATGCTTTCCGCAAAAAGGCTCTCGCCTTCGCCCCGCTTGATAAAATAGATAAGACATAAAAGTTTCTGCCTGTGTGCAAAGATGGTGGGATTTGTTTATGGTCACAGGACTTTGTATATATCCTTGTAAAAAAAAGAACAGGGAATTATTTATGTAAGACCACTTCATCCATATTCGTTTTATGGTGGAAAACCTGTAGGGGGAAAATATGTATAAAGAACAGGAAAAAAACGTTGACTGAGATTTAAGATTTCAACAATTTTTTTTTGCTTTTGTTCGTTTCTGTTTTGTTTATGACTATTAACTTTGAAGGGGTTTTTGTGGTGTTTAGGACATTTTGTTGGGTAGACCAGTGCGGATAATTTTTGAGAAAAAAAAATTCTAGGCAGTATAGGGATGGCGGCAAAAGTTAGGATAAATTGTACATAAACGGGGAAAAATCGAGAGCCCCGCTACAGATCACCGGAAGGGGTTTGGGGTGCCAAAATGTGTGTTTTTAGGGATGAAACGCGGTTTTTTACGATTTCTGGCAAAAGTAGACCTCCTATCGAAAAAAGTTGAATGTAAAAGTTGTAGATAATTAAAAAATCTATAACTTTAATTCAAACCACTTTTCGCCATAACCTCAAAAAAATGGAGAAAAACAATAAAAAACATTAAAAACCAATTTTTTCATTTATCATTTTTCTCTTTCACAAAAATGATTCTATTTTAATGAAATTTGGTGAAAATGTTCATTTTTATGTTTTGTAAAAGCTGCAATTTTTTTAAAGCGATGGATAATTTTGTTTCTTTTTTAACGAATTTAAGTTAAAAAAAAGGGTCAAATTTTCAATCAAAAAAGTTGACGGCCAAAATTTTGATTTTTCAACTATTCAGGACGGCTTTTGTTTCGTTGAAACCTCTACTTTCAGATGGTGTAAAAAAAATTGTAGTGTCACAATAGAAAAACATCGATAAAAATTCGAAAAACTAAAATCTTCCTTTTTCAAATATCGATTTTTCCGTAAACTTCACGAAAAAATAATCTTGCCCACAAAATTCGATTATTTGCTCACGAAATTCGATTAATTGCCTATCGATAGGCAAAACAAAAATATATATTTTACGACCATCATAGAAAATGAACTCCTATCGATAGGCAATTAATAGAATTTCGTGAGCAAATAATCGAATTTTGTGGGCAAAATTTTTTTTTCGTTTTTCCGGCCTTTCATCGTCGTCCGGCCATTTTTTCGCATGTTTCCAATGAAGTAGCAATGTGCGCACAAAACACAACTATTAGTACAACTCTTCCAGAACATTTTGAGCCCAAAAACATTTCTGTAGGTGTTGATGGCTATGAGCTAATCGAATTCGACAACAAAGGTCTTTTTTTCGAAAAGGCCGTATTTTGGAAAAATCATTTACTATTTTGGAAATTTCCCATAACGTTTTTATTGTACTCCCCAAATGCTACACTTTCCACGAGTTTCATTACAAAATCGTTTTTTTGGTAAAAGATATGAGAATTTAAAAAAAACGTGATTTTTAGCGGTTTTTTTTGCATTTACTCCTTTATTTGTTTATGTATTGACATCAAACTGGTGTCATTTTATTAGTATGAAGAAGATCTACAAACTTTATTTAAACCTTTTTTTTTGTACAATGTGTAGTTTTTTTTTAAAACGCGAAAATCTGTTTTTGGCCCTCTTTTGACGTCATTTTGGAAACTTTCCCAAAGTCCTACGAGTGCCAAAAGTAGTTCATCAAATTCTACGGATTTTTTCATATTTTACACATATTTTACTTTTCGGGTGGCTCGGTTGCCAAAAAAACGAGGTTTTTCGATAATTTGACTGGCCTATAAGGGGGTTCTCTGGTTTGATGGGTTCAAAAAATCGATTTTTTTGCATAAATTGTTTCCTTAATATATGTAGAATATGGTGGTAAAGTTATTTCTTAAAATTCGAAGCCATTATAAAGATATAGCAGTTAGAAGAGGCAGGTGTTCGGAGCGCTTGGTCGATTCACTTCAAGCACATATAGACGCACTGAATGGTCTATTATCACCCAAAAATTTAAAATATTTCTATTTTTTTTTTAACAAAAAGTTGAAAAAAAATACATTAAATTCAAAATTTGTCTGAAGTCCGTCAAAAATCCAATTTTCAAAATTTTCTTTTCATAATAGTCCATTCCGTGTATATAAGCTTACAGATTAAAACGCTGCCAATTTTTTTAGTTTCAGATAAGCCAATCAGCTGATTTAGTGGAGGGAGTGAGTGTCCATTTTTTCAAAGCAGGTGTCTTCAGAGCGCTATAACTTTGGTTCTAATGAATATTTTTAGCTAAAAATTTATATGTATACTCTTGGAACACTTATAAATAAATTATAAAAACTTTAAAATTCTATCTCTTCATTGGTCCTCACAAAAAACTCGCAAAAAATGCTTAAAAATCAGACCGTCAAACCAGAGAATCCCCTTAATTGTCAAACCGAATTTTTTAAAGCTAGTCCTGATACGTCAGGTGTTCCATCTCCTACTTGCAATGAGTATATTATATAAGTAGACCAAGACGAAGTCCAGATCTTTCGTGATCTCTTTTAGAAAACTGTGGAAGGTTTGGACGGCATTACAAACTCCGAATGGCCTTCGAATGAAACCGTATAAGCTATACGGCGTAATCAAACCAGTCCTACCTATAGTAGAGGGAAATTAAACAAAAAAAAGCGAAGTCATGATGTAGTTGGGAAGATGGATTTTTTTGTTTTTTTTCTTTACATATATTAAGATAAAGCGAAAAAAAATTTTCTGGAAAATCAGTCCTGTGCTGCACGAGAAAATTGCATAAATGTCAATTTTTGATGCATTTTGAGTGCAATGCTACACTATTTTTTTAATTTCTCCAGTTCTGTTGGTCGTAGAAAAATAAGAAAAATTGAAAAATACACGTGAATGAATAGACTATCGAACTGATTCGGTATAAATACTTTAAAAATGAATCCTAACCTCAAAAAACCAAAATGTATGAAATTTTGTTTTATTTTACTAAAAATGCAATAAATAACGGGAAAATAGTCGGATTTTGATAAAAATTGGAAAAAATATGTATTTTGATGTTATAAATACGTGGTTGAAATTTCAAAAAAAAATTTCAATTTTTACGGCAATAATTGGCACTTTTCGAAAAATATTAAAATTGCCGCCATTTTATGCCAAATCATCGTACGGTAAAGAAAATTTTTTTATACGCTTTATATTAGCTTCACCTGTATGTATGTATGTATCTATGTATGTATGTATGTATGTATGTATGTATGTATGTATGTATGTTACCGCTTTATATTCGCTTCAGCCGTATGTATGTACCCTGCAAACAATTTCTCGGAGGTTCGCTTTCTCGGACCATTCTCGATTCGAAAAATGCTTGCGAAGGGTACGAGAAAGAGATTCAAAAAGGAAAATGAAAGCTTTCCTGGTTGATTTGTTTCTCCCAAAGCCTTCATGCTGTAGAAAAATATTGAGGGTCGATTTCCCCTGAATGGGACTTCAAATCTCCAAATTACACTAACAACATAACGTCATTTCACCGATTTGAAGTCCTATTGAGAGGAAATTTTGAGAGCCTTTGGTTTCTCTTCAACGATTTGTTTGGAAAGTTTGAGCTTTTGATTTGTTTTGCTCGGCGGAGTGATTTTCGGCGCAGAAGCGATTTGCTATCGATACGAGCATGCGATTCGTTTTCATCACGAGGAAGCGATTCGATCTCTTGCTCCGCTTTTATTGCCTTCGAATTCGCTTACGAGTCGTTAACGAGTCCGAGATCGAAGCAAGCTTTCGCTTTTAGCAAATCGTTCTCGAATCGTTTCCGAATCGAAATGTTTGCAGGGTATGTATGTATGTATGTATGTATGTATGTATGTGTGTATGTGTGTATGTATGTATGTAGACAAATCTTGCAACTTGATTTTGACCCACTTCAATATAACCGATCAACTTCAAATTTTGCCCATATGTAAAGCTGGCGTGACAATGCAATCTGACCATTTTGTAAAAAAATCAAGATGGCGGTTCCAAGATGGTGGCCGAATTTTGCAATCGTGCTCCCCGACCCCCGACATGGGTATCAAATGAAAGGGTATGACAAATAGAGTACAATTCGCGTCATTCCAAATTCAAAATGGCGGCCAACACAAAATGGCGTTCTACCCTTTTCTTTACAACCCAATCGATATGGGTATCAAATGAAAGGATATGACAAGTACAATACTTTGCTGCGTGGCGTCATTCCAAATTCAAAATGGCGGCCAACACAAAATGGCGGACTACCTTTTTCTTTACAACCCACTCGGTATCAAATGAAAGGATATGACAAGTAGAATACTGTGCTGCGTAGCGTCATTCCAAATTCAAAATGGCGGCCAACACATTTTAAAATTAGCTGAAAATATTGCACAAGCCAGAAATGCTTAAGTGCAAATTCGATGATTTTGAGAGTTCATACACTACCGACTTAACATCTCAAAAACTATTGATCCTGCTCATAATTTGTATATGATCTTTTTATATGCTTTATATTAGCTTCACCTCCATGTGTATGTTGTATGTAAACATGGCTTGTAACTTGATTTTAACACACTTTCAAATTTTGCACATATATATAGTTCGCGGGAGAATGCAATCTGACTTTTTTGTAAAAATTTTTGCAAATGTCTTCCTCCAACAAGGGTTACAAGGGTATGACAAGTAGAATACAATTAGCTGTATGGCTACGCTCCATTTTCAAAATGGCGGCCAACACAAAATAGCGGCTTACCTTTTTCTTTACAGCGCCCTGGTACGGGTATCAAATGAAAGTATATGACGAATACATAACAGTAAGCTGTGTGACGTAATTTTAAATCTATTATGGCGGCCACAACAAAATGGCGGAAGATATATGATAGACTAAAAAGTAGAAAATAAAAAAAAATATAGTTAAAAAAAACTAAAAAATACGCTTTTATGTTAAAATGAACTAAAAATTAAAAAATTATTTTGAATGTAAAGTTTTTATTGCTCCAGCCAGTATATGGAAACAACCTACCTTTCGAAATGTAAAAAAAGCGTGGGGCGCTAGCGAAAAGTTCCGGTATTAATAAAATAAGAATATAGGTTAAGAGTCCCACGCTGTTTTACATTTCGAAAGGTAGGTTGTTTCCATATACTGGCTGGAGCAATAAAAACTTTACATTCAAAATTATTTTTTAATTTTTAGTTCATTTTAACATAAAAGCGTATTTTTTTAAATTGTAGGTGTTGTACTAGATGTACTTTCTTGTGAGCGTACGCAACACTTTCTTTCTTTATTTAAAATGCCCAGTTTAGGACTTTGAAAAAACTAAAAAATTAAAATGTTTTGCCTTTTTTTCATAGTTGGCATTTTACTAAAATCTATATTATAACTTATTTTAAAAAAAATTGTTTTATTATTATAAAAAAAATTTAAAAATAAGAAGCAAATTCGAAAAATCTAAGCGCGCCAAAAAGCTGAATTCAAATTTTCTAGCGAGGTGTTCGGGGAAAAACTAAAGTATTTTTGCCTAAAATGTGCGCAAAAATAAAAATAAAAAAAGCATTTTAATGAGGAGACTTTAAGCTTTCTAAGGAAGTCATTAGTTTTTAATTTTTTGTTCTTTTTCTCATAGAAAACTTGAACGGAAGTTATAATTTGTAAAATTCTCACTCATTGAAAAAAAAATTGAAGATATATATTAATAGAGGCGTACGAAAAAAAATTCTTGTACATTTATCATCATTAGACATTATTACTTTTGATGTAAAAATAATTGAAATGATAAACATTGTCTCTGTTTAATAAAATATATGTTTAAAAATATTCATTTTTTCTTACAGCATTCATTCGACGCCATTTTTATTTTCAAAAACAGCCAGCCGGCGCCAGACGAGAGAAGTGAAAGACTGGCGGCGGCCCGGACGCGTCTTTCTTCTTCTTCAAATTTCGTGTGCCGGCTGTATTTGAATATAAAAATGGCGTCGAATGAATGCTGTAAGAAAAAATGAATATTTTACAACATAAATTTTATTAAGCAGAGACAATGTTTATTTTTTCAATTATTTTTACATCAAAAGTAAATGTCTAATGATGATAAATGTACAAGGATTTTTTTTTCGTACGCCTCTATTAATATATCTTCAATTTTATAAACATGAGTGAGAATTTTACAAATTATAACTTCCGTTCAAGTTTTCTGTGAGAAAAAAAAACAAAAAATTAAAAACTAATGACTTCCTTAGAAAGCTTAGAGTGTCCTCTTTAAAATGTTTTTTTTTATTTTTGCGTTCATTTTAGGCAAAAATACTTTAGTTTTTCCCCGAACACCTCGCTAGAAAATTTGAATTCAGCTTTTTGGCGCGCCTAGATTTTTCGAATTTGCTTCTTATTTTTAATAACTTTTTATAACAATAAAACAATTTTTTTTAAAAATAAATTATAATGTAAATTTTAGTAAAATTTTCCGCTCTTTCACGTGGCGCTATTAGTTTTTCAATTTTTTTTTTATTTTTCGATATATAAAGCAAAAACCGAATTTTCGAATTTGTTTTCGAAATTGTGAACTTAGCATACACTTTAGAGCAGCAAAGATTTTTTTATCATTTTCTACAACCAAAAAAGTACCAAGTCCCAATTTTCAGCGAGGTCACATTTTGTGCGAGGTCAAAGTCTCTGACAACTGGGCTACGGGAAAATAGTCGAATTTTGATAAAATATGTATGCTATAAATACGTGGTTGAAATTTCAAAAAAAAAATTCGATTTTTACGGCAACAATTGGCACTTTTCGAAAAATCTTAAAATTGCCGCCATTTTATGCCAAATCATCTTACGGTAAATTTTTTTAATGGTTTTATTTAGCTTCACCTCGTATATTTGTTTGTTTGTTTGTTTGTTTGGTTCAAATCTTGCGACAGCTTTTTAAACTACTTCTACTAAACCGATTCTTATGAAATTTTGCACACATATTGAGTTCCCGTGACAATGCAATCTGACAATTTTGTACAAAAATCAAGATGGCGGTTCCAAGATGGCGGGCGAATTTTTACAATTGTGTTCCGATTCCATTGAAAACCGGTATCGGGGGTTTGTAGGGTCACAAATGACGATTCTGTGGTCAAAATTTAAAAATTCAAAATGGCGGATGAATTTTACCAATGTGTTCCAATTCCATTGAAAATCGGCATTGGGGGGTTTGTAGGGCCAAAAATGACGATTCTGTGGTCAAAATTTGAAAATTCAAAATGGCGGCGCCAATATGGCGGATGAATTTTACCAATGTGTTTCAATTCCATTGAAAATCGGTATATGGGGGTTTTAGGGCCAAAAATGGCGTGTCTATGGTCAAATTTTGAAAATTCAAAATGGCGGCGCCAATATGGCGGACGGATTTTACCAATGTGTATTGAATCCATTGAAAATCGGTATCGGGGGGTTTTTGGGACCACAAATGACGATTCTGTGATTAAAATTTGAAAATTCAAAATGGCGGATGAATTTTGCAAATATGTTCTGAATCCATTGAAAATCGGTATTGGGGAGTTTTGAAGGTCAAAAATGACGAATCTGTGGTCAAAATTCGACAATTCAAAATGGCTCCGCCAATATGGCGGTACGATTTTGGCAATTACGATTTGATTATACTGAAAATCGCTATTTGAGGGTGTTTAAGGTCGGAAGTAATAAATTTGAAATTCAAAATGGCGCTGGCAATATGGTATGCATAACAAATCCCTTCACCAGAATTTTGTAAAAAGTAAAATCCAAAAATGACTGAATTAGGACTAAAAAGAATACAATAAAAAAATAGGTAAAAAAACTTTTAAGTTAAATGGTTTTATTTTAAATCATAAGCTGTACCAAAAACTAGAAAATAATTAGAACAGAAACTTGGACCTTCTTGAGATTCTGACGTCTGGTAAGAAATCGTCCAATAGTAGCAGTGCTGTCCTCTCATGTCCTATGCCAAGGGGCACTTTGTGTCGTTGCGTCAAGGGAGTGTTTATCACTCTCATATGACAATTTCCCTCTACTACTATGCACGTGAATGTAAATACAAATTTGTTTCAGTTAATTTTTGATATTTTCATATTTAGAATCTTGGAATTTTATACATTTCGAACACTGCGTAAGTTTAAGCAAAGCCTTTCTCATCCTATAAAATTTTAATTTAAATAAATAATAATAAAAGAGCCTCCGTCTGATAAGTAAGCCAAAAGAAAAACTCTCGTCCAGAAAAAGGCCTGGGCGCAAAACTTTTAATACCTTATATTTAGGCAGACAAGAAACTTCCATCTCAACACTCAAGGAATGAGGAAAATTTTCCGCTCAAAACATCATTTAGTCAGTCAGCTAAACAGAATCGAGTTAATATTGTTCCCATCTCATTATCGCCCCTTTCAACGAGCAATAATTAGTACAGTTCCGCAGCGCTATATTACAATTTCTATTACGGGTGGGGTCTCCTCTTGTCAGCAGAGGCCCCTATAATTTTGCATCCAGGCGCTTCTCTCATAATTTTCCACCACAGAAAATTTCACTTAATTACTGGCATGGCTGTGGGTAATTAAAACTTTTTAGGCCTTTATTTAATTCAAGTTCCGTAAAAGGAGAAGAAGTATTATATAAGGAGTTGGGAAACACCAGCAGCAACACCACGGCTCGGAAGGGTATGGGGGCGTACGTAAGCGTCAGACGATGAGTAGCGTAATGTAACCCTATTTTGAACAGTAAAAGCCGCGCTCTGTTCTGTCTTACTTTTTACCATGTCCCCATCAAATGCATCCTTTCTCCATTATTTTGAGGATGTACTAACACCCCATGCCAGAAAGAAGCGATGATGAGTGGCTCTTTAGTTTTTGGGGTTATATTACTTAACAGCAGCCAACATTAGACCAAATATTTACCCTTAATATTTCATTTTTAACATCGTTAACAGTTCTTCGATTTTCGATAGCTTTTGTCGTTGCTATTTGAACAAAGTTTCGGAACAATTATTTGTGAGTAAACTTGAGTCCTTGTTGAGGGGCGATACAATGGGAACTTTTCAATTCGACACGCACATTCGGCGGTGAAAACTCAATTAACAGCCTTTTCCGAGCAGTTAAGAGCGAATAGAGGACAAATTAACTTTAGGCAAACACTAAAAAGTGTATTCTCCTGCTCTTTTGTGTATAGGTATATATACATACATAACCAACCGAGGGGCTACGGGCTACAGCAGCAAAGTTCCTGCTCCTTTTTCCTTTTTAAAGGAGAGCTATTATAACTTTTGTTTTTAGTTGGTATCCCCTATCTCGGAGTAATTCCACTCAAACATCACCCATTTTACAAGCTATAAAGTTACTGCGGTAACAAAGTACATCTGTATATTCTTTATGGAGCTGAGCACATAGAGGACGCCCTTTCTCTCGCTCCCTGAACTAACGAGGACCCTATATTATAGACTTTATCATGGAAATACTTGAAAGTTGGCGTTCTCATGCCGCACTTAGCTCCATCCGTAGCCGGAGTCACTGCTATATTTAAGTATTCATTAAGATGGCAGAGTAATTGTGGAAACAACCTAATGAAGATTTGAATGACACTCGTCAACGAGAATCATCCAAGTGAATCTTCCCTACCCCTGCTGGCTTGGGACGCGCTGAAGTGGACGAAATAGGGTAGTTTAATGGACTCGGGGACTGAATTGAGCTTATCGATTTCCAGGCAATTTGTTAATATGATGGGAATGTTTAAAAAGAAACTATATAAGAAACGGGAATTTACCGTATTTTTTTTTTCATAGTGTGGTCTTTCTTCTTCCATAGAAAACGAAACGTCGTCGCCGGGGTCTTGGGATTTTCCTTATGATATCTAAAATTGTCTATAGATATATTTTCTCATTCTCTACATAGAAACTAAGGGTGGGATGAAGGCACCGACATAAAATACCAATTGTTTTTTGGTTTGGTGCAGAGATTGAAATCTGTTAATCTTTCAAACTTAAATCTTCGAGACGGTGGCCGATTGTCAATATACATAAATAATGAGTACAAGGGCAGGGATAACCCCAAATGTTCCCCAATAATTTATTGGTGAATGTGGGTAGAAATGTGTATCAGACGGTCTTAAATCCACATTTCATTTAGCTTCTGACTGAAATATTTGGATGCTTACTAAAGTGCATACGAGTATTATTCCCAACCGCAGTCCTGGTTGGATGTGGTGAAGTGACAGAGGAGAGGAAGACAAATTTTAATGTTTATTTATTTAGGATCGCTCAATTTGATGGTAAAAATCAATTTTTTATCGATTGTTAATATTGGAGCTGAGATGATTGTAAATCGAATGGTGGGTCCACACCATAGAGACTTTTGGTCCTAGAAACTTCTGTCTATAGACTAGAATTTTGTCTATGAAACCACGGTATACATATAATAAGGTAATGTATTCCGAATGCAAACATTGAACTGTCATTTCGATCGTGACGTCACTGAAATCGTTTAGTCCAGGCAAAATCGTTAAAAAAAATGGTCATCTGACGATTTTTGGTAAAGTACTTCATTCATTTTGCTCATTGTTAAGGAGGTTCAAGCGAAGTTAAAACTCGATTTGCGGGACACAGGGGGTTGTGGAATCGCCGCCATCTTGAAAAAGAGGGTGAGGGTTTTTTTCTCGATTTACGTCTGTTTAAACTGTGTCCCATTCCTGAATAAGGTAGCACTGCACGCAGAATACTCCCACCTGCCTAAAACTGTAAAAGTAAAGGTTCTACCCCACCAACTTCCAGAGCAATGAGTCATCAAAGTAAAAATTTTGTTTTTTTTTAACTAAAATTTCAACTAAAACCACATTTTTCTCCATAAAATACCCAGTTAACTAATTTTTTTTCCAAAATTGGAAAGCTTGGACAATTTCCTATGAATAATGTTCAGAAAATTTTTGTGTTACGGCCTTCATTATTGAAGAATATTAGCAAATTTTGATGTTAAAATTGGCTTTATTTGGAACATTTTTCACATAAATTTCGAAATTAAGGGTTGAAGTAGGGGAGCTGACGCTAGAAAAAAACCATGTCGTCCCAACTTTCTGCTGCTTGGTAAATAAGCTTTTCAAGTAATTTCGAGCATTTTTTATAATATGACTTTTTTACGGGAAGTGGACCCATCTCGAGGTTGTGGAGTTGGAAGGTAGCGACACAGAAAATTTAGTAGGGGTATTCACAATCTGTGTTATTTGTGTTAAATCGAGAAACTTTCGTTAGCCATTTACTAGTCCCTAGTATTTTATTTCAATTTTCCTTTTTATTCAGCAGAATTTGCCTTTACGCCCGGTTTCACCGACCTTGATAATAAATATCGTTGATATTTCCTATTTTCCGATGGCGATTTTCGGTACATGGATAAAGTTGATCAGTTCCGACCTGGTAATCAGGTTCTAACCTCTGAAGTTTCGAATTTTCAAAGTTGGCAAAAAATTTCACTCACAAATTCAAAAAATAAAATATAGGTCGGTGAAACCGGGCCTTAGTCTCTTTTATTAAGCCTTTCTTCTCTCTTTTGACTAGGAATAGATCCTTTTAAGAAACTTAAGAGTTTTTCTTCACTATTGCTGTCTTTAAAATAATGTCTTCTTATCTATAATCCACCTCCAAAAAGTATGAATATTTAAATCAGTTTTATTTCCACAAGCTCAGATCCACACAAATTTTCATCCTTCGGAAATGTAAAATATTTCATCACACCACACTATGTTTTTTTGTTTTCATAGTTCTAACAAATTAACAACAGCACATTTTACCATTTTTTTCCTATTCTAATACTTCCTTTATTTAATAATCACAACTTTTCACTTGAACAAAACTCGTAAAATTTATTTATCAATTTGCTTAGACACGAACGATTTCAGTGACGTCACATAAAATTGACATTTCGGGACTACATTACCTTGTATATGTATACCGGGTATGAAACAAAGCAAAGTCGGTGTTTAGTAGCTGGAAAGGTCCGTCCTCATAGATACCGCAGAGACATTCCATAAGTAGTTGCGTTTAAATTTCACAGTTTGTACAGAAGTCCGACGGAAAGTTGGACCGACCAAAGCCCTTATGGTGTGGCCCACCATAAACTAAATCTATGCGAGAATGTCTGAAAAACGATTTTTTATTAAAGTTAAGTTGGTACTTTAACGTAAATTGAAGCAGATTTAAAATCATATAAATAGCAAAAGAATTTCAAGTCGCAAGCAAAGATAGAAAGTTCTCGCTCTAGGGGGTGACAGCTTGATTTGCCGAGTAAAAATAATTGGTATATTCAGGCGTTAACCAAGTACAAACATACATATATTTTTAGAAGTATATATGCGCCCGTAACTAGCACGCATAACGAACAAATACGGCCGGTACTATTAGCTGCGTACCTTTTCTGCTAATTTTTACTACTTATTGCTCGTGAGTACTCGCAGCTACACTTGCTCTAACATACGAGCAGATAACATTTTTAGTTATGCAATTAAAATCCGCTAAAGGAAAGCTCTCATTTGGAGTCTATTGTGAATTATTTTAATTACCCTATCACCCCATAGATGGCTTTTGATTGTTTTGAGCTTTTTTCATATAAAAACGTCTAGAAATAAAAGTAAAAATAATAAATTTATAAATAAAACAAATAAAAATATAAATAATAAAATCGCATTGATTTAAATTATGTTGTAAATTATTATTCTAACCTTTTATTTGTATACAAATGAAATAACATCAAAAATGTTAGGTTAGGTTTTACTCAAATCAACAAATTTTGCGTTCCTTTTCTGCTCTGCTCGCAAGTATTAAAAAGTAGAAAAGGAACACAGCTATTATGACACGCTCCTGCTATGGGTACAAAAATTAAAAAATACCCCTGTCAAACTGTCACGCACGCTCTAAAAATACTTTCGCTATAGAGCTATGAATGCCTCTGTTACAAATGTATTCTTCATGGACCATTCCAAAACGCGACTCTCGTTTTCCCAAGCGGACCCCCAACTAAGTGCTAGCCACGTCCAATGCTGCTTGACCTACGAAATCGAACGAGAACCGCTCTATTGAGTATGCTAATGGATCCCTTAATGGCCACTAAGATAATTGTCCGTTTTCCTCCTCCTATACAATTTTTTAAAGCTCCAACTGTGCTCCCTTTAATCTAGGAAAAGTGCGAATTTGCCCTGCTTCGTTTAGACTATTCCGAACATTTTTTTATTGAATCGTGCCTGTAGCACACTCTATTTGGAAAGTATAATTTTTACATAGATGTACCGTGCCTCATTTGGGTGCCATACAAGCGTTTTGACGCTGCGCCTGCCTGTTGTAGGCTAAGAATTTCTAAGAAGTCTTATTTTTATTCGGGTTGTTTTATGTAAAGTAATCGCCCTTTGTACTACACCTCTGTAGGCTGGTAAGCTTAGGATCTGTAGTAACCGTAGTCATGGTGCAATGTGTACCTAGTAGTAAGCTTAGTTTGAACACTAGGAAAAAATAGGATAGGTTTTATGTTTTTTTTATGTGGAAGACTAGAGCTCAGGGAAAGCCCTTTGTACTGTCGTATCGAGTGCAATGTCGAACCGCAAGCTCTAGTCGGAAGATAGTGAAGGAAAGAGAGAAAGTGAAGGAAGGAACTGCCACAACCACCTACTCCGAACCAATTACTATCGCGACTCTGGCATCGGGGCGCTGGAGTGTTATGCCTCCTGAAACCAGTTGAATCAGTTGGATTGTAAATAATCGCCAGCGAATGTGCAAATGTCCCGTGAAGTTCATCGAATTCGGCTTTGATCTTTATCGGTGTTAAGCCTTTTAAATAGAAATATTTAATCACCGTTCGATACAAATTTTATCCCTATTTTTCTAAAAACACAAAAGTTTGTTGCTTCAATTGACTATGAAAATAAAACCATATTTTTGATTAAGCCTACACTGCAAATCTCGGCTTTTGGAAATGTGTTATTTTAACACGCTTAAAGTGTGTTATTGTAACATCACCCATTTAATTAACATTGTAGTCACTTTTTACACACTTAAAACGCGTAAAAAGTGACTACAATGTTAATCAAATGGGTAACGTTAAAATAACACACTTAAAGCGTGTTAAAATAACACACTTACAAAATCCGCGATTTGCAGTGTAGTATTGAGTTCGAGTGAAATGGTCGTGAACTGTCAAATTCTATACATTTTGGCCCATGAAATTTTCTCTAGCGAAATTTGTCGATCCCAGTATACTAAGTTCGGTTATGAATGGAAAGATGAAAAAATATGTTTCCCAGTCATAAGAGATGGCGCTAGCATAACTCTCCACTGTTTTCACAGACGTTTTATTGATCGTGGTCATTTAATAGCCTATGAAACTTGACATTTCCAAGTTTAAGCCTAGTATGCGGTTCAAGCGAAATTTGCTTTTGCGTTTTGTTTAGGGGTCGTCCATTAATTATATGAGGTGATTTTGGCGATGATGCAGGAGAGTAGAGAGTAGAGATCGATCTCCCTACCGAGTAACACATCATTTAATTTTGTTTAAGAGTTTAGAATTTTGAAATTTGCTATTATTTGAATGAAGTAAGGGCTGAAAATTGGCCGAGAGCTTCCTTTTAGGGTTCTTAATAAAGGGTTATAAAGTCTACTGATTTTCTACCACGGGAAGCCCCCACCTTTTAGGGGGTTTAGCTCTCAAAATGGGTATTGTTCGATTTTTTTTGCAATTTTGTTAGTTATAGGCTAAAAATGCGCAGAGATCTTCCTTTTAAAGTTCTTAATAGGAGGCATTAAAGCGCATGATTTTCCACCTCGGGAGACCCCCCCTTTCTAGGGAATTTTAACCCCCATAATCGGTATTTTTCAATTTTTTCCTTTTTTTGTGTATTTAATCCCAATAGTACAGTACAGATGGACTGGAAAATCGCGGTATGCTCCTTTAATTCTTGGAAGGATGATTTTTCATAAATCGTTAATGGAGCATAAAAAAAAGCTCAACTCTAAATTTGAGTAAAATTTCTAGTAGACGTTTTTTGGAAAACTCAAAAAGTTTTTGAAAAGCGTTTTTCTCTGAATCTACGCAATTTAGAGAAAAGTTTTTTAAACAAAAATGTAGAGGACATTGTTACCTACAATTTGTGTCATAGAGGTAATGCTGTACAACTTGAAATACAGAAGCTAGGTGGCGCCAAAGTTTCCAAAAAAGAGTTTTTTCTTTTTTTGTCCAAGAAAAAATGGTTTTTTTTACAAAAGTGTAAATCAGTAAATTGTTCCTCTTAAAAATGTCTACAACATTTATTTAAACTTTTTTTCGCTCGGAAGTCTTAGAATTGTGCTCTGAAGATGGCACACAGGTTAATTCGAGTACAATCTTTTTACAAACAAAACTCACACTCATTTTACAAGAGCAAAGTTTTGACGCTTATACTCTCGAAAACTCGCATAGCACCCAGTGTTGAGCCTTCTACTACAATAGTAGCAGATTTACTACATTTCGCGTTTTCAAAATTCTACTACTTTCGGTTTCTTATTTGCTACATATTTCACTTCATCAGAAAAATTATTTTTATTCAAATTCGAGTACAATTTTTCACTTATCGGTTGCCGTCGAATACACCCTCTGCTATATGTGTCATAGAGACTCGGATTAAATTCTTTCCGTCTGTAAATGGAGAAGAAGATATACATCAAACCCTGTAAGCCTGTCACTGCCGGTCAGCTGTAACTTGTTATTCTGTAGATCGGCCTTTTCAGTTTTTGTGTAAAACTGTGATGGCTCCTTTGAAAAATTTACCGTGGTCAAAGTGTATTTTTTTATACATACCATTGTGCCAATCTTTGTTGCTTTATTTAAATTCTTTAAAATATGTGTGTGTTAAATGCTAAAAGTTGCAAACTTGACCAAAAGACCTTGTGTAGCCTTGAATTTTCTAATTGTTTTGTTGCTACTACATTTTTTCAATTCTACTACCATTTTTTTTACATATTTACTACATTTTTAAAATCCCCAAGGCCCAACACTGATAGCAACTGAAAAATGGACGCTTCTTAGTAACAATAGAACCGTCAACTACGCAGCGTAGCATTTACTGCTCTATAACTTTGGAACGGTAAGTCGGAGGGAAAAAAAGTTTAAGCAAATGTTGTAGACATTTTTAAGAGGAACAATTTACCGATTTACACTTCTGGGACAAAAAATGAAAAAAACCCTTTTTGGAAACTTTACCTTTAAAAACCTTTTTCGATACTACGAACGCTTTAATTTTCTAAGAACATATTGAGCATTTCTCGTACTTCTCCAATCCTGAAGAAAACGCCGTACAATAAGTGGATTACATACTTGAGAATGGACGTTGGCATAGCAGTGTCGCTTTAAAGAATAGCTAGAAACAAATGGATATGCTAATAAATCTACCTTTGAATTTGCTTTCTACCATCACCTTTCTAACTAAAAAACGTGTCATGGTCCACTAAATCAAAAAAAAAAAATTCCGTGTTAGAAATGAATGTCTATAACAAAAAAAACAATTTCAAAAAAAACCTCCAGCACGAAAGTGTCAA
Source organism: Thereva nobilitata (assembly GCA_963855945.1). NCBI lineage: Eukaryota > Metazoa > Arthropoda > Insecta > Diptera > Therevidae > Thereva > Thereva nobilitata. The sequence continues at coordinate 96,292,861 of OY979698.1, forward strand.
TTGATCTGTTTTCTGTCGCTTTGAAAACATCAAACGAAATTGACAATATTTCAATCCACAACCGTGCAATAACTATACAGAAGGACCTCCAGCCGAAAGTAAACGAGAGGAAAATGTGAAAGAAGAAACTAATTTCATTCTGTGCTGAGGCACGAGTTTGCTCGACTATAACAGAAGTTACTTATTGGCTTCCATGTTCTTTTGAAGTAAAAATTCTGATGTACAATACTCTCTAAGGCTTCACGTACAAAATTCCATCGATTTTATCCCATATGTTTCGCTCTTCCGTTTTTTTTTTGGTTTCTTGTGTGTGTGTGTGTATTTTAACTTAATATAAAGGCAGAATTATGTCGATCATTTGAAGGGAATAAGAATATAGAAATTCAATACAAAAAAATAATGTGTTTTTTTGTTACGGAGTGAATATTTGGAACGTTATCCCCCCCCGTTTCCGACCAAAAAAAAAAGCGTCATGCATCAAATTTAGTATAGAATCGCGAAAATATGTTTAACAAGCTTCTGTCGAGCGCGCTCCTCCGTACACAGAAAGGACATTCCGGGCCAAGCCAAAGCTCCACACGCGCGCCGCGCACACACTTGGTTGGAGCAAGTTATTCCAACAGGAATTCACCCGTAATCATAAGGATTTTTTCATTGTAAAATGAAATTTAAAAAGTATTTCCCTCCTGCGCCAAGGAAGAAGCAAAGCAAGCAAAAATGGGGAAAATGCTAGAATTGGTTACATATTCGATAATATCACCACATTGTGACGAGCACCGAAAAAAAAAATGGGAAAATTCAATTATCCTCTCAATGGAATTCCTTACAAGGATAACACAGGGCTGCAGAGGAACCGTCGACTGTAATTGAATGAGAGAAGAAATCCAATGTTACTGCGTTAGTGAAATTTCCTACAAGACAAGTATTTTGATAATGCCTTAGGATAAAGCGAACAAAACACGTAAAAAATCTGAAATTCTCATGAGGGCTGCTTTAAAAAAAAAAGAAAATAAGAAGAAGAAATCTATATAGCCCTTTTGTTGCACAGAGAATGTTTTAGGGCCTAATTAAAATTCTGTTCGTGTTGCGACAGTTTCATCCCCAAAGGGTGAAGGCCCCAACTAAGGCGACGACGACGACAACGCCGCCAAAACGAAGAGAGACAGTCACTGCGGATTGTGTTGCTTGATTAGAAATTTTAATACACCTTTAATTCCGTTACTCGGAAATTCTAATTGCGATTCTGTTTACAGGATAGAATAGCGCGGCAGTTGTCGTTTTAGCAAACTAACAGTATTCTTAGAGGCAAAATGGCGCTAATTCGAATTAAATTGAGGCAAAATTGCGTTAGAATCGTTTAATTAGCTCAAACGCCCTTAATTATTTTGCATATATTTAATATTATCCCAAAACCTAAATCGATATGCGAGGAGAACGTGTTCATTGTGCCGATTTTATCCTTTGAGCATTAATAAGCAAAACAAAAAAAAGAAATACAAATACAATTATACTTTGGAATGTTCAAACGAAACGTTGTAGCAATTTAAAATTCAATTCCAAATCAGAATTATAAGGAAGAGTTTGGGCTATAATCGTGCTAAATGTCCTTCGGTCATGTTAACTGCTAAAGGACACTTGAGAGGAGTTAGATACCGCCATTTAAGGATACTCAGAACGCTTGTAAACCAAATTAATTTTAAATCGCCCACAATCGAATGATCATAACAGATAATCGCCCCTTGAGTATTTTCTGTGAACAATGATTTTCGGCAGAAAATAATTGGTATTTTTGCGAAAAAAATATTTCAAAGAAGCCTGGGTTTAGTCAAAATTATTCTTTTTTGTAAACAAAAAATATCAGGCAAATGTTGGACATCACCTTGTCATTAAAAATTCCATAGGAAACTGTGGCGATTGAATCACCCAACTGAAGCTCCGTTAAGCCGGCACCAGATATAGCTTTATAGATTTGAAAACACTTGTTTGATTGCTACTATATGTGTGGCACGGGACTTTGAATATTAGTCCGGGGAAATTAGCATTTTAAGGAGATAAAATTCCAAAATGGCTGAAAATTGGTCCACAGCTTCCTTGGGACTTTTTAAGAAAACAATTTCGGAATCACAAAAAAAACATGGCCGCCGGAGATATCACTTTTTGGTAAAAAATCATAGTACAGTACAGCTGGACTGGAAAATCGGGGTATGCGCCCAAAAATTCTTGGAAGGATGATTTTTCATAAATCGTTAATGGAGCATAAAAGAAGCTTAATTCTAAATTTGAGGGAAATTTCGAGTGGACGTTTTTTGGAAAACTCAAAAAAATTTTGAAAAGCGTTTTTCTCTGAATCTACGCATTTTAGAGAAAAATTGTTTAAACAAAAAATGTAGAGGACATTGTTACCTACAATTTGTTTCATAGAGGTCAGGCTGTACAACTTCAAATACAGAAGCTAGGTGGCGCCAAAGTTTCCAAAAAAGTGTTTTTTCGGTTTTTGTCCCAGAAAAAATGGTTTTTTTACAAAAGTGTAAATCAGTAAATTGTTCCTCTTAAAAATGTCTACAACATTTATTTAAACTTTTTTTCCCTCCGACTTACCGTTCCAAAGTTATAGCGTGCTGAACTGTGAGAATTGTGCTCTGAAGATGGCACACAGGTTAATTTGAGTACAGTTATAATTGGTACGTTGCGATTGAATGAGATATGATTGTTTAAACTGACGCTTACACTCTCGAAAACTCGCATAGCAACTGAAAAATGGACGCTTCTTAGTAACAATAGCACCGTTAACTACGCAGCGTAGCATTTACTGCCTATAACTTTGGAACGGTAAGTCGGAGGGAAAAAAAGTTTAAATAAATGTTGTAGACATTTTTAAGAGGAACAATTTACTGATTTACACTTTTGTAAAAAAACCATTTTTTCTGGGACAAAAACCGAAAAAACACTTTTTTGGAAACTTTGGCGCCACCTAGCTTCTGTATTTGAAGTTGTACAGCCTGACCTCTATGAAACAAATTGTAGGTAACAATGTCCTCTACATTTTTTGTTTAAACAATTTTTCTCTAAAATGCGTAGATTCAGAGAAAAACGCTTTTCAAAAACTTTTTGAGTTTTCCAAAAAACGTCCACTCGAAATTCCCCTCAAATTTAAAGTTAAGCTTCTTTTATGCTCCATTAACGATTTATGAAAAATCATCCTTCCAAGAATTTTTGGCGCATCAATATTACATCTGTACTGTACTATCAGCCAAAAACTGGTTTTCTCGAAAAAAATTTTTGCTCAATCAATGCGAAACGTTATTGCATACAGGGCCGGCTCAACCGATGAAGCAGAAGATGCAAAGCATCGGGGCGCCACACGAACAAAGGGCGCTGAAATCCATAATTTAAATGAAAATCAGGTCATTTGAAATTTTTTTTATATTTAAAATTTTATCAAATTTTATTTTTTTTAAATGAGATAAAAAGTAGACGATTATCGAATTCACGCTCAAAACACATTCACGCTTCACGCCGTAAGCTGCACAGCTTCAAATCAACGAGAATTTATTAATGCTGCCACATTGACCGCTTCGTACTTCACGCTACAATGAAGTATGAAGCCAGATTCAAAATTTGCAATTTTCTAAATTTGTACATAGTATGCGGCGTAAGTCCTGTCAACTTTAGAAAAAGGAATTGTAAAAACTGCCACATTGTATTTACTGTTTGCGTGAAAAAAGTGGAAAGCGGAAATTTAAAATGAAAGAAAAAATAATAAATTTTGTGAGTGAAAATTCGAAAATTTTTTTTTGAAATAAAATGCTTCTTCGTCTCTGTACATTTAAATGCCAACAATTCCGTCAAGTTGCCGTTGGTTTTTGCAGCTTCAAATTTAGCTGCAGTGGCTTATTTCCATCGCTTGGGAGGGGAATCCACACAGCCAAAATATTTCATCCCAGAGCGTTACAGGGCCGTCTCGGACGCTGGCGACGAAGGAACGTGGTAGAAGGGCCTCACACAAGCAAGACTTTTTATACGAAAACTAAATATATTATATTAGAGCTATTAAGTACTTATAACTGCATAGCCTAAGCTTTTTAAACCCCACCCTACTAGAATTTAAAAAGTGGATTCCCTCACGGGCATGCTGAAAAAAGGATTCCCCGTAGGTTCCCCATGAGGACTCCACGTGGCAAATGAGGGCATGCTGAAAGGACATTTCCTCCTGAGCACCACAATGAGAGGCTTTTCCTCATGAACACCACACAAAAAAAGAAATCAGCGATGAGGTATACCTTATCAATTTCTCATAGGGGCCCTATGAGGCAAACCTCATTACAAATTAAATGGGGCAATCCCAAAATCTGCCTTACGTTTTCGGAAAGCTTTTTAAAAAGCTTTAAAGAAATACCCTTAAGCTTTAGTTTAATTCATACAAAGCTTTAGTTTTTGTTGTTGCATTGGTTCTCAGGGAATCATGTTGGTGACCGTGAATGGTGTCATTTAGCATACTCAATAGCCCGGTGCTGGTACGATTACAGAGGTCAAACAGCATTGGATGTGATTAGTACTCAGTTGGGGGACGTATTGATAAAGCCACAATCGCGTTTAAAAATATAAAGCTTTCGATACCGACGCAGTTATTACTCACATATCCACTCTGAAATGCTCAAAACCCACACGGGATTGGGTATTTATGATTTTTCAAATGGGGCATTCCTTATGATGAGGCGCGAATGAGCAAAGACGTTAGATGCCCTGTGTGGGCTTTATAGGGTAATCCACCCGGGTCCACATGAGGCTAGTGGGTCTAGCATCATAGGGGCCTTATCTGTACCCCTTACATCAAACAGCGAGATGGGCATAACGCCATAACAAAAGAATTTAAAACCACATAAATCAATAGCTGTTAAATAAATTGACCGATTAACTTTATAAATTTTAACGTTAACTGTTCACCTGCTCCCCACCCACAATGATTATGCTCCGCCGCTCTTGTTTTGGGCCTAAGTTTTCTAAAAAAAGGCTTTTGGCAGATAAAAAGACATTTCCTTTAATTGAAACTTTTTGTTTTCAGTTTTTTATGTGTTCCAGAGTCATGTTAATATTTCCATTTTTTCCAATTTCTGACATAATTTCCTAACTTAACAGAAAGTTGCATCGGGGCGCCAGCACCGCTAGAGCCGGCCCTGATTGCATACAAAAAGCCCTGCTGTAATTTTTTCGAAAACCTAACCCTTTCGAAGTTATTCAAGGTCAAAGTTTCCAAAAATCACTTTTCGGCGAAAAAATACCTTGAATTATTCGGAAAGGTCAAGGTTTTCGAAAAAATAACAAGAGGGTTTCTTTTGTAGGCAATAACGGTTCGCATTGACTGATCAGCCATTTTGGAATTTTGTCTCCTTTCGTCCGTTTTTTTTTGCTAATTTCCCCGGACTATATGGATGTGTTCAAGCTTTTATCAAAGATTTGCACTTTACCATGCGAATCGGCAAAGTCTTCAAAGAAGTGTTTAAATCTTTGAAGCTATATCTGGCGTCGGCTTTACAAATGTTTTTGTTTCAATTTTTGTAATATTCGTGGACTTGATGCGAATTTTTTAGGAGTGCTATTTTTTGAATTTTAAACCGCCCATGAAACCCAAAAACCAGGTTATGCTGACTAAGATCACTATCAATATGTTAGGAACGACGTGTCTTACGCCAGGCCCGCCACAAAGAGCAACTGGGACGAATTGCCCCGGGACCGGGATATGAGAAACAACTGCAGTGTCGAAAAACTTTATATTGTTGATCACCTTGTGCAGTTACTTTTCGTCCTTCCAAACGCGAGTGTCGACAGCGGTTTTACCAAGCGGTCTCCCAACTAAGTACCAACCGCGTGCAATATGCTGCTTGACCACCGCATCGAACAAGAACCGATCTATGTTTGCCGTTTCCTTCGTTCCATACACTTTCTTAATGATCCAATCGGAGCATATTAACAACGCTCCGAATTCGCTTCCCTTAGTAGTGTTTCAAATTTTTCCCTCTGGAATAGCTTCTGGATTGATTCTGCTAAAAGAAAGAAGAGTAGGTACTGAACCCTAGAGCTAAGCACAAATTTCGAGTACATGAAACAAAGAAATTCCTGTAAATCCACCATCAGAAAAGGCAAATCATCATTTGATATCGAGTTGAGAAGTAAACTCATTAATGCAACCGTTTTCAACAGAAATTTTTGGGCCTTGGTACCGCCTATCAAGAAGAATTTTACCACATCCACTACTTTTTCCTTAGGGCGCCCGCAACTAGCACGCATAGCGAACAAATGCGCATAGCACATTTTTACTCGGGTATGTGCTTCAACAAGCTCAATGCCAACTAACCCAGTGGACTCAATAATATACCCCCCCCCCCCCGCCTAACGTCTTTAAGAAAGGCGACTCACCTTTAGCCAAAACTCTACGCGAACTCTTTGCCGTATCGCAATTGTCCGAAGTTTATCCAGACTTTTGGAAATTTGCACATACTCACCCGAGTAAAAATAAAACTCGCCCGCAGCTAGGCTGCATCAGGTACGCACTAGCACGCACGGCGCCACAGAGAGCACGCATAGTGAACTAATGCGCACGGCACATTTTTACTACGGTTTTCTTCGTCCTCTACAATTTTATAAAGCATTACAGGCGATTTCGTGCATCCCTGTCGCAAGAGCGTGGATCCCTGTGGCGGGAGCCTGCATCCCTGTGGGGGGTGCGTGCATCCCTGTGGCGGGCGAGTTTTATTACTCGGGAACAAAACTAGCACGCACGCTCCCGCCGCAGGGATGCACGAAATCGCCTGTATTGCTTTAAAAAATTGTAGAGGACGAAGAAAAGGGGCAACTATCTTGGTGGCCATAAAGGGTGCCAATAGCATACTCAGTAAAAAGGTTCTCGTTCGATTACGTAGGTCAAGCAGCATTGGAAGTGGTTAGTGTTTAGCTGGGGACTGCTTGGTAAAAAAAACACTCGCGTTTGGAATGGTTTATGCCGATGCGAATGTATTTATAAATGTTCATGCCTGAATTTTTAGATTTTCGTGCCAGTGGATGCCTCTAGCGAACAACATTTTAGATTTTCGTGCTTGTGGCGGTAGCGTGCATGCCTGTGGCGGGAGAGTGGGTGCCTCTAGCGAACAAATTTTTAGATTTTCGTAGCTACGGCGGGTGCGTGCATACTTGTGTGGCGTCCTTATTTGTTCGCTATGCGCGCTAGCAGCGGTCGCGTGCGTGCTATTAACAAAATTAACCAACTAAATTATTTTTACTCGGGGTCACCTAATATCGACCTAATACCCCCGTAATCTTAAAGCAGTCACAAATCACAACCCAATCACAAGTGGGTGTTGAATCCCAACTTGAGACAATTTAGTATTCTAATTTTGCAGTCACAATTTTCACAACCCTCAAGGAGTCACAACGCCTCCCAAAATTGTGACTATATAAATAGCAGGTCACAAGAGTATAAAGAGCAGGTTTCTAGCATATTTTCATAATATTTCTCACTGACCTCACATACAGCCAACGTCGATGGGAGGTTCACGGACGCTCACGTACACTCTGCCTTACTCCATTAATATTTTCTGAGTTATACATTGGCTGCGTTGTCGCCCAGACTTTGGTTTATCTCATTACACAAATTCACCATTAGAAGTGAATTTTTTGTGTTCTTTCTTGTGATCAGGAGATTAGAATTGCAAAACAGCTGATTGTCACAAAAATAGTGACAAGCTCTCCATGACAAGCACGAGTCACAAAAGCTTGTGACTTATGACTGGTCACAATTTATAATAGGGGGGGGGGGTTAAGTCAGTATCAGATTAGACTTGGCTTTCCCTTAGTACGGCAAGCTCGCCACAAGGAGGGGCAACTGGAACGAATTTCCGCAGGTCAGAGGGGGCCCGAAAATAGATTGAAACTCAAGAAGGTATTTTGTTACATACCTGAAAAAGGTTCCGCAAGGTTATTTGAAGGGCTGAGAGCGGGAGACATTTTGAAGCAGTTATGGCCGTTATAAGAATTTAACAAGAAGCCTACGAATATCACAAAAAATCAAATACGATTGTCTCGTCGATTTAAAGGGTGATAATTTTTGTTTTAATACGAATGTTCTTCGACAGGAGTTACCTCAGTAAAACAATTAAACTTCAGCCACCTCCACCCAGGACAAGCAACTTTTGGACGAAACAGCTCAAATATTTTTCACTTTTTAATACATAGTACCGAAAAAAATTCAACACACCCTGTGAAACATTAAATCTTCACAGAGTTAAGCCTGCCTACCCAATCTTGAGCTATATGGCAGAGACATGCCGACATCGCCTTTGTACGTTACTGGGTTGTGTAGTGACAAACGGTCTATGTCATACGATCTGAGCCCTATTTGACTACTCATTAAAAATTCCCTCGAAAAGACCCCACATAATGAGATAAAATTTATTTTGTAAATTAATTCTTAAAAACTTTTCTAAGAGCACACTTTCGAAAAATTTTCAATTGAGTGCGACTTAAGAACATCCTTCAATTCCGTTGCTGGTTGGATGAACTTTTCCACTACATCAAACGTTAACATCAGACAGCGCGCATCTTCTAAGGTATCCTTGTATCCTTTAAAGACGGCGAACAGACTTTTCATAAATATTCAATGAGTCTTGTGTATATGCCGTAGTCACCGTCGGCGCCCCACTACCGTGCCCCCCCCGTCCCCCCGACCAACCACCACACCACCCACGCCCACCCAAAAATACATTTTTTTTTTCGTTCGACGCTGTTGATGTATCAAGGGGATTTCATAAAGTTTTATCATAACCAGATTTTCATATTTCTTGCTCTATTCTAACTTTTTACCTCGCATAAATTACAATTTCCCAAAAAAAAAAAATTGAACTTTCACTCACTCGAGGAAATTTTCTATCTGGCTTGGAATTTGTGATATTTGTTGCGCGCGCCCTGTTTAGGTTGAAGCAGGGAATTTTCGCTGCATGCCGGTGATGCGTGGGAGCCGCGGGCCCTTATCAAAGAAGATATTGCTGCTTATGACAAAGTTTTAATACCTGCGAATTTTAATTTAATGGGTTTAACGTAGAAACAGGTGCGGATATGTGTTGATGTTTCCAGCAATTCCGTAAAGAAAGGCTTGTATTTTTCGCGTGAAACAAACACGGAAAATTCATGTTCGCTGCTGTTGTCAGCTGGAAAATTTTAAATGGAAATTTTACCAAAAAAAAAAAAACGTTGAAATGTTTTTTCCTTCTACTCGCAGCATTCAAATTAGTATTTCACTTACTCCTAGTTTTGAATGCCAGGATTAATTCGGGTGCAAAATTCAATTTCCCAAGCACATACGCTCAAATTAAGTCCAAAGACGTTCTTTACACACAGAAAAGGCATTTATTTAGTTCGCGCATACATTGAGCACAAACTTTTTCTAAAAACTTTAAAGTACACAAATACTTTCATTTCCGCCGGAGTGCATATATTGCAAGGAAAAAGGAAATACACGTGCGGAATTTCCGAAAAACTCTTTCCAATGAACAAAAGCTGCACTCTCATAAGAGGCGGGCGGTATCACACACGGAAGTTGCGGACGCTTGTATATGCTGTAGTAGTGAAAGGAAAACTTTGAGCATTAGAGATGCTATAGCAATTGTTCCCCGCATCCACAGTTCTCTATATACATGCATACATACATATATTCTGGTTGGTTTGCTTCAAGCGCCACTTTACGTAACTGCAGCAAGAAGTCTCACCCGAAAAGGAGCCTCTAAAGGAAGACTACAAACTGCAATCGACACATTCAACAGGATTCCCACGTCCCGGCCACATGTGGAAATTTTCGTCCTTCTTTTGTTTAGAGGTCAGGAATATCCGTTTTCTTCCGTATGGTGGGACAGAACATTTTTCGCTTACAATTGTGAGAGTGGATTTTCATTGTGGCGTGGTTATGACTTTTTCTAAAGGAAAAATGAATTTTTCATCCTATAACAATGGAAGAATTTTTTTTTTTGGGGGAAAAAAGCACCCAAAAGATTTGAAAGGTGTTAAATTACATTTTTAGAGTGTGTTATTGTTTAAGTTTTTAAAGCGACGACGTTTTTTTTTTGTGTATGAAAAGTTTTAAAATGTGAAAATACGTCCATAGGTTTGTTTTGGGCAGACTTGTAATTGGTTTTTTCTACGCCTCTGTTAGAATACAGGCATTCTGATATTACTTTTAGTTACGGAATTAGCAGCATTCCACACCCGTGTGGAATATTCATTCCATCACTTGTTATGGAATTACTACTATTGGCGACATCTGTTCGTCATAATCCAAGAATATGATTTAACAAGAAAGAAAAGGATTGTTTCAATAATAAAGCCTAGTATCCAGATCGAGTTAAATTTCACTTACTTTTGACTTTCGTCATTTCACTTTGTACACGCATAGGATTAGTTCGGTAGTATGACAACAAGATGTCATTGTGATAAATGTTATATGTAACTGACACTCGAGGATATTTATCATTCAAAATGCCACGATTTCACAGGTTTATTCTATGTTTCTTCCTCTGCTTTGAATTGCTTACAGCTCCGCAAGACAAATCAAATAAATCCTGTGATTGTGACTCACAGTCAATAATTGAATTCAAAACTTCCTTCATAAAAAGACGACGAATAGAATTGAAAAAAAACCTCCAATTTCGATATTTTCCATGTTTAAATTTGATTTTTTCAATTTAATTTTTTTTAAATAACCGTTGTTGCCTAGCAACTAAAAAGTCAAACATGATAGACAGTCGTGAAGTTAGGGTTTGTGGTCATTTCGCTGCGAAATATTGAAACAGCGACACCTGTTCATCAAATTTTTAACCTGTGAAATTTCCCTCGGACTGGATACTAGTAAGCGAAAAGTTCGCTCCCATTTCACTTACCTTTTTTTACACGCATTTAAGATAGGAAGTGAAATTTCGCTCGATCTGGATACTGGCCTTAAACAATCAATGATGTTCCGCTAGAAAATTTTTGCTTTAAATAAACTATTCAATTATTAAATTGCAGAAAATAATAGCATTTTTTTTAATAAATTTTGCGGCGGCCATCTATTAACAAATTATTAAATTACATAATGGTTATGAATGAACACTCCCTACTTATATGTTATTTAGCGTTAAAATATCTTGCTGTGCCTTATACATTATATTTTTGACATTAGCTTTACATAAGATACGTCTTTTGTTTACAAAATATTAATAAAAACTAATTACAGGCGTAGAAAAAGTATAGTCTGCAACACGTTTTGAATGGCATATTCCGCACTCGTGGACCGCCACCCTCGCCTTCGGTTCGGATGCCAAACTTCCACTTGTGCGGAATATGCATCATTCCAAACTTGTTACAGAATATACTATTCTACAATTTCATTCGTTGATTCGATATTTAGACTGTAAACGGTCCACTGTAGCAATCTATCGTACCATATCCAATACAGCGGCAGCACTACAAATCGGAAGGCAATGCAGAACCGTTTCCGATTGACAGACACCAAAAGTCCATCAACTGTAGTGTCGTCTCTCTGACGCCAATAGCCAGCGAGGAGATATACTCGTTTAGGCATCACCACCATCAGACCAGTAATGGTACAAAGGTATATAGTATAATAAAAAAAATCACCCTCCTTAGATCTTCTACTCAAATAACCCTAAAATCCCTGTAGAACTCGAGCATCTTTAAGTATTTCCTTTCCGTCGTCCCTACATTTTTCTAGTCTCTAAAGTACTTCTCATACACCTCAAGTATGTCATCGGTACTACTAGCTAACGTACCATCCTCCCTTGTTACCATGGTGCAAATGGGTTTGTACCGTTTTTTTCATGTTTTTTGTAAGCAACACTATGCCGTTTTATGTCCGCGATACAGCGGGTCAAAGGTCAACGGAGAGGTTTAAGAATTTTTAGCTATTTAACAACTGAAAATTACTACGTATACATGATGAGTTGAACCTAGGTTGAACCCGAGTTCAAATGCATGTAGACGCGAGTCGAGTTGAGATAGGGTCGACTGAACTCGACTCAGCTCTGCTTTTTGGGTTGAGTTAAAGCTATGCAGATAGACACGAGTTCAGTAGTTGAGTAGTTGAATTTAGTTGACAGCAGCATCTCTGTGTTTTGTTTGTGATATTTGTCGATTGTCGAAAATTCAACTCAACCTCAACTCAACTATTTAACTCATCATGTATACGTAGTAAATGATAATTATCGGAAATGGTAGCTGAGAATCATCAGTTTTCACATGCTAAAAATAATTTTTTTGACGAGAAACAATAATTATCAATCATTAAAACTTTCTGACGAAAGAAAGAATAACAATAAAAGGTTTAAAAGCCAAGATACTTTCCCGAAATAGTGTGGGTTGAGTTTAGTTGAGTTGAGTTGAATTTAGCTGAGTTTAGTTGAGTTTAGTTGAGTTCAGCAGAGCTTGGTTGAGTTAAGTTGAGTTTAGTTTGCTAAGAGTTAAAATAATAGTTAAGTTTTAGTTGAGTTGGGTTGAGTTTAGTTGCGTTTAGTTGCTAAAAGATGGGTTGAGTTTCATGTAATGCTATGGCCATTCTTTTTAATAGGTTTTTTTTATAAACAAGTCACGTTCATAACATTCTCTTGTTCAGTGTTTTACTAAATAAAAATTCAACATAATCGACATGGAGTTTCGACCAATACCTCGTTGGAAAGATATTTTCATTGCCCGTATTCCTGTCATTTACTACTTTTTAATATGAGCCACCGTTAACGAAATATTCAAAAAAAATGGCGTTATCAATTATTTCAGGCACGTCCAGTGCGAACTTTGGCGTTGCATTACTCGCAAACTACATAAGCGACAACGACGATTAAGGGCTTATTCTAAAGTTAATTACTAGGACTTTAAATTTTCTAATGGGCATTAACCCAAAAAAATTAACATTTGGCGAGTTAATTGCAAAAAACTGCATTCAACCCTTACCACACGATTATGGTTGAACTTTGACCGGCAATTACTTTGAGCCAAATCAACTTACAGAGCTCGTTGAGAGCTCATTTTTTAGATAATTTTATTCTCCACAACTTTGCCATTGATCATTATCAGCTATCATTGCATGCAAACGAGCTATTTAATATAAACAAGCTCTCCCTCTTTTTCAAGATGGCGGCTTTTCCCAAGCCATTGCGACCCCACAAACTTGGTTTTATCATTGTCAGATGTACCCGAACAAATACCAACAAAAAAAAATTCTGTACCTCTTAAAATGCAATTTCATCCTCTTTTTTCGACTAATTTGACTGGACTAAATCGAATTTGAAGCATAAACTTAAAAAAAAATGTTTACAATTTTTTTTTATTTTCAGTCGATTTAGGGGTGGTTTCAATTTCAACTCTTTTAGATTATCCCTTATCCTTAATTAGTATAAATCAACCACTTTGGCAAATAAATATTGAAAAAAGTGTATTTCATTGGATTATTTTTCATTATGATTGAAATTATCGCGAAAAAAACCCTAAAAAGGGGTGCTTTTTGCATTTTTAAGGGTGACACCCATATTTTAGGACCGCGAAACCCCGATTTTCGTGATCAGCGACCTAAAAAACATGTAGGATTCGATTTTCTTAGCGGTGTTATGTTGGAACACCCCCCCCCCGCCAAGCGAAAAACCGAGTTCACCCTTTGATTCAAGATGGTACCGAAGTTAGGGGGTGAGAACCGTGCAAATTCAAAATTAAGCTTTCCTGGTGGCACAAAACACCCATGCAAAATTGCAGCTTGCCCGCTTTTAATTCCCAGAAAAATTACAATTTGCCTGGACTATGAAGTAATCAAAAAATTTGCCGAAAAGCGAAGAAAAATAGAACTGTAACTTTTCCAACCAGCATTGCTCCTAGAAGCATTGATCATGTATGTACATATGTCATAAACTGAATTCCTCTAAAACACTTCTTCTGGTTTTATTTGTATTAAAACATAACTAAAAGTTATATCAATTTTGAAAGATAATGTCTATACTTCAGGACTCAACTTATAACTATTTAACCCCCCCCCCCCTGAAAATATTTCTTACTACGCCACTGTCCTCCATCCTTCAAATTAAGCATACTACTAGACATTGCACCATGACCTGAACAACATGACACGTTCTCGTAGTACAAAGAGTGATTTATAACTTGGTTTTTCCTTTTAAAAATAATTTCCTGAAAACACAAATTTAGCTTTTCTTTTAATTATTGTGAAAATTTCCTTACTTTTATATTTAAAGAACTTTGGAATGTCGTCGCCAACCTAAATCTGTTTCGCACGAGATCGACGTAACCTCAACCCCCCACTTTTCCCATCATTTCGATGCCGCAACAACGTGATGATGGCGGACGAAATAGACATGCTTTTGACATTAGTCGAATTTATTTGTTTTTATTTTCTAATAATGTTACAAACTCCGACAAAAAAAAACATTTTTATTTCCACATAATAAAATAAAGAAAAAAACTCTCTCAAGCCGAAAATGGTTGACGTCGACAACAACAACACAACATACATAAACGCCACTCCGCCCTTTAGCTATTTAAACAGTGTCGGCTCTCGAATGATACAGGAGACAACAATATAAATTATTAAAAATAAATCTCCTGCTGCTGGGCGCCGTCAATGGAGAAAAAGAATCGCTCTCTCAGTGGATAAAAATAAAAAAAAGGCGAAAAGAATCCATGTTGATAATAATAATAATAATGTGTTCTCGCAGGAAAACTTAAAATAATTTTTAAAATTAATCCGCTTTTAGCCAAACGCCTTGGTGCGGCGTGACCGTCTATGGATTAATTTATCTGAAATTTACAGTTAGTGAACAGCCGGACAGCGGCCGGACATGTGTGTGTACATTTTTTGAATGGTGAATTAGTTTTGATGCGGATAAATCAGCGCTGCACGGGAAGCAAGCAAAATTATTGTCACGTTAAATAACGGTGAAGAAAATCATAATTGCAAATATAGTATATAAACAAAATGGCTACCGTACGGTTCAACCTTGGTCCTTTGAAGTAAGTTTAGTGAACGAATTTTTTTTGTTTTTGAATTTCTAAAAATACATTTTTTTTATGTTAAATACATTCCATTTGTGATGTGGTGGGATGAGGGATTGTGTTTATTAAAATTGGGGTTTTTTTAACAGGCGACATTTTGGGTGTCAAGAGTGAAATTTACCTACTTTATAGTCGGAAGTTTATGTCTCGCAACTGTTTTAGAAGATTATTTTGACGACTTTGTTTGCACGTTAATTTGAGTGGTACTTAGTCCTATAAACGAGTTAATATAACCATAGTTATTGGCAGAAGTTTAAAAAGCTGAGTTTGAACACAAGACGTAAAGAAAAGAGATTGGAAGAATGGCTTGGAATCACGGTGTAGGTAGATCGAAGCTCGAAACGTTTAAATTTACATAAATTTTAAAAATTGTTATTTTGATTTAAAAAACTAAATGTCAAATAAATGAGAAACAGAAAATAAAAAAGTTTAATGGATCGTATTGAGCGCTGAATATCTCCTTCCAATAGTTCCACATGAACTGGGTTTGAGGTAACTAAAAAAAATCTTTCAACATGGCCATTTAGCGAATCCTTTGACATGTGTCATTAATTGTAAAAATTTCTTCGATGGTCTCTCTGCTTCGAAGGTTGCCTCCAGCTTGCTTCTTGTGTTGAATAGTTTTGCCGCATCAGTTTTGACTCCATCTTCTCGCCGTGACAGGTCTTTTCCCATTTGGTAGTCGACTCAGGACTTTTTTTTCGGAATACTTGAGTCATCCATTCTTTGATCGTGACAGGCCGAAAGTAACCGCAATAGTTTAGCAAGTGTTGATAGTTTACTCTCTTCGTACAAGTCATACAATTCATGATTATAGCGTATTCTCCATGCATTGTTTTCATTGACTGGGCCGAATATCCTTCGGAGAACTTTTCTCTCAAATATATCCATCATTATGTCGATTTTTGCGAGATAGTCCATACTTCAAATTAATACGTAACTACTGTGCGTGAATCGTTTTGTATTTTTTTAGTTTAGTTTTTCGGTGGACGTATTCTATGGATTTCATTATTGGCAGCAGTGAGAAGTACTATGTTCTATTTCCAGCATTTATTCTTCTTTGCATATCTACCGTTTCATCGTCGTCTTCGCTGACTGTGGACGCCAGGTTAAAATGGTTAAACCGATCGAAGTTATATTCCCCTAGGTGGTGTTGTGGTTTATCCTTCTTTTTTCTACCCTCGAATGAGGTAGAACCCTGCTCTTGTCTGCATTTATTTGTAGTCCCATCTTCTGATTCCGTGAATATACCATCACTCAATAAGTTCGTAGGATGACTAATAGAAAAATAACATCTAGGCAAAATTCGACTTTATTCATCAAAATTCAAGAGTGATACATTCATTCCCACCCTTCTCTAACATTTCCATGCTTTATCTTATAGAAAGATTCGTCCAACCTTTCAAAAACCTCGTCAGTTTCAGCGATTACCTCCTCATTGGAGCCATATTTCTTTCAGGCGAGCATTTTTTTGAGATCTGTGGAGTACAATGGATGCTGTAGCAATTCAAAGTGCAATTCGTGCAATTTTGTCACGTTTGTCATTGTTGCGATCGACTTGTAGCACGGTGCATTATCTTGGTGAAAGAGTACTTTTTTCTTCTTCATTTGGGGCTGTGTTTTTTATAATTTTGTCCTTCAAACGCACTGATAGTGCTATGTAATATTCACTATTGATCCTTTTTCCCTTTTCGAGATATTCGATGAATATTATACCATGCGTATCCCACAATACGGACGCCATAACTTTCCCAGCCGACTTTTGCGTGTTTACTCGATTTGGACTGCTTTCCCCGGTCGCTGTCCATTCAGCTGACGGCCGATTTGATTCCAGAGTGCAGTGATGGATCCATGTGTCAACCGTTGTCACATATCGCAAAATAAAATCCTTTTTATTTCGCCTAAACAGCTCCAAACAGCGCTCTGAAGTGAGCAAACGCGGTACCCACTTCGAACAGTGCTTTCTTGTGGACAAATGTTCATGCTAAATAGTGAATACACTGCCTTCTGATGTCTCAACTATCTCAAGCAGCTTCAATTTACGCTCTTCAAAACGATTTTGTGCACTCTTTTCATTTTTTCTGGAATTGCCGAATTTAGGCGAGCAGAGCGTTTCAGTATCATCGCTGTTTCTGCGGCAGCGTATAAAAACAGCAAACCACATGTCAACACCATTTGTCTCGATGGACCAGAATCCAAATAATACTTTTCAAACCTTTGTTTTGCTTGAACGGTATTTTTCCCATTAAAAAGAAATCCTGTATCACACACTAAATTCACATTTTTCCATTGCTTTGAAAATTACAAAAGTAGTGTCACTAAAACTGATGTGATTTGTAAAAAAATGGTCGGAATGTCATGAAATTTTGACACATACTTTGAAGGTTGGTACTATCTAAAATCATATGCTATGGGGACTCCCAATCCTCATAAGAACAATTAAAAGGAGGGTATATATGGATTAGTTTTATTAGATGTTAACCCGAAGGCTGTACAATGATAACTAATTTTAAATTCAAAAACAATTCATAAACTTAACGTTCAAATACATCAATGGTTGCTTATCCTAAAATTAACATCTAAATTTGGTCTAAAGTGAAGTGTTTTAATTTCGTTTATGTACAGTGGCTTTTCAGTAACATCTTGTGCATGACAGTTTTTAACATGTAGATGGCGCTGAACACACTTCGCAGACGGATCGCCACAATGCATTTGTCAATAGTGACATCTATACGTCAACCTGTGAACTTTTGAGTGATGTAATACCCTTGACATACACCTTTATTATGATGTATCTATAGGACGGTAGGACACACTTTACTTTCATTTGAATCTGACATGTCAGGTATTATATTGTGCATGTTTTTTGCTTTATTTTTAAGTTGTTTTAATTTGTAATATTTTAAAAATTATTTTTTAATGTATAGTAAAGAGAGGCCGAACTGCGCAAGTTCGAGCGAATTGGTGAACTGAGCTTTAAAATAAACTCAGTTCGTATACAATTTCTACATATTCAACTGAGGATAAAGCAGACTTCAGTTCGCCCAACTGAGCTCGAACTGAAGTTAAATGTAAAAGCTCGCTAAAAAGAGAGTAATCAACTAGAATAGTGAGTGGAATGCCATTCCAGTGGGCTTTTGCATTTCTAACTTCTGGCGAAAAAGCAACAACAATTTCAAGCACGAACTGAATATGAACTGGACTTTAGCCGGGCAAGTATAATACACTCATTTTGAACTCAATTTTACTAGCTTTCATGTGAAAGATTAGAGAGCTAATAGCTAAGCCGCGTTGCACTATCGACGGAGCATAAGTTTTTATTCCATTGGAGATAGCGCTACGTGGAGTCGAACCATGGACTTCTGGGTTGGTAGTGGAGCGCCTTAAGCCGTAGAGTACAGAAAATTTCAAATTTCACTGAAAATTTTAGCTTTAGAAACTGAAATACGATTAGAAATTTCAACTCATAGAGCAAACTTTAAAATGAAGTCGTACATATTGACAAGTTTTGAACAAAGAACAAGGAAGAAAGGGTATAGAAAATGTCTTTAGAATCTCTGCGTATGCTATGCTCAAGTATTGTAATCTTGAGAATTATCACAATATTAGTAAGCGACTTTGTTAGTTAATTCGATTTATACCAACAAGAAACTTTCCTGTAATACTAAGCCTTCTCTTCTAAGGACAATACCATACTATGTAACAAATACAATTGCAACAACACACCCAGTATACAATATAATAGCGTCCCGTGCACAAAAGTAGCTTCTATTATTATTTAGCTAATATTCTTACTCATACCCATTTGTAAACAAAATACGTTTGTAAAATGTTTTAAAACCTAAAACATATTTTCATTACCGTTCCTGTGTGCCCCACGGAAGTTTCAATCAAAATCGCATCAAATTTGATAAAACAAAACAACCAACAGAAATGAAAGGAGAAGAACATAACGCTTTGTCTAGTCTCGCCTCGGCTCGAGAAACACACAAATTTTTGGTTGCTCTTTGGACAAATCACTTAATTTACAAATTAACGCTCACTTTACTGCCGGCAAGAGTATAACCCAAGAGTATGCCGAGTATGCAGATCATCAGATATTGTAGTTACATACCTTTTTTTATAATACCGTACACATTATGTGATGCCCATATACCTTCTCTCCACTTAAAACAATAGATCTTACAAAAGATCAGTTCCACACTTGTTATGGCGAAGCTTTTTTGTTCCCAGAGATATTTTATTCAAATTCCTTATGGCGAATGAACTTAGATGAATGTCAAGTTTGAAGTACGTATATGTACGATGTACCAGTGAGACATAGATATATGTATAGTGTGTGGATATATATAGATATATGGATAAGCATGATGATAATATCGCTTAAGCAGTTGACGTTTTCATCTTCTTCTTATGTCTTAAAGCGTTGGAATTCAAAAATTGCCTCAAAGTCGCCTCTAGTAAATTGACCACAACCCACGGAGAAAGATGCAATTCATGATAACAGTTAGAGACCTCCTATTGATTTAAGAGGCTGTGCTGATTTTTCCATCCAGCAGCTAAAAATATACTCTGTGCGGCCCATTAAAAGATGCTGGAGCAGCCGCGCATATACTATGCAATGTGATCGCGTCGCTTGGACATTTTATACGGTGCGCGGCTGGCTACCTCGCGGATATAATTTTCGCAGATTAGTAGTATCAAACGATCGTCGCGGAAATACAATATAACATATATTATACATATATATATATATAAAAAAAAATTTTACGCCATCTCTACGCGAAGTTAAGGGAGAAAAAATACGACATGAATTTTCCCATTGTCCGACAACCGAAAAGTAAAAGACGCAAAAATCGTTTTCATGTGGTGCCAAAGGATGTGGTAATAAAATGTTAAGGGCAATAACATTACCTTTTATTATAGAGTAATAAAAAAAAGTTA
This sequence comes from Thereva nobilitata, assembly GCA_963855945.1. Lineage (NCBI taxonomy): Eukaryota > Metazoa > Arthropoda > Insecta > Diptera > Therevidae > Thereva > Thereva nobilitata. Next base: position 96,312,892 of record OY979698.1, read on the forward strand.
TTACCTTTTGTGCATTTGTGGATATATAAATATAACTGTATGTCGAATATCGAAACCGAGAGTGACAATATGACAATAATTGGATAAATTCCTGCTAGGCAATGTGAAATTTATTGTTTTTGTGAATTTTTATCGATACAAAAGCACGTATCAGGCGCACTCTGCTCTCTCTCCACAACAATATCGCCGCGCCATGTCGCATCAACGAAAAAAATATTTTATTATCCAGGAATAAAAAAAACACAGCAACAACAACAACAACAACAACAAAAAATTAACGGTGTGTTGCAGACAATATAGATATATATATATATTATATATTTATCTTTGTGCTCTTTATCCCCACACTTTTGCTCTGGCATGGCCTTAGGATGTTTTAATTAATTCTGGGCTTTAAGCTCAAAGTGCCGATTTACCGTTATTTTGACTAAAGGTATGCGTAAATACAGGACTTTCAGCAGGTACAGTAATTTTCAGTTGTTATTTTTGGATTTCTTTCTTTTTTGTTGTTGTTTCGTTTCTTTTTTTTTTTTTTGTTATACAGAGACAATAAATTCATTAATTTCGTGTGGGTTCTCCTTCGGCAATTGTCGGATTCACTTTGGTTATGATGAAATAATTCTGTTTAATTAGGCTGAAAATTCTGATATTATTTTGTTGGTGAAAAAAAGGTGTCAGCATATATAGCCAGAACGATAATAAAGCAGTTTATGTATTTCTCTTGTTTGTTTTTTAACGTGGTTAAATTAAAATAAATTCTTTTTAAAATGCTAATTAAGCGGATTTATACGTAACCAGAAGTATAGCGGGCAATCAGTTATATTTATGTATGTATATATATAGCCGCAAAGTGGTTGCGTTAGTAGTAGTAGTTATCCACAGCTCAGTAGATTAATACCAAATTTTCAAATACATACATAGATTGCAACCCCCTTTAACTAAACACACATGCATAGAGTTTGTACAAAGAAAAATAAATATTTGATTGTAAATAAAGTTGCAAAATTTTAATCCAAAATTACCGATTATATGAGAGGTCAATAATTACATTTAGTAATGGGGAGAATTAAATGGATGTGGTATAGATTCGGTCAATATGAACGTAGAGTCATGGTCAAAGCCGTATTTAGCTAGAAATTAAGCATACCACAAAAACAATAAAAAATCAACGGATTAACTTAAATACATCCGCAAGCAGAGATTATGAGATTAAAGCTTGGCATTCAGTTCTGTTTAGCGAAATTAAAATTTACAAAATATAGTTTTATGATGAACAATTATATTAAGGATATAAATTTTTAACAGACAAACTTTGGTTAATGTTTTTAAATAAAGCGATATATCTAATAATCTGAGATAAGGGTCATATACATCAACGAAGTTAACCCATAATTGAATTTATATCAAAAACTGATGTAACATTATACCATAATCGAAGGCCCTTCAACGGTCAAGTGTAAGCGACAAGCCAATAGGCAGGCTGCCGGACTTGTTCCAGCGGTCTAGCCCATAAATATGAGGTATAGGCATAAATATGAATAGTACAATAGGCCAAACGAATAGCTTCGGTACTTTTGGACCCAATATCTCAACTTAAACAAATAAAATAATCTAAGACCCCAGGTTTTGATGCCATTGATGAGTTAGTATACACAATCTCGCACCTATAGTCCCTTATAGGGCAGATAGAGCTTCGTGAGCAACGAAGAAAAGAGTTAGTAAGACTATTATTACAATACCTCATATTAGTTTTTGAACACCTCCCTGTAAACAACATTTCTAGTATTTCTTTCTGTTTGTTGAATGACCAATCTGTCAGATGAACTGACTCTGGAGCAAGCCACACACAATTGGCCATGGGAGAAACAGTTATTCCTCAGATCCATACCCTGGCCACTTTCAAACTCTGTCCCTGTGCCTTATGGATGGCGTAGCAAAACTTAATGGGAAATCGCAGACGTTTGAAGGCAGAGTAGTAGTCTGATAGGATCGCGATGGATTGACGCTTGGGATAAATCGATGGGATCAATCATCAATGTGGCGATTAAAAAGGTCCCTCATTAGAGTCAGAGATCCTCACCAGAGCTGGAACTGTAGGGTAGATGAATCAGCGACTTTTTGTCTCTGCTTTCTTTCTTTCATTTCGCCGAGGAGTTCCTGCCCCTCTGTCGAATGGGCAGTTCAGCGTGACCGGGATGCAGAAATACGGCATTGCGTCACTGGTCTCTAGTTGCTATATGTTCTCGCATTTATTTGTCCATCTCTTTCTCTTTCAGCTTCGTACTACTTCTGTTAGATGCTCTTCAGCGTCGCTTCCATCTTTCTAGACAAATCCTCGGACATTATTATCTGGTCCAACATGTTCTCCGTTGTAAGCTGCAGCTCGGTCAGTTCACGGCATAAATTTGGTGGCAGCGGTGGGATCAGGATTGACACCTATGAAAATCTTGGCTTCGATTACGTGTTTGTACAGAGTTTTCACCTGAAGCCTGGTACCATTGCACAATTTCGAAGACTAACAATTGATTTTTGCAAAATTTTCGAAAGGTTTTCGAAAAAATGGCAAAGGTGTCATTACGGTAGGCAATACTCTTTTGTATAAATAGAACAAAAAAAATTTCTCAATAATCAGTTTTTGAGTTATTTTTTGACCAAAAACGGATATTTTGAAACTTTGACCTTGAATAACTTCGAAAGGGTTAAGTTTTCGAAAAAATGACAGCCGGCTTCTTTGTAAGCAATAACATTTCGTATTGACTGATCAAAACAAATTTTCGAAAAAAGCAGTTTTTGAGTGATTTTGTGGCCAAAAAATGATTTTTGATAACTTTGACCTTGAATAACTTTGAAAGGGTTAATCGGGTCAACATCTTTCTAAGAACTAAAGTTGTAGAGAATTTCATTGTCAACATTTAGGGCCTTTGTACAGGGTTGTACGACCTATAGAAACCGAGATACAAGGAAAACACCGCAAAACCGCTATATTTCCGACGGCCATTTTTTTTGTGATTCCGAAATTGTTTTCTTAAAAAGTCTCAAGGAAACTGTGGACCAATTTTCAGCCATTTCCCAATTTTGTCTCCTTTCGTGCGTTTTTTTTTTGCTAATTTCCCCGAACTATGAGTTACGACTTAGTTTCACTGATGAGGGTGTATGAAACAACCCTGATAATAAGCAAGAGACTGAAGGAAAAATACAGGATACAACAAGAGTTCAGACGACAACTTGGTTTAATTGTTGATACACTTAAGCAAGGATTTGGAAGCACAAATGACGGCAACACAGCGAGGAGATTTTTTGAATACACGGACATAACAGCGGATATCACCAAAATGGCCGTGGAAATTATAAAGAGATTTATGACCATATTAAATGTTATTTCTTGTGGTCTTCCTATGAATGCCGAAAAATTCGAAATATATTCAGAACAAACAGAAATATTACTAAATGAGAAATATGCATGGCAAAAATTAACATCAACAGTTCACAAAGCTTTAAGGCATGGAAAAAATATAATACTTCACTGTCTTTTGCCAATTGGCGAACTGTCGGAAGAAGCCTAGGAAGCCAAAAATAAAGAATACAAGCGCTACAGATACAACACCAGAAAAACTTCAAGGCAAGAGCAGAACGTCCCTGCAAACAATTTCTCGAAGGCTCGCTTTCTCGGACCATTCTCGATTCGAAAAATGCTTGCGAAGGGTACGAGAAGAAGATTCAAAACGCAAAATGAAAGCTTTCCTGGTTGATTTGTTTCTCCCAAAGCCTTCATGCTGTAGAAAAATATTGAGAGGCGATTTCCCCTGAATGGGACTTCAAATCGCAAATTACACTAACAATATAACGTCATTTCACCGATTTGAAGTCCTATTGAGAGCCTTTGGCTTCTCTTCAACGATTTGTTTGGAAAGTTTGAGCTTTTGACTTGTTTTGCTCAGCGCAGAAGCGATTTGCTACCGATACGAGCATGCGATTCGTTATCAGCACGAGAAAGCGATTCGATCTCTTGCTCCGCTTTTATTACCTTCGAATTCGTTTACGAGTCGTTATCGAGTCCGAGATCGAAGCAAGCTTTCGCTTTTGGCAAATCGTTCTCGAATCGTTTCCGAATCGAAATGTTTGCAGGGATTGATCTCATGAATATGCTGCTTATATCATCAGATCCATACATCTCATCATTTCGGAGAATACGGGAGAAACTTTTCAGAAGCAGGGAATATCCAGAGGAAATGGCCTATTTACTAAACAAAGATGAAAAAATAGATAATATGTTCGAAAGTGTGCCAACTGATTAGTATTTGAGTATAATCGTATAATATAATTTTTATTTTTTTCTATATATTTGTAAAAGTTTTTTTTAATTAAATATTGTTATGGAGATAATAAAATAATTAAAGATTAAGGTAAAAATATCGTTAAAACTTTTCAAAAAACATTAATAATCCATTTATTGACTACTTCAAATTTTGTCGATTTATTTTGAAGCACCCTGTAAACCAATTGAACTTTTTTTTATCAATTAAAAGGTAATAATGTCAATATTTATTCCCAAAAGTTTCATTATGATATCTTTAACAGAACAAAAGTTACAGATTTTTGATAGCCGGTCGTGTGCGTCGTCTAAAATGTCGAGTGAACTACTTCTGGCGTATAAGGAAACTACCTGGCAAACGTCAAGTAGGCTTTATAGTTTTGGAGATTTCGTGATAAGTGAATGGTATTTTGCTTATATAAATTTAGATAGTAACCAAGATTCTTCTTCGATGTCTACAGCCCACCCATGCTCCAGCATGTTTTGTGCACAGTTTTCGTCTGCCCTTAGAATGTAATTGGTAAGGAATTCTCTTTTCGTTTCCTCGTATTTCAGTTTCTTGCTCTTCCTACGTTTCTTTGCATTCTTCGTGGTACCATTCCTTGGCTCTGCCTATGCGTTTGTAACCTACGGTTTTTTCGTTGCATTTGTCAGTATCATCTTCTGTTCTAGCCATTTTCCCTCGTCTGTGTCTGCTTTATGCCGGGTTTTCATTAGTAGAATTAGTGGTAGAGTATACTGGGCGAGTAGTAACTATCCTGTGAACTCGCCGAATGAAAACTTGGTTATAGTAGAGTAGAGTGGGATAGCGCCGTGGTAAAGTTACTCTACCACTTAAAAGTACGCCAGTTACTCTACTGTTAATTCTACTAATGAAAACCCGACATTATTTATGTTTGGACTTATCTTTTCCGCTAACGTTGCCTCATACCTCTCCAAAACAGACAGGCATGACAGACTGGTAGTACAGTGATTCCTAAGCCAACTATGAAAAAAAGGCAAAAAATTGAAAAATTGAAATTTTTTAGTTTTTTCAAAGTCCTAAAATAGACATTTTAAATAAAGTAATGACGTATTGCGTATGCTCACAGGAAAGTACATAAAAAACCCTACAATTTAAAAAAGAATATTTTACCGTACCATGATTTGGCATAGAATGGCGGCAATTTTAAATTTTTTTCAAAAACTGCGAATTGTTGCCGTAAAAATCGAAAGTTTTTTTTTAAAGTTCAACCACGTATTTATAGCATCAAAGTACATCTTTTCTCCAATTTTTATCAAAATCTGACCTTGTTCCCGTTATTTATTGCATTTTTAGTAAAATAAAACAAAATTTCATACATTTTAGTTTTTTGAGGTTAGGAGTCATTTTTAAAGTATTTATACCGAATCAGTTCGATAGTCTATTCATTCACGAGTATTTTCCAATTGTTTTTATTTTTCTATGACCAACAGAATTGGAGAAATTAAAAAAATAGTGTAGCAATGCACTCAAAATGCATTAAAAATAGACATTTGTGCAATTTTCTCGCACAACACAGGACCGATTTTGCAGAATTTTTTTTTTCGCTTTATCTTAACATATGTAAAGAAAAAAAACAAAAAAATCCAACTTCCCAACTACATCATAACTTTGCTTTTTTTTGTATAATTTCCCTCTACTAATACTCGCTCGTAATTAGCAAACAAACGCGCCTGCTACGGGTATGAACCCTTCCGCTGCAGGCATGAAAATCTAAAAATGCACCCGCCATAGAGCTATCTCGATATGAATTTATTCGTAATCAACCATTCCAATGGCGAATGTCGTTTTAGCAAGCGGTCCCCCAACTTAGTACTAACCACGTCCAATGCTGCTTGACCTACGTAATCGACCGAGAACCGGTCTATTGAGTATGCTAATGGCACCCTTTATGGTCAGCATTTCTGTTTCCGCTTCTCCTTCGTCCTATGCAATTTAAAGCTCTGGATGTCATTGGCAGGGGTCATATAATTTGCCTGCTCAAGGTTATAACAGAAATAATCCCTCGTCGTGTTTATTTTTTCTTGCGTTTTGCATGTGCTTTTATAATCGCTAGATTTTCGTTCGGAGCCGTCTTGAACATAGTCGCGAATTTGATTAGTTTAAAAAAGCAACAACCACATTCAAAATTTCATACAAATAAAGCTCTTTTCTTCTAAACTTCAAAACGCTATCTCTCCTTGGTTCTAACAAAAAAAAACTCAAAATGTTTCTTTTACTTTAAACTTTACTTTCCGCATTTAACCTTAAGTCGAGGAATTTTTTCCTGTAAATTCTCCTCCTCCCTTTAACTCCCTTTTACTCGTGCTCAGTGACACACTAGGCTCTTGATGTGGAAATCACTTTTCAGACTTTTTCCCTGATGTTAAATTTACCGAAACATGAAATCAAATTAGAAAAGCATGCGGATGTGACTGTTCCGATTTTGTCAGTTCAAGAAAAGTCACCGTCAACACACCAACACAATAAAACAAATCAAAAAAAAAATATATCCTTTTTGTCGCACACTCATTAAGTGGAAAATGTTGCCAAGGAATTAAGGGCCGCGAGATGATTTCGGAGCTCTGGTGCAACTTATTCTTGAGAGGCGGGGGTGGTATTGGTATTGATTCTAGATAACAAAAAATATATAAGGCAGAACAGTATTGAAGGGTGACAGGGGAGCACAGGCGGGGTTGGGCGGTGCACAAGGGAAGAAGTGAATCAATTTGTACGTAAAAGTGATTACTTGCTTTAGTCACATAGCTCCAGGGTCAGAGAATGCTTCTCGTTGTGAGTTCTTCTATTGATTTTAAATAAAACCAATCAGACAACCGTTGTTAGTCTACAACTCCTTGTTGGTAGGTACCTGTCGAAGGAGCACAAACGATGTCTAAGGGTGGTTTTTTTTTCGGGGGTGTGCTTATACAGGCGGCTGAGTGGGTGAACAAAAATTTTTCAGTAGATTCAACCTGGGCTAACGAAAATCGATCGTTGTACGTCACAAGCAATTTCCTCTAATTTCCGCTGAACAAGACGTTCAAACCCATACTTACCTTGTCGATTTTCAGATAAGACCTGACCTTTGCCTTAGGGTGCAGATTGCGTTTGCGATATAGCTAGAGGAGAAACATTTCTTTAGAATTGCTATTTTAATATTAACGAGAGACAGCAGTAACTTAATCCCTCGGGTCACCTTTGATTACGTGCCCCTAAAATTTTGAATACTTTAATTGCCGTTGTTTTTGCTGAGATTAATTTATTGTTAAGAAGTTCATGCAATGTAAATAGATAGATGATAGGAGCTGGCTGGAATCTGTATCTAGCTCTAAAACCTAAATGGAGATAATTGTTGTACGAGTATGTGCCTTGTGCTATAGGATGAAACGAGCCAAGAGACAGTTTATTTATGTTTGTTTTAAATTGTCAGAGTACAGCAATAAAGGAAAACAAAGTTTTACTTTAAAATTAAAGATTAAAAATTATTGAGCAATGTTTCGTTATTATATTTAGTGAACAATGAAACTATATTATTGCGCAACTTTAGGTCTGTTCTGGGTCAGGATAAACTGCGGTCGTGTACTGGCTTTAGTCCATTAAGAAAACATTTGAAAACCGAAAAAAATATAAAAAAAAATTAATTTTTAAAAACAAGCTTTTATTAGATAAACTAACAAATTTTTTAAATATGAGTTAATAAGATGAACTAAAAAGTATAAAATAATTTTTTTTATTCCACCTGTATGTAACTACAAGTAAAAGCTTGGGGGCGCTTTATCAAACTCTATCCTATTTAATTTTTGTATTTAATAGTTAAATCATATTTTTTTCATTTTTGTTATAATTTCTGAAACATTTGCCCCAAGCTTTTACTTGTAGTTACATACAGGTGGATTAAAAAAAATTATTTTATACTTTTTAGATCATCTTATTAACGCATTCTTAAAAAATTAGTTAGTTTATCTAATAAAAGCTTGTTTTTAAAAAATTATTTTTTTTTATTTTTTTACGCCATACGCCATTTTGTGGTGGCCGCCTTATTCCCTTATTGGATTTGAGATGCCGTCACATATCTTACTAACACAGCTAATTGTATTCTACTTTTCATAACCCTTCATTTGATATCCATATCGAGGGGTTGTTCGTGGTGGCCGCCATATTGCATTTAAAATGACGTCACATAGCTTTCTGTATTCTACTCGTCATACTCTTTCATTTGATACCAATGTCGGGGGGATTGGAAAGAAAAAGGTAATCCGCCTTCTTGTGCTGGTGGCAGCCATATTGGATTTAAGATGACGTCACATAGCTTACTGTATTCAACTGGTCATTCTCTTTCATTTGATACCCATGTCGGGAGGTTGTAAAGAAAAAGGTAATCCGCCATTTTGAGGTAGCCGCCATATTGGATTTAAAATGATGTCACGAAGCTTGCTGTATTATACTCGTCACACTCTTTCATTTGATACCCATGTTGGGGGAGGTTGTAAAGAAAACGATAATCCGCCATTTGTGGCCGCCATATTTGATGTTCCATAAAATTGAATATACTTTATTGCATTGCCTTCAGAACCAAAGGTTTGAGCCAAATTTTGTAAAGAAAAAGGTAATCCGTCATTTTGAGGTGGCCGCCATATTGGATTTAAAATGATGTCACGAAGCTTGCTGTATTGTACTCGTCACATTCTTTCATTTGATACCCATGTTGGGGGGTGGTTGTAAAGAAAACGGTATTCCGCCATTTGTGGCCGCCATATTAGATGTACCATAAAATTGGATATACTATATGTATTGCATTGTCTTCAGAACCAAAGGTTTGTGCCAAAATTTGAGTATCACCGGATATCGGGAAGTAGTCGAAAAATCGATCGCAAGATTTGTGCCACAGAGAAATATCCGCCATTTAATTGTGGCCGCCATATTGGATGTACCATAAAATTGAATATCCTATATTGCATTGTCTTCAGAACCAAAGGTTTATGCCAAATTTGAGTATCACCGGATATCGGGAAGTAGTCGAAAAATCGATCGCAAGATTTGTGCCACAGAGAAATATCCGCCATTTAATTGTGGCCGCCATATTGGATGTACCATAAAATTGAATATACTTTATTGCATTGTCTTCAGAACCAAAGGGTTGAGCCAAATTTGAGCCTCACCGGATATCGGGAAGTAGTCGAAAAATCGATCGCAAGATTTGTGCCACAGAGAAATATCCGCCATTTAATTGTGGCCGCCATATTGGATGTACCATAAAATTGAATATCCTATATTGCATTGTCTTCAGAACCAAAGGTTTATGCCAAATTTGAGTATCACCGGATATCGGGAAGTAGTCGAAAAATCGATCGCAAGATTTGTCCCACACAGAAAACGAAGTAATATAAAACTTGTAAAATAACAATAAACAGAAACACACTTTATAAAAAAAAGCACATATTGACCCAACATCCACCCACCAACGACTAGAGAAAAGTGAAGGTCAGCATCACTTAACACACACGGAAACAGGGGGACGTCATCAATGAGTACTTAATTTCCTTTCCACACCATTAGCTCAGCTTCGATGGTATCACAGTATTCTCTGATGGTTGACGTGACTCGCTTCATTTCAAGAGGCATAATACTCGAACAAGGTCCTGCTCCCCTTGACCTCAATGGTTGTGGCCAGCTGACATCTTTGTGATATTTGTAATATTCCTGGGCTTCTTGTGAATTTTTTTTATGTTGTTTGCCATCTTTTTAAATATACTCCAACCACAATCCTTGAAATAAGTGAAACCTGACGATGACCTGAATTAATATCAAATCAATCTGGCTATACCTTTGTGCAAAACCTCTACGCCCATAGGAGAGAGAGAGAATCGAGAGTCATTAATTTCGGTAATGAGGCGCTCTTTCACAGAGTCTGATCTGCAGAATCTTACACTCGCACGCGGAGTGTGAAATCATTGTTGCGTGTAATTTCAATGTTCATAATATAAATTGACTGAAGTGTTCAAATGGCACCAATGCTTCTGGAAAAGTCGGTAATCTCTTTGCAGACAGAAATCATCTTCATAAAATTGTATACCATTCCAAGGCCGTCTCTGATATTGCAGAGCTAAGAGTACACCTCCTGGACTTGTTTCTTACTTCTCATCCAACAAGAAATTTCATTAGCACTAATTTCGCATATCATTTTCTTACCTGAACCAGTAAAGTTCTTAAAAGAAGTAACTGCCTGGAATTATGGGGAAAGCCAAACTAGCTGGAAACTATTATTTTTTTTTTAACTGTTGACTGGGATTTGTGTTTCCGGAGTAGTGATGTTAATTTTGTCGTTCTTTACATAACAAAATTATACTGATGTGAATCGCTAGTTTATTCTCCATTTTACCAAATTTATAAAACCCAAAGCGATATAGATGGTTTTATCGGCGGTATATGAACGCAATTAAAGCTAAGGATACCGCCTATAGAGAGTATAGACATTTGTTCGATATGAGATACTTCGTTGAAAGTATTTTAAGTTAAGAAATTGTTTTAAGTCCACCATCAAGGAAGTCAAACCGCCATTTAATAACACGCTGAGAACTACGATCTTCAATTCTACTAGTGTTGGCTAGGACACGATTATAAAAGGAGTTTGTAAGAGGTGCCTCTTTTTTCTTTTGAGCCAGTACAATGTCATACTTCAAATGAGGCGACGTGCTATTGTAATACCAAAATGACAGAAACAAGCCAATTAAAAATAGAAAGAAAAAAAATACCAATGAAGAGGTTTTTTTACGAGTTTGATTCTAATATGCATTAAACTGCCTCAGAGTAGGTAAGAAAGCTATTTCTCCACAAAGTATACAATCTCACCTCGTCTAATTTTAAGTTGGCAATTTTGCTTCCGCAAAAGAAGTAAGAAATGTTTCTCCAGTACGTATTTACAATTGAGGAGTGACTTTTCAAAAGGCCTTATTTCCATTTAGAACAAATTTTCAAAAACCGCAAATTTCGGTGGTACGTAGAAAATATGCGAAAATATTTTTTTTTGCCTCAATATGGTATGCCATACTATAACTACATTTTTACAGTGGGAGATAAAAAATATTGTACGTGCGATTTCATTTTTAAAAAAACATTTTGTTTGGAAATGTGTCGTTTTGTTTGAAATTTTTAGAAATAAGACCTTTTATATGGACGTCCATAGGAAATATGACTTTATTACATTATTATTATTATTTTTACATTGCATTCATATATTTCTCGAAAATTGTTCACCATTTTTTTAAAACCAAAAATTACGCCCTTTTGTTTGAAATTTTTTAAAATACTATTGATTTACACAGGAAATGTGGCGTTTTGTTTAAAATGAATACACCGTTTATTTGATATATGGAAATATGCCTTTTTTGACAGAAATCCCTATATTGGTATCCATTTTTTTATAGGAAAGAAGGCCTTTTCTTTCGTCCTATTGACGTGAATAGGTGCTAATTTAGCCTTGCTAGTGGATTCCGTCGAAATTTCCCCTCGAGTAAAAAATGGAAATAAGGCCTTTTAAAAAGTCACTCCTCAATTACACATCGCCTCGGACAAATGTACTGCCTCGTGTAAGTCCGGCTCAACTCCAAATGCTACCGCTGTGAGTAAATCGGTCTTTATATAGTTCTTGATAACTTCCATCAAGATGAGATTCTCCTTTTCCTCAACTCTTTCTCTTTTATTTACAAAGGAGAGGTAATAACAGAGAGCAAATCAAAAGCCGATTTAATAGCCAATCCCTACTGCTAAGCTGCCATCATCTGTTCACAAGAGTATGCTACTCACTTAATGGACGGAGTTTTCTTAAAAATTCATTAGGGTTATAGGTGCCACAAAGAGTTTGTCATCAATAAATCCATTGTTTCTGATATCTTACCCCCGTGTCCCTTAAAAAATGCGCTCCACCATTGACTAAACCTCTGTATCTTATTTTTTCGAAGTTTATACCGCCTCTTGGAGACCAGCTCATTTTTAGCCGCTTCGCAAAAAAATATGAGCGCAACAACCCTGGCAAAGTTGTATTGCTATTTCCATAGCGACTGTTCCACAGAATTTCTGCCTGCACGGCAATATTTCTCCCGCAGCACAAGACTAGCCCACTCAGCTCATTCGCTCATTCTCATACCCTGCAATCCCCTTTTTCGCGCACACTAAGGTTAGTTTTTAAATAGAACAATTTAGCTTCGGAATAATCTCCCACAATCAGTTTTCCCGAACTCGTACAACACCCAAAAGTTGAAACGTAAGGTTCATCGCCACCTGCTCCACCATCCCCTAGACCTTCATGATCTATCATTTTTTCTTCTATCTTTCAAACCAAGCTTGCTACTAGACCTTGCACTTTGAGCGACATGACAGACTGGTAGCACAAACGGTGATTCCTAAGCTTGGTTTTGCCACATAAAAAAAACCTTCCAACTACCATCCTAATGTGGTAAGAATGGTCTGGTTGCTCTCTAAATATTTCCAAGGCTTTTAACTTAGCATACCAGCCTGATTTGTTGTCAAGCCAGTAGAGGATAGCGTCAAATTTAAACCCCAGGCTACATTTGTCGGTATCCCTCAGGGATCAATTCTATCACCTGCTCTTTTCTTTTTTCCGAACCTTTATAATAACCTAGCTTCGCCGATGATAATACTCTACATTTCGCTTACGTCTTCGATAAAATAAGACAAACACGTGCCATACCTTGTTTTTATGATCATGAGCTCCTGTCTTACTCTATCAACAAGGACATTGATCACATTTATGAGTGGGATCGCCTGAAATATGTCGAATTCAACGCTTCTAAAACGAAGTACTTTCTTGGAAAAAACTCAATTTCCCCCAAATATCCGGGGTTTGTTTTTGCCCGACGTCGGCAACTTAGGTGATGGCAACCCTACCTTTAATAGGCGAATTGTTTTTGCGAAAGGAACAATTGCGTTCAAGCATTTTTATGGTTTAATATGTTAGCTTGGCACCTAAATATGCTAAAACCACAAAGTGCCCCCAAATTTTTAGGGGTGCGTTTTCGAGCGCCGACCCTAAGTACCCCTTTTTCAGTTTTTTTAAACTATCTAGAAAACAAAGCGAAATTCGAGATTTTTACTAAGATACTTTTTTGTAGAAAACTAAATTTCCCATCGAAATGGGTTTTTTAAATTTTTTTTACCATTTGTAATTGAAAAAATAATCGAAAAACAAAACTAAAATGTTTCGAAAAATTTTTTTCTTTTTTTTATTAATTTGGTTATAACTTTTTTTACTGCATCCTGGGTATACATAAATGTTCACAAAAAAGAAAGCTTATGAAAAATTAAAGAAATTACTTTTTTTGAAATCTCCGTACGACCAACGGCGACCGAGAGATAGCCATTCAAAGTTGACCATTTTGAGCCATTTTTAAAATTATTTGCTCTTAAACATTTTTTTCCTTTTTTGAAGCCTGAGTTTTTTATCATACACAACATTAGGCAAAAAATATAATGAATTTATATAAAGGTAAGCTAAGAAATTTTTGGTATAAAAAACTAATTCTGTTTTTTGCAATTATATTGTCTCGTTTTTGATCAAATCGGTTAAAATAATTTTTATAACGTGGTAAAATCGAAAATCCCCAGAATTAAAAATAGTGTCCTACGGCATTAACATTCTATTCACCCAAGATGGGAAATTTAATTTTCTACAAAAAAGTATCTTAGTAAAAATCTCGAATTTCGCTTTGTTTTCTAGATATTTTAAAAAAACTGAAAAAGGGGTACTTAGGGTCGTCGCTCGAAAACGCACCCCTTATGCCGGATCCACACGTTTGTCAAGGCTTGGCAAGCGTTCGCAAATTGAAAACGCTTTTTTAAAACAAACGTGTGGACGCATCACAAACGCTTGCCGCAAACTTCCTTTGCAAGCGTTCGCAATTTGAAAACGTTTGCTTTGGTTTGCCGAGAATCCACACTCGACCGGATCGACCACAAGCGTCGGCAACGCCTTATCCATACGTTTGAATTTGCGAATGCTTGCTAAGCCTTGACAAACGTGTGGATCCGGCATAAAAATGGGGGGCACTTTGTGGTTTTAGTATATTTAGGTGCCAAGCTAACATATTAAACCATAAAAATGGTTGAACGCAATTGTTCCTTTCTACCCTTTAATTTTGGACATTTTCAATAGCCTATTAAGCCAAGGCGCGCACTGAAGTGGGGTGACAGTGAAGGGGCTTTGGCATGGTGATTAAGTTGCAAGAGGTGTGCCAGAGGAATGGCGGCGGAATGGCATAGAAGTGATTTAATGCGCACCGAAGTGGCAGGCACCACTTCGCGACATCTATTTACCACATGATGTTTTCAATCAAAATGTGGTCGTCGGACGAAGAAGATTCTGTTGCATGTGTGCAAATTATTAACCTTAACAATAAAAAAAACAATAAAGAAAAAAGTGCATTGGGTCCATCCACTGTGGCACAAAAATGCAAAATACGGCATTTATAATGTTTACAAAGGTGATTTACACCTGGAAGAAAATAAGTTTAAATTTGTTTATAGAATGAACAAGGCCACATTTTTTAAATTACTAGAAAAATTGCGACATATGCCCTCGTACGTGTTTTCCCTAAAAAAAATAAAAACCCAAGTTGGCCGGGAAATGGCATGCCACTTCAAAATTAAACTTGTCGGAGACTAGTGGCAACCAAATGGTGCAAGTCCACTTGCAAAACACCATACCATCGCCACTCCATCTCGATGCGCGCTGCCTCCCTTGATTCCATGTGATTAAAATATTTCACTAGCCACAGCACCGCCACGCCAATTTCTCATCACCTCAGTGCGCGCCTTGCCTAAAGCACCTTGTCGTATCCCAGCAAAGTGCAAGATTAGGCCATCGGAGATGATTGACGCATTTAGCGTCATTTTTAGTTTTGTGGCAATTTTAAGCTCAGAAATCCTCCTTTCTACTGCCAGTCTGTCATATCGTTGGTCAAGCCATGGTCCAATGTCTAGTAGTTAGCTTAGTTCGAGGTATTGAAGCTTTTGAAGGAGATAGCGATGAACTCTGCTTTTGAAATCTTAAATGTTGTAGGTGTTCGGAAATACTGACTGGGAATGATAGGTTCACAGTCGAGTTGTTCTATTAAGAAACGAATTTCCTAGCCTGTAGATAGTAAGTTTAGCTATTAGAAGAAGAAGGATTAGAGGATAGCATCTTTTGGGCTAAGCTTACAACCACACATTGCACCTTGAAGTGAACGACATGCCAAACTAGCAAAAGATAAAAGCTTTGATAAGCACGTATCAATTCTAATAGTAATCTGACAGCTTGATATTTCATCACTCTTCCTTCCCCCACCACCCGACACCCCGCGCACGACTTTCGTTTAAAAATATTAATAATGAAAACAAAACCGTAAAATATCACAAAGCGCGAAGCCACAAAACACAAAACAAATCCACAATTTATGCCCCCTATCGACAAAAAAAAGTATCATTGTCACCTTTTTCACTTTCTGTGAGCATTGAATGAAATTAAAAGTCAATTCGTATTCAACGCTCACCTGGTGCTGCGGGGAGTATTGATGCCGGCCCAGACACAACTCCGCGGTAATTTTTTTCCAAGAAAATCTTCAGTTCGAAAAAAAAAAATCGCTCCTCGCAATGAAATTTAAAATCCGATGAAAAAAAATTCTTGAATATCTAAATTATTGCGAGAATATGAGTGTGGGAAGCTGATTTCCTATTCAGCATTCATTTAACCAGAGGCTAGCCCGTATCTTACTACACTAATTGGATTTATAGGCTTTTAATCCCGTCAAACCGCTCTCATATTGATGAGCTCCGTGCGATGATGATGATCGCGAGATTTAAAAGATGCTGACAACCTGATTATTACGGGACGGGTTGGGATTAGATATTCTGAAACACCTGTGAGCCAGTAAAAGTCCATCAAACGTTTAGAGAAACAAAAAAAAATTTGATATAGGATTAAAAAAAAAATGCAAAAACTTAGAACAAGAATCTTTGACGCTCTGAAGATTATAGAAGAAGAATGATGATGGCTCATGATACACAAAACTAGTCCTTTTCGTGCTTGGTTCTCAGTCGGTCAAGTTAGGAAGTTAAAGAGTGCTTAAATGACACCTGAAAGTGTTTGATTACTTTACAACAACAACAAAAAAAACATTTTTTAATCGCGTAAGTAATTAGTGAAACTAATTTTTTTGTGCAAAGGATCTAAATTTCTAATTTAATATCATTTAGTAACAAAAAAAGTGCTTAAATAAATTAAATATCCCTCGATACAAAAAACTACAATGATTTATCTAAGAAATTAGCATGTGTGTTAAAAATTAATATTTTTCCCATCAATTAACATTTTTTCAAAATTGATCTCGATACAAATAAATGCAAAAAAACGAAAATTATAATCGATAATAAAATATCGATAATTTGAAATTTGTGCAATTTACATAATTTTAAGTACATTTGTGACATTGTGAAAAGGCATGAAATTTATATGAAATCATTTTGTTTAATGAGCATAGCAGCGACGTTGATATTTATTACGCTCATCTATTATTCATTGCACTACTTTTGAGCTGCTAAATACTAGTTAAATGGTTTTTTTGTGGTATTTCGAAAGATTAGAGAAAACGTTTGGCGAATATTAATTCAGTTTATGATGATATTTACTTGGAGTTTTTCTTCTTCTTTTCAGCGGTGTCTTTGCAGGCACTGCGACTAATTTTGTCTATGGATGTCGACCCCTCATCAAAAACCTTCTTGATATAACCTAAATTTGATTCAGGATTCATATCCCAAATCTCCCTGGAAACAGAAAAGTCGCGATGGAGGATTTTCAATCTCCTCCTCGTTGTAGCTCACAACCACAGGGCAAGTACTCCCTGTGCTCCGAAGTGTTGTTAAACCCACCCTTATATTCTTGTCTTAAATCTTCTCCATCATTTTCAGGAGAAAGGATGGGTCAATGTGATTTTGTTTCCTTGTATGATTTTCACCCCACCTTGAGAATAACGACTATTATGGCCTCAGAATATGGATCAATATTTATCCCACGAGTTCCGCGAGAAACCTGGTGACAGATACAAGCGTGCATGCGTTGCATTCGGAAACCCGCCCTGCCCCAGAAGGCCCCAGGTCAAGGGGGACCGTGAAAATAGATTGAAACCCTAAAAGTTCTTTTGTTATGTAGCTTAAAAGGGCTCCAATAATATTTTAGCCCCGACCCGGTAAGGTTATGTGGCGGGCCTGTCGGTGACAGATAGTATAGAAGTGTGTATTCAAATGCGACATAACAAATTGTTGCGTGTGCACATTGCATGCCAACTGGCTTGGGGGGGGGGGTAATTTTATAAAAGAAAAAAACTTAAATATTTTTTTTATTCCATAAATACAAAACAATCAACATCAAAAAAAATTAAAAGTTCGTGTCAGCTCCGACGCGTGCGTGACTGGAGTTTACTCCTGAAAAACTTCTTCTTCTTCTTTAACGGCTCTACAACCGGGATCCGGTCCTGGCCTCTCGCAACTGTTATCTCCACCGGTCCCGATTCTGAGCCGATGTCATCCAGTTTGGCATCCCTATGCTCTGAGCGTCCTGGTCTACGCCATCCTTCCAGCGGAGGTTGGGTCTCCCTCGCTGTCGCACCCCATAAGTCTTACCGCAGAGAACTTTCCGAGCAGGCTCATCTTCACTCATACGAGCTAGATGTCCTGCCCACCGGAGCCTACCGAGCTTTATTTTCTTCACAACATCTATGTCGCGATAGCGCTCGTAGATCTCGTCATTGTAGAGTCTCCGGAATCGTCCTTCCTCACATACGGGGCCAACAATCCTCCGAAGTATTTTCCTCTCGAACACCGCCAAGAGGTTAGAGTGCTTTTTGCTAAGCACCCACGTTTCGGATGCATATGTGAGGACCGGCAAGACCATCGTCTTATATAGTAAAAGTTTAGACGTTATGGTTAGATGCTTGGATTTGAAGAGCCTTGACAGGCTATAGTAGGCTTTGTTGGCTTTTAGCAGTCGTGGTGCGCGTATTTCAGGTTCCATGCTATTGTCGGCTGCTACTATTGACCCAAGGTAGGTAAATGATTTTACCACATCAAACTCGTGTTCCTCTACCTTGATTGTGGGACCAATGTTAGGTGTTCTTGCAGACGAGGCCACCATGTACTTTGTTTTGCTTTCGTTGATGTGCAGTCCCAGATTTCCTGCCGTGCGCTCAATCTGGATGAAAGCTTCTTGTACATCTGTTGATGTTCTTCCAATGATGTCAATGTCGTCTGCATAAGCCAGTAATGGATGGAATGGTGGACTTGTGAAGGATTGTGCCCCTTGATGTCACGCCCGAATCTCGGATCACTTTCTCCAACGCCAGGTTGAAAAGGAGGCAGGCCAGACCGTCCCCTTGTCGGAGTCCATTATAGATGTTGATTGGTCTGGACAGTGTTCCGGATACCTTTACTTGGCTTGTCACATTGGTCATGGTCAACCTACATAGTCTTGTCAGCTTATTGGGAATGCCGAATTCTATCATGGCTTTGTAGAGTTCTACTCTGGCTATGCTATCATAGGCGGCTTTAAAGTCTATGAAGAGGTGTTGGATTGAGTTTTGAAACTCTAGACATTTTTCCATAGCCTGCCTCAAAGTGAAAATCTGATCGGTTGTTGATTTGCCTGGGCTGAAGCCACACTGGTATTGGCCTACGATATTTCTAGCGTATGGGGCCATCCTGTTTTGTAGGATGGCGGAGAATATCTTATACGCGGTACTCAACAACGTTATACCACGATAATTGCTGCACGTTGTGATATCTCCTTTTTTATGTACCGGGCAGAGGATGCCTTTTCTCCAGTCTTCTGGCATCGCTTCCTGCTCCCATACTTGCACAATTAATTCATGAATCGCTTGGTGTAATGTAGGCCCTCCATATTTAACCAGCTCCGCAGGGATGCCGTCTGCACCCGAGGCCTTGTTGTTTTTGAGCCGGGTGATGGCACTGCTAACTTCTGCTAAGCTTGGTGGTGACAGCGTAGCATTATCGTCAGATATTGGTGGATCCTCAGTTAGCTCGCCATTTAGCAATTCATGAAAGTGCTCTTCCCATCGCTCCAAGATGCCTTGAGGATCGGTGATCAGATTCCCTTCTTTGTCCTTGCAGTATGTGCAACGAGGTGTGAATTGCGTCATACCGCGTACTCTTCGGTAGAACTCCCGCGCCTGGTGCGGCCGTCGCTCTCTGTACTGTTCTAGTTCACAAACGAGATTTTTCTCCCAGGCTTCCTTTTTTCGTTTGTGAATTCTCTTTTCTTCTTTTCTGAGCTCTTTATATTTCTCTTCGCGTGCTCGTGTTCTCTGAGACTGCTGCATTGCTCGATACGCAGCATTCTTACGTTCAGTTGCCAGCTTGCATTCATTATCGAACCAGTCGTTCCGATCTCTACGACTTCTGCCTAAGATGGAATCAGCAGTACTAATGACTCCTGAAAAACGCTTGTCTTAAATTATATACAACTAGCTGGGACCCGGTGCGCCTATGCTGCACCCATAAACCAATAGTAGTAATCAGGTGATATGAATTTTGAATTTGAATGACTCCACACAGAGCTAATAATATTTTACTTGTCATACCCTTTCATTTGATACCCATACCGAATGGCTTGCAAAGAAAAAGGTAATCCAACATTTTGCGTTGCCCGCCATTTTGAATTTGAAATGACGCCACAGAGCTAATAATATTGTACTTGTCATACCCTTTCATTTGATACCCATACCGAATGGCTTGCAAAGAAAAAGGTAATCCGCCATTTTGTGTTGGCCGCCATTTTAAATTTGGACCGATCGATCTGAAACTTTGGGAATCGTATTTTTTTCGGAGAAAACCAAAATAATATAGATCTGAGCTCTTTAGCAGTAATTCGAAGAGTACCTCCCATACAAAAGTTCGAATTTTACGGATATCGGTACACTACAGCCACCCGAAGTGTTCGAGATAGAGCAAAATAGACCGTGTAGGAACACCCGCCGTACCCGAAAACCCCTATATACAAAAATTCAGGCCAATCGGATGAGAGGTTTCGGAGTCTATTGAACATTTACAAACATACTTTCACTTTTATATATATAGATATAGATAGGCAAAGGAAGTAAATGAGCCCATATATTTATTTATATTGATTTGATAAAATATATTACTAACTAACTAATTGCTCCTTTAATCCCTCATGGGACATAGGGCGGAAACAGTTGCCCTCCAGCGGACTCTGTTTTGATATTACATAAATTTTATTTTCTACTTTTTAGTCTATTAATATGTCTTTCGCCATTTTGTATTATGATCGTCATACCCTTTCATTTGATACCCATACTGAGGGGGTTGTGAAGAAAAAGGTAATCAACCATTTTGAATTTGGAATGACGCCTGTCATGTCCTTCCATTTGATGCCCATGTCGGTGGGTCAGGGAACACAATTGCAAATATCGGCCACCGGTTTGGAGGCGCTATCTTCATTTTTTTACAAAATGCTGGGATTGCATTGTCAGGCAAACTATACATATGTATGAGCAAAATTTAAAGTTGACGGTTATATTTTCTTCTTTTTGGTCTATTATATGTATTCCGCCATTTTGTGTTGGTCGCCATTTTGAATTTCGAATAACGCCACACCGCTAATTGTATTCTACCCGCCATGCCTTTTCATTTGATACCCATGTCGTTGTTGGGGAATACAAATGAAAAAATCGGTCGCCATTTTAGAACCGCTATCTTGATTTTTTTACAAAATGGTCAGATTGTCAAGCAAACACAGATCAAAAATCTGCTGAAAATATCGTTCAAATTTGTGTGCCCTCTCCATCGTCCTCTCTCTTACCCTCTTCTTCATAAACCACTTTGCGGCCGACTCTTGTCGTGTCGTGTGTACGCTCGTGTGGAATCACCCATCGCGTGCCATATTACCGGGAGTCTCGGGTATCGGTCCCTTCCACGACTCTCCAGCAGTTTTGGAAAATTTACCATCATAGATCGCCGACTAGACTCACCATAACTTAACTTGTTTGTTTGAAATATTGGTAATTTGTAAGAATAAAAATAAATAAGCGAACGAAAATCCTAAGGGGGGGGGGGGGTAATTACCCAATTACACCCCTCTGAAACCGCCACTATGCAACGCACGTTATTCGGCGCGATTTTGCTTGACTAAACAAGTCTTAAGTTACAAATTTTTAGGCTGAACCTGTTCAAGCGGTCTGGACTACAAACCTAATTTTATATGAGCTGCCAAGAGTATAATAGATCCACATTGGGTACTCTTTGGACCAAATAATGACTGTTTAACCCTTTTGTTATCTACTTTACAGCGTAAGGAATTGTATGTACAATAAAAAAATTTATTCGATTTTCAGTCAGTAAAAAGTTTAAGGCTTCAATAAAAGGTTTACAGAAAAACAGCCTTGATAAGAGGTCATACTTAACGTAATATCTGATCATTTCAATTTTCACGTTTATTATTAAAAATTCTGAATCGTAAAAAATCTTCAGATTCGATTTTAAAAAATCAGAAATTGTCTATATTTGTCATTAAATTTGTTCCACTGAATCACTGCAATGTCACAAATCCCCTGAAATTGACTTTTTTAACAGAATATATTCTGTCAAAAATTTCGTAACTTATCCTCGACTGTTGTTGTTGCTGTTGTAGTTTTGTTGATTTGATGCTCTGTTATCTAATCAGACGTGCAAAAATAACGACGATTTTATTCGCTCCAATAAAAAATCAGTAAACAATGCACGCTCTCCCAGCTATGACCCTGTGGCAGCAAGCGGCCGGTTTAATGGTCAGCCATGTCATGTGTCTAGCATACATTATTAACATCTTTCTTATTTGCATACACGTCATCCCAATGTGGTTTTGGGGAATTCGCACATGCCTTTTTGTCTTCCATCAAGAGAACGAACAAAAAAAATCGACACCGGAATTAATCTATTTCGCAGAAAAATAGGATCGATTTTAATCAAGCAGAAAAATACACAATCATAATATGGCCTAATGTGGCATAATTTATTACTAACTATTATTAATATTTTTTGTTCGAAAAATGCCAAACCAGCATTCTGTACTGCCAGTATAGATTTTCATTTACTACATAGCTGTTCAACTAGCTTCGACCAGCTTGTGTCCTGCTGTGGTCAAATGCATGTTTTTATCAATCGATATCATCTGATTACCTAATTTGGGTGTCCTAGTTTGTAATTAAAAGCCCACTCAACTGCAATCGATAAGGCGCACTCGAGATTGCATTTTCAGCTATTGTAGCGTGGCGTGGTAGATTAAATCAGTTCTAGGCACTCGATTTCATTCTTATCTTAAAGTAGGCAAACTTCAAAATTTGCTTAGATTTATGTAAAAAGCGATTATTTTCAATTGAAGACATACAAGAACGCTTGAAATGAATTCGAATCTTAAAGACATTAATTAAACACGTTTTTGTCTAACAAACGAAGCTCAATTGAAGCTTGTATAAAATTAAATATTACTTGCTTACTAGCTTAGCCCACTGACATATAACAATGGACTGCTCATCAGCCATTATTTCCATACAAACTCTTGGTACCAAAAAATAATAGAAAAGTATGGTCCTCTCGCTCATCCATACGCCCCTTTTTTCGCCGAACTCAAATTTTGTTAAATGTTAAAAGTTTAGTGCATTCACTGGCAGAAATAAAATCAGATAGTGCCAAACTTGAAAAAATAAAATTTGACATTCAAAAACTGCACACTTTTCCATTTTATTATATACTAGCTGGGACCCGGTTCGCCTATGCTGCTCCCAAAAGCCAATAGTAGTAATCAGGTTAATTTTAATATACAGTAGGAGAGTTTGAAAAAGGAAATTTTTTGGTATTTTTGATTCCAAATAACAAAATGTGAAACTATTAGGGATCTGACATTTTGATCGAGACAATAAAAACCATCCATTGACATGGCATTTTTCGAGATATGAATTTTCATACATTTACTACCTTAAAAACTCCCATATACCGATTTTAATTGGAATCGGAATACAATTCCCAAACTCGCCGGCCATATTGGTGCGGCCATTTTGAATTTAAATTTTGATCATAAAGTCGTTATTTGCTACCTTAAAAAACCTCAGATACAGATTTTCATTGGAATCGGAACACAATTAGCAAATTCGTCGGCCATTTTGAATTTATAAGTTTTGACCACAAATTCGTTATTTGCGACCTTAAAAACCCCTAGGATACCCACTTTCATTGGAATCGGAATAAAATTGGCAAATTCAACCATATTTCTGCGGCAATTTTGAATTTCGGTCATATTTCGGCGGCCATTTTGAATTTCGAAAATCAGGCTTCGAGGTGTATCATAGGAGACCTCCACGGAACTTCATGCAAAAATTCAAAGCTCTGCGATGATTTTCAACGAAGCTCTCCATGACAGCGCCAGCTAGGAGTGGCTTTAGAAAGTAATAAAATAGCCTATGTTCTAAGTTTGAATGTAAATAGCACATGGTTAAAATTTCATTAAGATCGCTTGCACGGTGTACGAGCCTATAGCGATCATACATACACACATTCATTTTTATATACATACATATATAGATTTTTACTCTTGACTTTCAATAAACCACAAAATACGATAACTTTTTTATCTTTGCAGTAAAATAAAAACGGTAAATAAAATTCTGGAATGATTTTAAGCGAAATTTAAAATAAAACGGTTGCACGATATTAAAGTTGCCTTACCTGATTTCATTTTTTCCTTTGAACTAGGGCCAAGTCAATAATGCACGTTGCGCGAGCAAATGACTTATTCAGCTACAGACTTCCAATTGCTGAATAAGTCATTTGCTCGCGCAACGTGCATTATTGACTTGGCCCCTAATGTCAGAATATCTACAAAAAATAGATGGGTATAGTGATTTTGTTATTTCTGTCTCGTTTCGCCATAAGCCCTGGAATCACTGACATATAGATGAAACAGGGGTAGAGAACCTGGTTTAACATAAATATTTATAATTAATGAAAAAAAGCATTTTAAAAAGGAAAAAACATCAAAATTGCATTTGTTATTTTTTTTGACAAAAATTTATATTGTTTCCATCGTCCAAAAACGAATATAAAAAATTTTAATTTACATGTCAGTGAAAAAGGGTTTGTCACATATGGAACGAATTGATGCCATGAATATTTCCTGATGAGCAGTCCAGTTCTATATGTCAGTGGCTTATCCCGGTCTATATACGGGATCCAGACTTGGCCTATAGCAACTGCGTTCAAGTTTATATGCCAAGTCGATAATGTCTATTTTGACGTAGCTAAGTTCGGATCGACCTAGCCTTCATTCTTAGGGCGATCTACCTATTGGCAGTTCCCTATTAACTCTACGGCCAAGTATCTTTCATTTGCATCTGTTAAAGAATCCCAGCCCGACTTACACTCTCTTTATCTTCGCCTAAATCTTATATTCATAGGTAAGATCACCAAAAAAGGTCAAGAGGATCGTTTTCAGACTCAATCAAACTTATAGCTATATGTCAGACAACCGTGCAGCATCGAAGCACTTCTATGACTATGAACTGACTATTTTCTACATGAATAATGAAGAACGAAATAACACACTTCCAAAGTACGAACTTTATTCTTCAATTCCTCGACTATCGACTATATCAGTGATTCCCAAACTTTTTTCGATCCTGGACCCCTTACTATAACAAAAACTTGATCATGCACCCCCAAACCCAAGTGAATCAAATTGTATTATAATTTTAAGTGGGAAGGATCCCAGCGGGAAAAATTGGGAGCGCTGCTCAGGGGAGCTGATTTTGAGCTTATTTGAGTTTTCAGAAATTTTATAGAACGAACAAAACTGGCAATTATCTTAATGACCATAAATCGTGCCATTAGCATACTCAATAGACCGGTTCTCGTTCGGTTACAGAAGTTAAGCAGCATTGGACGTGGTTAGTACTTAGTGCGGGGCCCGCTTGGAAAAACGACTCTCGCCCTTGGAAAAAAACGGAAGAGCATTAGCCGTGTTCCTTTTCTACTTTTAAGTACTCCGGAGTAAAAAAATAAGAGGAACGCAAAATTTATCGATTTGAGTAAAACCTATGAAATCTGTGTGAGAGCAGGAGTAGTTCGAAGTAAATACGAGTAAAAAAGAGCAGAAAAGGAACACGGCTATTAATTGCAAAAGGCGAACAAAAATAAAAGCTTTTCAACACCCGGAACTTATTCACATATCCATCAACTTAAAATTTTGCACATACATATGTATGTACAGTTCGCGTGACAATGCAATCTGACCATTTTGAAAAAAAAGTCAAGATGGCAGCCGATTTTTGCAATATGCATGTTAACAACCGGATAAATGTCAATTTATTTAGCGCTATTGGCAAACTTATTTGTGCTTTTTGGCTTAGCTAAAATGTAGCACAGCTTCTAACTGTCAAAAGGAGTTAACGTTTACTTGTGAATTTTAGTTGTAAGCAAATAATTAGTTGTAAAATTAGAACTGTCAAATGGTATGCTAGGAAAGATGTTAAGTTAACAGCGATAATTTAACAGAGTTAAAGTAACTTGGGCTTAAACGCGCCCTATGCCAGGTAGAATAAAATTAGCAGTCTAAATTAAAAATAGTGGCCAAAACCGAATGGCGGAAGACATAATAGACTAAAAAGCAGAAAATATAACCAATCAACTTCAAATTTTACACAAATGCATAGTTAGCGTTACAATGGACTCTCTCTTTTTGTAAAAAAGAAATATGGCGGTACTAAGATGGCGGGAGAATTTTGCAATGGTTCCCCCGACCCCGCGACATGGGTATCAAATGAAAGGGTATGACAAGTAGAATTGAATTAGCTGTGTTGCTCCATTCCAAATTTAAACTGACGGCCAACACAAAATATCGGATTACTTTTTTCTTTACAACGCGCTCGGTATGGGTATCAAATGAAAGTGTATGATGAGTAGAATACAATGGCGGCCGCTACAAAATAGACTAAAAAATATAAAATAATAATAATAAATAGTTTAAAAAAACTAAAAAATACGCGTGTATTTTAAAATGAGCTAAAATGTAAAAAATAATTACGCATGTAAAGTTTTTATAAGTATATGGGTACAACTTACATTTCCAAATCAAGCGAATGAAATTAATGAAGTTATTGGTAAAATTTATAAATATAACTTACTTAAATGTAAAAAGCGTGAGGCGTTAACGAAAAGTTCCAGTATTAATAAAATAAGAATATAGGTAACGAGCGTTCCACCTGCGAGCGTCTGAGTACATTCTCCTCTGCCCAAAGTCTGTTTGTATAACAAAAGTTTTGTAACAAATGCAGATATAATACTTTTAGTTTTAAGAAAATTTAATTGATCACCTTGTAACTTGAAATTTATTTCATCAAATTTGGAGAAGTCAAATAAACTGTTTGCTTTTCGATTTCGGACGCACCGGAACATCGCTCTTTAAATTTTTTGTAATTTTTTATATTGAAACTTTCGATCTTTTTCGCGGACCCCCGGTAGTTCGTCGCGCACCCCCAAAATAATTGTTAGTTATCACGGACCCCTGGATCATCCCATAGACCCCCAGGGGTCCATATGGACCACTTTGGGAATCACTGGACTATATGAATATAAAAAAATCACTTTAAAAATTCACTGTTTTACGGCGCTGCAGTTTTTCAGAATGACTTTTTCCTTTTTCTCTTCTTCTTTCTTCGTTTGTGGTGTGTACGGAATTAGGTCCTTATCTCTATTAACACTTAACAAACTGAATTGAAGATTTTTATAATTTTCGTTATAAAGTACATAGCCATCGGAGTCGGTTCATGCAGTAAAACTTAAAAAGGAGGGACCTCTTGATTGGTAGGATCTCTTTCAAGATCCTCTGAAGGAGAGTCGGGATGATTGGGTCTTTCGCAGCAGCCTTGAAAGGCTTGAAGGTGCCAATAGGCCATACAATCTCACCTGCAGTAGGAGAGGTGGACTGAAACTAACTTCGATCATATGTTAGGTGAATCACCATAGGATAATCAAACTGTTTAACAACAGCATTCTGTAATAACTCAATTACCAGTAGAAGTATAAAGTACACCTCAAAGGAAGAATGATCGGGCGAATTGGAATATTTACCACACCAGAAATTAATTGGTGTCCTTATGTACCCAGCCATATTGCAGCCAAAACGAACTCAAAATGTCGAAGTTGTATGCTTAAAAAACTTTCGCAATACCCGTCAATATTTGCTCTTCATTGCAGAATAATATTAATTCACGATTCCATAGACCTCCAGCTTTGGGAATCCTTACCATAAACCAATAAACATATTTTTATGCATGAAATAATTTCACTTTCCTTATGAATGAATTTAAAATACTTCCTGTATGCTGTTGGCCGCCGCCGCAGTTAATTTTTGTAAACATGGAAATTTTCATTAAATTAATTGCATGGCATGAAATTTTTTTTTATTATCTCTCAAAAGCCCTAAAAAATCAGGCGAGTGTAAATTTGATTAAAATATCTTCCCTTCATTTATGCCCGCAAAAAGCAGAATAAAACACCCCTGAGTAATTTTTTTTTATGAAGTTGTTACTGATGTCTGGTATCAATGTGTGATGGGGGTGCACAAGCAAGGCAGCAGCGAATTACGTTCTAGAGCTGGGTTGGAGCTCAGAGAATTGTGGGGGGTATGGGCTGTGTGAGTGGCTTTTCCAGCAGCATAAAAATATAAAAAAAAGAGGCAAACAGAAATCACACATGATATCCGTACGACAGAAACAATAATGAGGATTTTTATTCCCTAGGGTTGAATGCCATAAATTGAACAATAAATAACCAATCACTGACCCAGGAGTGTAGAAATGTACAAAAGAACGAGAGTAGAGAACCTTCGATATACACAAAAAAAAACAACAATATATATACTCCAGATAGAATTGCCACATATACATATACACAGACAACAGGACAGGCAGACGGACAGATAGACTCACCAGAATATTAACTGGGGCATTTCAGGACATGATTCATTTTTATCCTCGTGAGAAGAGTGGCTGATTGGATTCGTGACTTAATTGAGGGTAAATATTTGTGGTCGTTAGTCTGTCTAAACAAGTGATTGACTTAAATCGATGGTCAAAAGTATTTACCACATAATGTAAGTACGGTAACACAAGTAATCCATTAACATCCTACCACTAATTGGACAGACACGTTTGTCAATGGCCTGTCGTGATTTAGCTCAAGATCAATCATACGATAATAAACATCGGACCTGTAATAATCGTGTACTTCTGAAACTTCTTTTCTCTGTCAATGTTAAGATCGTTTATTATCCGAAAATTTATTCTAAAGATAATTCGAAATTATATGGCCTGGTTTCAATTCACAATTGTTAGCGCTAATAGAAAGTCTCAGATTGATTTTTCCAATCAGCGATCGTCGACGTCGTAATGATGAAAGTATCGTACGTCATCGGAAGAAGTGCGTATGATATTCAGGTGATTGAAACATATAAAGCAATATCATCATTGAAACTGTGACAAAGTATGGCGAACAAACACGAAACGAGAGTTTTGGTAAAATAGAAGTGTCAATTTGCTTTGGCATTGTTCATTTAAAAGAAAATAAGAATCTTATAAAGATGGAAACAAGAACGGCGAACTGGAACAAGGCGCTGGTGTAAGAGAAAGTTTGGATACCAATAAGTAAATCAGTCTCTTCTATCAATAAGGATGCTGATAACTAAATATCAGCATAGTTTTGTTTATATGTATTTGGAAGACTGCAAGACCTATGTAAACATCTTTCAGACTGCCGAAGGTTCTATAGTGTGACAGAGTGCACTGTCGATTCCTTCATGAATTCAACAACTCGACTGTGGAACAACCTTATACCATCAGTATTTCCGAACTCGTACAACATCCAAGAGGCCAAAAATAAGGTTCATCGCTATTCTCTTAGAGGTCTGTCCAGACTCCTCTTGCTTCCTCTTTTGAATTGAGATTACTACTAGGCCCCTGTGTTGAAAGTCAAGTCTTGTGGCGTGACAAGTCGTTTCAGTTGACGATTCAGTCAAATTACGACTATAAGCATAGGGGCGCGAGAGTGAAAATACTATAAGTTAATACTATATAAGTTGCGTTTATAGCCCCGCATTCAAAATTCAGTCTGACAAATTTATTAACAAAAATTGTTAGCCAGACAAGTTGTAGTAGATAGAAGAGATCTTAAACTTTATTTTAAAAAAAAAATCAAGGAGGTGTTATGTCGTGCATTTTTATAAAAAAAAAATAATTTTTAACAAAAGGCCTGTCAGAAGTTAATGAACAAAAATTATCAGCCACACAAATTTTTTCAAAAATGGTTCATTATTTACTACAAATTATAAAAATTTCAAGCAGGTGTTTTGGAAAACCAAATCATTTTTTTTAGCTAAATTCAAAAATTCATAAAAAATAACAATTAACAAATTTTTACTAGTCTGGCGGGCGTACCATGTTTTTTACATGTTTTTCAGCCATTCACACTTTATAATTTTGAGGTGTTCGATGGGGTACCTTTTTTGTCATCTCGCTAAAGCGTTTTGACGTACACTTGATTGGAAAAATTGGCCCGTGTGAAAGCCCACACGACTTTTCGTTAAATTTCAAAAGGGAATGGACGATGACAGCAGATTTTGTTGGTTGGCCGTCGTCTCGTGTGAAACAGCCCTATACAGAAACAAGGTAACGTAAAAGACACTGACAGCTGCGAATATCGTAAAAAAACGTGACGTCACCCGTTGGCCTAATGCAGGAAAACAACAACAACAATTTCGATTTTATATGGGAAGAAGTCAACGAGTGACGTCACACTCATTTTTTTTTTTTTTTTTTATGTGGAAGACTAGAGCTCAGGGAAAGCCCTTTGTACTGTCGACAATCTATTTTCTTCGTATAGAGTGCAATGTCGAACAGCAAGCTCTAGTCGATAGATAGTGAAGGGAGAGAGAAGTAGGAAGGAACTGCCACAACCACCTAACCCCAACCATTTCTATCGCGACTCTGGCATCGGGGCAATGAGAAACAACTCGCTGGAGTGTTATGCCTCCTGAAACAAGTTGAATCCCATCAACCAACCGATGACATGCGCTTGGTGGAGCGGGGCAGTGCTAGCGGAAGGCTATGACAGGAGGGAAGGTGGGAAAGGCGAAGGACCGTGGGGCTCTGCCGGAACTCGAACCCGGGACCTCTGGGATAGTAGCCAGGCGCCTTACTCCCTAGACTACCGAGGCCCCCACTCATACGATATTCAGTCTTTTACATTGGGCTGTTTCACACGAGACGACGGCCAACCAACAAAATCTGCTGTCATCGTCCAATCCCTTTTGAAATTTGACGAAAAGTCGTACGGGCTTTCACACGGGCCAACCAACTGTACGTCAAAACGCTTTAGTTTATTGTTGTTGCTTTTATTTTAATTCCCGTACTTTCCCAGTGAAACAAAAGTCATTTCTCTTTCTTTTCTTCTCCCAGCAAAAGGAACAAAAAACAACAACAACCACACCGCTGTCAAAATGTCGTATCGAAAATCGTGTGAGAAAGTTGGATGGGGCTGTTTCACACGAGACGACGGCCAACCAACAAAATCTGCTGTCATCGTCCATTCCCTTTTGAAATTTGACGAAAAGTCGTACGGGCTTTCACACGGGCCAACCAACTGTACGTCAAAACGCTTTAGTTTATTGTTGTTGCTTTTATTTTAATTCCCGTACTTTCCCAGTGAAACAAAAGTCATTTCTCTTTCTTTTCTTCTCCCAGCAAAAGGAACAAAAAACAACAACAACCACACCGCTGTCAAAAAGTCGTATCGAAAATCGTGTGAGAAAGTTGGATGGGAAAATCGTCCCTCCCCATCTTTCTCTCTCACCCTCTTCTCTAAAAACATGAATATCGTACGATTTCTGTTGGTTGGCCGTCGTCCCGTGTGAAACAGGCCATTACCTTGTTTCTGTATAGCGTGGTTTTGACGTAGGAATTGATTCAATGCATTAATCAATTTGAACTTTCAATTGTCAGTTGATGAGCCAGGGAAGGAGGTCGGAATGAAGTTTTGCGGAATTAAGCACCGTTTCCTGGCCTATCAACTAACAATTTATCAATGCATTGACTCGTAAATCATCGCCCTAAGCTTATTACTAGACATTGTACCATGATAAGACGAGACCAACGACATGACAGACTAGTAGTACAAAGGGTTATTACTAAACTTAGAACTGCCACATGAAAATATAAATAAAAATACTTTTTGTAGTGCGACCAAATCCACATTATACCTGTGACACATATACCATCATAATGAAAGTAACCTTCATTATCGTGGCAAAAACCCACCATAATGAAAGTCCAAAATGAAAGTATTTTACTTTTATTTGGACTGTAATTTTAGTTAAGTGACATCTGTTGGAAAATTGGAAACTACATTTTAAAATAAAATAATTTGATTTGACGTTAGTTAAGCAACAATTTGCAAGGATATTTTCTTTACTACTTTAAAACAATTTTTTTTTAAATATTCCAAATTAAAACAAATTAAAAATTAAGCAAAAAAAATGCAGGTTTATATCCTCACTACAGGATATGACAGGTGCAAATGAAAGTAAAATGTGTGTCACCCCATCATTTCCTTGACCATCATAATGAAAGTTACCATCATAATGATAGTATAGTGTGTCACAGGTATTATACGAAATCTATATTGGATAGGAAAAATGCGTGTGCAAATGGCCATATCTCCACGATGATTCGTTACCTGTGGTTAAACCGAGTTTTTAGAAGAGAGGGGCAAAATGGCAAGAGGAGAGTGTTGTTACTTTTTCAACAAAAATGTTCGGCGTGAAAACTAATAGGCTTGATACACGGGCACGAACGAATGAACATTGAAAGAGGAATGATCATTCATCTTCGTGTATCACATGAAATGAAGTTCTAATGACCCTTAATATCTTCATTCGTTTCTTTTCTGAATGAAGCTGAAAGAACTTCATTCGTCTTCAATGAAGCTGGAAGCTGGAAGTTTTCCACTATTTAAAGTGTTTAGAAGTCAAAAAATTTGTCTGTAGCTTATACCTTTGTTATAAAAAGAGGAGGAGAAACAATCTTTTGACGTTTTGACGTAGATAAAGACAAAGTGCGTCTGAAATATTTATTGGATAAGCCCAAAACAACAATATTTCAACAATATTTAATATTTATTATTTATTTGAACATGACGGCATCGAACCTAGGAACATCTTCCTCCCAGTATTTACCATGTTTTTCCTTAAAAATTCAAATAGTGACACTCAAATCTTAACTATAAACTTTTAGTTTTTTAACTTACAATTGTCCAAATATTCCGGTTTCTCCTTTCGTTTAGAAGCAAAGAAACTAAATAATTTATTCTTATTAAATTCACAAAAATATTTTTCTTTTTCTTCATCGCTAATCTTTTCCATTTCCTTGATTTATTGCGCTTTACAAAGTAGTTAAATAAAACTACATTTAGTTCATCCATTTTGAAAGCTACTGTCACTCAATTGTAACTTCATTACTTCTTCCCCGTGTATCAACATGTAAACGAATGATCATTCAAATGGATGAAGCTGGAAGAATGATCATTCGTTCGTGCCCGTGTATCAAGCCCATAACACTATATGCACAATGTGCTTCCTTACTTCTAATCTTCTTCTTTCTTGGCCCTGAAATTTACATACCCTTTTATATCTCCTTGTAAAGACAAGAAAGTTACGCATGGTGAACTCCCTGCGGTGTAGTCGAGAGGAAGGTGGAAAACTGGTTTTGCGACATGTAACAAAAATACTCGTGGAGATACACGGAATATAAGAAGTGGAGGACAAAAGCCAGAAAGAAAAAAGTCAAGACGAGTAAAAGTCGTGTGCTACCAACTTAGAATAAAAACCATGAAAAAACATACTTATCTTGGATCCTCGCTGGGCGATGTTAAAAAACTTCACAGGACTAATATTTCAAAAAAAAACATATACGCCGCATGCATTTTCAACAACAAAAAGTTTAGAAAGCTGTGAAATTGTGACCTAAGTTTTTTTTATTAAAAAAAATTCAAATTTACATTATTACAGAAAATTACCAAATTAAAACCGATCTAATCCAGTTCATTTCGTTCAATCTCTCTATCAGAGTTAATACACACCATCAGCACAGCTTCAATCAGCTCTAAATAAGCCCTAATTATCTGAGCAATCAAAAATACTTGAAAAAGGGCATCGGCTATAACCAATAAGTCATAATAAAGCCCGCGTCCTAATAAAGAAGCCGCAGACTGTCAAAAAACGCATTACCAATTGGTATTATTGTTATAAAATCAGTTGGCTTAACGTATTATCGTCACAATCGTCACTCTCAATATAAGAAGAAGCAAAATACACACCAATAGCATATTAGTATATAATATAAAACTTCGTAATCACATTAAACCCCTCAAACTCTATATAAGCCGGTGCCAAAGCACGTTGAATTTTCAGTACGATTTCGATTTTTTATCCATTTCCTGTGTATAATATGTGCGCGCGCATCTTACTTTAAAAAAAAACAACGCGAGCATTCAAAAAAATTTACGTATTGTGTTTGTTAACCGACAAAAGTAAATGCTGCCCAAAGAAGGGGTGAAATTAGCCCAAATTTACCGGATATAAAACCGAAAAGGGAAAATTTTGAAAAAAAAATTTTTTTTTAACCAGCTTAGACCGCACGCTCAAAAACCCACATCAAAGGTATCGACTGTGTTTATCTGTTAATGTAGAAAGTAATGATAAAAAAAAAAGTATGAGAATTTATTGAGTGCAATTTTTAATTTGTTGTCACTTAGAATTGGAAGACGCGCGCTTTCCACGATGTGCTCTTAAGAATCTCGACGCTGTTTTAAGTTTATTTTTTTTTTTTATTTTTTGGAAATTTTTTGTTTTTTATTTTTATGCTTTTGTTTCTTTTATCAGTGATGAAACGGAATGATTTTATTTTTATCAAGTGATAAATATTTTTTTCGTTCTTTCGCCTGTGCTCAGTTCAGTTTTGAATTTTATGACAGTCTCATTAAAGCAATTAAATTTTTTGGTTTTTGGTATCTATTAGATTTTAAGCGTTTATTGGTCCTATACTTGAGGGCAAACGTGCCAAGAAAATATAAAGTTCTTTTTTTTATAATTCTGTGGTTATGAATAGTGAAAAACAAGTGGAATAATTATTTTTTTGTTG
This sequence comes from Thereva nobilitata, assembly GCA_963855945.1. Classification (NCBI taxonomy): domain Eukaryota; kingdom Metazoa; phylum Arthropoda; class Insecta; order Diptera; family Therevidae; genus Thereva; species Thereva nobilitata. The sequence continues at coordinate 96,347,507 of OY979698.1, forward strand.
CCATATAAAATCTGTTTTGGATACCATATATACATATACAATATACGAAGATGCCAAATTCTATTTTAAAAAAACCGTAAGTTACTACAAAAAAAAAAACACAACAACAAAAACAAGAGACAAGGCATTATTGGTGTTTGATGGGAACAAACATAAACGGTTATTGGAACAAATTATTAATTTACAATATCCTTATTAAAAAATTTACATACAAACAAACACACACTAATATTAAAACAATTTAAAATAAAAAACAAGAGCTAACAACGTTGTTAATATTGTTAATAAGTGATTTATGCCTGCAAATATAGTGATGTTCGTATGAATATGCATGATTTTTTCAACTTTTAGTATTTTATTATTTATTTATTTATTTTTTTTTTATTTAAAATTAATGAGAACTTGTTTACAAAAGAAAAAAACAATTAAATTCTAACAAGCATTTTATCAGCAATCAATGCGCTGCTGGACTGGGTGATATTTCATTTGTACTAAAATTGCACGTTCAGGAATTTAAATAATTAATATTTGCACGTTCACATATCCCTCACTCTAATTTAATGCACAAAATATGTTAAATATTTTTTTACATCGTTAAAAGTGATGTTTGATAATGAAATGAATTCAGAGTTACCAAATACCTAAAAGATTATTCATTATTGTTATTAATTGGTGAAATTCTCAAAAATTCATTACCAATATTTTTTTTATCCAATCTCTATTATAATGTTATCTTACATGTATTTTTTTAAAAGAAACATATTAAGATAATGCGTAAATTATTGTTTTGCCATGTAGAAGACAATTAAAATTGAAGAGTCTCTACACTTTGTAGAAAAGAATTAAATTGATAAAAAAAAACATGTAGACATATATTTCGATTTTTTTCACCCACATATATAAATAAAGAAAAACGTGTGAAAATATGTATACTAAGTAACAAAACGAGTGGAGATAGTTTTAAATCTTATTTCGTAAATATGATTATGTCACTGATAAGTTCCTCCGAAAAAGTATTAATCACACTTATTTATTATCGCATTAATCAAATTAATTTAATTATGAAAAGTTTTTCAAGTTCTTCGAGAAATTTGACGATGTTTATCTATTTCTATTCAACTTTAACGGCTTATAGTGAGGCCAGCAGATCACAGAAGACAAAAAAACTAGAGATCAATTAATTCATTAATCACTATGGTGGGTGACACGCACCGATCTTTAAAATTAGTAAAAAAAACACGCGATCATATGATCTGATTAAACAATAAAAAAAACTATTGCAGTGAGAATTTCAAAAAGACTTGTGCCTTTAATGGATTTGCATAGAAGACCTAAACGTAATCAACTTATTGATTGGCGACGAATTTTTTTAGGAGTTCTAAACTTCAAAAATACTTTTTTTATTATCCGTGCATTTTCTCATTCGTTTTTTCGTGGACCAATGTCTAAAATTAATCTTAGCTCGAAAGAAATATTATGTTATTAGAAGTCTAGCGGAAGGTGCTGAAACCGATGGCAATGAACCTTGCGTTTGAACTCTTGGATGTTGTAGGACAGTGGTGGCGAACCTATGGCACGCGTGCCAGAGATGGCACGTACGAAAATTTTGTTGGCACGTGAACGATATTAAATTGGATTTAATATAGATTAATATTAAAATTAAGCCGTATTTTGGATGAAATTGCGGGTGCTTTTTCAAAATGAACCCGTCCAGTCATTGCAAACTGTGCAATCATGTACTTACATATAGTCCAGGAGGCGGATTCCGCAAACGTGAACACGACTGAGTGCACGACGAAACAAAGGCAATGCGGGGTCCGACCCAAGCTGGTGAAACCTTAATCTCAATGGCTAATACATCGACAGATGGTATCGCTGACTCACTTTCTCTCTTGCTTTGCACTTCGTGTTGCTTTGAAACAAATCTAAAAAAAACTAGTTGGGATGTGGGTTTCCGACCAGATTTTCATAATGAGACAAATACTTGAAAAATGCTGGGAAGAAAGCATTGATATTCATCTTCTTTTTGTTGACTATAGAAATGCTTACGACCTGCTTAATAAAAGAGAGTTGTGGAATAAGATGAGTGAAATGAGTGAAATGGGTTCCCCGAAGAAATTAATAGACCTATGCAGAATGACGACCAAAAATTGTAAAACACAAGTGAGAAATACGAGGATGCAACTCGATCAACTTCCCTCAAAAATCGGGTCTGCGACAAGGAGATGCGATCTCACCAATACTTATTGCTCTGGAAGCAATAATGAGGGAAACACAGCTTAATGGAGCAAATAGCATCTTCACAAGGAACATTCAGGTACTAGCCTTCGCAGATGACATAGTCATAATTGGACGCAAAGCGCAAAATGTAAAAGAAACCTTTGCCAAAATTGTCCAAAGTTCAGCAAAGTTCAATCTACGAGTAAATGACACAAAAACAAAGTATATGATCGTATCAAAACAAGGACAACGATTAGGGCGAAGTATCAGCCTTGATAAACATAGTGTGGAAATTGTAGAAAACTTTATCTATTTAGGGACAATGCTTACTGCAGAAAATAAGATAAACGACGACATCCATAGACGCATCGTAACCGCCTAGTCCCGGTCCTAAAAAACAAAGAAATTTCAAGACAGTGCAAGGTCAGACTATATAAAACATTAATCCGCCCAGTTCTATGCTATGGGTCTGAGGCTTGGACATTGACCCAACAAACAGAAAATCAACTTAAAATCTTCGAAAGGAAGATCTTAAGAAGAATATTTGGTCCTGTAAGGGTTAACTAGAACGAATGGCGCATTAGGACAAACGAAGAACTTCAAGAAATGTATGACGAAATTAATATAGCTACATACATAAGACTGAATAGACTGCGATGGCTCGGACACGTTGTACGAGCTTCAGAAGATAGAATGCTAGCCAGGATTTTTAATGGTAGACCATCAGGAAGAAGAAGAGTAGGACGACCAAGAAATAGGTGGATAGATGACGTGCTAGCAGATATATGGAAATTTCGTATAACAAATTGGAGAGAGCTAGAAAGACGTAGAGATGGCTGGAAGAGGAGACTTCGAGAGGCCCGAGTCCTGCAAGGACTGTAGCGCCATCCAAGAAGAAGAAGATGTGGGTTTGACCCTTTCGGTCCACACGATCAACTTCCCAGTATGATGAATGTTTAATATTATGAAGTGAATTTTTCTAGAGAATTTGTTTTTGCTGAACGTTAGCAAACGAACATTTCCTTCGTACTTCCTTCGCGACACTAGAGCGAATGGTCGATGGTGGAAAACAATTCCCTGTCCAAAAAGTACTGATCTAAGCTTTGAAAAATTCCTGACGTTTGTAAAGGGTAACGTAATTTTTGCACGATTTTGCACGAGAGTGCTCGGATTTTTACAAGTGATGTCTTGTTAGAAAGTTATCGCTATGCGGTATGCAGAACAGGTAATTTTATTTAGAATGCGTCTCATTCCAACGAGTTTATTAGATATTAGAAAAACTAATGCTAAACTAGTGCTTGTGATTCTTAAACGGTCTTTTCATTTAAACAAAAAAACGGCTTGACCGAATGTTATGAAATTCTTCCAGAGCGTTGCAATTTCAACTCGAAGACATTTCCGTGCACTGACTTACTTTTCTTTGGCGATCATTTCAGAAAATGTACGAACTTTCAATCTACGTGTAGGGCGCTCGAAATCGAAACCATTTTCATTGGTAGCCCACTCATCAATAAATGCTGACTTGAGTTCTTCTCGTTTTGATCAACATTAAGCAAAAAATCTGCGATTAATCGCTCCCGTTGAATTATGAAATACCATATTTTTATAAATATCGCTCGCGAAAGGATTGACCGTTTGCTTAAATGCTGATAACAAGGAATTTTTGTGGCTGTTACTAAGTACAGCTTTGTGCTGCTTCAGACCCTTTGTTACAGGGCTTATTATTTTTGTCGATTTTATAGGTGCTCAGATTTCGGATTTTCTGGGAAAGTTTACATAATCACCACCCCCGCCAGGTTTAAGAAATGGTTTTTCGTTATTAGTTATCCAGAAACTATATACTGTAAAGGTTTCATAGCTGCTCATATTTCGCATTTGAACCAAAATTCCTACATATTTATAACAATATTGTGCAGAAAGGCACCCGCGCGCAACCCCTGGACTAGTGCCAATGTTTTATACTTTTCGTTAATAGCTAAGCTGACTAAATGTCGTACGTACATATACTCATTATCTTACAAAAAAAACTGCGGCCTCCCAAAATATTGTTTCAATTGAGTTGCTTTAAAGCCTTGTTGAGTTGTTTTTCGTTAAGCACAAGTATCTATTGTTTTAATTGTAGTAGTATTGTGATTGTGAAAATAGGGGTTGATGGAAAATTCCAATATTATATTAAATTAGCTGCACCCGGCATAACTCCGTTTTGCCTGCAACAGTTGGCCACCAGACGGCTATTATGTCGCGCGCGTTAACGTTTAGTTGTTTACAGTTTTTGTGACCTGTCACACGATGGTCAAATTTTGTTTGGTAAAAAAAAGCTATTGAATTGTTTTTCAACTGATTCATTATGTTTTATTTTGTTTTGCAAATATAGTTGAATTTAATGTAATGTAAGCTTGGCTGAGCATTCAAAATTTTTTTCCGATTTTCCTACTTTTCCGGTGATTTTCGGGGCCTAAACCTAAAATACAGCAATACGAACAAACGAGTTTCACGCCGAAGGAATTATATATTAGATTTTTCTTTAATTTTAAAAATTTTTGATTTTTCTGCTATTTAATAGGTACGAAGGTTCTGTCAATTTTGATTCTGGTAATATATTATTTTTGTGTATTAATTTTTGAAATTGTCTAAATAAAATTCTGAAACACCAAAATTAAAAACTGTCCGGCACGCCAGCAACGCGACAAGTAATATTTGTAATTTTCTGGCACGCGCACATAAAAAGGTTCGCCACCACTGTTGTAGGAGGTCGGAAATTCTGGGTTTGAAAGGTTGTTCCACTGTCGAATTATTCTGCTGATAAACGAACGCCTCGATTGTATTATCAGAATATGGCTTGTAGGAGTAAGTCGAGCGAGCTAGTCTAGTGATGCAGGAATAACATTGCCGTGGATGCAGGCGAGCGCTTATTTCAGTAGAATATGATAGTAGTAAAGGCGCCTCGGGTGTGTACGGGTGTAAACGCTCGACTACCATCTCAGAGGTCTGCGGTTCGAATTCCCGCCGTGCCATAGTCCTTCTTTCTTCCTGTCGTTCCACTTTTCCCAACCATATACTATTCCTTCTTAATTTTCTTTTCTTTTTTAAACATTTCTCTACTATATTTGCTGCACAAGCCTGTCCCGACTAGAATTTCGTCGGGGGTGAAGCTAGGGCCCCTATGATGATAGCCCGCTTCATGTGGACCCCATGTAGATTGCTCTAAAAGGCCCATAAAGGGCATTTATCGCCTTGCCTCATTAGCGCAGCATTAAAAATGAGGCATGTGGCCCCCGTGAGGAAAAATGATTGCTACCCGATACCGAGTAAAAAAAAAAGATAGCGAAAAATTGTGAATAATAATTACGGGGCTGTCGAAAGCTTTAAACTTTTCTTTCGCCTTTGCAATCGTCTTTTCATCATACCAAACGCGAGTGTCGTTTTAGTAAGCGGTCCCCCAACTTATTAGTAATCACGTCCAATGCTGCTTGACCTTTGTAATCGAATGAGAACCGGTCTGACTACAGTTTTGTATGAGTAAAATTAAAGTTTAAGAGTAAAAAGCTTTCAGGATATGTAAGACAGATATTGGAATTGCCCAATTTCATTTGAAATGAGGTTTGGCCTCGTAGGACCCTTATGAGAAATTGATAATAGGCATACCTCACTTCAGTATCGCTGATTTTTTTTGGTTTTTTTTGTGTTCATGAGGAATTTAAAGAAAACGCCCTCTTTCGGCATGCCCCTCATTTGTCACATTAGACCCACACGCTACATGAGGCATTCCCCTTTAAATTATAGTCGAGAAGTATAATAACTATCTTCTGTTCGATCGGTGAAGTTAGCTTTCTGTCTTGGTATTATTGTGCGATAAGCCTCACAGTTAGTCTGCCGAGGAACACTAAACGCTTCAGAAAACGTTGCAGAAGTGCCAAAGGCAAACCTTATATGTCTGCGGTCAGACGGCTTTCTGGGGACGAGCTTCGAAAGAAGATGGCAGGCTAGTCGTTTCCCCATGAGCAGTGCTGCTTAAGGGCATGCATGCTCTCTGGACCGCATATTCTGTACTCCCATGGTTCTTGGATTAGCCTTGTTTGCCCGAAATGCATCCTTGTTCATTGCTGAAGCAGCTTTGGTGTGATGAAGGTTTATGTGGACGAACTTTATAGTATAGGAAACGATATTCACTTTTTTGGGGGTTAGCTTCCCCTTCCCCGTTTGCAACATTTTTTGGCTGAAAGAGTTTCCCCTAAGGGTTTGAGGGGTAGTTTAGGGACACAGCCTTGCTTGGAGCGGCATTAGAAGTATCATTCATGCATGCATGTTTGCTGGCAGTACCAGCCTATCTGGTCCTTTGTGGCCAATTGTAGGGTATTAAAGCTTGCCCAAGCCAGCTTGATGTTGAGATGGAGGAGGCAGTCGTCGAGGGAGACATTATAGGAAGCTCCTCGCACCAAACCATCGGATGTAGTGGTCCTTATCTTCATACCCGAGTTAATTAGTGCTTCCAATGCCAAGATTTCTGAAGGCTTTGGCGGAAATTGTTGCGGTTCCTCGCCATGGGCTGGCGGCTGACGGAGACACGTTGCAAGTTTAGCTGGGAATCTTTGGGAGATCACTACACAGCAGTTTGCTCTCGTCTACAGCGTTAAAGGCCCGTTTACATCCCAAACGCAAAGTGGAAACGCAAATTGGAGCTTTTTTCTCGCACAGAAATTTGTATGCGTTTCTCTCTATTGCACGAACGTGGATTCCAGACAGAGAGAAAAGCAATCGAAATTTCTGTGCGAGAAAGGAGCTCCAATTTGCGTTTCCACTTTGCGTTTGGGATGTAAACAGGCCTTAATGCTTGCACCAGTCAAGAGCTTCAGGCTGTCCATCATACCTCTCAGCCACGTAGCCGTGACCGAGTCGGCGAATGTGATAGCCACGCGCGGCGACCCCTAGGAACCTGTCCCAGCTCGGCTGTAGCCTTCAGGAGACTCGCCTGCGCGGCATCGAGTTGTAGTCAGACGAAAGAAGACTCAATATGACACTTTTCGCCATACGGCAAAAAGTCGGGTGAGGTCTCGTCATGGGTGCGCCGGTATTTGGATTCGTAATTGGAGGCCTTTCGAGCCAGACGATTGGACCCTTCACTCTCTTTGCCGGATTATTATGGTCTGGGAGGATCTAACCCTGTTTTTATTGCTTAAAGCGGTTTCTATCTCCTTCTCAGAGCTGGCGAGCTTAGAAGCCCCTCAAAGGAGTAGCCCAAGCTAATAAATCCCTTAAGACGCCTTGTTGCGACGAATGCCTTTTAGGCTCGCTTCTCCAATTGAGCAGTAGATGCCCGTATTTCCGTGGGTAAGTCCCTAAGGAGATCTTCGTCCAATGAAGAAGTGATGTTCATGGTCTCCACCGCAGTTTACGAGTTCAAATTGCCCTTATTGAAGAGGGATTCCAAATAGCCCCTTTAATGAGGCCCCTTTCGGCACCCTGCATGGTCATGATGGGGTCCGACAGACCTCGCAGGGTTTCGGGCGCTATGGAAGCCCGAGAAGTTTTTGGAGCGTTAAGAGGCACTCCCGGATTGTAGATTTTATTTAAGGTATCAATATTGATCCCACGAGTTGTACGAGAAAGGACGGTCTACAATCGTAGAGCTCCACATAAGAAGGCTAAGTCGCCTGGTAACCAGAGTCCTTCCGTTCTGGTACCTTCACCTAGTTCCATTCATTCCTTCAGCATGATTGTTTACACCTTGAGATTGCGGATTTTATCGGGTATGCCCTTCCTAGATCCTCTATATTCAGTCTGTTCTGTGGCCAGGCAGGAGCAGCTTGATGACCTATACCACCCTTTCCACACAGGAGTGCAGGAGCACCTCGAAGATACTGCTAAGTTGGGTTTTGTGATTTTCTATCTGTTGCCAACGGTCCTTGTCTATATTAATAAAAGAAAGTTTTTGTATGTATGTATGTATGTATGTGTGCGCTATAGGGGGCGCACCAGTCATCGCAGGGCTTCGAAATTTTGCATGAAGGTCCGTGGGGATCTTCCATGAAACACCCCGAAGGCCGATTTTCGAAATTCAACATGGCCGTCGAAATATGACCGAAATTCAAAATGGCAACCCAAATATGAATTTGCAAATTGTGTTCCGATTTCAATGAACGTTGGTATCTAGGGGTTTTTAAGGTCGCTAATAACGAATTTGTGGTCAAAACTTATAAATTCAAAATGGCCGCGCCAATATGGCCGACGAATTTGCCAATTGTGTTGCGATTCCAATGAAACTTGGTATCTGGGGTGTTTTGAGGTAGCAAATAACGAATTTATGATCAGAACTTATAAATTCAAAATGGCCGCGCCAATATGGCGGACGAATTTTTCCAATTGTATTCCGATTCCAATGAAAGTGGATATCTAGGGGTTTTTAAGGTTGCAAATAACGAATGTATGATTGAAGCTTATAAATTCAAAATGGCCGCACCAATATGGCCGATGAGTTTGCCAATTGTATTCCGATTCTAATGAAAATCGGCATCTGGGGGATTTTAAGGTAACACATAAAGAATTTATGATCAAAACTTATAAATTTTGAATTACGAATTTTGCCAAATAAGTGTCATTTCCCGGTGAGCTGTATGTAGGTTGTTCAATAGTTGGGAAATCGAAAAATCTTCACATCCTAGCTCCAAATGGAAGAATATTGACCATAGTGTATCCTGGTAATTTCCTCTATTGTCTTGAAGTTTAAGAAGGGGGCAGTGTAACGGATAATCGAAAAGAGAAAGTTAAAATTCCAATTCACCGAGAAGTTGGATGTTCAGAGGCACCTACTTGAATACATACAAAACGCAGGTCACATCTCAATATAGTACGGCTGTTCTAACTGAACCGCCAAGAAGAGGAAGGAGCATGTGTTCCAAGATGTTTGGTTTTGAAATTAAAGGTGTTAAAAAGAAACAAATTGTTCCAATTAATCCCTGACGAATCCGAGAACGCTCGAGAAGAAATATTACAATATTTTTTATAGGTAACTCTAAATTTCTGTATGGTATCCAAAATCATTTTTTCCTACCGCGGACACACATAAACTTTTTTTATTTAAAGGCGTTGCAACGCATGCGGGTTTTTTACTAGTAAAAAATAAAAGGTAGTTTTCATACGTGTGGAGTCTGCTTTTTACTTTTAATTAGGATTCTCAAAATACTAGTTAAAGTTGGCCATTGCATCCGACTTTTTTCTTCTTTAAAACTTCTATTCAGATTGTATGTAGATTGAATCTGTCATTAACTTCTAGTAGAGCTTCTTATCAAATTTCCAAGGCCATAAGATAAAGTAGAAATATATTTTTTGTGTATTTTACTTTATAATTAGTATTTTTTAAATTTTTATTTTTAAAATTAAATGTCAACTGTTGACTAGTTAATATCCATCAACAACTTAAAAATGTTACGGAAGCTATTAAAGCTGTGCGTTTAGACAGCTTACACATGTTAGACCAGCATTAGGTGAAAATTATCTTAGAAGAGTCTTGTTTTGTTAAATCCCCCAAAAAACAATTTGTAATTCACTAAAAATCTAGTTTTTTGAATGATTTTAATAACTTTTATCTGCGGAAATAATTTTGTTTAAACTCGTATATTTGCAAACATGTATTTTTAGTTAGAAAAAAATATGTCATTGCTCTTTTATGTCGGTTGATGTTAGTTGGATACTAGATTGACAAAATTGCATTAAAATATGATAAATTACTTTCCATTAAGTAAATAAGGTTAAAAAAAATTTGCATATTTTTAAAAAAAACTTGCACAAACACTAAATCTTATCTAACATGCGAAAAGTTAATTTTTCCTACTATAGAAGAAGGTATATATCAATATTACTTGTGAAGACTGCATCACAACACGACATCACCTTTAAAAATAGCCACAAAATTGATAGATTTTTTTTTTACTAATTAAAAAAGAACACATTTCAAACCATCAAAGTTCAACAAATAAATTAAAAATTTTGTGAAAACTCAGGGTTTTCTGTGTTTGTCTACTATAAAATTGTTGACGAAAAAAAAAATCGAGATTAATTAGAAAATCGGGGGACGCCTGGCTGCCGAGCGATTAGTCAATCGTGGTCAAATTAATAGTCTAAGAGAGTATTGAAAAAAAAAACATTAAAAACTTCATTGGCGTGTCTCCCGCTGATAAAAAAATTTAGTTTTTCCTCGTTTCTAGTTACGAGCAGCATTTCAATGGTGATGCACTTGCCATCATCATTGATGTGGTGCTGCCCTCCTTTTCGGGGAACAATTACAACAAAAATCAATTGTGGCGTTGTTTAAAGTGTTCGTTCACTCAACGAAATTGCTGGTCTGTGGTGCATGCTATAAAAAAAATAACGAACTTAATCCCTTTTTTTTGGAGGTACATTACTCAATGGAGGAGGTTGGGACGTTTCAGGGTTAATTTTTTTTGTATAATTATATGAACGGTCACAATTGTTTAAAAGTGCTTTAGTGGATGCGTTAAAGTTTTTATAGTAAACTGTGTTTTCAATGAGTATGTTAATCAGTAAGAAAACCAACAGACTTTTTGTAATGAGAAACAAGTAAGTTTAAAAGTGTTAAAATATGGTGAAACAGGAGATCTTTAATTTTTTTAAAGTGGAACTAATATAGCTGGGTATATACAGCACTTGGAAATGCGATGCAAAGCCGATGTAACGAAAGCGTAACGCGTCACGTAACGTAACGATCACAATGAAATCGTGGAAGTAAAATTAAAAAGCCACACCACGCACCTTTTGCCAATATTTCTCGTTGCGGCATCGAATTGACGAGATCCTGGGCAATATCCGGTGACATCTTCTCCCATTCTTCCGTTAATGCAGTCTGGAGATCTTTTTTGGACTCCATTGACCGCATTTATGTTCAAACAAAAAAAAAACGACTCGACCGATTTTCATGAAAATCTTTTCACATCATATTTCTTTTAACACGCTTCGAACGGCACCTCAACGAAGTCGATATCTGTTTTGGTTCGCGCGAAATCGTACAAGTACAAAAATCACTTACGTCGTCTAAACAAAGAAACCGCTCGACCGAATTTTATGTAAATCTCTTCAGATAGTAACTTCGGTAATACGCTACGATCGACACCTCAACGAAGTCGCTATTATTGTTAGTTCGCGCGAAATCCTGCTTTTACAAAAATCACTTAAGTCGTTCAAACAAAAAAACTGCTCGAACGATTTTTATGAAAATCTTTTCAGATCATATTTCCTTTAATACGCTTCGAACGGCATCTCAACAAAGTCGATATCTTTTTTGGTGCGCACGAAATTGTGCAGGTATAAAAATCACTTACGTCGTCTAAAAAAGAAACCGCTCGACCGAATTTTATGAAAATCTCTTCAGATAGTAACTTCGGTAATACGCTACGATCGACACCTCAATGAAGTCGGTATCATTGATAATTCGCGCGAAATCGTGCTGGTACAAAAATCACTTAAGTCGTTCAAACAAAAAAACGGCTCGAACGATTTTTATGAAAATATTTTCAGATCATATTTCCTTTAATACGCTTCGAGCGGCATCTCAACGAAGTCGATATCTCTTTTGCTTCGCGCGAAATCGTGCAGGAAAAAATGACCACATACATACGCACAGACACACACATATTTCTTCTCAAATTTTTACCTAAAATGCTTTTGAGACCTTGAAACATGAAAATACATTGAAAATTCCGATTTCGATTTTCGAACCGATTACAATAACTTCCTACTGGGAAGTTAACAAGATTCCCTGTCCTTGCGACAAACATGCATCCCCAAACCATCACCGAACGCACCTTCACCATGTTTTACAATGGAAGTGAAGTTTTGCGAAAGGAGCTCGTGGTTAGTTTATCTCCAGAGCTTGTGTTTTTGACTAAATATCTCAAATTTAATCTCATTGTTGAAAAACACATTTTTCCAAGGTTTGAGAAGCGTTGAAGTGATTTTTGGCGCAGTTAAGGCTTTTACGCCATTAGCGGCAGAAATACGTGAATTCTTTATGGGCACCCTACCATGCAATCTATTGGCATTCTATACTCTTCGTCTTGTTCACTTGACTTACTTACTTCCTTTCTGCGTTCTTTTTTCTGAGCTCAAAGCTAATGCCCTTTGTACTTCTGACGGTTCTATCTTCTTCTTAAATGGCGCAACAGTCCTTGTAGGACTTGAGACTCTTGAAGTCTTTTCTTCCAGTCTTCTCTACGTCTTGCTAGTTTTCTCCAGTTTATTATACGAAGTTTCCGTAATTCAACTTTATTCATCAACAAAGTCTCCTTCAAGAGTGATACATTCATGCCAACACTTGTTTAACATATCTATGCCTTTCTTACACTGCAAATCTCAGCTTTTGGAAGTGTGTTATTTTAACACGCTTAAAGTGTGTTATTTTGGCGTCACCCATTTGATTAACATTGTAGTCACTTTTTACACACTTAAAACGTGTAAAAAGTGACTACAATGTTAATCAAATGGGTGACGTCACAATAACACACTTTAAGCGTGTTAAAATAACACACTTCAAAAAGCTGAGATTTGCAGTGTATAGAACGATTTGCCCAATCCTTCAAAAAACGAGAGTTTCGGCGACCACCTCCGCATTAGATCTATATTTCTTTCCGACGAACATTTTCTTGATATTTGAGAACAGGTAATAGTCGCTGGGGGATGCGAAGGCAATTCAAAGTGCAATTTCACCATTTTTGCGATCGACATGTGGCACGGTGTCTTGTATTGTTGAAACAGTATTTCTTCTTCATTAGGGGCAGTTTTTCGCGATTTCATCCTTCAAACCACTATTAATGCTTTCTAATATTCACTATTTATCCTTTTTCCTTTTTCAAGATAGTCGATTAATATTATACTATGACCATCCCAAAATACGGACGTCATAACCTTACCAGCACACTTTTGTGTTTTTAGGCGGTTTGGGTGGCTTACCCCGTATGCTATCCACTCAGCTGACTGCTGATTTGATTTTGAAGGGTAGTGATGGGTCCATGTTTCACATATCGCGTGAAAAATCCTTTTTATTTCGCCTAAACAGCTCCAAACAGCGCTCTAAATCATCAACACGTGCGTTCAGCATCATCGGTGTTCGTTCGGCCGAGTTTAAAATCAGCAAACCTCTTCTCTACCAATTCTTTTGATGAAGCAGAGTCCGAATAACACCTGTCAAGGCATTGCTTTGGTTGAATGGCATTTTTTCGGTGGTCGGAATATCTTGAATTTTTGACACATTTTTGACACTTCAAGGTTGGTACTACCCAAAAATCATATGGATTTGCCAATATTGGGGCCATCTATGTGTCATCATATGAACTTATTTAGTGATGTACTATTTCAAATTTCACTTCAACCACGATTTCATTGGGTTCGTGACGTTGGGTTACGTTTTCGTTGCGGTTTAACTTCCCATTCTAAAGTGCTGTATACACAGCTATAGAAATTTCGTTGAAAAAAAAAACAAATCTATATATTTTTTTTTTAAAAAACAATAATTTATTCAAATATATACAATCGTAAGACATTAAGAAGTATCCAGTTTCTATGCCTATACCTACAGACAAAATTCTTCAATGAATTATATTTTTAATCTTACGAGTTACTGACCCGATTTATTTAAATTTTTACGTTTTTACATCCCACAAAAAAAAACTACTCTACACGAATAATTCCGAAGACATTATCGTAAAACAAAACTTCCAGGTGCCAAGTTTGGTTGCGGTAGCCTTGAAAAAAAAATATTTTTTTTCTCACTCGACAATAACATAATAATTCTAAGAAATTCCCTTAGCAAAAGTTTCGCTTCTTTTGAGAGAGAAAAAATATGCTAAATAGTTTCTGATAAAATTTAATTAATTATGTCTACGCGGCTGCGCATAATCAAAATTCTGGCCGCATCGCGTCCGATACAAAGACGTCACATAAAAAAATCCGCGAAAATATCAGAAGACTCAATATCGCCAGAACTAGCAGCAGGTGAACACAACATATACGGACATACATAAACATATGTAACACAGGTAGAGTAGTCAGAGCTTATCGGAAACTTTGTTGTTTTGTTTTTTTTTGTATGTATGTATGTATGTATATATCACGTTCAAAGCCGCCAGTTACTGGGTTAAGGCACATAATATAAATTTTGTGTTCTTGAATCATTTTCACGTGATTAAAAGATACCACCAACATACGACAATTTGTAGCGATTGATAACTGCTACTGCAAGCAAACACAATGTTTACGCAAATTCGACCAATATCGTGAGGCCTCCAATGCTAATGGAAAGACGAAACAAATCGGAAATAAAAAGGTATGCGTTTTTTTTGTGATGGGACAGGGGAAGGGGTTGGATTATCGTGTTTATCCACTAATTAATTTTGTAATGTGAATGAGACTGTGACTAATGTTTTGAGTTATGGATAAAATTCCAGGTCGCGTTTAACTGTGAAAAAAAAGATTCAAATTTATACAAAAATTATATGCAATTTAGACCACAAACACTAATTGGCTCTTCTTTATTCGCATAAAGTGTTGATTGTTATTTGTTAACAATTTTCTGAATACTTTCCGTAGTTACTTTTCCGCACAATCCACGTCTGTAAAATATTGTATTTGAAACCACCTAATTACGTCAATGGAAGTCCATTACAATTTAGTTCAAATTTGCCGAATCAATTTGTCAATAGTTTAGGAAATTTTGGCCATTTAACATGTGGTATTCAAATTGAGCACCAATTTTCCATTTCAATGTCCTGCCCTTACCATTACACCTCCTAAAAGAATTGTCTGACACTATAGGGAAAAGCAACTGGCTGGGACGTGTACCCTTCTTCTAAGCCACCGGGATTTGTGTATTCGTAGTAAGAACACCACCAACTTTGTCACTCTCAGTGTCACCAAAGTAATTCTCTCGGAAGTGTACTTGTTTATTCATTCATTTTATCAAGATGGCCGCACAAATATGGTCGAAATTCAAAATGGCTGCGCAAGTATGGCCGAATTTGCCAATTGTGTTCCGACTCCGATGAAAGTGGATATGGTCGAAATTTAAAATGTCCGCGCAAGTATGGCCGAATTTTCCAATTGTGTTCCGACTCCAATGAAAGTGAATATGGTCGAAATTCAAAATGGCCGCGCAAGTATGGCCGAATTTGCCAATTGTGTTCCGACTCCAATGAAAATGAGTGTCTATGGTTTTTTGAGGTCGTAAATAATGAATTTATGATCAAAACGAATAAATTGAAAAAGGCCGTATCAATATGGCGGACAAACTTTGTCAATTGTGTTCCTAAACCTGCTTGTAAATAAAGCTTAAACAAAGAATCTAAAAAAAAATTCACAATTGCCCGAATTGGCCCCGAGGACAGAGTTACAGCCTATTTACCCGAGAAAACCCTGAGCAAGAGCAATCATAAAAAGTTGTTGGTCGCAATTTTATTAAATCGCGTTTATCCCATGGTAAGCTCTATGTAGGTTGTTCAAGAGTTAGAAAATCTGAAAATCTTCACATCCTAACTTCAAATGGGAAAACATTAAACATAGTAAGGGTATTCACGATTCGGTGGAAACAGGTCTAGCTTCGTAGGTTTGGGTGCAACGTAGGAAAACTTTCCAACGATACAACAACAATTGTACAGAATGAAACTTTCCAACACTGCAAAAATTTTCTAGACCCCCGAGCCAGTGTAAAGTTTTCCTATGGCAACGAGAAATCAATTGGCATGTGGCGATTTTGTTTCAAGTACTGGCGATTTTGTTTAAAGTGTTTAATTGTTTTAGAAAAATCGCTAGCGAACATTAAAAAAAGAAAAAACCAAAAATAGATCGAAACCAAATAAAAAGTAGACTAGCTTGACAGTTCTTGACAATCAGCTGATGAGAAGAACTCTAATTTGTCAAGGGGCGTTCACGATATGAAGAAAACAGCTCTTGGAAAAATAATCCTGGGAAACATTTCCTACGAATCGTGAATACCCTTAGTATATCCTAAAGCTCTCTAAGCAATCGGTTTAGAATTGATCAACAAGATTTTGAGAAAGATGGTCAGGACAAGCAGAAATGTGGGAATTTGAAATTTTCAGTGTAAGTCTAGGATTTGATGGTAGTATCTATCCAGTACATGGTTTTCGTCTACAAATCCCATGTGGAACCACAAGCTCTGCGGCAAGCCCACAAGGATCTGCGCATCCTGATCATAAGAGTTTCCATGTGCTACTTCCAGTTGACCCCGCCATCTAGCGGCACTCCTAAATATTTGGCTTGTTGTGAAAAGCCTATAGTTCTACCTGCGAGTGTCGGTAGTGATCACGGTATACAGAAACAAGGTAATGTAAAAGAGACTGACAGCTTCGAATATCGTAGAAAAAGGTCGCAACAACAATTTCGATTTTATATGGGAAGAGGTCGCCGAATGACGTCGCACTAAAACGATATTCAGTCTTTTATATTACCTTGTTTCTGAATACCGTGGGTAGTGATCGTTTTCTGGTGAAAAGAACCAGAAGCGTTTTGCCGGGATTGACTTTTAGTCCTACGCTGTTGCACCAGCTAGATACTAGATCTAGTGCCTGCTGCAGACGTCTTGACATGGCTCCTTCAGTTTCGTCCGTTACTACGATGGCGACATCGTCTGCGTAACCTTGAACGAAAAAGTTGCGGCCGTTGTGTAGTTCCAGGAGTTCATCTACAACAAGGCACCATAGAAGTGGGAATAAAACTCCTCCTTGCGGACAACCTTTTGCTATAGTGCCCTCCAGAGACCCCTCAACACGAGAAACCATTAGTTTGCGAGTTCTCAGCATAGAGTCGATCCAGTTGCAGAAAGTGCTACTTAGACTTCGTCTACTTAGAGCGGTAGCTATAGTATCGAAGGATGTATTGTCAAAGGCTCCTTCAATATCGAGGAAGGCCGCCAGCGCAACTCCTTTGTTTAGTGCTGCGCCTTCCAGCCTGTGCAGTGCTGTCTAGTCAGTGGAGCTTATTAGTTGGCGTTGAAGATATGTTTCCCTTATCACCCTGTCGACAATTTTCTCCATTGTCTTCAAGGCAAAATACGAGAGACTTATCGGCCTGAAAGCCTTAGCTAAGGTGTAATCTGAACGCCCTGGCTTGGGTATAAATGTTATGTTGACGTTCCCCCCGACAGATCCGGTATAGCCATGTGCGAAGGAAACCCTGAATATTTTGCATAATAAGGGAGTGACTTAGTCGCAGCCTTCCTGTAACAGAATGGGGTAGATCCTGTCTGCTCCAGAAGACTTATATGGTTTGAACGATTTAATCGCCTCCCTAATAGCTTCGTGATTAAACAAGGTGTTTGCTTCTGTCCAGGCAGCTTTGGTCGCTTTAGAAAGTCGGCCTGTTAGCTGCCCAGCAGAAGTTGTATTCCCATTTGAATAAATGATTGTGCCTGGGTTTCTTCCCTAGACTGTGTGAAAGAGCCATCGGTTCTCCTAATAGATCCGAGATCTCCCGATCAGCCTTTTAATAGCTTTGTGGATTTTTGATTGAGTGCATGGAACCCTTCAATACGCTTCTGAGTTCGCCCGAAAGTCTGCCCAGTGTACCAAAGTTCCTCTCAGCTTGCTGCTTTTGAGGATATCGACTTTGAGAAATCAAAACCCCGTTACAAAAAATTTTTTGAAGTGAAACTTCCTTGCTCTCGTTCCGGGGATTTTGAAGTAAAAGCTCCCTTCTCCCGTTCTGGGGATTCGAGCAGCTACGAGTGAATTCAGAATTGGCAACGAAAACAAAGACAGCCGTATGAAACGGAAGTTGCCTTCTCACTCGTTTACAGCTGTCACTTTAATGTGAAATTTTTGTAACACTAATTTCATAATTGAATGAATTCACAAGTACAGTAATAATTTAGTTTCCACTTTATTTCGTTTAACATTTTGCATTTTAACAACTTAAGTTGATGAATTTCGCGAAGATCACCGCCAAAAGAGCAATTTTCTACACTGCTTCAACAAAGTAGCTGACAGCGACAGCCATGATAGCAATTAAGTGATGCCATACAAATAAATTCTACCAAACCAGCAGGAAAATATTTATAATTTATTTTAATTTGTTCATAGATGGCACACACATCGGTAAAGTAAAAATGAGGAGTCGGTTATTTGAAAAATTAAGATTGTGTATTAAAGATTATTATTTCGTTAATATTATATTGACAGTTTCACTTCTGTCTTTTGTTCTTTAATAGACAATTATATTTTTTTTGTTTTGATTTTTATTACATCCGTGGGCTTCGAGCAAGTTGCATATCCGTCTCAGTAACGACTGACTCATTTCTTAACATGGAGAGAATATTCCTTACGTATCCAAACGACCAAATCGCTTAATAAACATCCCAGTGCTTGGGATTTCAACCAGCGGTCCTTCGAAATAAGTTTACTAGACAATGTACCATGGCAAGTACGACATGATGAACTGGTAATGAAAAGGGTGATTGCAGAGCTTGGGTTTTCACATAAAAAAACCTTTTTCCGATTTATAACTAATTTGCAGTTGTTCACCTAAGCTTATCGTTGAAAATGGAAACATCATCACAACGATGCCAAGAAAACAACTTAATTAATGAATAAAATTTCATAAAAACTACTTTAAGCACTAATTTTCCAACAATTAAGTAAAAAAAAATGTTTATGCTCGAAGGATTTGCTGAACTGAAACATCTTTTTTCCAAGGAATAAAAAAAATTCTCGGATTTCTCCCTCCATTATTAAAAAACCATTTTCAGTTTCAGAATAATAATGCACCCTCCTCCACCTCACCCCCTCCTCTTTTTAAAGCAGCTCTACGACGATGATTGATCCCTTCTTCTACTCGTATTACACTTTCTTCTAGTCTTACAATTTCATCCTGGAAAGCTGAAAAGATCCGAGAGAGAGAGACTGATTGATTAAGGCTGAAGTTTTCAAGGATAATGAACTATCGAGATGAAGTGGACTTTAATTTCTATCTAGGATTAAAAACTACGCTAAGATAGAGATATGATAAATGAATTAATTTAAATCATGTTCTAGTGACACTTTCTCGCGCTGCATAGCCGACAAGACCTTGTGTTGTTTATTTAACGCGACTTGGTTCAAGCGGTCACAAAGTCTGAGCGATAAATAACTCTAGGCAAAGTTCTGAACCTGATGTTCAAGCGCGGTCTAGCCAACAAATCTAAGGTATAGGGTTGTAGTAAAATACAGCAGTACTTTCAGATACCTCGACTCAAAGTAAAAGAAAAGAGAACACTATGTTCTGCCTGAATAATGAATGAATTGTGGACAAACAATTTGAAAAATTCTATGTAAAATCTCTGAGCATAAATTTTATTCAGAAGCCGCAAAATGAAACCATGAAAAGCTTTTACACCCACATCCTGCGGGGTTTGCCTGAATTGAAAGTTCTTGTGAACTCATTGCCATCATTTATCTTTGACCTTTTCTGAGGAGTTTTTATTTTTATTTTTGTCCTTTTGCTCAAGGAAACGCAGCTTTTGCTGCCTGCCATTGCTTGTTAGGAATATTTTCTTTTTTTTTTTGCCTTCCATTAGAGCAAAATGATTGATGATTGTTGGTGGATTTCCTTCGTCTTACACCTGTCGTCCTATTCGTCTATTTGTCAGATTATTATGCCTAGTTTTGCTATGAATTTTGTCAATGTTTTGTTTTTTTTGTTTTGCGTATTGTGTTGTATTGTTGATGGTAGTAACTTTTTATAAGTATGTTTGCAAATGTAAATATAAATAAAAAATATTGCGTAAAGAATTTAAATTTTGAAGAAGCGAAGGGAGATTTACAATGAAGTTTCCCATGTACCAAATTCCCTCTATAAAGCAAGAAAAAATACTACAAAATCGGCTGTACGAACCTGTCCCACAGCTGCAATGGAGGCAATCACTGGACTGGCACCTCTCCACATCTCCGTATGAAAAACCGCCGGCCATAAAGGTGGATTTACATATTCGACGTTTTTCCGTCGCGTCGGTGTTTTTTAAAATTTCGACCAATCAAAAACAATCTCTGCGACATCTTGCCGTCACTGCGAAGAGCTGAACAAACTTCAACTTTTTCTGTGGCAGGGTGATAGAAACAGCTGATTGTAAGTAAAATTTGAGGTTATGTGTAACTGAAATGTTTGTTTATTTGGATTTGTTTGGTTTTGCTTGGAAGTAAAGATTATTAAAATATGTTTGTTTGTTGTTGAGTGACTGTTTTAAATTATTTGTTGCTTTTTTTTTAAATTTAAATTTCTTCAAAAGTGTTTGCCTGCGACAGAATTCGTCGGAAATGTAAAATGCGTATTGAAAACGTGCAACAGAAATTATCAGCTGTTATGCGGCGCGGCAGAAAAACGTCGGATATGTAAATCCACCTTAAGTGTCTTGCGATGTCAGATCTCATTGAACTGATTCAAAAACATACGGATATCCTCAACTGTATCCCAAACATTCCAAAGGAAATGCAAGCCGTTTATTCCGGGTCGCTCTGAGTGGGAGGAAGTCTCATCCTTCGTGAAGGTCTAAAAAACCTGTACTGGTTATCGATTAGTCAAAGTTTGAACATGTGACAGGGGCTGGTATCGCAGGAACCAACTCCAACGTCTCGATTGCAGTGGGTAGGTGGCGCTTTATTTTCCAGACTGAAATACATGCCATTGCGACCTGCGCGCTAGGCTCAATCTTGAGAAAGGTTTGAAAGGCGCCAACATTACATTTTTTCGGACAGTCAAGCTGCCATCAAGGCACTCTCATCGTGGAAGTTTTCCAAAATAGTTGCTGAGTGCTTTAGCATAATCCAGAGCCTGGCTATGGAAAATAGGATCTCGCTCTGTTGGGTTTCCGGACACTGGGGTATCAATGGCAATGTAGTTTATCGACAAGATCGGGAGGTGCCTGAGGCGCTGCTTCAGGGCGCCGAACCTTTCTGTTCCATCTTATGGTCAACCTCCGAGTTGCTGATAGGGAACTGGGTTAAGAGATTGAACTTAACCTATTGGGAATCGGTCCCAGGTCCTAAACAGGTTAAAGAACTTTATTTACGAGGGAGTGGTGAGAATCTTACATCGGTCTAGCAGCAGGATATTTGTGACCACCTATATGACAGGAGTGGTCTAAGACAGGAGACACTGTGGTCTAAGACAGGAGACACTGCTGGGGGTCCGCACTCAGACAGTAGTATCGCATTAGTCAAACTGCCCAACCAATGGCGTGGGCGATGTTGTTCTACCCATTAAACGATCGTCCATGATCGCCTTTATTTGAGCTCCCAGTTTATGTAAAGTGTCTTTCTCCTTCCGCAATGGCATACCCAACTGCATATAGTGAGGTTATTGCTTACCATACTTTTCCTTTTAAGCTCGCTCATGCTGCCCTGCACCGACATTGTCCCGACTACCAGTCCCTTAACCAACGGTGACTTCACGGTGACTTCAAACCTTAGCTTAAAAGTGGCACTGGTTTTCGTTCACCCCGGGTTGAGGCCGTACCATTAAAGAAGGGAATCTCGAAATCGCTGTTTCCATGCGCAGTGAGAGTCTCAAGCCGTTACAAGCGAGCAAAGTCACTCTGTTTATTGAAAAACGCAAATCACCCGCTCATTTATATTCTCAACATGCGCGCTCATTTCCCTTCTTTTATGGTGCGGACTCTATTTGATTTCCCCGGTGCCAGCATTCCAGGGGACACGAGGCTAAAGAGCTAATAAGACACTTTGTCTTAAGGCGCCCATTACACGATAGGTTTTGCTGTCAGTTTTGCCACATTTTTGCCTATGACTGACGGAAAACCTAACGTCTAAGGTGATGACTGACATAATCCTCCGTATATTTTGATTTCCATTAATCATGACTAATGGAATTGATTGCCACTTGCATGAACGTGTAATGGCCGCCTAAGAGGCGTTATCACTCAAAACGAGGCAAACCTTAAGCGCCCATTGCACCCAGTTTTGCCGCAGCTTTGCCTATGCCTGACGGAAAACCTACCATCTAAGGTGATGACTCATGTAACTCTCTGTATATTTTGATTTCTATTAATCATGACTGATGGAATTTATTGATGGTTGCATGAACGTGTAATGGGCGCCTTAGGCTGCTGTTGAGATATCTGAGTGGCCATGTGGGGCTGCGGTATCACCTCCAGAACTATCGAAGGAAGGGATCTGGCTAAGAAGAAGAACGATTATCAGAGAGCTCCTAAGCCACTCTCTGGGTGGGTCTTCTTCATTTAAAGACCGTCTTGCATTCGACCGACAGTCCGATGGTCTTGTCCGTTAGTGCGGTATCTGTCCAAAATATATCTGTCTGGAGTATGTGTCCAAAGTGCCTAACATATGGATTCCCGCCTTACTTTGAGAGAAAAAAAACTGTTTAAACTTTGAAAAACTCTAACTGTCCGAATAAACACTAAATCGATCAGGTTTGCCCGCCCTCTCACACAATTTCTTGCGATAACATTTTTATCTAAAAAAATCTTCCAAGAAGAAATATCACGAAATAACTTATCTTATTTAGTGAGTATCTCTCTACTTGTTTGTAGCCTGTCCTCATCAATAAACGCCAGCAAAAAAACAACAAGAAAAAAACTAACTTTGCAAAAAGCAACAGACCAATCACGCCAGTTGTTGTTATACTATATATATACATAGATGTTTCCACATAATAAAGCAATATCGGACATACTGAGAAAAATACCATCTTGAAAGGAAGATTAACTTTCTAATGAATTCTGTCTGACGGCGGCTATCGCCAAAGGGAGCCAATAATAGTATATATGTATGTACTGTACATACATATATAACATCCACTAAATCACAAAACAAGTTTAACAAATCATTCATCTTAATTAACTAGTTTACAAGCAAATAAAACCAAGGAGGAACTTCCTGAAAAGGTTAATTCGCATAAAATTCAATCAAAGCCCAATCACATCCCCAACAAACTATAAATAATGTTAACGACCCCCTATCTGTGAAACATGTCTATGAATTGAATGTTCTCCTTGTGATTCGTGCATAGTCTTTTATCAATGTTATAGCGCGCCACTCCCCACCTACTACTAGCTAGAACCAGTTTGCTATCTCACTCTATACAACACCACAGTATGTTTGACCTAATTTTTTTTTTACAAAAGCGCGCCCGTTTGTCTCCTGGTATGAGAGAAGTTAGTCAGTTCGCCTTTTTCACTTTGGCACAAAAAATAAAAAAAAAAGGCGCACAACAAAAATTTCACCAGCAAAAATTTTCCCCGAAAAACGTACGACCAACGATGACCAGCTTCCACCAGAGTTGATTAATGACAAGTTAAGCTCGGATCGAAATGGAATTATGCCAAATTGTGAACAAGACAACAATCGACGTGCAGATGGGCTTCAATTTAGTAATTTTCGTTGATTACGTTATCAATCAAGCGATTGTCAAATTCCTTTAGGATTTCACGCGATTTTAGCAAAAGAATGCGCTAGAATCGGGCTAGAAAGGGATACAACAACAGCATTGAGAAGACGACGACGCACAATAGACAAATGGAGTGTCTTATTGCTTGTGAGTAATTAATTTTATAATAATGTCAGGATACATGAAATTCGAAATCGTGGAACTAACATAGCACGCGCGGTCAAGGATCCTCTCTTGGTGATAGTCAGGAGAAATTAAATCAGAGCTTCTGGGTCACGCTTATCTAGTATGAATTGAGAAACAATTGTTCTTCGTCATTAATCAATGAATTGATTGTTATCATGAAAAATAAAAATTACTTATTGTTATGAGATCCGTATTTACGCAAGCAAACTTTTTTTGGGTAGATGGAAATTTTAAAAATTTTTGTTACCCAATCAAAGCACCAAGAATTGTGAACGGAAACTTTCTGTGCCCTTCAATATTTGATAATTCTGAAGAGCACTACTTCAGCCTTAGTTGGGTTAACACCTAGACCCTTTGTAGTAGCCCAATGAACAAGAGTGTCCAATGCTCGTTGCATTATATCTAAAACATTGTCGTTTATTCTTTGCTCTTTCAAGTCGTTTATTTTACTGCGCCAAATATCAAACGGATGTTGATTTTTCAATATTTTTCTTTTGTTTTCTTCATTTTCTATTTACTTACTTCAAACCTTTACACTATTCCATTTGTAAACAATTTATTTTTCTCTTTCAACAAAACAAAAACAACTTTAATTTGTATTTAATGAAAAATGAACTAAAAACTGAAATAATGAAAAATGACATATTCGGTGTTGCCATTATCCGCTTTCATGAAATGGCGTTGATATCCGTAAAAAGGAGTGTATACGAGGTTTGTGTATGTGGAAGCCAAGTATAAATAGTTCATTTCAAAACCAAGGAGTTAATGTACACGATCCATCACATCGTTCATCACAACATGGGCTGCAAGGAAGTGTGTTTTTTGACTCGTCCTTGGCGGCCTAATTAAACATTACAACGGTTATATGAAAAAGACGCAGAAAACTGAGTACATCGTGAAATACACCATACAAAAATCAATTTTAGATGAAGGTTTGTTGATGGATAGTGTAATTACATCCAAGTAGAATATGATGGTGGCCATGAACACTCTAACAGATACCTTCCAAGTTAAACAAAGCCTCAAATAAATAAAATGCTATTTAATAACCTAGCATTGGAAGCAGTCATTAGAAAGACGTTAGTTCAACGAAATTGCAACTTGGTAAAAAAAAACTGCTTAGGTGATAGGATAAGACATCGACATAGAAGGTTGGTCAGTAGAACAGTTAAGGAATATTACTCTGACATCAAGGAAGCACCTAAAAACTAGATCTAACAATCAACAAGGAGAAGAGCAAAGCAATTCTGCAGGCACGAGTGAATAGACGGCAGAAAGCAACTTGACGATAGATGAGCATAACTTCGGTCGGCTGGACGCGTTGAACATATGCCAGAAGGAATATTAGCAAAGAAAGTCCTCACTGTAAATATTCAAGGAGAAAGAATCTTAGGAAGGCCGAGGAAAAGGTGGAAGGATCTTCTCCATTCATCGAACTGGAGAATTTCACTCCAGAGATCGAGATGAGACTGGAGGAGAAGAATAGAGGATGCCAAAGCTCTATTTGGACTATAGTGCCATTGGAAGAAGAAGAAGAAGAAGAATGATATAGCCAGTGTTTCCATCGTAATAATAGGTGACACACATTTAGTATGCTGGTATGCTGCTTGGTATTTTAATACCATATGGTATAGATACCATATGTTTGTCCATATTTTTCAAAGAACACGCTGTAGAAAAATCAAAAAATCGTTACTGTATAAATTTTATGTTTAAAAAAAAGCATGAATTTTACTAAAAAAAAGGGAAAATTTAAAAAAAAATTTATAAAAATTACATATGTATATTTAATGTATTTATTGTTTTGTTTATTTTGTTATAGAACATACAGAATGACAGAAACAGGGGAACCTGTTATCACCATTCAACCTGCCACACCGACAAATAATTCACGAGATCCAACACATAATACAGCGTTTGCGGTACCTGGTCAAAACACACTATCAGCAGAGCCAAAACGTCGTGTTAGTATAGTGTCTGATCCTGTCAGTGATAGCCGACATGGTTATGACAATCTAGCCTTTGAACAAAATCCACGTAGAAAAATATCACAAGTGAGTATACATATACTATATGTAAAACAATTTTTTTTAATTAATATTACTTAATGTTAGAAGATTATTATCGCTAATCTTGCTTTAATAGTAGTGATTAACTTGTTTGGTATTTACAACTTTTGTGGTATTTATCAATAAAAAAATTAGCGATTGATAACAGTTTACAAGTGAATAAGTAGTTGAGGAAGTTGAGTGCAATAACATATTTTTTATGTTATCTGAAAGACTAAAGCTCAGACGTAAGCGAATTCCTACTGTTGACGTCGATATCTAGAGCGCACTATCGGACAGTATGCTCTTGTCGGAAAGATAGTAAGAAGTAGAGTAAAAAACCTGCCAATATCAACACGTGGATTTATTTCACCGGTTCCCATCCAATACTATGGCAACGGAATACTTCGGTGATCGAACAGAATATGGATTTCTTATTTATTATGCCAATAGGTGGTGATAGGAGAAAGGGCAGTGAATTGCTTTAAAAAGTGAAGAAAAGAAGGATCATGCCACTGCGTGTAATCGAACCACTGACCTCTGGGATGGCAATCGATCATTTTAACTTCTAGGCTAGCGAGGGCGGAAAGTTTCTATGAAAATCTGTACTTTGGCCTTAGCACTCTAAATATCTTCACTTCCTCACTACTTTCTTTAATCATGGATTTTGCTTTATTTAAATAAACATATTTAACTCTATATAATATTTTTTTTTTCATTTTACAGGCCTCAGTGCATTCACACAGTGAAGTTGGTCCTGTGAGAAGAAAAAGTATTTTAGTAACTCATGACAACGAATCCTTATACAGCCATGGATCTGCCCACAGTTATGGTAAGTATTCATAGGTGGAAAAATCAAGCTTAGGAATCACCCTTTGTACTACCAGTCGGTCATGTCTGACCCGATCCCATGGTGTAATATCTAACAGTTTGCCTAGTTTGAAGGATAGAGTAGAATAGGATACGTTAGGTGGGTTTTGGGATGTTGGACCAGATGGTGATGAACCTTACCTTTGAACTCTAGGATGTTGTACGAGTTTGGAAATACCGACTGCGGGAGATTGTTCCACAGCCAAATTATTCTATTTATAAACAAAATTCCATTTTGCACGTGAAAATCAGGGCTGTAGAGTGTGACAGTGAGCCCAGCGGGCTAGTCTTGTGGAACGGGAAAATATTTCAGTGGAACAGTCGGAAATTTTGTCAAGGCTGCTGAAAAAATCTTAATGACGAGTACCTTACCTTAGGTTAGGTCATATAGAACCCATGAACGACGCCGAATTAAAATAGAAAACTCCTTATCACTATTATTTGCCGCACCATGCTTTGTCAAAACCCAGCAGTAGTAGCACGAAAATACGTGTGATCTTCAACGCTTGCTTCCTATCGATCAACTCTAGGGATTTCATTAAATGAGTGTCTGCACATCGGACCGAAGCTACAACAATGTCGGCCAGCAATAAGATCAAGATCGACCCTATGCAGTGGTGTATGTAGCAGACATAGAGAAAATGTTTCGCCAAATACTACTGCATCCACGCGACACAAACTGCCAAACTTAGCTTGCCGCAGATACAAGATTGGCCTCGATTCTCGAAAACTCAGGATCTGAAGTGAGTGCGGATTTGACACTTTGCGATTCTCTAATCCGCAGTCGCGGATTGAATGCGGATTTGATTCCAGAAAAAATTCGGAGTGAAGACTCCCGTGATTATGCAATCCGCGATGTCGGATTTGCTAAGGCAAATTTGAGGTTTGAGATCCGTGGAAAAATTGTTGCGGATTCCACTTTTCATACTTAAAAAGTCTCGCGCACATTAAGATAATTAAACAAAATCTACAATAATTATGATAAAAATAAGAAACTTTAACAATTTAAAAAGATTTTATTTAAAAACTCTCGATAATGACATCATAAAAACGTATTTACATAGTTATATCGCCATATTCTAGCGACCATTTTTCATAGGTGCCTTGCTTCTCTAGTAAACGTTTAAGAAGCAGCTCTCTGGTGGCTCAATCTGGCAGAGCTACATATACCCTTTTTGTAAATCGCCGTAATGCAGCTTCATCAAGTTCTTGTGGTACGTTGGTTACTGCTAACACAATTATTCTATCACCATCTGGATTACCAGCGATACCATCAAATTCGACTAGAAATTCTGTTTTCAATCGTCGCGAGGCTTCATGCTCACCCGAGCTTCGCTCTGATAAAAGTGAATCAACTTCATCGATAAATATAATGGAAGGCTGCAATTCACGAGCAACAGCGAAAAGTGCCCTAACAAGCTTTTCTCCATCACCAACGTATTTACTTGTAAGGGAAGCTGCTGAAATGTTTAAAAATGTCGCACTACACTCGGTAGCTACAGCTCATGCTAAAAGTGTTTTCCCATTTCCTGGCGGGCCGAAGAGTAGAAGTCCTTTAGCAGGAGCTCTTAAACCTGAATATAAAGGGGAAAAATTAAAAATAAAACCTTATTGATTATAAAATTTTACAAACCTGTAAATAATTCCGGGCGAACAGAAGGCAAAATCACCATTTCCTGCAAGGCCTGTTTAGCAACTTCCTGTCCAGCTACTATATATCCGACCACTCCACCTTTGCACCCCCTTCTACAATTTCATCCAAAATAATTTGCACCAGCTTTGGTTCAACAGAGTTAAATATTTCATTTCATTAAACTATTTTAAGTTTATAGTGCGCGGCCGGCCTTAAACTTCAAATGCTAATTTGACATTTCTCATTTGTCAAAGAATCAGCTGATTATTTTCGGAGTCTTAAATCAGCAGTTTAATATGGCACTGCTCCCTGCGGATTGAATGATCGCTTAACAACAGCGAAGGGAGTCGGCAGTGCGGAGGGAGTGCCCGATCCGCAGTTTTCGAGAATCGAGGCCATTATAAGCTTCTTACAGTGACATATAGTACTGCGTCAGCCCCTTATCTGTAGTGCAGAGTACTATGACAATTCACTTGGATCCGAATCCAATATAGGACTTGTAGATTGTATCCCTGACTGCTGCTGGAAGGAGAGGTTTTCATCTTTTAAGAAATCCTATGCATTGAGATTCTTGTTTTAGATAAAGAAAGCTATATCCAAGATCTTAAGAGATTCCCACTGTCCACAGAGACAGAAGGAAGAACGGTGCCTGTTCTATTAGTGATGAGACAGTACTATGTTTGGCATCCGTTGAATTCGAAACGATTCTTGCATCTCCAGTCAAAAATGAGCTCAGTGTCCCTATTGATAGAGGTGGACATGAGTTCACGTTCAAACAGACAAGTTCTGGCACTTACTTATCTTATTTTGTCGAAGGTATAACGTAGCCTATCATCTTCAGCGAAGCTGTTGAACTGGACTCCTGGGTATTGAGAGAAGAGCCTTTATGAAGATTAGGAAAAAAACGGGTGATACTATTGATCCCTGGGGAACATCGGCCGAATATGGTGAAGGTGTTTAGATTCGACCGCGTTCAATACTGCCAGATCAGCACTAGTTAAAGTATAATGCATGTTTTTCTCAATTTAAACCAGGGTCAATATCTAACTGCTTAAGACCGTTTGAATAAAGTTTTTATACTGTAGATGATCCCATATTATTATGGACTTAATTGGTAGATTAAATGACTTGTTGAATTTTTCATTTTATTTTGACCTACTAATTCTGAGTGGGAGACAATTTGTTTATTTATAATAAATTTGTCACTCGTTCTAAATTCAACTAATGAGTAGAGACAAGCCAATCAAGATAAGAATTAATATGACATTGATTTCGGAGATAATATAGAATTATGATGAGGTATAGAAATCATTGCTTGTGTCATTTGTATTGTATGTATATCTAACAGTCTACGTCATATTTGATTTAAATTTTGAATTTCATAGAAAGAATCATTTGCGTTTTTACTTCATAAAAGTGTGGTATAGCAACATCTTTAAAACTCTCTCTGAAATCATGGTCATTTGTTAGGAACATGACAAATACAGAATCAATCATTTTCAAACTTGAAAATTTAATCCTTTTAAAATTCATCGCTACAAAAAAAATCTTGTCTCAACATTTTCAGATCTAAAAAAGACGTAATTGAAAAGAAAAAAAAATTCGAGCATTTTCCAATTCATTAGGAAATTTTGATCCCCGATTGTCGTCAAAAATTCCACCTGATTATTTACAATTGCATGATAAAACAATAAATCAATGGAAATTCGATAATGAAATGGAAAAGTTCTTCAATAACACCCGTAAAAGCTATCAAAAATGTTAAGATAGTCATTGAAGTCGTTTACAATCGGAACGGACTACTGTCCACTTGAAAGAGAGAGTTGTACAGAGACTATCGTTTTTTTTGTAGTACGATAAGAAGCGTGGTTGGAATTTATCAAAAAAAAAATATTATTATGCAAATAATTTATTATCATTTTAATTTGTATCGAATTGTATCGACACAAAAATTTAAATTTTTTAAATATGATTACAAGAATAGGAAATTGTATTTATTACTGCCTTCCTGTAATCCTTTTTTTTGTATTATTTTTAAAGCAATAAACATACCAAAAATATTTTAAATGCGCTTTAAAATATAAAAAGTCAAACAATAACGAATTGGGTAGACCAATTATTTGCAAACAAACTAACCATTTATTATATACAATCGGACAATGATTTATGGCTAATGATAACGCACTCTATATCCGATAGGGTAGCGGTAGCGTGTTGTCGCAATCCAATGTGTAATAATTGCTGATTAGAAGCTTATTCGGTTTATTATAGCCATAAATTTGTGGTGATATATGAGTGCGTTTTCCACATACCTTGACGGAGGGCACAGGAGTTCAAGGGGAAATTGCAAATATTTAAAAAAAAGAACACACGTGAGATTTGGTTGTTATTATGTAGTATTAATTGTGGAACGTATTTATTATGCCTTGAAGTTATATGACAATTAAGTAGTGAGTTACTAAAAGTCTCGAAGAGCTTGACTTTAATAAATCCACAGGTCCTGATAATATACTCCCTATAGTCCTCAAGAAATGTGTCTCAATTTTGGCTAAACCTCGCCAGAAACTTTTTGCCCTGGCATACGTCTTACCATTTGCTAGTATGTATTTGGTATATTAACAATTGCCCTAACCCTTAATCTTTTTCCGGGCTTGAGATCGGCCTATCCTCTATAAACTTGCAAATTTCACTTATTACACTTTCTTTGAAGTCTTTCCATTTGAAAGATACAAGGTGAGGCAAAAGTAATGTCATAATGTGAATTGGCTGCCATTTTGTTAAAAATGAAAAAAAATTGTCTCTGTTTTAACGGAAAGTTTGAGTATCTTTAAAAACTCATCAATGCCGCATCACTACAGAATTCAGCAATTGGAAGTCTGTAGCTGAATTCTGCAGTGATGCAGGAGTGATGAGTTTTTGTAGTTACCCTTTATTTAAAGGTGTTTCGATCAAAATACGACCTTCTGAATTGATGCACATTTGTACTCGGTTTACAGCATTTTAAATTGTTGCTCGCAAACCCCTTGGCTCCAAATTGGTGATGCTACACCAAACAATCACTTTGAGGGGATGCATTAACTCTTTGTGCATTTCATGTGGTTTTTCCATTGATCAAATAAGCAGTAACAATAATTCCGCGTTCTTCAGGTGTGAATCGCTCCATTTCTTGTTGTCAACTAAAGGCCCAATCATATAGCAAAAACGAAAACGAACCGAAACGAAAATGAAATGAACTTGAAAATGATAGCGATTATATAGGTGCCTGAGCGAATAGGTTTTTGACATTTGTTGACAAGTTCTGCATTGAGTAGAAGAGTTTTTTATTTTCGATAAATACATCTGTTATAGAAATTATATAATTTATGGCGGATGTCGACAAATCACAAGAGAAATCAAAATTTAAATTTTTTCACCTTGTATTAACTGCATTCTTTTAAAATAACTTTGTTTTCGCTCTTTCAACTACTTTAAATTGGAAAACAAACTGTCTGTCGAACTGTCAAAGTAACGGGCTGAATAGCTGAAACGAATACCGAAATGAAATAAATTTATATCTATCGTTCCGTTTCGGTTCTGATCGTTTATATAACCGCGTTCATACATTTCCATACGATTTATTTCCCTCTTTTCGTTTCGGTTCGTTTTCGTTTCTGCTATATGTTTGGGCCTTAATTCTCTATCTGTCTACAACATAAATGTCAAAGCACAATAACATTTAACCCCATTTGCAAAAATTATGGCATATTCACATTATGACATTTGTCCCAACTTGTATAAAAAAATTTTAAAATTATTATTTTCGTTACACAATTTCCAATAACTCATTAAACTCAATTGATTATCACATCAAACGCTTACAACAATAAGAGCCTTTATGTAACTACTACAATCGACTTTAATGTCTGAGCCCTTAAGTGCAAAACAATTTCAAAGATATAATAAAAAAAAAAGACATTTATCTATAATTGTGTAAGCACTTATCCCGAAATTGATAAAGTTCACCAATTTTATTGCAATCAAATCATTTTCTTCATTTCATTCATTTTGTATATATCTGAAATTAACTTTCATTTCTCCCTTGGTTAACATTTAATATAATCCATTTTGTATATCCTTTGAGAGATACATAACATACAAATAGCACAATTCGAAATTGATAGGCTATACACACAAAATACCATTTCTTATTACTTTTATCTTTTATTATTGTGTGCAGCATCCGAGAAAGCAATAAAAAGATCAGCACAGTCAGCCAATGGTCAATTAATGGCTGTATTAAATGAAACGAAACCGCATTAAATTCAAATTAAAACAGAATAATTGCCTTCCTTCAATTGCTGTGTGCTCCTTGTAGTTTTGGTCCAATGTCATCTGTCTCTATGTAGAATAGCAGCAGAAGAGCTAAGACTAATTAATTGGTTTTCTCCTGAATATACCTTTAACCGCTCGTTGTTATATACTTGTATATTAAAGGTACCGGGATCTCTGTCGTCCTGTGGCAATCGTACTTTTCTCCCTTTGAAGATTTAATTTGTCAGAGAAAGCTGGAAGTTGTAATTTTCATGGAACACTTTTAGGAAATGCTTATTACACTTGGTTTAATTAAGTAAACTTGAATCTGGAATAACATGGATAATGGCACTTATTATATATAAAATTTGGGGATGGATATCTTTAAAATTATGTTCATACCTTGGATGGCTCCTTTAAGGAGAGACCTCCACTTCTTACGATTTGGGTTTTTATTCCCACGAGTATAGCGAAAAAGACGTGTCCAACCTGATAGAGCCGCATACCAGGGTAAGGCACTTGTACACACCGACCTTGCACGAGCATCGAACGGCGACGTTTGCAACCAGCGTCTTTAACCAGTGGCTGGCCATTCAGCCCTCGGCACGGTACCTGCACCCCTTCGCTTAAAAGTGGCACTCATGAAAGGGACTGTGGATGGGGATGGGTGGCAGGTATGATATTAATGAGGAGGGAGTAAGGTTGGGAAGACAACTGTCTACTATGTTCTAGAACACATGGCCCAGAGAGAACCCGCGGGACGTACTGGTCACGCATACTTGGTAGACGCCGTCTATCACTCCAAGTTTTAGACAGGCTAAAGAACTAATTGGTGGTCAGTCATCAGCGGAATAGGGGGAATAACATGTAGCATAACATGCACATGCCGTAACTATTCCGGACTGGTGGAAGTGCGATCATAACCTCCTAGCGGTGGCCACTGGTAACTATCCTATGAGAGAGGATAGGCTAACATGATCGGGCTAGTCCCTTCCAAGTAAGGTTGGCGTGAGGCTAATAACCTCACCCGTAAAAAACAAACATGACGGAACGAGCAACATGCCTCGGATACTGGAAAAAACAACGACGACCACGGCAACGAAAAAGGCAAAATGATTTAAGAATTTTCTCATGGAACGTACGAACTCTGTACAAAACTCGAGCTACACAACACCTGGCCGATACCCTGTCAAAATATAAAGCTGACATTACCGCCATTCAGGAGATGCGATGGACAGGGAATGGTGTTTTGCAAAAACCTGATTATGACGTATATTACAGCTGTCATACGAAACACCATGTGCTCGGGGTAGGTTTTATGGTCAGCAAAAGGATGAAGCCTACCATTATCGGCTTTAAAGCAATAAACGAAAGGCTATGTACCCTTCGTGTGCAAGGCAAATTTAAGAACATCAGCCTCATAAACGTTCACGCACCTACAGAAGAGTCCCCGGACGATGAAAAAGAAGAATTCTTCGAAGTAGTTGAACGGGAACTTAATGCCTGCCCCAGGTATGATGTAAAAATCATATTGGTAGACCTGAACGCCAAAGTAGGCCGGGAGCCCGTATACAGGCAATATGTCGGCATCCACAGCTTGCATGAGAACACTAATGACAATGGGCAGCGAGTTATAGAGATGGCAGCAAGTAAGAACTTGGTCGTTGCAAGTACCAGATTTGCGCGTAAAGATATCCATAAAGCCACCTGGATATCTCCTGATGGGGCAACTCGCAATCAAATAGACCATGTGTTGATAGACCGCCGCCACCTTTCGGGTCTGATGACGGTACGAACGTACCGAGGTGCCAACTTCGACTCAGATCACTATCTTGTTGGTATGGTGCTCCGAGAGCGCATTACAACGCTGAAAAGCTTTGTATCCGCTGATCAGGCTCGAATCAACACAGCTGCACTCCGCAACGAAATGGCCAGAAACAGCTACGGTCAGGCGTTAGAACTCGCACTCAGAAGAGCAAGTCCTGGGGATGAGATGCCGGGCGTCGACGAGAGCTGGACCCGCCTTAAAAATACTGTCATTAGTACTGCTGATTCCATCTTAGGGAGAAGTCGTAGAGATCGGAACGACTGGTTCGATAATGAATGCAAGCTGGCAACTGAACGTAAGAATGCTGCGTATCGAGCAATGCAGCAGTCTCAAAGAACACGAGCACGCGAAGAGAAATATAAA
The DNA here is from genome assembly GCA_963855945.1 of Thereva nobilitata. Classification (NCBI taxonomy): domain Eukaryota; kingdom Metazoa; phylum Arthropoda; class Insecta; order Diptera; family Therevidae; genus Thereva; species Thereva nobilitata. Next base: position 96,382,359 of record OY979698.1, read on the forward strand.
GAGCTCAGAAAAGAAGAAAAGAGAATTCACAAACGAAAAAAGGAAGCCTGGGAGAAAAATCTCGTTTGTGAACTAGAACGCTACAGAGAGCGACGGCCGCACCAGGCGCCGGAGTTCTACCGAAGAGTACGCGGTATGACGCAATTCACACCTCATTGCACATACTGCAAGGACAAAGAAGGGAATCTGATCACCGATCCTCAAGGCATCTTGGAGCGATGGGAAGAGCACTTTCATGAATTGCTAAATGGCGAGCTAACGGAGGATTTGGAGGCTCCACCAATATCTGACGATAATGCTATGCTGTCACCACCAAGCTTAGCAGAAGTTAGCAGTGCCATCACCAGGCTCAAAAACAACAAGGCCTCGGGTGCAGACGGCATCCCTGCGGAGCTGGTTAAATATGGAGGGCCTACATTACACCAAGCGATTCATGAATTAATTGTGCAAGTATGGGAGCAGGAAGCGATGCCAGAAGACTGGAGAAAAGGCATCCTCTGCCCGGTACATAAAAAAGGAGATATCACAACGTGCAGCAATTATCGTGGTATAACGTTGTTGAGTACCGCGTATAAGATATTCTCCGCCATCCTACAAAACAGGATGGCCCCATACGCTAGAAACATCATAGGCCAATACCAGTGTGGCTTCAGCCCAGGCAAATCAACAACCGATCAGATTTTCACTTTGAGGCAGGCTATGGAAAAATGTCTAGAGTTTCAAAACTCAATCCAACACCTCTTCATAGACTTTAAAGCCGCCTATGATAGCATAGCCAGAGTAGAACTCTACAAAGCCATGAGAGAATTCGGCATTCCCAATAAGCTGACAAGACTATGTAGGTTGACCATGACCAATGTGACAAGCCAAGTAAAGGTATCCGGAATACTGTCCAGACCAATCAACATCTATAATGGACTCCGACAAGGGGACGGTCTGGCCTGCCTCCTTTTCAACCTGGCGTTGGAGAAAGTGATCCGAGATTCGGGCGTGACATCAAGGGGCACAATCCTCCACAAGTCCACCCAATTACTGGCTTACGCAGACGACATTGACATCATTGGAAGAACATCAACAGCTGTACAAGAAGCTTTCATCCAGATTGAGCGGGCGGCAGGAAATCTAGGACTGCACATCAACGAAAGCAAAACAAAGTACATGGTGGCCTCGTCTGCAAGAACACCTAACATTGGTCCCACAATCAAGGTAGAGGAACACGAGTTTGATGTGGTAAAATCATTTACCTACCTTGGGTCAATAGTAGCAGCCGACAATAGCATGGAACCTGAAATACGCGCACGACTGCTAAAAGCCAACAAAGCCTACTATAGCCTGTCAAGGCTCTTCAAATCCAAGCATCTAACCATAACGTCTAAACTTTTACTATATAAGACGATGGTCTTGCCGGTCCTCACATATGCATCCGAAACGTGGGTGCTTAGCAAAAAGCACTCTAACCTCTTGGCGGTGTTCGAGAGGAAAATACTTCGGAGGATTGTTGGCCCCGTATGTGAGGAAGGACGATTCCGGAGACTCTACAATGACGAGATCTACGAGCGCTATCGCGACATAGATGTTGTAAGGAAAATAAAGCTCGGTAGACTCCGGTGGGCAGGACATCTAGCTCGTATGAGTGAAGATGAGCCTGCTCGGAAAGTTCTCTGCGGTAAGACTTATGGGGTGCGACAGCGAGGGAGACCCAACCTCCGCTGGAAGGATGGCGTAGACCAGGACGCTCAGAGCATAGGGATGCCAAATTGGATGACATCGGCTCAGAATCGGGACCGGTGGAGAGAACAGTTGCGAGAGGCCAGGACCGGATCCCGGTTGTAGAGCCGTTAAAGAAGAAGAAGAAAGAACTAATTAGACCCTTTGCCTTAATATTTGACTGGCCACGTGGGGCAGCGGTACCACCTCTACAACCTAAGACTGTCTTAAGAGATAGAATGCCGTCTCTGCATGGAAGGCGACGAGACTTCCACACAACATGTTCTCGTGAATGTCCTGTCTGTCCTAACTTAGAAGAACATTTTTTTAAATATCTTCTCAGCCCCGTTCAGGTCCGGTCTTCTTCAACTAAAGACCTTCTTGCCTTCTCGTCCAGAAGGCCAACGATCTTCTCCGTCGTTAGTGGGGCATGTACCCAATAGGTCTAACTTGGACGCTGTATTCACCATATGAGTTGCCCCTATACTCAATAATAATAATGTTGCAGTTCTGTATATTGACTACTCACATAACTACAAAATATTTCCTAACTATAAAGCTTAGGTCATTTCATACACTTTAATTTACACAATTTCATCTGAGGACAGACATTGAATATCAAGAATTTTCTATATCCCCAGGAGCCACACACACAGTTTTTTTTTGCAAAGAGCAGATAACATTTATTGCATTTCTCACAAATATTTCCTCCCCCACGTTGACATTTTCCAGTCCAGAAAAAGAACTAGCAAGAATTGTTTTTGGGCATTATATACATACATACATACATATAGATACATAAAAGATGTTTTTAAATATTTAAACCGAATTGCATTAAACAAATTGAATTTGTCTCTAAGCTCACACCCTAGCCACCACAAAATCATTTGCATAGAGCCTAACCAAAGCAATTGCCCTTTACCACAACCAACAAAAAGAGGTCTGTGTACATAATGCCTAGTCCATCCTGAATCAGCACTAGAACAGAAATATTATTTTGCATAAATTGATCCCTACACACATAATACGTGTATACTAGATCCGCATATGGCATATCGGGGATACACTGGCAGCTCTACATACATATATACATGGTGAATATGCTGTGAAATAATTTTTCTCTCTTTCAGATACTAGGCAAAATGGAAAAACGTTAAATGTCCCCTCAGCATTGGATTCCTTTAACGCAAGGATCCTGAGTCAACAACAGCAGAGCAACAGTAACATTGAACAATCATGGATATTTGGTCTATGTTTGCGGTGTCGGGTCGAAGATACTAGCCCATCCTGGGAGCCACCTCACTGGCAGAAGGTTTGTCCTTATCCATTATGTCCCTCATTCCGACAGTTTGCCCGGATCGTTTCGCTTATTCTCATCGGTAAGTATAATCCGACCTAAGTAAAACATTATTTGCTTACATAAAACTTTCACCTCCATACCTGCAGGCCTCCTAATCTGGATTACGGCTTGTGTTATAATAGGGAAATCTGCTGCTCCAGGTGGGCAGCTTTTCGGATTAGTCGTGTTAACTGTTGCATCCAATTTCGGAGGTTGGCTTATATCCCTGACAACCCTGCCGAGGCTAATTGGAATGCTGCTGGTCGGAATTCTATTTCAGGTAAGAAGACTTTTATTTATTCAGTCACCTTGAAAGCGTATAACAACTTCAAACTTTTTCCTTTACGTCTATTCCCCTTAACGCAGAATGTCGGCTGGGTTAATTTGGAAGGTGACTTTACTGCTGTCACTGTGGAATTACGGAAAATAGCATTGACAATTATCCTGATTCGGGCTGGCCTAGAAATGGAGCCGGAGGCTTTTAAAAAAGTTTACAAAACAATATTAAAACTGGGAATAATACCATGGCTGGTGGAGTGCTGTGTTATTGGAGTTATGAGTCATTTTTTGCTCCACCTACCATGGATCTGGGCCTTTTTATTGGGCTCCATCATAGCGGCTGTATCCCCGGCCGTTGTTGTTCCATGTCTATTTCGTTTACGAACGAAAGGTTATGGTGTTGCAAAAGGTATACCAACCCTCATCATAGCTGTTGCAGGCATCGACGATGCCTTGTCAGTTGCTATTTTTGGTATTATAACCAGCATCATGTTTTCGGCAAACGATGTCCCATACCAAATATCACAAGCTCCAGTATGCATAGTTGGTGGTCTTGCGTTTGGCGTTATTTGGGGCTTAATGGCACGATATATACCAGAAAGGGGCGATGCCTACGTTGTGCCTATAAGAACGATACTTCTTTTTGCTGGCGGACTTATGGCTATATTTGGTAGCGAGAAAATTGGATACGAAGGAGCTGGCCCCTTAGGAGTTGTATTTGCCGCATTTGTTTCCAATCTTTTCTGGTGCAGACAGGGATGGGAAATTGAAGACAATCCAGTTTCAACAGCTTTTGAAATATTCTGGATGATATTTGAGCCAATTCTATTTGGTATTACTGGAACAACTGTTAAGGTGAGTGAAAATTAAAATTATTTAGTTTTACAGAGTTTAAGTCTCTTTAAAGTCTCTTTAAAAATAAAAATCGATGCCATCGATTCGTATCCAATCTGTGAACTTCATCCTCTTATCACTTATATAATTTCTTTCACAGATCAATGAACTAAATCCCGATATTGTATCTGTTGGAATTGGTTGCCTCGCAGCTGGTGTTATTGTCCGTATATTCTGTACAGCTGGTATAGCATTTGGTGATCGGCTTAATTTAAAGGAAAAATTTTTCGTCGCCCTATCATGGATGTCCAAAGCAACAGTTCAAGCAGCTTTAGGACCAGTTGCTCTCAAGCATTTAGGTGAACATAGCGACGAAAAAGAAAAGAATTATGCAGTCATTGTCCAGACAATTGCAGTTTTAAGTATTATACTAACTGCACCATTGGGAGCGATTTTAATATCAATAACTGGTACAAAACTGCTTACAAAAACAAAACAACCACAAGTTGTTGAAGGTAACTACAATCGCTTCTTATAATTTTTCTTAATTAATATATTTTTTATTTTTTCCCAAATCGCACAAAAGGATGGAGAAGAAGCCATCGGCCATCTATTAGAGATATCAGTATTATTGATGAAGAGGAAGAACGTGACGATCCAGAATTAGCCGATGATAAAACAACGGTTAGCAATACTAATTCGAATGCTCATAAAATAAATCCAGAATATACATACACTAAATAGATAAAAGAAAAAATAATAAATAATAAAATAATTCCAGTGCTTACCATTGTATATATTTATAAATAAGTTATATATTTTGTATTTGTATTGTAAAATTTTTAATGTAAAGACAAATTGTTAGTAGACAAATTTTACATTTGAACAAGTTCTGCTCATCCTAATTTACCAATAATTTATAAGAAGTATATTTTATGCATAAATTCCGTTTATTTTTTAGATGGAAGATTTTGTTCATTGAATTCGCTGAAAAAATAAATCGTTACGTTTAGTAGCACCATACATGTAAACATTGGTTTTTTTATTTGGGTAATTAATATGGTCTGGGAGAACAAGGAGAATATACTAGATATGAAAGTTTAGATAAAGGAAATGAGCCCCAAATGCATAATAAGTTAAGTGCAGGGCTGTCTCCAATGCCACCAGAGGCCCAATTAGCCCTTTGGCGCGCCACAAAACTCATGTACCTAAAGTTTGGTGGTTGTTCGACCGACTGTGGCGCATGTCTAAAACTATCTGTGGCTTCATCAGAAACTAGAGATCTAGAAATTCCACAACGTCACTGCCAAGTGGGCCAAGTCTTTCAAGAGATAGTATAGGTCTCAGTGCTAGCTGCCTAGGAGCAGGTGGTAGTCAGGGACAGCCTTTTTGACCGCGTCTGCAGGGACGCCAACTATTTCGATTTTCGAACCCCGGAGAGAGGGTAGGTAGTTGGCCCCCTCGTTCCCATCTATATACCTATGCCGCGTAACCCAGACGAGAGTCACGTTATGCTTTCTACCGAACTTATCTAGCTCAGCTCTGCGTCGCTCCACTAGCTTGGAGCGCATGACTAAATCTAGAGCTTTTATATATTCTTGGCTATCTAGGAATATTCCAATGCTACATAATTTCGTTGATTAAATGTAAGCGGTCGCAACGATTACCTGTTATGCAATGCTGTAAGGGATCGTGCAGGCTCTGTCCGCACAGAACGCGACCACCGACTGCAGTAAACGTGAATGATGCAAAAATCCCTAAGGTAAAGGACGAAGAAATTGTGGAAGCTGCGAAAACGGATTGCCGCTGAAAAAGCCCCAGGCTGGACGGTATACCGAACAGAGCAGGAGTGTTTCCTGAGCAATGAAAGCGTCAAAAGCTTGTGCTCATCCCGAAGCCGGGTAAGCCCCAGGGGACCTGTCGACCTATAGGCCGATATGCCTCCTAAACACTATGGGCAAGTTTTTCCAACCGGTGATATACAACAGATTACTCCCAAGCGCGTAGAGGAAAGGCGGCTTGTCCGTAAGGCAATTCGTCTTCAGGAAGGCTAAATCGACAACGGATGCTCTCAGTATGGTGAGTAGCTCCTGGCAAGGGCACCCATGGATGTGAATATGAGTTTCGCATTGGTAACCCTTGACGTGAAAAATGCTTTCAACACCGCGAGGTGGAGCAAGATCGCGGAGACGTTGATAACGCTGGATCAGACGAAAGAATAAGGAAGTGCAGGACAACTGGCGGAGGGCTCCATCCTAGGCCCTCTCCTGTGGATTATCATGTGTGATGAAGTACTGGCGCTGAAGAAGCGGTCGCTGTTGGCTTCGTCGATAACATCACGGTCGCAGAAGTAGCAAAGCGGCTCGACGAAATCGAGATATTCGCTTACGAAGTGGTATGGGAGATAAAGATGTGGCTGCAAAACGCAAGTCAAATGCTAGCTGAGCACAAAACGGAAGTAGTGCTTATCAGCAAGCGAGAAAAGGTGAAAGTAGATGACCAAGTCATCCGCTCCAAGCCCGCACTTAGATACCTGAGAGTTATGAAGCCGACGCCTCCTAAACACGACAGTGGTTAGTTCGGTCTTATAGTATGCAGCGTCAGTGTGGGCAGGGGCTTCAGACAGAAGGAAAGTAAGGTATGCGTATCGGCTAAGTGCACTTTGAGCATGCTCTGCATACCGTACTATGTTATACGGCATACCTTCATCATTTAAAGTAGAAAGTCCGGGCGATAGAGGAGCATTTAAATGCCCGAAGTTTGCGGAGCATAGGGTTGTGCTAGAAACAGCCGCTTAGGTGCAGCTAACGCTGCGGAACATCCTTGTCCACATGAGTCGGAGGATGTATGGAGAATGAAGGACATACACCAGAAGCTTAAGCAATACGAAGCTCAAAGAATCAGAGAAAGGAAAAGAAGAAGTAGCAGTTAGATAGCTGATCCAGCACCGCGACGCACTGGCGTAAGCCTGTAACGCGAGGAGAATGAGAACTAGACTAGAGACCCACAGAACCGAGCGGCAGCAGCCACTTATGTAGCCAATTAATTGGTAGCTTCATTGAAGCCACCTTTTTCACAAAGGAAGGTCGCTGATCCGTATTGTCTCCTGTTTTGGACATCGGTCCTACAGGAGATCGAGCACACATCCCTGCTACTACCGCCTATATTAAAGATAGACGCCTACCCAAGGTCCTCTGGCTTTTCAACCATCGGTGAATATCCGTAGATCAAATTTCTTCAGGCGTCTACGTTTCCCCACTCTCTTCTTGAGGGTATTTCGACGGAAAAATCCTTTCTGAAGGTCAATCTAAGGCGAACGTAGTCTGTGGTTGTGGTGACCATACCTTTGGCTAGCAAATCCAAGATTTTGCTATGACCGTAGGGTTTTGAGGTCCACGCTCCGGATTCCCTCAATAAAAGGCACTGGACGAGGGTAGGTGTAAAGGGCGTTCGTGAGGCATGTTTCTTGCCATCCGCTGAACACTTCCCAGCTTTATGAAATTATAGATCCTGCTCAACGTTGGCCATCACACTAGCCGCGTTATACGATTGGATGTACCACGTCTGTGTTCATACACAGGACCACCTTTCCTGACACCATTATCACTAGGTCATGTGGGTGTGCTATTTTTTTTTTTCTGGTGTGAGGTATTGTGTCCAAAAGTACTGGCCTTCATTTGGCCTATTGTACTACACCCCTATACCTCATATTTGTAGGCCAGACCACTTGAACAAATTCAGCAGTCTCCCTAGTGGCTTGTTGCTTAGACTTGAATGTTCCAGCAGCGACTCCTCGAACAAAGAAATGCTGCTCCTCGCTATTGCGGGGCACTCACAGAGAACGTGGAGGGGAGACTCGAATATGCTATTACCTTAGCTCCGCTTGTATCTAGCTTTTGTACTATGCTATTTATCGTTACTAACCTCAGTAAAGGGAAGAACCCTCCTCCTGATTTTGAACCTATTTTGGAGTATTTCATTGTCATCTTGATTCCCAAATTCGCTTGAATTATTCTCGAGCTCAACATAGTCGTCAGCCATTGCCTTAAGGCATGCTTCTACCTTTATTTACATACTATAATAAAATTAATACATATTTTCAAAACTGTACATCTATATTTTTATTTTCAATTTACATTTTAATTCGTTTTAATTTTAAGCTCTTTGTATTCCTGATAATCTTCCGGCGTTCTTCTTTATGTTTCTTCATTTCATACTCATGTTTCTTTATATTTTTATTTGGCGCCTTAATTTCAAATTTCATTTCCTTATTACCTAAACTATTTCCAGTTGAATATGCTTCTACCGTAGATTGTTTCTTCAATCGATCCTGCAGGCTTAATTTAACCGATTTTTTACTATATAAAGTTGATTTTACTGGAACTAAGCTGGGAGTGGCAACTCCATTTATCTCAGTATCACCATCAATTTCTGCCTCTTCTTCTTCTTCCTGTTCTTTATCTCTTTTTATTTGCTTATATGCTTTCTTCATTTCTTTTGAGAACTCTCTAGTCCTGGTTTCATCATCGGAACTTTCATCGTTTTCACTCTCATCGTTATCCTCGTTATCAACAAACAAATTCTCATCATCATCTGAACTTTCTTGTTTTTCATTTTCCTCTGCATGAAGCTCCTGCACTTTGTCCACTTCGATTCGTTCTTTTTTAGCTGGTTTATCTTTACCTAACCGATTCAAAACTGGTGCAAGCATTTTGTATTCTTCAGCATTTTTATCTACAGTGAAGTCGGGATTTTCAAACATTGCACTGAATCGATTATCTTGAAGCAGATTTGGTCTCTTCTGTTTCTTTGTTTGATTCTCTTCTGCCTCAAGGATTCTAATCGCTAAATCTTTATTAACTTTTGGTAAATTTGCATTGAGTTGAATCCTGCTCGGCCTTTCAGCTTCAATTTGTTGTCGAATTTTATCTTTTCTAAATTGATCAAATGCAAACGGCTGAACAACAGCTTTAGCCTTGTTATATAGACGAACATCGATAAAGTAGCTGAAAAATAATTAGTTGGTATTAAATTTTTTGATTACTTTTAATTAATTACCCATGCATGTACGCTCTTAGCAAATTGGTGCCAATCAAATGTTCTAGTCCAAGTTCTTCAAGTTCTTTCTTTGTTATAAATTGATAATCATCGTAAATATGTTCAACAGATTCGGACTCGATTTCTTCCGTCAGATTGTCCAAGAATGAGCACCACTTAGGTGCTGGACCAAGACTTGGAATGTAATATGTTTGCATTTTTACGTCTTCTTGCGTTAAAAAGAACATTCCAGTGCTTGGTATTGTGCAGAAATCATTAAAGTTCGACTGTGATTCTATGTAAGCTGTTTGTTTTCCCTAAAATATAAAAGATATATAAGCTGAAATAATTGCAAAAAATAAGGTCACATACGGTTTGTTCATTCCATATCTTTAACATAGAAGAATCTAGTGAATACACAGCAGTGGCATATGGATTAAAATTGATTCTTTTAATCGGTAATTTATTTAAATGATCCTTAATTAATAGAGGCTCTCTTGAACGTATATCGTAAAGCAGAACATGACCTGATGCAGTTCCAACGGCCATATGTAGTCCATTTTTAAATTTTAAGGCGGAAATCTTTAAATTAAATAGAATCAATTAGAATTCATTAAAAACAGCACTAATATATTTACGGATGGAAATGTCTTGCAATTGGGCAGCTTCATTGCAACATCAAGCGTTGCACATTTCCGTCGTTCCCGGGGATCCCAAGCTTCTACAGTTCCTTCTTGTGATCCAGTTATTAGCAAATGATGTTCAGGATTTATTTCACATGCATTTAAACAGCTTCCTTCCGATTGAAACGGTTGCAGAAACTGTCCCCGTTCTAAATTTAATCTGTATATGTCCTAGAAAAAATATTTTTTTGTTCCTTTTGAATCCTGCATGTCTTTTAATTACTTACACTTGATGTCCCCACAATAAACAAATCACATGATGGAATATGATGCTTTAAATCTCGTCCAAATCTTGGTATCCGAAGCCTGTAATGTCGCCCATGAGCAGCATGAAACTCCAGATATCTATCGCATTGTAGAAATACCTGAAACATAATTAACTATTAATGCTATTCAAGATTAAATAAAACTACAGACTAATTTACTGTAGTCATCGCTGAGGACTTCAAATGTTGTCACTTCGGAATCAAAGCATCTTTCAAACTTTTGGGATAGATTTAATACTTCAAAGCATTTAACTCGAGGCTTGTAGGTTCCTGTAGCTAAAATATACTGATTATCTGGTGACATTCGTATAGAAGTAGAAACTCCCGGCATATCAAAATCTTGAATTAATTCAATTTGCCGTCGAGAATCTACTTTCTTCTTGAGTTGTGAGCGCTTTCTTCTATCGGTCAACCACTAGAATAAAACGATATTTAGGATTGTAAATTAACGGAATATAAAGTTCTTACATCTGGAATTGATTTCCCCGCACTCAAATTATAAATTTTTACATCATTCACATCATTAACAAACATTTTTACTAATTTTTTGTATCATAAGTTCTCATAAACAATTCCCACGTGCATATCTAACAAACTGTCAAAGTTTGACATTTCTCTTATAGTATAAACGCACCAGAAAAAGTTTTTTTTTTTGATAAACAAAAAAAATCGAAAGCTGTGGAATCCAGGAAAAGTTGTCTGAGATTATTTTGGACACGAAAGCTGCAAAGAGGAGGCCATCTACTTGCGAGTGTTAAGAACATCTATGTTGTAGACTTAAACCACTTAAACTTGTATTTACAGGACTTGCTGTACTTCATACGCACATGGTGAAATGGTGAAAATGGTTGATTTTAAAGTGTTTAGGCCCATTCAGATCCAGCAGCAGCAGCGGCAGCAAGTTTATTTTACTAGCAATCGGTGCTGCTTTTGTTGTCATATGACCACCATTACCCAATAGGAACTGTTTGCTGCTGATATTTTTGTTGCGCTGCTTTGAATCTGATACAGCCTTTTAGGCCCATTCAGATCCAGCAGCAGCAGCGGCAGCAAGTTTATTTTACTAGCAATCGGTGCTGCTTTTGTTGTCATATGACCACCATTTGCCAATAGGAACTGTTTGCTGCTGATATTTTTGTTGCGCTGCTTTGAATCTGATACAGCCTTTTGGTTTTAGTTTTGCTCTGTTAAAAATAAGCTTGAAATTTGTGCGTGCGAAAATAGTTGGAGAAAACTTTTATTTATATTTCATGTGCAAGTTAAATGTATTTACAATATAAAAAAGGAAGCAAGGTAAGAACTACTTATCTTAAATATGAACTGTTGTTTTGCGGTTAAGAGACCCCGAAACCGGAAAAAGTTTTTGTATAATATTAGCGAAAGAGTATTAACCAGTAAATGGAAACGTTTAACGTCTGCCTTTCGAAAATCATTTCATGCTAGTATTTGAGGGCTAATTTAAAATAAATAATTTATATTTGGGTGTTGAATAGACCTGAATATTATAACATTTTTCGGAGACTGCGCACTAAAAGCCAAAATTCGCCATTTTACAAAAAACAATAGAATAATGGCAGTTGCCATTTGTATGACCTTTTCAAATCAACTGCAAATAAGGGTTATAGTCTAAGCAATGACGCAAAAAATTCCCAGTAGAGGAAAAAATACATGTAGAAGCCAATTTTGACACAGTTATAGGGGAAGGTGTCCTTAACAACATACTAAAAATATTTGGGGGGGGGGGCAGGTGTTCTTTTTCCAGTTTTTCGTTATTAACTCGAAAACTACGGCCTCTAGCGAAAAAATGTCCAGATACTAAATTAATCTACATAAAGTTCTCTACAAAAAAGATGTTTTGCCACTAGAGGACAACGCAACTCTCGATTTACCCCAAAGCACCAATATAGACGTTGGTTTCCTTCTTTACCGCATGAAGTTGAAAGAGTCCTCCTGCTCCTATATTTCTTCAATTTGCCATTAGTACATTGCCTATGTACAGAAATAATACGGTGAAAATTGTACGATGGTTTTTGTTGGTTACAGTGATGTGAACAGCATTAAAACGAGCAGAGCAGAAGCGAATAGGGCTAACAAAAACTTCACGATCATCACGAACAAAATAAGACTGATCCACTTGCTCACCGAGAAAATGTCAGCAGCAGGGATTGAGACAAATGTTGCTACAGCGTATGCTAATGGCACTATTGTGAGGTGCGGTTTGGATAAAGCTTCTGTACATACAACACTGGGAGCATGTAGAATTGATAGTTCTTCTCATTGGATTGGCACCACCATCAAACAACATGTGTGTATGTACTTCATAAATCCAAGCCGTGTAAAGGTGGAGACCTTATCGTTTTCGGTGCGACAACTTCAACAGCTTCCATTCACCAAAACGATCCTCCCTTCGACACCACCTCGGCGAAACATGGAAAGAGCAAAGTGGGAATCACTAAGCTCTTCTGGCGTCCTTTGACTTGATAACGCTCAAATAGTCAGCCTTATTCTCGTTGTCGAATGACGTGACAAATGTCACTTCGACCTTAAATTGGTATTCTCATTGTCAATCTAAGAGACTCCTGGCGAGTATATCTACAAACGTCGTATTCTGATTTTCGCAAGGTGGTGTGTGAAGTGCCATTTACCTCGATACGTTTATAGGTATGGACAGTTTCATTCCACCGCGTCCCTCGTAGTCACATCACTCGCCAACGCGAATAACCACCAGTATTCTTTATTCACTGTTCATAGTATTCTTTATTCGCTTCAGATGCACCATACCACAGCTAAGAACAAAATGGTTAACATTGTCTGGGTGGGGTGCTGGGGTCCGTATAAATTCCAGAAATTATATGTTCAGCGACCTGCTTTCGATGCTTTTTGAAAAAAATGAGCTTTTTTTGGAATGAGTCATGCGGCGACCCCTTTCATGCCTAAAATACTAGTCATAATATTATGAAAGGACTTTAAATATACCTTTTCAACTCTCTAAAGGGCCCAATACATGAGCGCTCCATCCGACCACGGTTGTGTATTGGGCCCTTTAGACTCATGGACGACGATTTTCGAGCAACAGCTTGTTGTTCGAAGACGTTGAAGATCCATCAAAACGAGGCAAATCAACTACCACTTCTCGGTCTTTTTTGAATGTTTTATCCCATACATATGACGTTTTCGATATGCAGGATTCACGGTAGGCCGTCTGAAACATTTTCAACGATTCGGCATAAGGAATTTTGTTTGAAACACAAAATTTAGGACAAACTTTTTGTTCAACTAAGCGTAAAATTCGCGGAATACTTGAAAGTATGATTACCATACTACTGTAAACACAATGAGTGATAGATGGAGATCAAATTATACGCGGGAACTCGATACAGTAATACTAACTTTAACTTACAAAAAACAAATCTAGGATACTTGTTCCACAGTGTATGTAGGTTGCAATGCAAAGCATTAAGTTGTCTCATTCGTTGTAGGGAGGCCCCAGCGGACTTCTACTCTCTATATTGTAATGTAACTAACAAAAAAATAATATGACAAAATGCAAGTAGAATATTGTTTACATAAATTAATTTTATTTAGTGCATTATTTTTTTTTTTTTTTCAATTTTCACGAAATTTTTTTTTTAAAGATCACTGGTTGTTTTTTTTTCTTTCTTTCAATTAAAAAAAAAAGTTCAGCTGTGTTCGGCATATATAAGTCTTAATAATGTAAAATAATTATTATTTAAAAAAAAACGTTTTTAATAATAAAACTATTTATAAAAATCCGTAAATTATTCCTAAAAAAATGATAAATTTGATTTGTTTTAACTTCTTGGCATATTTGTACAAGTATAAATTACAATTAGTGAAAAAAGTCTTTTCTTGTCGCTGGTGGTGCGTTGTTATATTTAAAGGATTTCATAAGAAGCCCATATCAAGTGCTGTATATAATGCCCTGATGTCACTGTGGCTTGATATGCGCCAAAATGGAAAGTTTAAATTTTTTGCAGCGGTCTCTTCGTCGGGTCCATCACCTATTACAACGTAAGTACTTTTTCTTGTAAATCTTGTTACTATCCTCTCAAAGCATGACTCTTGACCTGAAAATAGATGAAAGACTTTGTTAGTTATAGTTATTTGAGCTTTAATATTGTGTAAATTGAGCTCTCTTATACTGAAGATGTGTTACATATGATTCGAGAATGTAATTACAATGGAAAGGACCTATTGCATACAACTTACCAACTTTATGTGCGCTGTATATGTTCTCTATGGAAAATATTTGTCCTAATCCAAATAACAAGACCTTAGCCAAAGCGGGCGCTAATTGTGTCGTTGTTACAAGAACATTTACACAGTTCTCTCGTTGTGCTATCATATTCAAGCATTTCGTTGCTAAGCTCGCCCAATTATCTGTTGCTAATTCTATTTCGGATCTAACTTGAAGCCATTGATCACGTTTTGGTTGTCCCAACAATCCGCCAACACTAAAAAAAGATAATACAAAATATTAATCACTTAACCTTGAAACTATAGTTTAATACTTACTTATTTCTGTACATGTTATAAGTCTCCTTAATTTTTCTGTATCGAAATGCTAGCTTTCTCATCCAATCAACGCCACCTCTAACGCCAGTAGGTAAACACAGATTTGGCGGGGCTCCTTGAGGTGTTCCAGCATGAAAACCATCATTGGCGAAGTTATAATTTGAAAGGTCTTGTCCATTATCATCAGACGAGACATCGTCGATGTGGACCTGATCACAGTCTTCAATTTCATTAAAAAAGAAATGGGTATCTGCCATATTAAATATCAGCTCCTCCATTCGGAAGGCCAATTGTAGCAGATGATTAGGATCCTTGCTATATCTGTTTGCAAACGATCCGGATAGAAGCGTGTGAAAGATTATTATGGTTTCATCAAGATCCCACACAAAAACACGCTCCGGTGACTTAACATTGTCTGGTGCTCCAGAATCTGAAGCAGTACTCCTTGTTGGGCTGGGATGTGCATGCCTTCGCCCTCTCGAACGGCCACTTTTGCTTGTTGGTGTGGCTTTGGTTGTTAAGCCAGTATTTGGTGAAATAGGAATTGGCGAATTTGGAGAATGTGTATGCAATATTGGTGTAGTTGAATGGCCATCGGAAGGACTTTCCGAAAGACCAGCAGAAACATGAAAACCATGACTTGCGCTCGATCCTGGTGAACTGACATACGGCGAATATCCTGTTGGACTGTAATAATTGCTATATTGGTCGTTGTAGTAACCTGTATAATCCTGTTGGGTTGATCCGAATTGTCCAAAATTATTGTAGCCATATGTGGAATAAAGCTGCGATGAATTATTATTAGTTGCTGCAGCCGCTGTGTAGCTTGATGCCAAATATGTATTTGGAGATGGGATTTTAGCCGGTGCTCTTGTTGTGTACGGCGATCCATATGAGGGATAAAACGAAGGTGTATATTGCTGCATGGTATTGTAGTAACTATAATATTCTTGCTTATGGTCGTAGCCACTAGCAACTATGTTTGTACTTTGAACAGAAGATGCGGAAGCACCTTCAACCAAACTCGTGTTCGGATTCGAACAGAATATGGCTGAATCAATGTGTGGCCCCGGACCGATTAAGCCTGATGCAGACGATGTACCAGCAACTACTGAATCAATTCCAGGGCTTCGATTTTCCGACTTTACTGCACTAGATTCAGATAACCAATGTGACATTCCCAGATCAGACGGCAAACGTCCAGCACTGGACGACGACGTAAGATTGATACCGGAGTTAATTGGTAGATTATCATTAGATGCTACGTCACTTGAACTAAGAGGGAGCCCGAGTTGATTGGTATTTGCGGAACTTGTTGTGCTTGTTCCATGTGATGTAAGATTTAATCCTCCACCACCACCACCATCAATACTTGAACTGGATGTGTTTATTGTTGCGGAACCAATTTGATTGTTAGTTAGGTGAGATATTGACGATTGTGCGAAAGAAACTGGCGGTGATTGTAGTATTAAACTTCCATTATTATTGATTGGAATACTTGAAGATATTGCTAATGGGCTGCATTGTCCACTTGATGTTGTTGTACTGCATATCCTTTAAATAAATAAATAAAATATACTTTTAATATTACATTTGAAACAAACAAAAAAAAACATATTTACATTAGGATTAAGAATAATTTCGTACCTCAAAAAGAAAAAAGGCACAATTTTAAAACCATTTGTTTAGCATGTGTGTGGATGTTTTGTTTTTTGTTATTGTTTTTAATCCGAGTTCTGCTAAGTCCCATTTTCTATGAAGCCCACTTTCAGTCGGCGTTTTATTTTGTTATGGGTTTGAGGGTTTCTTGATGACGAGTTTTTTTTCGAAGTGGATACAGATGAGGAGCCAAAAGAGATCAATTCTGTGATAATGAAATATAAACACAAATAACAGTACGATTTTCCGTGTCAATCAAAGGAGATTAATTTTTTGAACGGTTAAAGGGTCAAGGTCCCGAATTCATCATTGATTTTTATTTTCGTTTTTTCAGAATGTAGAGATTTCAGTAAATTTGTAGATATACATATGTGAAGAGACAATGCAAAAAAGCGAAAGAATCAATGTTGTAATTTTATTTTGGTCGATTAATGTTTGAATTAAAATTGATTTTATTTAAAATAATTGGAGATTAAGTTTAATTACAAATAACTCGAAATTTTGATATTGAAATTATGTTAATTTGTACTTGCGTGTTTTATAACCAATAATTGCTCAAAAGCAGTTTTGAAATGATTTTTACCTATACTTATGACATGAATAAAATATGAATGAATCCAAAACATTATCAATAAATCTTGTCAGAATTCGGATAACAAAATTCCAAGTATCCTTCTAAATAATGTGTTTACAGATTTAAAATAGGGGAAAAAAAACAATTTTCCAGAATGATGCATGATCTTCATCTCGAGAAGGTTACCCTTCATATTACCAAAAAATGTCGAAGCAGATTAACCTCTTGAAATGTGTTAAGAAGATCATCATCAAAAAGATCGTTAGAGAGTGAGTTAGTCGACAAAAACGAACACGTGTTTGAAAAAAACAGATATTTTAAAAATGTATATTCTAAAAAGCAGAAAAACGAAAATGCCGCACACAAAAACGAAATGTGGATTATTACAAGTATAGAAAATTTTTTGGCACATGTTGAACTTTATTTTTTTTCTTATGTGTCCTTAAAAAGACACAACAAGTGTTCGCCACAAGACCGGGAAATAATCTTAACATTTTTAAGATGAATTAAACCGAACAACGAGCGACCTTTATAGTTAAGTTTTTTTTTTATGTTCCGGATGGTTATGAAATTTTGTTTTTAAGTTTATACAATATATAGAAAAAAAAGAGACGTAGTTTATTTTTATTATTAAAGCTGTTAAGCGAAAGTGTTTGTCGAAGTGGCAGAACGAGAAGCCTGATCCTTAACTATTTACTAAAAGAGGAAAATTAAGTTGATTTTATTTTTTTGTTCTCGCTCCTATTTACGTTTTGTGTATAATAAAAAAATCTAATTACCCTACACTTAAATTGGGGTAGGCGATAAATTGGAATCTTTAGAAAAAGTGCGCCATATGCTGCCAAGTGTTTCTTTACAATTGAGTTAAACTGAAAAAAAGACACAACCAGAATTTCTTAGATGGCTTAGCAATTATTTTTTCTGATTGATGTTTCTTTTTGACTTTTAGTTCATTTTGATCTAATTTACTTTTTAAGTAAGAAACCTTTATTATGGAGTATTAGGAAATTATGATTTTTAAATTTCTTGTGTCTAGCGTAGAAGACAACATTTCAGTAGCATTTGCATTTTGTGCAGTTCGTTGTTGATACATATTATTAGCGGCGATTTCTTGGGGTTAGTAAAATACCCAAAACTGCTGCTATCTACTGGCAATTATCTTTCCTCTTGTATTTGATTTTTTCAGGAATTGCAGTTAAGCATAAAACTCCAAAGATACGTGAGGTTATATTTTATTTCTAAATATTGTTTCGTTGGCGATCTATTCATAAGTATGTACTTGGAAGTAAAAACCCAGTAGGGAATTTACGAATTCACGAAATCGGAATGCAGGATATCTTGGTAGAAATTGGAAGCCTTCATATTGGAATGTATGGTAAGGCAAAAAATAGCTCTTGTACATTCATATTGGAATGAATTGTTTTGCAAAAGGTGGTCGTTATGCCTTCGACCCTAGGACATCGCAATGTTAATCGAAGGGATGATTCGATCTAGAAAGTAGACATTGCGCATTCGAAGGGAAGTGTACAGAATCGACTCTGGAAGGCTTCCATTCCCTACTGGGAAATATCAACCAATGGATCGCACCTATTATAGCATATGCTTTTTTTGAAAGGGTAAAAATGCACCTTTTTTGATCAAATCAGGAACAATCAGAGGTGTGCTAAGAATCTTTTTTGTGTGTGAAAGCCCAAGCTTAGGAGTCACACTGTGTGTCGATTTACATCCCAAAGTCAAAGTAGAAGTGTACTTTGGAGTTCTTTTATCGTACAGAAATTTTGTATGAAACTTTCGTGCAACAGAGAGAAGAGCATACAAAATTCTGTGCGATAAAAGAGCTCCAAAGTACACTTCCACTTTGACTTTGAGATGTTAATCGGGCTTAAAGGCCTATTCGTTCTTCCCTTCAGGCCACCGACAGTGAACATCATATCATTTTTCTTTGTATTTTAATTGGCGTAATTCACACTATACGGTACCAACCGCACATCACCATTAGGAAAAATTCGCGAGAATATTTGAAGGCAGTAGGCTGTCGGTCATCTGATGTGATGGATCAGTATGGATTGACATTCCGACAATTGAGCATCATGAAGGACGAGCTCTTGATTACTTTGGTCCAAGAAAATGATATTCTTTATAATTTATTTCATAAAAATTATAGTGACAGTGTAAAAAAATACCAAATATGGGAATGTGAAATATTCTCCCTCATCTTTTCTTTTCTTTAGCATATTATGCACCCAAATCCTTGGCTCTTCTTCTTCTTCTATAATAGCCAAAACCTCATCGTCTAAATCAGATAACATTTTAACAAACCGCGGAAAATGCTTCTTTCTTTATCCTTTAACAGCCGAGAACTAAACAACATGAATTTGATGGATACCATACAGGAAAATGTGTATCAAACAAAAATCGACAGCCAACAATTGATTGTCAGAAGCTTGATGGAAAGTATGAATAGGCCTTTAGGAGGTTACCGTCCGCTAGGCGAAGACTCGGCATAAGCGGCATTTTGGTTATACGGCATAGGGTTATCATTATTAACCAGTTAAGTCGGCGAAAAGTCTTATAAGGGCTACTCTCTACTTAAACATGGACTTCAATTATAGCCTTTCGTGGTTCCTTATGGTGGGTCCACACGTAAGAGACTTTTGGTCGTGGAGACTTCTGTTTATAGACTTCTATAGAATTTTATCTGTGAAACAAAGCTGCAAAAATTCTCAAAGAGTCCCAAAAGACATTCCGCCAACATGTTCGCACAGACATTCCTTCGGCTGTTACATTTAAACTTCACATACTGTACAGAAGTCGCACGGAAAGTCAGACGAACAAAAGCAGAGTCGTAGCTGAGGTCATGAGCGCCCAGAGCAACATTTGGATTTTGCGCTACCCAAAGCTGATGTTGTAGGAAAAGAAACAATGCAATCACTTTGGAGCGTAATTTAAGTTACGAGTATATACTCCTACATTTAGGTCCTCCGCCCACGAGTCGACTGATTTGCAATCCCAGTTTCAAACCTGTTGCTCACGAAACTTTTTCGTCGACTGAATCGAGACCGATTTGAAATTAGTTTAGCGTGTGACTGATCTTGCCGTTTGAGATACCATTTCATTTGCTTGTATTCTTGTGCTTGTCGAAAATGAGTGACAAAAAAGTAATGTACCATATTTGGATAAGGTGGAAAATATGAAGTGCTATACACCTATAAACTTTCTGGGTACTCCAGGAAAGAACGGAAAATGCATGGCAAGAGGTGGCAGCCAAAGTAAACAAGCCAGGACATTCTGTAGAATGCTTTGAACTTGCTGTCTGTTTTATTCAATATTTCTGCTGTTACAAATAATCTGAACTTCGTATTCCTCTGTATAAGAGGATGGTACCAATATTCACTTCATATTTTTTTTTTTGCGGTATTGATAAAAAATCAATTACGTATTCTTCATCTGAACTACTTGACATATTGCCACAAAACCTCGTGACTAAAAACTATGTAGACACAAAACACCATCAGTTGCGCTCGTGTGTAGATAAAGGTGTCATTCTGATTGCAAACTGGTGGTGCGCGCGATTATTGTGAAACCGCTTTGAAACTAAGATTGCAAATCAGTCGTCGAATCGTCTGCGGAGGCCTAGGCATTAAGTAGATATATGAAATCACTTAAATGTGAGAATATGTTAAAAGTTTACTTTTCTGGGGCCGGATTCCCCAAGCTCGTGCAGTCTAAACAGGCAAAAATGTGCAATGTCGTCTTTCATGTCGGCACTGACAATTTGACAAACTTATTAGTAAAGTTGTACGAGTTTTTTATTCGGAATCGTTATTTTCCTTAAATAGTCCAATCAATCTACAATAGCTCCTTGTAAATTTAGCGTTAATTGCCAACAGGAAACAAAAAATATGGTTATATAGGAAAAAAAATTCGATTTAACTTTTTGAGTCTGTTTTTTCATTATTAATATATTTTTGGGGGTCATTTTAAGTACTTAAAAACTTTTTAATAGACCTTTTGTTACTTGTACGTGATAGTACAAGTATTGAAGAAAATTTTAAGCTCTAGAACGGTACTCTAGAAGAATCCGTAGACCAAGAGGAGCGTTTTTAGAAGAACGCCTTTTTTTACAAAAAGTGAAATTTTAAGGAAAGTGTTCAATATTTTGCAACATAAATAAAACTGTTTTTTCAGCTAGCAAGAAGCAATATTTTTGCCAAATAACAGATATCTAAGTTGCGTTAAACAAAAGTTATTAGCAAATTAAAAAAACATGAATTTTAACAATTTTTTGCAGTTATCTCTATGTTTTGTACTCTAACCTATAACTTTATATATATCACTCGAAAGATAACTTGAATACCTACAACTTTATAATTTGATTTTTTTCGATCCGAGCTCAAGTTTTTTTGTTATTCGCAAAAAAGCGTTTTTTTCACTTTCCGGAATTTTTTAGGTTAGGTTCGCCATGCCAAATTCAAAAACAAAAAACGCTATCTTTTTTAGAATTTTTTTCCCTATATAACCATATTTTTTGTTTCCTGATGGCAATTATTAGATGGATTTTTGTAGATTGATTGGACTAAAAGTATTGTGACAAAAAACGGTTTTAAATTGGCAAATGAGCGAACAAATGGAAACTATTAAAAAAAATGAAGTTCTAGAACCACAGGCGGTTCTTGGACAAAAGAAGAGATTAAACTTTTAATATCTTTGTACGAAAATTTTCCAGAACTGTGGGATGTTTCAATAGGGACATATCGAAATAGAGATGTGAAAACAAAATCTATCGTGTATGTCTCTAAACAATTGTTGCCAATAAATGGCAAAATATAAGATCACAATTTACCGTGGAATTGAGAAAATTAAAAATATAAAAAAAGCGACTGTTGAAAAATTTCCCCTACTCTTTTAGCAGAAGTGGTGGCTTTCGATACCTTTGATGATTAAGCTGGAAAAAAGTCTTTTCTGGAGGATTCTCCTTTCGCCAGGTGCCGTTATTTAGTACATGTTGCTCATCTTTTTTATCAAAGTGCTAATTTTGGATGTATAATAATTTGGAAGTTTCCATTGATTTTAAAAAATTGTGCAATGCATAGAGAAACATTTTTGTGCCTTTTCCGTATTTAATTCCATTGGTTTTCTAAATACTCTAAAATTTTTGAATCTCTGGGGCCTCTCGCTGAATTTTTGCATATAATTTTTTGGATTTCTTTCATTACTGTTCTTCTCCAGGTATTTTTTGGTCAATCAACACCTCTACTTTCTTGCGGGCTCCATTCACGGGCTCTTTTGGTTAACGCAACGCGAATCAAATACACACCTCTATTTGTTTTTTTCCTAAAATCATTCAAAAGAATCCACAAAGCCCTTGCAAATGTTTTGATGCACATCAATGGGCACGGTTCTTTTTCTGTAAAATGCGATTAACGTTGTCAATGCTTTTAAAAATATTATCCCATTTTAACTGAAAATACAGAATCAGCTGTATATTTCCTACTTTCATCGGTTCCTTCTGCAAATGGTATGTAATATTTTTATTTTTTGCGGTAGTATGTAATGAATGAATTGAAGGATATTTTGACGACCATCTCGTATCAGAAAGGTTCTTCAAAATCAATTTCATAAATTTGATAAAGATTCCTACCGATCCTATCCACAAAAATAATTAAAAATATTTCGTTCTACGTAATCATTTCTGGTGTTACACAAGACACATGAACTCCAATCCAATTAAATTCAGTGAATGATCAACTATACATGGTAAAAATGTGAGGCATGTTCATTCAGTTTTAAGATTCGCGCTTGGACTGATTCGTGCTTTCAGGTGTTTAAAAAGTGACTACAATGTTAATCAAATGGATAACGTGACACGTCACTATAAAACACTTTAAGCGTTTTGAAATATGGGCCGCACTCGCAGCATAAAAAAGTGAATCTCAAAATCGCTGTTTCCATGCACAGTGAAAGATTTAAGTCGCCACAAGCGAGCAACGTAACTTTGTTTTGTTTAAAAACGCAAATTACTGGCTCATTTATATTTTTAACATTCGCCGCTCATAGTTCCCTTATTTTATGGGGTGGACTCTAAAACACTTTCAAAAGCTGAGATTTGCAGTGGTAATCATATCCAAGTTAGCATAATTACGTGTTTTAATTTAGGGTGTGTTCTTAATGTGGTCGTACCCCAGCCTGTGAGTGCGCCCCGTTGTGGTTTCGCTCCAGGCACCCATCCGCGGGGTTAGCCTAGGTATGACGATGGACAAAAGTCTTCATAATGAATGGATCCACAATACAAGGACTTTTTTAGAGACATGTCGATGGAATATCTCTGAATACTTTTCATTACTACAGACTCCATAAATTTTTATTTGAAAGTCCATATAGAGACTTTTAAAAATTCCTTATCATGGGGACTCACTTCATGCATACATCCGATTTTTCTAACGCAGCGACATTTGTCTGTGCTGCTTTGTTGAAGGAACAATATTCTATAGATGTCTATAGCAAAAAAAGTCTCTGTGGACAAAAGTCATTTTTATGTGGACCCACAATTAGATGCGAGGTAGTCCACAATTTAAAAGTAACGTATTCTTACAACCCAATCGACCGGTAAACATTCAAAAACACATCCAAAACATGATACTTATTTACTATATCTTATTCAGCAAAACGTGCATTTTTAACAAAAAACAATAAATCCAGACATAAAGTTCTCACCTATTTCTATCGCTGGATTCTGCTGAAGGCTCAGTTTTTAGTCGCTTAACCTGGAAAAAAAAGAAAAAAAACGATTTAGAAAAAAACTTGCGCTTTTTTATACAATATACTTTTGAGTGGTAAATTTTATTCTGACTAAGAAATTTTCTATTTCGTGCATATAATAAAAATTTGCAGATGAAAAATATATATTTTCCTAATAATAATTACACTGTTTTTATTTTTATGTCATCATGCTGAGAATGCATGATACAATCCCAGGCTTGATGCATTTTTATCGTTTAACAATTTTCCCACTCTTTTTTTATATGTAATGTAATTATGAATAATAAAATACCGATCCTAATCACGCCACACAAAAATTCCTTTCAGTCAGCAAATACCTGACAGAGCGTATCAAGGAGTGAGTATATGTTTCGGTGTCTCATATTGCCGGTAGTTTTGTGTTTTTTTTTTTGAGGTATGTTCAGACAAAAAGTGTTTTTCAGCTATGTCGTCGCGCTTTGCCATTGCATAATTACAGAACATGTGGTGACTAAGTGTGACTGGATGTGATCTCTTGGCACTTTTATAACTAGCTTTTTTAAGAGTTCATAGTGCTACAATGAAATTCTTAGTTTAGTTTAGTTTTGTAAGGTGGGGTTTCTTTTGAAATTTGATATATATTCTGATGTGAATTTAGAAAATGACTCTTTAAAACTATAGTGATTATAGAATAATATAGAAGAATTGGTGCTAGATGATCTTGCGCAAAGATTCTTTATCTTCGATCTTTTGTCCAAGAAGGAAGCTACTTTTTTGTAAATATCTAGACACATGGTAGAGGAAAAACCATAAAAGAAGACAACGAGCTTTCCATTAGGCGAGAAACACAATTGGAGCTTTTCTGTCAGCTTGAGCTTTTGGCATATGGAAAACCACGCATCTGGTCACAATAACAGCTTCAGATTTTCGGTCAGCCGAAATGCCGATTTTCGGTCAACTCGAGCTTTAAAAATTTTTAAATTTTCTTTTGTTGATCTGTGCTTCGCTAATCGGGGGAGAATATCATCGGGTTTTGTCTGCAAAATTTTATTTTATTTACAAGCCAGCCGAAAAACTGGCAGAAAAGCTCCAATTGTGTTTCTTGCTTTAGCGCCGGTTGTTTGAGTGAAAAAGGTGCGCTTTCAAACAACCAGAGCGAATGGGGCACTCGTTGTCTTCTTTTATGGTTTTTACTCTATTATAACAGGTCGTGTTTGGCGTTTGGATCAACCTGGATCGCAAGCGTGATGATACAGGGCTCAATGCTTTGACTCATTATACCTACGTTATTGATAGGCCAAGGAAGAGATCCAGAGTAAAGTTTGCTGAGCGAATTGAGTCACAATGCATTGAGCCGTGTCTTATAACCCTTGCGCTCCTGGTTGACCTGCAGCACGTCGACGAACAGACCTCAGCGATATTGATAAATCATATTAAGTATGAAACTGAATTGACCGATTCGAAGGTCATTTTTATTCATTTTCTTGAACGAACAAATTATTAGAACTTTTTTTAAGGTAATCAAAAATTTCCATAAAATTTCACGAATGTAAACTTTAAGGTAAACATCGTGATGACCAACCACAGTTCAAATGTTTCGGGGAGAGTGTCACAGTATTTAATTAATGGACACTTAGTACTACCGCATCGTTTCTATCTGTTAAATCGTATTTTCAAAAATAGTAGTTGCAAATTTCAGTTTACATCGTAACAGTTTACATAGTCTAAACAGTTTGTCAAAGTTATTGGTATTCGGAAAATGGGCAAGTTTAAACTTAAATATGTAAAGACAAATTCTGTGTTGCAGTCACGTGTGTGTACTCTTTGATGGATAAAGTATAGTATAGGTCTTTTATTTATCAGCACGATGACCACTTGAACAGATCTTAACTTACAAAAATCATATCGATTTCATCCAAAAAAAACCGCTGTGTAACCTTTCGATTCAAGACTATTCCTTAAACATAAAGTCCTCCTAAAATTACCCAGACCCCACCTAACTGCAATATAACGTTTTGTAAAGATTCTTCCACTGAGCTCAAAAAACAAATAAGAAATCGACAAAGCCCATGTAAAACATGGCTTAATATCAAAATAACAATAATTCACTCAATATTCCCAGGCTCATAATCAAGTAATAATGCTGAATAGTCGAAACACGGTCGTATCGCATTCTCCACGATATAACATATTATAAATTCCCCCCAAAAAGGAATCTCCTTGTTCGTTCCACACACTCACACACAGTCCACAGAGAAAACCAAAACGAAATTAGTTTTATCATATATTCAAGCTGATAATCACGCAGGTAAAAGTGTGTCGTAAATTTTGTAAAAACACATTCACCCCTAGGTTTTTTCCTTGTGTCCAATCCATTCCACCGTGTGTTTACCTAATTCACTTCTTGTGGTCCTGATCTTATCAGAGCGAAGATCATCGTGGCCGAGGTGATCTCATCATAAATTACACCTGGCCAGAGATCGAGATTCTCTCAATTCGGTTCCCGGTTTTTATTATTTCTTCGTGTCGTTTTGACATTATCTTCGCCTTGTATGTGGCTTTTTGTTTTACATTCTTGATGTCGTTGTTTTTCTGTCATTTATCTATGCTCGTTACAAGATAACGTGACCGTACAATTGCCACCTACTTTACCTCTCCTTTGTCTCATCTTTGGGGATAGAGCGGAGGGCCCCTATCCATGGCGACACAGGAGAATATCTTGGGAGGCTAATTTTTTTTATATTTAAGTCATTTCAAGTTCAGAGTTTGTTCAGGTGAGATTTTATATGCATTTTTTTGTTGTTGTTGTTGTTGTCTTATTTTTTTTCAGACTTATATGAACCGAGAAGAAACACTGTAATAAAAGTTTTCTTGTTTTGGTATTGTGTGAGAGAGGCTTTAACGATGTACTCGCTGCGTTTTATATGAAAAATATAGACCATAAGCGAGGATTTAAGTGCCTCTTTTATAGCTTTGTTTAAGTAATTTTTATCACTTAACACGGTGCAACATTAATTTCTGTATTGGCAGGTAATGTCCTTTTAATTAGCTTCAAGGTGTCTTATGTGATCATTAAAAAATGTTAGAAAAAGATTGATCGTGAAGGAGATTTAATGGATGATGTTAGTAACTATGTTCAAACATGGGTTAGAATTACTTAATAATGTGGTTAGATAGTAATTATCCTTATTTTTGTAAGTGTGGTCTTTGTTTTGATATTTTACAAAGCTACTGGTTAACACGACTATTTCCTTATTCCAGATTTCTTTTTTAATGTAATGGCTTCAGTTCTTCGGCGAAACAGAGATTATGGCGGCTAGTACGATTCTCGTCATACAGTCGAACAAATGTCAAATCGAAAAAATGGTAGTACGATTCTCGATTGTATTGAATCGAGTCAATTGCAATCGATGACAATTAACGACAGCATTTAGATGGTCGAATGCATGTGTTGTGTGTTTAGACATATTAAAGAACATTTGAAGGAAATCGTTGATTGTAGCAAAAAATTATATTATTTAAAGAAAGACACGTATAGAGAAAAAAATTTAATTACAGAGAGAAAAAGTTTAACATTTACAAAGACGAAATTTTACAAGAACAAAAAGACACAAAACTGAAAATAGGTTTCGTTAATGAATTACTTTTGTTAAAATGAATTTTATGTGAATTACATTTATTTATGAGTTTTTTTTAAATAAATTAATATTTTTCTATAAAACGTCATAATTGTCATAATTTCAACTAAATAAGGAAATTCATTATATTTATCGATCGTATTTTCAAGCCAATATTCAATATTTATTTTCATTTTCAATATTAATTTTATTTCAACGCAGACAATTTTTACATTGTCATTTAAATTTCCTCCCAATTAATTTTTTTAATTTTTTAAAAAATTTATTGAGCTTCATTTCTTATTGACAGTTCTTACAAATGTGACATTAGAGGCCGACTTCGCTGTATGTCCGTTTCGACTGCGTTAACGTACTACGAATCTTTTTCACAAACGAATTTTGATTCTCGATCGATTGACGAATCGAATTTCGTACTGGGGACCTATATCATTTTTTAGTACAAAAATATATCTTCTTCTTCGTTAACGGCTCTACAACCGGGATCCGGTCCTGGCCTCTCGCAAATGTTCTCTCCACCGGCCCCGATTCTGAGCCGATGTCAACCAGTTAGGCATCCCTAAGGTCTGAGTGTCCTGGTCTACGCCATCCTTCCAGCGGATGTTAGGTCTCCCTCGCTGTGGCACCCCATACGTCTAACGTCATTGTAGAATATCGGAATCGTCCTTCCTCACATAAGGGAAAGGGGTCAACAATCCTCCGAAGTATATTTTCCTCTCGAACACTACCAAGAGGTTAGAATACTTTTTGCTAAGCAAGTCCTATATAGTAAAAGTTTAGATGTTATGGTTAGATGCTGGGATTTGAGAGCCAGATTATAGCAGGCTTTGTTGGCTTTTAGCAGCCGCACGCGTGTTTCTGGTCCCATGCTATTGTCGGCTGCTACTATTGACCCAAGGTAGGTAAATGATTTTACCACTTCAAACTCGTGTTCCTCTACCTTGATTGTGCGTTGATTATCACTCTAATATATAATTTATCGAACAAAACGGATTACTTTAATTTAGATCGAATAAATAACGGGAGGTTTTAGAATCGCCTCTTCTGCCTTGAATTCCACAGTAGGCATTTCTTTAATAACATGGAAACTGTTGCATGTTCACGTGCTTACGTACCAAAATAATGCTCTTTTACTTTCAATAAACGAGATGAAGTAAGTTGTAATAATCGAAGTAAATATGAAAATATGTGGCTACAAAATAATGATGACCGTTTTTTCTATTTGGTAGTCCAAAGTCCAAACCCAGCAAATATCATTTAAACTGCCAGTCCCTTTATGTTATTGGTTGTGTCATGGTGCAATGTCTTATATATAGCAGTAATTTTAGCTTGAAGGATAGTAACAAATTAGGATAGGCTAAGGATAAAGCCTAAGAGTGCTGAAAAAAATGACGAGGCCACACCTTGCGACACGAAAACGAAAGCTAACTCAAGAAAACGAACCCTATTAACAGAGGTCGCAACAATTGGGAGATCCTTGACGGAGCCGGTAGCTGTCGCACAAAACAGATTCCGCTGGACGGCAACTATTTACGCCCTATGCCCCCATGAGGCATTAAAGGCGCATAACTAAATAAGTAAGTAAGCTCGAAAATGCTGACTGGGGAAGATTTCTGTACTATCGAGTGCGTCATTTATGCACATTACTTAATCAACTCCACAAGTTATGCTAAAACTTTCTAACCACTCTTATTCTTCGTAGGAAATTATCTTAATAAATGCTAAAGTTATTGGTAAGGATCAAGTGGGAATTTTACCGATATGAAATGGCCTAGTTGAAACTATTGTCCATATCATAATAAGAATGATAGTAGGTACTTGGTTTATTCATTTTTCAAATAGATCAGTAAAGTTATCAGCAAATTAAACAGGGTGCGCCATCTAGACTTTCGGTATTTCAACATTGAATAACTCTGACATTTTTTAGCCGATTTCGACAAATGTACACGATTCTGAAACGTCATTCAGTACCATTTTAGCTGGAAAAAGGTCTGACGAACTTTTATTTTCAACAAGACGGGCGCACCTTGCCACAACGCAGCCTCTACCATGAAGTTCCCGAGACACGTTGTGTCGAAAAATTGCCATTTGGAGTGGCCTCCTGGTTAAATCCGGGTTTAACGGCACCAGACTTTTTTCTGTGAGGTTATTTAAAAAGCAAAGTTTATGCAGCAAGCCAAAGACCATTGACGAACTCAAAGCTAACACACGAGCCGAAATAGCTGCTATAATGCCGGAAATGCTAGCCAATGTTATGCAGGATGCCCGAAAACGAGCTGCGTATCGAATGGAGGTGGTCATTTAATCGAGAATGTACTCAAAAAATGATTTTAAATAAATGGTATAGAATATCGTAAATAAATCTTGCTTATTTGTCAAAATCGGCTAAAAAATGTCAGAGTTATTCAATGTTGAAATACCGAAGGTCTAGATGGCGCACCCCGTATACAAAAGGATATGTCAATAGTCGCAAACATTTTTAACCCAGCAATGGCTTAAGATGGTTAAGATCGTTTTTAGGCCAATCATCATACGAAATACTGATCAGCCGGATGGATATTATATAACTAGTAGTATTATAGTACTAATCCTCCGGCTCGACATTAATGACGATAGATATTTGGCACGAAATCGCGATTTACATACCAAATGGACTAATATATATCAAAGGACAGAAACCTTCCCAAAAGAATGATGTAACTAGAGTGAAAGAATATAGTTTTAGTTTTATTAAACCTATCCAAATTTTTAATAATACTATAATTTAATAAAAAAAAATTAAATTCCTTTTAGTGCAGTTTAACCATATAATTAATACCTGTGATGAAGCTATCCACATAAATGAACGTCATATTTGATAGCACATTGTGCCTTTGATCTAAATAATATTGTTTGTTTTTTTTTTTTGCTTAATTTGTAAACATTCTTTCAAAATACCTTTGGCTCAATCATTTTTTCAATTAATCCACATCTCGGTGCGGAGTAACTATACGGCATTAGTGTAACCATTGCAAACAGGCGAATTCTACGGACAGATTTTTTTTTTGTTTTTTTTTTATAAAACTCAGTTTCTACCTTTTTCCAGATCAAAAAGTTGAGCAGCAAAATATACAAAAACAAAACCAGCTCTTATGATATTATGTAAAAAATAGGATATAAAAACAGGCCTGGAAATTGCTCTACCTTTGCACACTACTAATTTTCTTTTATTCACAGTTTTAACACTAATTTAGTAAATAAACAAAAATAGATGCAATTTATTATTAATCTTTATAATTTGCCATCAAGGGCCACCAAAAAAATTCCGAAAACATCTCGGATTCACATAAAAAACATTTCACACAATTTCCAAATATGTAATATGAAGAATTCACCGAGATTATCTTTTTCTACTTGTGTGTAGAACAACTTATACGTACTTTTGTTTGCTACTATTTTATCACATTTTTTTCTATTTATTTTTATTATTTTTTTTTTTGGTAGACAAAGTTAGGATATTGTTAGATAAACAAAAAACAATCGAACAGGTATCGGTATAAGTGCCACAGTAATAGGATCCACAGTGCTTGACACCCGATAACCGCCGGCGGTATACACTTTAAATCCGAGTCTAAATCGGCATAAGGTTAACGAGCAACTGACTCGCCTCGCCTCTTTCCATTTAAAAATCAACAATGAGGGAGGCCGTAAAACCACTACTGTCATCTCTTTCTTTAACTATTTACTTAATCTCTGTCGCACTCGCATCACCTGAGGGGCGGTCTTTTCTGTTATATGTTCCCCGATTCTCATCCATCACTAGAGCACACACCCATTTGAAAAACTGGTTGGATATCATGGGCTCCCGAGCTGATATAGTTGACAGCTTTGGATTGGGATTCAGAACGGAGCTGCAGTTGTCTCTAATGGAAATATGGCTAAAGGTATTCAGGTTCTTGTTTTCTGGTTGGGGGAAACGCGGCCATAGGATTTGTTCGTTTCGTATGAAATGGAAACATGGACGTTTTTTGCAAAATAAGGAATTCCAGTGGCGTAGGGATCAATTTACACACATTTTTTTACTGGGATATTATCCTCTATTTTCATTTTAATTCGACCTGGTAGAGTCCTGTTATATTTGGAAGTAGTTCAAGGTCAACTGATAATAGTAAAATGTTTATACCTGGGGATATGATAACTGTGTTGTTTTTATATTGCAGGAAGAATTTGTGTGAGTTGTTTATTCAATATTAAAATGATCAAAATTATAATCTTATTTTGTGATTATTGTGCCGTCATCAGAACTGTTGAAAAGTAATCGAATTTATATCTATAACCAGGATATTGTATTATGTTTAACCTTTATCGCTGAAAATGACTATTATCTAAACAAGTACCTACATATAAGGAGAAAACAAGCTCTTAAAGTCATAACTTGATACCAATAAACTTACCGGTCAATCTAATGAATTGAAAACCAGCTAAACGAAATTCCATAAATATATCACCTTCTTCTATATAACAGTATCATGATAGCTCAATTCTATAATGTAATATTACTGACTTTTTATGTCTTTATAAGCGTAAGGATACTTTCAGTGCGACCGGAAGCTCAATTAGCGCTTTCGGGCATCGTTTTGATGCCATAAACTCCTGCATCTAAGGGTGATTGTTTGATCTACTATGCCGGATAACTTAAGCCATCCCATGGAGATTAGAAAACTGACCCGGAGATCTCTTTTGTCTTTCAGAATATAATTGCTTAGTGTGCGATGTCACACTGCTATTCCTTTATAACTGAGTAGAAAAATATTGACAAGTTTTTTCTTATCGCAGATCTACCTTTTACTAAAAGGCAAAATATCAATGAATTTATAGGCCAATTCTTAATTGTGATGGGTCACAAGTCATATGCAAGTATGACAAGATTGATCTTGTGACGAATCTTGTGACAGATCAGCTGTTTTAGATTCTCAGTGAAAAATTACCACTTTCATCACAAGAATTCCACCACAATTTTGGTGGAACTGTGATTGATTGTTGCGAAATTGTGGGTCAACATATCAATCATTAAACGCCCACCAAAATGGAAACAGGTAAATTTTCTGTAATAACAAGAAATTTGTTTGCTTACATTATTTTTAAGTCTTTAGTTTAGATAATGCTTATGACACACATGAGATATCGATACGAGGATATGGCGAATACCGGGGTATTGAGGGAGGAACCCCTGACACACATGAACTAGGGTATAGTTTGACGTTTGTCGACAGCTGGAAAATTTTTCAGATCCAGTAAGCGAATTTTCTTAAATTTAAAGTTTTAAGTGGTGTTAAGCGACATATTGAATTTAATATGGAAATGGAACATTTAATTGCTTTATTCCTTGCCAAACACGTGGAAATAAAACTGGGTCTGAGGCGAATTCAAGATTTGGAACGAAAAAGAAAAAAAGATGAGTTATCTTGTTATCAAAAAATATATTTACACGTTTTTGCGATATTTTCGCACACAGGTGGCGCTGTCCGTAGTGAAAAGACCTTATACCTTATAGCCTTAATAGCATGTACACACCGACTTGGTTATCGTTTTATATGGTTTCAGACTATTTCAAAACTAACAACTGTACACGCCAACTGGATTGGTTATTGCTGTCATTTCAATTACTAGATATGGATGTCAATTCTTTGTTATTAAAAAATAATTTAGCTTTGTTTTTAATTATGGATGACTATTATACTCAAGGAAAAGTAATTATCTGAGGGAAAAAAGAAAGCAACATATTTGGAGAGCTATTTGCCATTACAAAAGAGTGAAATTCTTGTAAAATATTTTGCTCATTTTAAAGAAGCGAGAAATTAATTTAATTATATAATGTCAACGTGGCTTTTGGCAACCAATTTTTATAGATTGTTGTAAATTTTCATTGATAGATGGCACTCATGCCAGTTAATTATCGTGGTTAACGAGTTAACCATTGAAATTCTTCTTGGTTTGAAAATGTATGACAAACTAAGCACAAACCATCGATATTATTACGGTTAAGGCTTGAAACCATCTCAATATCGGTAACCAAGTCGGTGTGTACATGCTATAAGCCTAGTATCCAGATCAAGTGAAATTTCACGTACTTTTCACTTTCGTCATTACACTTTGCATTAGCATAGGATTAGTTCGGTAGTATGACAACAAGATGTCATTGTGATAAATGTTATATGTAACTGACACTCTAGGATATTTATCATTCAAAATGGCACGATTTCACAATTGTAATCTATGTTATTTGGATACAAATTCCATAGTAAATATTTTTTTATTTAGAAATCTAGTTCGGAGAAGATTAATCGCAGTAATGATGCTAGCAAGACAAATCAAATAAATCCTGTGATTGTGACTCACAGTCAATAATTGAATTCAAAACTTCCTTCATAAAAAGAGAAAAATACAAATATACGAATAGAATTGAAAAAAAACCTACAATTTCGATATTTTCCATGTTTAAATTTGATTTTTTCAATTTAATTTTTTTTAAATAACCGTTGTTGCCTAGCAACTACAAAGCCAAACACGACAGACAATCGTGAAGTGAGGGTTCATGATCATTTTGCTGCGAAATATTGAAACAGCGACACCTGTTCATCAAATTTTCAACCCGTAAAATTTCTCTCGAACTGGATACTGGTAAGCGAAACGTTAGCGAAAAAAAATTTCACTCTCATTTCACTTACCTTTTTTTACACGCATTTAAGATAGGAAGTGAAATTTCACTCGATCTGGATACTGGCCTTTACCAAAGAACCTCTCCGGAACAACTCGAGTATTTCATCGAATTTTGCTGGAATCATCCGGAAATTCGGCAAAATAAAAATGACATCACCAACCCGATGTAAAATGTTTGGGAGGATTTAGCTCAACAAAACAAAAAATTAATAAAAATTCTTCCATTATTATTATTTTTCATTATGTGTAAACCCTTCTGTGATTGTCACTACTTGTGACTAGAACTGGAGAATACGAAAAAGTCACAACTGTGACTCACCATGCCTTTAGATGTGACTTTGTTGTGATTTATGATATGACACTGATGATTTGAGAATTCCCCTAGTAGTCTCATTTCAACGCAAGAAATAACCGAAACATAATAATAAAAACTATGCTATGACGCTACAGGGTGTCGGGTGGCAGATTTAGCAATCTGTAAATGAAACAAATTGATATTATCTTTATGTGGAAAATTGTTATGTATTTCTCACCAAATCACACATTAAATATGGGGTTTTGTTTTTTAAAGATAGTTTCTTCAATTTCTATATGTTTAGTGGGTTCCTTTCGTAGAATTTTGCATAAAGTACATACCCCACAGAAAAACACCATGGGGGTGAGATCCGGTTATCTGGGTGGACACACGATATCACCAAAGCGACTTATCAATTTTCTAGGGAATTGTTCACGGATTATAGGCTCTTGGTGGCTCTCGCTCTGTAAGATGTGACGCCATCTTGTTGGAACCACGGGTGCGAAGTGTATGATTAATGCTCTCAAAGTCTCGGCACAAAATTTTCCCTTATCATGGTGCGGTAAGAATCATCATCATCATCAACAGTGACATTTTCACCACGAGAATTTTCAAAGAAAAAACGGTCCGATTTTTCATTCCTAGATACGGTCACTTTTTGGCAGCGCAGATGTTGATGCTTCAATGCCCAATATCAGTAGTTTTGCTTGTTGACAAACCCATTTAAATGGAAATGTGCATCGTCACTGAACCAAGTCGTGTTTACAAAATCGTAAACCAAATCGGCTTAACATGTTTGCACAGAACACCTTTACTCCGGGGAAATTAGCGTTTAAAGGAGACAAAATTCGGAAATGGCTGAAAATTGGTCCACACCTTCCTTGCGACTTTTTAAGAAAACAATTTCGGAATCATGGCCGCCGGAAATATAGCGGTTTTCCGGTGTTTTCCTTGTAACTCGGTTTCTATAGGTCGTACAACCCCGTACAAAGGCCCTAAATGTTGACAATGAAATTCTCTACAACTTTAGTCCTTATGCCCCAGTTACACGAATGACAAAAAATGACAATTGTCATAATCTCTGGTCATAATTAATGGCATTGTTGTTGTTTATTTTTTATGACAGAAATAATGACACAAATTATGACCGTGTATGATGATAATGACAAATTATGACAGAAAAAATGACAAGTATGTCATTCGTGTAACTGGGGCATTACAAAGATGTTGACCCGATTAACCCTTTCAAAGTAATTCAAGGTCAAAGTTATCAAAAATCACTTTTTGGCCAAAACATCAGTCAAAAACTGGTTTTTTCGAAAAAAAATTTTGATCAGTCAATACGAAACGTTATTGCCTACAAAGCCTACAATCTCCTGCCTCCACAATAAATTATTCTCACAGCACCAGGCCAGGTATTCGGCTTACTCTCACAAGATACAGCCCCTATTCTCGCGAATACTTCAGTATATGTAAATAAAACAATTCAACTATGAAATAATCTTTCGCAATATGTATTTGCAAGGTTCAAACGAAAGGTTCATCGCCACGTTATTTTAGTACCCGCCAGACTCATTCTAAACTTTCCTTTTTTCAGGATAAGTTTACTACAAGACATTGCACCATGACATGAAATTAAAGAAATTAGTAACGAATTATTAAAATAATTACTAGTCGATCACTTCAAAAATGAGCGCTAAAGCATAAATTAATTTACATTAAGAAATTTTCTCAATTATTTGTTTTCATTTAGCAAATAAACTAATGTGGGCACTCATTCATGCGGGTTCTCATTATCAAACATTTCTACGCCCCAAAGCAGCAATTTAAAATTATCTCAAAAATTGTAAAAACTTCGATAAATACTTTCAGATTCTTTTCTCGAAAATAAGGGAAAAAATTAATGGAGAAGTTGAAATTTGGTAATTATACATTTGCTGATCAATAGGGGAGGCGAAAAGATTACATATTCGCATAGCTTTAAGCTTAAACCAGTTAATAAACAAGCTGCAAGAGCTTCAATTCAAGGTAGAAAATAAATCAAGAAGAGAAAAAAGACAGGGGAGCATTTTATGTGTGTGTGTGTAAAAAATAAATCCGCCTCGCCCAGCGACTATACTCCATGGCCGCTGGAGCACTTTTATGGATTCCACACCTCTCTTCATAAGGCGACTTGCCGTCATTACAGAGTCTGAGTACTTTTTAAATGGCGGATAACAGACAAAAACACCTCCTCTTTGGTGGCTGTTAAGGGAATTATTTTAGTAGACTGTTTGGAATATCTTCTTCTTTCCCACCCCAAAAAAAACATTATTTTTAAAAAACAAAATCCCCCAAAAATCCTTTCCAATATTAGCTTCACATAACACAAACTCTTGCACTCATTCATTTTTCACCCATGTCTTAATTTGTCGTCTGAAAGTAATCACGTTATCACAAAATGTCGACTAATCAACCGCCGCAAATCCATGATAATAGACGACAAATTAAGGTTTTTTTTTGTGTTATTCTCCTGGGCGGTAGAAACGTAGAGTGTGTGTGAGATACCAAATCTTTTATAGATTTTTTGTTATTTAAATTTTCTACTTGAAATTCGACGTGTGTAAAATATTAACAGGTATTTTTGATTTGTTGGAACGATATTGATCGTTGATGTGCATTTGTAAAGAAGGGCGAACGAAAGTAAGAAAAAAAAATAAGTCTCTCTTTTAGTAGATTAAGTTCCAAAAATATTGCCTTCCTTCATGCAAGAGCGATCGTCGTCGTACTATGGGTTTTCTGTATAAATTACTATTTTTCGAAATTTCTTCTTGAATGTAAAAGAAAAAAAAATATTTAATTAGTTAATTTTTTTAACAATATTGTCTAAATTAACTCAGAAATATACATCATTCTCAATTCCAAATTCTAGACTGCAAACAGAAACATTTTTAGGTAATCATTTTATAACACGATTTTGCTCTGGTCAGATATTTGCGCGAAAGCTTCTGTAACACGGTCACTTACAACACGGTTCCACACTAATATGGATCAAATGAACTTGCAGCTATACAGAAAAAAATTGTTTTAATTAATAAGCAATTAAAAAAGTATTAAAAAAATAATAATAAAATTTAACAAAATGTTATTTTTAGTATTGCGGAAAGTTCCTTTCAATTTCAAAAAATAGCTGACATGTCATGAACTCATGAACCGTTAAAATTCCTTCAAGAAATAAATGAATCGACACTTATTTCTAGAGGAAAAACTAAAATTTTATCAAAAGCGACATCTGCGTGTCACTAAAAAACAAGATATTTCTGGTGTGAATTTCTTGACTCTAGCATACCGGTTCAGTAGCGTACGCAGGATGAAACCAAGGGGGGTTTCACAAAAGATATTTTGTACACATATTGGGTAAAAAAAATTTTCTCATGTTATAGGACTATGTACTTATTTCTAGTGTCCGACCGAAGGTCAGTTTTAGGCCGAAGCCGAAGCCGATGCCGAATGTTCGGCTTTTGCCATAACCTTCGGCCGAAACCGAAGCCGAAGCCGAAGGTTCAATCATACACAGAAATCTTGGTATACTGACTGAAAAATATACATAATAATGAAAATTCTTCACTGTTATTTTGTTTTATAGTCATAGTGCTGAAAATGATTGCAATATGCATTTTAAATAACTAAGTTGCGGCTTTCCAAAAATAATAAACTAAGATTTGTTTATTTTTATTTGAGGAATACCATACGTTTCAAATTCACATTCACATCACACTCTCAATTCTTTTCGTTTTCAGCGACTGGCCTGGCTGGATATAAAAACTTCGGCTTCGGCTAACCTTCGGCTCCTTTGGCCGAAGCCGAATGTGCGGCCGAAGGTGTTTTTTTGGCCGAAGTTGGCCGAAGCCGAAGCCGAAGCCGAACCTTCGGTCGGACACTACTTATTTCTGTGGTGCTAAGGCAAAACCCGAAAAAATTTTTTCGTTTGTGTTGCCAACAGTCGAAAGTTTATGAATGAAAATGTTCCCCAAAGCCAAAATTGTAGACTGTTTCTATAAAATAATTTAGATCAAAACTACAGAGTCCAATATATCCATATGCTTACAATACTGCGACGGCACAATCCAATATTACTTGACCCAATATCGACAATTATCTATTTTGACATATCGGGTTCTGCCTTAGCACCACAGATTTTATGTTATTTCACTATAAAAATAATTACCTATAGGTATATTTTTATCGCAATATTTTTATTGAAAATTGTGAAGAAACATAAATAATAATTTTTGACCATTTTTCGAATATCACAAAATGTCTTGTTTTTCTCCAAAAATCATGGTCTCGTGGTGTGCGCAAGACTTTAGACTTTGATTTATGGCATTTTACAATTTTTTTACCGAAAAGAAGGGAAATACTCTGAAAACTTGGTGGCGCGTAGTTTTTGAGTCAGAAAATTGATTGGTGACATGAAAAAAAATTTAAAAATTCCTTTTTTTTTCAAATTTTGGCCAAAAAAGGCCAAAAAATTGGCCAAAAATGCGTCCAATTGTTTTTTGCGTAATTTCATCTGAAAAGACGGAAAATTTCCTACAAAAATCTATGTGGCCATCGCGAAAGTCAGAGTTTGTCGAGAGCTATAAATAAATGAGAAATACGTGATTTTTGAAAAATCGCGTTTTTTTTCAATCCCAGTTGTAACTCCGAAACGGCGCACCCAATTGCGCTAAAAAAATTTTTGGTATATCACATCGAGTTCACGAACATATTCCCAAAGTTTGAGAGATATTTATTTTTTTGCTATCCCGTTTGAAAAGAATCCACCATATATTATACATCGTTATTCGGAATATTTTTTTAATTGTTTAATAAGTTGATACATTTATTAATTATAATTTTTCCTATTATTATTGGAATCATGGGGGGGGGGGGGGTTTAACCCGCAGTAACCCCTCCTGCGTACGCGCTTGTACCGGTTACAGAAATCGCTCCAGAAAATATTTCTGAAACATTTCTTGACCATTTTTTTTACATAGTTTTTAGATAGGCAAAGAAATTTCTTGAGCCTTGCATACCGGGCTTAAAGCAGAATAGAAACGCGAAATTTGTGCTTGTGAGTTTTTGATGTTATTTTATTTGTATACAAATAAAAGGTTAATTTTGAACATAATTTAAATTAATGCGCTAAATTTATTATTTATATTTTTATTTATTTTATTTATAAATTCATTATTTTTATTTTTATTTATATACGTTTTTATATGAAAAAAGCTCAAAACAATCATAAGCCTATTTATAGGGGCGAAATAATTCACAATATACTCAAAAAATTTACTTTTCTTCTGGCGGATTTCAATTACGTAATTAATCTCTACTCGGGTGTTAGAGCAAGAGTAGCTATGAGTACTTGCGAGTACGAAATAGTAAAAATGAACAGAAAGGGAATACGGCTACCGAATGCAAATTGAAAAATGAATGATTTACAAATTCCATGTAGAAGAAGGTATCTCAACTTCGCGCAGTTAAAGGTATCCCAAATTAAACTTAACTTATTTAAGATCTCATTCGACTTCAATTGGTCCAAAGGTATATAGCTTTTAAGAAGTACTTTCATCAAAGGACTATATCGAAATCATATCTTTACCATTAGCTGTGTTCCTTTTCTACTTTTTAGTACTTGCGAGCAGAGCAGAAAAGGAACGTAAAATTTGTTGATTTGAGTAAAACCTAACCTAACATTTTTGATGTTATTTCATAAAAGGTTAGAATAATAATGTACAACATAATTTAAATTAATGCGATTTTATTATTTATATTTTTATTTATTTTATTTATTATTTTTATTTATATACGTTTTTATATGAAAAAAGCTCAAGCAATCAAAAGCCATCTATGGGGTGATAGGGTAATTAAAATTATTCACAATAGACTCCAAAAGGGAGCTTTCCTCTAGCGGATTTTAATTGCGTAACTAAAAGTGTTATCTACTCGTATGTTAGAGCAAGTGTAGCTGCGAGTACCTACTCACGAGTAAAAATAGTAAAAATTAGCAGAAAAGGAACGCAGCTATTAACAAAATGTAGTACCTATCAACGATAAATAGATGGTGAAATAAGATTGCTCCATCAACGCGCCGGTTAAAATAAAAAGCAGGCTTAGATTATCAGGAAATATAAAATTGGCATTTATATTAAAACTTGCATAGAATTGGAGACGATGGTTCTGACGATTTGACTACACAGAAGAGAATTTGTTGATGAAAGGCTAATCAACTTAATTTTAAGAGTCTAAGCTTAGTTAAATACCATACGAATCATTTTTCTTAATTGCAGATTTATCCATCCATTGAAATAATCCAATAATTCCAAAGGAAATTAATGCAACGGATTTTGACTGACGAATAAGGCCGCGTTCCCATGGGCTGCATGCCGCACGGCAAAAGCTCAACCTCGGCTTGCCTTCGTGTAGTATTCGGAAATTTTCGTGAGAGGCTGCAAAAAGCTTGCCGCATGCCTGCATCTCCTCGTTCACATGGGTGCGTCTACTGGTTGTCAAAAATCAGCTGTTTTGTGATTTTGAAAAAGTGAAAAAGTGAAATGGATTACTTTAAAATTAAAAAACAAATTTTGTTAATTAAATATAAAGAAAGACAAAGTGAGAAAAAAAGAAAATATAGAAAATATGTCGCTAGAATTGTCAACTTGAAAGTTCGGTGATTTTGCAGCACGTTCACATGGGCTGCATGCCGCCCGGCAAAAGCTCGAACTTGACAGTTCCGTGATTTTGCCGCATGGATAAGAGATTTTCTCTTTGCATGATTTTTGCAGCAATGTTGTGCAAGAGAGAGAACATGAGCCGAGACAGATATTTTTCCCTGGCCAATCAGAGAACATTAAGAGCTTTTGCCGTGCGGCATGCAGCCCATGTCAACGTGGCCTAAGGCTGGTGGTCCAATGGAAGCGTATTCGAGCGGCTACACGATTTCACTACTTGAGCGTCTACACGCGGCTATGCGCGACAGCTCCAACATAAAGAATTTCATATAAACATCGTCCACTGCAGGCGACTTTGAGCGGGCGGGTATAAGCGTATTCGTGCGTGCCGCGCCAATCCAATTTGATTTGGATCGGTAGCGCGTTGTCGCGTGAATTAGAAAGGGTTTTCTCTCATCGTCTTATTATAATTTTAATGGTGTAGCAAAATGAATGCTTTAGAAACATTTATAAATATCGCGCGGTCACATTCCCCTTTGTGGGATATGAAAAATAAAAAGTTTCATTCCCGTAATATACAGAGCAATCTGTGGGGAAAAGTTGCGGTTGAAGTGGCAGAGATGGTAAGTAAACAGGTTCCGCAGGAGGAATAGTCTGTCTGAAATTAGAATTCCCGATGATAATAGGCGCTATGGCATCCAAATTATATTGGAATGTATTGGGGCTCATGCGATAATAATCGAAGAATTTGAGGCGATTTTCCTCTAATTCGTTGTGTAGATGATGGAACTCCCCCAGACGCATCCTCTTTTCCAAAATAGGGTTAAACCAACACGCTCGTCTTTTTTTATTAATCCTATGTCTCATCAACGTAGAATTTTCCAAAAAATACATACCCTCTTCTTCCATCACACTATTGTTACTTCAAAGCTCACTTCAAACTGAACAGCACGAAAACCTTGCAGTGGACGACCCCTGTCGCGTGTAGCCGCGTTTCTCAGAGCCACATGTAGCCGCCTGTACCCGTCCATGTAGCGAAAGCGTGTAGCCGCTCGAATATGCTTCTAGTGGACCACCAGCTTAATTGCGTGCTTGCGTTCCGTTCCAAAAAATCTAAGTGACGAGTGCATGCGTTTGTTGGGGTGCTTTAGTTTGGGAATTTGAGGCTATGTCGTGTCGAATTCGGAAATGTGGAAAAAGTTGAAAGTAGGTAAAAGTGATGAAAATTTTTAAGAACCATAGGGAATATTTGGCACTAGCATAAAACCCGCGTGTGTTGCAACGCCTTTAAATTAAAAAAGTTTATGTGTGCCCTGTCTGCGGTAGGAAAAAAGTATAATGAAAACAACAGAAAATCTGCAAAAAATGATTTTGGATACCATATAAAAATTTAGAGTTACCTACAAAAAATATTGTAATATTTCTTCTCAAGCGTTCTCGGATTCATTAGGGATTAATTGGAACAATTTGTTTCTTTTTAACAACTTCAATTTCAAAACAAAACTTCTTGCAAACATGTGTTCATCCTTCCTCTTTTTGGCGGTTCAGTTAGAACAACCGTACCTACTAAATGGACATGTAACACTGTATTCCAGAAGGTGCCTCTGCTGAACATGAAACTTTTCACTGAATTGGAATTTTGACTTTCTCTTTTCCATTAGCCGTTGCACTCCCCCTTCTTACTTAGTGTTCGTCCCGAACACAGCTTCCTACAGGTTCCGTTCTTACCGATCGAACAATAGATGCGTTAGATGACATCGTTTAACCTCATGATGACCGTGGAGGGGCCCTTCAATTTCCTTTGTAGTTTTGGCGAATTACCTTTTATTCGTCGAGGATTTTATAACTTATCTCGATCGCATTCCTTAAATCTAGATCAGTTCGCCCTAAGGTCGTAGTAAGTCTTCATCTTGTTGCGCGATTTCAAACTTTAAATCACCTGGCAGCGTAATCTGCATCCCGAAAATCATCCTCGCATCCCGAAAATCACCTGGCAGCGTAATCTGCATCCCGAAAATCATCCTCGCAGGATCTGACCGGTAGAACTGTGGATAATTGTCCGGCGGTTTTTATTGAATTATATAGAGATGTTCTTCATATTAATTTGAAAACCTCTTTCCACCGTTTTTACTGTCTCTATACTGGTTAGGGAAATTTAAGAAATTTCCTACATTTCAGAATGTGGCAAACTTCACGAGAATAGAGGAAATGATCAGGATACATTATGGTCAATGTTCTTCCATTTGGAGCTAGGATATGAACATTTTTCGATTTCCCAACTCTTGATATACCTACTTACATACAGCTGACCGGTAAATGATACTTATTTGGCAAAATTCGCCCCTATATTGGCCCCGAAACTTAAAATTTATAAGTTTTGATCATAAATTCATTATTTGTTACCTTAAAGACCGCCAGATACCGATTTTCATTGGAATCGGAATACAATTGGCAAACTCATAGGCCATATTAGTGCGGCCATTTTGAATGCACAAGTTTTGATCATAAATTCGTTATTTGCTACCTTAAAAACCCCCAGATACCGATTTCATGAAAATCGGAAAACAATTGGCAAATTTGGGTGGCCATTTTGAATTTCGGTCATTTTTCGGCAGCCATTTTGAATTTTGAAAATCGGGCTTCGAGGTGCATCATGGGAAACCCCACGGACCTTCGTGCAAAAGTTCGAAGCTCTGCGATGAATGGGGCGCCCGCTATAGCGCACACACACACGCATACAGAATCTTTTTTTTATTAATATAGATTCCCATAATACCAGCCAGTTCTTTTAGGATATGGGAATTATCGATGACTAGGCAGTCCGAGTTACCAAGAAATAAAACAATTTCGGTAAAATACACGTGGTAAATAAGGAACAGATCTATAGGGTGTGCTGCTTGCTCTGTTATATCAGGGAGTAGTGTGGGAAGATCTGCAAATTAGTCCAGGTATCTACAAAGAGTTAAGCGATTTTTCCAGAAATACTGGTACGATTTAAATACTTCACCCAATTTTTATTATTAAGGTACTTAAGAATTAAATTTGGACTGATTCAGGCGCCATTTTCAGGTCTTTACTTATTTTGGCAACATTTTCTTAAATTTTCGATAGCGAAATGTAAATATTATTCAAGCAAATTTCATGATCGAACAAATTAAAATCAAAAAGCGCAAAGCAGCCCAAATGTGATCCTCTTTCGAGGTTTTA
The DNA here is from genome assembly GCA_963855945.1 of Thereva nobilitata. Lineage (NCBI taxonomy): Eukaryota > Metazoa > Arthropoda > Insecta > Diptera > Therevidae > Thereva > Thereva nobilitata. The sequence continues at coordinate 96,426,542 of OY979698.1, forward strand.
TCCGAAATACCCATTTTCTACTCCACTGGTAAGTTTTAAAATTAACGATTTTGTCTGATCGTTTGGCTGCCACCTCGATGTACCTTAAAAGAAGTTTAATCAAGAGGTCGAATTGAACCATTTGTAGCAATAATTTCTCACGGTTGAAATTCTTTTAGATTTAAATTTTCACGAAAGGGTTAATTTTTTTGTACTTTTACCAACAATAATTGTAAAAAATTCTCTGCATAAGGAAATATTAAAGAAACGAAAAAAAAAATCATCAAACATGAAAGGGTTGAAATGAAACTTTTTATTGACATAATTTATTACAACGTTTTGAAAAATTATGTAAGAAAAAAAAGTCCTTTTCTCCTTTAAAAAAAAATCACTCACAGCGGTTTTCCGTCGGCGTAAAGGTCGGAACAATTTGCCAACTGAAAACCAATTTACCCTCGACCTCAGATGAATTTTCCTCATTACTGGCGACCTATGTACCAGACTCGTTTCGGAAAATATCAAATTACAAGATTTAAAAGTAATTTTTATGGCATTTTCAGGGAAAAAAAACGGACCGAAAAGTTCCTTTCCCTAAAAAGGCAATCTTGGTAGAAAGTTTGATAATCTGGGAAATGGCATAGTATCGAGGGAGAAAAGGAATGAAATTCTGGCAACTGCAAATAATTACTTCTGCACTGGGATCCGTCAAACCGGAACGACACGATCACAATGCAGTTCTCTTGTTAGAAATCCGATCCGGATTGGCATGAACTGCACACAACTATTATATATATAGCGCAGTGCTTGGTCATTCAAGGCCCGGCATAGTAATTCATAGCGTTAATAAGATCGGTTACAATCGTGGATATTTGTTACAGATTTTGCTTAATTTGCAACCCCCTCGGAAGTGATTGTGTGTATCCCGAACTGAAACATGCTCTTCGCAACTGTGACTCCATCTGTTCGTGGATTACGACGACTTCTGGTTTTAACAAAAAATCAAAAAAAAAATGAAAACTCTCTCTGACTTGACTTTGACGACATGCACCAGGCCAAGCTGAAGGGGTTTTAAAGATAATTTTAACTGAATTTTTCCTTTCTAAAATGTTTCTAGATCAAAAATAGTCTGTTGTTTCGCGATCGTTCGCCCATAAAGGCTGGCAGAGCCTGAGCGGTATAGAGGACATTGTTTTCGTTTTTTCGTGTATGTATGTATGTTCGAGAAGGGAAATAGATCAGTGACTTTTGAAAGAGGTTTGTCATTTTCTTTCTTTACATGATTGAAAGTCTATTGAAATGCCGCGCTTCTCTAGATGAATTTCTAAATGAAATGATACAAATGGTAAGATATGCATTTTCAAGTGGGTTTCAAAATGTTTGTTTTATTTTTATGTGTTTTTTTTCTGTTTCTTGACGTTTAAACTTTCCTTCTAGCATAGCTGGAAGAAATTATGACAGGGATGAGTACATAAGATTTCCGGCTGCAAGTGTGACTCTGCTGATGTGTTTTTAAAAAAAATAATTTAACAAAATTATATATACTATAGACAGTGGCGGATTTTAGTTCGATTGCGCTCTAGGCCGTTCGATATGGCGCTTTTTTAACTTCCCAGTTTATAGGTAAGTTATTGTAATCGGTCCGAAAATCGAAATCGTAATTTTCAACGTACTTTCATTTTTCAGTCCCAATAGCATTTTAAGCATAATTTTGAGAAGAACTGCGCCATATAATGTCCGAATTTTCGATGAGAGCAATCAAGCAGTGGCGGATATGGGGGGGGATGAGGGGACGGTGCACCTGCTTGTTCACCTGGTAGTCTGGAACTGCCTGTGTCACAGCCCTTGCTGGGTAGTTAGCGGGATTCACTTGTTTCAGGAGGCATAAGACTCCGGTGAGGCTGCGTCCCGCTAATTTCGATTTTTGCATCTCTATTTCAGCCGCTTAAAAAAATGATCTCGTACAACATTCAAGAGCTCAAACGCGAGGCTCACTGCCTCCTCCTCATGCATCCTCCAGACTACTACTAGATATTGCACCATGACGTGAACGACATGACGGACTGGTAGGATAAACCTAGACTTTCACATAAAAAAAGTTAGTGAATTGTGTACTAGTCCGGGGAAATCAGCATTTTAAGTAGACAAAATTCCAAAATGGCTGAAAATTAATCCACAGCTTCCTTGGGACTTCACAAAAAATAAATTTTTGAAAACCCACTTCAGAAAAATACCAATCCCGTGATGCACAAAAAAGGATGAAATAATTGTTGGTAGTTCTTTACAATACTAATCCAATCAGAATGGTTCTAGAAAGAAGAATCAGTTTTGAAGACGGTGCTAATTTTCGAAGCAACAGTTAGTACAATGAAAGTGAACCTGGCACCGTTTCCAAAAGTTCACTTTTCGGCCAATAAACACCTTAAATAATTCGGAAAGGTCAAGGTTTTCGAAAAAAATACAGGAGGGATATTTTGTAGGCGATAACGTTTTGTGTTGACTGATCAACATTTTTTTCGAAAATACCAGTTGTTGAGTTATTGATATATCCGGCGGCCATGTTTTTTTTTGTGATTCCGAAATTGTTTTTTTTAAAAAGTCCCAAGGAAGTTGTGGACCAATTTTCAGCCATTTTGGAATTTCGTCTCCTTTCCTGCGTTTTTTTTTGCTAATTTCCCCGGACTATACGTCATCAGACTTTCAATAAAATTCTTTGTTAGACTACGTGGCTAATATATTCAGGGGCGATTCCTGGGTAAAATTGAAGAAAAAAATTGTTTTAGAGAGGGGGTTATCCCCAATATCCACTAAGATACAGAGTATTTACGAAAAAAAGAAACTTGAGTGGACTCCATTTAGAAGATATGTCGTTTTTTAGCATTTTGCGCGATTTACAATGTTATTAACTTCCCAGTAGGAAGTTATTGTAATCGGTCCGAAAATCGGATTCGAAATTTTCAATGTATTTACACGTTTCAAGGTCCCAATAGCATTTTAAGCAAAAATTTGAGAAGAAATATGTGTGTGTGTGTGTGTGCGATTTCGCGCGAACGGAAAAAGATATCGACTTCGTTCAGGTGCCGTTCGAAGCGTGTTCAAAGAAATATGATCTGAAAAGATTTTCATAAAAATTGGTCGAGCCGTTTTTTTGTTTGAACGACTTAAGTGATTTTTGTACCAGCATGATTTCGCGCGAACCAAAAAAGATATCGACTTCGTTAAGGTGCCGTTCGAAGCGTATTAAAGGACATATGAATTGAAAAGATTTTCATAAAAATCGGTTCAGCCGTTTTTTTGTTTGAACGACTTAAGTGATTTTTGTACCGGCACGATTTTGCGAGAACCAAAAAAGATTTCGACTTCGTTAAGGTGCCGTTCGAAGCATGTTAAAGGACATATGATCTGAAAAGATTTTCATAAAAATCGGTCGAACCGTTTTTTTGTTTGAACGGCGTAAGTGATTTTTGTACCAGCACGATTTCGCGCGAACCAAAAAAGATACCGACTTCGTTAAGATGCCGTTCAAAGCGTGTTAAAGGAAGTATGATCTGAAAAGATTTTCATAAAAATCGTTCGAGTCGTTTTTTTGTTTGAACGAATACTGGGAAGTTAATCCTGTGGACCGAAAGGGTCAAAAGCCACATCCCAACTAGTTTTTCTTGTGAGTTATTTTATTCTTAAGGAGTCATTTTTTGCAACAAGCAAAGAATCATTGGAGAGAACTTAATAAATGCACCTCAGGCGGACCACTTCACTACAGACCAGACCTCTCACTTATAGTGGGAGTGTTGACCGAACACTGTCTGATAGAGGCGCATGCGACCAGCTTAAGTCTTGAGACTAAAGATTTTTGCAGAAGCTGTAAAGATCAAGCACTGCATCAATCCTCAAGAACTGAACTGACCAGTTTTTCCTCAAAGGCACTCCGGAGCCTTTCTGAATGATTCAGAATTGATTCCGGATACGGAAATCTTAAAGTCTGGAATGATCACTTTTTCGCAAAATGATTGACTACTATGGCGCCGTGCCGGCCAAGAAAGGTTAGACGGCCAAATCAGGCGAAGGAAATTGAATTGGATTGGCCATACCTTGCGACGAGAAAACGAGAATCTAGCCAAATAGGCCCTCGACTGGAATCCGCAAGGAACCCGTCGAATCGGAAGACCTAGAACAACTTGGAGGAGAACCCTATTAGCAGAGGCCGCAACAACCCGGAGATCCTGGTCAGAGCTGAGAGTTGTCGTGCAAAACAGAGTCCGCTGGAGGGCAACTGTTTCCACTCTATGTCCCATGAGGGATTAAAGGAGCCTTATGTATGTATGTATGATTGACTACCTTTACTTCCATGAAATCACGCCAGATGAGTTCCGCGCAAATAGGGCCCTTAGTCCGATATTCGATTCGCCAATCGATCAAAAATCGAAAGCTGATTTGTTTTTGAAAAAAATTATTAGTCCGTAACGTAGTCGAATCAAACAAAAAGTTCTGTCATTGTATCTGGGAATTTTATCTCAATTTGATGGATTGTTGAAAGGAAATTTAATGTCAATATTGTTTTAAGAAAGTTGTGTCTGCTTAAATAAATTTAACACAACACACTCAATCGACCATCTCTAAATGCAATCGTGAACTGTCATCGGCTGCAATCGACACCGTTCGCTTCAATCGAGAATCGAGCTACTACTTTTTCGATTTGACATTCGTTTGACAGTTTGACGAGAATTGGACTTGATGCCTCGGTTAGTGCCTGTTCACCCGGGTGGTCACCGCGACCTTTCAACACGAAATTTACTGGTGCGGGGAGCGTTCGGGTGGGAAGGAAGTGCGTCTCGATTTGAAAGCGACTCACGTTCGCTTTTCTGACCAGCTGACTGTTTCAATTTCATTTTGTATCACCTTACTGTTCCATTTTATTTTCGTTTCACCCGTATTGGGAGCAAACGTGCGATAGGACAATTTTCAGGCCTCAGTTTTGTTGCACAGATTTTTTACTAAAATTAATTATATTCAGGTAATCACAGTTTATAAAAATTTATGTCACTTTTATGAAAATCACAAACTTTGTTCCCGTACCGTATGTTCCACCTGTCATAAAAACGACTAGACACAAAGCGAAACGTGTAAACAAATATTCACTTTTTCGTTCGCTTTGTCGCGCCTCAAAGCGACCTGTGTGAACAGGCACTTATGGAACATTACCAAAATTTGTCTACGTATTTTTATAGTCACTCAACAAATACGCCGTGTATGACTAAAGGCCTCCATACACGGTCAAATTGGATGTACATCATCCAGACGTACCCATGCGCGGCGCAACCTGGTGATCGCAGTTGAGTTGAGTCATTCAACTCAATTCTGAGCTAAATTTTTCAACCCAATAATATGCGATGTAATACAGGCATTTACTGTTTGCTATGATAAAAGATTCTTATACACAGCTACAATCGTTTAAATTTCTCAGAATACCTAAAATAATTAAATTAATACAAACAAAAAATCGATAATTCAATTTTCTACCAGGAAGTTTTCAACGTGGAAACGTAATTAAAAACAACAAAACGCAAAGAGGAAATGAACTGAGAAAAGGGCTCACGCCACATAACAATGCTCCTCCGAAATGCCTTATAAAAGCATAATAATAACGACCATTGACCAACCAGACTCTCTATAATAACTGAAAGATATGGCGGCGTCCATGCTGCTGCTGGGCGCAGTTTTTATGCTCGTAAAGTCGTCAGCAGGCGAGCATAGCGGTACAATAACACCCGCGGGCTTTGATAAGGCTACAAAGTCGTGATTTCAGTATTTTTACGGCTTCCATGCCTGGTAGTGTAGTCCAGGGGCTACTGGGTGAAAAATTATTAATAAATTCCAGCCACGGCAGCTCAGACAAAACAAATTCACGGCTTATCGGCTCTATTTTTTTTTGTTGCTTCTCCTTTTATTTTTTATTTTTTTTTTTTATTTTAATTCCACATTCATTTCTGCATTGACGTTCAACAACAACTTTACCGCGAATAGAATGTACTTTTATGCTGCAAAGCAAATATAATGCTGCACAATCAACGATAAGTTTTAAGTTTGTTTAGATTACATGTGGACACGGGTGGAAGGGTTTTTCTTAGCTCCTTTTCTGGGAAAATAAAATTATTTACTTCATCAGAGCTCTACTAAAAAAACAAGGAGAATGAAATTGTAGATTTTATTTTTAACCAGTATTATTGGTTGGACTCAGTACTGTCTGTAGGCGTTAGTTATCTCTGCAGTCCAACTATTTAAGTGTTATCTTAAAGAAACGCGCTAAGTAATCAACAATAATATAAAAAAAAGCAAAATAATAGTGATAATCACTTGCTTTACAAGAATCCTTTTGCAAATGATTCATCATAACACCTTCGACGAGCGAAAAAAAAAAACTTAATCATTAATAAAACGCCTCCTCTTAATTCTTATGATTTAATAAAACTTAACTTTGCTGACACAGCACAAGCTCATGTCTTCTGTTGATTGAAACGAGCGTGACTTAATAAAACAAAACAAACCCTCATGCATTCAAAATACCCAAAAGAAATAATCCGCAGCTTAAGCTGATCTCATTTCTGCGCTTTCCAAGTCTGCTGTGCTCATATGGCACAGGCGCTTTTACGACTTTTAAATGCTGATCGGTTTTCATCAGGCCAAGAAAAAATTCTTCAGAATAAAATTTTTGTGTTTATCTTAAAAAAGTTAAAAGATAATTCAGCAGTGATAAACCTTATCGAGGAAGAAAACGATAAACGCCCCTTTATCGGGAATTTGCATTTTTAGTAATGAATTCGAAATTAATTGAAAATTTATTGTTAAAATTGGAATTGGATTTGTCTAGTTTTTATTATGGCGATAAATAAACAAATAATTCCTTTTATGTAGGTTTTAACAGAATTTTACGACAGTGGGCGACTAATTAAAAATATTATCGTATTATGGAATTTTGCTGGATTACGTTAATTTTTTTTTATCCAAATATTTATACCCATTAAAGAGATAAGTTTTTTTTAGTTATTAGGATTTTATTTAAATTTTGTATTAATTCAAAAATGATTGCCTTGGATGCACAAGGAAATATGCATGCGTTTGATTTTAATATTGGGGAGGAGAGAAAATCGCTACTACGTATATTGATTAACATTTTTTAAGAAGATAAAATCAGAAAATCACAACTGCAAAGAAAATCTTCGGTATGGTATTCTTAATCTGACAGCATTCCCCAGGGGGCGAATCGAAGTGTCCTGTGAGGATCGACACGATCCTGGCTACGTCGTTCTGCGACATAATCAAGAAGCCGTGTGATCTCTACTTGCTTCAGTCAAACCAAGTCAATTGACTCTTGGCGCATGATGGTAAACACCTCCAATTGGAGCTGGCACTTGAAGGATGCATGGTGATATCTCTCTTCATTACGTTCTCCACTGTTAAGTCCATAATATTTGCGCATAGTTTGGCCCATTCATCTGCCTTCTCGGTGCCCTTGACGTTCCTGTGACCCGGTACCCACTGAAGGGTGAGTCTCTGCAACTTCTACCCAACGGAGAAAGCTTGTTTTGAGACGTTGCCACCATTTGGACGTTAATGAAAACTGCGCCAAATGCTTTGAACCGCTTAGCTATCCGACAATACGATTACCTTGACTCTTGGCCTTGGTATGGTGTATGGTCTATATTTCTAGGCAAGTTTTGAGGATTGCTAGCAGAGGCGGCGGAACAGGTCCAAGCTATAGGCGCTTTCAAAAATTCAGCCGACTGCAGCAGTCGGAACTGTCGACTGTTCAAATATTCAACTGAAGTTAAAATTTGTAAGCAATCAGAGCAAGCATTTGGATTCGTATGCTAGGGCGTTTTCAAAAATTCAGCCGACTGCGGCAGTCGGAGCATTCGACTGTTCAAATATTCAACTGAAGTTAAAATTTGTAAGCAATCAGAGCAAGCATTTGGATTCGTATGCTAGGGCGTTTTCAAAAATTCAGCCGACTGCGGCAGTCGGAGCATTCGACTGTTCAAATATTCAACTGAAGTTAAAATTTGTAAGCAATCAGAGCAGGCATTTGGATTCGTTTGCATTTGACTGCTCCGACTGCTGCAATCGGCTGAATTTTTGAAAACGCCCTTGTGTTGATTTCGACATTGCGAAAAGGAGGGTGGGGAAGAGGAGGGAAACATGGTATATTAGATCTCCAAAAACTTCAATGTTACCACTGCAAATCTCAGCTATTCAAAGTATTTTATTTCAAAACGCTTAAAACGTTTTATTTTGACGTCACCCATTTGATTAACATTGTAGACATGTTTTAAACACTTTTAAGTGTTTTAAAAGTGTCGACAATGTTAATCAAATGGGTGACGTCCAAATAAAACGTTTTCAGCGTTTTGAAATGAAACACATTTAAAAGCTCAGATTTGCAGTGACTGTGCACATTCAACTTCAATTTTTGAAAATATACATAGAAATATGTTAAGGGTGGTCCCTATTTTGGAAAAGTCCCGATTTTTTTTAGTGCTCCCTAAATCAAAAGTAGAGGTCGAAAAAATAATTATGACGCAAAAAAAAGTCGAGAAACAAAATTATAAACCTTCTCCCATGCAGGTTGAATTTTAAATGGGATTTAACATGGGTTTTCGTTTTTTAGGTTAAACCAAGCGTTGAGCACTTGGTTTCCATCGGTTCAAGGTGAAACTTGGTATCCTTAGGTTTTCGATACCGCTGAATATCATGTCAAAAACCGGTTTTGACTAAAGACAGCTGTCAATTGAATTTAATTTTTTGACAAATAAAACTTTTTGGGACAGACATTAGTCCGAAAATCTCCTTTCGTTCGTACACGACGAGCTGGGAATTGTCATAGGATGCCGGCTACATTTGGAAAATTCTACACCTTTCAAACTTTTGATTTCTTTGCCTACTTTTTGTGCTAAAAATAAAAACATGTCTCGATCACTTGAAAGACTCCTCAGAAAAATCATTTTTGTAAAATTTGGCAATTGATTTCAAATTGTCTTTTTTACCAATAGCAAACGCCTCTAGAGCTTTGAAAAATTTCGCATTCTCAGTTTCGAACCTTGTTCGCACCGATTCGACTACTTGATCGTAAATAGCAAAAAAGTTCTGACGGTATATTTCTTCAGGAGCCGTGAATTCATGATTCGACCCAGAATCTAAAAGTTTTGGAATTTTTTTTTGCCGCGGAAGAGAGGGCTGGTTTAAATTAAGTCTTTCGACGTCCTCCAACGTTTTTTTCCAAACGGCTTGAAATTTTGAATCGCGAGAAACAGACCAACAGTAAAGTACGCTATCAACTTTTTTGTATGAATCAATAACGCTCAAACCTTTATGTTGGAGATCTGTGTTAAGAGTTTCGATTCGATAAAAAATTTCGATAATTGCGTTTAAATAAAGTCATCTCAAATCAGAAAGTATTTTGGATTTTCACTACCATTTTTTGCTTATAAATGCGTCGGAAGTTTCACTTTGGATTGAAGATCCGGGAGTGATACTCCGCTTATAAACATGGTAATTATGTATAGCTCGGAAGTTGAAATTTACTACTAAGGGCGCATGCGCAGCATTTTCGCGCGCTCATTTAAAACCCTTTAACACGTATTTTGCATGCACGAGTGCAGTACAGCCTTACATAAAAGAAACCTAAAATAGAAACGGGACCTCATGTGTTGATTTTCAACACACACAACAGGTGCTCCGCCGCCCCGATTGCTATCAGTTCTACCTGTAAAACACGTGGAATATTTGGAGGTTTCGGGAACAGGAGAAACCGCATAACATACTTTGATTTGGAGCCATGTTTGTATAGAACTATATCATAGATCTTATGGCTGAAAGTTATCACATTCCCTTTGCTAGGAATCTGCACATCAATCCAGAACATAAATCTCTACTAAAAAACTCTAAAAAAAAGGTAATTATTTTGATATTTTTAAAGAAAAACGTAAAACTGCGCAATACCTCTTCAAAACCATGTCTAATCTCCCTTGCAATCCTTCTGAGCTACTTTAAAATATTTCTTTTCAATAGTTTTTTTTTTCCTTCGTAAAAACAATCACAAGATATCATTCCCTAAAATCCAACAGAAGTAAAAGATTATAGTATTTTCCAAAAAAAAAATATTTTTTGATGGCTAGGCCCACACAAAAGAGACAATTACACGTCAGTTGGTCTTTTTACTATAGCGCGTCATATTTTTTTTTATTTCTTAAATCAATCGTAAGAAGGAATTTTTCTCTGAACCCAATGTAAGCCCGTGATCCCTCTGACCACTTAACTTTCCACAAGGATTATCTTCCAATAATTGAGTCGATGGACCTTAAAGCTGTCTACCGTTGACCACACAAAACATGCCAAGGGCTGCTCCTTATGCAGCAGCAACTGGGTTTGAATAATAAAAGGGACCCATCCAATCCTCAGCAGGGTGTACATTCACGGCTACTGAATTTTTCATTTCGAGGACTTAACTAAGTTACCTTTACCTCACCTTGGCCAGGAGGAATGATTTCTTGCGTGTGTTTAGTAATTAAAAAAAATTTTGTTTTGAAAATAAATACAAACCCAATTTTTTGCGATTATTATTGAGAAAAAATGAATTAAGAAGTAAAAAATATAAGAAGCATTTAGCTCTAGTTTCTTGGTTGTGAAAATGCTGTTCATATAAGGAATTATTTTCTGTGATACTGAAAGTATTGACTTGAACATGGCATAACCTGGAAAGATGACAGCGCGGGAGACTTAACTTCCGCTGGAAGGATGGCGTAGAACAGGACGCCCAGAGCTTAAAGCTACTGACAGAAACAGGCGCAAAGGCGGTGCGGACATTGGCTTCGCGGTATGTGGCGACTTTTCACTGACATGATGTTGCGGTGTCGGCGGCGCGCTGCGACTTTGAACACAACAACGAAATCAAAGTGACAAGTGGACGTGATAGGAAAAAAATTGAAAAACCTGAATGATTTACATATAATTTTTCTATCCTATAGGACTTGTCTTTGTTTTAGGTGCTAATTTAATTACCCCAATTTGGAAAAATAAACATTTTCATTAAATATAAAATCCAACAAATTTGCTATCCCCCCCAACACCAACACACGACTCCAAACATATGCCCACCACCATCAAAACACGACTCAAAACACAAACATCTCTTGACACTCGCGGCGGCAACGCGCAAAGAGTAGAAAGTAAAGCAACTTGCGCGGAGTGTGCGTAGCGTAAAACAGCATTTCGTTAGTGCGCATTTGAATACACTACTTCTATTCTCTCTGTCATTGCCCGCACGGCGTTTACGCCTGTTTCTGTCAGCAGCTTAAGGTAGAAACAGAATGGCACGGAGACCGTGGCGGAGTCCGCCGCTCAGAGAGTTTCCCATACATTTAATTTCTCCCCAGGCGGCGCGGACAAATTAAATGTATGGGAAACTCTCTGAGCGGCGGACTCCGCCACGGTCTCCGTGCCATTCTGTTTCTACCTTTAAGACGGTGATTAGACTGTTCGTTCCTACGTACGTTCCTCACGAGCTTTTAGATGAACGGGGAAGTGGAGATGACGCCCTTCATCATCTCTACTTCCCCGTCCATCTAAAAAGGTCGTGAGGAACGTACGTAGGAAGGAACAGTGTAATCACCGTCTAAGGATGTCAAACTGGATGACATCGGCTCAGAATCGAGAACAGTTGCGAGATGCAAGGCCTGAATACCGATTGTAGAGCCGTGAAAGAAGAAAAAGATATCCTGGAAATTAATAAGTAGGGGCGCTGTCAATAATACACTGTGCAATGCTTATTTAACGCTGCACACACAATCAGCGTAACGTCAGACAAATCAGACAAACCATTTGCATGTGTGACTGATCTGATAAAATTGACCAAAAGATTTACATATCCGACGGTTTTCTGTCGCGCCGCTCTTTTTTAAGATTTCAACCAATCAAAAACATTAGCTCTGTTCGCGTACTTTTCTGGCTAAAAGGTCTGGCACTTTCTGACTATAGAAGTAAAAATTTCCACGCATTTTGTAGCCCGAAAAAGTAAACGAACAGAAATCTGGCGATTTCGGGCAGCTTTCTGGAGGGATCCCGCAGGCGAAGTACGCGAACACACTTAATATGACGTGACCGAAATTGTTTCTGATTGGCTGAAATCTTAAAAAACAGCGGCGCTGCAGAAAAACGGCAGATATGTAAATTACCCCCAGAACACAATGAGGCCGACAACGACAACTTCAACGGAAAAACAACAATTTAGATGAGACTTGTCGTTGTCGGCCTCATTGTGCCCCGGTGGTTAAGCTTAATCGTCATCATTTCTTATGTCAAAATATAGATATCAAAAAGTAAAGTATTTTCTAAGCAGTCAGGCTTTATATTTACCTCACTTCTTTTTCTAAGATATCACAAACTTTTCTTAGCTAATTTTACCGGCATTCAACAGATTCTGTAAAGTGACAGCATAATTTTTATTTCTCACACAATGCCTAAAATGTTTGCGTATTTGCAGCCGTTTGAAATTGCACACTGAACTATTGAACATCTGATGAAAATCATTTTGATTTATTGACTTGTGTGCAAAAGCAACAAAGTCAATTTCTCGCGCAACGTGCATTATTGACCCTAAATGTGTTCGCCCATGCAATTTGTATTTGCTTTTGGGCGCGTTTAGGCTCGAGTTATTTTAACTCTGTTAAATTAGCGCTGTTAACTTACATCGTTTCTAGCATGCCATTTGACAATTCTCACAGCTAATAACAGGCAAAAATAATAACATTTCCCATTTTACAAATAATAAAAAGCTAAAAAATGAATAATAATAATAAAATCTTCATTCTGTATTGAAATATTTCTCAATTATGCTTACAACAAAAAATTACAAGCAAACGTCAATTCATTTTGGCTGTGCTAAATTTTAGCTAAGCCAAAAAGCAGAAATAAGTTAACAAACAGCGCTAAAAAAATTGCTGTTTTTGCCGTTGTTAACTTGCCTAGCTCAGTTAAATTAACTTCGTCCTAAAAGCGCCCTTGCTTTGACTGCTCTCGATTGCCCTGCTTGGTGTTCTTTGAGCCTGCTCTGTGTTGAAAATTCTCATTTTTTCTGCTCCAACAAATTTGTTCGAGCAAGCAGAGCAAGAAAAATTCTTCTTCTTCTTCTTCTTTTGACAGTTGTCAAATCGAAAACAGGAAAAATCGGAAAATTAATTTATGAATGATTTATTAGGAAAATAGTTGGAAATATTAAAAAATAAATATTAATTTTTAAAAAAATAACATTTCCATACTATTAAATTGTTTTTATTGGCATAAATTTCTTCGTATCTAATCTCCAAAAACGGAATTTAGAGCTAAGTTGAGCAGAAAAGCTTTTTTTGAGATTGTTGCTATTTTCTGCTCTGACATCAATTTGACAGTTGCTATAAACTATTTCAGAATTTTGGAGGAGTTCAACAGAAAGAAATGCAAATTTCAATTTATAAACCTAAGCAAAGTATTTTTCTTAAAATGAACATGGTCACAAATTTACCTCAGAAAATCATATTACCTGTATAAAGACTCTTTCCTACTATTTTTAAATAAACAAAAAAACCATGAGTTCATTATTAAATGTTAAACAAACTCGTAACGGGATTGTGGTATATAAAAATGTTAAAATCAATTTTATATCTTCCAAGCCATGAATTACACCTGAAAGGGGGTTTCCATAACAACTTAATTTGAAGTTCCTTCCCTTTGACTGAGCTCATTGTTTACCATTCAGTTTTAGAATTTTTTCTTACCATCGCCTCGATTACTCCTGTATATATAAAAGTCCCTCTTTCTGATGTGCGCTGAAAGCAGGTCGAGTAGCGATAATTGCGATGAGGGAAGGTAGAATGGGGGATGAACGAAGAAGCTCTTTTGCTGAAGGTTACTCCTAAGTCCAATAACACGTGTCGATGTCATTATTTTAATTAAATGAATAAGCCAAAAGGTGAGCCCAGAAAAAGGGATCTAAATAACTGGGGTAAAAATGGGGCTGCAGAGAAGGGAATGTATGTAGTAGTAGTAGTAGTAATCCTGTTGCTTATAGAAACGCATCCCGTCAAATGTAATTCGCTCATTCGTGGTTCTTTCTAAATTCAATTTTGGAATTTACGTATTTTATTTATTTATTTTTTTTTTACTGTACCAATTCCTCAGCTTCATCCCTAACTTACTATATCAACTTTATCATATGCTCCTCTTAATTCGTGATGTTTATTTCCCCGAGGGACACGATAACCCGATTTTGCGATGGGTTTACGTTCGTTCGTTCTTTCGTTCGTTTTTGTCTCCCCTTTAGTTTCTCTACTTGACGTGATGATAATAAATTCAATCATATCATAAGCTGTTATCAGATGAAACGCTTTATAAAACCCATAGAGCCGAGCCATACACACCCCTTCTATTCTAACACCGCGCTATATCAAAGATATTCGACATTATTTTGTCCCCGGGGATCAAATTAACGCCTGGAGTGGTTTTTATCGTTCAATATCAGCCAGACGACAGTAATCGTAGCAAATTGAACGAAATGTGTGGAAGTTTTCCGCCTTCGGGGGGTGTTACTAATTGAAAAATGGCCTAATTAGCTTTTATGGGCAAGACAGACAGAAAAAGGGTGGAGGTAATTTATTTAGTTTTTCCGTTTTTTTTTCGATTTGATTCAAGAAAATGTGAAATATTTTTCGCTGTTTATTTACAAAAACTTATTCATTTAAAAGAATATATTTATTAGCACACTTAAGTGCTCAAAGATGGATTGTAAATACATACGTAGATATCTTCTTGGCCATCGACTGATTTGGCAATATTAAAATACTGCATTTTTATAAACTCTAAAATTACAAAGCAAAACAGAATTTCACAAGGATACTCGAACAGGATTAATTAAGCTTATTTTAAATAGAAGAAAAAAGTGGGAGAACGGTGTTTTTTTCTTCAGTCAAGACTTTCTTGAGATGACATGCCACCACACTGCTGAACGAGTTTAGGAAGTGTCACTTAGTTTGGCGCCTGTTGTCTGCTTCCCCATTCGTTCTTTGGTTACTGGAAAGGTGGATCAAATATCGCTTTGGCACATCTCTAGCTTTAATAGAAGTTAAATAATAAAGTATATACAGTAAATAAGTAGCTGTTCTTCTTTAAGGATATACTGAAAATGGAGGAGCGGAAGGAAGGCAACAATCAAATCTACCACTACCAAAATCTATATAAAAAAATGTATGTATATTTGGTTGATTCTTTTTTTGTTTTGTTTGTTTGCTCCCGATATGAAAGTAACTCAATTGAAAAAAAAGTTAGAAGATCTGGAGAAAAATCTAAAAACCGCATTCTAGGCTAAATAAAAATATAAATCCTGTCCAACAAATGTAGTTATTTTATTTCTGTTCCAATTTATTCCGCTAGATGCGCAAATGTCGTTTGACAGATGACAGCTGATTGTCAAATTGTGTATCAACAATCGGTAGTGACGAAAAATTAATTCAGTTGCGTATTTTCAGTTAAATTGTGATTCTGTTGTAAGTTCATCGCTATCGTTTCATGAAATGAAGTAAATTTCATCGTTTTATTTCAAACAAATTTACATATATCTTTTTGTGTTGATTGTTTACTTGAAAATCTCAAAATGTAAATAAAATACCTTGAGATTCAATGTGATTTCAAATTTAATGGAAGGAAATAAATCATTTGATTGGCATGAAATTCTGACTTAATTCAATTGTGAGTTAAATTTTGGAACAAAACCGCAAGGTTTACAAGTCGATCAGATTTCAGGCACATCACACATTTCCAGCATTTCAGCGGTGTACTACCGTTGGAATTAATCATTGGCGTACTTCTGATAGCTCTGCCTGCGAGAGTCCATTCTGACACTTATAGGCCAATTCTCAAATCATCAGTAACATATCACAAATCACAACAAAGTCATAAAGGCGTGGTGAGTCGCAGCTGTGACTTTTTCGTATTCTCGTGCGCCAGTCTCAAGTTATGACAATCGCAGGCTTGTGATGACATATAGAGCTGATCACAGCGATGACAAAATAATAATAATGGAAGAAATGCCTTATTTGTAGAACATGCAAACTAACAAAACAAGATTTTTTTCAAACGACGTTTTATTTGTACTGAATTCAAAATAAAATTTACTTAAACTAACAAAAAATGGTTTTTTTCACACAGGTGTCCGAGTTAGCCCTTTAAGCGCATTTAAATTTCCAGCCAAATCAGCCAAGAGATTTTGTATCCGCTTCGGGTTTGTGGGTCATTTTTATTTTGTCGAATTTCTGGATGATTCCGGAAAAATTCGAGGAAATACTTAAGCTGCTCTGGGAGAGGTTCTCTGGTACGACTTTTTTCCTTCTGTAAAGACTTAAAAATAATATAAACAGTCATATTTTATATTATTAACAAAAAAAAATTACCTGTTTCCATTTCGGCACATCTTTAATGATTGACATTTCACATAAGAATTTCACAACATTTGACATTTCCCATTTCCACCACTATTGTGGTGGAATTCTAGTGATGAATGTTGTGATTTTTCACTGAGAATCAGAAACAGCTGATTTGTCACAAGATTAATGTTTTCATATTTGCTTATGACTTATGATCCGTCACAACTAAGATTGGGCCTATTAGTCCCTACACTGGTGCACCGGTGCAAATCAAATTCAGTGCCTACTGCTGATGTCTTGACATGGTTCATTCTGTTTCTTCTATTACCACCATAACAGCATACCTTGGGCAAAAAATTGAGTAGGTACCTCGAGGAGTCCATCTACAACAAGGCACCACAGAAGTGTAGATAAGACCCATACCTGTGGGCGGGCATCCTTTTGCTCTCCCAGAGACCCCTTAAGATCAGAAACCATTAGTTTGCGAGTTCTCTGGATAAAGTCGATCCAGTGCTACTTTGACCTCATCTACTTAGATTTACTCCGCTATTCTTAATTGTAACCAGTCATAAGTCACAAGCTTTTGAGACTCGTGCTTGTCATTGAGAGTTTGAGACTATTCTTGTGACTGTCAGATGTTTTGGTATTTTAAGCACTCAATCACAAGAAAACTTAAATAATTCACCTTTAATGGTGAATTTGTATTCGTGTTATGAGAGATAGCAAAGTCGCTGGCTGTGTGTGTCGGGTCTACGAAAAATTTTGAAAAAATTGCTAGCACTCTTGCGACCTCCTATTTATACAGTCACAATTTTGATATCCGTTGTAACTGTTCGCGGATTGTCAAAATATTGTGACTGCAAAATTAGAATACCAAATTGTCTCAAGTTGAGACTCACACTTGTGACTGCGTTGTGTCTTGTGACTGCTTTTAGAATACGGGTATTAGACCTAGATTTTTCAAATATACGGATAAAGCGTGATATATATATTATACCTAGTGCTGTTAACTACCAGCACTAAGAGAACTCTTTCTATCAATAACCGCGTAGGTTAGATTCTTAGATTTTACTAGATGTTAAAGGAAATGCCGCCTAAACAAGAGCACTTTTTTTATGCCAACTGTAAGCGATCCTTAGTGATTAATAGCGCAGGCACTCGGCCAGCATCCCGGCAAATTCCCCATTTCCAACTACTTCAGGAAAAATATTAAATCTCGTTTTTGAGTTTTAAAAAATATTGTTCTTGACATTTTTATGGTAAAGGTTAGTTTTATTTGCTTTTGCCTCACTTGTTACATGCGTGTTAAATTTTTCATGCTTTAATTTCAGTTTTTGTTTTATATGTTTCTTGACTTCCCTGTTTGTTGTCATGTTGTGTGCCATGGCCGTCCGTAGGGCTGCCCGTCGTCCCGCTGGGGTATTATACGTGAAGAAGAAGTCATTGATGTTAAGGGATTGGGACTTGTTTGGCTGGTGTGGCTTGGCGCACAGCCGTGAATCTCTTGGACTGTTGTGGACCGCACATGGTAGTATCGCTCTTGGTATAGCGAATGAAGCTCTCCGGCAAAGCGAGCTCAACAACGATAAGATTTATGATCAGATTGATTCCCGAGACCTCCCTTGGGTTAATTCAATTTACACACGCGCGGAAATTAAGTCGCGCCGTTGAAAATTCTCCTCGGCTTTGGATATTACAAAAAAGGAAAAATTTAAGGTGGATGTTTGCTGAAATCGCGTATTAGCCATGACATTGTCTGGAAGTGTTTACAGTCGTGTGTTCTTTTGCTTTACTTTATGTTTATCGATAAGCCGCTGTTGTGACAGACGTAACGGCAGTAAATTTACGTTTTTAGCATTACCGTCGATGGCAAAGGGCACCTGATTTACTTATTTAAAAGTTCTTTTATAAAACGGCGTGTAGACAGGATAAATGGCGATTTTAATGCCTCTTTAAAGGACAATTTCATGCCTTTATGTGTACATGTTGGTTAGGCTAAGTCATTGAAATATACTATTTAAAAGAAAGATATAAGCAAAGAACTAAAACTAAGAGTTGAATTGAAAATCCCTGGTCTATAACAAAAGTCATTCTAAAATCCTTGAATTCCCGGAAACTGCAATATTTTCCAACTACAAACATTTTACTTTTATCTATTTTAATATTTATTCAAACTAAACTAATTTTATTCTAGCCGCAATAATTTAAATTGCTAAAACACCATTCCACAATGAACATTCGCAGATAATTTAGATGAGTAGCATAGCATTATCTTTCTTTGTGTACCAACTGTTTCCACCGCACCACACATGGTGACCTGTTGAATAACCCTTTTTCTGGTTTCCTTTAGAGCTGTTAATTGTCTGCAATTAGTCGCAATTTATGATACGACTGCACGTTTTAATTACGCAACTTAATTACTGCATCACGTTTTTGCCTGCAGCCCCATAGTTTTGCGGCAATATGGAAATACAAGGCGCAGTCAGTCATTTGTCGGTCGTTCTTTAATTCCGATGGTGATAATGCATGAAATTAGACCAACGGCGTCTTTTTTTTTACTTTGATAAGTTTCTGGAAGTTAAGTCTTACATAATTTTTAGAGAGGGGAAACATTTGTAGACCAATACTTTTGCTCTTAGCGAAACATATGCGGCAATGTTTCATACAAAAATTGAGGTTTTTTTTCATTGCATAAAAATAAAAACTCATTAATCGAAGAGTTGGAATTAATTAATTTTAAGAAACTCAGATGCACTTAACGTGGCAATTTCGCAATTGACATTGTTAACTGGTGTCAAATTACCACAGCACCTCTGTATCCGGTATTTGTCCTTACACCTCCTCACTCAACAATTAAAAATAATAAAAAGTACACCAACTTCTATATTAATTTTACATTTATTAAAAGAAATACAATTAGCAACACAAAATAAAGCCGCCCTCCTCTATCTACTTTACATCGAAACTCTAAGAATTCATCTATTTTTCTTAACGAAACATATATATAAAAAAGTACAAAAATGAACGAATGAATTTCCATTATTATTAATTAGGGCTGCCAGGATGCAAATATTTTTTGTCGATATGTTAACATTCGGCCATCCTTTTACAAAATTCGCCCCGAATTTCAATTGACGATGTAGTCATCCAAATGTTTGGGCTTCCGTATCATCCTTCTCTCACGCCTGCCAGAGGCAACTGCTTCGCGGTCTGTCGCCTTTTCCTCCTCATGTTCTTCACTTCCAACTGCCTCCTGTTCGTCAGCTTCATCTTCTTGTTCATCGTCCTCGTCTTCAGGTGCACCAAACATTTTTAAGTCCTCATTTGCCACGACACCTGTATATCTTCTCTGCGTCCTCTGGATCTCAGGAATGTCCTCTACTCGAAATCGATCGAATGGCAATACCTCATTGATAATGTATGGTCCTTTATACTGTGGTTGTAGCTTCAACGAGTCACCAGTCACTCCTGGTTTCCTTTTAATCATAACTACGTCTCCCACAATGTATGTTTTTGCCCGGCACCTCTTCGCATTGAATCGCTTTCGTTGTTTTTCTTGATCAATCTGTATTGCACGCATAGCTCTTGTTCTACGACCTTCCACGTCTTCCTGATTATAACTCGTAGAATTAATCTCATCTTCTATTGGGGAACTGTAAATATTCCTGGGATCATAGCTAAATAATAGCCGAAAAGGAGTACTTTCCACAGCTCGACGATAGGAATTGTTAAGGCTCCACTGCACCGAGCCCAGATGTCGGTCCCAGTCTCTTCCATCTTCTCTTGTCGTCAATGTTGCCAGCATAGGAGTAATTGAACGATTTAATCGCTCCACCTGACCATTTGCCCTTGGAGTTGCTGTTGCATTCCTAACATGGATGATCTCGAGTTCCCTACACATGTTCTCAAACTGATGGCCAGTAAACGCCGTACCCAAATCCGTAATAATCTTGGTAGGTTTTCCAAATATATGTATCATATCCCTTAAGGCCTTCGCCGCTGTCGCTGATTTCGTGTCTCTCACGGCTTTCAATATGCAAAATTTTGTGAATCCATCTATGATAGCCAGCACGTACGCGTTTCCCCTCATGGATTTCACGAAGGGACCCAAGTGATCCGTGTGGATGACAACAAATGGTGTACCCACTTTATCAACTGAATGTAAGTAGCCACTCTTCTTTCCTCCTGGTACCTTATGGTATGAACACTCGACACAGCTACCGATATAGTTCTTAATATAATTTCTTATTCTCGGAAACCAAAACTTCTCCCCAACTTTGTGTAACGTTTTGTCAATTCCGTGATGTCCATATTTGTCATGGTGGTTGAGTACAACCCGCCATCTACACTTCTCTGGCACATAAAACTTCAACTCTCCTTTGATCTTTCGATATACTCGTCCTTCCACGCAGCAATATTCTTCTTTAATACGGGTTTCATCTTGGTCTAACTCGCCGGTTTTATTTAGAACAGTCGCAATATTTTGTATCTTGATATCCTTTTTCTGTAGTATCGTCAGCCAATCACCTTCTCCAAGCGCACTGTAAAGAGACATAATTTCAGTAACATCTTCCACTTTCTCAGGTTCCCCAAATGGATTTCTGCTAAGGCTATCCACGTGACCCATTGAAGTTCCTGGTCTATGTCGTATCTCAAATATAAATTCCTGCAATGCTAGCCACCATCTCCCAATCCTCGGTACTAGATCTTTCTTAGATAATGAACTTCTGACAGAATTACAATCTGTTTGCACGATAAACTCGATTCCAATTAAATACACTCGAAACCTCTGCAACGTCCATACCACTGCCAAAGTTTCTAGTTCAGTACTGTGGTATCTTGCCTCCTCTTTACTCGTTTGCCTGCTTCCATATGCTATGGGGTGCATATTACCATCTTTTTGTCTCTGTAGAACAATTCCGCCCAACCCGGCCTGGCTGGCATCGGTATGTACCTCCGTATACGCATCGTTTGAATGTATGGCTAACACAGGTTTCTCTATTAATTTTGACTTTAACGTCCGAAAAGCTCCCTCTTCTTCTTCTCCAAACCTCCACTCAACATTCTTCTTCGTCAATCTGGTCAACGGACGAGCCAAAAGAGCAAAGTTTTTTATAAACTGACGAAAATAACTCGCCAGACCCATAAACTGCCTCACCTCATGTACATTCCTCGGAGTAGGAAAATTCGCTACGCAGTCAATCTTTCTCGGACTAGGTTTAACTGTTCCATCCTCGATCAAAAATCCTAAGTACTCGACTCTGTTCAAAAGAAAATTACATTTAGACATATTTAATTTCAAATTTGCTTGTAGTAACACGTCCAACACTAATTTCAAATTCTCAATCGCTTCTTCTTCAGTCTCCGCCGGTATCAAAACGTCATCAAAGTAAGCCAAAGCAATCGTAAATCTCAAAGGTCCCAGTACCTTGTTAATGAGTTTCTGGAACACGGCTGGTCCATTACACACTCCAAACGGAAGTCGTACAAACTCATAGTGACCGTCGGGGGTCACAAATGCAGTCAACGGTCTCGAATTCTTGGAAACGGGTATTTGATAATACCCACTCTTCATGTCCAGTGTGGAAAACCAAAGCTTTCCAGACAATTGGTCAACTTGGTCACTCATAATTGGGAGAGGATACTTAATTTTTTTTGTAACCTTGTTCAGCGCTCGATAATCCATACAAATTCTACTTTCTCCATTCTTCTTTTTCACAATCAAAATGGGACTCGCATAGTCCGATTCGGAGTCAGTTACTATCCCAGCCTCTTTCATCAACTCGATTTCTCGACGCACCATCTCCCTTTCCTTGAAACTCAGGCGATAGGGACGATAAGCAATCGGCGTAAGATCCGTCAATTCTATGTCAAATTCAACAACGTCGGTCAGCCCCAATTCCTTCAAATTAAAAGCGAAACAATTTCTATAATCGGCAAGTACCTTCAATAATTTCTCCTTAGCTTCTGCAGACACATTTGGTCCTATTTGGATTTCTTCTTGTTCACACCCCCTGTTTGATTCAGCAACCAACACATGAGTTTCGACGCTCGAACACTCGATTTTCTCCTCTTCGCAAATCGTACCCCTAGTGACAGTTTCTCCTTTCGCAAACTTTACATAATTATCAGTAAGATTTACAATCGGAACACAGAAAATATCCTCAGTACATCTCAAGACGCAACTCGGTATGAACGATCCACTCCTACTCTGTCTTTTTTCTACAAATAAGTCAGCGTACAATCCGTCGCTCGTACAGCTTTCGACACACCCGATGTGATTTGGAGGGATTACGCTTGCATCCTTTGCCCAAAGTGCTACTTTTGCTTTTGGCAGCATCGGAATATTAAATTTTCTGAGGCAACCATCACCATCATCTTCTTTTACATCAAAATCATTTTCCTCAAAAATTCGAACGACATTTCCCTTTTTTACGATGACAACCTGAGGCAGCTCCGTAAACGACTGTCCGATCAGCAAGGGGATTTCCAGGACTTCGTTTGGTACCACGTACATATCCACCGTTGCTTTTGCTTGGTCCACTTGTAAGTCCGCATTAATAACACCGATCGGGTGAATGTTACCGCTTCCAAATCCTCGTACGTTCACGTTCTCTTTTAAGGGTTCAATCTTTAGGTTTAATTCATCAACTGTTGCTCTTTTAATCATCACGCATTTACTTCCAGCGTCAACGTATGCTCGGACTGGCTTCCCGTTGATGAATGCATCCTTAAAATATTTGTCGACGTCCCCGTTCACACCAGTTGGCTTGGATGAATCTACGGCAAAACTTTCCCTCACCGGAATATTTTTATCTCCTTCCTTTAATAAATTATTAGAAATCTTTACCTTATTACATCTGTTCCACATGTGACCAGTCTCTCCACAACGAAAACATTTTATTCCCGATGTACATTTCTCCTTGGTATGACCAGGCTCACCACACCGAAAACATTTAAAGATCCTTGGTTTCGTACATTTATTTGACAAATGTCCCGCTTCTCCGCAGTTGTAACACGCAGTCTTCACTTCTGATGTGTTAAAGGCACAATTTTCCGGTTTAAATTTATTTGCTGGTGCAACAAAAGTTGCATTTCTTCTGTCCGTGTTCTGCTCTCGAGTTACCACGCAATACTCTTTAATATTGTGAAACATATCGTTCTGATCACAATGATTTTTCTGCAACAAAAATTTCTTCATGTCTTGTGACCACAATCCGGAGATAATTTCCTTTCTGGTGTCGTCAAATTCCAGGAAGAGTTCATTGCATAATCTTAATTTTGAATAGAAATAGTCGACCACATCCTCATTCTTTTTCTGCACTCTGTCCATCATTTTCCTCCATTTCTCCGCACTCGTCAATTCCCTCGTGAATGTAACATTAAATGCACTCACAAAGTCGTTCCATCTCTCAAAATTATAGCCGGAGAACCAATCTCTAGCTGGACCGTTTATATTCGCGCGTACGCACTCAATCCGAAATGATTCCGGCCAACCATTTAAATCCGCAATTCCGCTAATAGATCTCAGCCATTCTCTGGCAATGTATGCATCTTCCCGTCCCGTGAATGTTTTAATTGTCCTGTTGAAGTCAGGCATCACATGGTACTGCTGCATTTTATTTGCACTCTGCAAATGTTCAACTAGAATTTTATTTTGCTGTAAGAGCATCTCTAAAATCACGTTATTGTCGCAACCATTGGCCTCATGCACTTTTTCCTTTGAATCCTCTTCGGCACTATCGGGGTTTTTCCCTAGGTTGGACATTTTTCCACTAATGTTAATTATGCCACGTGTTTCCTTTATCTCACTTCTGATATGTAAACTGGTGTCAAATTACCACAGCACCTCTGTATCCGGTATTTGTCCTTACACCTCCTCACTCAACAATTAAAAATAATAAAAAGTACACCAACTTCTATATTAATTTTACATTTATTAAAAGAAATACAATTAGCAACACAAAATAAAGCCGCCCTCCTCTATCTACTTTACATCGAAACTCTAAGAATTCATCTATTTTTCTTAACGAAACATATATATAAAAAAGTACAAAAATGAACGAATGAATTTCCATTATTATTAATTAGGGCTGCCAGGATGCAAATATTTTTTGTCGATATGTTAACAACATTTACGATTTGTAGACTAAAAGCTGGCGACCGATTTAGAGTGGTGAGAATTAATGGATAAAATCTCGTGTAATTGCTGAATAAGACCAAAACAAAATTCCATCGCCAAACCTATGCTAGAGATCAATAAATCTTCTTCTTAGCATAAGTAGGATAACTATATTATAGCATGTAAGCGAAAAGATTTAATTATGCTTCAGTGTTAGCTTGGTCTACTACTGCAGCGGAGTCGATTGGTATGGAGCTAGACATTGACCACACCCAACAAACATTATGATTTGAGATCGAATCGAAAACGAATCATTAAGATGAACTACAATTGCGATCTCGAAGCCGGTTTCGAATTGAAATCTAAGTAAAAAAGAACGAAAAGGCCCGCTAGGTCGAATCGCAAAAGCGATTAGAGTTTCTTTCGTTTTTTCGAAATGAGTTCGTGTACATAGGGTCATTTTACACGATGAAACACGAAACAAAAAGTTTCATGCAACTTTGCTCGGTTTGAGGGGGAGAGGAGAGAGAGGGTTTGAGGGAACACGTGTTCCCTCCAGCCCTCTCTCTCCTCTCCCCATCAAACCAAGCAAAGTTGCATGAAACTTTTTGTTTCGTGTTTCATCGTGTAAAATGGGCCATAGGGGTCTTTATATATTTGAGGTTCCTCCGAAAATATGAATCGATATAGAATCGTTTCAGCAAGTTAGTTTACGTCTGTTGACATCATGGAAATTGTTGTTTTAAAAGAATTAAATCTCTACTATCAACTGCATAATTCAAATTTTTTAAAGCAAATTATGCAGTCAATTGCAGAAATTGAATTCTTCTAAAATAACAATTTCCATGATGTCGACAGACGTAAATTAACTTCCTGAAACGATTCTCCCTGATCCTGAAAAGAAGGGAAAGTTATGAAAATAAAAATCGTGCAATTGAAATACGCATATGACATTTAACTCTTTACGCCCAGAATTTCAACAAACAAATGGTACATTTTTGTAAACAAAAAATTTTAATAATTTTGACATGCAGGACTTTGCGCGTCTCAAAACTGAATAAAGCGAATTGTGAAATGCACTACTTTGCAACGCAACACATCTCCGATAAAACGAAAAATTCTCGAAACCTTTTCATGACGAATTTTACTTTTAGTACGTAGGCAGGAGGCAGCTCTCTTCTTTGAACATTTCGATTTTTTTTCGCAAAAACGAAATACTATGGTAACTTTATTTCCAAACTATTTCTTTCTCGCTCTCTTCCTCTTCGAGAATTTTTCGAAATACGCTAAACTTCGAGATGATGTTTGCTGGGCAAGACTGTTTAAACCATAACCTTCTATATTTACAAGCCATGAACAAGAATCTCAATTGAGAGAATCGGACTACCAAATTCTCCCAAATTCTCCAAATTACACTAACAACATAACGTGACTTCACCGAGTTGTAGTCCGATTGAGCGGAAATTCGCTCTCAATATTTTTCTTGTTCATGGCTTGTAAATATAGAAGGTTATGGCAGCGAGCAATAATAATAAGAGTGATGAGCTAGAACAAATTTTTAAAAATGTTTCAGGGACCTTGAGATCAGCTGATAACAATTTCAATGGGAGCGAAAAAGTCAAGATATCAAAGAAGTAATATCTATGATAAACAGAGGCAGAATTACTTTAACACTACATGCAATGTTCGTGAAAGAAAGATAAAAAATGAAGGGGCAGTGACTTCGTCGCCTTGCAAGATTCGCGCCTTTTTTACGGACAATACAAGTGAATTCATAGCGCAAACAATGTGTACCAACACGAATTTTCACGCATACATACTAAAGTCGGGGACCAGTGCGCACGTGCTCTGTTCCAGTGTTTCTTAAATTTGAATGTAAACATTCCAATACCGGAATCAAGGAACATGTTCTGTTTCTTTCATTCTCTTGTGTTTTTTGCATGAAATGTATATCGCGCATTTGTTAATATTTTTTTTGACTTTTTGCTTAATGTTATTTCTAATCTGCTCTTTCATATCTTTAACTCTTTTACTTGTCCTTGAGCTCTGCCTAATCACTCTTGTTATTATTGCTCGCTGGTTATGGTTTAAACCCATTTACACAAAGCTGAATACGAAAAGAAGCTTGATGTATGGGTTCCTCATTAGTTGAGCCAAGACCCTCGTAAGTACAGGCCTGGAAGCAGAGTTTGTGTTTGTGTTGGTAATAGACCCATTATCTGTCAAATCGGAAGATATTATATGGAGGAGGTAAAAGTTCGGGATATTTTGCCGTAAAAAGTCATAAAATAATATATTTAACCAGTTTTTATTGCAATAGGATTACCAGTGAATAGTGCTTCAGTGATTTAATTAAGAAAATTTAAAAAAATCGAGTGATTAAGTGTGTTTTAAGTGAGTTAATTGTGAAGGTGGCCAATTTTGCTTACATTCGCGGTGGTTTTTTCTTGTTTATTTAGGGGGAAAATGTTAAATTTGTGTAGTAATATAATAAAAAGTGCTTTTTGAGTGATTAAAGATTATTATAGAATAGTTATTAAACACATTAAGTGCAAGTACCACCACACAACATACATAACAATAACTTTTTCACTTTTCCTTCACATTTTTCTGCACTTATGTTTTTAATAACTATTCTATAATAATCTTTAATCACTTAAAAAGCACTTTTTATTATATTACTACACAAATTCAACATTTTTCCCCTAAATAAACAAGAAAAAACCACCGCGAATGTAAACAAAATTGGCCACCTTCACAATTAACTCACTTAAAACACACTTAATCACTCGATTTTTTTAAATTTTCTTAATTAAATCACTGAAGCACTATTCACTGGTAATCCTATTGCAATAAAAACTGGTTAAATATATTATTTTATGACTTTTTATGGCAAACTAATGCAAAAACATTCCGAACTTTACATCACGACGTATAAATCCAACAAAAGTGACAGATTCTGGGACTACGAGCAGCTGCGTTAGTGTTAGTGAGGTAGGCAACTTCCAGGCCTGTACTTGAGAAGGTCTTGGTTGAGCTTGAAAAACATGATAGGCCGAATTAACATCTATAGAATGTGCTGCTGAAACGCAATCCGACCCATTTCTGAAACGTTTCATAAATGGTGATGAAAAATGGGTCACTTAAGCCTGAAATACATTAAGAGGCAGTGCGTCGCGTCGCGTCGCTGTAAAATTTAGATTTATAGTTACAGAATGTAATGTGGCAACTCACATTAATGACACTGCGACGCACCGCGCCGCGACGCACTGCTTTGACTTAGGCTAATTTCTAAAACACTGCTTCTCTTGACAGTTGTGTAGGGTCTAACGGACGATAAAATCGTTAAACGATTTTTCACCAAATCGTTTTTTCAGCAAAATTGCGTTATTACACATAACACATGCCGCCAGCACAAGAAATCTTCTTTTAACCTAGTTTCGTCTCAACATATTTATTTGAATTAACTATTTGCCTTTTAATACTTGAATAATCAAATTGTCAAAAAAACGCGCAGCGCTTTCAATGTGCGTTGACGTTCATACCTTAATGAACCACTGCGGCGCACAGCGACGCGACGAGACGCACTGCCTCTTAATGTATTTCAGGCTTTACGATAATCGTAAGTGTGAAAGATGATGGCGTACAAGGGTGGTGTGCTGTCACAAAGCTTCGCGTAGCCAAAATTGTCGTCGAAAAATGTGATGCTGTGTGTATAGAGTGGGATTGGAAAGGAATCGTCCACTATGAGGTATTTAGAAAAAAAATCCGGCTTACGACCTAGATACAGGACTCGGTGCTGAAAGTCGAGTCGTGTGGTGTGACAAGGCGTTTTAATTGAAGAAAGTGACGTTTCAATGGAATGACGACTTCGAACATTGGCGCCATAACTACAAAGCGACATTAGTACCTACATTTTAGAGCAATTTCTGTGTGTTCTGTATCACTTCTTTCACTTAAGATATTTTATAGAAGTCGACACATCCAGAACTACGCTAATTGAACCGAACCTTTTCAAAACAGATTAATTATGTCAGCAAACAATTACCGCAATCAAAGAGTATGGCTTCCTCTGAAAAACCATGCTTTATCCCTTTAATAACATCTATTCGCATCTCAATATTTATCAAATTTTTGTGTATTATGAAATATTTTCACAAAAATCATAACTTCAATAGAATAAAATAATGCTTTAACCTACAACAACAACAACACATCAGCAACCGAAATGTGTGTATGAACAAGAAGTTAAATTTATTTTGCAATATCTTAAGTAAACATTTGTGCTGCTGAACTCTTTTACCCTTCAATCTTCAATATTTGTCTGTAAATATTGCAATCACCCTCATACTCGCCATCAGCGATGAAGGCATATAGAAAGAAAGAACTACACACCATTAACATCAGTGTGGTCCTTGTTTACATTCTGAGATTCAGTGTCCTTCATTGATGCATCATGCATTAAAACTGGCATTTAGATATGCTGAGAAGAACTCCAGAAGTACCATATACATATACACCACCATTATACACAAAAACATACATAAATGTCCCTGGAATATCCGTGCTATACCCTCTTTTCCAGCAATAAGATAATATATATATTGGCGAGGAGAGCAAAAAAAAATTGGAATGCAGGCGTTATTTCAGGGTTTGCCTTACCGCGCGCACAGCCGTGCTGCTATAAAGGCCGCATCCAGGACAACAATAAACTAGGGAGGCACCGAACAATTCGTGGTTTCAAATTACAAAACGACAGTCCCTTGGAAACTCCTGCCGGAGACGGCATTGCTCTTTTTCAGGGTTTTAACAATCCTGACGGAGAAAAAAATTTCAACAATTTTAAGAGCTAGGAAGGATACGGAAGGGTATAAGCGAATATAATTTTTTTTTAATTTTTTTAGTTGATATTTCAGTGTCCTTTTGATGTTCGATAAAATATTGTAGTAATGCAATAGTTAAACAACGTAACTTTGAACTATCTTCCCCAAAAAAAATTCCTTTAAGGATAGTTTTAGAGGTGAAAACTTGCAAACGAAATAAGAAAAGATCATATACATTTCAAAATTCAATTCGATTACATTACGTGCGTTTTTTTAATCTGTTCTGTTCTGTTCTATTTTATTTTCATTTGCATAAATTACGGCTTTGGGTGTTTTAATTCCTTCTAATATTGCATAAAAATCGGTCTTAGTTATCTCTCCATTAATTTTTCTCGTTCTTCATTCAGTAAACAAAACAATTTATTTTATGTGTTAACTTAAAAAACCTATATTGTCTGCCGGCTGGACACAACCAATCCGTTCCGTCCGTCAGTTTTAAATCAGCTGATCAGTTGACAAATAAAATATTTTACAATTTTTCATGTGAAAGTATAGTTGAAAGTTGCTTATTAGTCCGGGGAAATTAGCAAAAAAACGCACGAAAGGAGACAAAATTCCAAAATGGCTGAAAATTGGACTTCAGCTTCCTTGGGACTTTTTAAGAAAACAATTTCGGAATCACAAAAAAAACATGGCCGCCGGAGATATCACTTTTTGGCAAAAAAATCACTCAAAAACTGTTTTCGAAATTTTTTTTCTGATCAATCAATACGAAACATTATTACCTACAAAATACCCCTTTTGAAAATTTTCGAAAACCTTGACCTTCCCGAATTATTTAAAGTATTTTTTGGCCGAAAAGTGATTTTTGGAAACTTTGACCTTGAATAACTTCGAAAGCCTTAGATTTTCGAAAAAATGACAAAAGGGATATTTTGTAGGCAATAAATTTTCGTATTGATTGATGAAAATTTTTTTTCGCAAAAAACCAGTTTTTGAGTGACTTTTTTGCCAAAATCTCCGTCGGCCATTTTTTTATTGTGATTCCGAAATTGTTTTCTTAAAAAGTCCCAAAGAAGCTGTGGTTCAATTTTCAGCCATTTTGGAATTTTGTCTCCTTAAAATCCTAATTTCTTCGGACTATATATATGTCTTCCCAAATCTTATCTTTTTTGTAACTTTTGTGGAGGGAATTATTCTTTTTGCCATACAATTCCTTGTGACATTTAACATCTTCAATAAAACTTTCTGTATCCATGATGGTGTCAAACTGAATGTCAACAACATTGCCTAAAAAGTTAAAAGTTGACCAACTTCTTGCGGTTCGTTCGTTCCGTGTCCACTTGGTAGTGGCTACCGCTCCGTTCGTCTCATGGCCAGCTTATGGAAATGTCAAATTTCCAACTTTAAAAACGGACGGAACGATTGGTTCTGTTTGAGCCTTATGTGAGAAAAGGGAAATTTTAAATTTCCCTTTGTGCTGGATACTAGTGTTGAGCCGGACTTACACGAGGCAGTACATTTGTCCCTTACACGATGTAAATTGTACTGAGGCCTCAATTATTTTAAATGTCCCGGTTCAAAAATAATGTCCTACAGGTATATGAGCCGAGCGTGTTTCGAGAAAAATGAATCGAGGTGTGATTGTAAATTTCTTCCTTCTTTTGCGGCAGTAAAATATCCAATTTGAACTGCAGCGAGGTGAGCTTGTAAACACGAACGGGAGAGACATTTCTCACTTCTTTTGCGGCAGTAAAATATCCTATTCAAACTGAGCCGTGGTCAGATTGTAAATACGAACTGGATGGAGACATTTCTTACATTTTTCGAAGGAGTGAAGTTTTGTACTTGAGTTTCTTACATTTCTCGAGGGAGGGAAGTTTTGTAGTGAAGAGACAATTCTTACATTTTTCGAGGGAGGGAAGTTTTGTCCTGGAGAGACAATTCTTACATTTTTCGATGGAGGGAAGTTTTGTCCTGGAGAGACAATTCTTACATTTTTCGAGGGAGTGAAATTTTTTAGTGGAAAGACATTTCTTACTTCTTTTGCGGCATCAAAATTCCCAACTTTAATTTAGGCGAGGTGAGATTGTAAAATATAAATATACTTTCTGGAGGCATAGTTTTCGTACCTATTTTGAGACAGTTTTATGCATAAGAGAATCAAACCGGTAATAAAAGCTTTACATTGGTATGTATTTATTTTCTTTCTTTCTTTAATTTGCTTGGTTTTGTCATTTTGGTGAGGGACTTAAATTAAGCTAGCACCTTTTGTAATTTTGTTTGCGAATTAAGATTTCAGTGATTTTTTTATAGACAAAAACGTAAGCAAACAAAATTGGTTTTATTTAAATTTTTTCGTAAGGCAGTTTTAAAAAAAATTAACTACTTTTCTTCTTACACGAAAAAAATGTAAAAAAACATTATACTATTTTTTTTTGCTCCTACATACGTATGTCACGTCTGCATATGTATTTATTTTTTAACCAACATTTCTAATATTCATTTCTTTTTTTCTGTGTTTTGTTCCTTAATTTAATATATTAAGAATGGCTGAGGAGAAAAAGTCGTCGAGGGCATAGGAATATTTTGTGGACTTAAAAAATGATAAAGCTAAATGCAATTTCTGTGCTAAAGCTTTGTCTTACAAAGGTGGCGGTGCTTACAATCTAATTCGGCACACAAAGAGCACGCATCCTCATGTTTTTTCTGCAATTTGTGAATCTCAGATTGTAAACACCGATAGCATTAGAAATGCTTCGCTTACTTCCACTTCAACATCAAATGCACCGGAACCTGAAACACCTGAATTTTGCACGCCCTCCACCTCATGTACTAATAGATATTTATCCCACGTGCACCTCGCCTCATTTTAACTTGAGAATTTTACTGCCTTTAAAAAAGTAAGAGAGAAGAAACCCACCAATGCGACAATCACACCTCGCCTCATTTGAAGTGAGACATTGTACTGGTTCAAAATGAAAAAGAGGCTCCTCTTACAAACTCATTTTATAATTGTGTCCTACCCAACATGGATACTGTTCTCGATAATTATCGGGAACAAGAGTTTGTATGGAAGATGTTCCAGAACAGAACAGAACACATTGTAGGCGCTATACAAATTTTCAAAAAATCTAAAATTTTGTTTTGATAGAATTTGTTAGAATAAACCTTTACGAAATATTTTTTAATAATATAAATAAAAGTGAAAGGCATCGTAGATTGAATTTTGGTAAGGTTTTTTTAAAAAAAATGTTGTATTTTAACTTGAACGCGATTTTATTAAAACAACGTGTTTCAAGTTGGTGGGCAAGAATAAAAAAAAATATTTATTCGATCGTTCTAAACTTTTAACACGTTAATCTACACATGTTAATGTACAAAATGAACTACGGATGAAAAAATCGGCGTACAATTTTTTGAGTAACAGGATGTTTTCGATGGCAAAAAAATTTGACTTTTGAAAAAATGCCGCCATTTTGTTATTTTTCAACCAATTTTTTTTCTTTTTAGTTCATTTTATAGCGGCTTTGATGCTGATTAAAACCCCTTTTTTGTTTTTGTGTCCGACTTTTCTGAGAGCGGAAATCCTGCCCACCGTGATTTTTTGGGGTTTTTTTGATAAAATTCTAGCAGACGACGCGGGACCAAGAAAAATTAAAAAAATATTTTTTTGTATAGTTAAATACAAGTAAAACATATGTGCAAAGTTTCATTAAGATATGTCTACGTTTTCATTTAAAAATTTACATTAAAAAACAAAAAAAAAATGAAATTTGAAGGTGCTATGTCCCCTTAAAAAACGCAGCAATTGTTGTAACTTGGATACTTCGGATTTGTTGCATTCTCACGCACGTTAGCCTATGGTAACAATTACGATTAAAATCATTCTGAAAACCTATGTCTTAACAGGAATAAATTTTATTTTTAACTATAAATAAAAAATATCCTTTTACATATAAGAAAGACTACAAAAAAGGGATGAATATTTTTTTTCTATTATTTTATAATGGAAGCTGTTCTTGGCCGCTCCTTCAATGTTCTACAATAATTTTAATTTTTTTTGCTGTAATCCATTACTACAAATGAAAATATTGCAGATGCACTTACCAATAACATAACAAAGAGTAATTTTTTT
Source organism: Thereva nobilitata (assembly GCA_963855945.1). Classification (NCBI taxonomy): domain Eukaryota; kingdom Metazoa; phylum Arthropoda; class Insecta; order Diptera; family Therevidae; genus Thereva; species Thereva nobilitata. The sequence continues at coordinate 96,460,043 of OY979698.1, forward strand.
TTTAAATAAACTGACCTTTAAAAATTCCTTCTGTCGAAAAGAACAGCACTTATTTCTCCTCAAGCAATTCTCGTTAATTCTCCAAAAAATTAAATCATGCGAATGATGGCTCCCAAAAAGGAAAATTATCTGAATAGGTCCATGCTATCTAAAAATCATCAGAATATCAGATAAAACTCTTACAGACAGTAAAAAAAAATTCATGATACTTGATACGAACCTGACTTGAATATGGCCCATTCCAGCCACTATATTCATGTTCACCCTTAATCCAGGGAACGGAAGGAAAATCGGGTCAATCACTGCTGGGTCTAGAGCCCATGTAAAACTGCAGAAAAGCATCCTTAACCCAATTGTTTTCAGTTTGTCGATGTCAAAAATCGATAAGCATTAATCCATTACAGAATGCATCCCAATCCTTAAGACCCTGCTGCTGTCTCCTGGTTTTCCTATGTTTTTACTGATTTCCTGGCAAATTCTCAAACTTCACGCTTTCCTTAAGCGGATACCGCACTTACAGATTTCTTATTTCTTCTGAAAGCGAAGAAGGTAAGGATTAAAACGTAAACATTGAATAAACAATACAGAAAGAAAAGTGCATTTGGAAGTCTTCTTTGGACTTAGCGCGTTTTTTTGTTGCTGTTTTTTTTTTGTAGTTTAGGCCTCCTTTAAATCTGCTTTAATAGTCTTTCATCCCTCACTTCCTTCTTCCATTTTCTCAAAAGGTCTTTTTTAAAGTGCACTGTGCACAGGCACTGTTGCAATTTTTTCTCCTGGGTAGTCGTGCTTCATCCAATCGATTTCACTCTGAGTTGTTCATTTATTTAAAACCGTTTGTACGGACGCAAAATTATGTTGCTGGTCTCTCTGCCATTCTCTGCCTAAGCTGTAAAACGGATTATGTTAATGCATAAGCTTTAATATTTTTCATAAAATATGAGAGCAGAAGGAATTGTTTTAACAGAGGCTTTACTACATTTCAGTTTTTAAAAGTGTAAAATTAAATTCCAAATTTATTTTCTACGAATTCATTTTCAGAAATCAAGAACGATAAACAACGTTCCACATGCTCGAATGAACCATATCTAAGGATGTCATCAAATGTGACATTTTACATTTAAATGGCTTCCTCACACAAAAGAAGACGCCAAAGCGAATCTGTTCTACTGTCATCTCTTGTACCCTCTACCTGTTTGATATTCACGTATTGTTCAACGGGAAGGCACAGCCCGGAAAGAACAGCAAACACAAAAAAATATATATATGTATATATGAAGTATTAAGAGAGAGAAAAAATAAAAGACTAGTTGGAAATCTTTTCTCCACCCAAAAGAAGTTTGTTGAATAGCGTAAAAGGGCCCTTACCCTCCCATACGATATGTGTCTTACCTGAAGGCCACTTCAATAATCTTTCGTGCTTTGTATAGAGAAAAAAAAAGGTTTCATACATGGAGCAGCAGATTATCAAGAAGTGAGCAGCCTATATAGGTATATACTCCCTTTGGAAAATAAAGAATTGAATCCAGGATAACAGGGATTAAGAGAAGCTAACATGTTGTCGTAGATTACCCTACCGTAATGATCCTATAAATGCGTATTTTAAAATGTTCTCAACGAAGAAGAAGTAGTCATTGACTTCAGATCTTGAAAATGATTCTTCCCGTCTGGCATAAAAAGGACGATGCAAACATCAACAAGTACTTTACACTTTACAGGTTTATGGGATATTCTAGAAGAAGTTTTTAACTTTGTAAAGAGAGGATTAATTGCGGAACTTTAATTGTGAATTTTGTTTTTAATAATTATTCAAAATTACAATCAGAACTTTCTTTTTTCAAACAGGTCTAGATTTACTGTTTGTATAGTTCGTAATAGTACTGCAATTCTTATTTAAATACATCGCATGCACACACACACACTACAAACAAGGTATTAAATTACGCCCATGTTCCAGATCACTGAAAAACAGCAGTAGTGCATCCAAAGCCTAAAAAAGCAAGACAAAAGTAAACCTGCCAAGCTTTGGTCTATAATGTCTGCTACGACACTAGTCAAGCTAAATCTAAAGGCCCAACTATAATGCACGTAAGAAACGCACGTCAGTCGACGTGCGTAAATATCAAACTTTCGTCAAACGTATAATGGTTTGTGTATACGGAAAGTTTTCACAAGTCTAAAATTATTAAAATGCATAAATATGATTCATTGACTATTCAAACTTGGCTATTAATCTTTGCATATTAAAAATAATCATATTTATTTTCAATTATAATAAATTTCTCATCAAAATCACTCCCATAAATTTGAAGCACAACCTTTTCCATACTCTTTCTTGTTTAAAACCCACAAAACAACAACAAAAAAAATCAGCTGTCATCAATTTAACTACAAATTCTCACAAAACGTACGTTGAGCGCGGGTCTTTTCGCATTTTTACGTTTAACGAAACTTAACGAAACAAAATATGACCGACGTACGTCCAATATGGCCGAACCCATTAATTTCCATGAGAGCGCCCAGATGACGTGCGTTTCTTACGTGCATTATAGTTGAGCCTTAAGACATACGTTGGAACTTTATGAAAGGCCAATTTACCAGAACATACCTGATCGGCTTTGAGAAGGCGTTCGATACAGTTTGGATCATGGGTTTTCTCTAAAAACTTATCAGATATAGGATGGCCGAACCTCAGGTATACATAATATATAATATGATTTCCAAGCATGATATATAATATGATTTCGTTCACAGAAACTTCACATCAAGTAGGGTCCTCACCTCCGACTTAGAAATGGCCTGCAACAAGTCGAAGTAAATTCGCCGCTCTTGCTTAATATCTTCACGAGTTACCTAATAAGTTTACTCTGCTTCGAACTAGGGTATATGGATGACCTGATTGTGTACAATACCGGGCTGAAGATCAGTTTTAGCAAAAGGGAAATGATCCGGTTTTCTCTAAACGGAGCTTCCCGTGATGTGCAGATGAAATGTAAAAACTTCTGAATTTTGAATAATGCTGGACAAGAACTTGAAAATTAATTTGAAACTGGACCAATACTCATATTGAAATAGAAATGTAAGTGTGGCTTTTATCAAAACGAGCAAGAGACGCTTCACATGATAAAAAGGATTTTTTTATAGCACGGGTCAAGATGGTCTGATGCTATAGAGTCTTTTTCATGCGATTTTGAACTATAGTCACAGCGTATTGCTCAACATATCCCTATATGGAAATGTTTCGGGTTTTCGATAGACAATGAGTAAGGGTTTAAGCTTGTATCAAACACTCCAATCTGGCTTCACTAAATTTCACGTTAAAAATGTTCTTTTGGCCAAGGAATTTTTATAGGGTCGATAACTTCATAATCAAGTTGGTTTCAGGTGATGTTGCTACAACGACAACCCTGACGAGCTAAAAATCACAGAGACGTTTGTGAACGCGGATTTATCTCTCTCTAGGGCATTTATCTACCTGAATTCCAAAAATTTTGTCCACAATGGACCGGGGTTGCGTCTCTCTTCCATCACGTGTATCTCAATGTGGTGGGGTGCTACACGGAGATTCAAAAAGTATGAAAAAACCGGTTTTATAGTAAAGAAACGAAGGAGAGGAGAGAAAGAAGGACGCACATGACGAAAATATAACGAAAGAATTTTCACCCAAAAATTCCCTGGGTGAAAACTAACTCATATGCACTTCTTTCTCTTCTCTCTTCTCAGATGTAAACAATGACCGCGGTATACACACACAATCTAAACTTTCATGTAGGGTTAAGGGGCCTATCCACTATCAGTTTTGCGTGTCATGCAAGAATGTCATGCAAGAAGGCAATTTTCCCAGGTAGGCCTTACCATACCCCTTAAGGGGCCTATCCACAAGCGAGCATGCATGACATGCAAGAACGAGCTTTTAGATGAACGGGGTAGTGGAGATGAAGCCCCTCATCATCTCCACTTCCCCGTTTATCTAAAAGCTCGTTCTTGCATGTCATGCATGCTCGCTAGTGGATATGCCCCTTTACAGAAGTATTTATTTTTACACACGATGTCATAGGAGGTAAGGCCTAACTTTTTTACTTTCCTTAGAGTAGTTAAATAAGTATTTACCTACGTACGTACAGAACTGCTCATCGATGAGCCCTTATATAACGCATTACAAGAGAAGGCAGATGGTAAAGGGTAATCCAGAATTAGACCCAAAGAAGTTAGAAATTTGCCCGATGACTCATTTGTTTTGGTAATTTTGTAATGGTATTTGAGTCATCGGGCAAATTTTTAACTTCTTTAGGTCTAATTCTGGATTACCCCTTACAATCTGCCTTCTCTTGTAATGCGTTGTATAGGGGCTCTTCTAACATCTAAGAATATATGAGTACCCCTTATCAGATGACTAATTATATCAGTGCTCCATTGGTAAGTTCTACCTAGAATTCCTACTGGGAGTAATACATAGTAAATATAAATGATTTGACTTACTCACTCCGAAATTCATAGTCAGAATGAGGAAGTGATTGACAGCAACAGTATCGACTGTTCTTCATGCTGCCATTCGCAGTTTTACTGATTAGCTTATGTATGTTAGTTTTTAAGATTAGCTTATGACTTAAGATAGATTATAGCTCTAGTTTTTACTTTAGTAATAGATTAAGATTTAAGTAAGCTTATTTTAGTGGTGCAATCTGCCACGAACTCTACTGTTTTCTCTAACTGCAGTTCATGGAAGCTCCTCGCCCGGACGAAGTTCACTCGAGACTTCGCTCTCTCCGCTTTAAGGTCCCCACACACCGGCGCGAAATGTTCGCAAGGATAGCGGCGGCGAAAATTTCGCGCTTGTCGCGGAAGCGAAACTCGCGTGCATCAACACACCAAAGCGTCTCTGACAGTATTCAAATTCGCGAATTTGTTGGGTACAGTCGAATTTTAAAATGTTTTTTTTTCAAAGTTTATTTATCATCAGATGAAGAATAAGAGAAGCCCTTTTGTTTTTAATGTTAGATGAAAAGGAAAATCGCGGGTCAGTACTTTGTCACATGAAAACTATATAGTTAACAACAGACATGTTTTATAAAACCATTTTCAGAAAAACAAAGAATTGGATCCATCCTATAAATCTAAAAAGACTTCGAAAGGATAATAGGCGTTTTTATATTTATTTTAAGATGACTAATGTTTGTTTTGATGAAATATTAAACCTTATTAAGGATGATATTCGAAAGTTTGATACTAAACCGAGAAACTATCCCACCTGAAGAACTGCTTGCAATTGCCCTACGGCAATTAAAAAGAACTGAATTACTTTCGTTACAGTTATTTATTATAGCAACCAATGAATTAAAAAAACAGTGCTGAGGAATGTTGTTACTATAATTATTAATTTTGACCGAATCCGAATGTAGTAAATGCTTGAACCATCAAGTGTCCAAATAAAAGCGGATCCAACTACTGGTGTTATTTAAACAAATTTTCTATACTGCTCATGGCTATTGTTGCGCCCCGATTATAAATTCATATGCGTTGATATTGGAGGTTTCGGGAAAAATAGCGATGATGGAATTTTTGAAGTTTCCCATAATGGAAAAAGGTTTGAGAGGAATTTACCTGGCTTTTACATGGCCAAAGTGAACCTTCCCCGCCCGTTTTTATTGGAGACGAGGCTTTTGCTCTCAAATCATATCTTATTAGACCCTTTTCATATAGGCAATCAAGGACAGATTGTCGGAAAGAGAAATATAATGTTAGTCTCTGTCGTGCAAGAAGGGTGGTAGAGAATGCCTTTGGCATATTGGCTCAAAAATGGCGAATATTTTATAGACCGATAGAAACGAAAGTAGCCACTACAACCCTAATTGTATAAATAGCGGGTATCTTACACAATTTTCCCATTTCGAAAAAGTGCGACGATGATTTTTTGGAATATTTAGAGCCTTCAGAGCCTGAATTAAACGCTTTTACGAATGTAATAACGACATCAGGAATAGTATTTGACCCAAGAGAAAGGTTTGTCAATTATTTTAATTCGTGTATGTGAATGCCGATATTACTATTTTTATGTATTTAGTTTGTAATAAAAGAACAATATTATATTTACTTTACTAATTTCATTCAGGTCCTTCCCAATTTCATCCCTGCTTATGGACGAAATTCGCAGTGATTGCGATAAAAACGCTGACTGCAGCGAAAATGATTCGAGGCGGATAAAATTCGTTGCAAAATCGCTAGCTTAACGGATTCGTAACGTGCCGGTGTGAAACATTCCATTAGACGCTGTGTAAACAAATTATTGCGAATAATTCGCTGCGAAATTTCCGCAGCGCGAACGAATATTTCGCGCCGGTGTGTGGAGACCTTTACTCCTCCAGATTGTTCCTTTAGTATTACAATAGTTCTTACGATAATTAGCTTAAAAGTAAGTGGTTCGAGCTTCCATTAACTCTTGGTGTTGCCTTAACTTATCGTCTGAGGCAGTTGTACATCCGTTGCTCTCCGGTTGAATAGTTCTTTTAGGGCTAACTTTAATTAAAAGTTTTAGTTTTTTTTATATAAAACAAATGTAGTTCTTCACTAAGCTGACGGTATTCCCCTTTTTCATCTGGTAGTTTGGTACCGCCATCGTCACCTCCTTTGTCGAGGCTGTCTCTCGCTTATCGGACGGTTGCGTCTCTGGCTAAAGTATTGAACATTTTTCTAGCATTCATTATTATACTATACTTTATTATACATAACAATTTGATGCAAAAAATCAACTGCAATCAATTACAATCGTTGTGTCAATTCTATAGCCAGAGTAAACTCCTCTTCAATATTTTATAATAAATTTTCTACATGCGATTTTTGTTCAAAGCCACCATAAAAGGAAGACAATAACTCTTCCATGTTGACAATATGTGTATACGTTTTTTTTATATTAACTCACCTGACAAGAAGTCAGGTTGCGCACAGACAGTTGCTCTGAGACAAATTCACAGGAAAAAAATCTGAAAACCTGAGGTGGAGCGTTCCAATATTGAACCAGCACCGACGCTAATTTGAATTGACATTCGGCCAATCAAGCGAAAATTAATTGGCTGGGGGACCAGGTACAGCGACAGACTACAAAAAAAAAATAGTAAAGAAAAATTTGCCTCAAAAGAACAAATTTCATGAATTCTAGCCGCAGTTCATTGAATTGTGAATGACGATGCTTCGTTAAGTTTTTTTTTTTTGGGGTGGAATTATTGCATCTATGGACAAGTTGAATGTTTTTTTATATGTTTCAATATTAATAAATGTTGAAAAAGTGGAAATTTTCAAGATTTCACATTCAGAAAAAGGACCTGTGCCTCTCCACCCACACACCCACAAAATATTTCTTTCTTCAGTTTTTCAAGTTTCCAAGGAATATTTATTGAGCCATTTTAGAAAGTTTTACACATAAAAAAAAGGGGAGGATGTCCTTTAGATAATGTTATATATCACCGAAACGAGTCCCTTTTTATTGGTTACTTTACTTGGGGAGATTCTATGTACTATACGAGGCAGGCGCAGATTTGTGGAGGATATTTTCGATAAAGTTAACGCATATATTTTTAAACATAGGAATTTGGTGCTGCCACTCTTGTTTTATCTTTATTCAAGAGCTCCTCCGTGTGTCCTTGGAATATATCGCATTTTACTTCTCAATTATACATCTTATATCTTTCATGGTTAAAGTATATTTAAAAGCAGAAGCTATTTATAGTGCAGATCAGTAAATATAGTATAGTATAAAGGATGTGTTTCACGTGTTTCGAAAAGGATTAATTCCACTTTTAAAGAAATTTTTTTTTGGATTAGTCCGCCATTATCGAAATTTTTATTATAGGAATGTTTTCCAAAGGGACTATGATGAAATCAAATTTAAAAATGTTGCAATTCTGATGAATTTATCAAATATCGTATAGTTTATAAAAATCAAAACATATAGGGATTATAACTGTAGTATGCAGACATCAAAAATCCAATTGCAATAATTGAGACACCTGCCGCCATAAATGTTGACACTTGTCGCTTCAGTTCAGACTAAATTCCATCAAAAAAAAAAACTTCAACTTTAATATAAACAATATTTACAGATAATAAACTAAAGAATATAAAATTTTTATTCAAAAAAAAGAAGAATTTTAATTAATAAACAATACTCGGCTATCGGGGCCCCAATAAATTCTACTTGCATCGGAACTGAATATTTACACTAAAAACCCACCCTGCTTGGGGTGAAACTTGATCCGAGGAAGTCTTCATGACTAATTTTTTGTTGAAGCCAAGTGAACGATTAAATGAATTTCGGTGGAAGAACGAGTTTTGAAGAAAAAAAATGCCAGGAAAAGTTTCATTCGTGTCAACCTTTCGACCATCGAACAGAAACGAATATGGAACTTTTGCGGGAGCACCAGACCTGGCCGCCAGTGGCATACGGTATTGTCTACCACTTTTGAGGTCGTGCTCAGTCAAACAGAGCAAAGGGGTGGAAATAATTGTATCCTGATTAGCGCAAAAGTTCGCAGAAGGTCCTGAGAAAGTGCAATTTTAGTCTATAATGCATGTGAATATAATTTTCGAAGAAGGTGGAAGAAAATAAAAAAACAAGTGACACAAAATTTCGAAACAAAGGTTCAACTCAAACGAAATTATAATCCTTATTTTCTATAGTCGTATCTGTTTGGAATTTATTTTCTAATTTATTTTTATTATTATTGTGACTATATAAATATGTACTAACATTTATAATGCGAAACATAAATTGATAAAAAAGAAGTAGGGAAAAACAAAACCAAAATATTTAGTAGCGACTTCGTTATTTAAAATAAAAACAACACAAGAAAGAAGAAGCTGAAAAATTAACTTAAAGGCAACGAAAGGCTGTTGGTGAGACTTATCACAAATTTTTATCTGAATCTCGCCTCGGAGAAATAATTTATCAAAAGCTGAACATGATTAACTTAATCAATGGAATTCCAACTATTTTTCCCTCTTCGTTTTGGTTAGGATTAATTAATTTTAGGATATTTATAAATAAATTTAAATGTTTTGGTTTTAATATAAAGTTTTGTAGAAGAGTATGGGAAAATATAAGAATATTTGTATGGAAGTATGAGTTTGTAGCAGTATATTTGGCAAAAACCTTTTTTTTATGTGAGAGTTCAAGCTTAAGAATAAACCCTTTATATTACCAGTGCGGTCATGTCGTTTAAGTCATGGTGAAATGTCTAGTAGTAAGTTTAGATAGAAAGATAGAAAAAGGATAGTATAATGTAAGGGGAGTCTGGGAGATGTATTAGAAGGCGGCGATGTACTTGGTGTTTGAACTCTTGGATAGACTGCGCCATTTAGACCTAGGCTAAAAAATGTTAGAGTTATTCAATGTTGAAATACCGAAGGTCTAGCTCTAGATGACGCACCCTGCATGAGGTCAGGAATACTGACTGTGTAAAGTGGTCCCAGAGTCGAGTTGCTCTTTTATAAACGAATTTCTAGACCATAGTGTGCGCAAAAAGAATGGCTGTAGACTCTGCGAGTTAGCGGAGGCATCGTATGGAGAGTGATGTGCAACCTGATGAAAAATCATCAGACATGACACCTCCCACCTCTCACTCCCAATCTCCTACTACAAGCTTCAAGTGGTGACGATATTAGCTGCGTTCTTTTTACAACATGATTCAGATAAGATCATTAACATTCAAGTAAACCAACAAAAACGACTTGATCCAGGTAAAATTTGGATCAAAATCTGTGATCCGAAAATATAGCTTGGATGCAAACCATAGACGCATCTCGTTGGACATTCCAGTGCTTCGATAATTTTGTGTGTTGCTACTTCTGTTTTCTTTAGTTTTGACGTTTTTTGCGTTGGTGATTCTGCAGAAACTCACATATTTATTTGGAAAAATTGTTGGCGAAATTTACCTGATTAAGCCTAAGTATCCTGGCCTCGATTCCCAGATCCTGCGGATCGGACACTCCCGCCGCAACTGCGGATTTGCGATCCGCAACCATTTTTCTGCGGATTTGAAACGTCAAATTTGCCTAAGCAAATCCGATATCGCGTATTTCATAATCGCGTGAGTGTTCACTGAGAATTTTTTTCCGTAATTAAATCCACATTCAATCCGCGACCGCGGTTTTGAATTCGCGACTGCGGATTTGAGAATCGCAAAGTGACAAATCCGCACTCACTTCCGATCCGACGGATCTGGGAATCGAGGCCCCTGTTTAGTGACCGACCGAAACAGGATTTTCAGCCGAAACCGAAACTTCGGCCTCGGTCGCAACCGAAACTTATTTAGACATGCTAAAATTTCTATTGTATGCTGAAATCTAGTAACGTTTTACATGTTTATGCCACTGACATATAGAATGGACTGCTCATCAGGAAATTTTCATGGCACCAATTCGTTCCATTGCTGGTAAACCTTTTTTCACTGACATGTAAACACGTCAGTTACTTTTGTAAATTAAAATTGTTTGTATTCGTTTTTGGAAGATGGAAACAAAAAAAAATTGTTCCTAAAAAAAATAACAAATGCAATTTTGATGTTATTTCCCCTTTATAATGTATTTTTTCATTAATTACAAATATTTATGTTAAACCATGCGAGTTCTCTACACCTGTTTCATCTAAATGTCAGTGATTCCGGGTCTTATGGCGAAACGAGACAGAAATAAAAAAATCACTATACCCATCTATTTTTTGTAAATATTCTGACAATAGTTCAAAGGAAAAAATGAAATCAGGTATGGCAAATTTAATATCGTGCAACCGTTGTGGCGGTTTTATTTTAAATTTCGCTCAAAAACATTCTAGAAATTTATTTACTGTTCTTATTTTACTGCAAAGATAAAAAAAGTTATCGTATTTTGTGGTTTATTCAAGGTCAAGAGTAAAATTATTTAAAAAAAATGGAAAAGTGTGCAGTTTTTTATTGTCAAATTTTATTTTTTCAAGTTTGGCACTATCTGATTTCATTTCTGCCAGTGAATGCACTGAACTCTTAACACGAAATTTAACAAAATTTGAGTTCGGTGAAAAAAGGGGCTTATGGATGAGCGAGAGGACTATACTTTTCTATGCTTTTTGGTGCCATGGGTTTATATGGGAATAATGTCTGATGAGCAGTCCATTATTATATGTCAGTGGTTTATGCTTAATTCCTGTTAAATGAAATAAAGAACAACAACTAAAATAGTTAGATAAAATAGTTATTACCTAATATTTGTATTCGTAATTAAAACGTCTTATATTGTACGCTAAAGCTGGCTTCCACGGTGCGCGAAATAGCGGTACGGTCCGAGGTCGTCCGTGGACGTCGGCCGTGCGTAATAATCCGCAAAATCGGGCACTGTGGGATAATAAAAGCAGGTTTCTTACGTTTTTACCCAACAGGTTACTCCGGCGATCTGCGTATATTTGTCCAGCGGCACTAAACAGCACGAACTCACCCGAACGAAGCGCGACAATTCACGAACACTGAGTTTCGGCGCGGACGAAGTTTTGGCTAATTTTTGGCCGAAACTGGCCGAAACCGAATCTTCGGTCGGTCACTAATCCTGTACGCAGTCCAAGCAAAAAAATAACAAATTTTTGGGGTTTAATACAGATGTGTCTCTTGTATGTAGAGACTTTTTCGCACAGAAATAATGTTTTAACCCGAGTAAAAATAAATGATGGCCTTAGAACGGGCAAATGCCGACTGTGATTGAAACATAGTCCTCGGCCATCTGGCGGTTAACAGAAGGCTCGTTGCAGGACAGTACGGCCGTACAGGGGGCGATTGACGGTGAAACAACGGCCTTACAGTTCCAAAAACGGCCATACGACGGTGGCAGGGCGGCCGTATGGTTGCTATTACGGGTATACGACGGTGGTACAGTGGCAGCAACGTGAATATTCGCCCTCCTATAAGAAAATATATTTCACTGCAATTAAATGTTTGGTTTTTTTTCGGTTGTGTTTTTTTTCAAGCCGTTAAATAACACAATTTCCCACTAAAATATAAATCAACACGCACCACACACTTCACGTACAACAAACCGGCGACTGGCGAGCTCGTTTCTCTTGTGCATCGATATCTTTAACGAAAATGATGAAGTTCCCATAAAACACATTCAACAATACATTTGGTGCAGATTCTTTTTTTGGCTCAAATTTCCCGTCGAATGCCCGTTTCTACAGCTCAGTACTTGGCCTTTTAAATCTTTGGTCAAATTTGGCCGTCGTAAGGCCGTATGTGCTCCCATTAAAAATGGTTAAAAACTCTACGGCCATCATATGCCCCTTAAAAAGCCAAGCGGCCGGTGTTCGCCCTTTATAAGGCCGTTTTTTATTTTTACTCGGGAATCTTAGAATATAGAACTACAGGAAGGGCCCTCGCCGAATTTTAGCGTGAAATTCTTGTTGTGTGTGTGTTCACATTTTGGTAGTGGCTGGTATGAAGGCTCTGTCAGGATGCGCCTTCCCTTTCCTAACATGTTTGTGGGACTTTTATGAACGAACGACTGTCCTGGCTAGAAAGCCCCTAAAGAGGGCCCTTGCCGATCGGACTTTGATTAAACACACCGAAAGATGGAGGCTTGCGCCTGGATTGGCCAACTTAAAGCGGTCCCGTCGTGTGCCGTCTCTTAACGCGGCCAAGGAATTGTTGAGGCACAGTAGAAAGGATGTCAGGACTCTTGTTGGCTTGATTGCCGGATTACCACTTACGGAGATCAGGAAGGGCGGAGAACCCCACCTGCAGGCTTCGCCTTGAAAAGGATGAGTTTGCCTTCATATCTAGGCAGGTTGACAGTCCCAGACTAACTTTGCAAATATAAAAATTCGTTTGTTTTTGTAGGCCCGTCTTAAGTTTTCATGACGGCACGCCAGTATGGCTTACATCTTCGCTTGAAAAACAATCGCTAAGGTTGCTAGGCTTATCGCTCTATCGAATCTGGGACTTTTACTTCAGATTCAGAGGTACTCTTTGAAGGGTCACCTTGATGACGCCGGGCCGAAGTAACGCCTCTACGGCTCGCACCGGTCTGGACTCAAATGTCATTCAAAACTGTTGATGAGTTTAGTCAGTAGGAATCTGACGCTACTGTCTAGGTGCAGACCCCCCGCAGTGACTCCTATCTGAGGCATGGGCCTTACAGGCGGTCACACATCCCTGCTGCTAGACCGATGTAAGATCCTCACCACTCCCTCGTAAAAAAAGCATTCTAGTGGGTAGTTTTTGCACTGTTGGCATAATGAACTACTCTGGTGACCGGACGAACCTAGTTGTACAATGCCTTATCTCGGTATGAAGGCTCTGACAGGATAGACCTTCCCTTTCCTACCATGCTTGTGAGACTTTTATGAGTGAACGGACATCCCCCTTGTCGTGGTTAGAGGAAACACATCGAACGCTGGAGGCCTCTTGTCTTGTGCCGGCGTAGTAGAAAGGATGTCAGGAGCCTTGCTGGCTTGATTGCCGGACATTGCGCACTGGATTACCACTTATGAAATATAGGAAGAGCGGAGAACCCCATCTCAGGCTTCACGTTGAAGAGGATGAGTCTGCCCTTCATTGGCAGGTTGGGAGTTCCAGACTAATTTTGACTTGCTCCTACGGGACCCTATCGCTCTGATCGCCGCTTGGCTATTCGTCATTCAAAAGAGTTGGAGAGTTTAGTCAGTAGATATCTAACGTGCGGACCCCAGTGGTGACTCCTGTCTTAGGCATTGGCCTTACAGGCGGTCACATATTCCCTGCTGATCAGGGCCGCGGCTAGGCACTTTGCTGCCCAGTGCACATCCGCCGATGCCGCCCCCTTTAAGGGTAAACATTTTTTTCGCTCGCGGCTTTTCTTTATAGGGATTAGTGTATAAGAAATTATTAACGAAATAAATTTTCTTTCTATTTGGCAAAGTCAACCAAGTCATTTATTAGTACTGTTCCTCTCTTATTTCAGAATCGACTTAAATGAAATAATTCATTTAATTTCATTTCTTCGCTTTCGATGACAAGACCCGCGCTGACAAGCTGAAAACGGATGGCGACTTCTTTTCTACTTCTTGCTGTGCCACTGCCTTTCGTTTCGGCGAAACTTCTAGCTTAGCCTTCTGCTCCGCAAACTGATTTGGTCCTGAAAAGGGCCGTTTCTGTTTATCGTTTCGTCATTCCTCTATCATTTATCGATTAATTCGGTTTTGGGTCCTGAAAAGGACCGTTTCGCGGTTCATAATTAGGAATTTACGATGTAGTCGATAGATCAACTAGTCTGTGCTGGAGCTCGACCAAAAGTTGCCATGCTCTAGCCAGCTACATAGCTGCGAATCGCTTTCGGCAGCTTGGAACACGTTTAGCCTATTCGACTAGGCATCTGCATTTTACTTATCTGTGCTTATATCTTTTTATTGGAATGAATTGTAATGCAAAACGTTGTCGTTATGCGAGATCCTAGGGTCGCAATGTTAATGGAAGAGATGTTCCGATCTAGAAAGTAGACATTACGCATTCGAAGGATAATGAACGGAATCGACTCTAGAAAATTTCTATTCCCTATTGGGTTGTTTTTGTGTCGTCTTTCGTTCATTTATTGTGTACATGCTGCGTGTGCTGATTAATTATTGGTAATCTATTGAGTGTTGTGCTTGATGTTTGTCTTCTTTTTGTCGTCGCTCATTTAAATTTTTGCGCTCATCGCCAAAAATGCCTTGTCTTTTGGCGGCTGTCGTCGCCCATTTAAATTGAGATGGCGCCCTTGCCATCGGCACGGCATATTTATAAAATACATATATTGTTCAAATTTTTTGCTCGCTTCGCTGGGGGAAATGCCGCCCTTCCCAAGTGCCGCCCAGCGCAAATGCACAGTCTGCACATATGGGTGCCACGGCACTGCTGCTGATAGACCTATACTCACTACTCGCTCATAAAAGAGAATTTTCCGCTTCCGGAATCTCTTGAATAATGTTGACAATGAATGCATGGGTGCGGGTGGCAAGGCAGCTTCGGGTAAGTAAGAATTTGAGGCGAACAGAAATGCAAGTAGGTCGGCCTTGGATTTGCTTTCTGGTAGCACCTTCCACTCGTAAATGAAAGAAGGTGTTAGGAAGTCCTTCTGATGGAGGTTACCAGGGACCAGAAGTTTTTACTGCCAGAAGTTGAGTTAATGATTTTATGATGATTTGATTTTCCTGATGGTGGATTTTCAGGAGTTTCTCAATTAATGTACTCGCGTCGAAATGATTTATTCGGAGAATGTTTGTACTTTCTATAGCGTAATTCATTCCTGATTAAACCATCCATGCGGCCTATGCCTTTTGGATTTGAAGGAAAAAAGGATGAAGAAACGCATTCCAGCTAATATAATTTTGGTAATGCAGAAAGCGGTGTTCTGGAAATATAGAAATTTTAACCTATTTTTCTGATTCTTTAATTACTTTTTGACTACAATAATATTTGTAAAACAAATTAAACCAAATAACCGAAAATTACTTGTTTGAACTTGTTAAAAACAAAAACGAAAGGGAAGCTATAACAAATCATCTTTCGAAAAAGGATCGAGTGATCATCATGCGAAATGGAGATCGTATGGACAATTCTTTGCTAAGACCCTAATAATGAATGCCTGATATTCAATTAGAGAGAGGAAAATAATGAATCTCCAGCAGATTAGAGCTGCATTATCTTACATCTTTTAATTAACTCACTAAAGCCCCAACGATATGACATCGAAAGTATAAATCGATTATCGAAAACGTGAACCATTTTGTTTCAGAATAATTAGCTACCAATGAAAATTTTATATGCAAAATACCCGAAACGAAAGATGATTTCTAATTTTTTGAGATAACTACTCAGAAAAGAAATTAAAAATATAAAAATATATAAACCCCAAAAAAAAAATTCAGCAACGAGATATTTATACGATTTCCATATTTCCTAATTTGTTTTACACACTTTTAAATTGGATAACAAATTGGTTATTAGATATTCACGAAAGATAAAAATTGTTTCAGTAGAAAGATTCCATAGGTGGTGGTGTTATGGAGACAGGGAGACGCGATTATGAAAAACAACTAAACTAAAAATGAAAATAAAAAAAAGAAAGAAATCCTGGTGCCTCGTTTTTTTATGGTGTTCTGAGCAGCAAACTGTGTGTAAAGTGATACTTGGAAATTTTTAGAAAATAAAAATTGTCTAGAGGAGAGCTTATGCGTTTTTTTTCCATTGAGAGTTTCTACAATTGACGCTAAATGGGTATTTGTGTGTTTTAGATTTCCTTTAACCACACAGTCTTATTTTTTGTTGTTGCTGTTGTTGTTGTTGTTTGTTTTTTGTTTTAATTACAATTGCGTCTCTCACAGGTCTTAGATTACCAGTGATAAACCGCAAATTCAGCGACCGTGTCCAACCATAAAGGGTAACAAAGTATACCCTAGTTTCTTGCTTAGATATTCTTTATGATATATTCCCGTTTTTTTTTCTGTTTTTCGTTATCTACTTTAGTCTGGCACGACTTAGTTATGATATAAAAAAAATTGTCGCCTTTTGGCTGGTTTTATGTAAGACTGACATTGATTGACGTTAACTATGGTTATTATTTCAGTTAAAAAATAATTAAGGTAATATTTACAATCATGTGATAATAAATTGATTTACAGTTAAGAGTTTAAAATATAAAGACAAATCGAATCTCGTTTATATTAGTCAAATTGCAAACATCCCTTCATCCATACCATGGCGCTATAGCCCAAATCGAGCCTTGGCCTCTTCTAGGGAATTTCTCCGTGTTTGACAGCCCCATGCATCATCTCTGCAGTTTCCGATGTTGAACTGTTCTCTTAAACTTAGTGGGCCTGATTGTTGAATCCGGCGGATTTGGGATTCCCGCCGCTAAAGAGTTTCACTTTCACTTGTCGCTGCGATTGTTCAATCCGCCGGGCGCAACTCCCATATGAAGTGACATATTTCATTTTCGAAATTCAAATGACAATCGAATGGACTGTTCGCATTGGATACATAACTCCAAACAAGTGGTTTTTTAGTTTAACTTCCACTTTCGACTGTCAAATTCTCATTCACTTTCCCGCCGGGGGATTCAACAATCAGAACCTGCCAAATTCGCATTCACTTCCCTGCCGGCGGATTCAACAATAAGGCCCATTGTCTTGTTCCTCTATGTCCTGGATTATAGTCCAAGTCTCCCTACCAAAGTACAGTACTGGTCGCGTTACTGTTTTGTAGAGTGAAAGTTTCGTTTTTCTGGCGCAAATCTTGAGTGTAATATTTACTTTTGGCTTAAAACGCGCTATTAGCCAATAGTATTCATCAAGTTATTTATCTCTTCCTTTTCTTCATTTATTTTTGTAATTTTACCTTGGGCATCACCTTTGTTTTTTCTGTGTTGATGTTCAGACCTATGTATACCTTTCCGCCGTTCAATATACGCTTATTTTGCTGCCAAGAAGAACTTTCCCACAGTATTCACGTCATCTGCGTAGCCTTGTTTTGATGCGAAGTGTGAATATTCTTTTACTTACTGGTTTGAAGGCCAGAATCAGTAGTTTCATTTTCAAACCCTCTTCTTTCGTTCGGTGATCTATTCGAGATTCGGCGCCATTATGCTTGTTCATGCCCCCACATAGCTCAGAAGCCCTGAAAAAACTGACTCAGGAAGCAATCACTTTCTGTTGACTGTTGGAAATTAACGTAGGCATACACAAGCGAGCGTACACGACTTGAAAGCACAGGTCCTGCTGGTGGCAATTTTCAAAAAAAAGGTGCCTTAGCTACATCTGGGTGCACGTCCCGAAACTAAAGGGATGCCATCCGGCAGCTTGGACCTCCGGAATTCATTTTTTCGCTATTGGCCCCATAAACTAGCACTCGTTACGATCTTCCTTCTTTAAAAGATTTTATGTATTTAACAAAAATTCCAGCTCGGCGTTGCCGTGGCTCCTGTTGGGGACCAATAAAGAAAATAAATCAGACAAAAACCTGCGTCTGCACTTCCTCGTCCATCCTAACACAAAAGCCTGGCCTTTCATCAACACCTTCCAGCGTTGTTCCCCAACCTCTGCACTCTTGTTCAACGGATCTAGAATACTACAATTCCACTTCACACCATTTGGATACGGCTTCAATTGACCGAAATATTTCCTCAGTCTTTAAAACTTCGATAAAAACAATCAGTTTTCCCGGATTTATAATGGGCTTTATTCTGAGAGTCATGTGACATTGCAAGTGAAGTGACACTCAAGGAATGGTATTCCCCGAGTCGACTTAGAGACATCTCTCGTTCAAAATTGCTAAACGTCAGTTGCATGGGGCATACCCAGAGTGGAATGAAGATTGTTAACTGCGTTTCCACTACGGGAATACCTCTCCGAAATTGAGATGACAATCAATCGAGAAATGTCATGTGAGTGATTCGACTCTCATAATAAGCCCCAATATATTCATACTTGTGACGAGTTTCACTTCAAATTAACCAGGGAGAAATTACTACACCAAATTCTGCAACTAGACTCTAAACCAGCCTTTCTCGGCCAAATTATTATAACTGGGGTTGTAGCACGTAAGTTGTTTCAATCGACCTCTTCATACAAAAACTCAGAATTTTTGTATGAAGAGGTCGATTGAAACAACTTACGTGCTACCACCCCTGACTTTATCGCCCAAATTCTTAAAACCGACTGTCAAAAATTTTCGTATTTTCCTTCTCAAAATTTGTTTTTTTTCCTCTCGCCTACTTTCTCCCAAATTTTTATTCTCGCCGAAAGGTGATTTTTTGAATTAATACTGCGAATTTCCGTTAGGGGAATAAAACCGACCGTTATATGACACTGAGAGTCCCTTTGTTTTCCGCTATAGTTGCAATCGCTATGTTGCATGTTTTAGTAATAATCCGTCCGCCCGTCGTGTTGAGCGTTCTGACGTCCTAAGCTTTTACTTCAAATTCCATATTCCGTTTTCTGGGTCGTTGCCGTTGAGTCCGTGTGTTTTATCCATTTTCAGGCGCGAAACACTCGCCTTTCACCCTTAAACTGAAAACAAAATACAATAAAAAAAATAGGTCAACGTGAACTTTATTGATATCGATACCTTTTATAATATCCATAAGTAAAAATTACTTCTAACTTTACAAATAGCCATTCTATATAGAAATTATATCTTTAAATATTCGATATAATTTAGTATATCAATTGCTCCATTTAATAACATCAATTTCCAACAATAACCTAAAAATATTGCAAATATTATAGTCCTTAATTTCTGACTTTTACTTTAAGCAAACAAACCTTAAATCCCATGCACACCACATTTTCAAAACAGGAAAGATCAACTGGGCCACTACACTTCAAATAAGTGGCAGCTGAAATATATTTGATTTCCTTTTAAATCTTCCTTTGTTTTGTTTTCTTAGGAGATATTTTAAAATATCGTAGCTGTGTCATCAAGAGCCCTTATAGCATATGTATGAGAAAAATGCCTAAAAAGAAGGTATAAAATGTTTCAACCGATATATGTATATAAATTTTTTTTAAACCATTTATTCACATTCCTAAAAATATAAATAAAAAAAAAATATAAAAACGTTTAAGAAAACTCTGCCAAAATAAAAAGGAGGAAAAAATTCATTATGTTGCCAGAAGAAACAATAAATTCAGCAGAGGTGCAAGTAATACACGATGTTGAACATGATCCTTATCTCTGTCAGGAGTTCTTTACATGATTTTAGTTTAGCTCAGACTGTGCAACATTTTTTTTCCTCCATAGCAGGTAGAGTACCATTTTGTCGCGTAATTTGTAGGCAGAGTATACAAATATTCTTGTGGAGTTTTAAAATTAATTTTCCATAATTATATTTTTCAATTGCAAAATAATATTATTTAAAAAATATTAAAAGGGGATACGTAATTCGCTATCTATGATAGGAGATATATTTATCATCATCATCATCATTGGCGCCTTCTATAAGTCTTGGGCTCCTTAAGAATCTTCTTCAATGGTTCTCGGCGTCTTACCTTTCCAGTTTGTAATCCCAATTGTGCATAAGTTCATGTCGTCTTTATATCTATTCCTAGGTCTACCTTGTAGTCTTCTTCGCTTTGGCGTTTGGAGGAACAGGATTTTTGCGGGCGCTTCTTCAGACATTCTCTATACATGTCCTACCCACCATAGTCGCGAGATCTTAATGCTTTTGGTTATGTCAGGTTCTTTGAATAAATTTGGTACAACTATTTACTGCGCCTTTGATCCTGGGGAGAATTTTGCTCTCTCGATAATCTGCTCGTCATACCTAGTAGGCGCCCATACTTCTGATCCGTACATGAGTACTGCTTTTATTACAGTTTTGTACAACTGAAATTTTATACTTTTGCTTATTATTTTTTACTTGAAATATTTCAACTTACTGTAGTATGACTATATCTTCTGTATTTGCAATTAGCTGAACAGACTTGCTTAGATGTGTCCTTCTGGTTTCAATGCATGGCTCTCGGGCAGCTTTTTTAATGCAATATTAAATAATGAGTCTTATTGTCTGAGGCCTCTGTTCGTTTCAAAGGGCACCAATATGCTGTTCTGAATTCTTCGCTGTAGGAGGAGATCAGCACCATAGTGAGCTGCGTGGCAGACATCTCCAGTTCACACAGCGAGCTGATAGAGGGTCTGAATCTGAATCCTATCAGAAAGTAGCTTGGTAGTGAGGGTCAATTGCAGGACTTCCTCCATAGAAGCAGTGACAAAGGTAAGTTTGCATTCCCAATTAGCAAGATCTATGTTATTAATAAAAATAAATTCTAGAAGACGCTCACCTCTCTGGTATACATCAGTGCTCTCTCAAATAGGGTTGCGAGCATTTCCATCAGAACCGATAATGGATTTGTCGGTTCGTCGTACGGCAAAACTCTAGCAGTTCTTGAATCTCTTGAGTTGGCACTATTACTTCAACCGGGAAAAATAAGCGCAAGTATGATTTCATCGCACTCGCTGACGATGGAAACGCTAAAAATATCGCATCCGATCGGTTTATTAAAACATAAATTCAAGATAATAGGACTGATTTATAGAAAACCCATAAAAGTGTATAAAAATAATTTTTTTTTAATTTATTACTACGAGTTAAAAAAA
Source organism: Thereva nobilitata (assembly GCA_963855945.1). Lineage (NCBI taxonomy): Eukaryota > Metazoa > Arthropoda > Insecta > Diptera > Therevidae > Thereva > Thereva nobilitata. The sequence continues at coordinate 96,481,159 of OY979698.1, forward strand.
CGCGTGTCTGCTCGGTTTACACTGAAATCAAGAGATTAGTGATATTTTAAACATATATACAAGAATATCATTGGATTAGATTCCTAGACCTACCACATTGTCTATCTAATAAAAATATTCCAGCCCAAGCCCGGTTAATTATCCTAATAAATTTTTTTTTATCCACTTTCACATTACAAATGCATAACCACAGTTCCTAAATTCCGTCATCTCAAAAAATGATCTTCCATGGGGAAGTTCATATGGCGCTTAAATTATCATAAATCAAAACTCTTAAGATCTTTAAACCAGAAAAAAAATGACTAACCCAAGAAAAGCTGTAAAACCAACAAGAAGTCCTCTTATGGCCGTAAAATTATTTGTTTAAGGCACCTCGCGGTGAATTATGATCACCCTCCTCTCGCTAGATAGCTGGAACATCTTGTGCATTGTGTCTACCTTACCAGAAGGTAACGTTCGACTCAGCGGCAGAAACACTCTAGTGATCCACCACAGCAATGTTGAGAGTAAACAGTTCTTGAGTTGATCGTGTATAGTTCCAAATGACTCAAGGATACTCTGAGATACGATCCTATTCTTGATTGTTCTTAAATATTACTTGATACATTGTCTGGTTGATGATCATAAACTCGGTATGCTGCTGGTAAAGTGTGAATATGGCTAGTTTGCCTCTTATATACCATCGTGAATTATTATTTCTGTTCGAATTTCTTTCTTTTCTACTCTTATTTTTTTCTTTTCGATTTTGACATTTTTTCCACGGGATTCTTAGGTGGCATTTTTTGAAAGATCAGATCAGGAATAGAGATAAGGCGCTAAGATTCGTATGGTTGTGCATCTCATTCATCTCAATGACGGCTGGTTTTCTTATGCTCGAGCGTGCCTTGTTGGTTTTTTTTTGTGGGGCATCTAAATTGTCACCATAATAAATGTGTGCTCGTGTGGAGATATAATGACCTGCATCTTTGGATTTGCTTGTTAATTGATTGTTGTAATATGAATGGGTTTTATGATTTCGTTGGATTTAAGGAAGTAAATTTTATTTTTGATTTATTATCGCGAAGATATCTGCAAATTATTTGGTTCTTATGTAGGGGATTTGTTAAAAAAATGTAAATTTTGTTTGTAATTAATTAAAAGTAAAAATTAAAAATATCAATGAACCCTTATCAATCAGGAGATGCGCTGGAATGGAAAAGGAATAATGGACAAAAGGAATCGCACTATATATTACAGTTGCTACCCAAGAGAACATATTATAATGGGAATAGGATTTGTAGCTAAAAATAAGTGCAAGCATATGGTAATTGATTTTAAAGCTATTAGTCCATGGAACTATTATCTACGGCTAAAAGGAATTTTTTTCGTTCGTACATTCACCCATCGAGGAAAAATCAGAGGTACAGAAAGACGAATTCTACGTTAACGTACAATCTGTATCTCAGGTATCCATGAAATAGACAATTTTAGGTGACTTAAATGCTAAGATCTGAAATTAACGCATATTTAGCTCCACGATAGGTCCATACAGCTTACGTAATGACAAAGGCGTAAGACGTATAAACTTCGTTGCAATCTTAAAACAGGGCCCGTACTAAATCGATGGATGGAAAATTTCCGTAAACTCTTGGATCAAGATGAAGAAGGACATAGTGGACATTTGATATCTAATAACAAAAGAACCTGCAATGCAGAAGCAGTACCTGAACCTACCGTGCAATCAGGCGCGGATTCAGGGGGGGTCACGGGGGTCATGACCCCCCCCCCCCAAAAGCAGTGCCGCGGCCAGACAATTGAGAGGCCCTGTACAAAAATTCAGCGAAAGGCCACAGAGAGTAAAAAAAAAAATTTCGCTCGCTTCGCTCGCGGGTTCTTCTGCGCAAGAATCCGTACCTGTGACAGAATTATCGCCCATATGCTGATTTGTGTGGCTCATACACTTTTTTTCGCTCGCGAGGCCCCAAACACGCGGGGCGTGGCCCTGTACAGTTGCACACCCTGCACATATGCCAGCAGCGGTACTGGCAAAAGAGCTCGATGTTTAAAAAAAAATTGACCCAACTCAAAAAATAACCAAACGCCCAAAACCGACCCAACTTTTTTGCAAATTAAAAAGAACAACCTTCAAGGTCAACAACAGATTGATCTATACTATACTCTATATGTTTTGATTTGCAAACTCTGAAGTTAGCTGCACTCACAAGAAAGGGCGCGTCTTCCTCAAAAACACATTACGGCACGTTTTCGTAAGGCTTGTTTTTAATCCACCAGAAAATTCGGTTAGTTTTGTTCGTTTTGTTAATTTTGTTTTTGTTTTTTTAGGAGTAGTCATTTTTTTCCGCCACTTTTAATTCCGTGACCCCCCCCCCCCCAAACAAAATTCTAGATCCGCGCCTGCGTGCAATGGTGGAACTGATTGTTCAGATCAGTTAATCCAACTCACTAAAAAATCTCATTGAGTCGAGTAATAAACAGAGTCGGTTTTGCAGAACTCCAAGGTCTCAATTGCAATGAAAAGCAGGCCCTCTGTTTTCCAGACTGAAATACCTGGTATTAAAACCAGCGCTAGGTTCAACCTTGAAAAATGTTTGAAAGGCGCCAAATCATAAGATATAATGGAATGCCTACTCTGCATGGAAGGGGAGGAAACTTCCACACATGTTATCCCTGAATGTCCTGCTCTGATCTGATTCAGCCTTCTTCAATTAAAGACCTTCTTGCCGTCGTCTTCAGTCCGACGGTCTTTTCCGTTAGTGGGAATTGTGCACAATAGGGCTAAATTGGCCATGATGCCCACCGTACTTATCAGTTAAAAATAAAACGAAATTTGACTTAACTAAAGCTTATTTTCTTATTAAAAATACTCGTCTCGTCTACGAGTATATAAGTTTTTACAAAAACCACTTACTATCAATAAATTAACCGAATGAAAAGCAAACGACTTAAGGATCCCCCTTACTAATTACTTGTTCATACCATAAATTATTGAAATCCTAGAAGGAGGAAATGAAACCTCAATATTTAGCCAGAAACCATAGTGAATATAAACCACAACTTCCACAGGGGACGACTGTATGTATTTTAAAAAACTCCTTGATTTACACTATAAAAAAAATGTCTCGTGGGCCCATGTGAAAAGTATCATATTTGCTCTCCGACATTCTTGATGTTAAAACAAAAACAAAAACACTGACGCTGGTTTTAGATGAAAACAATAAAAAAAACAAGCAAAAGTGAACGGGCACAATAAAAAACACTTCCAGGACTACAAATCTCTTGTTGTATATATCATCAAAAAGGTGTTGAGGTTTTTCTTTAAAAAGATGTATTTTTAGTTTTCCTCGTTTTTCTCCCTGGGGAAATGATTGAATTATAGGCAATTGGTGGGTAATTTATCGATTAGGAACTATTAAGGATAAAAAATGTCAAAGCAAATTTTACTTTAAGAAAAAAACTACATTAGTAATGTCGCGCAAGCATCTAGTGAAAGGTACATAATTCTTCAACAATATATTTCGTTAATCAAATATTTATTAAAAACAATTTAATTTAAAAGTTACGCTGACATTTAATTTCAATTATTAACAAATCAATTTATAAGAAACTCGGGCGTCAATGATCATTTGTTAACAGTGTAAAGTTTCTTGTTATACAAAATATCTGGTAGAATTTGAAAGATTTAAACAATGTTAGTAAATAAAAGTAAACTATATTATCTATTCCCTATCAATTTTCTTATAATGCGCTATCTTAACACCGATAGTATACAAAATTTCCTTAGCATCAAGATTTTGTCCGCCATGACAAATACCAACGATTTTCCCGCATTCTCTTATTAAAAATTCTAATTCTCTATTATTAACTAATTTTTCCGGGTCTTTTTCTTCAATAGCAGCTAGAGATTTGCCAGTTAGTTGAGATATTTGTAGACGCGGTGAGCTTAGGGCTTCATCTAAATCAAACAGTTCAAGAGGTGGTGGTGGTGGTTCACTGAAAACTGGAGGGAAAACCTAAAACAAAACAAAAACCGAGGATATAAATTATTTTTTTCTTATTACATAATATCAAAATGGAGAAATAAATTTACCGCAAGTTGCAAAGTTGGTAACGGAATCTCAAATTGTGGCTTTATTATCTTCAGAGGTTCATATTTAACGTTTAATAAATGATAGGTTTCCATGACATCTCTAAGCAAATCATTGCTAAGATAATGCAATTCCATGTCGAACATTTTTTTAAAATCTGCCGGAACGTCTCTAGCGGCTGTTTCTACTAAGCAAAGCTTCGGTTTTTCTGCTACAAATCCTACGTCGATTAATATTTTACTATCGTTTATCTGAGGAGATATATGATAAAAAACTTCAAGTCGAATTATTAAATTTTATAAAAGTGTTATAGAAGGCTAGTCGGCGAGAAGGAAAAAATGATTAAAAGTGTATTATTGGCCCCATAGGCGAGATTATTGTTGGAATCGCTTCGTTTTAGGGTGTAGTTAAACACCCTAAGTTTGCCCACAAATTGGTTGACCGCATAACTTTTTAATTAGGTTATTGTGAATAAAATAGGCACTTTTTTTATATTTCTTTCAATAGCTTCGTTCCTGCTAACTTTTAGTATAACATATGTTTTGGGAAAGCTCTTCGTTATAAAATTCTCTAAAAAATAAGCCCTGTTAGAGGTCGCTAGGTGCAAGGGTGATCTTGCAAATAGCTTCCAAAATTTTCAAAACGCGTTATTTTCACTATTTGTTTACAAGAAAACAACTGCACATAGAAGGCTGAAAATTCTAGAAGATGGTGCTTATGTAGTCCCGGCAATGCAAAAAAAATTTCAACAAGATCGGTTCATTACTTTTGGAGTAATTAACGATCTAGTTTTTATTTTAGCCTTAATTAACAATGCTGCGATTTTTTGTAAGATCAGTTTATAATTGTGAAAATCATTTAGAAAACTTAAGAAACAATTGAAAATGAAATCTTGTTGGAATTTTTGAAAAATCGCAATTTTGAGCGATTTTATGAATTTTTCTATACGCGAAAATTTTTATACGCAACATCAATAAACATACATCTTGTTATATTTTTACTTTAGAAAATCCGCCCTTGCATATCTAAAAAACTGCTATTTTTTACAAATAATGAATGGACGAACGTTTTTTCAAAATGAGATGTTTCTTGTCGTGTATAAAATGGTACGTGCCTAAACAACCTCATAAAATCGATCAAAATTGCGATTTTTCAAAAATTCCAACAGGATTTTACATTGCCGGGACTACATAAACACCATCTTCAAGAATTTTCAGCCTTCTATGTGCAGTTGTTTTCTTGTAAACAAATAGTGAAAATAACGCGTTTTGAAAATTTTGGAAGCTATTTGCAAGATCACCCGTGCACCTAGCGACCTCTAACAGGGCTTATTTTTTAGAGAATTGTATAACGAAGAGCTTTCCCAAAACATATGTTATACTAAAAGTTAGCAGGAACGGAGCTATTGAAAGAAATATAAAAAAGGTGCCAATTTTATTCACAATAAGTTAATTAAAAAGTTATGCGGTCAACCAAATTGTGGGCAAACTTAGGGTGTTTAACCACACCCTAAAACGAAGCGATTCCAGCAACAATCTCGCCTATGGGACAAAATTGCAATAAAAATGCCTCACCGACTAGCCTATAGTGCCTTACCTCAACATCATTGAAATCTAAATGAGAAAATTTTATATCATTATCAACAAGTAATGCCATGAAATATTCAAAAATAGCCTCATTCGTTTTATCTGCAATATATTTATCTTGAAACATATGCCCCGAGCCTATGGCAATTATTTTTCCATTGTTCTCATTGCAATAATATCCAGCTAATGGTCTATTAAATGGATAAACAACTGGACCAGTAGTTAGCATTATATTTGCTGGATCTCTTACATTCATTGTAGCACCATATGGATATTGAAATAATATCTTATACTTTTCATCGCTAAATTCGTAATCAATTTTCTCGATTTGTTCATTTAATATACTTCGCCACATTGACTCGCAAACAACTCCACCACCAACAATACACTCTTTTGGGTGGAAGTTTTTGTAGAATTGTGGTCGAACGACGGTATCTGTACATTATTAAAGGTTTATGAATGGAATATGGATAAGAAATTATATTGTCGTTACCGTTGTTAATAAACATTCCATAATCTTCAAGAAAGAAATTAATATTAGTATTGAACTCAGTTTCTCCACCTTCTCCTAAAAATACCATCAATTTGCCACCATTTGAAATGAAATCCTGTAAAGTTCTATTAATTAGTAAATATAAATTAGAAGCCTATAGAAATACTAAGCCCAAGCGCAAATTGAACGTGATCAAGTAGGATTTATGCGAATGCAAGAAGTAGCCACGCAAAATCGTAAAATTTTAGAAATAGTTTCAAGAGAACGATTCGTACTCATAGCGATGTCAGTCCTCTTCTAATAAGAACTTTTTTTTGTGGCAGATCTAAGCTCAAGAATCACCCCTTGTGCTATTAGTCCGTTATGTCGTTGGTCATGTCATGGTACAATGTTTAGTAGTAAGCTTGGTGGCGAAGTATTATTTATAGGGGTTTGGGCTTGGTGGTGTTGTGCCGAACGTGACCCGAACACATCACAGTCGCCTCAGGTTCAAAACCGACCGTATGTGGTGCTAAGGCCACATCCTGCTTAAAGTGCTCCTGCACTGCTGCGTGGACAGCTGAGGGGTCATCAACCTGCCCTGCCTGTTCATGGAGCAGCCTGAATACTGCGGATCTAGAAAGGACATACTCGATAAACTTCACAATCTCAAGGTCAAACAATCGCGCTGAAGGGATATGGTACTGCGTGAATATACTACCTACTAACGACGGACTCCGGATACCAGGCGACCTCCGGTTCAACTTGCCTTCCTATGGTAATGCGGAGCTCCGCCATGGGTGACCTCCTTTCTCGAACAATTCGTGGGATCAACATTGACCCATATTCTGAAGTGCTGGAGAGAGGATACGGTGGTCTTTATTCCCAAGGGGGAGGGGAGACGATGATACAAGGAAGGAAAAATCTATCGACACATCAACCTCTCTTCCTTTCTCCTGAAAATGATGGAGAAGGTCTGAGACAAGTATGTTTAGGTTCGATCTTACCGCGAACTCCAGTGCATTCAATTTTTTCCTATCTGCCGGGCAAATCTACAGAGATTGCCATATTTAAGTAGAACAGGGCTGATAGTTGTTTGTAGCTGACGATTCTGCGTACCGATGAACCCTGCGTTTGAACTCCTGGGTGTTGTAGGAGTTCGGACATACTGACTGCGAAAGATTGTTCCACAGTCGAGTTATTCTATTTAGATAGAGATTACTAGTTTGTGGAGTGTGGGAAAAGAGCTAACTTTTCTAAGAGCCATTTCCACAATCTCACTGATGTGTGGAGGAATTTTCCAGATACATACTAATATCACCAAGTCGTCCGCATAAGCGACTGCCTTTATTCTTTTATTCTCTAGTATCTTTAGGATCTTGTCCATTGCCATGAGCCATAGGGGACTCCACCCTCTGAGGTATGCCGCTGTACGTTGACTTTATCACTCTGCTATTACCACAGCTGCTGTGGATGATTCTAGTTTCCAGCATGCGGAGGATCCATTGACTGATTCCATTGTGGACCCCATTTTGTACCACATCTAACTACGCCAAGGTAGTTGTATATTACAGAATGGGACGATGGTTGGAGGAGGAACTTGCACCTATAAAGAAATCCGAAGCACTGGAATGCTTCTTTAGAGATTTAGAATGTGTGGTCATTCCATCGCAGGTCTTTCCTTATTGTCATGCCTAGGATACATAGGGGTGGATCAGGCAGTAGTTATATACCATCTACTGACACCGATGGGTAGGTATTCCAGATTTTATTAAAAACACGACAATACTTCGTTTTGGAAGCGAATTCGAATCGGTCCCAATAGAGAAAGTTTAATGTCTCTGTTTGTTTATTGAGTTGGACACAAGTACACGATCATAGAGCCAAATTACAAGGCCCATCACTTCTTCCATCAACACTTCCAATAATTCCAATAAACCGGTTTTATTGGCAAGGGGTCGCAGGGAAGTCTCATTTGTGCATCCCAAAAAATTGTCGAATAGAATCGTTACACGAAAAAAATGCAGAACAGTCAGTTTATCGTGTACTACACAAACCGGTTTGTTAAGAGGAAAAGTGTTCGGCGGTGTAATTAAATCTGGCTCGCACTTATCCTGCATTATCGAATGGTAACACAACGATTGAACGACCAGAAAGAAAACCCTTGATCCAGTTCTTCAGAGGTGGGTCAATACAAATAGCTTAGAGTTAACTAATAGAGCAGGGTGCCATACTCTATCAAAAGCCCTAGAGATACCCAGAGCGACTAATCTTTACTCAGTAAATCGAAGCACATACTTTGGTTGGGGATAGTGCTCGAGACACTAAACGGGAGATGAAAACTAACAAGTATATACTTGTCTAAATCTTAAATTCGTATCAGAAAAAATTAAAATTTAATAATACCAATTTCAATAACGTCGCAATCACATTAAATGAAAAAAATCCAAGAGCCACAAATAAATGTAACATTTTTACCCTACCTTCAGACACTTAAATTCATCTTCAGTAAACTTCTCCTGTGGGCCAGGTATAACAAAAATATCCACTTTAGTTAGTTTTTCTTTAGTTAAATCGGCATCATTCCTAAAATACTAAGGTCATAATAATTAAAATTAAAAATATTTTTATATATTACTGTTCAACTTTCCAATCAGTTTTTATTTTTCTATGCATCGTTTTATAATTGTCAGTTACTTGAAAAACTTCATTTTTCGATATATCAAAAGATATTACACCTTTTGCCGTCATCTTTGATGCAAATTATTTATATTTACCAAATGTTAATCGAGACCTTTAAAATAATATTCTGTTTTTAATATCCGTTGCCTTGGAAACGCTTATAAATGGCGCGCTATAATTAACGTTCAACGATGGTAGTGACATCTACTTCTTCATACCAACAACATAACAACTTTATGGCAAAGATGAAGAAAACTTCAGGCAGGAAAAAAATACAAGAATTTAATCAAAATTTAACCCAACTTCACTTGAAACGAATGTCACTGCTTGGCCGATAAATTTTTTGTGGAGGAAAAGAAAATCTTTTCGTCAATTTTGGTGTAAAGTTTTTATATTAAAAATTAATAAAAATGGCATCTTTGTGCAGCAGAATTGCTTCTAAAGTAACTCGGCTACAATTAAATTACACTCCTGTAAGATTTTGCAAAAGTAAGTAGTGTAAAGTGTTTTTTTGAAATGACAGCTTTGGGCACAACGAGAGTTAGGACATAACGGAGTTACGTAATATATTTTGCAAATACCGATAACACAATGCAAATCTCATTAATCTAATTTCGACTGCTTAAAAGAACTTTATAGATATTACCTATTTCATGCATGAAACTAGACTTTTCTTAAAAATCAATAAAAAATTTCGCCGACATGATACCGCCCCGTCCTTGCGTTTCTACTGGGGCATTATCTTGCGAATTTAATGTTTATTTAGCTGCAGTAATGTCCAGTATCTACTTTGCAGCAAATCCTTTTACTCTTTATCAATTTGATTACTTTAATTCCCGCAGCACAGCCCACCTAACCTCAAATAAATATTTCTGCAGGAAAAAGTTTATATAACACCGTAGATTAATGAATGTTTTTTTGCAACTCTTTCAGTGATGAATGATCCTCTTGAACATGCCACAGGTATTGAGAAAAGAGAGCTTCTAGCTAAGCAAGCAGGAAACGAAAATCCATTCGACATGAAAGTATTTAAGCGTGGATTAGGTTCAAAAGATCAACCTAATGAAATTCCATCAGCTTTCGATGCCCGTCTTGTTGGGTGCATTTGTAAGTGGCAAAATATTTGGTCATTTCTATGATATTCCATAATGTTGATTTTTGCAATTACATTACTTAAATACAGGTGAGGAAGATCAAACACACGTGCTGTGGATGTGGCTACAGAAAGGAACGCCTAAACGTTGCGAGTGTGGTCATTGGTTCAAACTAGTCGAGAAAGCGCCAGTTTAAAAAGAAAATTGAAAAGTGGAGATAATGATTTAAAATTATAGAACTGCAATGGAAATAATAATTTACTTAAATATTACAGTGTCACGAAAAAGTTTTTTTCCTTTTTTTTGTTGTGCTAATAATTGGCAATATTTCCTTGCAAACTAGTGAAGTATATTTTAACTGCTTCTATGAAATAAACTGTAATTTTTTTAAGTAATTTTCAGTTTATTTAGAATTGTTTTCAGGATCAAATCAGGACAGCGGTTGGAAGGGGTTTTCCGGGGGTAGAGACGGTGTCGGATGACTAAATTCTGATGGTTAAGTTGGGCAGGGAGATGGAGTTCAGGGCGGGGAGCAGCAGGGAAGTGATTCATTTCTAACCCGCGGCATAGTCCTTCCTCTTTTCAAATCTTCCACCTAGATAACATCCCATCCTACAGCAATTTCCTGCCCCTTCCCTGCAATCTCCTCTAGGAATAATATGCTGGGAAGTCATCACTTGTTCGATTACAGAAGTCATGACCTATAGCGGCAGTATTGGATGAGAACTGATGGAAAAACCCGTCTATTAGCGGTGGCAGTTCTGATAGAACCGTTTACAGCACACACGGGGCGCTTACTTCTAAGCTCTAGTCTTTTACGTAAAAAACTGCGGCTGCAGAGAAACAAGACATATAAGTTATAACAAAAGTTGCGGGCGCATGATCCATCGAGTTTGTGGAAAATAAATATGCCGTTCAAGACTGGTTCTCCACAAACTGAAGAGGGAATTAGTCTATCAATACAAGGTTAATCTATAGAGACTACGCCAGCCGAAACGTTTTATTGAAAACGATAATGTCAAGGCAAAGAAAGAAGATGGAATTGAAGCGATCAGAACTTAAAATCATTCTGGGACCATTCTCTGATAATATGTCCTGCTAAGTAACAAAGTAACTGATAAACGACACACGGTTGTGCCTTCTGCCGAATAGATCCTGAAGGATTGGATCGTATACTTAAAAATCTTAGAATCCTATCGGGGCATAACTTAATTTGAGGTAAAATGTGTAGGGCGAGCGACCGTATAAACGCATAGTACGTGAGCTTAGAAGATAGACGATAACGTGTCTAAGCAAAGATCGATTAATTAATCTTATTATGCTTTATAATCCGTCTTAGTTCAAATCATGTTCTTTCCCCTTCAAAATTTAAATAAATTAAAAAAGTTAATTTACCTTAGGATTCCAAATCACAAAAGCAGCAGCAAAATTGTGGCGGAGCAACTCGCCATATTTTTATTAACTTGAAGCGTGACTAAAATCACATTATTGAGCTAAATTTCTGTTTAATTTCACTCATTAATTCAACTTGATTTCTCTTAGCACATTTTTGCAATAGGACCGTTGCTGGAAACTGCACTTATTTAAATATTAACAACGTTTTTAACGCCCTTTCTGTCGCCATTTCCTTTTTTTTATTCATAAGGAGAGATGCGATGCGCTTATGTTTTTTTTTCATTTCTCTCCCCTGTCTCCACAACATAAAAGCGTCATCTAGAATTTCGTTGAATTAATAAAAATTATTTTATATTTTCATTTACTAGAGTAATTTAAGTAAATCAAGTTACCTTTGAAATAACTGTCAGTTGTTAATTGATTTCTTGTCAAGACACAAGAACGATCATAAATTTTCTTAACTAATAAAAACAAATAAAAATGGCATATTTATGTAACCGTATTGCTCTTAAGTTAGCCCGGACCCAATTAAATTACACTGCTGTGAGATTTGCGGGCGAGAAAAGTAAGTAGGCGATGTATATATTGTTAATCTATCTTTAACTGATGTAATATAACAATTCCAGTGATGAATGATCCTATAGAGCATGCTACTGGTATTGAAAAAAGGGAGCTTTTAGCTAGGGAGGCTGGGGACGTGAATCCATTCGATATGAGAGTATTCAAACGTGGACCAGGGACAAAGGAACAGCCTATCGAGATTCCATCGGCTTTTGATTATCGTCTTGTTGGGTGTATATGTAAAGTTGATTTTTTTTAGTCACGTATATAATATTAATAAAAGTATCAATTATAAATAATAGGTGAAGATGATCAAACACATGTTTTATATATGTGGTTAATCAAAGGTACACCAAAACGATGCGAATGTGGCTATTGGTTCAAAATACTCGAGATTCAACCCTTTTAATTCTATAATCATAAATAATTTTTTGATATAATATATTTAAATCGCCTATAGATAGTTACAATCACTAAATGTTTATTATTTGTTAAATAAAAAGTTACCAGAAAAGCCGTTTTATTTAAATAATTCGTTTTCTTTGTTGTTAACTTCATACAATCAAATATCATATGGCAGCGCTGGTAAAACTTGTTTTTTTTATTTTACTTCCGCTTTCCAATTCAATTCTGAAGTTTGATGTCTTGTTCTTTATTTTCTCTTCTACTGCGTTGCGTCTGTCTTTTGACATTTCTATTAACATGGCTGAAAATTGTGAAAAGTGTTGTTCGGACGACTAAAATTCAGATGATATTTTTGTTATGATTATTTTAGTGATTTAATGTCGCAATCTTATTTACCAGTGAATAAAATAGTTACATAATAATTTGGTGTTTAACTTGACGTGGAACATACTATATTTGTGGATAGAAAGTGGTGCATTTCCTCTCCTTTCTTTGAGGCAAAAAGGGTGAGTTTCCAACTTTCTTATTGGCAATTTCGTATTTTTTGCATAATACAAAGAGACAACGCGACGACTGAAATATATTTTCCTTTTATTTTCAATTAATTCGTCATGCAATTATCAATGGGTATTGAAATGTCCATTCAGCTCGAATTTCCAAACAAATACTTTTTTTTGTTCTCGTTTGTTTAAAACGTTCATATACAAGGTTATCATGTTTACTCCAGGTGCTAGGTACACTTGCACCTAGATCAGTCCAGGGAATAAGGCCAAAGTGCAATAAATTCAAACTGTTTAAATAAGAAACAATATTGATTATTGGTAAATGCGATGTGGGGTACATTATTTGATAATTAAGTATTTCTTAAGGGTTTCTACGATGTTTTAAGGCTTTTGCAGAAAATCTCTTCTGAGCTATGTGTCAATGGCTTGTTCCCAAGTCTTGGACATTTATATAATGACTAAGACAGATCGGAAGAAGACAACGCTTCACTGATGTGGTGAAATCGTATTTTAGAAACCTTTATTATGTTAAGATAATTCTCGTTTAATTTATTCGTTTTCTGATGATAAGGAGAAGATTATTGCAATTATCTTTTAGAGCCAATTGAAGCTTTATATAAGCTTGAATATCTTAATTATGTTTTGTTTTCCATATTTCATTTATATCCAATTAAAACAATTTAAAATAGCCGGAACGTTACTCTTAATTGTAGATATTCCAATATCTGGTGCGAGAAGTAGTTTTCTATTAATAAATCGGAATATTTTCCGGTTATATGTGAGATACGGGTTTATGAACTGAAACATACACTCAACTGACTTCAAAACATAAACGTATTAAAAACTGAAATTTCTTGTTTATTTTATTTCGTGTTTAAAAATTAATTTACTTTGAATGGCTTGAAGATGTTTAAGGTAAATGCCCTTATTATTGGCCATTATTAGCATTATTTATAATTTGTTTTTATAACATTTTTTTAATTCTTGTGGAATATATACAGTGGGAGTCAAAAGTTTGTATACACCAGACATCTCACTTCTTGGGTGAAAATTTCCTAAATAATAACTAAATATTTTCAAGCACAAGTAAATCTTATACTAAAGTGTTTTGTTATTTTCCCGACATTGCTTTGCCATCTCCTGCCACTCGTGTTTCCTCTCTCAATGAACACAATTTTCTTCAAGACCCGCGAGGTATATAGGTGCCTCACCCGAGAAGAACGTGAAAGAGAACTCTATTAGCAGAGGCCGCAACAACTGGGAGATCCTGGACGGAGCTGAGAGCTGTCGCACAAAACAGAGTCCGCTGGAGGGCAACTGTTTCCGAATTATGTCCCATGAGGGATTAAAGGGAAAGAAAGAGCTTAATGTTTACAAATCCAAGGGCCCTGGAAATGTATTCCCTATCGCCCTAAAGACATGCGCCGCACCTTTAGCTAAATTTCTGCGCAAACTCTGCCCTATCCTACTCATCCGGAGCTTATCCTGACTCTTGGAAACTTTCTCATGTTCAACCCATACCGAAAGCAAACTCTGCAATTACCGCCCAATAGCAATTACCTCTATTCTCTCCAAAACCATGAAGACTGTTATCAACAAAAGTCTTATGGGGTGCCTAGAGTCTAACCAAATCCTAGATGACAAGCAGTTCGGCTTCAGACCAAAAAACCCAACGGAGACCTTTTACTGTCTCTGACAGAACACCTCAACCAAAGTATGCGCCAATTTGATGAGTCGGGTTTGGTTGCTCTAGATATCACCAAGGCTTTTGATAAAGTTTGCCAGTAAGTTAAACTCCAAGCCATTGGTATTGACTTAGTTCTGAAGAACTGGATCGAGAGTTTTCTTTGCAGCCGTTCAATCAAGGTTGTATTCGATGGCGTCAAATACCATCTCTGCGGTGTCTCCAGGGATCAATTCCAACAATACCTTCCAACAAGATAACGACCGAAAGCGTACAGCGAAGATTGTAAGAGAACTGCTTTACTTTGCAGGCCCAGTCCATAATGCTATGGAAAACTCTATGTGAAGTTTTGAGCAGGGGTGTTCGAAAACAGACAATTAAACTAGTCTTTTAAACTGTTTGCAATAAATTCAAAATACTATTTTTTCTAAAGGTCTGATTTGGTAGATAACATTGAAAAGCTAGATAATTTCCATGTCTTAAATTTCCACCGATATTATTTTAATCCAGAAACTCCATTCGCCTTTTACTCGTATGTTTTGCTGTCAATTAAAATAATACTACGTTTTTATTAATCATTAACAATCAATTCATATGAATTTTCAAGACAAACAAATTTCTTAAAGCAAATAATTTGATTGATAAGGCCGCATGTACCCCAATAATAATATGCATATAAACAAAACTAACTACGTAATTTCTTTAAATAGAAACAAAAGAATATCTCTTTACTATATAACGTTTAGTATAGAACCGAGACATTTACGTTTACTGAAAAATAATTTGATATTCAAATTATATCCACTTTAAGTGTGTGCCAAAGTAGAACACTTAATATATGCAATTGAATTGAAATAATCTGCACCTTTTGGTGACTTTGAAAAATTATGCAAGCAAACAATAAACTTATATGTATTTATGCAAAGGCCTTGAATATTATCAAGTATAGGGACACACTAAATTGCTTAATTTTTGTGTGTATTTTTGCATTTTAAGAAATATAGTAAACGAGTACGTCACACTTTTATATTTAAGATTTAATTTCAAAAACGTTTAATATTACAACAACAAGTGAATTTTATTATTGTATTTTAAAAATAATCACTTTCGATAAAAAAAAATTAATCGAATTAAAATCCCATTTGCTTACGATAAATATTTATCAATTAATATAAAAATCAATAAAAAGAAGTCATCGGTAAAATGAGTAACTGCTGATAGTGAATAGTATCGTATTTATATAAAAGTTACGATAACCTTCAGCAGGCTTAGATGAGAAAGTAAATTTATAGATTTGCAAAAGGGAAAATTTATTTGTTTGTAAAAACAAAAGTGAAAGTAATTAGAATAATTTAATTATTATTAGTAGTGGAAATACAAGTTATTCTTTTTATATTAAAAAATATGAGTTTTTTTTGTAATCTTCATAAGCTTTCTTAATATACTCGTATCTGCCTTTGTAAGTAGGTTATCACTTAATATACAAAGTGTTAAAGAGGCCTTTTGCTTGAAACTGATTAAATTTCAGACTTTGTGTCGATAGATATGAAACTTTTATGAATGTTGTAACTTTAAGTGTAGTTTTAAAATTGAGGAGTTAATAAAAAACTTATTACACTCTCGGGAAAATAATTAATAAATAAAAACTCGGATCTTAGAAACTAAATCTTTTTCTTCTCTATCGGCTCTACAACCAGGAGCCGGTCCTGGACTTTCGCAGCTGTTCTCTGCACCGTTCCCGATTAAGAGCCGATGTTATCCATTTTGGCTTTCCTAAGCTCTGGGCGTCTTGGTATACGCCATCATTCTAGCGAATGTTGGGTCTCCCACGCTGTCACACCCCATAGATCTTATCGCAAAGAACTTTCCGAGCAAGTTCCTCTTTGCTCATAATAGTCGAGAGAAATGTGCTACGGAAATATTCCCGTAAAGCTGTATGTCAAAAGTCCCCACCTATCCAAGTGCCACTTTTACACAGGTCAAAGTTGAGCAAAAGCGATTTTCAAAACTTGTTTAGCGATATAGACGAACCAAAGGCCAGAAGCCAGAGCACCAGATTAATTCTCTTACGGTATAGGCAAGCATGTAACTAGGCCCGATCTACTATATATCGCCCAGCTGATCGAAACCTCCCTTTATTGTCAGGGAGATAAAGGATAACTTAGCAGTGGGTACCGGGTTATATCATGAACATCAAGTGCAATGAGAAAACAACCTGATTGGCCTGACTAGAAGCAAATATTGTAGACACAACATAGCAGGATGCTGAGAAGCTGCTGTGGATGAAGAGAGTTATCACCTTTCAATAGCAGGCTTTACGTGGTGTACTCGTGGCCTGATTAGAAGCAAGCATAGATCATTCGTTCTTATAATATCGCGGGATGATACCGCCAAAATTATGTCGATCATCACAGCACCACTGGCCAGCCAATTGGGGAACATGCAGCCAAATTGCGAATTTCTTACAACACCAATTGCCTTATGAGGCCCCCCATACGACACAAGCATACGTCTCGCGTGCTTTTTTTCTATATGAATTTTATGTAATTTTGCAGGCGCAAGCATAGTGACGTAACCAAAAGCAGTTCATAAAAAAACGCGTGTGATGTATTAAATAGCCCGTCCATTTAATACATCACACGCGTTTTTTATGAACTGCTTTTGGTTACGTCACTATGCTTGCGCCTGCAAAATTACATAAAACATTAACATTAAACCTGAAAAGAGCAAGCTAGAGAGACAGCCAAACATTTTCCCATTTTTCCTGGTCAGATTAGGGTCAGACTCGTCGGGCAGATGAGTCACGAAACTGAAATTTTTGCTATTTTGAACATTGCACAAAACTGCGAAAAAACTCATATTTTCTTCTGCTTAAATTTTTATGGGAATCGACGGGATTCAATTTGAATTTTTTCACAAAATAATTTTAATTGTAACATTTTTTCACATTTTCGTACAATGTTAGTTCAAAATAGCAAAATTTCAGTTTCGTGACTATTGCATCCACCCGACAACAGCTGCTGGTGATCGCTACTGTGACAAGTTGTAAAACTTTCTTGTTCATTTTGGCCTACAGCACATGTCTTCATTTGGGCATGCAGCACATGTGGCTCTAACAGGACGGTGCCTCTTTAGACATAGCTCATGCTACGATGCAAATGGAACATAAAACGCACCCTGCATCTCAGTAGTGGTCCCTTTTACAGAAAAATTATGTGTTATCAAATTTTAGCTTAGGAAATTATACTTACAAAAAAGATATCACAACTTTTTCTAGCAAGAGTAACCGCTTTTTAGATATTTTGATCTAACCCGCGTAAAATTTTTAGCAGAACTCACATCGGTGGGGACTTTTGGCATTTTGTTTAGAACAATAATATCAAGGTCCATACCAAAATCCAAGGTCCGAAGTGAGGCCTTTTTTTGTCTAATTTCTCTGGACTATACTACTATACATGCATTTTATTCAAAGCCAATTCTCATTTTATGTGCAAAGCCAATATTATAAGTACCTAGAAGCACCTTCGCCTTGTGAAATTTATTCAAAAAAATATAAAATTTCGACATATTATTTAGGCCAAGGACTTAAATATTTCTATAACTTTAAAAGTAATAAACTATTTATTAATTGAAATCTAAATTTTCAATAAACACATTTCCTATGTCTCATCAAATACCAAACACAATTTATTTTACACTTTAATTTGTATTATTTACCATTTACTGCCGAGATTTTTATAAATATATTTCATCGCAGGCTAAACAAATTTTTTTTTAGTACCAAGCGAAACGCGACATATATCTAGTATTCTAGAAATAGCATTTAGCGTAAATGCATATAAGAGAAATTTTCTGTATAATCTGGTATCAACCAGTTCGTTGAGTACTTTCTAAATAACTCCTCTTCTGTGCTGCCTATTGTTTTGCATTTATTTCCTACTTTCTTCCTTAAAATATCGTTCATATTTAATCATTTTGTTATCATTTAAAGTGGACAAAAAAATAAAAAAATTATTCTGTTGTTTCTGTTGTAATTTTGAGTGAGGAGTACACATAAGCTACATCCATGCGATAACAAACAGAACACGTTTTATATAGCCAAAAGCTCTGCTTTTTTAATTTGAATGTCTAAGTTAGGTGAATGCCTTCAGAATATAAACTTCGGTCGTTTTGTTTGTATAAAAAAAATTGAGGAAAAGTTTCATTCAAGGTGATAATTTTCATTAGTATCGATAGACAGTTGATATTGACGATATCGTGACAATCGAAAGTGTTTTTTTGTAATTTTCCAAAATGTTGTTTATAAGTGTGAATTATTATTAGAAAATTACTAAAATTCTAGCATTTAAAATAAATACATATAAACATTAAAACCGAATTATGTTCAAATGAAGATCTGATTTGTAACTTTACACAAAATAAAATTTATTCGCATTTTTACAACAATAACAACAAACAACAAAAAAACAGCCAAACTATATTTTAAATTTTACTTCCGCTTTGCGTTTCTTCATATTCTTATATACGATTGTGCTACTTTTCTAGATTCAGGGAAGAATTTACTACAGATACATAAGCTAGAAAATGTGGCTCACACATCGTGTGAGTATATTTTATCAATATTTTTGGCCTACTTTCAGTTATTTGTTTTCAATTTGAGCGTTTTGTTATTCAATTTGTTATAATGTTTACCATTAATTAATGTTACATTTTAAAAAGCGCCACAACAATCAACATTTTAATTAAATGCATGGAATTTGGAAAACAAAATTATTTCATACTCATACACTTTATCATACTTTGTAAATTTACTTTCAATATTCATCAGTTTTTTGTTGCATATATTTGCATACAATAATAACGTGAAATAGAAATTACATTGTTTTAGTTTCTTTTTTTTTATTTATTTGTGGAAAATAAATTACTTTTGACATAGAAATATTGATAATTGAAATTGGGGTTCTTTACTACACATATTAATCAAACTGAAAGAGTAAATTAATTTTACATATGAAATTTATTGATTACAGAAGAAATAATCTAACATCGTAATCTTACACTAGATTACTTTATTTAACTTGTAAACAAATTGCGTTTTATACTTAAGTGGTGATATTTACAAAAAATAGACATTCTGAGGAGATTAAAAGTATTGCAATAGCTATTTAAAGATTAGATCATAATGCAAATTTCTATACATGTTATTCTGTTTAAATAAGCACGTATTTTTTGTGAGTTGCGTACAAGGATCCCTCGATTTACGTCGATCCATCTATAAGAAGGAGATCCTTGAGCAGAGCGAATGGGCTTGTAAAAAGAATCTATAGTATCTACGCCTCTGGGGTAAATTCCTTCATTTTTCGATGTACAGCTCCCTGTAGTACGTTACGCTATTGAAAATCGAAAGGATTAATAATAGTTCAAATCTGTTAGTGTCATTGCCATACTTTTAAAATATTTTAATTGCCCGATCTGGATGATTGAAAGCCTCAGGTAATTTCTGTAAAGGGAACTGGCATTGTCTTGATTATCACCCTCTATAACTTCAATGTCTGAGTTTTTCTTAGGACAATCCTCTAATAGAGCAATCAATTCTTCATTAGACAATGCTTCCACAATCGATCTAATTCTGCCATTTTTTTTACGCACTCGCCGCCGCCCCGTTTTTGGCCCCCTCTAACATACTCTGGATCGTAGAGGCGTATGCCTTCTCTCGTCAGTATGTCTATGGGGGTCGTACCCACTATCACTCACGCCGCATGGTCAAACGTGGTCCTGCACGGACGCGCGTAGGGCGCTTAATTTGTATGCCGCCCTCCATTTTCTGCTGTTAGCCGTCCTGTTGAACGATGCAATCCATACTGGCGTTGCGTATAGTAGGGCTGACTTAACCATCCTCGGCATCAGGAGGCGTCGACTCGGTCTAGAGCTTCCACGTCGGGCAGCATTCTTGCAAGTGCTACACAAATAGCAAACGCTTTATCGGCCATGCCCTCCAAGTGTGCTTTTAAATTTAGCTTCCGGTCGGTCATCACTTCCAGGTACCTTAACGCGGGCTATGAGTCAATGACCTGACTTGATCCTTACGGACACTGGTTTTCTTCGTTTGGTGATCAGCAGAGCTTCAATTTTGTGCTTTGTAAACGTCAAGATCAGCACTTTCTAGCCCTGCTTTAATATCTTAGATCGCTTCGTTCATGCACAATTTGATCTCATCGAAGCGTTGTCCTACGGCCACTATCCTGAACGCAACTGCTTCGGAAGCGTAGCCCAACTTATCATTATAAATTGTGATCCACATGGCGGAATGCCGCATGTTGTCCTGTTCACCTTAGCCCCATCGTCCGTTATTTCATAATGAAGCGACATACCCCGGAGGTAGTCCATTACTATTTGCACTAGGCCCTTTGGTGTACCTAGTTTGATCAACGCCTTGACTTGTTCGGTATGCAGCCAATTCGCTTTTACCAACTGGGCATTCTGCGCCGTTTCTTACCTGGCACCTCCTATCGACCTACAGTTTTGCAGAATCACTTCTTTGAATACGTGTGCGTCGAGTTTTTTAACGCCCCATCCTCTAGCCTTTTTGCACTGAGGTAATAAAAGAACCTATGCCCTGACCCACCTGAAAGATGATGGCTTGATGGTCAGCCACTGTGCGTGATCACATCGCTCACCCGCCATTGTAAATCCTTCACCATTGGTGGAGGTCTTCTTATTCTGGGAATTTCCTAAATTGTGCCCGTGTTCGAATGGTTGTTAATTTTCTAACAACGTAAAACGAAAATACGCAAATCGGTGGAACGTAAATCGAGAGATCACTATAGATGACATCCATCTGATATATAATTACATACTTCAAATGGCTCTTGCTAAATGCCCATATTGTTTGTTGATTCACAAAAATATACTTAATTAAAACAGATACAATTCACATCATAAGCAACACAATTATTAATAAAAACATACCCCTCCATAACATATGTACTAATTCCACGCCTGCACGGAACAATTGTTCATCTCTGGTTTAAAAAATTGAAATAAATTCATTCTTCCTATCGCAGATAAATTAGTTCTTCCGCCTAGTGCAGAGGCAGCACCAATCAAAACCTTGAAATAGAACTATTCTGACCTTGCTTGCTTTTAGCTTTTCGGAACTATGTAAAGTTTGGCTCTTATCAAAGTGACTCACCCATTGGAACTAAATATTGGAAAAACATGTCTCATTAACTATACAGATATAGTTTTTTTTTTAATTTAAATTGTTTACTTTATCTTCATGAAAACTAGTTTTCAATTTGCTTCGTTAGTTTTTGTCTGAGCTTTCAGTTTTATTAGTTACAAGTGCTTTTACAAAAATTGTTAATGATTTTATAAGAAGTTTGTTCATTTAGATAGATTTTAATTATAGTTGTAACAAAACAATAATCACAAAAGTTTGTTACTTGAATGCATGATTGAGAAACTATGTTGATAAGTTTCCAGCTGCTTTTCCCCCAAGTAGGGAATCCATTTACTTTTATATCGAACCAAATTTTTTATAATAATTCAAAGTTTAATTAATAATTCCTTAATTATTGATTTTCTAATCATATATTTTTTTTCTTTTATGAATTTCAGGCATTTGCTATAAGATAAAATGATATCACGATTTCATTCATTCATGAGGTGTTCTTCAAGCATGTTTGAAAATGCCCCTCCTGGAGATGATACCGCTGCATGTTCAGGTAGGGGCGATTGTTTGAATGGTACTTGTCTCTGCGAGATTCGTTACAGCGGTGATGAATGCTCTGGATTTAATTTACCTTATCATGCGGGAATATCTACAGTATTTTATTTTGTCGCATTGATATCAGTAATACAATTATTAATTTGTATTGTTGCGGAATATCAACGACTTAAACAACCATCAATCTTACGAGCATGCAGGCTAACAACACAAAAATTACTATATTTTATGGTTTTTGTTGCTTCTTTAGTGAGAGGAGCATATTTCACGACACCGGTTTGTATTATTTTTTATTTATTGTTGTTATTTGATTTAATATGAACTTTTTAATATAGGAAGCCCTTCAACCGGGCTGGGCAGCAACACTTATGTCTGCATATTATCCTCTACTTATGACTTGTTCTTCTCTAGTAGTCTGTCTTTGGGCAGAGGTAAGTACAGTTTTTTTTATAAAAAATTAACATACAAAAACATACAAGAAATACAATGTTCAACCTTCATTTAATTGGTCATGTCAGACTTAATTAAAAAAAAATACATTCCTCCTTCTCCGAAAGTTTTTTGCTGCTTGCCACTTTGTTCATAGCTTAACCATAAAGATCGTAGAGGAAACTTTTATAAAATTTATGTATATTCTCTTTTCGGAAAGTGGTTAATACCATATAGGAAAGGCTATGGCACTAATAATATAAGTGTAGGATGAATGTAAAAATCCGAAAATATTTTCAGAACTTTCATTCTAGTTTGGTTCTTAAACCCCATTCCTCAGGTCTTTTATCTGAGGTTGTAAACTTTATTAATTGTTAAGTCAATGTGAAGTAAATATGTAGTTAAGTCAATAAGCAAACAAGATTAAAGTAGAGTAGTGAGACTGTTTAACTATTTTTCAGCAAAAATAGAGTACAAGACAGTTGAAGCTTTAATAATATTTATATTCTTCAGATTTATACTGCTTTATGCTATGTCAAGTTTACTAAAAAATTGCAAAAGAAAATGTTATACGTATATAAATTTGAGTAAAATAATCAGTTATTATTTTTATTTCTTTATAGGTTTACACATTTTTCTTTATTAAAAATTAACAAGGAATTTTCATGATGACGTAATCTATAGCATTTACCGTTATCTTTTATTTTATATTGGGTCAGCCCATAAAAAATGCGTTTTTTCAAAATGGTAGTCATTTTACATTGTTCTTCTTAGTGCAAAGTTTAAAATGTGATGTGCAGTTTTAGTAGTTTTTTTAAAGAAGCAATTGAACCTACAAAAGAGCGTATTCAGCTTCAGTCGTAAGTCAGTGCCAACAGTGGTTCAAGCCGGAAACTTTAACTTACAACATACCTCTTGCCTTGGAATAAGTGTGGAGGTTGACGAGGAGGCTTTGGGAGCTCTGTTAAAACAAAACCACTTCGTAACCATTTGATTTGGTCATTCAACCGTTTATCACCTTTATATTATTGGAAAAGCCGATCGGTCAAATGGTTCCTTACTAACTTTCGGTGTATAATCGCGCGCAGAGAGTTATTAGGTGCTCTGCTGTCAAGTCTCGGGGTTCATTTTGTTTTTGGTCATTTTGGACAGAATTGTGACTGTCGATGAACATTGGATCCTGTACAAAATGCTTAAGAGCATAAGACAGTGGGAAGACAAAGAAAACTCCTCGGAACCCAAGGTTAAAGCACGTTACCGCTAACTTTAAGTGATACTATATGGGGGGAGGAAACGACCGTTAGAACTGCACTACACAATTCGGGATCGCATATCCCAAATCAACAAACAATCATTTCAATGCCTGGGAGTTCTTAAGAGGTGCAAGCTCCTTCCGCCAGCAGTCAGGGCTACAATCTACAATTCCTAAATTCGTCCTCGCCTTGAATCCAGCTCGCTTATCTGAGCTTCAAAATCCATTTTAACGTGGCTGAACAAGGCGCAAAACCGCGCTTTCAAACTCAACAGTGATGGTCGAGCTTGTCGTATGCTTGCTTGAAATCGACGAAAAGTTGACACAGTCGATGTATTCCCAGCATTTTTGGAGGACTTGCCTTACTGAAAATATTTGTTCCATTGTTGACCTATTTCTTCTAAATCCAGTTTTGTACATATTCACTAATTGCTGTTTGCCAGACTCATAATCTATCCTATTCTCTTCTAACCTTCAAATCTTACTACTAGACATTGCACATAGACTTGAACGATAGGCTGGTAGTACAAAGGGTGATTCTTAAGCATAATTTTCTCACGTAAAAAACTTTGCACTAAGAATAAAAACAAGGAAATGTTACTACTTGTTTAGGTATTTTAATCTAACCCCGCCGACCATCAGTTTATGCAGCCAATATGAATGATTAATTCATTTCGTCTAACTAAGAAAGTTTTTTCACAGTTTAGGTTTTAATTGCTTAATTAATAGCAGATAATGGGATTCATGTACCATATATCGATAATTTGATTACATTTAATTTTTCAAAAGGAATGTTATAACAACATTCTAAAGAGTTAATTTTATTACTTCCTCAGAAGCCAATGTTCTTAAACGTTGGTTCGTTATTCAGTACTGCAGTATAAACAATCACAATTTATATTCATAACTTTCAACAACTGTACATATTCATTTTTGTTTCTGTATATAAATTGGTAATAGCATCGTTATAAAAAAATAATCAATATTTATTTTCCAGATATTCCATTTACGTGATATACGGTGGGAAAAATCACAGTTCTTATCGAAAAGTTTTCTTGGATTCTTGGCTTTTAATCTATTCCTCTACAGTTTGTTTGGTGCCGAAGTATTTTCATCTCTTCTTCTATCCGATCGACATAGTTACGCTCATATATTTAATGGCTGTTATGCCGCGCTATTGTTAATTGTAGTTATATTCTTTCTTATATATGGTGTTGAAGTATTCTTTAAACTTCGCGGAGGTTTTGTTTATGATCAAGTTGGAAACAATTTGGAGCCCAGTGATGCATTCATAAATGCGTCACAATTGCATCAGTCGCGGTTTGGCCTCTTAAGTCAAGCAATAATGTTGATTGTGATAGTCGGTTTCTTGACATCAGAAACATTAGGAGACTTTTGGAAAAAGAAGTAAATATATACATATATAAAATTTTTGACCTTCCTTATCTTATTTTCCAATTTTGTTTTTAGAGTTCCAGTTTATTCGCGTAATTGGCATGATATAGTCTTCCGTATTGTAGAAGTTGGCGGGGCATTGTGGTTTCCTTGTTGTCTGTGGAATTCAATGGCCCCCGAACAACTATGGATTTTAAATCCACGTAAATTGCTCAGTAGACAAATAGATCCATCGATACCAACAACATCGAAGGAATCATCAAATCTATCACCCGAAGAGGGTCAATCATTTTTAACTAAGAAAGATTGCTGGATTTGTTATGATACCGATAAGAATGAACCTCTTATTCAACCATGCAAATGTACTGGAGATGTTAGCTCTGTTCATCATGAATGCCTGAGGCGATGGCTAGTGGAAAGTTGTAGTAAATCAGACGCTGTTCTTCAATGTAAAGTGTGCGGGTCACCCTATGAAATTGAAAAAACAAAGAAGTATGAAATTATATCTTAATTGTGTTACATCAAAATTAAAATTTACTTTCTATTTTTTTTTTTAAATTTCCAGGCTAGATTGGGAGAAAGGATTTACCGTACAACATTGGGCCAAAACAGTAATTCTTGTAACATTAATGTGCATAACTGGAGCATGTGCATGGGTTATAATACAATTATACGTTGATCCAATAGTGCGAATACTTACAGCTGGTACTGCAGTCCTTATTGGTTATGTATGTATAAAGCTACTCGGTGAAAATACTGTAGTTGCCTATCAGCGGGCCAAAGTCAGCTCAATTAACATTGTCACAAATGAAAGTTCTGAGAAGCTTCAAACGATATGCGAGGAAGTCGGTTGTAAATAACAAGCAACGGTTATAAATATTATTATATTATAAATATAAAAATATAAAATGTATTTTAGTGTAATATCCAGTTTACTAAAAAACATTTTTCTTCAATAACTTTTTTTAAAAATGTGATATAGAGGATTTGTCTGTTTGTGTATTTTTTTTTTGGTTTCTTCTACCAAAGGAGTAAATTTTGACCTGATGAATTTTTCTGCTTTTATTTTACACAAAAAAAAATCTTTCTTAGGAAAAAAATAAAACTAACAATTTACAACAAATATTTTTTTCTGTTATTATTCAGAGGAGGAACTAATCGTATTATGATAAATGATATTTTTTTTTGTTTACTTATTAGTCAGTACTATATTTATTAATTATGTACAATTAAGATTTTTACTTTATCTTTTAGTTTAAATAATTATGAAAAAAAATATAAATATATTTTTAAAAGTTTTAAAAAGATACAATTGCATGTATTTTTGTAAGAATACATCGTTGTAAGGCTAGTACGTATGATATTTATCCTGCGATTAATTATTGTTAATTATTCAAGCCCTTAAGAGCCAAACAAACAAATTATTTAAATATAGATTATATCAAAAAAAATATCGTCTATTATTGAGTTACACGATAATTAACGAAGAAGTATTGTCTTGTGGAAATGTGTTAACTTATTTTTTTACAATTTGACAATAGAAGATTTTGCAAAAGCGGTGACCCTGATATCAATGTACCTGTTTATTTAAGCACATTATTGAAAACAACTATTTCTTTTAATGCAGATTTCTTATGTCTATTTATCTTCATAAAAAGGAACCGCTTAGAGTTGTCCAATCCAGTCACGAATCTCCAGCGTTTGGTGTGCTGCAACAAAGTCCGATCGGTAAGGGCTCTCTTCAGCAAACTGGTGGGAACCCCCATAACTAGTTCCGGACCGATGAATGTAATGTAATTGGTCCATAGAAGTCCCATAAGTATGGTAGGAAAGAGCTTCCATATCAGGGTGGCATTATACAACTAGGTGCATCCGATGCCAAGAGTAGAACATTAAACTGCAGTCCAAAAACTACCCACTGCCATGCAGTCCTCTACACGATAACTGCACATCTTGGCTTCGTAGGCTTTGAAGGGCGTGCTCCCTAATACCGTCTTTAGTTGGTTATCCAAAGGCGATTCCAATTTGCAATTTTTCAGCCAGTGGAACCGTTCAACCATTCCGTTTGCCTGTGAATGGTACGCGGTTGTCCCAATTCGATGAGTACCGAGGAGTTTGGCAACTTCATTGAAAGGTTTCGATGGGAATTGCGTACCTTGATCAATGTTTTCAAGGGGTACGCCGTAACGTGTAGAGAATTCAGTGACGAATCTTTTTGCCACTGTTGATGCTGAGATGTCCCGAACTGGGTATGCTTCAGGCCGTCTACTATCGTATCGATGACGATTGAAATACCGTTCCAATATGCCTTCAATTACATAATCAGGGGTGGCAGCACAGAAGTCTTTTCAACTCATTTGTTACGAGTTTTAAATGGAAAACTCGAAACAGGTGACTTGAAACGACTTCTGAGTTGTCATGTGTTTAGACTGTATTTTGCATCCTCGATTGGATGGTTCAGCAGAATTGCTTTTGCCACCGAGATTTTCATCTTTGCCGGATCCACACGTTTGTCAAGGCTTGGCAAGCATTCGCAAATTCTAACGTGTGGATAAGGCATTTGGCTTTGTGTAAGCTTGGCGACGCTTGTTGCTGATTCGCTCGAGTGTGGATGCTCCGCAAAGCAAACGTTTTCAATTTGCGAACGCTGGCAAAGGAAATTTGCGGCAAGCGTTTGTGATGCGTCCACACGGTTGTTTTAAGCAAGCGAACGCTTGTCAAACCTTGACAAACGTGTGGATCCGGCATTAAGGTATGCGGTCTGACGATCTTCCGTTGACCAGGGAAATTTTTCTTTCGGAACACACGGCCAGCGATTGAGAAGGCATCTCAGATGCTCGTTAATCGGTACCAACATTTCAACCAGCGTTTAAAGAGCTCTTCGAGGTAAGTAAGATGTTCTTCATCGGCGTTACTGGCGATAAGTATATCGTCCAAGTAGATATAAACGAAATTAGATCTCTACGTAACTTCGTTTATGAACCTCTTGATTGTAATTTGACGCTTTTAGTACTATTGATACTATTTTTTAATAAAATGTCCGATATATATAGCCGGTAGTAAATACAACAAAAATACATTTCCTTCAATTATTCATATTAAAATTATTCAGTCAAATAAATTGAAAATGTACATTTATATACAGGTTTAAAATTGTTTTAAAAACAATATGATTAAAAGTATTAATGTTAAACATTATGGATCTCAAATAATTCACAAACACCCTCGGTGCTCGAAAGTGAAAAATTGTAAATTTCTCTAGGTGGATTTATTTGCAAAAATGGGAATTCAGCTGAAATAAAATAAAATAAAATAAAATTGAAACTCTTATTCAAAATAAGATAGTTAACAGAAAAAAAAACCTTACCTAAGTAATTTTGTTTATATCTAGAAACTATTGAATGACCAGTCCTCCAGTCACGCAGTAGAACTTTAGCTAGCTTCTCTCTATCCTCAATAACATCTTTCTTTTGTAGCTTTGGGAATATAAACATACCTGTGCTAGATTTAGCAATACGTGATCTTTTGCTAGTTCTAGGTTTACTAAATTCTTCAGTAAATTCATCATCTTCTTGATTAGGCTGCAGTAAATCCTATAATTAAAAATAATAATGTTAAAAAGAGTGTATGGGACACAGAAGATATCACGTATACATTAATCACTTCTTGATCCTTGATGAAACTGTCTCCTTCATTTGTGACTAAACGAACATCAATGGTAGTACCTTCTCCGTGGCCGCTTAAGCAAAGAATGTTGTTATCACCCTATTCGGTAGTATTTTCATAGATATAAAATTAATTTTTATGATACTATATTACACTTTACCCTCTTAAGGGCTTGTTTGTAGTTTTTTATGGTCAGCAACGTTCTATCTCCGTAAATATCCAGTAAATCATCTCTGGTCACGTAACTGAAGGACTTATTAATCGGATCATCACCGATTAAACGGAGATTCTTTCTGGCCGCTGCTAAATGAGCATCAATTTCTTTCTCCTTGCTAATGAGGTCTTCGCGTAAGCAATAAAGGACGTCACCATAGTCGTCCCTTACAAGATGATCAACTTTTCCACTAAAAAAAATATTAAGGAATCTATAAATTTAAACTAATGCTATATTTTACAAGGTGTAAAAGAGTGTATTTATGCTTTAAATTAACATGAACATTAATAAGTTTAATTTAAAAAAACAAAAAGAAAAATCCATATCTTTACCTCCAGTATATGGTGTAATTGTGCTTTCGAACAAGGCCAATACCTTCAAGAACATTTAATATATCATAAATACGCCGTTTGGGTACCTCAAGAACATCAGCAGCCTTAAATAATATTAAAAATGTTTTAATAATTACACGAATTAATGAAAATAAAAATTAATTCAATTTTCGCGCCTTGTTTGTCAAAAGAAATTTTGGCGCCTTCATAATTGTAACATTTAAATAGTGAAACATTAACATATAAATAAACATTTCTACAGCATTTAAACCAAATAAAAGTTTTTATGAACTAAATTTATAAAATTATTATTATTATACATACGTATTTAAGATCAGAAATTCCTTCTTTATTCGATTTCAATAATGAAACAAATCTTTGCGTTAAGGCAACGAGGGAATTTGTTTTACGATACGTTATCACATTAACATTATCTTGAGACATAATCAATATTTTTACTATATCACTTAAGTAAACCACATTTATTTATATTTTGATGTAAAAATATAAGTGAATTTTTGTTTTTTAATTATATCTCATCGCTTTTTTTTATAAATATCGCCATTAATACCCAAGTCTACGCTGATAGTCAAGGTATGGTGAATAATCATATTGACATTTGTAGTTGAATAAAGTTTACATAGATGGCGGTGTTTAGTTGTAGCGAAGACAATTATTCTATGATTTTTAAAATTTGAAATAATAGATGGCAATGTTTTTTGTTTAGTGTCGCTGTCTGATTGCAACTCCGTGTAACAACCATAAGCGAACGAAATAAAAACAAGTCAATCTTATGTCTCTTCAATGTTTTTATTAATTTATTTTATTTTGTTTCAAAGCAATCTTGATCGATTGAAAAACGAACTATCAATGAAAAATTGCCGTAGCAGCAAGTATTTATCTCTGCTACTAATCCGGTCAAGTTGTGTCTGTTGTCAAGTTTTTCCGATAGAGGCTGGGAAAGACTGCCACATTAGTATAAACATCGCAGGCACTCGGGACGGCGGCATATCAGGTTTGTGGGTGTTATTTTGAAAAAGGTGTTGATATTAGCTGCGTTCCATTGGGAGAAATTTTCTAATCCGGAGTACTCCGGAGTACATGGCCAATGGAACACGATTATTCATAACAGAAGAAAATACGAGTAAAACATAACCTCAAATTAATTTATTGCCGTTAAAAGAAATGTGAAATAATTATTTTTCTTTAAATAAAAGGAAATTTTATATCTTACTGTATACTATATTTACCGTTTTTGTACATTTACTTTAAAAAAACACTTTAAAATAATTAATCGACAGTTTACTTAACCTTAAAAAACAAAAGGCCATCTATTTTTAAATAGTTAAAGCTTGCAAACCTGGCGGAAATTTTATGCGTTTCTAGTAGGAGTGAAATCCCCTAAAGCAAGAGCAGGGGTAGTTGAGTATACCCGGGAGTACTCCGGAGTAGCAAATATTGCCCAATGGAACGCAGCTAATATGGAATATTTTTTAGGATGAGAAAAAATTATATGGAATGGAATTTAATGGTATCAAAGTGCTCGCTCTATGTTAATAAGAATAATGATGAAGGCTTCAGTGTGAAATTTCTTGCAGCTTTTATAGACGTCGTTTGTGTATTGAGCCAACTATAATCCAGTAAAAAAAATAAAACCTGTTGCACAAGATGTTACACCTTAGGGCATCTTCACTTAATGCGGTAAGTAAGTCAATTATCTTCAGTACTTTATTTACAGTAACAGAAAAAACTAAAAAGTATATTTAACTTTTTTCTTACGGCTAATAAAGGTTAGATAAAGTTAGGTTTAACGGCTCTACAAGCAGGATCTGGTCCAGTCCTCTCGCAACTGCTTTTTCCACCGGTCCCGATTCTGAGCTGTTGTAATCCAGTTTGGTATCCGTAAACTCTGGGTTACAACCCATAACGTTCACACGTTGGCGCCAAGGTTAGCCCCAATGCTACTTGTCCAACGTTTGGATCGTGAAATTTGCATTGGCGTGAGCATTGAGGGTTGGCCGTCGCGTGTAGGCATCTGCGCCAACGTTCGCTGGTACCCGCGTTGGGACCAACGTGTAGAGCCGGTGTAAATCTTACAGCAGCAAATTTTCGGAGCAGATCCCTCCGCTGATACGAGCTAGATGCCCTGCCCGTCGGAGCCTATCGAGCTTTATTTTCTTCACAAGATCTATGTCGCGAGAGGGTTAGTACATCTCGTTGTTTTAGAGTCTCCGGAATCGTCCTGCCTCAAATAAAAGGGCCGGCAATTATCCGAACGACCTTCCTCTCGAACACAGCTAAGAGGTTAGAGTGATTTTTTCTAAGCACCCAAGTCTCGAATGCATAAGTGAGTTTTGTGAGGTTTTTTGTAGGACACTGTTGTATTTGGGTTAAAGATGCACTAATCCAGTGGTCGGCAACCCAAATGCATTGGCGTGCCACAAAACAGATAATTAAAACTACTGCACATTAAGCGTGCCACCCATTATATTTGAAGATAATTTTATTTGTGTCGGAAAAACTTCACAAAGCAAATTTAACCCCGGGTCTCCACTGGAAATAAAGTATTGCATGCAATTTCGAATTGCAATGAAATTGCTCGTCGAGATACCCATATTGCAATTGCATGCAATATTTCAGAGATAATATGGGCATCTCGACGAGCAATTTCATTGCAATTCGAAATTGCATGCAATACTTTATTTCCAGTGGAGACCCGGGGTAAGGCCCCATTCACATGCAGGCCGCCGGCAGGCCAAGCAGGCAAGTACGGCTCGATAAACGCCACACATTACTAAGTGTGACTGAGCGATGAGGTCTTGAGGGATCTACTTTCTTAACATAAATTTTAATAAATTGTCACCTTCGTGGCGTGCCATCAAAGATCTTCTCGCGTGCCACCTAGTGGCACGCGTGTCATAGGTTGCCGCCGCTGCACTAATCTATTTAGTGGCATCCTTCCTTGTCCAACAGTTACTAATAATAAAATGTTTCCATGGAACTAACAATTGCAGAGCGTAGGTCTTCTTATTTTACGCACAAGTACTAACAACCAGTGAAAATATCAGCTTGTTACTACTAATTATTTATGACCTCGTTATTTGGACCATCAATTTTGTAGGACAAAAACATTGCCTTGAGTTCTTTATTACATTATCTATTAATTAACTAACAAACAAATTGTTACAAAATAAAACTATTGCAATCACCAAACCGACATGTTTTACGCCTGCGCGCTTCATTAGGTTAGGAATTTTCGCAAATAGAAAAGTTGGGCGTCTCGTCAAAAGGAATCTACTCACGAAGTTTCAGCTTGTTACTAATCATTAAAAAGGGGTCCTATACTGTGGACTATCTCAAAAGTATCGCTAATCGGGTAGAAGTATATCACGTTGTTTATTAGATGCTTGTGCACACGCCTTTTCTTTATAGGACTCCTTTGCCAGTCCATCTTAGTTCTTGTAGTTCAGCGATGAGTTTCTGCTACATCACAGTACGGTCTGGGGTAGCTGTAACTATGCCGATGTGCGCCAAACTACTCCGGACTACGTACTCTAATGAAATTGAAACGCACCTTATTTCGTCTAAGCTCATCTATCATTTCTGCCATAGCTCCAGGTCTATATAATCGTAGTTCCTTGAATCGTTAATCCTGAGGCGTTGCTGAGGTCTTTGCCGTAAATCCTGACTGTTCCAAGGCTGGTTTCTCGATTATTTAAGATTATTTTTTGGGTACATTAATCTTAATTGGATTTGATACTTTTCTATGATTTTTTATGTAATACGAAAATTTTGGGATGTTATTTTTAGGAGGGCAATAATGATAATGTGTTATAAAGAGTTTTCGAGCAATGTTCCTAAGCAATGCTTTTTCACTTCCTGTATTATTTATAAGCAAATGATAGGAAAGCTTATATCAATTTTATTTCGATAACGCTTGCTTTTAAACGTAAAAAAACTACCAAGTAAAGCTGTATACCTTTTAGCCTAATTGTAATCTATATTCCTATAGTGCGTACTAGAGATACGCTAAGAAGTTTACGTAAAAAGATAACAAAGCTAGACTTTTCTATGATAATATGTAAATAAGAATGAGAATAAGTTAACTATTTCTTTTTGGCTTAAGCAAGGTTATGGGTTTTTGCTGTTTTGCTGCGAGGCTAGTGCAATTTGAACTGAAAACTGTTAACAACTGGTGTCCGTTCACTTGTATACCTAGATGAGTAGAATAATCCCCTTGACGGTGCTTAAGCAAACTCTTTAAGTCACAACACTGGATTATATCGATTTTCTTGTTTTAATTCAACTTGAATTTCAGTAACAATTTAATTCTATAAATTGATTTGAATCCTAACCATATAATAAAAATAATTGCCGCTAATTTGTTAATTATAAACACGGGCCAAGTCTTTTGCTGCCCGGTGGTCATGCTCTTTTTACTAGAGTTGAGTGTAGATTAGATTTTCTTCAGTAATTTCAAAATCATGACACTAAGTAAGGAAATTTCTGGAACAATATATTTCGCGCAAATATTTGGAATTATTCCATTTCTATCGAAGTCTTCGCCTTATGTAATAACATCATTTGGAAGGTTATATGCTAAAAGTATTTTTCTTTTAGC
This sequence comes from Thereva nobilitata, assembly GCA_963855945.1. NCBI lineage: Eukaryota > Metazoa > Arthropoda > Insecta > Diptera > Therevidae > Thereva > Thereva nobilitata. Next base: position 96,515,264 of record OY979698.1, read on the forward strand.
ACAAATATCATTGATTTATTGTGCATTTTGTTACTTTAGTGATATTCCAAGATATACAAAATTCCTTCCTCCCACGGCGAGATTTAGTAGAGCTCTTGAATTATCCTTTTCTATTTTAACAACGATAACAATTTCAAATCTATCTTTTTTCAAATATAATCGGCAAGTTAAAATCCTCAATTTAATCGATGGCATTGATAGAAAGTTAAAAGTGAATAACGGAAATTTAACTTTTTCACCATTGAAACATTTTTTAAAACTCCCAACAATTCTCTGGTGTTTAATAATTTTGAATACATTTTTTTACTTCTCCGCCTTTACGAGATATTTTAAAAGTTATTTAATTCTTGTATTTTATATTAATATTTCACGTGTAATAATTTGTTCCGCGTATGTTGGATATGTTTGTGCAATTGTTAAGTGTATAGTGGATCGTTTTGAATTATTTGGGAATATTTTGTTATCGGCAACAAAGAAGCGAAATGATCAAGAAGAATTAAGAAATTTAATTATTATCTATTGGAAGTTAAGGAATGTTGCGAGAGAATTTGATGAAGTTAATGGCATTAGTAATTTTGTCGCTATTGGTTATATATCGCAAACATTAGTTGGTGAATGGTATAGTGTGTTTAGTGTTATTACTATGACTAGATTAGATGGTGTTAATTGGGTGCGATTTTCTAGTGGATTGATACGAATTTTTATTGATCTACTGGTGCTTATGTGGTTAACAAGAACTTTTGGAGGAATTGAGCGGGTGAGTTTTAATTTATATTAATATTTTATTTTGTGCTGTAAATGCGGAAAAATTTATTAATTGATTTATTTTACTGAATGAAAATTTTATAGATCATTATTTCATATATATAAAAATGGATGTTCGTTTGTATGAGGGTTATAAGTCTACTAAGTCCATAGACTTGGACTGAACCAATTAAGCTCAAATTCACAGGCTATCTCTGTTTTGATGTCAGGAAGTTTTAGAACATTTTTTGATAAGTATTGCTGAAAATATTTACCATTGCTCTCGAAAAAAACATAAAGCAAACATCAGTGTGGAATATTGTTGAATCGATTAAATGCATTTGCAGATACGTCAACAAAGGAAGTGACATGTACCACGTATACATGACCAAATCGAACGATCCAGAGATCGAAAGATTGAAAGTGAGAATCTGCCTATTTGACATCGTCGGATCGAGTAATTGAAGTTTAAATGGATTCAAACGTAATCGAAAAGCAATGACCATAACCTACAATTTGTAGTTTTCGTATCGTTTTATTGTTGTTTCGCTTTTTCATCGAATTCCACTCGATCCTATTTGAATTCGATCTCCGTATACATTCTAAGATCCAAGCTGGCTTGAATCCGGCTTCAATTTTGCATGTATACGTACTAATGGTCGTTTTTGGAGAAGCTATGAAACTGGATCTATAGATGAAATTAATCAATATCAAATGGCATTATATTAGTAGCAATGACGTAATATGGCGTATCTTGTCATTCCCAATACATGTACGGTATCTATCATTTGTTTAGGCAATACATTTAGAAAATGACACCATGTGTTCTTTACAACAGAAAATATACGACAACAAGTAACAGAACCATTAACAAGGTTAACTGCATTTTTTCATTATGCCAATACAATCTATTTGCAAAAAAACATTTCTCTATTCGGAAGTAACAAGGTACTGTACAGTTGGAATTGCCAATCACATTTATTTTCATCGTATGCTTTAGGTAGGCTACTTTTAATCCAAACAATGCAGAATGTTATCATTTACAATTATTGCTGATTAACATCCATGGAGAGAGAACAAGAGAATTGAGGACAGTTAACGGCAAATTATGTCTACTCATTTCATTACTATTAGGCCTATTCACACGCTGCATATTGGGGGGTGCTACACACGAGACTAATTCGGACGGGTTTAAACCGCTTTTATGGGAGAGAAACGACTATTTTCCCCTTTCTTCACTTCGTTACTCTCCCATAAAAGCGGTTTCACCCGTCCGAATTAGTCTCGTGTGTAGCATCACCCATTCATGGCAAGTAAAACCGGTTTTATAGATGAGAGAGGGAAGGGAGCGGAAGAACTTAACGAAACAGTTTTCACGCAAAAGCAATCGCGGGAAAACTAGCACACATATAAAAAGCTACTTCTATCTCTTGCATTCTTTAGCTCTGTTTTTCTCTAACAAGTAAATTTTATCTGCAATACGTTTAAACGTTCCTGTATAGCATTCAAATTTGCTAAACATAATTACGCCTCGTGTGAATTTCAAGGAGTTGAATAAAACTGGTTTTACTCAACACACTTATGATGTGAGCAGGCTCATTGGCAATCATAAGATCACAACATAATATTGAATTGGGAATTGCTTTTTCTGGATGGTAGTACAAGCTGGGGGAAAAGTATTGCCATATTGTGAAAGTGCCATAATTTTGCAAATGGCGTCAAATGTCATTGTGCTTTGACGTTTATGTAGGAAATTAGCACGGTATACAGAAACAAGGTAATGTAAAAGACTGAATATCGTTTTAGTGCGACGTCACTCAGGGACCGAGTCGCCAGATCTGACGGCACCAGACTTCTTCCTTTGTGGCTTTTTGAAATCTCAAAACAACAAACCACAAACCTTGCAAGTCTTGAAAGACAACATTGAAGAAGAAATCACCAATTTGGAGCCATATGTTTCACGAGCAACAATTCAAAATGCCATAAAACGGGCACAAATGTGCATTAACTCAGGAGGTCGTCATTTGACCGATATCATTTTTTCAACTTAATGTCATCAATTTCACAGCTTCAAACAAAAATTCCATTTTTTTCATTTCTAACACAATGACAGCCAATTCACATTACATATTACATTACTTTTGCCCCACCTTGTAAAATAGTAATATTTCGAAAAAATTCAGGAATTGCTAGTGTACTACAAACATGAATTCATTGATATGAATGTACTAAGGCACACAAGCAATCTTTGGAAGCACTTCATTGAGATTTTTAATAATAATTATAATGACAATTTATTGGTATAGTACACAAGCCTTACATATTTTTGGAAATCTTAAGATAGGAGAAGTATATGCGGAAGTAAGGAAGAGAGAGATCTGAAAACAAGAAGAAGAGGATGATAGAAAGAGAGATGCTTGCCTTCTGAAAGCCGTGGCTGTGCCTATTCTTTGAACATAGGAAGATTATTCCAGAGTCTGAGGGAGTGCATGAAGAACGAACGACTACAAGTTAAGGAACAATGTGCGGGAATGAGAAATCAGAAGTCAGAAAGATAGCCCTCTTATCTTAGTATGGAGAACTTTATAGAAGAGCATGCCATGACATCAATAAAACGAAAAAGGCCACAACCAAGCATTTTTCACACTCGACCAATGATCAGACATGTGAAAAGTAAACCTTAAATAATCGTTAAATGCGACTTAGAGACGCTGATGAATTGAACGATATGTATACAAGGGCACCATAGAGGAAATGTGGCAGAACGAGGGATTTAAGCTTGATGACGATGAAAGACTAGAATACAGCCAAAGTTTGCGTAATGTGCCATCCGAATTTAAGCTTTTGCAATTTCCTAAAAGACTCACCGTTGAAATGGCATTGAACGAAGGCAAGGGCAGGGCCGTCCTAAGATATTCGGCGCCCCTGGGCTACTAAAAATAATGCGCCCCTCTTCGTAAGCAAATACACGGGATGTCTGGGGGAGGGGTGGCCGGCAAAGTTATACAAAAGTGTCAGAACTAGAAAAAGTACGATTACACTAAATAAAAACTTAATTCATTTAATTTTCGAAGTTCGTAAATATTTTTTTTATCTTTTTCAGTGATCCGCCGGTGCAATTTGTAGTGGCAAAATGTACTTAAAAAAATGCATATAGTTGAAGCCACATTAGCATAAAGACTCAATTTTCGAGTCAATTATTGCCCAAACTGAGTTCCGCAGTAGATATATTTTGTTTATTTTCCAATAAATATAGGTGTTTAAAATGAAGGCATTCTTCTATAAAATTATTTTCTAAATCGTCCATATACTTTTCGCACAACTTTGTAGCATTCTTACACTAATTGTGTCTTCATCTAAATTTTTTACATTGACCAGAAACCCAAATTTTAAGTAAATGGTATCATAGGCACACTTTCACTTTTGTAAATTATCACTAATAGCATAATACGTATTTGGCCAGTTCTACTAAAGACGGAATAAAATTGAATTATTTTTGGATTTTAATCATTAAATCGTTCGACTGAAACAAAATATAGCCGTTACTACGCTGGTATCAGACGTCTTTCTTTCAATCGCCAGAGCGGAACACGAATTTTTAGTGACTTTAACCGATTTTATGCTGACGGGAAGTGATAAAAAATCGGGTCACCTCTGTTAACTGAAGAAAATCTTGGCGAAAAAAGGAACTGTATGATCTTTACAGCTTTTCTGGCAAAGAAACACTTATGATTATTACCTTAAAATAAGGTTCCTAATGCCTCAGTTCAATAATATTCAGTTTAATCCACATAAGTGGCTTCACCGGCTAAAGTCCAATTCAGTGCTTGAAATTGTTGTTGCTTTTCCATCACAAGTCAGAATTGCAAAAGCTCACGGGAATGGCATTCCACTATTCCAGTTGATTTGAGCGAGCTTTTACGTTCAAGCTCGCTTTCATGTTCTGTTGGGCGAACTCAGGCTTTATTTTACCTGACTTCAAAATGTGAAAATGTAATGGGAACTCAGGCAAAAATTGAAGTTCAGTACACTAATTTGCTCGAACTTGCGCAGTTCCGACCGGTGAAGCCGAGGTATTAAGAAAATTGCTTGTTAAACGTCAGTATGCGGTAATAAATTTTCGATTTTGCAATGCCGCCCCACATTGAAGTGATAATTTTGCCTAGGTAGTTTTGAGCTATAAATATTTGGTTGAAATAAGTGATTTTGAATGCCAATCCAATCCTAGATTGATTGGATTGGATTGGCATTCAAAATCACTTATTTCAACCATCCATCCATCTAATAATTGCCATCAGGAAACAAAAAATATGGTTATATAGGAAAAAAAATTCTAAAAAAGATAGCGTTTTTTGTTTTTGAATTTGGCATGGCGAACCTAACCTAAAAAATTCCGGAAAGTGAAAAAAACGCTTTTTTGCGAATAACAAAAAAACTTTAGCTCGGATCGAAAAAAATCAAATTATAAAGTTGTAGGTATTCAAATTATCTTTCGATTGATATATATAAAGTTATAGGTTAGAGCACAAAACATAGAGATAACTGCAAAAAACTGTTAAAATTCACGTTTTTTTAATTTGCTAATAACTTTTGTTTAACGCAACTTAGAAAATATTGCTTCTTGCTAGCTGAAAAAACAGTTTTATTTTTGTTGCAAAATATTGAACACTTTCCTTAAAATTTCACTTTTTGTAAAAAAGGGCGTTCTTCTAAAAACGCTCCTCTTGGTCTACGGATTCTTCTAGAGTACCGTTCTAAAATTTTCTTCAATACTTGTACTATCACGTACAAGTAACAAAAATTCTATTAAATAGTTTTCAAGTACTTAAAATGACCCCCAAAAATATATTAATAATGAAAAAACAGACTCAAAAAGATAGGTTTTACAATCGAACGTCTGTTTTTTCATTATTAATATGTTTTTGGGGGTCATTTTAAGTACTTGAAAACTTTTTAATAGACTTGATCTTTTTTAGAATTTTTTTTCCTATATAATCATATTTTTTGTTTCCTGTTGGCAATTAACGCTAAATTTACAAGGAGCTATTGTAGATTGATTGGACTAAATTAGAAACCATTGTAAACCTTAATTTGAATTTAACTTTAAGGACATAACTTGAAAAATGATGAATCCACGACCGAGCCCACTAAAATTCCTTGATTTGTAGAACTGCCCATTAATGCAAAATTCGTTATTGGCATCAAATTTAACTTCTTACGACAAATTTTCGTCGTACTGTTTTTTCTTTTGCGTATTCGTTTGCGTTCATCACATCCGGAAAATTTTGTACCTTCAGATTTGTAAAGGTTAAATGATTCTGTATTTCGTTTCGACTGATCAGATTTTTCTAAAGAAAATTATAATAATAATGCTTTCACTTGTATTAGCAACTTTTTTAAGTGATATATTAGTTTAATCTATGATTTAGAATATATCGCTCCGAAATGCTACCAAAATAGCAGTTTTCAGGGAATTGAACTCATTTCACAAGCCCTCAGCTTCAACTTTTGTTGCCGGCCCAACAAAAATTGCCGCCCCGAAAAGGCTTGCGCCCCGGGGCTACAGCCCATTTAGCCCTGTGGTTAGGAAGGCTCTGGGCAAGGGCAATCGCTACAAATGTGTTGATTAATTTTACAAAATCCCTGCTTCTCACAAGGACAGTTGTAGGCTATTCGCGAGAATGTTAATAAACAAAATTACTAATATTATTCACTTTCAATAAATTATATTTTAATTTATTTTATTTCCGAAAAAAATATCATGCCACATGCGTTGGCGGTTCAGCTAGTTACTTATAAAAAAAATGCAATTAAGTAAAATTACAAACAACAAATAAGAATAAGACAAATACTACCATGAAATAATCAAAATTACCACTTTCTATAATTTACATAAATTATTAATTTTATGCGTCTATGATTTTCTTTACATATAAAAAATTGATTATTTTAATCAGTCAATCTATCAATCAAATATAAAGCAAACTACTCTGGTTATGCACATACTTTTCCTTTCTTTGCGTGACTGGTTACCGTTGGGGGCGGTTTTGTTTTTTAGTCCTTGCATTTAAACTGTCGGAAATAAAATGAATTCGTTAAATGATATAAACTTAGTGATAAAATTTTGCGTGATTCTTGGCATTTTACCACATTTTTATGTAAAATCATCTTCTCGTGAAGTTCACGTAACACGTTTTGGTCGAATCTATTCAATTTTTATAGTTACAACAATTGAATTAATATGTCTTTATTTAGCATATATTTTATTTCAAAATTCCGGAGATTTTATTACAACATCAACAAATGCACAAACGGATCAAGTGAATCAATTTATAGAAACATTTTTCTGCACAATTACATATGGATTAATGTTGCTTATTTGTGCTAATATTAAATGTCAATATTTGCAAGTAATGAATGATATTTTAGATATTGATAATAATATACTTATAACATTCCGAGATACTGTTCGATATAATAGTGGAAATTTTAATGTTTTCTTCATATCACTTACTATGCTGGTGTTAACTACATCATATCTTTTCGTTGATAGTGTGCCCGGATTATCAAATCGAAATAAACTTGTTCTATTTAGTATTTATTTGTTTGAATTTATTATAGCTGAAGTTTATGTAGCATATTTAACATTACTATTAAAATTACTTACGAAACGCATTCAATATATAAATAATTATTTTGAAAATTGTACAGAAATTGTTGATAAGAAAAAATGGTGTGATTTAATTTCAGCAATTGAAATATTTTGTAAATTGAAAAAAGTTACTGAAGATATTGATGGAATAAGTGGTATAACATTATTAGTGTATATGGCGTATGCATTTTTTACTATAACTAACTTAAGTTATTTAATATTTTCAACGTTAACCGATAATTTGATTATAAACCTGAAAATTCGTACTATTTTTTTAGCTATTGCTTGGGCAGGATCTAAATTAACATGTGTAGGAATATTTTCAGCTGCATGTGGAAATGCTACTGGGGAGGTAAGTTTTATTTAGTTTATTAGGTAATTCATATTTTTATTTAAACACTATTTACAGCTAGAGGGATTGAATATTTTGAAAGAGTTTTAGAACTAAATTTATGAAAAAAATTAATTCTTTCACATCAAACTACTCTGAAGACTGAAAATTTAATATTGCCTTAATAATTCCAAGTTAAACTAAACTAAGGCATATGCAAATTAATTGATAATTAACATTATTTTTCATACTAAAGTGACAAAGCTAAAATGATATCAATAAGGGTAATGTGCTTTCCCTATATATATATAGAGAGAAATTTTAATCAATTTAATGGGACACAACTCAGCAAATCCATCATTTATTTCGAAATCGTTAACGTGGAAGTGAAAAATTAACTACCAATTAATTAAATATATTAGTAGCAATGAAATACCATTGCTCTATTGTAAAAAAAAAAATTATTCTTTAGTATCATTCAAAATGTCTACGACTGTTGAAGAATTGAAAGCCATTATAAAACCAATGATTTTTTGTGGATGTTTTCCACATTTTTCTCGTGTTAATAAATATAAAATAATTTTACGCGGCGGATGGTATATGATACATTCGATATTTGCTTTTATATTTTTTCAAATATCTGTCGGATATTTCTTTTATACAATCATATTTTCTAGTGGTAACTCATTAGAAGAAACAAAATTCTCAACAGTATCCTTAAATAAACAAATCGAAACTGCATTCTGTGTAATTATAATTATGTGTATATCATTTTTCTCACTAATTAATTTCTCTGGGAATATTGAAATTGTTAATTCCCTTTTAAATATTGATTCAAAACTTAAAACGCTTCAACGCGAACCTATTACTATAACACTTAAAAAACTTTACCTAATTGGTTTTATTGATGTGATTTTGCATTTTGTATTTCTTTGTTATGCTTCTTACAATGTACTATTAGAAAACAGCATGTACATGAACATTAATTATGGAGCATGTTATTTTACAAATATCTTGCTATCAATGATATATATTATTACATTAACAAGTTTATTAAGAATATTAATATCACGTTTATCTAATATTAATGAACTATTTAAATTATATACAATGGATAATAGTAAGACTGTTAGTGAATTATTTGATCTAATCGAAATGTATAAGCAAGTAGAAGAAATATTCTTTATGATAAATGATAAGAGTTCGGCAATTCTTTTACTATATGTGCCATATGTGTTTTATGCAGTTACAAGTGAACTATATATATTTTTCGTTAATTTAATTTCTGGCGACCAGCATGTTTTCGAATTTTTTAATTTATTCTATGCGTTTTGTTGGATTACCCATAATTTATGGTTATTATTCGAATTATCATTGAGTTGTGGTGATATTGTTGAAGAGGTAAATTTATATTCAATATATTATTGTTCAATTTTTTTTTTCTTAAAATTATTTTTTTGCTCAGTATGGCTCTTCGATTTGCTAGTAATATAACTATCTAAAGGAAAATTCGAAACCTTAATATAGTCCAATAAATAGGTCGAAAAAAATATAGTTTAAAAAAACTAAAAAAATACGCTTTTATTTTAAAATGAACTAAAAAGTAAAAAATAATTTTGAATGTAAAGTTTTTATTGCTTCAGCCAGTATATGGAAGCAACCTATCTTTCGAAATGTAAAAAAGCGTGGGGCTCTTTACCTATATTCTTATTTTATTAAAACCGGAACTTTCAGCTAGCGCCCCACGCTTTTTTAGATTTCGAAAGGTAGGTTGTTTTCTTATACTGGCTGGAGCAATAAAAACTTTACATTCAAAATTATTTTTTACTTTTTTGTTCATTTTAAAATAAAAGCGTATTTTTTTGGTTTTTTTAAACTATATTTTTTATTTTCTATTTTTTAGTCTATTATATGTATGTGTTCGGCCATTTTGTAGTGACCGCCATATTAGATTTAAAACGACATCACAAAGCTTACTATACTATACTGGTCATACACTTTCATTTGATACCCATACCGAGTGGGTTGTAAAGAAAAAGGTAAACCGCCATTTTGTGGTGGCCGCCATTTTGAATTTGGAAAGACGCCCCACAGCCAAAAGTATTCTATTATCACATCCTTTTATTTGATACTCATACCGAGTGGGTTGTAAAGAAAAAGATAATACGCCATGTTGTGTTGGCCACCATTTTGAATTTGGAATGACGCCACACAGATAATAGTATTCTAATTGTCACACCCTTTCATTTGATACCCATATCGAGTGGGTTGTAAAGAAAAAGGTAGTCCGCCATTTTGTTTGCCGCCATTTTGAATTTGGAATGACGCCATACAGCTAATTGTATTCTACCTGTCATGCCGTTTCATTTGATACCCATGTCGGGGGGTCGGGGAACACAATAGCAAAAATCGACCGCCATTTTGATTTTCTTACAAAATGGTCAGATTGCATTGTCAAGCGAACTATGCATATGTGCAAAATTTGAAGTTGATCGGTTATATAGAAGTGGGTCAAAATCAAGTTGCAAGATTTGTTTACATAGAACATACATACATACATACATCTGGTAAAGCTAATATAAAGCTAAAACATACATACCTACAAACATACAAACAGACTACATGCATACTTACAGAGGCACATACATACAGGTGAAGCTAATATAAAGCGTATAAAAAGGCCTTCGTAATGCGAAAAATACCGTACGCGATTTTTTTATACCAAATAATTTTGTTTATTTTTATACGTTTAAATTCAAAATGGCGTCATCCCCATCCGCTTGCTAAACTTAACAGTGAAGGGAGACGCGTTTAATTCTATATCTCAGAAACTATGCATATAATCTTTTTTGTAGATAAATAAGTGATTTAACGTTTTTATTTAGAAAGTTTTTTTGTAAAGTCAATATGTAATACTGAACTATGGTTCTTTAAACTTCATATATCACTTTCTTTGCACTATATTTCGGTAATGGTTAAGTCTACATGAAAAAAATCCTTCGTAAGACTTATAAAACAGACGATTAATTTTTGTTATTATCATTTTTTACGTAGGGCTAACATTTCACGAGTTATAGCGCTTTAAATGTCAAAAAACGTAAACTCAAAAGTAGTTTTCTGCCAATATCTTTTTAATTACACGTTTTATTGCAAAACTGATTATAAGGTTTTTGTGCGCAATTTCATTCCCACATTTTTTTGTATTACCTTTTTTCTGTGGAAAAGAGTTTGTACGCCAAAAAAATTTCTCAATTATTTATATGAATATTTATGTGTATTGCATATGAAACGTTCGGCACTGAATAGAGGCTAAAGTATCAGTGCTAGAAAAAAATGTTTAAAGTAAAATTTCTACAGAATTTTATAATTAACATATTTGTTGGTTTAACTTTTCGTCGTAAATGAATAGTTGACGAGATATTTGTAAAAAAAACCATCCTTAATAAACGTTTAAGGGGTAATAAACCCATAAATATCATTTTTACACAGGATTTCGAATCTTCCTACCAATGTCTCCAGTACGTTCTTCAACGTCCATATTTCCGAACCATATAGTAAGACAGGCTTTATTAGTATTGTTTAATTTTTGTTTTCCGTGATTACGTCAGGTGTTTACGTAGCCGTAGACCAAAGTAGCATTTATTAGCCAGTGTTATTCATCTTCTAATTTCGGCCGATCTATCACTGTATTTTGTTACAATCTTACCTAGATATAAAAACTCATCTACTGCTTCTATATTGTGTTATGTTACAGTTATGTTTTGTCTTCTCGTCATTTTTTACGCTTGCTCAAGTACTACAAAGATCGCTGCATGCAATCGAATGATCTTCTACGGATACCAATATGGTCGGCAAAGGCTAATACTTGCACTGACGTATCAAGGATACACCCTTATGTATTAATCGGTGCATCTCCTAGGGTCAATAACAAGCAGGAGAGTGTGATTTATGTTATATTCAACAGTTTTTCTAGGGATTCTCTTTGTACACATAGCTGGTCAGTTGTGGATCTTTCCATGACGAAAACAACATTGATACATACGCTCCTACACGGCAATCAAAATATGACGAAAATTCCTAATTTATGACGAACGCCCTTACGGGGTGACACACGTTAAAATACCTCATTATATTATGACAGTTGTGGTGTAGTGAAAAATGTCAGAGAACGAAAAATAAAAAAAAATTATATCTTTGGTACGTTGTTGCCCTAATGGAAGAGAAACAAGTAATATTTAATTTTTTAATATGGAAAAGAGTAATATTTTTTATTAATTTTCAAGGAATTAGTTGATTCTGGAAAAACACCTAATGCCTGGTACGCAGCTCAAACGGAAAGAAATTTTCCATATAAAATGTATGTAAAAAAACGTAAACGAAATCAGTAGCGAAAAATTTATTTTGTAATTTCGTTTTGTGGTACGCAGCTCCGTGGGAATTTTGCTAGTATGCCTACTGAATCGTAGATGGCATTGATTATTAGTCTCCACCTGTTTCGTTATGATTTATGTGCCCGGACATATAAATGTGTCTTCCCATATTCTGTCACTTAATGCAAGTGGTTATTAAGAGGCGGAACAAGTAGAGGAACAGGTTGCAGAATGCAGGATGGAGATGAAAAAATCAAAAAACACTTACCAAATTGCTTAACGAGTTTCTTCAACCCACTTGCACGCCAAAATGACACATAACCCCGCCAACTGTTCCATTTTTCTCAGCTGTTTACTATTTCTCCACACTAATCTACACGGAATTTTTCCCTGTAGAAATAAATTATTAATCTTCAGCGAAAAATTCCGTTTGAGCTGCGTACCGGGCATAAAAGCGGGCTTTTTAACATGATCTATCGTTTGACAGATGGCTCTCTTTTGAGATTTCGTACTAGATTAACCAAAATTTGCCTAATCGGTTTTCCTAATTGATGAGGTTCATATTCCTAATTAATGATGAATTTTCGTCATAAATGCGTGCGTTGTCGAGGCTATTATAGAGTATAGGTGAAAATGCTTTGTATGCTATATTCAATAGCGTTACTGCTCTCTCTGTAAGGTACACACTATGCCCTCGTTCCATTTATCAGGCATTTCTTTCCGCCTACAGATTTCCATTATTATTTCATACAGTTTTTGGATAGGTTCTCCTCTACCTCTTGTTTAATGAGTTCCGCGGGAATGTTGTCAGATTGAAGGGTTGCATGGTAGAAGAATGATCTCTACAGGAACAGGAGATATTCAACCAGGCTAAGTTCTCGGGTAACTAGGATCTCTACAAAATATTCCTTACAGATTACAACAAAGAATTGAGAAGACCCAAACGAACGTCTTAAAAAGCCTTCTGCGAAGAAATAGACAAGCTTCCAGCCTCCATTAGGTTTTACAAAGTTTTGTCTACGGATCACTCAAATGGGGGTGTCTCCCTCAAGACTCCTGAGGGGTTCTTTACGGAGAACACTAGGGATACCATGGAGCTGTTAATGAGCACCCGGTGTTCTTTAGTAACTGATCCTGGATTGGTCTTAGAACTTGACACAGGATCGAAGGTAGTTTTTGCAATAAAGGGCAGACGGACCGGATTTTCATTACGGGTAAGATCGAATGGTCCATTGGCACCTACAAGGCCGTTGTGAAAGACCAGATCTTCTCCTTCAGAGGGACTTGGAAGTAGGCATGTCGATTCATCCCAAAAAAAATCGATCCCCGATTCGATTCGAATCGAACGCACTAAAATCGATTCTCGATTAAATCGAGCATTAAAGGATCGATTCTCGATTAATCGGATCGTAAGACAATTTTTTTTTGAGCGTATACGTATAAATCATTTTTATTACTATATAGGCCTCTTCTACAGGGGCCGACAGCCAACCAACTATAGAATCGGCTATAATCATCTATTCATTCCCTTTTGAAAGTGAATGAAAAATCGGATGGGTTCTCTCGCGAGCGAACTTTAACAACCAACTGTACTCCACAATGTTGTTGTTTTTTGTCTAAACTCTCTTTTGCCTACTCTGATTTCCCTTTCTTTTATGCTCCTAGCAAAAGGGAATTTCAGAAAAAAACATCAACAACCACACAGCTGTCAAAAAGTTGGCTGAAAAATCCATTGAAAAAGTTGGTTGGAAAAATCCTCTTTCATCCCCTTCTCAACAAACGACGTTTTCAGCGTGTAGAAGAACCGATGTCCGATTCGAGGGATTTGTGAATCGATTCACTGAATAGATCCAGTGTTTGAGATCGATCTAAAAAACCGATTATTTCACTCAAAAAAATCGATTTTTCGATTAATCGATTTTAAAACGACATGCCTACTTGGAAGAGATCCTGCAAATCTTACTGCCACTCATTCATTCAGGGGTAGCTTTGCGCTGGCCTATATTCCATGGTGATGGAAAGAGGCTAAGGTGATCTTTATTCCTAAATCGGTTAGAGTTCTTACTAGGGAATCCAATCCCGCGAACGCGGGATCCCGCAAATGCGGGATCCCGCACTATTTTTGCGGGATCAGAAATGCGGGACTAGACTTGCGGGATCCGCGGGATCTGCGGGATTTGAGCAGTAGAATGACCTGTTAAAAGAAACGGGACTAAGAGAAATACTAACAATATTGCAAAGTATTAACAATTTATGTGCTGTGCGTGTATATGAACGTGATCAATGTCAAGTTACACTACGCTACGACAGGGGATTCTCCACGTGAATTGAGCTTACGGGGATTACCTTTGCGGTTAATTGTATTGTTTGTCAAACAAACTACTGAGTCAGTCAAACAAAGCATTCCAGCCAATTCTGTAGTGGGATTCCGTATCGATTTAGAGTTTAGAGCTTAGAGAAACTTTAAATCGAAAGTGTTTCTCTAAGTTCGAGTTTTTGGTATTCTGTAAGCAACTTAGAGCGAAGTACTAGATCTTCGTGGGAATTAATTACATTTTTATGAAAACACATTCGTTAACGATCTCTAAGGGTCAGTTGACATTGGAGGGTTGGAAAATATATTAGTTAAAAAATTTTCCAAGTAATAAAATTATGAATAATGAAAATATAATTATTATTTTCGAATTGAGAAGGAGAATAATAAGAAAAAAGAAGGTTTTAGATTCCCTAGAAAATTAGGAAAGAAGAAAATGTTCGTGAAAAAACTTGCTCGTGTGGTGGGAGAAAGTTCAAGCAAGAAAGAAAAAGTAAAGAAACACATTCGTGCAAATTCTTTATAAAAAGAAGAAAAATAAAATGTCATTTTATTTTTTTTATATGTCATTAGAAAAGATTTAATTCAGTGATATAAACTAAAAAGAAAAGATTTAATTATTCAGTCATAAAAGCTAAAAAATGAACATTAGTGAAAAAAAAGGAAGGTAGCATGCGTAGTTTTACGTTTTTCAAATTCACAACTGAAATGCCAGTCACATTTGACATTCGGTAAAACATCCAAGAAAAAATGGCCTACGTACCCAAGCAAAATACTTCGGGAAAATTATTGCAATAGGGGAAGCGATGTTGTCACGTAATTTCCCCTCATTTTGGCATTTCACGAAAGTAAAGAAACAAAAAACTGTACGTTCGTGCGAATTCTTGATCCCGGAGGATCCCAAACTTGCGTAAAAAAACAAAGCTATTATTAAATAAAATATTCGTACTTACATTTCTAATAATTTGCCACTCTACACAGGTTCTAAGTAACAGTTATAACGTATTTTTAACTATTTTCCCACTTTGTTATTATTTTGACAGGAGATTTCCCACTTTCTCATTTTTCTCAAGTGAGATTTGCCGCTTTTTTATTTGGCTCACATAAGATTTCGCTTGGGAGTAAAATCAAACTCTAAGTTAGAGGAAAAAAGCGTTACAGAATCGCTTATTTACTCTAAATTTAGGTAACTCTGGTACAAAAATTTAAAACAATATATTACAAAGATTCGTATTTTCTGCTAGATGGCGCATAATGCTCATTCTTTCTAATTAGAGTGCTCAAATCTACTCTAAATTTAGAGTATTTTCGGTTAGAGAATACCATTTACTTTAAATTTAGAGATTTTACTCTAAAATCTAGTAATAACTACTATTATAATAACTACTTGAACAAAAACTATGATATTTTTGCAATCCCGCAAATCCCGCGGATCCGCGGGATTGATGACCTCGATCCCGCGGGCTTGCGGGATTGAGATTTTGATGCGGGATTGGATTCCCTAGTTCTTACACATCAGGAATACAGATTCAAATCAGTGGCCTTTGCACATTTGCCGTGTGGTCTGTTTAGTCCGAGGCTGTATCATAGGTTCCATAGAAAGAAGTTAATACCAGGAAGGGTTGCTAGCACTTCGCTGATAGGCGAGAATAAAGCGTCTCATTTCCTACTACCGTCGTTAGTTGGTTATTCAGCGGCCCACCACTAGTCTACTTATTATTCCGTGGAAAAATAGATCAATGTTTTTATTTTTGTTGTTATAAAGACAACTAACATACACAAAGTTTCGTTTGAAGATACATGACATTCTTGAACAATAGATGACAAACCAAATACGTAGTTACGTGGTTAAACCAATCCCCAAAAGTGTTTTCCTTCAAATTTAATTACAGCTAAGTGCTACTAAATCGCTTCTTTATTACGCGGATATAAACCGAACACCCCATAATTATTTAATCGGTGGAAAATGACTTCTGTAATTGAAGAATTACAAATACTTTTAATTCCAATGCAAATTATCGGTTGTTTTCCGTTTTTTAAAAATGAAAATGAATTTAAAATAAAACAACGCGGAAAATGGTATAAACTATATTCCGCGATTGTGTTTACCTTAATTCAATTCAGTGCTGCAAATTTACTATATATAGTTTTAACCGAACGTAAATTTGCTTGGGGCAATACTAGCTTGGTGGAGAATACAAATCAAATTGTGGAAATAATCATAATAATTTCAGTTTATTCGTTGATATCAATTTTTTCATTCTGGAATTTCCGTTCTAACATTACACTGTTCAATTGTGTTCTAGAAGTTGATTTTATGTTAAAACAATTCGGTTGTGATTTAAATTGTGATTGTGGAATAAATCCAACAACTAAAATTTCATTTTGTTACATATTAATGCAATTTCTTTATATGTTCTATGGAATGTTTTCTGATTTCTATGTATTTGGTTTCCTGAGTTTTACATCATTTTCATATCTTTTTCATGTTTTAATTGCAACAACATATATTATGAATTTTTGTTGTTTATTAAGAAGTGTAACAATACGTTTTGTTAAAATACATCAATTATTTGAAACTGATGATTTGAATAATTTCTTTTCGGTTTTAGAAGTGTATAAACAATTGGAAAGTATATTCTTTCGTGTAAATACAATTAATGCGTTTTTAATATTATTGTATTTACCATGTTTATTTTATACTCTAACAAATGAAATGTATTCGCTTTTATGTCTTTTTAATAGAGATGAAAGTGGTAAGATACTTGCTATTGTTAATAGTATTTTATGGATTTCTCATCATATGTATATATTATGGAGATTATCAACTAGTTGTGATGAAGTTTCGAATAAGGTAATAATATCATTACAGTATAAATATTTATATTTTTAAGAAATTTGTGTAATGTATGAGACCATTACCAAAGCAACTTTAGTAATTATCACAATTTAATTACACGTGTAGGAAGAAAATTATTGCGTCAACAAATTATTAAATAAGCAAATTGCCATAACATTGACTTTTTCTGGGAAATATTTCTGATGGTTATGAAAAAGCTTTTAGATAAATTAACTTTATTTTTGTAAAATTCTCTATCATACCTTTTATTGAATTAGTTTAATTTAAATTTGAATCTTTGACGGTTGAACGAACACACACGCAATATGTCGAACGTTTTAACTGACTTAAAAATACTTTTAATATTTGCAAAAATGTTCGGATTAACACCAATTTATACAATAAAAAATACATACAAAATTGGTCCACCATCAACAACATCATTGTTTTATAGTTTTTCAGTTAGAAGTGCATTGCAATTATTTACTGTTTATCAAATTGTTCTTATTAGTTCTTTTGATACAACGAATTTCTTTAGCACAAATTCAACTGATAATATTAATCGATGGTTTGAGCTAATACTATGCATTGTTACGTTTAACGTTATAATTATTGTTTCGGCTCAAACACGTAAAACACAGATAAATCTATTCAATGATATTTTAAATATCGACAAAGAAATATTTGATTATTTTTCATTACGTTTAAAGCATAGCGTTAAAATTTATATACTTTTATATTTTCTAGTCGAAATTGGTTATATAACTTTAGGTATTTCAAGAGCGATGGAAGAGAATTATTCTCTAGGTCGTTATCTGACTGGTGCATTTTATTGGATAGAAGATAAAATATCTTTTATATTTGTTATATTCGTTGTAACTCTATTAAATATTGTAACTAAAAGATTTTCATTCATAAATGCTACTTTAGAGGGACTATTAAATAGTCGTGATTCGGAGAATGATATTGTAACATTTTTAATAGTATTTAAATTGCATCGAAAATTATTAAATATTGCAAATTATATAAATGAATCTTTTGGGTCAGGTTTACTTGTTTATGTTACTTTTATATTTTATGTTATAACAACGGAATTGTATAATGCTTATGGTGTTATTTCAAATGGATCATATCATATTAACAAAATACTATTGGGATTTGTTTGGGTTTCGATGAATTTCATTATGTTAGCAATATTTGCTAAGTCTTGTCAGGGTATGGAGGATCAGGTTAGTATTAATTTTGATTTAATTATAAGTATTATTAAAATATTGAATACACTTAATACCATTCACATTTGGAATTAGTTTAATAATTATCGTTGCATTTGTATTTTGTGGTTCCTTTTCAAAACTGGCTAGACAAAAATGGCCGACGTTTTAACTTTTGTGTGTTTTCTTTTCTGAATATGTGTTTTTTAAAATGACAGTTTGAAGCCGAAACTTATGGAAATATTTGCAAAATTAGACAAAATTACTATTTTTTAAAGTGTTTTTCTTTATGTTAAGGCAAGGCCCTCGTAAATTCAGGCCTGAAAGCAGCCAGGCCAACTAATACTAACATAGCTGAAAACAGGCCAAAAAATATTCTGACAGTTGTGGAATTAACATGGCCGAAGCCATACGAAGCAATTTTTTAAGTTTGTTTTTGCACTAAAAAGTGGTAAAATATTGTATATTATCACTTTTTGGTGCACAGTGATTATCAGTGATTAGTGCTTTAGTGATTTAATAAAAAAAACTAAAATGAAGTGAGTGGTTAAGTGTATTTTAAGAGTGTTAATTGATTAGGTGACCATTTTTGTTTACATTCGCGGTGGTTTTTTCGTGTTAATTTAGGGAAAAAATGTTGAATTTGTGTAGTAATATAGATAATAAAAAGTGCTTTTTAAGTGATTAAAGATTATTATAGAATAGTTATTAAAAACATAAGTGCAGAAAAATGTGAAGGAAAAGTGAAAAAGTTATTGTTATTCATGTTGTGTGGTAGTGCTTGCACTTATGTTTTTAATAACTCTTCTATAATAATTTTTAACTACTTTAAATTCACTTTTAATTCCATTACTACACAAATTCAACAATTTTTCCCTAAATTAACAGGAAAAACCCACCGCGATTATAAATAAAAATGGTCACCTAATCAATTAACAAACACTCTTAAAATACACTTAACCACTAATTTTTTTTTAATTTATGGACTCAGATCACTAAATAACTTATCACTGATAATCCGTGTGCACTAAAAAGTGATAAAATACAATATTTTACCACTTTTTATTCCAAAACCAAAGTTAAAAAATTGCTTCGTACGGCTTCGGCCATGTTAATTCCACAACTGTCAGACGATTTTGGCCCCGCACAGACACAACCAAAAAGTCTGCTTCCAGGCCTGTACTTACGAGGGCTTGGTTAAGGCAATAAAATGATATGTGACTTTTGCCTCGTAAGAGAATTTCCTTTGCAATTTTTTTAATGTTCCAGAACAGAACAGAACAAAATAAAAAACCCAGCTAAAGCCAAAAAAATAGAGTATAAGAAACGCTAGGAAGAGCCTAAGAGTTGCTAAATCTTGTGTGGATGTTATACGAGTTTCGAAATACTGTTTGCAGAATATTGTTCTAATACAATCGGGTTGTTCTATTTATAAAAGAGTATTTACGCGGAAAGGAAGCTGTGGCTAGCCCTGTACTGTGGTGAGAATAGGTGTGTTCGAGGCCTGCTCCATCTCAAGCTGGAGCAGAAAAAATCAGCAATTTGCGTTCATTGAGACTTTTTGACAGTTCTTTTCTGCTCACAATTTCTCTGCTCTGTGTTTTTTGAGCCTGCTCTGGGTTGAGAATTCTCACTTTTTCTGCTCCACCAAATTTGTAGGAGCAGGCAGGGCAGAAAAATTCTTCTTCTTCTTTTTCTTTTGACAATTGTAAAATCGAAAACATGAAAAATCGGAAAATTCATTTATGAATGATTTATTCGGAAAATACTTGGAAATATTAAAACTTAAACATTAATATTTATAAAAATAACACTTCGATATTGTTCAGTTGTTTTTATTAGTATATATTTCTTCTTGTAAAATTGTCATTCGTATCTAACCTCTAAAAACGGAATTTAGAGCAAAGTTGAGCAGAAAAATGTTTTTTGAGATTGTTGCTATTTTCTGATTTTTTCTGCTCTGACATCAATTTGTTAGCTGCTCCCAACTGGGCTGCTCTGCTCTGCTCTGAACTTTTTAAGCAGTCATCGAACACACAATATTACGGTGAAGGCAGGAAAATTTAGTATCATCAACAGTAAAATAGTCATTGTGCTAGTATCAACCATTATCCATTATTTAATTGCTGCAGGATGTGTCAGCGGTGTAGCCAGTTGATTGGTATGGACTTTGAATCGGTTTTTCTACTTGACACAGCTATTTTTCATTTCTTCTTTTATTGTCAGTATTTGTAGATAGTTTGTATCTCAGCATTTTTTGTAAACCAAGGAGCATGAGTAAATGAGCTTTTGGATCCTTTACTTTACAGTATTTCTTAGTTAGAATTGGATGCGTATTCCCACACCTCTATGCCATAGGTCATAGGTGATGTGACCGTGGTCTTCGGTCGAGATGTAATCCAAGATATTTAACACATTTTTTTTGTTAGTAGTTTACCTTCCATAATTGTTAGTAGTTTACCTTAAATAAATTTTTTTGTGGTTCGATTTGGTTGTACTTTATCCTCTTTATCTTTTATTCCATAGGTCAATTTTGTTAAGATATGCCTGGGATGCTCTAATGCGTTCTTTGCTACTGACCAAACAAGTCGTATCATCAGCATATGTTTCCGTCTCAACACCATCAGTTATTGACAAATCTGCAGTGGGATTCCGTAACGATTTAGAACCTAAATCACACAAGTTTTCTAACTTAGAGTGGTTTGGTATTCCGTAAGCGATTTAGAGTGATGTACTAGATTTTTAGAAAAGATAGTACGTTTTCACATTAAAAATGTAAATAAGTATGAAGAAATGAAGTATTTGAAATTTATGATCCCCTTTAACTACAATTTTAATTTAAACTATTTACATTTAAAATGTTTAACCCAAAATAAAGTATTTTTCTTTAGAATTTAAAGTTAAACAAACATTTATATTACGTATACGTATTTTCACCTTCGAATAATTCTAAATACTTATTATTTGTTTCTAATAATTGTAGTTTTTTGGTTTTATAATTTTTATTAAATTTACCTGTCCTTATATATAATATTTAATTTTTTTAAGGTTGTTAATATTTCTTCTTTGCTTCTTTTTGCTGAAGACAAATACTCCTTCGAAAGGGTTTTTCCTTCGCTTGTAAATAGATTTTTTGCTAATTCCGGGTGATTTTCCATAAAATCAATAAAAATTTGAACTTTAAAAAAGGTTTAAACTTAAATTTTTGCAAATTCCCAACCTTGCTCACAAGACACCTTATATGTGAATGAAATCGAACTCTAACTAAGCCAAGAAATGTGTTATAGAATTCCAAATTTCGTCTAAAATTTAGAGAACTCTTGTTCAAAGTGTGTGCCATCTACTAGAAAAATTAATAACCGGAATTTGCGGTAGATGGTGCTGCCTTCGCCTGTTTGCCAACTTAGAATGCTTAATGCACTCTAAATTTTAGAATCTTTAGGCTTACAGAATACCAAACCTAAATCTCTAAATCTAACTCTAAATCGTTACGGAATCCCAGTACAGATGTGAAATTCGAGTAAATGACTGACCTTATTACAGATTCCTGTGTTACTGACGCTCTAATTTCATATAAGTCTATGTATTCTTCTCCAAATTTAGTCTGGAAGATTCTTTGTTATAGATATGATTTGGTTGTCATGTAGTTTAGAAGCAAAGTTTTTAATTTATATAGGAGTGTATTGTACCACCCTTTATCAAATGGTTGATGCATATATGTATAGGCATAGTGCTAAGCTATGAGGCCACCTATATGAGGGATTAAAGGGGAATAAGTAACCAGTATTCCTTGTTTTCCAAGGTTTTCGTGATTTGATGTACTATTTGATGTTTGCTTTATATTGGAATGTGGCTCTCGGGATCCGAATTGCTCTTCTGGGATTATGTTGTTTTCTTCTACTATTGGCTTCAATGTGTCTAAAAATATTTTTTAAAATATTTTTGAGATGGTTGGAAGAAGACTGAATGGTATGTATGTGTGAGCTCACATCAGTAGGAGGTTTCATCGGCTTTGCTATCATACATATTTATGACGTTTTCTATAATTTGGGATAATAGTGTGACCTTAGAATAGTATTGTAACTCATAGTTACGGAGATTATTGCTTTTCTTGGCAAGTTTTTTAGAAGTTTTCCTGTTATTAGGTCGAAGCCTCCGCGTTATTTATTTTCTACGTTTCATAGTACTCTTGCAGTTCTCTAACTAAATTTTCACAAGAAAAAGTTAAGTGATAATAAATAGTAGAGGGAAATTAAACAAAAAAAAGCGAAGTTATGATGTAGTTGAGAAGTTGGATTTTTTTGTTTTTTTTTCTGTTCTGTTGGTCGTTAAGATAAAGCGAAAAAAAATTTCTGCAAAATCGGCCCTGTGAGAAAAAATTGCATAAATGTCCATTTTTGATGCATTTTGAGTGCATTGCTACACTATTTTTTTAAATTCTCCAGTTACGTTGGTCGTAGAAAAATGAAAAAAATTGATAAATACTCGTGAATGAATAGACTATCGAACTGATTCGGTATAAATACTTTAAAAATGAATCCTAACCTCAAAAAACAAAAAGGTATGAAATTTTGTTTTATTTTACTAAAAATGAAATAAATAACGGGAAAATAGTCGGATTTTGATAAAAATTGGAGAAAAAATGTAATTTAATTCTATAAATACGTGGTTGAAATTTCAAAAAAAAACTGTCGATTTTTACGGCAACAATTGGCAGTTTTCGAAAAATTTTAAAATTGCGGCCATTTTATGCCAAATCATCGTACGGCAAAATATTTTTTTTAAATTATAGGTTTTTTTATGTACCTGCTTGTGAGCATACGCAATACTTCGTTACTTTATTTAAAATTCCCATTTCAGAACTTTGAAAAAATAAAAAAATTCAATTTTTCAATTTTTTGCCCTTTTTCATAGTTGGCAAAAGGCAAAAATTTGAAAATTGTAATTTTTTACTTTTTTCAAAGTCCTAAAATAGACATTTTAAATAAAGTAACGAAGTATTGCGTATGTTCACCAGAAAGTACATAAAAACCTACAATTTAAAAGAAAATATTTTACCGTACGATGATTTGGCATAAAATTATAAATTTTTGTCGAAAACTGCCAATTGTTGCCGTAAAAATCGACAGTTTTTTTTTTAAATTTCAACCACGTATTTATAGAATTAAATTACATATTTTCTCCAATTTTTATCAAAATCCGACTATTTTCCCGTTATTTATTTCATTTTTAGTAAAATTAAACAAAATTTCATACATTTTGGTTTTTGAGGTTAGGATTTATTTTTAAAGTATTTATAACGAATTAGTTCGATAGTCTATTCATTCACGAGTATTTATCAATTTTTTTTATTTTTCTACAACCAACAGAACTGGAGAAATTAAAAAAATAGTGTAGCAATGCACTCAAAATGCATCAAAAATGGACATTTATGCAATTTTTTCATGCAGCACAGGACCGATTTTGCAGAACTTTTTTTTTTCGCTTTATCTTAACATATGTAAAGAAAAAAAACAAAAAAATCCAACTTCCCAACTACATCACTCTCATATGACAATTTCCCTCTACTAAAAAGGCAAATACATCAATTTTTGTAATACGTACACGTTTCAATACATGTTATTGTTTGAATAGTAACACTCCCAATATGTTTATGCTTTTCCTTCACCATTAAAAACGAAAAGTCATTTTATCATTATATGTCATGAAATTATTAGTAAATTACTTTCTACAGATATAACAGAAATTAAAAATTTGTCACAACACCTCAATGAAATTAATTAATTTGTCATAAGAAACTGAAGCCTTTTATGGAAATTAAATTTAATTTAGGTTTTCCAATCCATTTGGATTACACTTTTCTGAAACTAGTTTTCGCTACCATAAAAAGGGAGGAATTAATTAAAATGTATAATAATATTATAACAGATTTAAAACAATTCTTAATACCACATAAAATATTTGGAATAACACCAATATTTTCAGTGAAAAATAATTCTTTGTTGGAAAAACCAACACCTATTTCATGCATTTACACCTTTTCTGTGCGAATATTGATATTTCTTTATACCGCGATTAATTTTTACGGCTTGATGCATATTAATATTTCGGAATTGTTTAGTGAAAAGGGCATTGACAATGTGAATTTTTGGATTGAATTCATATTTTGCGTTATCACATACACT
This sequence comes from Thereva nobilitata, assembly GCA_963855945.1. Lineage (NCBI taxonomy): Eukaryota > Metazoa > Arthropoda > Insecta > Diptera > Therevidae > Thereva > Thereva nobilitata. The sequence goes on from OY979698.1 coordinate 96,539,910, forward strand.
ATCATTTTAGCAGTTTGCAGCTATAATAGCAAGAAACAAATGGATATTTTCAATGAGATTCTAATTATCGACAAAGAAATTTACAAATTATATTCCTTAAGAATCAAACAGAGCTCAACAGTATATTTTTTGTTAATTATATTTATTGGAATTGGTCATGTTATTATTGTAACATACAATATCTACACTACACCAAGTGAAAAACCGTATAATAATATTCAAATCGAAATATGTTATACGCTGCAAGATATATTGTGTACGTTATTTGTGATTTATGCGGCGACATTATTAAATATTATAACAGCAAGAATTTCATTTATAAATAGTATTTTAGTAAAATATTCAAAAATTTCATGTGAAATTAAAGATAAAATTATATTTTTGAAACATTTTAAGCTTTATGCTGAACTTTTAAATTTAACAGAATCTGTTAATGATTTTTGTGGTATTGGTTTATTATTTTATGTGGCATTTTCAGTTTTCGGAATTACCGCAGAACTTTATCATGGTTTTGTTTTATTTTCAAAAGGCATTTATATATCATCAATACATAAAATATTAATTAATATTTTTTGGGCAATTGTAAATTTTACATTATTATCGGTTATATCAATTTCTTGCCAAAACTTAGAGGATGAGGTTAGTATTTTATTTGGAGTATTTGTAATTAAGAGTAATGTGGTTGTTAGTGTGATATACATGTGATCTTGTTTCGAACTTTCTTACCTCCTGAAATAATTTATATTTATATGTTGCTATTTTAAAGTTGAATTATATCAAAGTAAACCATGGTTTTATCAGAAAATTTCCAAGTAGAAAGTTGGTTTTTTATGGGGTAGTTCTAAGTTCAGGAATCATCTTTTGTTCTACTATTACATTATACATAATCACAATGTCTACTAGTAAGCTTAAGTATTTTAAATCTTTAAAACGGCGATATCTCATGAATGGCAATTCGTACGGGAAAACGTGTAATATCTTTTTTTGTAGTAATCTACAAACTCTGCAAATACTATTTTATGATAACACTTACCGTTTAAGAGGTATTAGTCAAAAACGGAATTTTTTTCCCTAAAAATCACGTGTTTTTTTTTAAATTTCAAAATCTCGGAAGAAGCTCGAGAAACGATTTGAAAAAAAGGGCACATTTCTTTTGAGTCAAATATCAACTTTTCGTCAAAAAATTGGAAGTGCGAGACATCAACATAATAATTGGTTTAAAACTCTGTGTCAGTAAAATTTTATCATTTGATGTTATGTTATGCCATAACATAAAAGAATTCTCTAAAATCATATTCTGTCCAACAAAATTTATTTTATTTTATCGATCATAATATAAAATATTTCCTGTTACGCTTCATAACATAAAATAATCTAAGCAGGACATTTTACAGGTATTTTATAGTACAGTACAGATGTAATATTGATGCGCCAAAAATTCTTGGAAGGATGATTTTTCATAAATCGTTAATGGAGCATAAAAGAAGCTTAACTTTAAATTTGAGGGAAATTTCGAGTGGACGTTTTTTGGAAAACTCAAAAAGTTTTTGAAAAGCGTTTTCTCTGAATCTACGCATTTTAGAGAAAAGTTGTTTAAACAAAAAATGCAGAGGACATTGTTACCTACAATTTGTTTCATAGAGGTCAGGCTGTACAACTTCAAATACAGAAGTTAGGTGGCGCCAAAGTTTCCAAAAAAGTGTTTTTTCGGCTTTTGTCCCAGAAAAAATGGTTTTTTTTTACAATAGTGAATCAGTAAATTGTTCCTCTTAAAAATGTCTACAACATTTATTTAAACTTTTTTTCCCTCCGACTTACCGTTCCAAAGTTATAGGCAGTAAATGCTACGCTATTTTATTATTTCTGTTGTGTCAAAAAAAATATATCATACGCATTGCCCACAGCTTGTCTCAAAAATCTGTTAGTATTGATCACAATAATACATTGTTCATTGGAGTTGAACTTTAAAACAATAATTAAGAGGAACAATTTACTGATTTACACTTTTGTAAAAAAAACCATTTTTTCTGGGACAAAAGCCGAAAAAACACTTTTTTGGAAACTTTGGCGCCACCTAGCTTCTGTATTTGAAGTTGTACAGCCTGACCTCTATGAAACAAATTGTAGGTAACAATGTCCTCTACATTTTTTGTTTACACAACTTTTCTCTAAAATGCGGAGATTCAGAGAAAAACGCCTTTCAAAAACTTTTTGAGTTTTCCAAAAAACGTCCACTCGAAATTTCCCTCAAATTTAGAATTAAGCTTCTTTTATGCTCCATTAACGATTTATGAAAAATCATCCTTCCAAGAATTTTTGGGCGCATACCCCGATTTTCCAGTCCAGCTGTACTGTACTATTAACCCATTTTATGAAAATAACAGACGGGAATTGACATTTGCGAGAAAGTAGTTTTCATTGAATTTTGAATTAAATTAAAAATTAATATGACAAATAGGCTAGTGCCAAAGCGGATTTAAATGAGGACAAAAAAATAAATTAATAGCAGGGAGGGACCGGCAATGAAATGTCGTTAAGCTTATAACTAAACGAAAAAAATTTTTTAAACTCCAAAAAAGGGGAAATGGTAAAATGGGGATGCTATTTAGGGGTTAAAAACGATTTTTTGCGATTTGCGGTGAAACATGACCTCCTAGTGGAAAATTTTTAATACAAAAGTTGTAGATAATAAAAAGATCTAAAACTTTTGTATTTAACATATTTTGACATAACCTCAAATTATCGAAGAAAATGGCGGAAAATCGATTTTTCAGTTTTTAATTTTTTCCCCCGTAAAAATAATTCAATTTACATGAAAATTTGTAAGGGTATACCTTGTATTGCGTTAAATAAGCATGATTTTTTTTTGTTTGGAAAACGGATAGTTTTCCAGAAATTAACATTTTTTGAAAAAAATACCCTTATCTTGCACGGACAACTTTATTGATGTTTTTTTCGAATTTTGATATTCAATAAATGCTCGTTTAACCATTGAAATGTCTAGTTTGAAATGGTCTATACTTTTTGAAACTTTATTTTCATTAAACCGCTTAAAATTAAGAAAAACCGAACACCTGATTTTTCGAATCACGTACATATTTCTCGATTTTATCAATTTTTTTCAAATTTTTTAATTTTTTCTGTTAATCAGGGATTAAATTTTAATGACAGTACTTAAATAAATTTAATTACATAAAGGGTGGCAAAACCATCCCGAAAATTTTAAATAAATAAGAAATAAAATAACAATTTCGTTTGAATTGAATTACGCCGTGACTAGGTAAATGTTTCCAGTTTCGTAATAAAATTTTTACAGGATCATACTCAATATGGTTTTGGGAGATTTTTTATACATTATTTATTTTAATTAATTTAAAAATTATAGATTGACAATATGACCGTATTATTTCCAAAAAAGATGATCCAAATGATTTGTATGAAATCAAAGCAGTTTGATTCGGTCGAACAAACAAAGATTTGACCACAAATACAAAATAATGAAAAATTAACAGCCGCTCACATTCATCGAAAATGTCAAGCTAGTTATAATAGCCTTTTTCTTATTTATTTAAAATTTTCAGGATGGTTTTTCCACACTTTCTGTAATTAAATTTATTTCATGCAAGTAATATTATATGACACTAAGTTCTGTCATTAAAATTTAATTCCTCATTAACAGAAAAAATTAAAGGTAAATCTATAGAGTTGCAGTACCCACCTCCGATTTTTTTCAAATTTTCATATTTTATGTATTTTGATGCGTAGAATCCATTTTTGGAAAAATTAATTGCCGCTGACGCACCGTTTCGCCGTTATTCGAGTTTGAAGTTGCCAAATTTCGGTTTTTTGGAACGTCACAACCGCCATATTTCTTTTCCGTTTTTTTTTCAAATTTTCATATTTTCCCAAGCAGGAATCGATGTTATTCGGCCGGTACTGACTCATGGCGCTGTACCGGTCTAGTATTGAAATAAGGTACTCGATTTAATTACTGACGCAGTACTGCACCAGTGAAAAAATCGAATTTATCGGTACTCAAACAGTACATAGAAAAGTATCAATACAGTACTCGTACACGGTTAAAAAACAGTACGAAGCCAGTACTAAAATAGGAATCATTACAGTACTGCTTAAAAACATTACACCAGTACCGTAATCGTAAAGTTACAGCACCGCACGAGTAATCGAAAATTTTAAAACGTTAGAAAGAAATACTTGTACGAAACTTAACGGTACCATCGGGGTTTTTTATTTTTCTTACTACAGCAAAAATTGAATGTAAGTACTCAAAACGTACCGAAAATAAGTACTGGCCCAATTCTATCATGCCAGTAAATATAGACTACCAATCCAGTACATATTATCAGTACCAATCCAGTAGTCACTACTGAAATGTGGTACTGAGCCAGTAAAAAAACGGTAGTATTTTCCTGCTTGGGAAGCATATTGTGAGTCTTATTCAAACAATATTCGGTATTGAATAACGCAATATCGTCTAGGTATTACAAAAATTAATGTATTTGTCTTTTATATTCACTTAACTTTTTCTTATCAAAAGTTAATATAAACAGGTAAATATACATAGCATGTATCCAAAATTCTAAATGGTTGATACTACCACAATGACATTTTTACTGCTGATACTAAATTTTACAGCCTTCACGGCAATATTTTCGACACTTTACAGGTCTAGACTATTCAGCTAAGACCATACATTGCAACCCTCCTTTCCGCGCTTAAAAAATGAACTCCTACAGCATCCAATAGTTCGAATATCCCCCCAACTCCACTTAACTTGTCCTATCCTTCGAGCTAAGCTTGCTATTGAATGACGTTCATGTCGGCGTAATTAACCAGGGATTTGAGATGGAAACAATAAGGGCACTCAAACTTATCGGAGAAGACACCGTTTACTCCACGAACTGTTTGTGTTTTTTTCGCGCACTCTACAAACTAAGAATTCGATTCTAAATAGAACAACACGAATGTGGAACAATCTTTCGTAGTTATATTATTTATAATATTTCCGAAATTGTACAATATCCAAGAGTTCATCGCCACCTTCAACACCCTCCTGTGTCCCTCTTAACCCGAACCTATTCTATACCGCGTACTAAGCTTACTATGTACTAAACATTGCACCATAAAGTGAACATGACATGACAGACTGAGAAAAGGGTGATTCCTGAGCTTAGAACAACCACTTAAAAAAATATAGTTTAAAAAAACTAAAAAATACGCTTTTATTCTAAAATGAACTAAAAAGTAAAAAATAATTTTGAATGTAAAGTTTTTATTGCTCTAGCCAGTCTATGGAAACTACCTACCTTTCGAAATGCAAAAAAGCGTGGGGTGCTAAGAATATAGGTAAAGAGCCCCACGATTTTTTACATTTCGAAAGGTAGGTAGTTTCCATATACTGGCTAGAGCAATAAAAACTTTACATTTAAAATAATTTTTTACTTTTTAGTCCATTTTAAAATAAAAGCGTATTTTTTAGTGTGTTTAAGCTATATTTTTTATTTTCTACTTTTTAGTCTATTATATGCCTTCCGCCATTTTGTAATGACAGCCATATTAGCACACAGCTTACTGTACTATACTCGTCATTCACTTTCATTTATTACCCATACCGAGGGCGTTGTAAAGAAAAGATAAACCGCCATTTTGTGTTGGCCGAAATTTTGAATTTGGAATGACGCCACACCACTAATAGTATTCTAATTGTCACACCCTTTCATTTTATACCCATACCGCGTGTGTTGTACAGAAAAAGGTAATCCGCCATTTTGGATTTAGAATGGCGCCACATAGCTTATAGTATTTTACTTGTCATATCCTTTCATTTGGTATCCCTCTATCGAGTGGGTTGTAAAGAAAAACGGTAATCCGCTAATTTGTGTTGGCCGCCATTTTGAATGACGCTACATAGCTAATTGTATTGCACTTGTCATACCCTTTCATTTGATACCCATATCGGAGAACACAATTGCAAAATTCACCCGCCATATTGATTTTCATACAAAATGGTCATATTGCATTGTCACGCGAACTATACATATGTGCAAAAGTTAAAGTTGATCGGTTATATGTAAGTGGGTCAAAATCAAGTTACAAGATTTGTTTACATACTACATACAACATTCAGGTGAGCTAATATAAAGCATATAAAAAGGTAGTCCGCCATTTTGTGTTGGCCGCCATTTTGAATTTGGAATGACGCCACAGAGCTAATAGTAGGTGTGTTCGATGACTGCTCCATCTCAAGCTGGAGCAGAAAAAATCAACAATTTGCGTTCATTGAGACTTTTTGACAGTTCTTTTCTGCTCACAATTTCTCTGCTCTGTGTTTTTTGAGCTTGCTCTGGGTTGAGAATCTCACTTTTTCTGCTCCACCAAATTTGTAGGAGCAGGCAGAGCAGCAAAATTCTTCTTCTTCTTTTTCTTTTGACAATTGTAAAATCGAAAACATGAAAAATCGGAAAATTGATTTATGAATGATTTATTCGGAAAATACTTGGAAATATTAAAACTTAAACATTAATATTTGTAAAAATAACATTTCGATATTGTTCAGTTGTTTTTATTAGCATATATTTCTTCTTCTAAAATTGTCATTCGTATCTAACCTCTAAAAACGGAATTTAGAGCAAAGTTGAGCAGAAAAGTGTTTTTTGAGATTGTTGCTATTTTCTGATTTTTTCTGTTTTGACATCAATTTGGCAGCTGCTCCCAACTGGGCTGCTCTGCTCTGAACTTTTTAAGCAGTCATCGAACACACTTAGTATTCTACTTGTCACTTTCTTTCATTTCATACCCATATCGAGTGGATTGTAAAGAAAAAGATAGTCGGCCATTTTGTGTAGGCCGCCATTTTGAATTTTGAATGACCCCACATAGGTAATTGTATTCTATTTGTCAAACCCTTTCATTTGATACCCATGTCGGGGGTCGGGGAGCACAATTGCAAAATTCGGCCGCCATCTTGGAACCGCCATCTTTATTTTTTACAAAATGGTCAGAATGCATTGTCACGCGAACTATACATATGTGCAAAATTTCAAGTTGATCCGTTACATGAAAGTGGGTCAAAATCAAGTTGCAAGATTTGTTTACATGAAACATACAACTTACAACATACAACATATACAGGTCAAGCTAATATAAAGCGTATAAAAAAACTTTCTACATGGAAATTTTCTGATAAACCATGGTGTTTATTTTGATATAATTGAACTCTAAAATAGCAGCATATAAGTTGTAATTACTTGAGAAGCTTAGAAAGTTCTCGACAACAAAAAATTAAAAAAATTGTTGAATCATAATTTTCCATACTAACCTCATCCTCTAATTTTTGGCAAGAAATTGATATAACCGATAATAATGTAAAATTTGCAATTGACCAATAAATATTAATTAATATTTTATATATTGATAATATATAAATGCCTTTTGAAAATTCAACAAAACCATGATAAAGTTCCGTTGTAATACCAAAAACTGAAAATGCCACATAAAATAATAAACCAATACCACAAAAATCATTAACAGATTCTGTTAAATTTAAAAGTTCAGCATAAAGCTTAAAATGTTTCAAAAATATAATTTTATCTTTAATTTCACATGAAATTTTTGAATATTTTACTAAAATACTATTTATAAATGAAATTCTTTCTGTTATAATATTTAACAATGTCCCCGTATAAAATACAAATAACGTACACAATACATCTTGCAGCACATAAATTGATTCGATTTGAATATTATACGATTTTTCAATTGATGTAGTGTAAAAATTGTATGTTAAAATAATAGCATGACCGCTTGCAATAAATATCATTATAAAAACATACACAGTTGAGCTGTGTTTAATTCTTAAGGAATATAATTTATAAATTTCCTTGTCGATAGTTAGAATCGTATTGAAAATATCCATTTGTGTCTCGCTATTATAGCTGCAAACTGCTAAAATTATTGTATATGTAATAACGCCAAATATGAATTCAATCCAAAAATTCACATTGTCAATGCCGTTTCCACTAAACAATTTCGAAATATTAATATGCATCAAGCCGTAAAAACTAATCGCGGTATAAAGAAATATCAATAAACGCACAGAAAAGGTATAAATGCATGAAATAGGTGTTGGTTTTTCCAACAAAGAATTATTTTTCACTGAAAATATTGGTGTTATTCCAAATATTTTATGTGGTATTAAGAATTGTTTTAAATCTGTTACAATATTATTACACATTTTAATTAATTCCTCCCTTTTTATGGCAGCGAAAACTAGTTTCAGAAAAGTGTAATTCAAATGGATTGGAAAACCTAAATTAAATTTAATTTCCATAAAAGGCTTCAGTTTCTTATGACAAATTAATTAATTTCATTGAGGTGTTGTGACAAATTTTTAATTTCTGTTATATCTGTAGAAAGTAATTTACTAATAATTTCATGACATATATGATAAAATGACTTTTCGTTTTTAATGGTGAAGGAAAAGCATAAACATATTGGGAGTGTTACTATTCAAACAATATCATGTATTGAATCGTGTAAGTTTTACAAAATTTGATGTATTTGCCTATTCTGTAATTTTTCATAAAATAATATTTTATGTTATGTTTATGATGATAAAATTTCTTCTTCATAAAATAAAAATAAAAATTTTAAAAATTCGTATTCTGTCATGCTTTTGTAAAATTATTTTATGAAGTCTTTTATGAACACATAACATAAAATATTTAGTACAATCCGCTATGGATTCTATTACGTTATGAACAGCTGATCGCTTGAAAATGAAAACAAATAAAATTATGAATGAAAACCAACAAAATCAAAGCGCGCCTTGTTTCAGACAAAATACAATTTTCTTAATGCGTTTTCGGCTAGTGCCGATAGTTTTTTGGAAAAAAAAATTAATAGCAGGGAGGGACCAGCAATGAAATGTCGTTAAGGTTATAACTAAACGAAAAAAAAAATTTTAAACTCGAAAAAAGGGGAAATGGTAAAATGGGGATGCTATTTAGGGGTTAAAAACGATTTTTGCGATTTGCGGTGAAACATGACCTCCTAGTGGAAAATGTTTAATACAAAAGTTGTAGATAATAAAAAGATCTAAAACTTTTGTATTTAACATATTTTGACATAACCTCAAATTATCGAAGAAAATGGCGGAAAATCGATTTTTCAGTTTTTAATTTTTTTCTCCCGTAAAAATAATTCAATTTACATGAAAATTTGTAAGGGTATACCTTGTATTGCGTTAAATAAGCATGATTTTTTTTTGTTTGGAAAACGGATAGTTTTCCAGAAATTAACATTTTTCGAAAAAAATACCCTTATCTTGCACGGACAACTTTATTGATTTTTTTTTTCGAATTTTGATATTCAATAAGTGCTCATTTAACCATTGAAATGTCTAGTTTGAAATGGTCTATACATTTTGAAACTTTATTTTCATTAAACCGCTTAAAATTAAGAAAAACCGAACACCTGATTTTTCGAATCACGTACATATTTCTCGATTTTTTCAATTTTTTTCAAATTTTTTAATTTGGTAAATCTATAGAGTTGCAGTACCCACCTCCGATTTTTTTCAAATTTTCATATTTTATGTATTTAGATGCGCAGAATCCATTTTTCGAAAAATTAATTGCCGCTGACGCACCGTTTCGCCGTTATTCGAATTTGAAGTTGCCAAATTTCGGTTTTTTTGGAACGTCACAACCGCCATATTTCTTTTCCGATTTTTTTCAAATTTTCATATTTTATGTAGTTTGGTGCGTAGAATCTATTTTTGAAAAAATAAATTGCCACTTATGCACCGTTACTTAAAAAAATTGCCTCGTATATACCGTTTTTTTAATACATTTGTAAAGCACGTCATTGTATGGGAGTATGAAATAATAACGAGCACATTTGACTTTTAATTATTTTAAAATTTATATATATATAAAAGTCAAATGTGGCAGTTATTATTTCATACTCCCATACAATGACGTGCTTTACAAAAATGTATTAAAAAAAACGGTATATACAAGGTAAACGGTGCATAAGTGGCATTTTTTTTCCCAAAAATAAATTGTCCACATCGAAATATACATTTGTGTATAAATTTCATCAATATGTGTGACTTTTGAAAAAACCGAAATTTGGCAACTTCAAAATTGTATAGCGGCGAAACGGTGCGTCAGCGGCAATTTATTTTTTCAAAAATAGATTCTACGCACCAAAATACATAACCCAAGCAGGAAAATACTACCGTTTTTTTACTGGCTCAGTACCACATTTCAGTAGTGACTACTGGATTGGTACTGATAATATGTACTGGATTGGTAGTCTATATTTACTGGCATGATAGAATTGGGCCAGTACTTATTTTCGGTACGTTTTGAGTACTTACATTCAATTTTTGCTGTAGTAAGAAAAATAAAAAACCCCGATGGTACCGTTAAGTTTCGTACAAGTATTTCTTTCTAACGTTTTAAAATTTTCGATTACTCGTGCGGTGCTGTAACTTTACGATTACGGTACTGGTGTAATGTTTTTAAGCAGTACTGTAATGATTCCTATTTTAGTACTGGCTTCGTACTGTTTTTTAACCGTGTACGAGTACTGTATTGATACTTTTCTATGTACTGTTTGAGTACCGATAAATTCGATTTTTTCACTGGTGCAGTACTGCGTCAGTAATTAAATCGAGTACCTTATTTCAATACTAGACCGGTACAGCGCCATGAGTCAGTACCGGCCGAATAACATCGATTCCTGCTTGGGTTACGCTTTTCTTTCACCATATGAAAATCGGAAAGTCATTTCATTCGAAAATTATTAGTAAATTACTTTTTATAGGTATAACAAAAATTAAAAACTTTGTCAGCACTTAAATGAAATTAATTAATTTGTCATAAAAAAACTAATGCTTTTTATGGAAATTAAATTTTTATTTAGGGTTTTCAATCAATTCGAATTACACTTTTCTGGAATTAGTTTTCGATACCATAAAAAGGGAGGAATTAATTAAAATGTATAATAATATTGTAACAGATTTAAAACAATTCTTAATACCACATAAAATATTTGGAATAACACCAATATTTTCAGTGAAAAATAATTCTTTGTTGGAAAAACCAACACCTATTTCATGCATTTACACCTTTTTTGTGCGTTTATTGATATCTCTTTATACCGCGATTAATTTTTACGGCTTGATGCATATTCATATTTCGGAACTGTTTAATGAAAAGGGCGTTGACAATGTACATTTTTGGATTGAATTCATATTTTGCGTTATCACATACACTATCATTTTAGCAGTTTGCAGCTATAATAGCAAGAAACAAATGGATATTTTCAATAAGATTCTAACTATCGACAAAGAAATTTACAAATTATATTCTTTAAGAATCAAACAGAGCTCAACAGTGTATTTTTTGTTAATTATATTTATTGGAATTGGTCATGTTATTATTGCAACATACAATATCTACAATACACCAAGTGAAAAACTGTATAATAATATTCAAATCGAAATATTTTATACGCTGCAAGATATATTGTGTACGTTATTTGTGATTTATGCGGCGACATTATTAAATATTATAACAGCAAGAATTTCATTTATAAATAGTATTTTAGTAAAATATTCAAAAATTTCATGTGAAATTATAGATAAAATTATTTTTTTGAAACATTTTAAGCTTTATGCTGAACTTTTAAATTTAACAGAATCTGTTAATGATTTTTGTGGTATTGGTGTATTATTTTTTGTGGCATTTTCAGTTTTCGGAATTACCGCAGATCTTTATCATGGTTTTGTTCTATTTTCAAAAGGCATTTATATATCATCAATACATAAAATATTAATTAATAATTTTTGGTCAATTGTAAATTTTACATTATTATCGGTTATATCAATTTCTTGCCAAAACTTAGAGGATGAGGTTAGTATTTTATTTGGAGTATTTGTAATTAAGAGTAATGTTGTTGTTATTGTGATATACATGTGATGTTGTTGCGAACTTTCTTACCTCCTGAAATAATTTAAATTTATATGTTGCTATTTTAGAGTTGAATTATATCAAAATAAACCATGGTTTTATCAGAAAATTTCCAAGTAGAAAGTTGTTTTTTTATGTGGTAGTTCTAAGTTCAGGAATCATCTTTTGTTCTACTATATTACATTATAGTATGTAGTTGGTCACAATGTCGACTAGAGCCGTGTTTTTTTAATGAACTATATAGGTCTTCGATCCAGTTCATTAAAAAACGACAAGGGAAATTCCACTAAGCGCCATCTTCAGTGCTTTAAATATATTAAAATTAATCCGAAGTTGCGTGTCAGTGGCCCTTATTATGGTTGTCACTTCACCATAGTGAGAAATGTCACCTTTAAAATCAAATGAGAAAAGTCTCACTTACAAACATCAAGTGAGAACAATTGTCACTGAATTCGCGGTTTCTCGATATCAGTGACAGCTGTAATTCGCCTTATCTCACTGAAATAGTACTTTTTTAGAGAACCATAATACTATTTTTGTCTCACTTCGCCATTTGTCAACATAAGTGACAACCATAATAAGGCTGAGTAAACAACTGTTACACGAATTCCCCTCTAGAAAATAATGAATAAGTTTCTAAAAAATAAATTATTTGTTTCCTCATGCCTTCAAATTTGCTCTCGTCACTTCTATGTTGTTTTTATTTTAAATGACGTTTTTCCGACAGCCGGTAAGTATGCTACATTCCGAAAAGAAAGGGAAATTTTGAAATGTCCGAAGACCTGGATAAAACCTGGGTTTTCAGATTTGTATGGGGAAGAACTATATAGTTCATTAAAAAAACACGGCTTAGTAAGCTTAGTATGCGTTATTAGCACCTTCCAGGCTCTTATTAATCTGGCCTGTCCTCTATTGCTTCCTTTGAATTAAGCTTACTGCTGGACATTGCACAATAGGCCAGTCAAATTAGATTTTTTCGTGCCACCCGAGCCATCTGAAAAGTAAAATATAGGTAAAATAGGAAAAATTCCGTAGATTTTGATGAACTACTTTTGGCACTCCTAGGCCTTTGGGAAAGTTTTCAAAATGGCGTCAAAAGAGGGCCAAAAACAGATTTTCGCGTTTAAAAAAAACTACACATTGTACAAAAAAAAGGTTTAAATAAAGTTTGTAGATATTTTTCATACTAATAAAATGACACCAGTTTTATGTCAATACATAAACAAATAAAGGAGTTATTGCAAAAAAACCGCTAAAAACACGTTTTTTTTAAATGCTCATATCTTTTACCAAAAAAACGATTTTGTAATGAAACTCGTGGAAAGTGTAGCCCTTGGGGAGTGCAATAAAACGTTTTTGTAAATTTGCAAAATAATAAATAATTTTTGCAAAATACGGGTTTTTCGAAAAAAAGTCCTTTGTTGTCGAATTCGATTAGCTCATAGCCATCAACACCTACAGAAATGTTTTTGCGCTCAAAATGTTCTGGAAGGGTTGTGCTAATAGTTGTGTTTTGTGCGCACATTGCTACTTCATTGGAAACATGCGAAAGATGGCCGGAAAAACGATAAAAACAATCTTGCCCACAAAATTCCATTATTTGCTCAAGAAATTCGATTAATTGCCTATCGATAGGCAAAACAAAAATATATATTTTACGACCATCATAGAAAACTAACCCCTATAGATAGGCAATTAATAGAATTTCGTGAGCAAAATAGTTTTTTTTATTTTTCCGGCCATCTTTTCGCATGTTTCCAATGAAGTAGCAATGTGCGCACAAAACACAACTATTAGCACAACTCTTTCAGAACATTTTGAGCGCAAAAACATTTCTGTAGGTGTTGATGGCTATGATCTAATCGAATTCGACAACAAAGGTCTTTTTTTCGAAAAACCCGTATTTTGCAAAAATTATTTATTATTTTGCAAATTTACAAAAACGTTTTATTGCACTCCCCAAGGGCTACACTTTCCACGAGTTTCATTACAAAATCGTTTTTTTGGTAAAAGATATGAGCATTTCACTTAGGACAGGGGGTGGCATAGAAGTGTCGGACAAAGAACGATTTGAGGCGAACAGAGACGTTAGTAAGTCGGCCCTGGAAATGCTGTCTGTTATCACCTCCCTTTGTAGATAAAAGGAAGGAGTTGTAAATGTAGTAAAATTCTTCTTGATAGAACTTACCAAAGTCCTGGGTTATCGTGGAATGCGATACGAAAGTGAGAAACAAACGAAACCCAGTTACGATGCGATTTAGTTTTTGTATCAAATTGAAATTATTTCCTGAAATTATTTTCAGAGTCAGCTTTATAGTGGAGTCGCACAAGCAAAACATAAGGAATTGTTTCCAGTCTCAATTTTTCTTTTCTTAATATGTTAGTTACGTGAATTTTTGTATTTTTTCGTCAATTTTCTCGAAAAATTCCACTTTTTTTGATACAACTCTTTTTTTTTGTATTAATAATTCATTTTTGACATATGCCAAAAAATAATTTAGTTTTATTTTAGTTTATTTTAATTTATAAGTTTTGATCATAAATTCGTTATCTGCAACCTTAAAAACTCTTAGATATCCACTTTCATTGAAATCGGACCACAATTGGCAAATTCGTCGGCCATATTGAAGCGGCCATTTTGAATTTATAAGTTTTAATCATAAATTCGTTATTTGCAACCTTAAAAACCCTTAGATATCCACTTTCATTGGAATCGGACCACAATTGGCAAATTGGCGCGGCCATTTTAAATTTATAAGTTCTGATCAAAAATTCGTTATTTGCTACCTTAAAAATCCCCAGGTACTGATTTTCTTTGTAATCGGAACACCATTGGCAAATTCGTCCGCCATATTGACGCGGCTATTTTGAATTTATAAGTTCTGATCATAAATTCATTATTTTCTACCTTAAAAACCCCCAGATACCGATTTTCATGGAAATCGGAACACAATTGGCAAAAAGTGGATTTTTTCTAGAAAATTGACGAAAATATACAAAAAATCACGATTTTCTATTCGATTTTTTTCACTTTTTTCAAGTTTATAAAAAAAATTTCTTTCACTATTGGCCAATCAATTTTCAAATTTGAGGTTAATTTTTGAGACTTGTATTAAAAATTTCGACTTGAAATTTTAACCAGTTTATTGCTCACATTATAAAGTATAATTTCTGAAAATTTCATCAAATTTTACTTAAAACAGTTATAACCAAAAACCAAAATTTAGCAGTTTCTTCAGTTTTTAATTTTTTTTTTGAGGTTATGTGTGCAGATTAAAATTTCATTTTGTAACCGCTGAGAGGTAATATCATAATGAACACCCTCAATTTTTTTCGCTTTCTTTGGACCTACACACATACCGAGAAATTCTCATCTACATTTAGAAAGCACGACCAAAATGGTAGATTTTCCACAAAATGGCCCATAACTTACGTAGCGGCGGTTGCCAGTGGTAGAAAATGTCCATTTCGTATAGTATTCGATGTAACTAAAATATTCAAAAAAAAATTTTTGAGACTGGAAACAATTCCTTTTTCACTCAAATTTGATGCTTGTCCGACTCCACTATTGACCAACTTAATTTGTCAGTTTTGATACGAAGAATTTTTATACGCTTTATATTAGCTTCACCTGTATGTATGTGTGTATGTATGTATGTATGTTCTATGTAAACTTCTATATAACCGATCAACTTCAAATTTTGCACATATGCATAGTTCGCGTGACAATGCAATCTGACCATTTTGTAAGAAAATCAAGATGGCGGTTCCAAGATTTTTGCTATTGTGTTCCCCGACCCCCCGACATGGGTATCAAATGAAACGGCATGACAGGTAGAATACAATTAGCTGTATGGCGTCATTCCAAATTCAAAATGGCGGCAAACAAAATGGCGGACTAACTTTTTCTTTACAACCCACTCGATATGGGTATCAAATGAAAGGGTGTGACAATTAAAATACTATTATCTGTGTGGCGTCATTCCAAATTCAAAATGGCGGCCAACACAAAATGGCGGATTATCTTTTTCTTTACCACCCACTCGGTATGAGTATCAAATAAAAGGATGTGATAATAGAATACTTTTCGCTGTGGGGCGCCTTTCCAAATTCAAAATGGCGGCCACAACAAAATGGCGGTTTACCTTTTTCTTTACAACCCACTCGGTATGGGTATCAAATGAAAGTGTATGACGAGTATAGTATAGTAAGCTTTGTGATGTCGCTTTGAATCTAATATAGCGGTCACTACAAAATGGCCGAACACATACATATAATAGACTAAAAAATAGAAAATAAAAAATATAGTTTAAAAAAACTAAAAAATACCCTTTTATTTTAAAATGAACTAAAAAGTAAAAAATAATTTTGAATGTAAAGTTTTTATTGCTCCAGCCAGTATAAGAAAAAAACCTACTTTCGAAATCTAAAAAAGCGTGGGGCGCTAGCTAAAAGTTCCGGTGTTAATAAAATAAGAATATAGATCCGTCAATTGCTCTATTGACCAACTGAAATCCGATGACAGACGGACAAATTTAATTCGAATTCGCATTGGGAGATATTTACTTATATTCGAATTTCATGATTTTCGAATCGCAATCCAGGATAACCCCCCAGAAAGTTTTGGTGACAGTGGAGAGGTTACTTTTCTTAACTTGTTGTCAAATTTGGATATCCTAATGCTGGATTCGCAGAAATTTCTTAGTTTTATATACACTCGACGGAGCGATTCACTCGGAGAACTCTTGTGGTCTTTGTTAATCTTTAATTGTGTTACCTCACCACAGTTTGACTTGAAAATTAACCTTTAACTTCAGTCTTTCATTCGGAAACATTTGTTCGATATCAAGGATCGCAATTTTAGATGTTTAATTGCAATTGAAATGCTCTTTTTGATTGAACACATTATTTTTATTTTAGATGTTTTAATTCTTTACTTAGATAACATTTAACGATATTGTATATTCCTAAAAATGGATTCCACTTACGCATTAGTAGGTAGTAGTCTCAGAAGTTCATTAATTTGATTACTTTATTCATGACTTTTTCATTGTCCTTGTTATCACATATTCTAGTGTATATATTGTTACGCCTTTAATTCGTAAAACAAATTAACAAAAAAAAAAAACATTGAAAACTTTTTCTTATTCCTCAATAAATATTCTAGTGATTGTGAAGTTGGTTTCCAGGAGCTATAAAAATGTTTTGTGTTTTATCAGATCTTAAATATATATTATGTATAATGAAATTTGTTGGATTTGTTCCAATTTATACAAAAATAAACAATATTGAAGTAGGACCACCAAAGATTTTCGGACGAATTTATTCAAATCTTGTTCGATTTCTTGTCCATCTTATTACAGCTAGAATTATATTCGGTTTATCACAATTAAATATTAATGCGATGTTTAGTCATCGATCAACAGATAATGTGAATGTATGGATTCAGTTTATATTTTGTATATTTTCATATAATATTATCCTTATAACTGGTGCATTGAATGGCAAGACACAAATAGCTATTTTCAATAATATCCTTTCAATTGATAATGATTTAATGAAATTATTTTCAATACGATTACGATATAATTTACCAAAAGCATATGTTCTTGCTATAATGCAAACAATAATAGCGCATATTTTGGTACTATACATCGGTGAATCAGACATTGGTGAAAATTCAACATTTGAAAAGATTTTAGTTACAAAATTTTACGTTTTTGAGGGTATAATTAGTATTCCATTTATTATTTATGTTGCTGCAATTCTGGATGTTATTGCAGCTAGAATTAATTTTATTAATAATACATTGGAAAAATTTAAATATCCAAAAGATATTGATTTTGGTACCGATATACTTTATAATATTTTTGATCTTCATCGAAATTTAGTAAATCTTATTGAAATAGTGAACGAGTGTATGGGTATAGGTTTATTATTTTTTATGGGATTCACCTTTTATAGCATTACTGTGCAACTTTATGTTGAATTTAATATCGTATCAGATGGTATTTTAAAATTTAGACTAATTTCAACTGCTTTTTGGGTTTGGTTGGATATATTCATTATTATTATTTTATCGGTGGCATGTGATAATGTACAAAAAGAGGTGGGTATTAAATAATACATAAATTAATTTCGAATATATTGTATTTTTATAATATTTATGTTAATAGCTTAAATAATTTAAAAAAATTGTAATTCAGGGCATCCCAACCTGTCGTCCGCGAGAACTAAATGAAGATGAATGAAAGGGTGGATGCAAGGTCCGCCGCCCCCTCCTTAAGCACTTTCCAGACTCTTAATAATCTATCCTGTCCTCTATTTCTTCCTTCGAACCAAGCTAACTACTACAGTCTTCCCCCGAACATAACGCCTAGGCATTATATTCGGGAGAGTTCTTTTTTTCTTTGTTTTAAAACTATGAATTTTTTTTCGAATAATAAATTTAACTCCTTATAAAATAAAACGCCTATGCAGTTTATTTAAATATGAGTTTTTTTATTCTAAAATTCAATTATATTAATGGATGTCTACTTTCGTCGTACTCGTTCTTATAGTAATAAGGGGCCATATCTTTTCAAAAATCCTTACAACTAAAGATAAAAATTAGAAAAATCACACAATTTATCAACCAAAAACAAAAATTTCCCCAACTGATTCAACCACAGTGGCCTGCAAAATCCAGTGAACTAAGTTCAGCTGAACTGAGCACAAAAACAAACTGTGAAACAGTATTGACTTGAGCTAAAGCTCAAAATTACTGCTCAGGTTCAGCTGAGCGAAAGCTCAAATCGACACTGTGAAACCGGGCATAAGGGTTTTTTATTTTGTTGAAAGGTCTAGTTTCAGATGGTGTAGAAAAAATTAACATGACTATGGACAAGTTTGCCAGGAAACGCGAAAAACTTAAAAAATTTGATTTCAAAACGTTATTTTTCAATCATTGTTTTAAATTTCTCATTATTTACTAAAATTTAGAATTGAAATCCTTGAATAATGTAAGATAGAAAATAATTAGTTTTCTTTGAATACTTCCTAGAAAAAAATGTACTTTGCTCAATTCAAATAAAGGACCCCGCGGAATCTGTATGGGAAATGGGTCCCGATCAAATTGGCCCAAATTTTACTCACTTATAGTATTCGGCGAGTAGATAAAAAGTGCCCATGGACTCACAGCAGAAAAAACTCCCGATCGCGAGAAATGATCGTATCGGGCCATGTTATATATACATATATACATTTTATATATACATATATGTAAATATACTTGTTATATATATGGATATATATGCAGGGTGTTTAAAACCACCCGTGCCACCCAATTTTCTGACAAAGTCTCGATTGAAAAAAACCCCATTTTTTTCACGGATTCTGATTCTCCCGCCCCTCAAAGTGGGGGTGGGCGGGCCGTCAATTTCTGTATGGTCAGAAAGATTTTCAAAAAATAATGAACACGTGTTTTTTGTTTTTTTTTCAATCGAGACTTTCCCGTTTTCGAGATAGGGCGTTTTGAATTTTGGTTATGGGGAAAAAATGTAGCTTAATGATTTAGAATAAAAAGGTAATGAGACAACCTTCGATTTCCACAGATAGGGTATCTTTGTAATCGTTAGAACTCGGCTGTCATTTAATTAATAAAACCAATAGTGTACCATGGGATACACAGAAATAAAGAGGTTTATTTGTAAAAAAAAATATGAAAAAAAACAAGTATTTGCCACATATTTCATTGTTACTCAAAAAGTATATCGTTAAGGTCCTTTGTTCTGAACTTTTTTAGCATCCTCAAAAGTTACCTGAAAATTTCTTGAAACACGTCAGGTCTCCAGCTGGTTTGGTTTTTTGATATCTGCCATTCAAAAATAGGTATCAACCCTTTATTTCAACGATTTTTCTCCCTTTTTTCACTCTAATTCAAAAAGTAGGTCGTTAAAGTCCTTTTTTCTGAACTTGTTTAACATCTCCTAAAGCTGATTAAAAAATTCGTGGAACACTACAAGACTCCAGCTGTCTTGTTTTTTTTGCTATTTACGATTCAAAAATGAGTGCAACTCACTGATCTGTTTTTACTGTTTTCAGTGTTTCAAAATACTAAAAACAGATCAGTGAGTGACACTTATTTTTGAATCGTAAATAGAAAAAAATACAAGGCAGCTGGAGTCTTGGAGTGTTCCACGAATTTTTTAAGCAGCTTTTGGAGACGTTAAACAAGTTCAAAAAAAATTTAAAACAATGATTGAAAATTAACTTTTTGAAATCAATTTTTTTTCAGTTTTTCGCGTTTCCTGGCAAATTTGTCCATAGTCATGTTAATTTTTTCTACACCATCTGAAACTAGACCTTTAAACAAAAGAAAAAACCCTTAGATTTTGTAAAAAAAAATGTTTTTAGAACATGGGCATTTTCGGCTGAAAATAAGGTCTCTTTTTAGGTTTAAATTCAAAATAAAACGTAAAAATAAATATTTTAATTCAAAAAAATTACAGCGTATTTGGGACTAAAAAGGTAAGTTTCCAGAAAATTTCGTGAACAATTTTTTTTAATGGAGATAAAAATCAAAAACAAATACACTAGTTTTTTCGATTTTTCTCGGAAATTTGAGGTTATGTGAAAAAATGGTTTGTACAAAAGTTGTAGATCTTTTTATTACCTACAACTCCTATATTTAATTTTTTTTGATAGGAGGTCTAGTTTCGTGAAAAACGATTTTCACCCCTTAAAGTTACCCCTATTTCACCCTCGTAACTCAGATCGACTTGAATTTATTTTTCTGGTTGGCTGTTAATAATTTTTATAATTTTTGCCTTTTTAAAAGGTATCTGCACTGGCCTATAAGCGTTGTGTTCGAATAAAACGCTCACTAGGCGTACTACTCACACAAAACACCCAGGCGGTATGTTCGGGCGAAGACTGTAGACGTTGCACATTAGACTCCGATTATGAGACTACACTGAAGTTCGTTGGCTATCGAAGGGCAATATTCTGGGAAGATTATTTGAACTGAGAAACAAGTTGGACCTTTTCTAGCCAATAAGAAAATAACAGAGCTACCAGAGCAGTTTTCTGACTGGAAATGTCAGATTTGTTTATTATCTAGTGAATATTTTTACATATTTGAATAAACTAAACTTACCGTTGCAAGGTTCTCAAAACATAATCTGTTCAGTCGTAGGAAACATTTTTATGTATGAAGACAAACTTCGTGCCTTTATTTGCAAACTTTAATTATTTTACCTATCCAGTTGGCGAAAAAAATATTATTCTGTGTGTTTGTGACATAAATCCTACTAAAGATGACGTGACCATCGCGAATATAGTATATGTGAACGCCCCTATTCCCATACATTACGTTTACATGCTTTCTTGAGTTCTTGAAATTTTCTTTAAAGTAAAGTT
Organism: Thereva nobilitata; assembly: GCA_963855945.1. Classification (NCBI taxonomy): domain Eukaryota; kingdom Metazoa; phylum Arthropoda; class Insecta; order Diptera; family Therevidae; genus Thereva; species Thereva nobilitata. Next base: position 96,561,311 of record OY979698.1, read on the forward strand.
GCGTTTTCGGTGTCACTTATACTTGACTTCAAATTGTCTTGAAATTTTCTTGAACTGACATTTGACTTTTCCTTTTATAACATAAACCAGCTCCATATGATAATTTTAATTACTTTAAAATATGTATAGTATCAAAAATATACATTCACTATATCAATTATAGTTTTTACCTTCTTCTTGTTCCAACTACAAAAAAACATATGACAAATTTCAAGTATCGAAGCAGCGTTTACATGACGTTTTTCAAGTCAATCAAAGAAATTTTTGTGATTTACTTGACTCAAGTATAGTACTTGAAGTCAGGATGAGTTTACATGCATATTTTGTTACTTGAAAGCTACTTTAAGTATATACTACAAGTAAGCATGTAAACGTAATTAATAGTCACCTTACTTTTTTTCATCTCACATTTTTGTTCACGTCACTTTTTTAAAGTGGTATTCTAGTAGTCGAGTGAAAGGCAAAAAGTGATAGACAAAATGTGTCAGCACTTGTTAAAAAATGGCGACAATAAGGGATAAATTAAATCTTTTAGAGCTACTCTGCATGTCGTAAACGAACATTTCATTTTTTTTTAACAATTTAATAGATTTATTTCTCTTCAGATTTAGACAATATTTCACTTATTCCCATATTCCCGATTTCATTCACCTGAATTCTTTTCACTCACTCAAAAGTCGTTCACTTTGTAATCGGTATTCCCGTTTTCACCTATTTTCAGGTGATGCGATGCAATGCGTTACTCGAATAGCTGTCATAATTTCGTGTTTCTGTATACAAAATTTGATGAGATTTTTCAGTAGTTGTTTGTTCCAAAGCCTACCATATTTTCATATTTCTCCTCCATTCACCCAAAATTCGCCCAAAATTTATGGGTGAATTGCGAGTGAAATGAATGTATGGGTAAGTGAATGTGAGTGAACGCGGGTGAATATCGGGAATACGAATTTCTGTCCCTCGCCGGATTTCGACGTGTGGGTGAATTTGGGAATATGGGCATCAATGTTCGTATTTTTTCCTGAGATTTTAGAACGCATGCCCTTATTCTAGTTGTCACTTCATCATAGTGAGAAATGTCACCTTTAAATGAGGAGCGCCAGAACAAAAACCGATAAATCCCATTTTGACATTATTTTTTTTATGATGGCAATTGGTTGTTTTCGTACATATATATAACCATCGTTCATCGAACCTGTTCAGAAACGGCTAAATCTGCTTCAAAAACCTTCCCAAAATCACTGACCTGAACATAAACCGATAAATCCATTGAGGGTGTCAACACTAGTATTCCTTCAGCAGCAGCAGAACCGGTTTTACAACTTAATCTAGGTCTATACTGGTATTCTTTCATCGCGGGTAACGTTCTTGTCTTTACGCGGAGATATCTACGTGCGTTTCGATAATTATATTTGGTATCCACGAGTAATAAGAGTAAGCAGAAGCACATTGTGTATGGGTTAAGTTTTTAGGCCGAATTTTTCTGGTGAACATGTTACTACACTAACCTCTTATGCTCTTTCTATACCTCTCTCATAAAAAACCGTTTCTGCTGCTGCTGAAGGAATACTAGTGTAGATTGGGCCAAGGGTATCCAATTATATCCAATGATATATCAAATTAGTCTGATTAAAAACCGATAAATCCATTTTGTTTTTTATAATATCTCAACAGGTACCGCACACAGGAATGTGGTATTTAGGTTTCCACACTGTGTTATCAACACCAATAAATTGGTAAACTTCGTTCACCTCTAAATTATAAAGCCATATACTTGCACAGATTTTTTCAATTTCCCAAAAAAAACTTAAATGTGATTTATCGGTTTTTGTTCCGACGCTCCTCAAATATCAAATAAGAAAAATCTCACTTACAAACATCAAGTAAGAACAATTGTCACTAAATTCGCCGTTTCTCGATATCAGTGACAACTGCAATTCGCCTTATCTCACTAAAATGTTACTTTTTTAGAGAACCATAATAGCATTTTTGTCTCACTTCGCCATTTGTCACCATAAGTGACAACCGGAATAAGCGCCAATATGAAAAAAACAATACGTTCAATAACGGTTCTTTAAATAAATTTGTAGTCCGGGGAAATTAGTAAAAAAAAACGCGCGAAAGGAGACAAAATTCGGAAATGGCTGAAAATTGGTCCACAGCTTCCTTGGGACTTTTTAAGAAAACAATTTCGAAATCACAAAAAAAAACAAAATGGCCGCCGGAAATATAGCGGGTTTCCGGTGTTTTCCTTGTATCTCGGTTTCTATAGGTCGTACAACCCCGTACAAAGGCCCTAAATGTTGACAATGAAATTCTCTACAACTTTAGTTCTTACAAAGATGTTGACCCGATTAACCCTATCACAGTTATTCAAGGTCAAAGTTTCCAAAAATCACTTTTTGGCGAAAACATCACTCAAAAACTGGTTTTTTCGAAAAAAAAATTTAATCAGTCAATACGAAACGTTATTGCCTACAAAAAAGCCTTTTGTCATTTTTTCGAAAACTTAACCCTTTCGAAGTTATTCAAGGTCAAAATTTCAAAAAATCAGTTTTTGGTCAAAAAATGACTCAGAAACTGATTATTAAGAAATTTTTTTTTCTATTTATACAAAAGATTATTGCCTACCTTAATGACACCCTTGCCTTTTTTTCGAAAAGTTTTCGAAAAATTTTGCAAAAATCAATTAGTGATTTTTTGGCCGAAAAGTGATTTTTTGGAAAATTTGACCTTGAATAACTTCGAAAGGGTTAAGTTTACGAAAAAATGACAAAAGGCTTTTTTGTAGGCAATAACGTTTCGTATTGACTGAACAAATTTTTTTTTTGAAAAAACCAGTTTTTGAGTGATGTTTTCGCCAAAAAGTGATTTTTTGGAAACTTTGACCTTGAATAACTTTGAAAGCGTTAATCGGGTCAACATCTTTGTAAGAACTAAAGTTGTAGAGAATTTCATTGTCAACATTTAGGGCCTTTGTACGGGGTTGTACGACCTATACAAACCGAGATGCAAGGAAAACACCGGAAACCCGCTATATTTCCGGCGGCCATTTTGTTTTTTTTGTGATTTCGAAATTGTTTTCTTAAAAAGTCCCAAGGAAGCTGTGGACCAATTTTCAGCCATTTCCGAATTTTGTCTCCTTTAAATGCTAATTTCCCCGGACTATTGGCCGGTGTGTTGCGCTTCTTTGTGGAATGATCATACCAGAAAGATAGTGGTAATGATTTAAAAGTGGGTCTATCACATCCACATCCAACTATGTTGAAGGTACTCGGAGAGGTTTTGAATATTTTTGAGAGGGAACTTTGTTCCTTGGTAATAAAATTTCTTTCGTCGTCTGAAGAGATGGTGGACCAGCATCAATGAACATTCCGTCTACTTGCTTTCGTCCGCTTTACTATGGCTGCATTTTACGTCCTTCGATATCTCATGGTTTTTCTCCATAAGGCAACAAGACAATCAAATTGTCACGCAGGTGACTTCGAGAATACGAAAGGTGGTTTTGTCACATTTTATGATAGGTGACTGGCTATGGGAGTAGGGGCCAAATTATGAGGAGTAATCTACAAATGCTCGTCGATGGATTCCAGTGTAAGGATGGATAAGAATTAGTTTCTCTTGAACAGTTTTGGTGTAAAAATGCAATTTCAAATTCTACAGTTCGTGGATTCGCCTTTACACAATATCTTCTATGGTCTTCTCCACAACTTATCTATGCGAACAAAGGTTAACGGCTTTGATTAAAATTAAGAACTTGTTCAGAAATCGATAGGAATCAAGTATTCGTGCAGCTCTGAGAAACAGTATTAGCTCCTGCTGAACTTGTAAAAAGGATGCAAGCTCAGAAACAACATTGATTCTCTAATATAAATATATATTCAAATATTAATAGTTTTAACTAAACGTTATGATTAAAATTTACTTTATTTATTTTATACATTGGGGCACCCCTAAACTAAAAATTCCTAGTGTCCCTGGTTGAAGAAAGGTTAGGACCCATTGCTGTAATTGTTTATCCGTAATCAATAAAGTAAAAGACTTGAATACCATAGCAACTTCCTGATAAACATACTTTAATTGTTTTACGCCATTGAAGCATATTTCTTTTCTACAAGTACTTTACATAATTTGTTTAATTTCAGAAACAAATATCGAGCATAGTTCTTCTTAAGCAAATTAATATTAGAAATTGACTTTTAATTTTATTTTAACATATTTATGCCACACGAATTCCAGTTTTTTAGAAACTTTTACAACAGTTCTGAAAATGCATTACATATTATCCGATATTAAATTTTTATTAGTTTTATTAAAATTAATTGGCATAACACCATTTTATAGTGTTAAGAATTATAATTATACTACAATAGGACCTCCAACAATTTTATCGAAAATTTACTCATATTTTATTCGATTTACAATTTACATTTTAACAATTGCCGTATTAAATAATGTTACACAGTCTGGTCTTAGTTCTGTTTTTAGTTTTCGTGCAACAGACAATGTTAATTTTTGGATTGAATTTGTTTTTTGTATTTTAACTTATATAACAATTCTTATTACATGTGCATCGAATAGTAAAAAACAAATAAAACTTTTTAATAAAATAATTTTTATAGATAAATCAATTAATAAATATTTTTCTAAACGTTTACGATATAAATTCCCAAAATCGTATATATTATTTATGTTAATTATGTTCGTTGCAAATATTTTTAAAATAGCAATTAAAATTAATAAACGTTTGATAAGTAGAATTTTTCCTGCAACAATTTATTCAGTTCAAGATTTTATAAGTATTTTATTTTTAATATATGTAGCAACATTATTAAATATTATTTGTGAAAGATTTATTTTTATTAATACATTATTAGAAAAATTTCAATCATCATCAATAATTCAATTAGAACTTGATAGTGATAAGCTACGAATGTTATTTGATATTCATACAAAAATAATTAATGTTGTTGAAATAGTTAATGAATGTACGGGTGTAGGTTTATTATTTTTAATGGGTTATACATTTTATGGATTAACAACAATTTTATTTATACAATTCGAATTAATATGGGAAGATTTGTACAGCTTAAGATTTGCTTTCTTAAGTATTTGGGCATGGAGAAATATTACGAAAATAATAATATTAACGATTGCTTGTAATAATGTTCAAAGAGAGGTTGGTGGTAATTAATATTATTATAAATGTTATTTAATATAAAAAAACTATTGTTTCGAATTTTTTAAATGTGTTTATTATGAAAATTAAAGCACCAAATAATCTGCTATTTAATTAACAAAACTAGACGTAGAATTAATTTTTAATTGATGCGACAAGAATCAAATATCAACTATAGGCTTGCGTTTTAATTTAAAGACTTGTAGTACTAAGGGTTACCCTTTGTGCCTAGAATTTTTACAAAAGAAAAAACCAATACTAAATGTACGAGTATAACTTTAATTACAACATTAGCCTAATAAAATTGTTTGGGTTAACTCCTTCTTTCATAATGGAAATAAATTACTACTTAAACAAAACGACATTAATCTAATAAGTGAAAAGGGCTGGTCCACGATTAACAAGTTGGTAATTTGATTACACTACCATAACAAATAACCAATTATCAGAATACATTGAAATTTGTAGGACTATATAGACTAATTTATCTATTCATTATCCATATTTGGAGACAATGTCGAATTTAAAGGACGTTGAACAAATTACAAACATTTTAAAACTGCATGGTGCATTTCCATTTTACAATTTTGTCAATTCATTCAAATTAGTTGAACGTCATGAACCAATTTATAAATTTTACTCAATTTTCGCAACTTTGTGCGTTCAATGTTATACCGTTTACTTTATCTATCACTTCATACGATTCGAAGGCAGTATCCATCCCTTATTTCTTGTTAGTGACACCACAAGTTCTTTTAATCAATTACTTGAAACAGTTTTATGTGCAATTACTGTTTCAATAACATCATTGATGCTTGCTTTTAAATTTCAAGGCCAATTGGAGATACTTAATAATATTTTAGATATCAATGAGATTATCTTTATTAAATTTAAAGATAAGCCTGTATTTGAAAAATCTTTTAATTTATGGATTACGTGCTTTCTGATTCTTGCATTTCTTTTAACATTCACCGTTTTCTTCTGTTTAAGAGTATCCACCTTGGACGAATGGATAATACTGTATATACCATATTTTATACAATCTCTACTATGTGGATCTTATTCAACATATTTTGTTAGTTTAACAAGAATAATTACTGCACAATTAAAGTACCTTAAGGAATTGATTAAGTCTGTAAGTGATGGCCGACGACATCTTGAACCTAGAGAATTTTTCGATATATTTCTTGTACATAAAAAGTGCGAGGAAGTTATAAATATGATGAACGAATTGAATGGCCCATTTTTGCTATTATACATGGCATATTTATTTTATACTCTAACCAATGAAGTCTATATATTCTGTAATAATTTTGAAAGTGAAGGTTTCATGCTTAGAAGACCATCTGGGTTTGTATGGTCAATTTGTTTTACATGGATTTTATCAGAACTCTGTTTTGGGTGTGGAGCTGCGGGAGATGAGGTAAAATGCATTAAAAGCATATGTATGATGAGTTTTTGATTGAAATTTGAAGCGTATCTCAAGAAAATGTATAATAAGATAATTCAATTTTCTATATTTTTTTTACAATAAATATTTCATCCTAAAAAGTTAAGTTTAATTCTAATCCTTATTGTATTTTTATTTTCAGGCAAATAAAACGGCGCAAATTTTATCCAGAGTGTATGGAAAAGGCAAAGAGTACCAAAATATTGTAATTTTCAAACTATTATTAATTAAATAATTATTTTTAAAACAATATTTATTTTTTAGATCGATAAATTCTTAACAAAAAGTATCCGTCAAGAAATTAAATTCACGGCATATGGATTTTTTGTGATTGATAATTCTACTTTATTCAAGGTATAAAAAGCATTTTTTTTATAAATTTAATATGTCTAATGGTTTAAACGATTTATTTTCTAAAAACCGCATTTTTTGGAATATATATATATTATTAGTGATAGATTATTTAGCAAGAGACTGTATGAAAATTTGTGTTTTGTAATACTGTTGCATAGTAGAATAGATTTCAATCATTACTTATTCATATTTACACATTTTAAGAGCACTGATCAACACTGGACAACAAAAAAAAATATTTTTAACTTTTTCCTCTTTTAATACCTGTGACATACTATACTTTCATTATGATGGTAACTTTCATTATGATGGTCAAGGAAATGATGGGGTGACACATTACACTTTACTTTCATTTGCATCTGGAATATCAAGTGAGGATATAAACCTGCGTGTTTTTTTGCTTAAATTTTAAGCTGTTTTAATTTGGAATATTTAAAAAAATATTTTTTAAAGTAGTAAAGAAAATATCCTTGCAAATTTTTCCTTAACTAACGTGAAATCAAATTATTTTATTTTAAAATGTAGTTTCCAATTTTCCAACAGATGTCACTTAGCCAAAATTACAGTCCAAATGAAAGTAAAATACTTTCATTTTGGACTTTCATTATGGTGGTTTTTTGCCACGATAATGAAGGTTACTTTCATTATGATGGTATATGTGTCACATGTAAATCTGCATGTAGTTTTGAACATATTTGAATGTGCTGATATCGAATACGATTTTAGTTTCTTTTTAACAGCTCTTGTTTTCGAATATATGAATTTAAACTACCCTTACTTAGAGAGACATCACGCAGAGTGGTGCAGCTTAATCACACAGGGCGAACTCTAAATTTTTCGTCCCCCTATTTCCGCAACTAACCAAAAAATCGCTAAAACGTATGTGATTCTCTGTCACTATTTTAAAAGAATTCAATATAAAACGTCTTTCTTAAATCAAAATTTTAATCTGCAACTTCCTTAATAGAACTCTAGATTTGTCATTTCAAGAACATTCCTTCACAACTGGCATTACTTATGGGAGCTGTGAGGAATAATCTCAGAATTATACTAATTTTAGGGAGCCTTCTTTCAAGTTTGGACTCAAAAATAAACTTTAAGGTCCAATTCACAATGAGAGCTTCAAGCCTCAAGCTTCAAATTTTTTTACGATAGTTTCAGGTTCATTTGAAGCTTGCAGCTTGAAGCGGTGAATGTGAATCATTGTACATGAATCCTATAATCCTAAATATTTGAAGATTGAAGCTTGAGGCTTGAAGCTCTCATTGTGAATCAGGTCTAATAAATCTAGTGGGTCGGAATCACCAAGTTATTATTTGCGTTCATTGAGACTTTTTGACAGTTCTTTTCTGCTCACAATTTCTCTGCTCTGTGTTTTTTGAGCTTGCTCTGGGTTGGGAATTCTCACTTTTTCTGCTCCACCAAATTTGTAGGAGCAGGCAGAGCAGCAAAATTCTTCTTCTTCTTTTTCTTTTGACAATTGTAAAATCGAAAACATGAAAAATCGGAAAATTGATTTATGAATGATTTATTCGGAAAATACTTGGAAATATTAAAACTTAAACATTAATATTTATAAAAATAACACTTCGATATTGTTCAGTTGTTTTTATTAGCATATATTTCTTCTTCTAAAATTGTCATTCGTATCTAACCTCTAAAAACGGAATTTAGAGCAAAGTTGAGCAGAAAAGTGTTTTTTGAGATTGTTGCTATTTTCTGATTTTTTCTGCTCTGACATCAATTTGGCAGCTGCTCCCAACTGGGCTGCTCTGCTCTGCTCTGAACTTTTTAAGCAGTCATCGAACACACTTATTTATTACAGTCTATTGTAGCTCCGATCGATCTGCTGGAGCTGCAACGATCTCAACTTCCGTCGCCAAAAATGTGCCTCCTCCTATTTGATGAGCTGGGGAACATAGCGGACTTGTCCACTATAACCGATTTTTTTTTAATTTTTTTTTGTACGCTCTTAGCCTACGTCTATAGACCCCTGGAATATTTTCATCCAAAAACGGTTCAAACCATAGAAAACATTTTTTAAAAATACTGATTTCGTTCATAATTGGACTTTTCCTGTTAAAAAATGTGCTCTAGTGTAAAAATCAATTATTGGACAAGTCCGGCTATGTACCCCAGCTCCTGATTTCATTTTGAAGGTTCAATAGAAATGCCAAGGTCTTCCCACAATCTTTTAGATTAGAGTAACTGAATTCCTTTCGTTTCTCTTCCAATACCGCCTGCGCTTATTTTCTGTGCTCCGTACTGTTGTATATGTTAAGCTTTGCAAATAATTTTGGGCTTCATTCATTTCACGCAGCACCATTTTCCAGAGGCCCAAGAAACAGAGAAATAAAAAATATAGTTTAAAAAAACTAAAAAATACGCTTTTATTTTAAAATGAACTAAAAAGGAAAAAATAATTTTGAATGTAAAGTTTTTATTGCTTCAGCCAGTATATGGAAACAACCTACCTTTCGAAATGTAAAAAAGGGTGGGACTCTTTACCTATATTCTTATTTTATTAACACCGGAACTTTTCGTTCTCGCAGAACAGAATCGTACTTTGCCAGTTCTAAAAAGGTACCTCTATTGGCACTGTTGTAATCTTCCCTTTGGCCACGTTACGCCAAATTTTGTTTTGTAAGGAATCTTATTATATGAAACATTCTGGTAAGAATTTCATGCCATTTTTTAATTTCTCAAATGCGTAAAACTTTCTCGCCATTTGACAATGTGCGCCAACACCATTCTCGTTGTAGCCGCCGTTCGTCTTGACAAATTTTTGTTCGGTATGATAGAATCCGTGACTGAATCTGACTGAATCGTGCGTGGTACTGCTGACTCTTCAGCAAGGTCTGTATTATTGTGCTGAACGGACTATGGGGCCACGCTAGTAATCGCATGTTTCAATCTACATATATTTTCAGGCCTTTTTCCAATATCGTTTCCGATAAAGTGTATCCAGTTGTTGTGGTTATAGTTTGTTATGGTTTTGCAATTCGTAGTATCAAATACAGATCGTAGCAAGTCTTCAGTGAGACGTGCTAGACCTGACGCTGCAGCCAGGGCAATCTACTCAATGTGGTAATCCTCAACAACTAATGGTAGACATTTCGTGTTTAGACTCGTTTTAGTCGTATCCCCGTCTCGCCCGGTATGGTACATTTGGAGAAAATTATAATTTTGTATAGATAGAAAAGTAGATCTGATACACAATGAAACTAATATTTTTTATTGTAATCAGTGCCTTAGATATACCCTATTAAATTGGAGGAAACAATTTTTTGTGTTGACCAGTAGTGTTATTTTAAAATTATACGACAAGCGTTTAACTTACACATATTTTTTATTATTTTTTAGATTGTGTCTGCAGTAACAACTTACTTGGTGATTTTGATACAATTCAAGCAGCTTGAGGATTCGAAAGCGCCATAAATTCTTAAAGGGTTTTATTGATGGTTGAAATTCAATTATTGTTATATTTATAAACAAAATGTATGTCGTTGATGTTCTTTAACAAAATTCAAAAGCTAACATAATGTTAAAAATGTTTGATTTAAATAAAGCACAATGTTTGTCAACTGTTTTGATTCTTATATTGAAATTCTTGCATTTAAACAAATTATTAAATCATTCATTTTTATCATACATTTTTATCATTTTTATCATATCATTATGTTTTGCTTTTTTCAAAATATAATTCTGTCAACTACAAAGATGCTTATAAAAGAGAGCTGCCGTGCAAAGGACAAAAGACCTACATATACAAAAAGCACGATTCGAGAAAAACGCGATCAAACTTTTCAAAATACTTCAAACCGAAGCAAATAAAGTAAATGTTCAAATTGACGTTTAATTAATAAGTACAATCAACCCAAATTTTTTTTTAAGGATAATTATAAATATTTTATTTATATCAAAAAAATGCATACAAAGCCATTTTGACCTATAATGCATATAGGTCATTTGTCCTTTGCACGGCACAGTGTGGAGCAACATCAGAGACAAAGCTAATAGAACTGTGCAATTTAACGACAGAAGAGTGTAGGACAAAAGTGAGAATACGAGGTTGTAACTCAATAAACTTCCTTCATAAATCAGGTCTGCGACAAGGACTGCGATTTCACTAATACTTTTTAACATTGGTCTGGAAGAATGGATAAAATAGCATCTTCACAAGAAACATTCAGATACTACCCTTCGCAGAGGCAAAGTGCAAGACGTAAAGGAAACCTTTTCAAGAATTGTAGAAAGCTTAACAAAGTTCAATCTAAGAGTAAAGCCGCATTTACATCCCAAAGTCAACGCCTTTTGAAGCTCTTTTATCGAAAAGAAATGTGTATGCTTTTAAGTAAAGGCCCAACTATGCATGGCATAAGCGCATATGTCAAAACGCCAAAAAATATCGAAAGTCAGCATTATGTCAATCAAAACATATTACCGCCTATGCATAACATAAGCGACATAAAGTTTATGTACAATCTGCGCTGTGAAAGTGAAAATTAATTTTGATTTATATATGTAGATATTTTTATTTCTCCATACTTGCACAAAAATCACTTGCTCTAATAAACAGCAATAAACATAACCTTGCTTTTCCTAATGTTGTCATGTCACGTTCGACCCAAGTCGCATTCATTATGTTTAACGAATGTTTAACAAAAGCTTTTATGCCGTGTTATGTCAATCGTAGCCACTTTCATAACAAGTTCTGGTTCCGAACTTGACATATGCACTTGGCATATGCGCTTATGCCATGCATAGTTGGGCCTTAAGATCTGAAACTTTCGTGCAACGGACAAAAAAAGCATACAAATTTCTGTGCGATAAAAGAGCTTCAAAGTGCACTTTCGCGTTGACTTTCGAATGCAAATGCGGCTTAAATGACACAAAAGCAAAGTAACATGATATATATGAAACATTAATCTGCCTAGTTCTATGCTACGGTCTGAGGTTGGGACATTGACCAAACAAACACAATATCAGCTACAAATCTTTGAAAGGAAAATCGTAAGAATATTTGGTCTGGTAAGGTATAACCAAAACGAATGGCGCATTAGAAGGAACGAGGAGCTTGAAGAAATGTATGACGAAATAAATATAGTTACACGCACGTAGGACGACCAAGAAATAGGTGGATAGATGATGTGGTAAGCGCTAGGGGATATACGAAAACTTCGTATAACAAATTGGAGGCCACTAGAAAGACGTAGAGACGACTGGAAGAACATACTTCAAGAGACCCGATTCCTACAAGAGCTATGGCGCTATTTAAGAAGAAGATCGACATCTGGGGCCATATTTGGTTTCTCGAGTCGATATCGATTTCTGTCGATAAGCAAAAATTCACATTTTACAACACCAAATCGACGACGCACAGTGGGCTCGAACTCGGCAAAACGCGCGCATACGCATTTACGGACGCAGAAATCATATTAAAATTGCTATACAAACACTTCTTTATGTTTTTGAGGTCGCTGATTTGGAATTTGAGGTCAAAAACGTGTTTTAACCAATTATAGGTGGCGCCACCGTCGATTTTTTATATTAATTTAAATATATTGTGCTGTTTGATGTGGTTATATAGGTTTTTGAGGTCGCTGATTCCAAATATGACGTCAAAAAGGTGTTTTGGACAATTATAGGTGGCGCCACCGTCGATTTTTATATTAATTCAAGTAGAATGTGCTATTTTATGTGATTATATGGGTTTTTGAGGTCGCTGATTTTCAATTTGAGGTCAATAACAAATTTTAAACAATTATAGGTGTCGCCACTGTCGAGTTCTGTTGAATTTTATTACTCGAAGCAATTTGGTATGTTTCTACAGGTTTTTCGAACTATATTCATTCTAAATTTTAAAGAAAAACAACAATATAGTAAAAATATTTTTTTCATTCTATATCCAGCAATATTTAATAAATAATTAACTGTTCGATCTATAAATTAACAAGTAAGAAGACAAAATATTAACGTTCAAAGTGTACTTTTTGAATCATTTGAGAGTTTCAACAGTAATTCTAAAATGTCAGTTTGTCTTTCACACAAAACCCATTTTCGACGATCCAAGTTTCAATCTCATCAATCATTTGTTTATCACTTTTCGACTTGCCGAAAAAAATTTTGTAGAAAAACAACCTTCGTAAATCTGAAAACCAAGTTTTATCAGAATCTCATAGTTCATAAACACAAAACATCAATTAACAACAATATAAAATAAGAAAACCATAATGCAACCTGTTTTCTCCATTTTTTAGATGTACAACTTCAAATTTTAACTATTAGACACTTCTTCGACAACTCGGTGCGAAAAAAGTTGATGCTAACTTCCTCTGAATGCATAAACAAACTTAAACTTTGAGAGCCACAGCACTGACATTTAAAAAACAAGGGATGAGACTGTGCACACTACTTACCGACAGATGGTAACTTAGTAGATGAAAAATCATATATGGTGCAAGAAAAAAGCATTTCAATACGTATATATTTTCCTTTTAACACGTTGGAATATTTTATTTTACCAGAAACAAAAAGTATGAATATTTGATTTTCGGTATTTTATAAAAATGAAAATGTTTGGACCTCCACCAAGGCCAATCTTGCAGGTCTTTGCAGCTGGAAATTAGATGACATGTTTTTGAATGTTAGAACTTTTTTTTCGTACAAATCTCATCGCTGCACTCCACTGCACAAAAAAGTTCTGATCTTTTTAATTGTAAAAAAACATTTTTCTTTACAATAATCAGTTTAATGCAGCCAATTATATCCATGCAAATATTGGCTCATGAAACTTTATGGAATTATAAAGCAAAGATAGACCTTTATTTTCCTCAAAAAATCATTACCGCACATCATTGCATACAAAAGATAAGGTAAAGGCATCAGTAGTTGACCACTTAAGAGCGCTTTCAAGTAAATATGTCGTTTTCACCTTTCAATTTAATCAGAGCAAAGGCTTAAGGCGTTTAGCAAATTAAGTTGTATTTCTAAATGAAGGAACAACAATTTCTATTTTAAATTTAATTGACTATTAGAATTAGGGGAAAAAATTATGCAAGTAAGTACTTGTCCCAATAATTGACCATCGGTGACAACGAGAAAATTAGTAGATGACCATGTGCTGTATTAGTAATTGACCACGTAGGAAAATAATAATATAAAGAGGATAGGCCTCTTGATAAAAATGTTTAAGAGTAATTAGGCACTTTTTTATGGAATATTAAAAAATAAAATCGTTACAATGAAAACTTCAGTAATTAAACACGGCGACACCCACGTTTAAGTGGGTGACGTTTTTCCGGGTCGCTTGTAGAGCTCACTTTATTTTTGAGATCTTCTGCGTTCTATTTTTCGCCAGGTTGTGTCCGAGATCCAGTGTTGCTGGTTTCTTTGGACATAACCGATGCTTGTTTCCGCTGCTGTTATTATTACACCCTTTGTTGTGTTCCACAGCTCTTCAATATTTGTGTCGTCAGAAACGGTTTGCTGGTTTAAGATTTGTTGCAGTTTCCCAGCAAATTCTCGCCTTTTAATGCTCTCCCGCAGAAGGTCTACGATAAATGGTCTACGGTTTATGGCATCGCGTTGAACGTTTCTGATTGCTGACTAGATGTTGGTCACTTCCAGTGTCTGCTCCCCTCAAGCTTCTGACATTCTCCAGAATAGTTCTCCATCTCCAACTGACGGCCACGTAATCTATCTGATTTCTCGTTCTACCGTCGGGCGAGGTCCCAGGTCTCCATGTGTATCTTCTTGTGACAAAAGTAAGTTCGACCTACAATGAGTTGGTGGGAACTACAGAAGTCAACGAAAAGCTCACCATTGTTATTGGTATCTTGGCTTAGGCCTTGATTTCCAATTGTGTTTTCAAGTTGTTGGGGCCGAGACTGATGACCAGCTAATGAGGCTGGACCTGGCTTCCTTGGTAAGTATTACGCCAACGCCATTCCTACGGTTTTCAGTTTATTTTCTCCAAGAATATAAGGACTCACCGTTTGGGCAGACAAGTTTCCCCCGCATCGGGCCATCTGGCCTCGCTGAGTCCCATGACCTTGATTTTATAGCGGCTCATCTCGCTGAGAACTTCACCCAGCCGTCCATCTGCAAGCAGTGTTCTTACAATCCATGATCGGATTCGTGTCCTGGTTCGAAAAGCAAAGGTCGTCGTCGTGTTGTCCATCCGGTTCCGAGGCATTGTACGCCGATTCGTAGCAATTGTGTGTTTTATGGGAGCGGGTTGCTAACTCTCAACCCAACCGACTTAAAACTCTGTTTTGTGGCGCAGAGAACTCGCCATTCGACCGTCTCCGTTAGCTCCTTCCGAAGAAGTTCCCCAAGGGGCACCGCGGGGAGGTGGGATTAGGACTTGCTAACAGAGCTGCTAGGTGTTCGTCTGCAATGACTCTTCTCGGGTTTTGGTAGAAGTGACAAATCGGGTGCCACCACCTTCCAAGGCCTCTGTTAGCCGTTCGCCCTGCATTGTCTACCATCTTTAAAAGGGTTGGATCGTTTCATTTCCTTTAGGAACTTCTCTACACTAACAGCTGATCAACCGTCGCGGGAAAACCAGTCGTACCCATTTTACCAATCCATCTACATATTTCAGCCTCCTCTTCTTTCGTGAGAATGGAATTGGGTCCCATTCTCCTTCCAATCAGTGATATGCCTTCAACTTGGTAGCTGTCCGAATTGGCGTTCGGTGGACCCGAACGTCTTCGAAAGTCATTGCATCTTCTGAGTAATTCCTAAATGATCCCTTTCTTCCAGGCATATTGCTCTTCTATATTATACGCCGATCTGAAAAGGAAATATTAACATGTAGCACTGCACTTGCAATTAAAAATCGCTTCATTTAAACTTTTTTGGAAAACAAATTTAAAATATTATAAGCCTTAAGAGCCAGCTCAAAGTGTCTGTCAAGTGTGTTCCAAAAGTTGACCATAAGATGAATCAGTAATTGACCTAATGGTCAATTACTGGAATAAAGTGTACTACCCTCTCACATGTAAGCGCTGTGCATTTTTATGTTACTGGCGACCATTTTAATTCGGACTCTAATTTAATTTAAATAACACTAACTTATTCAGAAATTGGCCACCCCGGTCAATCTTTAGGTCAATAGTAATAATAGCATTCGGTAGTTGACCACCCCCCATAAAGCGTCATTAAATAATTTGTTGACTTCATAACACCTGTTTTATAACTTATCACACACTAATTTAATAATACGTGAAACTTACTCAAAATCCCTAGGAAACTTATTTAATATCACCCTTTGAACGAGATACCACTTCTTAAGAAAAATATTACAAAAACACATGTAAATTTTACGCCACAGAACCTCTTCACACTGCGCTTCAGTTTTTACAACACATAATGTGCTATATTTAAGAAGCTTGACGATTTGGACGGTGGATAGTAGCGCCTGTTGACATATTTGTTCTTTTATTGAAAATGGCCAACTAAATCTCTATTTTTGGTCTTTATAAGCAAAATTGTCAATTACTAGCACACGGTCAATTACTAGTACCTTTACCTTACAGTATTTTTTCGAATTTTCAAAAATAAGAAAAAACGAACAAAATTAAAAACTGTAGAATTGACGTTAATTTTACACATCACACCATAGTCAAATGACCTTGATGTGACAATTTCTGATCTTCATAATAACTGATCTTAAAGAATTCGACATTAGAACCCGAAAAAATCGAAAGTAAGTTTTTTACTGTATGCACGCCTTTTGCCGAGATCGAGCCCCCACTGTGCGACGTTATCGTCTCTTTACGTGTCGATAAACATTTTTGACGTTTAATAAAAAGCTCAATTTATGCATACAATAACCTTTTAACAGTTTCTATTTTAATTAAATATGCGTGGTTTGCTGCACTTGAAGTAATATCCAGTGATTGGAACTTAAAAATTTTTTTTTCGGTATATCGGTTCCTCGAACCGATTTTGCAGATTGTAAAAATTCCGTTTCCAGATCCAAAACCGAATAAAAATTTTATATCGATTCCATACTCATTTCAAATAAGAGTTGGAATTTTTTTCATTTTGGTACTAAAACCGAATTTTTGTTTGAAACCAAAATATAAAAATTCATATAAAGTGGTACAATATACATAATTTTTACATATTTAATTTTTATTTCTTGATAGTTAATATTCAATGTCATAATCGAATGATTTATTGAAACGTACGAGTAATATATTTTCAAGATTAGTAGGTGTTAGCTTATTTCTGTGATCAGTTATTATAAATTTTAGACCAGAGAAGCACCTCTCCACTCTGACTTGAGTAGCTGGAACGGCGTGTACTATTTCAGCGTACCTACCAAGCTAAGGTATAATTCATTCTTTTTCAAATTCCAGTAAAGCAATAAAGAACTCATATCATCCATATAATGATAACGGTTACTTCTCTCTGTCAAAAGCAATTCTCCGTACTTCTGTAAGCAAGAGTGCCTTTTAGGCTGCATTTAAATAAATAAAAACTGTGAAGTCGGGAATCGGAACCAGAAAAATTTTATTTTTTGGTTTCGTTACCAAACCAGAACCGAAATTTTAAATTGAGACTTTATCATTTACGAATTCCATATTATATTTTGATTCTTAAAAAAAGGCTCTGCGGAAGAACCAAAATAAGAATTTTTAAAAAAAGGTTCCAGAATTGATTTCAAGTTAGTAGAGCCGATTTAAAAGTTCTTTTCGGTTCCCATCACTGGGAATATCACACAATTTGATGGTTTTGTATGGCGGCGCTTATGTGTCTATTTGGTCGTGCCAAATATGAAACTTAGAGAAAATCGAGAAGCTCTTTTTTCCGACACGATTCATCGACTCCAGAAGCCAAATACGGCCCCTGGCTCTTTTAACCAACCTTTAAACTATTAAAGGTAACAGGTTGGATTGAAAATTTGTTTTCTAGGATTTCACACAAGATAGTAATGGATGACTTCAAATCTAAACCACAAATCATTTCGGCAGGTTAAATTAATTCTATAATTCACTTTATTTCTACTCTTTTTAATAGACCTTCTCTTACAACAGAACTAGACTTAGAACTAATTCTTGTTGGGACGACAAGAATCATACCAGCTATAGGGTTTTGTTTGTAATTTACGGCCCGATAGTACCAAGACTTATTCCTTGAGTCTAGAACGTCCCAAAAAAAATCGAATCTTCAAAAATGGAGTCGGATCAATACTTTACATTTACATTAATTATTATAACATCATCCCAATAGAATTTCTCTTTCCATTGGGAAATAAATTACTTCTTAACAAAAGCGACATTAATTTAATAAGTGAAAAGGGCAGGTCCGATTAACAATTTGGTAATTTGATTAAACCATCATAACAAGTAACCAATTATCAGAATACAGTGAAATTTTTAGGACTATATAGATTAATTTATCTTTTGAAGCAATGTCGAATTTAAAGGACGTTGAACAAATTACAAACATTTTAAAACTGCATGGTGCATTCCCATTTTACAATTTTGTGAGTTCATTCAAATTAGTTGAACGTCATGAACCAATTTATAAATTTTACTCAATTTTCGCAACATTGTGCATTCAATGTTACACCGTTTACTTTCTCTATCACTTCATAAGATTCGAAGGCAATATCCATCTCTTATTTCATGCTACTGACACGACAAGTGTCTTTAATCAATTACTAGAAACAGTGTTATGTGCTATTACTGTTGCAATTACATCATTGATGCTCGCTTTTAAATTTCAAGACCAATTGGAGATACTTAATAATATTTTAGATATCAATGAGATTATCTTTATTAAATTTAAAGATAAGCCCGTATTTGAAAAATCTTTTAATTTATGGATTACGTGCTTTCTGGTTCTAGCATTTCTAATAACATTCACCGTTCGCTTCTGTTTGAGATTTGCTACCTTTGACGATTGGATATTAATGTATTTTCCCTATATATTACAATCTCTACTATGTGGATCTTATTCAACATATTTTGTTAGTTTAACAAGAATAATTACTGCACAAGTAAAGTACCTTAAGGAATTGATTAAGTCTGTGAGTGATGGCCGACGACATCTTGAACCTAGAGAATTTCTTGATATATTTCTTGTTCATAAAAAGTGCGAGGAAGTTATAAATATGATGAACGAATTGAATGGCCCATTTTTGATATTTTATATGGCATATTTATTTTATACTTTAACCAATGAAGTCTATATATTCTGTAATAATTTTGAAAGTGAAGGTTTTGTTATATTTATAAGGCCCTCAGGTTTTGTATGGTTAATTTGTTTTACATGGATTTTATCAGAACTCTGTTTTGGATGTGGAGCTGCGGGAGATGAGGTAATAATACATAAAGCATATGAATGGTGGGTTTTGTATTAAAATCAAATATATTTTATTAAACATCAATGCAGAGTGAATTCTAGGATACTTCAATTTTCTAAATATTTCAAGCAAGGCTTTAAGTTTAGTTTAATTCCATTTTTTTTTATTTTTATTTTCAGGCAAATAAAACGGCACAAATGTTATCCAAAGTCTATGGAAAAAGCAAAGATTGTCAAAATATTGTAATTTTCATAAATATTATTTAAATTATTATTTTTAAAACAAACAATATTTATTTTTTAGATCGATAAATTCTTAATAAAAAGTATCCGTCAAGAAATTAAATTCACTGCATATGGATTTTTTATCATTGATAATTCCACTTTATTCAAGGTATGTATGAAACATTTTTTTTTACAAATACCATCCATCCATCCATCCAATGGCGCTACAGCCCAAATCGAACCTTGGCCTCCTCTAGGGCATTTCTCCACGTTTGACGGCCGCTTGCAGCATGTCTCCAGTTCCGAATGTTGAGCATTGCTTCTGCGTCAGCCGTCACAGAGTCTATCCATCTCCTCCTGGGTCTGCCTACTGGTCTATTTCCTGAAATTTCTGATGTCATAAGCCGTTTTGGGATGCCATTGTCCTCCATCCTGACTACGTGACCAGCTAGTCTTAGTCTGTTAATTTTTATTAAAGTTGAGAGATCTGGGTCGTCAAAAATTTCATACAACTCGCTATTGTATCTCTTTCGCCATATTCCATCCTCTCTGGTTGGGCCTATTATGCACCTGAGGACTTTTCTCTCAAACCTGTTGACTCGTTCCTCTATGTCCTGGGTCATAGTCCAAGTCTCGCTGCCATAGCACAGTACTGGTCGTATTACTGTTTTGTAGAGTGAGAGTTTCGTTTTTCTGTGCACAAATCTTGAGTGCAGTATTTGTTTTTGGGCATAAAAGGCTCTATTAGCCAGTAGTATTCGTATAGATCAGCGGTCGGCAACCTTTTTCAAGACCGGGTAAATTACAATAATTTCGATTTTCTACTGGGTTTCTGGGGTAAAAAATTAACTCATATATGTAGTTTAATAATTAATTCATATTTTTTACTATTCTGTTATTAATTTATTATAGAAAATTTTCAATTATTTTTAGTTAATGGCTTACTTGATGCAGAACATTTTTGGACAGTTTCTCTAAATGGTTGGTAATGTTGTTGTTTTCAACCTGACAAGCATCTGAAGGTTCCAGGTTTAATCTGTTTCTCATTGGATTTAAAATGAATTTCATTTGTGAAAATATTTGCTCACAAATAAAGCTGGAACCAAAAGCCGATAGCAAAGCAAATCCAACTTTTTTTTAAACACGAAAATCTTGATGGAATGGAAGACCAATAAGTTGCTATTAAATTGAGGTTATTTGCTTCAGTTTTCTCAAGTTCTCCTCTTAATTCTTTGAATTTTTCTTGCCATATACTTGAGCTTTTAAAATTAATTCAAGTGAAAATTTATTTATATCAAGAAATTAAAAATAATGCAGATTTATATCTTTTCCATCCATTACATCGGGTCATCTAATAAATGAGGAGCTGGCGAACAAAATGATCCAATTACACTTTTGGTCAAAATTTTTTTTTTCGATTAATCTGGCTGTTTATGATCCCGTGAATCTAATTCAGTCTTCGTTTTCGTTCAAAATGACCAAAAAGTATGCTAAAATAGAGTCAGAAGTTGGTGCTTTCGATGAAAACGATGTAATTACATTAAAATTTTACCAGCTTCGGATTAGCAAGCACATTTTCGTTCAAAATGACCCAAAAGTGTACTAAAATCGTCTCAGAAGTTCGGAATTTCGATCAAAACGTTATAATTACACTACAATTTTAAAAGCTTCGGATAACCGAGCGCGAATGATTTTTTTTATTTAAAAGTATTAATATTTTAATAACTAAACTTTTTCAAACTAGTTTTATTTTAATTTCCCAAACTTTACGTGTACAAAAACATTATTGTTTGCAATAAAAATGGATTGAATACAGTCTAGTGGCAATCAAAACGTAACAATTGCACCAGTTACAAACAAAACGACATAATTGTATTTTTTAAATTTAAATATCTTACGTTTTATTTTACGGTAAGAATCTGGATTTAACATTATGTCAAAAAATCACAAACACTATATGGGAAAATTAAAAACCAGGTGAAAAGTTAAACGTAAATACATCATTCAGTTTTTGGCTCCTCCTGTAAAATTTAAATTTGTGTAATTTTATCGTTTTGTTCCCGGCTCCTCAAATGAAAACATCGAACCGTATTTTTTTAGTTTATCAAATCTAGATGAAAAATCATCTTATATGTTACGGTTATAATTAATGAGCATTTCTAAATTTGCATTATCTATTTCTTTACTAATTAATTTGATCAAAAGAAAGTATTGGAATGTTGAAGTTTGTATATCACTTTCAAAGAGCTGTAACTTAAATCCGAAACTCTTCCATTCCTCAAACAACTTTAGAATTGTGTGCTGACCTTAACTTCAGCAGCCAGAATTTGTCATCGAGTTGAGGAAAGTTTTCTCCTATGGCATCAATCAGAAAAAGGAATCTATTCAAAACCAACATTCTTTCCCAACATTGCTGGTGCGCCATCAATAGTAACAGAAAGAAGCTTTTTTTTAAATCGGGGATTTTCCAATTTTTAAATCAATAAAACCCATTAATTTTTCAAAAATATCAACGCCCCTTGTTGTTCCTGTCATAGGTGCAAGTTCACAAAGTTCCTCATGTATCTCTGGAGAATTATTGAATCCGTATCGGGCAACTATTGCCAGCCTAAAAATATTATTAATATCTGTACTTTCATCGATAGCGAAACTAATAACGTCACAATTTAACAGATGATCTTTAACTTGCATATCGATATCATTCGACATAGCTACAATACGTCGTTGAACAGCCCTAGCTGACAAAGGGAATTCATTTATACGTTTCAGTATATCTTTTTTATTTTTGAAGGCATCAACAAGTGAATCTGCCCATTCTAAAAATGTATTTTTTAAAAACCCACAAAAAATATGCAAACAGGATTGGGTAGCTGAAAATATGGTCGCGGGTAAGTGTATTACCCACGGGTAGGGGGTTGCCTATCACTGGTCTAGATATCTCTTCCTTTTCGTCGTTGTAGACCCAAGGTAGACTGTTTTGTCTACTACTTCTAGGTTGTGTTCGTCGATAGTTTATATTTATTCCTTTCTTTTATGGCTAATGTCACATGAGTCTGAATTCAGACTCTGAAATTTTCAGAGTCTCATAAAAATACACAGAAATTAATTGTGCCATGTCATATGAATCAGAAATTCCAAACGGTCTGAAAAAATTTAGACTACTCACAGTCTGAAAATGTAGTCTGAATTTTTCAGAATTGAAATAAAAATTCGCTCTCCTACATGTTTTCTTATCGTGCCATGTCAGATGAATCTGAATTTTTCAGTTAAACAAAATTCGTGCGTCTATAAGGTTATACTAAAAAAAGACGGCGAAAAATTAATTTCATGCATTGAAAGCATAGAAAATCTGTGGAAAATATATCATCGCGATTATTTAAAACTGGAATTAAATAGAAATCGTCTCAGGAATATAGCTACTCTACCCCATCTACCACAATGACTGTTCCACTGAAATATGTATATAACCTTCTGCCTCCTCGGCAATTTTTTTCCTGCAACACCAGACTAGCCTTTACGGCTCATCCCACTGTCTACAGCCCGTATTCACATGCACCCACCAGTCTAGAAATTCGTTCATTTCGCGAACAACTCGTCCCACAGTCAGTATTCTCGAACACATAAAACATCCAGGAGTTCAAACGCAAGGTTCATCGCTATCTCCTCATTTCTATCCTTCGAGCTAAGCTTACTACCACACATCTGACCATGACGTGATCGAAATCACGGACTGGTACTACTGGTACTTCGAGTCTGAATTCAGACTCATGTGACATTAGCCTATGAGCCGGTTTAGACGGTGCGCTCCAGCGCATGTGCCTCACGAACTTTGTGGATAAAGGGAGAAGTGGGGTGGTACCTCTCTTCATCCCCACTCATCCCTTCATCACCAAACGTTCGTGAGGCACATGCGCTGGAGCGCACCGTCTAAAACAGCTCTATATCTTCCAGCTCAGGATTGTTGCATCACCTTTGTTTTCGCTTCGTTGATGTTTAGGCCTATGTCCTTTGCCACCTCTTTTAATTCGACATAAACCACTTTTGCTGCCAAAAAGGACCTTCCAACATTGTTCACGTCGTCCACATATCCAAGTAATTGTACATACTGTGTTGCTATTGATGCACTTCTCTGGACTGACCTTTTCCTTATTATCCATTCTAGGGCCACGTTGAAAAGCATTGGGGCCAGTTCATCCACTTGTCTAAGGCCTTGTCGCACTTCGAACTCTTCTGTTACTGCATTTTGGATCCTTACTTTCGCCAGTGAGCCATTTGTTGCGCTTTTGACCAGTCGTATAAGCTTTGAGGGGACTCCTAATTCCGATAAGATCTCGTACAGCCTCTCTGTTTATTGAGTCATATGCCTGTTGAAAGTCAACAAATATCTGGTATATATCCACATTCCTTTCCCAGGATTTTTCCAAAATTTGCTTTAAGGTCAGCAGCTGGTCCGCTGTTGACCTGTTTGTCATAAAACCAGCTTGATATTCTCCTATAAGCATTTGTTTCACAAGGATTGTGAAGGTTTTATAGCTGGTGCTGAGGAGACATGGTTCTTGTGGGGTTGAAAATCTCCCCCTACCTGTTTGGTAAGGATCTGAATATTGAGGTCCCTGCCGAAATTTAATTTTGCGTCTATATGTAGTCGGTAGACCCTTCTTCCATTTCCGTAGTTCTTACTTCTAGTAGCGCCCGGTGGGTATTTTAGTCCGTCTTTTCCGGATTGACTGATAGCCCTCAGTGGTTGGACCAAACGCTAACCTTTCCAAGCGTCATCTCCATAATCTCACTGATTGTGTGGAGAAACTTTCTGGGCTACTAAGTCATCCGCATAGGCGACTTTATCACTCTGCTATTGCCCCAGCTGCTGTATGTATACAATTCTAGTTTCCAGCATGCGGAGGATCCATTATATATCCCGACTTCCGCCACGATGCTAATGTGTTGAAAGCGCCTTCTTTATCTAAGAAAACTGCCAAGGTAAACTGTTTTTATTCTAGGGAGTATTCCCCGCACTGAGAAAAAGGAGATGTCCATTCAAACCATTCTCGCTTAACCCAACTCCGCTACGGAATTGGATACGGCGAAATCAGCATAGGGGTTAACTCAACTTCCTGGCGAAGTTGACAACGCAATGGTGTCAATTCCGTGAGGAATTGGGAGAAATCCGCCGAAATTCGCTAAATAACATACCCCCATTGATTTTATGTTATGCGTAATTGCATGAAGTACTATAGATGATAAAGAAACGTCGCTGGGCATTTGATTTGAATATTTTTATATTTCGATTAAAATTGGAAAAATTTCCTTCAAATTAAAATACTTTTGAAAGGATGTTTAAAATGTTTGAATCGATGAAATCTGCAGTCCATCAAATGATATCTCTCGATAGGTTCTATTTCGGGCGGGATTCGATAAATCGAAATTTTCAATTACTATAATCACTAAAAGTATTTTATTAATAGATTTATGAGAATGATAATTTTGTTATGCAAATAAATGACAGAAGACAATAAATTACTATTTCATTTTTATATTTTATATTAAACTTTCTTTGAAAAAACTATTTAAAGAAATATTATATACAAAAGTTTTTTTTTAAAAATAAGGTGCTTTGACGTTCAAGCTTTCCTGGTGATGATTTTATTGAAGGGAGATCAACTTTGATGTTAGATTTTCATCTAAACCTTCATCATTTCTGCTTTTATTGTCCTTTAAAATATAAATCAAAAATTCAAAAAAAATATTCATATAAAATCAAAAAATGTGTATATTGTACAAAATAACTTACGATTTGGATATATGATTAACTTTTCGAAGCTGACCTTGTCCACTCTGCGATGAAATCAATCTTATAACCGATTACGGGAATAAGAGCTGCTATTGTGAGTCCCGTTATCAGCTTTATAGGATTTATAGTAATTTGTTGATCTAAAACAAAATATTTCTATATAACAAATTAATCACCGATAAGTTCGCGATTATATTTAAAATATAATTGTAAATAGTATTTTAAAAGTTTATCGCATTGAAAAAAAATATCTACCTTTAAACGAATTGACAAGTCCTTACGAATTCCATTTCATTAAATACCCCAAGTTTTTTCACCAGCCATCATCATAATTTTTCTACACTACACAAATAAAAAAAAGTTTCCACAAATTCTACACACAAGCAGACACATCAATCTTCAAGCAAACTTCACAACAATAATCCACTGTTTCACTGTTTAATTTTTCACTTCACTGATTGGAAATTCCTCTCGAACCTGTCTTCGGGATCTTTGCACGGAATCGACTAACATTTTGAAAAAAAAGTTGCACACAGCCACTGCTGATTATATTAGGGGTAGTTACAAATAGCAAACAACCGTAAAAACGTGTACAGGTTATCAGGCGGCGACAGGGACATTCCCGATAATAAAAAAATGGTCCAGTTTTTATGACCAGTATGCATAAATTGTGTAAATATGTCAGCTACAGACAAATTTAAACAAATAATACATTTTATTAATTGAAAAAATAAATGCTTTTTCCTCAAACGAACAGCAATAAATTCAACTGCGTAAAGTTTTCAATAGGAACTCCGCCGCGGAATTGACTCAAAAAAACGCATTCTTTTGCTTTAGCATACTTAAGATTGGTATAAAGAATTATTCATTTCGTGAAACTGAACTTTCTCCAATTCCTTGGCGGACTTGGTACAATTTTTGCTTTTTTCTCAGTGCGGTGCACACTACTTTGTGAAGAGCAGTTTCCACCGATCTTCCTTTGCAGTATGTCTGCAGAGTTATGTCATAGGGACTTTTGTTATGGAGTTATAGGTCCAGCATGCACTGGGGGTTTCAGGACAAAATATGGCAAGTTTATTGGCCTATAATCCCTTGACGCTTCATGCCCGCGTCTGTCAACTTTAAATATGAAAATCACTTTGACCCTCCTCTAGAAGTTTGGCACGAAATGTAGTCAGTGCCTTAGATATACCCTATAATAAATACATATATTAAATTGCAGGAAAAAGTTTCACTGTTTAAATTATAAATATTTTTAATAAATTTTAGGTTGTGTCTGCAATGACAACTTATTTGGTGATTTTGATACAATTCAGGCAGCTTGAGGCTTCGAGAGCGCCATAAATTCCTAAACAATTTTATTGATGGTTGAAATTTAATTATTGATATAAACATATGTATATGTGATTGATGTTCTTTAATAAAATTCAAAAAACTAACGTAATCTTACAAATGTTTGGTTTAAATAACGCCACACAACGTTTGCCATCTGTTTTGAATCTTATATTAAAATTTTTGCTTTTAAACAAATATCATTAATAAATATGTTCAATCATGTTTTCATTTTTATCATTAGGTTTTGATTGTTTTAAGATAATTGTATCGCTTATGAAACCAACTCGAGGTGTGGCAGAAATATTTTAGAGACTTTTTCAAAAAGAACATTAACCTAACACAGGGAGAAGCAGACATTTGAAGTACATAGACGACCCCGAAAACGATACGTCAGAGCCTACAGTAGAAGAGATTGTAAATGTCATAGCGAAACTAAAAAATCATAAGTCTCCAGATTCAGGTGATGTACCCAGAGAAATTTTAAAAAATAGTTATGCCATACCTATACATAGTCTCATTTGCAAATTATGGAGAAGCAAAAAGATGCCAGAAGAATGGGTTCTAGATACAATTGTCCTAGTCCAGTGGTGGCGAACCTTTTTATGTGCGCGTGCCAGAAAGTTATTAATATTACTTATCGTGTTGCTGGCGTGCCGGACAGTTTTTATTTTAGGGTTTCAGAATTTTATTAACACAATTTCAAAAATTAATTTACAAAAATAATATATTACCAGAATCAAAATTTTTAAAATTAAAGAAAAATTTAATAATACTGGCATTTTCCGTCAACGCATATTTTCATTAAAATAATACTTGTGCTCAACAAGACTTTGAAGCAACTAAATTGAAACAATATTCCGGGAGGCCGCACTTTGATAATGAGCACGTTCGACATAATAGTCAGATTAGCTATTAACAAAAAGTATGAAACATTGGCACCAGTCCAGGGGTTGCGCGGGTACGTTTCTGCACAATATTTTTATAAATATGTAGGAATTCCGGTTCAAATGCGAAATATGAGCAGATATGAAACCTTGGCAGTATGTAGTTTATGGAAAAACTGTTTCTTATACCTGGCGGGGGTGCAAAATGGTTCTTACACGGCTGATTATGTAAAATTTCCCAGGAAATTTCGAAATCTGAGCACCAATAAAATCGACAAAAATAATAAGCCATGTAACAGAGGATCTGAAGCAGCACAAAGTTGTACATAGTAACAGCCACAAAATATCTTTGTTATCAGCATTTAAGCAAACAGTCGATTCTTTCGCGAGCGATATTTATAAAATTATGCTATTTCATATTTCGACGGGAGCGATAGATTTTTTGCTCAATGCTGATCAAAAAGGGAAGAGATCAAGTCAGCATTTATTGATGAGTGTGCTACCAATGAAAATCGTTTCGAGAGCTTTACACGTAAATTGAAAGTACGTACATTTGCGAAAATGATCGCCAAAGAAAAGTAAGGCAGTGGACGGAAATGTCATCATGTTGAAATTACAACGCATTTTATTTGGGCAGCTGTTAAATATTTCGTTAAGAAAAAACTCTCGGCATAGATCAAGTATTGACATATCTTCATGAAATTTGGTCGAGCCGTTTTTGTTTTGTTTAAACGATGTGATTTTTGTACCTGCACGATATCGTATGAACCAAAAACGATATCGAATTTTTTTAGATGCCGATGGAAGCATATTAACGAAAACATGATCTGAAAAAATTTCATAACATTCGGTCGAGCCCTTTTTTTGTTTAAATGAAAAGAGTTGGGCTAAGAATCACAAGCACTAGTTTAGCATTAGTTTTTCTAATATCTAATAAACACGTTGGAATGAACCCGTTCTAAATAAAGTTACCTGTTCTTCATACACTTGTGTGCAAAATCGTGCAAAAATTACGTTACCCTTTACAAACATCAGGAATTTTACAAACCTTAGAACAATACATTTTGGACCGGGAATTGTTTTCCACCATCGACCATGCGCTCTAGTGTCGCGAACGAAGTACGAAGGAAATGTCCGTTTGCTAACGTTCAGCAAAAGCAAATCCTCTAGAAAAATCCTGTAGATTCAGCACTTCATAATATTAAACATTCATCATACTGGCAAGTTGATCGTGTGGACCGAAAGGCGAAAGGGTCAAATGCACATCTCACAATTTTTTTTTAGACTTGTTTCAAAGCAGCTCGAAGAGCAAAGCAGGAGATAAAGTGAGTCAGCGGTACCATTATCGATTTATTAGTGATTAATGTTTCGTTTCAGTACCTGGGGCCGGATTCCGCAAGGAAATTTTATTTTGTATCGTCGTGCACACTCACGCCCCTGGACTATATGTAAGTACCCTTTTAATGAGTTGACGGGGTCATTTTAAAAAAAACACACGAAACTTCATCCAAAACATGGCTTAATTTTAAAATTAATTTATAATAAATCCAATTTAATAATAAATCGTTCACGTGCCAGCAAAATTTTCGTATGTGCCATCTCTGGCACGCGTGCCATAGGTTCGCCACCACAGTCCAAAAAGGTAAATTGATAAACTGCAAAAACTACAGACCAATCAAGTTGTTGGACGGAGCCTATAAGGTACTCTCACATATTTTGTTAAGTAGTCTAAAACATAAGGCTGGAAGAAGAGACTTTAATAGGGTCGAGACGTACAAGGACTGTAGCGCCATTTAATAAGAGGATAAAGACATTTGGAATTATAAGAATGCTATTCATGAGTCCGCAATTAAGTCGACCAAAATTTAATTAATATCGACGTATTTTGGTCCATGTTTATTGAACATTTTAGGTATAAGTACATATAGTTGCAATATATGTATATTACAGCAAATTTAACGCAATATCTCTAGGCCTTTTACCGCCCTTTAAGTACTGTGGCATTTTTGTACGACAGATTAATTTCAATTATTTTACTAATAAATTCAAGGCAACAAAGGCTTTTCGTGGCCCCTTCCCCACTAAAAATTAGGCATTCCAAATAGATTAGATATAATAGACAACCATTATCATTATTAAAGTTAATATTTATTTTGCTCGTTACATCTTGACGTCCATTAAAAAGCCAGTAACGCCTCCATCTACACACTGTTAACAGCTTTGCTGGCTGGCAGTACCTTTAAAACTTTGTCTCGCTCCACAACATGCAGATAGCAAGCGTCTTTCGTTATTTTTTCCTTTTTTTTAAATTAGTGGGAATTTTTCCAGTATCATTTGATAAAAATTCCAACAATATAAAAGCAACATTTAAAGATAAAATTTATGTAGTTATTGTAATGAGTATTGTAACAATATATTGTTGTTATATTTTGTACGATTTTTCAACTCAACCATATTTATATTTCGAAAAAGACTACAGCTTCATTGCAAATACCGCTGAAGTTTTTGAATCATGTTTATCGGGTATTTATGAAATATTAACAATAATTTGGATGCATTTAAAATTTAAATCACTTTTAAAAGCAATTGAAAAAATAATAAAAAACATTGAAATATGCTCAATGAATCTTGTATTAAAACTATTCTTTTTATATATCGTTATGGGTATAGTTCACGTTATTGTTACCTATATGATGAATTTTCATTATTGGGATGGTTATGTTCCATATGTTTGTTTCATTTCCCAAATAATATTTTATATTATTATAGTCTCAAATATAATATTTTCATTGTTTTGCTTTATTACATTAACAGAATGGTTGAAAAATTTAAATAGTCAATTAATAAAAACAATTTCGACAAGGGAATTAAATGAAATCTTATCTGTTCATTTTGATATACAATTGATATTGAGAAATCTTAATGAAGTTTATGGATATCCATTATTTTTTCATGTAATTCATACTTATCTAGTTATAGCAACTGTATGCTTCGGTAATTTAATGAGTTTAATGGAAGAGACATATTTAGAAAAGTTAGATAAATTAATATTAGCTTCAATTATCTTATTTACTAGATTTGTATATTTGCAAATGTTATTCATGTCGGGCACAAAAATTTCGGAAGAGGTAAGTAAACTTATTTGAAAATATGAATATTATGTATAAAGATGTGAAACCTGTATTAACATAACATATACATACAATAATTGAGGCACACAAAGACAATTTTTATAATGTTCTCAGGTTTTATGTTTTTGTACAAGGTCTTTCAACAAGAGGTGTCATTTTAAATCAACAGAAAATCGCAATATTTTCGTAATAAGTGATAATTTTTTATTTTAATCTAAAGTACAAACCCTGTAATTCAAAATATGCCAATTGTCCGCCTCAGCTATTCTTACAAACGGTTATTCTTTTGATGAAAATTTTCATCAGGTTTTTGTATAATATTGGCTGTATTTCGACAATAGCAGCTATAATTTTATCTTTAAAAGCTTGAATTGTTGCTAGAGCCTTGGCGCAGACTTGCTCTTTAACGAACCCCTAAAGAAAAAAGTCTAATGGTGTTAGATCGCACGATTTCGCCATCCAAATATGTATTTGTTTCAATTTTTGTTGTATTTATTTTAAGTGTGCCTTGTTTGGCGAATAAATAAATAAATAAATTGAAGTCTCCATTTCGAGAAATGACAAAGAGAAATGTCAACATAGTTACGCAATCCGTTCACGATAAAGATCGAATCAGCAGCATTTTCAAAAAAAAGTATGAACCGATTACACTGCTACTCCAAAAACCACATCAAACTGTCACTCGTTGTTGGAGAGGTTGTTCGATTATTTCTTTTGGGTGTTCACTCAGATGCGATAGTTTTGCTTCTTTAGGTACCTAGACACATAAAAATGAGCCTCACCCGTCAGAATAATCTTATTTGAAAAAACATGATCTCTTTCATGCATTTCCACCACCCAATCAGCGAATGTACGGCGCTGTGCGTGATCATCTGCTGAGCTTCAATTCTTATGTGAACTGCAACTTAAAAGCATTTACGCCAAGATCTAAATGTAAAATGCGGTCGGTGGTGATAGATATTGGTTTGTGATGTCCAAACTAAAGCTTTCCCCTCTAATGAACAGACATATCGCCCAAACAAGCATATCCAGTGCTTAGGGAGATGCGATTTCCTCCTTCATCCATCGCGACTCCAGCTATAATAAATAAATCCTATGTTCGGTCTCGCCTCGAATTCAATTCATTTATTTGTAGAGAAGCTTTGAAAATCAATCTAGCGTTGTTAGATCAAGTACAAAAAAGAGCCATTAAAAATCTCGGCCAGGATGCTTCACCATCGACCTTTTGTGACACCGTGGGAATGTGGCAGCTTTGACAAAACGTTGCCACTACTATCTTTGTTACACCGAAATAAACGCTCTCCTGGTTCTATGGCAAAAACGGATTAGTCCGGTCGGCTCATTCCCTCTGCAAGATAAAGTGAATTCGCCATAAATACAATAATCCGACTGTGGAAGAGTCTAAGGCAGTATGTATATGTATAACCTATTCTATCCCTCAAACTGGATATTGCCTTTTGACGTGGCCAAAGACCTGACGAACTGGTAGGGAAAAATGTGATTCCTGAGCTAAGTTCTTTTCACTTACAGCCAAATCAATCAGAATACCTTTTTTGGTATCCAGTAATAAATATAATTCAGACAGGCTCGCCGATATTATGATTCGCGAACATTGTCTTATTTTGCACTAGTTAGTAAGATCCGCACGGCGCTGCCCGTGATAAACCTATGGGTCTTTCTGGTAAAAAAACACACATGAAATATCCTTCAAAAGGTAACCAAAAATAAATATTAGTGCAAAACTTAGAGAGCTCAGCCATATATTAACAAATTGGGTAAATAAGGCTATTTCGGAACACAATTGGCAAAATTCGTGCGCCATATTGGCCCCGCAATTTTGAATTTATAAGTTTTGATCATAAATTCGTTGTTGTCTACCTTAAAAAAACCCCAGATACCGATTTTCATTGGAATCGGAATGCAATTGCCAAATTACTATTTGTGTGGCCATTTTGAATTTCGGAAATCGGGCTTCGACCCCCACGAACCTTCGTGCAAAATTTCGAAACTCTGCGTTGACTGGTGCCCCCGCTATAGCGCACACATACACGCATATACAGAAACTTTCTTTTATTAATATAGATTTAGAGCCAGCGAAGAACTTGATTAATTAACACCCTCAAATTACATTTTAGTCTGGAATGAATTATTGTGTCTGTTGGAGCAACTACTGTCGTCAAATCGCTCAATTTAATAATTAAGACTTAAAATTTCGTATTATTTTGTCGTTATGTTTTTTCAATGAGCAAAGTTTTCAAATACGGCTCCGATTTTGAGGAATATTGTTGCTATTTAGAAAGTTGTCGCTTTACTGAATTCAGATCTGAAAGGAAAAGTACTTCACCGTCCAGAAGTAGTTAGGAATAATTTCACTAAATGAAAAGGCGTTAACCAAATGTCTTGTTTGTTGTGCTTAATTATATGGTCTGCTATTATTACCATGAAAAACATAATTTGAAAATTAGACATCTGTAACCCCCAAATTGATTAGAAGTACAATATAAAACATCATTATTGTAATTGAATAAATTAAGTTTATGTTTAGCAGTAAAATGGAAATTAGCAGAGGATTTCGCTTATATTTGTTTTTAATGAGAATAGTCGGAATTTTACCGATATTCTTTAATAAAGAAACCGGAAATATTTCTTTACCATTAAAATACAAAATACAAATGTTTCTAGGAAATATTATTTTCAAAATATTCTACTTGTATTTATTGTACAACATTTTAACAAATCCAGGAAAATTCTTCTGGGACGAATACAGCATTTCTGCTAATTGGACAGAAGTTGCAGTATTGGAATTTGGTGTTACTGTTCAAATTGTTATAATTTTTTGGTTTACATTTAAATATAAACAGCATTTTAAAACGATTCATAGAATGTTGAAATTAAATGAAAAATTTCGCAAAATTAACAAAATTGATGAAAATATAAAAATGAAATTATTTTTTTGTCATATATTTCTTGGGTTATTCTACTTGATAATAATTAATACATCAATGTTTCTCTACTATGAATTCGAGTGGAATACAATAATATTGTTTATTTTCTATTATTTTGTATATATTGAAATAGGTTCAAGTGTTTCGTTTATTTTAATGTTAAATATATCATTACGAAATTTTATCAAAGTGATAAATAAGAGATTTTTGTTTTTTTCTAATAAAATAGTGAAAAATGGCTCAAATGATATTAATTGGTTATTAGAAATTGTTTGTGAGATTCTCTTTATTTCAAAAAATCTAAATGATATTTTTGGTTTACCATTATTTTTTTATGTTAATTACATTTTCTTGGCTGCCGCTTCAACATGTTGTTATGTATTTCTGACGATTTTAGAAGAAGCTTATAGTGATCAAATATTACTGTTAGTTATTTCTTTTCTTTGGATAATGCCACAACTTATTACTGTATTTATGTTCTTCGCCTCGAACAATATATTAGCGGAGGTAAGTTTCCCGTTTTTTAACTTACCAAATTGTTCAAACACATTAAATTATATTTTTTGCATCTATTAAACCGTTTTTTAAGCATGCACTCTCGTATATAGCAGGGATAAACACAGTTGCTTTCATGATTTCTTGTTTATACTATTATACTACACCTCTATATCTCATATTTGTAGGCCAGAGTGCTTGAACATGTTCAGAAGTCTGCCTAGTGGCTTGTCGCTCTTAGACTTGAGTGTTCGAGCTACCGCGGGCACTCCCAGAGAACATGAAGCCAGCAAGTGTCCCGTTATCAAGCCAATAAGTTCCCTGACATAATTTCTACTGGGCCCCAAAAATTCCTTAGTCGTGTTAAAGGACGGCACAGGGAGGAGCCGCCTAGATTTGATCAATCCAGTCACGTACCTCCAGCATTTGGTGTGTTTCATCCAATTCCGATCAGCAAGGGTGCTGATGGGTGCCCCAATAGGCTGGTTCCGGACCTATGAATGCAATGTAATTGATCCATAAAAATCCCATGAGTATGATAGGAAAGGGAAAAATCTTCTATTCAAATTTTCCTAACTCACATAGCACTGTCCTTGTTGTACGAAACCTAGAACATCAGCTGTTCATTTTATTATTCTTTTTATAACTTTCCATTGATCGCGTGTGTTTTGACCATTGTTAATTTCATTTATTCTTACGTTAATTTCATTTATTCTTACATTCAGTAGGTTCTCATATTCTTCAGCCCTATTTTGCTCTTCCTTCAATCCTACGATATTTTATTTTCTGTCTCTGTTTCCTCTTCTCTATTGTAGATATCTTGGCTCTAAGTTTCTTTCATACTAAGAAGTGGTTCGCGCTGGGGTATCATCTCAAGTCCAACTCATTGGATTGGTGGCGTGTGTCTATAAGGACATAAACAATTTATTAATAAATGTACTAGTTATAAGATTCTATCTTGTGTACATGATATATCAATAAATAATAATAATTAATAATATTGTTGGTTAATCCATCCTGCTACTTCCAGGTTGCCTTTTGAATATCCTTATGCTGGAATTCGCTCTTGTAAATGACCATATTTTGTTGCAAGGCGTAGTTAATCAATCTTAAACTATTATCATTGTGGTTGTTCGTGCAAACTAAGCTTTCCGATTACATGCTCAAATGCTGTTTCTCGTCCTGCCATCTCCATTAACTCTCTTTTTGTAATAACGAGGGCAGTTTCTGTATACTCTCTCTAAAGACTAATAAAACATCTCCTTCTCTTCTTCATAGCACATAGTGAAGCTAGAAATAATATATCATTTTTAGCACAGTCAATTTAAGAAATCAATTATTCATAGTAGTAATTATCAGCTGCCGCAATGAAAATCACAGAGGACTGTACTTGAAGTCCATTAATATCAAAAAGGTCTAGGTGTACTCTAAATTAGTATAAAAACTCCTTTACTATTTATTTCTATCAAATAAATTAATATTTCGATTAACATGGCCACAAGAGAAGATTTTCAATTATTTTGTTTTCATCTGAAATTCACTGGAATTTTTCCAATATCTTATAATCAATTTTTTTATATCTTTCAAAGTACCTGTAGTGATAAAGTTTATGCTCTGGCAATTAATATTTTAACAGAAATATTTTGTATTTATTTTATTATTTTCACATTTTTAAATCCACAGGAATTTTTTTCTGTAGGATATAGTTTCTCAGCAAATGTTAGTGATGTAGTAGAAATATGCTATGCATGTGTTTGCCAATTGTTAACAACATTCTGGTTTATGTTGAAAGGTCCAAAGCATACAAATACAATTAATAAAATAATTTTAATTGGAACAAAACTACAACAAAATAGAAATAAATCCATAATTAGTGGTAGAAAAATGTTCATTATCAACTTTATATTCGGAATTATTCATATATCATCAATTTATGCCTATTATGCGGTATCATCCTCGGTTAAATTAAAAGTAATGATATTGTACGCACTTCAATATATAACAATCAGCTCAAGTTTTTCATATATTTTATATTTGATCCTAATATTATGCGATTATATAAAAATTATTAATAATAATTTCAATACAATTTTATTAAATAAGTGTAAAATGTTCAAAGCTAACACGGCAAGAAAATTTATTGAGTGGGAATGTGATGTTCAATTGATTTGTAAAGAAATTAGTGAAGTTTTTTCTTTTCAAATATTTCTGTATGTGACTTATATGTTTATTCAATTAGCAAATGTTACATATTATATAACAATGACTTTATTAGAGGATGGTCTAAATGAGGAATATAAGGAAATAATTTGTTGTATTGTTTGGACAAGTTCTCAATTTATCGTATTGATCAAGTTATTTTTGAATAATATACAATCGGAATTGGTAAGTCCTGAATAAAAATAAAAGAATATTTATTTATTGTTCACATAAGTTCATGTAGCTTAATTTTAAAAAATATTAAATCCTCTTATGGAATAAAAAATAATTCTTTATTCGCGCAGCCGAATCCCCGTTATAAAAATTTCTGTATTGGCTTTTGTAACATTCGTGGGTTTCAAGCAAATTTTTCTTTGGTAGAGGGTCCACCGCCTATTTTCGCATTAAATCGCCTGATGCTGATTTAGGTCATTACCAGGTGTCCAGGTACACTGTAGTACACAACCTCTCCACCCCCATAGGCGTATTGCCTTTATGTTAGGAATGACATGGCTTACCGACAGTAGCTCTTCTAAGTTTAACCACGTCTGGCTTAAAATTATCATTCGAAACCACGCATAATTCTTCTGCTTCCTATATAGCAGTCCTAACATAAGTAACGAAGCCTCAACTTCAGCCTTTGATCTTATTACAGAGGGGGGAAAATGACGAGCTCTTTCCAGACACCAATAATCTTCATCAAATTGTGGATCACCCTACGAGAGTTCCTGTTGTTGCAGGCCAAGGAGCTTATGTCCTTGACCTTTTTCTTACCTCTCATCCAAAGCGATACTCCGTCGAAGTCGATTCACGTCTTGGTAATTCGGACCCCTGCCTAATTAGCGCAACCTTCCCATATCAATTTTCAACCCCAACCGAACCAGTTAAGAGAACTGAGAAGGCCAACTGGCTGGGGCTTTTTCACTTTTTACAGTCCGCTGATTGGGGCTTGTGTTTCATACAGGCACGAATGCATTTGTTCATTTCACATTCAACAAAATCTGGAATCCTCGACAGAACAGATGGTTAATCGGGAATGTATGAACGCAAAAAAAGCTGCCTTCAGAACGTAAAAAAGTTGCCTGAGTGAATCGTTCCGTCGAGAGGGAATTCCTATAAATTCACTACCAGTAAAGTCAAATCATCATTTCATAATAGGTTTAGAAGGAGGTGGGAGCTAAATTCCAAGTTATTGGTATTGACTCAGTTCTGAAGAACTGGATCAAGGGGTTTCTTTCCGACCTTTCAATCAAGGTAGTATTGGTGGCGCTACACGCCATCTCTGCCGATGTCCCCCAGGGGTCAATATTATTGCCCGCTCTTTTTCAAATCTTCATAAATGACCTACTCTCTGTCCCTTGCAACACACTTGACTCTGCGTTATTTATTCACTTTTGATAATGCAAGACAAGCAGATGCGTGCCAGATCCTGTGTTGAGGATCGTGGACTTATGTCTAACTCAATAAACAGCGACATTGAACTCATTCTTGATAAGGGCCGCCAGAATCGGGTCGAATTCAATGTAGGAATCTGCAAGAGCATTCCTTACGTGTTGTAAAACCGGATTTTTAGGCGAAACGAGCAAAACGGACAGAGGGAGGTGTTGTAACATTTTCAACCCAAAATTTTTACTGTGAAAACTAACACATGCACAATTCTATAAAAGGGAAAAGGAAGAAGAAAGAAGCATTACACACACTTTGATATCTCCTTGTAAAGACGAAAAAGTTGCTCATGGGGAATTCCCCGCCGTGTAGACAAAGAGTAATTTGTGAAACTGGTTTAACAACATGTAACTAGAATACTCGTGTAGATGCTCTCATTCACTTCAAAAAGAAATACTGTTTTATTTCTAATAAAATCTGTAACAGCTCTCCATCCGTGTCAGTGGATGGTGTAAAACTAATGGCTGACCCATCCCTTAACAACAATGACCACGTTTTCCAAATCCCCAAACGAGCATCTCAGTGCCTGCGCTTTCTTTAGAGGTGCAAATTCCTCCTACGGCTATCGCTCTGTGCTGTAATACACTTAACCTGATTCCTGAGCATAGAACTGCCACATAAAAAAAGTATTAATGATTTTCCTTATGTTATTGTCTAGTAGCATATAAATTAAACACAATTTTTTAAAAATATATTTTTTTTATATTTCTGCCGAATATAAAAACAATCCTTATAAAATAAAAATTTGTAAAATAAAAAGAGAAGAAGAATCTACCGAATAATTTTATCTTCTCAAATTTATATAAAGCTCAGGCATATCTCGCATAAAATAAAAAAATTCTCAAGTATAAGGCACATTATGTAACTAAATCTTTTTTTTTGTTTAATTATCTTCAATTCTTTTGTTTATTTTTTTTCGTTTTATAATATGTATCAAATTCAAAAAATTTAATTACATGTTTTAATTCATATTATATATTAAACTAAAAATTAAGCGGCTTTAAACTGAGAGGAAAAAAAAATATATAAACTTCAAA
Organism: Thereva nobilitata; assembly: GCA_963855945.1. Lineage (NCBI taxonomy): Eukaryota > Metazoa > Arthropoda > Insecta > Diptera > Therevidae > Thereva > Thereva nobilitata. The sequence continues at coordinate 96,600,103 of OY979698.1, forward strand.
CAATAACACATTATTTTAAAAAATAACTCTATGCAATTATGAAAAATATATAAAAAATAAATTCAATGCGTTGTACTTTTATAGACAGATGCACTTATTTGCAATTCGTGTTAAAATTAACTTTTAAAACACGTTAAGAGCTGTTTAAGTTTGGATGTTGACCATTTACATTATTAACGGCCTTAAGAACTTCTTCCTGTAATGTTGATGGCGGATCTGATAGTATATCAGTTGTCATTGACAAGTAGCGCAGCTTATTTGATACAGCTAAATTTTGTTTAAGTTTATTTTCAAATATATTTAAAATGATTTTTGTTTATTTCTTACCCGGTCGAAGTTCTATCAGCGAACAATGTTGATCAACCCATAGTAATGCTGTTCTATATAATTCTTCAATGCTAGCCTTAGACACTGCCGTTGTATAAGATGATAATAATGGTTCCAGAATTAATCCGAGCTTTAATATGTTTGGTTAAGAAATTTTCTGTTTTGTCTGGGATTTTGTATTGCTTTGTTTGTTTTTCTTCGTTTTTTGTGTTAAATAAAACATTCTGTATCCTTTCATACTTCATACTATTCTTTGATGATTCTAATTACTTTAAATACTTTTGATACCACTCACAAACTCATGCGTTAAAATATATGTACATAAATAGTATTAGTAACACACTTTGTTGAACATTCTGTCACACAAATATAGAAAAACTTTCACTAACTCAAATACGAAACTTTTTTAGTATCTATCAAATACTATCAAATCAACTCCTTATCGATAGATATTTTAGAAGCAAATTACAACTAACTCATCGAACCCAAGCAACAACAACATACACAACAAAATATACTATTAAAAAATAAAAGGATACAATCCAAAATTTCCAATTCTGCATTGTTCTATAACGAACATATTGATTATAGAGTTGCTTAACTCTTTCACTTCTTTGGCGTGAAACTGGAGCTCCATTTGCAGGCAAAATAGAATGCAAATGTCTAAAATACAAAATATAATTATAATAAATATCGATATAACAAAAAAATTAAATATCTTACGTTAACGAACTATTTAAATTATCTCTTTCTTTTCGAAGAGAGTCCATTTTTTCATTAAGAAGCTTTCTTTCACCTCTTAGCTGTCTAATATATTCAGCTCCTTTTTGAAGCATTGCAGCTTTACTTAACTATAATAACATTCAAACTATTAACAAAAAAAATATATACTTGAATTAATAATATACCTTAGCATTTGGACTTTGCTGCAATTGCGGTATTAATTGATGGAGCATATCAAATCCGTTTTTAATATTATATCTTCGTTTTTGCTCTGCATGAATATGGCCAGCACGTCTTTGATTGTCCCTTCTTCCGATAGACCGACTAGGTGATAACGGCGAATCTTGATCAGTAAAAGAATCCGGCGATATACTAAGAACAGTGGTAGAATGTTGTTGTGTTGGTGGAAAACTTAACACCTATAATTAATGTTTATATAATTTAATTACAAGTTAATATTATAATATCTACTTTATTTCCCGGAGGACTATGAATCATTAGTGGTATAGAAGTTGATTTAACAGAAGATAAAGGCTGTGATATATTCTGTTGCTGTTGATTACTTAATCCTGTATAATTCGAACTAAAACCTGACGGCGGCAGGCTTGTTTTATTTGAATTTATGGCACTTGTTGGAGAATTAGTCTTACCCGACAAATTATTGCCGTCTATGGAATAAATGATAAATATTTTTTTTTAAATATATAAATACATTCATACTAGCTGTGGTAAGAAGTTGAGCTAGAGTACTTGTTAGCATAGGTTCACTAGTAGCTGGTTGAATCTGTGTGATCTGAGTTACTGGAGGTAGTTGCTGTACTGAATTGCTCCTTGTACGAGATCTATTGCTTTTAGCATTATATTTTGGTACAGCAAATGTATCATCCTTTGGTTCAAGTTTCGGAAGAGATGAGTTTAATGGTAAACTATTCGAACGATACATTTCTTTAGTTGGTAAATTCTGACTAGCATGTTTTTCCGAGATAAATGTAGTCTGCTGCTGACTACTGGGTGGAGAATGTTGCCGTATATTACGGGAATTAATATTTATATAACCAGCAGTAGAAGCAGCTTTTTTTATACTTTGGGCGCTGGGATAAGGCTTATATGATTTATAGGGTTTATATTCCACCTGATTATTTATATTAAGCATAGATAAAATTTCCGATTGAGATGAACCTAACTTGGACATTGGTGTCAAAGTTTGTGGAACAGAAAAACTTTTTACAGTTGGATTTTGTGTTGAAGGTACATTTAAAACACTAGATGTTTGAACTGAATAAGTCCCTGTTCCCAGCATATTAGAATTTGGAAATTGTTGTGAAAATTGTATCGGCTGTACAATTTGTGATTGTAATTGTTGCTGTTGTTGCTGCTGCTGTTGTTGTTCCGCCAGCATCTGTTGATACATTGTCGTCTGATGAAGAGTTGGTTGTGCTTTATCATAATTATGAGGCTCCCGTCTTCTTTAAAGTAAATTAATGAAGACAACAAAATATGAATTTTTCTTTAAGGCAAGCTTACCTAAATGGCCTTGATACATTTTTTGATACCCGACCTTTTAATATATTTTTTCCTGTTATACCTGTTATTGAATTTACAGTTACACTACCATTATCAGGTAGTTGAAGAGACGCATTTGAAGTTGTAAAATTATCTAGAACAGTTGTGTTTGATTTTGTTTGACCTAATATATTCGCCGTATTATTGCCTGTTATTATTGAATCAGTATATTGCGCACCACTTAAAATTTCCATATTGGCAGTGTTTTGGGCCCCGATAACCGTTGAGGATTGCATTGAAATATCATTTGAAAATGGCATAGTATTAATTGGTGCATTTAAATCAATCATATTAGCATCTTCCATCGTCTCACTGATAGCGCGAGCTTGATTTGCATTTGTAGCATCAATAATATTTGGCGAATCCATCGGCTCGGAACCTGAAAATTTTGAATATATTTTCTTCGAGCAAGAACTTGTGTTAAAACAAATTTCTGTGGTACCCATTATAGCCGGAAAGGTTGGTAATATGTCTTCAGCACCTTCCTCAGGTACAGGTGGTAGACGAGCACTTTGTAATAGTTCTAGGCACATTTTTATATAACCGAGAATTCTGTAAGTATTATTAACCAAAAATATGTACCTTGAAATGTTATATCAAGATCGTCCAGGTTTGGCTGAAGTGGACCTAAGCTTGGTTGAATAAAATCCGCTATACCAGCTCCTCTCGCTATAGATTGAAAAAAATAATGCCATTATAAACTTGTTACTAAAAATAAGGTCGTTGTTGTGTACCTATTTCTCTTGGATCTGGAAATGGAAATGGACCATTTATAGCCGAAAATAAAGTATCTGTTGTCCAATCTTCTGAAAGTCCGAATATTCTATCGTTAGACAAGGGTGACCAATCCAAGAAATCAAATTCACTTCTCTGTAATAAATTATAATTAAAAAAACACATACACACATTTTATATTTTATTAATATTTTCATAACTACTATATTTTGTTAATTTTTTCAGATTTCAGAAACTACCGAGATTCTTGCAAGGATATCTAGCAAAAATAAATCAATCAGTGATTTGGTATTATATAAACAATTAACTATTTACGATTTTTTAATTGTTATTTTTTTCCTTTAACAGACCGAAAAATTTTTATATCTAAGAATGGGCTCAACAGCAACAAGCATTTCTGCCTGTGGATTTTTTTCTTTAAATAATAAAACATTATTTAATGTGAGTATTAAATTGTTTGTTTATTAAAAATATATAAAACTAATTTTTTTTTGTAATATTTTTTTTAGTTTTTCTGTGCTTTAACTACGTATGCAGTTATCATGACACAATTTAGACAACTAGAATATGACGATAAGGGCACACTGGATCATTTATCAACAAATAATATAACTTCAGAATTTAATTCAGTTAATATATTATAATATAAGTGTAATTTTATGTTTGTTAAAATTATATCATTACTTACAGTATCACAAATTGAATTTCCTGCTGATCTAAAGTTACGCCTCCATTTTCTATATTCAGCCTTGATAACGCTTAATTGCCGCTTCCAATATTTCCCTTCCAAAACTACACTCTAAAAAAATAGTAAATAAATACTTTGTTTTGTATATTTATTTTCATAAACGAAATATAAATGATTATTAAAAATTCTATTTGAGCGGAAACCCAATATAACCCAGATTTTGGGGTTAAATCGTACCGTCACCTTTTCGCTGGGGTCCGCTGGATAACCCACCGACGATGTACGTCCCTAGTTCGCGGGGTATTGTCGGGCCACCCTATTCGATGGGGCAAAATTCACAGATTTGGTCCTCCTGGTAGAGGTGTTAGGCATTAGGCTAACTACCTGTCCCCATATCAGTTAAGAAACCAGAAGCAAAGCCTCGGAACGGACAGGAATAATACTCGCGATACAAGAGATTAGATGAATAGGAGGCGGCACCACCGACCTTGACACCTACAGAATATTCTACAGCTGTGGAAGGGGGCAACATTTAGGAGCAGGGTTCATACTAAACAGGTCCATTATACATAATACTATAGAATTGAAGCCAATAAGTGAACGACTATGTTCAATACGGGTCTGAACGTAATTTTTCAAAATAGCGATCATAAAAGCACATGCAGAGACGGAAGTGAAAGGAGACACGACCAGGGATATTTAGTAAGCGATACTGTACAAAACAACGTGACGCTAGCTTGGGTTAGAGGACATTCAGGCATCGATGGGAACGAAAAGGCGGACAACCTGGCAAAACAGGGGTCAACCTCGGAATTCTGGGGACCGGAGCCATACTCTGCCATTGGCAGAGGGTTGGTAAGGAACCGCATCGAGAAATGGGTCGCTGAAGAACACCGGAAACGGTGGGACGCTATGACCACGTGCAGGCAGGCTAAGATGGTGCTTACGTTGCCGATTGCCGCAACCAGAAGAAGGATCCTGCATATGCAAAGGAGAACCCTCAGATGGTTGGTGGCACTGATTACAGGACACGGATGTTTCAGGTATCACCTAAAAAGAATGGGAATTCTGGAGGACGACACCTGTCGGATGTGCCTGGAGGAACCCGAGACGGCCACACACATAGTGTGTCACTGTCCGGCGCTGGCGAGAAAAAGGGCTGCCATAACTGGACTCCATTGGATGGAGGACATGAGGCAGATTCCCTTCAATCAGCTGCTCGCGATAACTAGGGGAGTCGAAGCAAGGGAGCAATGGGACAACCCACTGCAACCCCGATAAGATGACTCTAGGTAGAGGGACGAAAAGGGACCCGCAAACAGTGGTCTGATTCGATATCCCTCGAAAATCTATATATATATATAAGCGATACTGTAAGCAAATAGACCATATACTCAGAGATAGAAGAGCAGCTTCCGGTATCCTCCAAGTAAGATCTTGTAGAGGTGCGAATTGTTTATCGGGCCATTTCCTAGTAAAAGCCAGATTCAGACGTCGACTGTCCACTTAAGTAAAAATAAGCAGCATATAAAAAAAATTCGACGTGATCGTCTTCAAGAACAGACTGTATTGAAGGGATATCTGACCCTAGCAGACAAGATAGGTCCAAACATAAATAAAGCAGATACAGTCGAAGGAAAATGGCTAGAACTGAACAACTACATTCCGAGAACAGGTAAAAACCTTGCACAAAACAAACCACAGAAAGCATACAGGGAAGTAAATATATTCATAAAAGGCTGTAAACTCTCCTCCGATATGTGTAGAACAAACGAAGGCAGTATAGTCACAGGTAGCGTAGACGAGAAGAAAAGGTGGAAGGAATTTTTTTTAGCGAGGTGCTGAGCGCACACTTCTCAGAAGCCCGTCTACAACATAATGACGACACCAGAGAAACAAATGTGCCAGCTCTGGAAAAAGTACAAAGTGCCATTTTTTTATGTGATAGACTAAGCTCAGGGAAAGCCCTTTGATTTTTAAAAAACGACAAATTCCCAGGAATTGATTAGGCGGACTGGAGGCGAACACGAATTACTATGTTGCATATAGAGGAACGAAAAAATGTCCGAAGATTGGGAGTAAAACATTATCTGCGCAAAACACAAGAAAGGTGACAAATTCAACGGTGCAAACTATCTGATTTAAGCTTATCATATAAACTAATGACAAATATAATTAAATCCAGATTGGAACCATATGCAGAAGCAGGAATTAGTGAATACCAAGCTGGATTTAGAAGAAAGTGCTCAACAATGGGCCAACTATTTGCAGTAAGGCAGACTCTGCGAAAATGCTGGGAATTCAACATCGACGTGTATCAATTTTTTTGTCGATTTCAAGCAAGCATACAACAGCATCAACAGGGCAAAAATGTATGCGACAATTCTAGACCTAAACATACCTTTAAAGGTAGTGAAGCTAACGAAATGACAATAGAAAATACAAGGTGTACAGTTAGAGTACAAGGAGAACTGATGGAGTGTTTCCCAGTCAAGCAAGTCTTAAAGCTGGGTCATGGGTTAACATAGTTTACGCACAGTAGTTACGTAAGGATGTGAAGCATAGAGTATCTACCAAAAATCTGCAAATAAGATGGATACATTTGAGAGGAAAATTCTCCGAAAGATATACGACCCAATCAATCAAGACCATGCATGGAGAATACGCTATAAACATGAATTGTATGAGTTATATAAAAAATGTTTCTATCAACACATGCCCAGCTGCTGCTTTTACGTTAGGCAGGTAAATTTTAAAGAATGGATCACTTATAGATGCCGAAAAAGTCACGAATCTCCTGCCAGAGGGAAATAGACCAGTTGGCAAACCACGGCCAAGGTGGGGAGACTGGATTTAGGGTGATCCGGCAAAATTACATAAAAAATTCCCCTCCCAATAGTTAACTAGTCAAAGCAATTTAAAAATTCCCTTATAGAAACTTAAAATATCTTCAAATCATTCATTCGTTAAAATCTGATATTAACTAACTCAATTGCATTTCTATTCCGAATGTGTCTTTTTCATTCACGTACAAAACTACAACAGATCAATTTAATTTTGTCTAATCAATGTAGAGCTATGCGCCATCGCGTACGTAAATGAATCACGAGACTTAGAAAGTTTTCTGGCCTTCATTCAATTTGTGAAACAACAGAAAAATTTATTTCAGTATATTCCTGTGTGAGAAGTTTTTAAACATAAAATTGAGGAAGACTTAACTTACTTGAGGATTAATATGAATATCCGCGTCTAATGGTGAGGCAAACTGGCAAACCGGAGTCCGTTTTTTCAGGATAACTGGAAAATTTTTATTGAATTTTTGTTTATGAATTGAATTAAATTGAGAAAAGAGAAATTGTGTAAAATACCAAAAGAAATGATCGAATCATTTTATAACGGCTTCTTCTTAACACACAATACACAAAAATATTTTCAAACATTTTCAATATTTAAAGTGAATATTTTTTTTTAAATAATATTTTTTACGACAAACTTTTTTTTAATTAAAGAAATTTAAAGAAAAAAAATTATATTATATTGTCTAGACTTTTCAAATCTATCAAACTGATAAAAAATGTTACTGCTAAATTAAAACGTGATAAATTAATAGAAACTAGTTCGTTCAATTGTATAGTTGAGACGTTTTAAAACACTATACACAACTAATGGCGATAAACTTTTGATTGCTTATCAACGCTGAGTAAAACATTTTTCCATATTAAAATCGTAAGAGGAAAAAAAAGTTTAAGCTAAGCAGATAGCTCACGCTGATAAAGTGTAATTGTTTATCAGCAACAGTAAAATAAGATTATCTTCCTCTACTTTTGTAAAAGCTCATATTTTACACAATTTTATGATCAATTAAACTTAACCAAACAATATATATATATATATGTATATACGCAAATTCATTGTAATTACATTGCATATGCCAACACCTCCAAATGACGTTGTTCAGTCGGATCTTGTCCTTCCATCTTAATCGAATGCCTTTGAAATGATTCCATTTCGGCGATGTTAGTTTTTGACTGTAAAGAAAATATAAAAGGATTTTCAAAGTATTAAGTTGTCATGTATGTAAATAAAAAGATTTAAATTTCTAAGTTTTATATACATATGTACATATAAGAAGTACGTAAGATGATTTGATATCAGAAAGTAGATAGCCCCTTTATTATGGTTTTAGCACTAAAAATAATCTCTAGTAAATTACACAAGCAAAACATAATTTCTTAAAATTATACTGTTGCTAATTACGTACAAAATATTTGCATACACGTAAAATCAATTTTTTTATTTCCAACAAGTTCAAGAATAGTAGGTCATATTTTTATGATTTCTTATATTTCATAGCGTTGCATTTAAATTTAAATTCATTGTATGCATAAAATGATTTATTAGTCGCATAAAAAATTAAGCGTGTGCGCAATCTTTGATAACAATTTTAACAGTTTTAATAGTTATTATGATGGAAATGCCTGATTAGATGCGTTATAAATTGGCGGTATAGGGCACATAGAAATAGCATAGATATCTTTAACTCTTAAGGCTTCGGTGGGTCTACCAGGGCTGTATACGAAAGAGACAAATTGTTTAAAGGTACTGCTGCACGCACCATGAAGGACTCGAGATAACAATACAAGTCCCTGACGACTCCATGGAACTCTTTGAATATTGCGAAGTGCAACCTTCACTCTACAAGAAGATGCACAGGCCAAAATTCTAGAAAATCATGGAAAGGGCAATACATAATAACGCACTACTACCTCCAACGAACAGGAATCTGACCAACAATGAGATCTACTCATATCAGGAAGATATGGACAACTTCATTGTACAGACGATGGGAAAGACCATACCGAGGACGAAGGAAAAGAACAGTGCAGACTGTTACAAGAACGCTACAATCGACGCACTACAAAAAACAAAAGTCGAATGCTGACGACATAGGTAGCCCTCCACCATGAGTTTCAGGATAGTAGGAGCCCGGAGATTGTAACTCTTAAATCGGGTATTGAAAAATCTCTAATCACTTGTTAGACAACATTTCTCACAGTCTGTGAATCTGTAGCTACTGAAACAGAACAATTCGTGCTATGCCAACCAATAGCTCGAGCAGTTTCCCACAGATAAATAAAACCTTTAAGAGAAAAGCACAAAGCTTTGGCAATTACTTATCCCTAGGACTCCGGCTAACCAGGAACTGTTGAGATCTGCGAACGTATATTCAAAGGAAACTAGTTGTGTGGATAATTATTATATAGCAGGAGAAGATGGATTTTATGGAGGCCTAGTATCAGGGAATTTATTGTATTCGTACGAATTTTGACCTTGAGAATAGGGTCTTGCTAAACGACTTTAGATTATACAATGAAAACGAAACTTAGAAATCTGAGAATCTCACAATCATCGAATTCCATGAAGACTGTCCAGAGAATGATATTGCCGAGGCGCAAGTAAATTCTACGATTATTGGAAAAATCTATCTTCTGTAAATATTTCGTCGTCTAATTAATAAGAACTCGTCGGAATTAGATGGCAGTGGTGTATCCAATACCTCCTCAACACAAGACACTGGAGGTAAGCTATGAGGCGGATAGACCTCTGTCTGGAGCAAGAAAGTGATGGGGGCTAAGACTCGAATTGGGCTGTAGAGCCATCGAAGAAGAAGAAGAATCCATTACATAAAAAAAGCAAAGACAACTCTGCCAATCTCCGGTCAATAAGTTTGCTGCCGAATATTACAAGGTTTTTGAAACAGTGAATAATAGATCATTATTCAAATGGGTTTAGGAAAAAAGATAATTCACGATAACCAGTTCGGATTTAGAGTGGAGCATGGCACTATTCATGACGCGGTGTCACACATACGCTGGAATTTTATGAAAGGTCAGTGTACCGGAGCAGGCCTGGTCGACTTTGAGAAGGCGTTCGATACAGTGTGGATCGATGGTTTTCTGTAGAAACTTTACAGATACGGCATGATCGAATTTCAACTATACATGATTTATAATATGATTTCAAAGAAGAAGTTCGTTGTTATAAATTGGAACTTCACATCAAATAGGGCCTTTGACAACAAAAATGGTCTGCAACAGGATGTCGTAAACTCGCCGCTCTTTTTCAATATCTTTACGAGTGACATAATAAGTGCACTCCAGTTCGCACTAACGTGACTGCGCAATGATTGTGTACGATTGAACGGGGCCGAAGATTGGAGTGATCCAGAAGCTCCTGTAACGTGACTTCGAAACAGTCGAACATTATAGTGTTGATTGGAAGTTGAAGATCAATTTTAGCAAATGCCAATCGATCCTTTTCTGGACTCCTCTAAATAGAGCTTCTCGCAATGTCACCTTTCAAATTTCGAATAATGCTAGATAAGCTTAAGGTTTTTGAAAGATAATGCCTAAGGGCGTGCTTAAGCTTGTATCGAACACGCGAATCCTGGCTTTGCTAAGTTTCACGCCAACAATGTTTTCTACGATAAGGCATTTATTAATAGGATCGACAGCTTTATAATTAAGATTATTCGAGATCATGTTTCTAGAGCAACGTACAGCGACAATCCTCTTATTTGGGGAGCGTTCTACCTGAACGCGGAATACCACAAACTAGCTTGTAAACACGGATTTATAACAAAAACTGAACTCGTAAGGCTTCGGAAAATTCCCCAGGAAATAAAATTGCATGAATTTTTATATCGTTATCTGGACACAACTTCAGCTGTTTTCAAAAAAATAAATCATATATGGCTTTTTATGTCCAATAATGATATGACACATGAGTCATAAATCCCTCGTTTATTTTTTATAGCGTGTTGTTTGTTTGTTTACCAGAAGTTGTATCCTAGATAAATTTGCTCTTTAATAAAAAATACAAACCTACAACGTATCAGTGAATTTCATAGAACCATACGATAGTGTAATCATTAAAGCATGCAATTTACCACCTTTCTTAAAACTACAACTTCTAGATAAAAAATAATAATAACGATTTTAATCGACCATATTTTTTCTTATACATTTGAAATTATTAAATAATAAAGTTCGATCAAGGAAATAAATTTCTTGCAATACGTTTTTAATAAATATTTTTTAACATATAAATAGGGCTAACAAATCAATGAGTATTTTTCTTTTAATTACGCCGGCGCAGCACCACGAATCATAACAAAAAATGTGTATAGTAAGACATATGGTGTATCACGCTTAATAACCGTGACATTGAATATGTGTTTTTGCTTTCATAAGTAAATAAAATGAAATGCAGCAGCAAAGAGAGTAAGCATAAAAATTTGTAAATTCACTATGATCAAATTACACAATATCTAGTTTATATTTTTTTGATATTAACCTATGGAATGAATTTTTGTGAATAAAACTTGCCCTAATAAAATCGTTCGTCGTTAAGTGGGTCTGATGTGGTGCGACAGGTTTAAAGTTTAAGTTATCTGAGCTAAATGCTTACTCATTATTAGATATGATTCTGACAAGTAGCTGGTCGAAATGATTTTCTTTTTTCTCATAAATTAAAATTCATTTGTGCTGAGACAATTTTTACAATATTTTAAAAGTTGGATAGGTTCAGATTACAAATCGGCATTAGAAAGACTTGCTAAAGTGTAAGATATTTCGTTATATGACTATGGAAATTAAGCTGGATATGGAATGATATGTAAAAATCAAAAGCGAAGTAGCTATTATAATTTACTTTAGATAATTGATTTGAATTGATCTCATAATATAACATTCATCATGGTGTACATGGAAATCATAAAAAGTACATAGTAGCCAGAAGGAGATTTATTTCCGCTATTATTACAAACGAGAAGGTGTCCTGGGCGATTACGGACGGTTTACTACCAATCATGCTGCAGAAATAATACCATGGCAGTTAGTATACCATGGCTGGAGGTCATGTACAAGAGCTGTATGTGGCTCAGTTACGACCCCGTGAGGTGCTGCAGACGGGCGAGAGTCGTCTGCATCCCAAAGGCAGGAAGAAGGGGGTCACCAATCCGCGAATGCCTATAAACTGATTAGGCTAATATCCTTTGTGCTCAAGACACTAGAAAGGGCCATCGACTCTCAAATCGGTAGATGCGACTTTACTTTCCCCAGCTCAAGCCTATCTCAGAGGTAAATCCACTGAGACAGCCTTGCATAAAGTGGTGAGAACTAACAAAAGGAACCTCCATTACAAACAATTTACCCTGGGAACTTTCCTAGATATAGAAGGCTCCTTTAACAATGTAGGTACTGAATCGATTCGAGAAGCTCTTATAGCGCTAAACCTAGAAGCAAGCCTTAGGGAATGGCTGACGGCTATGTTGAGATCGAGAATAGTTTAAATGGATTTGGGAACCAAGATGATAATCAAACACGCCAACAGGTACACCACAAGGAAAAGTGATCTCTCCTTTATTGTGGTTAGTAACGATAAATAGCATACTACAAAAGCTAAATGGAAGTGGAGCTAAAATGGTAGCTTACGCAGACGATCTAGTAATAATGGTGTCAGGAATATTTCCAACTGCGAATAGTGAAATTATGCAAGTATACTAGAATAAAGTTGGCAGCTGCGCAGCAGGCTGCAGTCTGGCAGTCAACCCGGCAAAACTGAACTAATGTTATTTACGAGGAAAATGAAAACCTTTCTTCATTGGATGGGCACACCCTCACTTTATCCTCCAGGGTTAAATGTGGTGTCCCGTGTGGTTCGCTGATATGGTGGTCAGTGCTTAGCAGGACCTATAATGCCATAATTTTGGGAAGGGTCCAGAGGACGGCAACAATAGGCGCAACGGGGCTATGAGAACATAACCCACGAACAATCTAGATATTCTCAGATTAGGCTCACTCCCGACCATTAAATACCTAGCCTCGTGCAGCGCCGTTAGGCTGAGGGAATCCATTGCCTGGACCTCAAAACCCTACGGCATAGCAACATCTTGAATTTGCTACCCGAGGGTATGGTCGTTACAACCACCGATTACCTTCCGCCTAGGTCTGACCTTCAGGAGCGGCTTCGCCGTCGAAATACCCTCAAACAAAGAATAGAGAAACGGAAACGTCCTGAGGAAATTCGATATACGGATAGATATTCATCAACGGCTCCAAGACGTCGAAGGCCGTCGGGGTAAGGGTTTATCTAGAGATCATTAACAGTTCACTGTTCTGGCATCTGCCAGCGCACGCTAGAATCTTTCAAGCGGAAATGCTAAGGCCTAAGCTAGATAGGCCTGGTAGACACCCCAATGCGGGTTCCTCGAGCCTCGGTAGTCTAGGGAGTAAGGCGCCTGGCTACCATCTCAGAGATCCCGGGATCGAATCTCGGCAGCACCACGGTCCTTCCCCTTTCCCACCTTCTTCCTTCTTCCCTCTTTACATTTCTCATTCCTCCTGTCATAGCCTTCCGCTAGCACTGCCCCGCTCCACCAGCGCATGTCGTCGGTTGGTTGATGGGATTCAACTCGTTTCAGGAAGCATAACACTCCAGCGAGTTGTTTCTCGTTGCCGCGATGCCAGAATCGCGATAGAAATGGTTGGGAGTAGGTGGTTGCGGCAGTTCCCTTCATTCACTTCTCTCTTTCCCTTCCCTACCTATCGACTAGAGCTTGCTGTTCGACATTGCACTCTATACGAAAAAAATAGATTGTCGACAGTACAAAGGGCTTCCTCTGAGCTCTAGTCTTCCACATAAAAAAAGTCATGGTGCAATGTCTAGTAGTAAGTTTGATCTGAAGATAGAAAAAGGATATGATATGTTAAGGGTAGTCTGGTTGATGCATGAGTAGGAGGCAGTGAGCCTCGCGTTTGAACTCTTGGATATTGTATGAGTTAATTTTTTTAAGCAGCCGGCGGAGCCATAACCGTCAGGGTTAGCGGGAGAGAGCCTCGTTGGAGTGTTATGCCTCCTGAAACAAGTGAATCCCGCTAACCAGCCAACAAAGGCTGTGACGCAGGCGGTAGCAGACTACCAGGTGAACAAGGAGGTGCACTGTCCGCTAGGTGAAGACCCGACCTAAGCGGAACTTTGGTACCCTATTATTAACCGGTTAAGCCGGCGGGATGCCTTATTAGGGCTACTTATAAACAAAGAAAGAACGGTGGCCTGCTAACTAAGCAGAGCCCGACCCCGATTTTGCTAGAATTACGCCAATCATAACGGAACATTGGCCCATAGAAGAGCACGCTGCCAAGCTATCCGGTGCAAAGTATGTTGCCGTAGTTGCGGGGAGACGAACGAGATAGAAACACTTGTTCCATTCCTCTGTAAATGCCCGGTACGCTAGGCAGTTACGTTCTGGAAGACTTAAAAACGATCCAGACTGGAGGTCAAATCACTGATAAGCTTCCTTAACAACACAGGATTGCTTTAAGCATACGTTACAGCCGACCAAAGAACTACCAAACTTTAGGTACACAAGGTTGTGGCCTCAAACATGGGTCTCCGGTCGTACTGGAAGCAACCCTACTCCTAACCTAACCAACAATCGCATTTTTATAATAAAAATCATCAATAATTACTTCTATGAAAGCATTTTCTTTCGGTGCTCTGAAAAATGCTTTTTTTTAGATGATTTTTTTAAAAAATTCAAATGTTATAATTTAAATTAAATAATTTTTTTTATAATTAAAAAGCCGAAAGAAATGTTAATTTTACCTTTTATTAACTGAAATTCTATAAAAAAAAATTTAGAAACCTTTTATCCTGATTATAAAACAAAACACGTTTTTCAACTTTAGAGCATAATTATTCAAATTTTTAAGCGCCACCATAGAAAATATTTAAATTTGCCTTTTGTGGTCTGGATTTTTTACCTCTAGAATTTTTGATAACAGATCAAAGGTTGATTTTTATATATAAAATGGAAAAATTTACACACGAAATACGAAATTTTTTAGTATATCGCAGCCTTTATTATTAGATCAAATTGCGGACTTTGAACTTTCTGTTTTATGTAGAACAATAACAATAATATCTTGGCAAACGAATAAACAATTCCCTTAAAAATATTTCAAGAACAAAATAAAAAAAAATCCAGGAAAAAGAAAGTATAAAACTCTTTTTTTTTCTTATTTGCAACGACATGGTAACGACCTTGAAGTGGACTTTGTCCATCGTTAGTCTCATTTACTTTTGTAAAAGGCACACAGAAGTTCGTAAATTGTTACTTTATCGCTAAAATACTGGCCGTTTTGTATATACCTTCGCAGGACCCTCTGCCTCCAATTACTGGCGCGATTCCAGGTTGCTAAGATTCTTAAATCCGAAAATAGATTTTAGTCGAATGTTTTATTTTAAGCCGGGGAAAAAATTTCTGCTCTATGCATGTGAGTAAAAGAAGGAAATTTTATTTATTTAAAGATAACACTAGAAAAGCTCTCAGGTGGGACTTGCTTTTGTAGAATAATGTGATGTACAAATTGTACAAACGATTTTGTTTTGGAAAATAGTTTTCAATCGCATCCAAATGTTTTTCTTTCTTTTACATGCATGTAGTGATCAGCAATATATAGAAAACTGGTTTTTCTAATTTTGAAGCTGAATTTAATTTTTTTTCTTTGTCATGACCCAAATGTATGTTTAGTGGCAATGTCAACGCTAGACGCTTTCAACGCTGTTATCATAAATTTCTTTTGGGTTAACATAATTAAACCAGAGGTTTGCAGATTGTTGGAACAAGCGCCTCAAAGACATTACCCAGTGCTACCAAACAGACTTACGTTATCTCTAAAAGTCAGATCTTTTAAAGATAACGCAGCTGGTGTTATCGCCATCAAACAGCAGTGGTCATTTAAAGAGAAATTATTTTTCCATTGGTTTATAAATAAAAGCGATTAGATATTAACAAGAAAAATCTACTCTTTAATCATTACCGATTAGGTTTTTTCTATGAATTTTACGCATTTAGTAACTTGAATTTGAGTGGTGTTCGATAACTACTAATCCTCCCATCGCACTCAAGTTATATTATTATGTATTACTCACCTATATGCTAAATTCATGCACTTGAAAAGTTTTGTCAAAGAAGTCTCAATCTCCAAGTGAGCTGAAGCTACGAACATTGATGATCCCGACTCTGCTACTTTTTGCGGGACGTACAGTTGAACATCGGTACATTGATTTATGCATTCATCGACTTTCTCTAAGGTTGGATCATCAGGATCTGGCATTTTAATTTCACTATCATCTTCATCTTGGGCTTCAGCTTCAAAAGTCGACACCATAAACTGGCCAGAATGAATTGATTCTTTGCCATGGCTTTGACGTGTCAGCTGCTGCTGCTGTTGCTGATAGTGTCCCGAATGATATTCTTCTAGCTTGCTGGCCATGTTTAGGATCATCCTCTAATTTTATATTTAATATACAAAACTAATATTTAAAGAAACACTTAAAGAAATAAATTTTAATTATTTCGCCAATTCAAAGATTCTTTTTTTGTGTTGCTGCTTTTCAGCGATTAAAAATGCTCACTAACACCACAGTTATACACTTGAAGCACGAGCAGTATTTTGGCATTTTTGAGTTATTGGAGCAGGAAGGCTCACACTCGACATAAACGAATAGTATATAAATTATTCACGCGATGCTTTATTATGATTATTTTGTTAAATTAATAAATTCCTTTCACTCGATGGTTTCTGCGCACCTTGTGCTGACGTTTATTATCAAAGCGTATTCTGTGACTGGACTGTAATTTTCCTTTTCTGTATAGCCGTGCACTGACTTATCCCACAACAGCTGTTTTATGTTAAATAATTATTAAAATTTGTATTTTGGTAAACTATCAGTAAATTAAATACTGATATATTTTAACATATTTACTCATGGAAATTTTTATTACTATACTTTATATTTACTTCTTTATTTTCTTATATTATTTTGATAAAATTAAAAGATGCCATCTATATATGAAAATTGAAAAAGCTGGAAATATATTTTGACATTTTAGATAAATAAAAATAATTTGAACGATATTAATTAGTTAGTTTATATTTGTTAAAACATTAAAGTTAATGCTTTTTTTACTTTTGTTAATTTTTCTTTTTACTATACCAATCAACAAGTAGCCCTTTCTTTTAAAAATGAATTTTCTAACCAATTTGCTCGTTTTGTCAGTCCATATTATTCATTGCCAAAGAAATTACCGGTGTAGATCCCGGGTTAAAAGGACTTGTTATTGTGGAACGTATGTAGCAACGGCGGGATTATTTACTGATTTGAATTGAAAATTATCGTTATGGTTGGGTTTAAAAATTCACAAAAAGCAATTCCATTTAAGTCAAGAATTACGAATTACAAAGATATAAATTTTAATTGAAGATTTCTATTAAACAGGCCGTTTTAACATAACCTTACTTTTATGTTTACTTCTCAAACCTACGTCGACTGTCATCTACAACATCTTTTTTTGTCCCGCTATTTACTCCTTAAATTCTGTGGTGATTTGCAATTATAAATAAGGAAAAGGACAAAGCGCTTATAATACAAGTTTCCTACTAAATGGAAAACGAAAATAATATCAATTTTCTTCTACAAGCAGCTCTTAAACTTCCATTGCAATGTCGCGCAGGGAAACTGCTTAAAGCCTACTACAGGTAAGTACAAAGATTATCCCTTCTAATAATTATTACAAGATTTATAATTTTAGGACACTTGCTAGAAGAATAACGCCATACAATTCTGTTTCAAACGGAACAGCAGCATGTCCGAGATGCTCACTTTTCTGGCATGAAGGTGGCTTCACGCTGCAATTTAAATCTAGACGAGTCAGATGTACCAGAGCCAAGAACTTAGTTAAGAAATTTGAATTGGGGAATAAATTAAGCAAGAAACAAAAAATACGTGCCAAATGGTTAATGAAAAAAATAACTAATTCAATGGTGAGTGTTATCACTGCCTGGAATAGAGACTAGGCAATTCCTACAACTTCATTGAATTTAACTTTTATTTTACTAAACCTCGTTGTTTTATATACCAATATTTAGCTTCCCCACACCCCTCTGCCTCACTCCCAACTTGATCACGCCGATTTCGAAGCCTACATCGTTCCCTGATGGGAGCCGTTTTGTTTAAGCAGGCATAACACTGCAACATTAGCTCAACAGCTATTCAAGCATCCTCAGGCCTCTAATACATCCTTCAAATCGGACTTATTATTAGACATTGCATCATGTCTTAAACGAGATGACAGATGTGTGAGATGATCACATAAAATAAGCTGCCCCTGCCTGGCCATGGAACAGACTGATTACGGCGGATCTAGAGAGGACATACTCGATAAAATCCGCAATCCCAAGGTGTAAACAATCGTACTGAAGATATGTATGGTAATGCGTGAATGAACTACAACGATGGATTCTGGTATCAATATTGATCCATATTCTTAGGTGCTGGAGAGAGGCTACTGTGATCTGCAATCCCAAAGCAGAGAGAAGATCATACAAGGAAGCAAAATCCTATCAGCCTCTCTTTATTTCTCATGAAAATGACGGAAACGTTTTTAAACAGGCTTAGAGTGGGTCTTACAGCGAACACACTGCACTGCCTGCAATTTGCCCACCGGCCAGGGCACAGATCTACAGAGACTGCCATATTTAAGCAGAATAGGGCTGGTAGTTGAGTGTAGCTTTCGGTACTGCGGAGAAGCTTCCGAAACAGCGGAGCACTTACTGTGCGATTATGAGGGTACAGCGAGAAGAAGATTTAGTCTTCTCTATCGCAGCTTCTCTGTTCCCAGGGAGATTTTGGGATATGAATTCTGAATCAATTATAGGCTATATCAAAAGCCTTAACCTTGAAGATTTTTTATGACAGGGCTGGCACTATAGACCTAATGTGGTCGCAGTGCCTGCAAAGCGCCTCCTTAATAGAACGCAGAAGAAAAAGAAGGCTGCTTCCTTTGCTGCAGCCATTGGCTTGCCCATGATGACTATATCATATGAAATTAGCTGAACCGACTTGTTTAGAAGTGTTCCTCTGGTTTCAATACATGTATCTCGGTTGTTTCTAATATAATGTTAAATAGTAAGCAGACTCACTATCTCCTTGTTTGAGGCCTCTGTTCATTTGAAAGGGCTCGACTTAATGAGGTTTTTAGTGACTTGGATTAATTGATGTGGCAAATCCAGTTTCTTCATTGCTTCATAGATGTTGAAAAGAAGTGAGTCTCTTTCATCTTGTCAATTGCTTGTCCAAATGAAAATATGTGATCGGAAGTGGACTGCGCTTCCGCATTACTGAGTTTATCGTTATTATCCAATGTGTGTCCACTATGTCCTACCTCAATATGATCCAAGAGTTTATTAAAATCTTTCATTCATCTTTTTACTACTTGCCCTGTCTCGCTTAAAATATTTCGCTAGCTATGAAGTGTATCTAATTCTCCCATTCGTATGTTTTTTTATTTCTTTTGTATACTCTTCTTTTTTTCTATTCATCTTATATACTATATGCATTTTCGAAATATATCATCTTTCATATCATGTCTGCATTATCATATATAATGTAAATGTTATTTCAGGCCGTTACCTGCAATATATGTAAACATATAACAAAAGTACCTTTTAGAAAAACGAAAATATGTAAAATTGATGTTGGTAAACCTGTTGAAGATGTCGTGAAACGCAAAAAAAAGAAGAAAAATAATAAAACGGCAGGACTTAAAATGGACGAGAAATTTTATGCTATGTATCCAGGAAATTTAATAGCTCAAAAAATGTATGAAAGTGCTATAAGTAAGTCAAAGAACACACCAAAATGTAAAAATAATAAGTATACGCAAAAATCAGTTTCTGACACGCAAAGAAAAAATACAATTTTGGATTTAGCTAATGTATTGAAAAGAGGAAAAACTAGTGAAAACCCAAATACAGATCGTCTAAAAAATTTATTGCGATAATCTATTACGAAATTATAAATAGTAACATACTAAAATTAAAAACAAAATGAAATTTTATTTTTTTTTTAAATTCGATTTGTGTTCCTTCCACCATTTTCCATTCTTCCCAGATTATGTCATCGGTATCTGCTCTTGAACAATCTAGAACATAAGTTTTTATTGATATTGTAATTCGATTTTAGTTTAAAATACATATTAGTTTGATAATTTTAGTTTAAAAACATTATTTAACATAGAAATCCCATTGTTAAGTTTTAGTTCAAATTCATGCGATAATGTCAGGTTTTTTCCCTGTTGTTTTGCGTGAGAGCAAGAGCCTCCATGAAATTTTTATCTAAATAATTTTAGATATTGATCGACCTGTCTAAAAATTATCTCTTTCAGCCTTTGCTGTAGATTTTTTTTAGATTAGGGGCTGTACATAAATTACGTAACGCAAAATTTACTAATTCCCTTACGTAACAGGACCGTAACGCCTGGCCTGACCCCTCCAAACGCTATATATCGCCTATGAACGGATTTTCGTTCCAATTTTCGAGGCAAATCGTCATAAATATTGGTTTTGTTTTCGGCGGTGGTTACACTTTCTGTAACTATAATATCGGCATCTTCTTTTGCTACTCGGGCGGGTCTTACCTGACACCGTATTTCTGAGCGAAAAACGAACGTATGGGGTGCGGCCTGAGAACACCTGAGCCCTGCTTTCGTAAACTCTTACCCAACAGATCGAAGGCAGGACGGCGATCAGCAACCCGCGAAGCCAAGAAGTAGACCCAGACAGCCGCCGTTATGCCCAAAGTTTCTGGACTCACCAGAAAATTGGCAGCGCCAGTTCCCATATAAACTGGGGAAGAGTTTCATGCCGAGTCCATCTGGTGTGTTGCCTAAACGCCATCAATCAGAAGATTGCACGGAGCTCAGAAAAATGAAAAGGGGAGGTGTGTCCGCAATGACACAAGCAGACTCAGACAGTCGCCCTAAGTGACCTCCCTCCCAAAAGACCGAAGGCAGGACTGCGAGCAGGAATCCGAAAAGCCTCAGTTGGTCGGGATCACCATGGTAGTCGTACCTTGTTCAAAGAGACCCTGCTGGAATAGTCAAGTCTAAGCGACAAGACACTAGGCAGGCTGCTGAACCTATTCAAGCGGTCTGACCTACAAACGTAAGGTATAAGGGGTGGTGGTTAGTCACCAACGAAATAGGAGGGGCAAAATGTAGTGTATTTAAATACGCACGTGGCGTAACTATCTCGGACTGGTGGAAGTGCGGTCATAACCTCCTCGTGGTGGCCACTAGAAGCTGTACTGAAAGGGATGGGCTAATATGATCGGGCCTACCAAGCCAAGATGTTAAGTTATCGTGTCGAGGGCGGCATGATGGTTTTGCACTGTCGTTTAAGGATCTCCTCTAGGCACCGGGCCCACCCACAGTTGTATAATGCCTTATTCTGATATGGAGGCTCTGGCTGGATGGACCTTAAGTTTCCTACCATATTCATGGGAATTTTGTGGACCAATTAAGCTGGAGGGATCTAAGGCAAGGAGGGCCGAAGTTAAAATGGGGAGCCCCACGGAGCACACCCGAGCCCCGCTCTCGTGAACTTCCCTACAGGCTAAAGGCAGGACGACGGCCTGGAACCCGGGTAGTCAAGAAACAGACCTGGACAGCCGCTGCGCCGCACAAAGTTTCTGGACGAAAATTGGCAATTGGCAGCACCAGCTTCCATATAATCTAGGGGGAACATCCTCCTCATCCAGGGGAGCAGGGACCCCATAAGAAAAGGAAAAAAAAATAAACGAAGGAAGAAGCAATTACCCTCCTACTGGGACAACAAGCAGACCCAGACCGCCAGCGCCGCCGCTCTGCGCTAAGGTTCTGGACTCACTAAAGGGCCAACGCAAGGAGGGCCGGAGTGGAATTGGAGAGCCCACGGAGCATACCCGAGCCCTCTTACGTGAACTCCTTCCGAACAGACCGAGGGCAGGATTGCGGTCGGGAACCCGGGAAGCTTCAACAGTCAAGTGTAAGCGACAAGGCACTACGCAGGCTGTTGAACTTGTTCCAGCGGTCTAGCCAATAAATATGAGGTATAGGGGTGTATTACAATGGGCCAAGCGAATGGCCGCGGCACTGTTGGACCCAATATCTCAACACAAAAAAAAGGTAGGCTAAGCTAGTGGCAGCTGTACTTTTGGACTCAATACCAAAATAAAAAGAAGAACGACCCTTGGCTCCCATCTACCTCCGTGTCACAGGACCGTAACGCGAAGCTGGACCCCCATTATTTTATATATCGTAGTCCTAGTTTTTTGGAATATTTGCGTACCGTTCGGAAGTAAAGTATTGCTCTCATACAGTTTGAATATCATTTTGAATTTTTAGTATATATCTCTGAAGAAATGAATAAAATGAACACAAAACATGTTAGTTTATGATATCCGACTTGATTGCCGCAAAACCCCAGAATTAATATGCATACAAAAAAAAATTCAAAATAAAAACGCACATTAGTAGTTACCTTTAATTAATTTGCAAATCTCTAATTGAAACTCTCAGTAGTTATAAATGGAAGAAAAGCGCATATGTCATCGGGTTTTACAGCAGCTGCTTTTTTTTATATCAATAAATGAACTTTTTATCAAAAATAATGATACACATACTCAAAAACAAAAAAAAAAGAAAATAAAATTGTTAAAAAGTTGTTCAATCAATGTTGCTAACCTTCGCACACATATCTCGATAAATCACGTCTGTATCCCATGGCCCTCTTTCAGGTAATGCTATTCCAGCACGTCTTAGCTCTTGGACACAGTCAGTCAGGTCGAGGATTGGTAAGGGATCAATTTTAGCCTTGCATACTTCGCTTACCAAATATTCAACGTAGTGTTGTCTGTTGTAAAACCCGAGGGTACACAAAAATTAAATTGAATAAAAATAGTAACTGAAAAACTGATGTCAGTAGATTTTTATTTCAAATTGAAAAAATAAATAAATATTAGTGTTGTTTATTACATGCGTAGCTGAAATAGTTGTTGCCTCACCTTCACTAATTGGCTTCGGAACAAGCCTTCTACTATACCATACGGCCTTGGTGGTAATCGAATATTTTCTCGTTTTACAAGAATTTCTAGATCATCGGCGGTCAAAATATCGATTGGATCGATACTATTTTCGCGAATTACCATGCATAAATATTCTATGTAATGATTTCTGCAAGTTTTCGTTTTTATATGGGTTAATAATAATAATAATATAACACTATAGGATGAGTTTTAAAAAAAATGATTAGGGTACTAGAGTAGAACACATTTTAATGCTACATTAATGCTTCGTTGAATATACGGGAATATAAAGGATGAAATATGATAATTTATTATTAGTATTCTTACCGGCATAATCCAGCATGTCCATCTGGAACATCACCATTACATACAGCATCCACTAAACCAGTGGGAGTTTCTTTTTGTAGAGGAATTGGGCATTTAGCGACGGCTTTTGCACCATCACTTTCAGTCTTATCTTTCGGTTCTGTATCATAATTAATATCATGAATCGTAAGTAACTGTTGTAATTGATGTGGCTCCTTGTCTCTTAAGTAAAATAAACAATTTCGTGGATGATGTGAATGTAATCCTAGCTTCGCACAGTATGGTGATACGGTACACTTAGCTCCCATCATGAACGGTTTGGCGCAACCGTAACAAAATTCATATTTACATTGTGTACATGTAAAATGCATACAGCCACCTCTAAAAGTAAAACGTAGTAATAAATATAGGCCTTATTATTTTGAATAGTGGCATTATGTATGTATACCTTGCAAGGGAATAACGAAATCTGCATTTGGGACAGTCAATGCCATTTGATTTTAAATGCTGTGCTACTCCTTCAGCTTGTCTTTCAGGATCATTTGCATCTTTCCATTCTTGGAAGCTTTCGCATGTTAAGTTATCATGTTGTCGCTCCCACTGTGAAAATGTTAGTCATGATTTAATTTAGTTCGTCAAAGTAAGTTATTTAAAATAATAATGACTCTATGAAATTAAATGAATTTTCTTACAGGTATTTATATTTACTGTATATATGAATTCTATCAAAACCCGAGAAGAGTCACGGCAGATGAACACCTAGCAAGTCCTAATCCAACTTCCCCGCGAGACCCATTGGTGTACTTCGTACGGGAGACGATCAAATGGCGAGTCCTCTGTGCAGAGAGAGAGAGAGAGTTTTAAGTCGGTTAGGCTGTAGGCTAGCAACACTCTCCGACAAAAGCGAATCGTCAAACAATGCCTCGGAACCGGATAGATAACACAACGACGACTTTTGCTTTTCGAACAACGACACGAATGGGAATTTGGAATGTCAAGACGCCGCTTTCTGATTAACGGCTGGATGAAGCTCTCAAAGAGATGAGCCGATATACTATAAAGATCACGGGACTTAGCGAGAACAGATGGTTCGATACGGGAGAGCATATGCCCAAATGGTGAGTCCTTCTTATATTCTGGCTGAATTAAAACCCAAAACCGTAAGAAGCCAGGTTCAAACTTCTCACCAGTTTCTGAGAGGATTTTTTCTGTGTGTCTGCGTACCAAACTTAGAAGCACTACGGTGAAGGAAATGGAATCGGATTGGCCACACCTTGCGAAGCGGGAACGAGAATCTAGCCAAATAGGTCTTTAACTGGAATCTGCCCGTCGAGTGGAAAATCCTATAACAGCATGGAGGAGATCCTTATTAGCAGAGACCATAACAATTGGGAGATCCTGATCAGAGCTGAGAGCTGTCGCGCAAAACAGAGTCCGCTGGAGGGCAACTGTTTCCGCCATATGTCCCACCAGGCGCGGATCTAGAATTTTGTTTTGGGGGGGTCACGGAATTAAAAGTGGCGGAAAAAATTTCTACTCCTAAAAACCAAAAACAAAATTAACAAAACGAACAAAACTAGCCGAATTTTCTGGTGGATTCAGGGGTCTTTTCGGTTACAAATTTTCAAAAAATCGAAAAAAATTTTTTACGGATTTTACTAATAGTGGAGTCAGATAAGCATCAAATTTTAATGAAAAAGGAATTGTTTCCAGTCTCAAATTTTTTTTCAATACGTTAGTTACATCGAGTACTATACGAAATGGACTTTTTCTCTTGCAACCGCTACGTAAATTATGGGCCGTTTTGTGAAAAATCTACCATTTTTGTCCTTCTTTCTAAATATAGATGAGAATTTATCGGTATGTGTAGGTCCAAAGAAAGCGAAAAAAATTGAGGCTGTTCATTATGATTTTACCTATTAGCGGTTACAAAATGAAATTTAAATCTGCACACATAACCGCAAAGAAAATTGAAAACTGAAGAAACTGCTAAATTTTGGTTTTTTGGTTACAACTTCGGATGTTTTAAGTAAAAATTGATGAAATTTTCAGAAATTATACTTTATAATGTGGACAATAACTCGTAAAAATTCTAAGTCAATATCTACCACAAGTCTCAAAAATTAGTTTCAAATCTGAAAATTGATTGCCCAATAACTTTTGTGCATTGCATCGTATGAGATTCCTTTTTAATTTAAGTGTAGGTTTTTTCATGAACTTTATGATGGTGAACAAGAAAAAATGTTTAAACATGAAAAAAGTGGAAAAAATCGAATCGAAAATCGTGAATTTTTGTATTTTTTCTGCAGACACTCAATTTTACAGTTTTTCTTTTGATCTATGCACACATGGAAAAATTCAAAAAGTGGCGTGTCATTTGGAGTGTAGTGTTGATGGTTATTTAGGTTTTGACATGATTGCCCCTTTAATCGACTCATTCCTTTACGAACAACAACGTGGGTACAGAAAAGGGCGTTCGACCACCTGAAATCTTATGCTTCTAATCTCCCCGCAAAATTATCTCAGCCTACCATCCAACACAGACAGACTCAAGGTGTTGGATCTCATGCCGCTGTCTTGTAGGAGAAAATTGTTATATTATGCTTTACCGTGAATGTCCTTAACCGAAACGTTAATGTAGAATTTCTATCGAATAGAATCAAATTTAATGACGAAATTCGACGTAGTAGACATACAAAAATATTAAGGGCATCGTACCGAGTACGCAAGGAACGAACCCGTCAACAGATGCTGTTGGGTCTTCAATAATCATGGATCATGTTATTCCCTTCCTATAAATAAAATATCCTATAAAAAACACAGAAATTTTATGATATATACATATATTCACTCTCATTATACTACTGAATTTCCGTGGTGTATGGCGTGGAACGTTGAAAAAACAGCCACTCCACACGCCGAGTCAAATACATACATTTTGTTATTGTTTTTCAAAAGCACATTTAACTGCCACGCAATCCGACTAACTAACTTTTATTTTGTATGGACAAAGAGCTTTGTCAAACACGCAACGCATAGTGGCAGTTTTTTTAACGCGCCAACCGACAGTTTTTACAAAGGAAAAATTCTTAGTGTGTGGCTTACTAATTGACGAAAAATTACACGGTACACCTTTAGCAGATTCACCGTGTCTAGAAACACCGTATTTTTGCCCTTGCAACACGGTAACGCTCGATTTACATATGGAGACACTGCAACCGACTCCCCCTAATCTATCCTACCTCTCTCTATCCTTCGAGCTAAGCTTACTACTAGACATTGCACTATGACGTGTGCGACATGACATGACGGACTAGTAATACAAAGGGCCTGATCTTGGTTGGCGCTTGAAGTGAGAAATGGTGCGACGACTGTAAAACGGAATCATAGTTTTCGAAAAAACTGACATTTGTCGGGAAAAACGCCTTCAGGTGTATCACAGTTGGCGTTTGAAGAGACAAAGCTGCGTTTTTCACGACTGTCAAGTGACTAGATTGAATAAATATTTTTTAAATAGATTGAATAAATAATGTAATTTTATAAATTTTTTAATTATCAGAAATGTTTAAAAACTTTCAAGCGACAACAATGATAAGGTTTTGTCGAAAACTGTCATGTCGCTGCATTCGCCAATTATGGTACGAAAAATGAGAATAATAAACGGCGCTGTCATTTTTTCAAATCGCCAACCATGATAAGGCCAAAAGGGTGACACCTGAGCTTACACTATCAGATAAAAAAAGGGTCGTTTTTTTAGTTTTCAAAAAGGTTCGGTCGGTTTTGGTCGTTTGGTTATTTTTTGTTTTTGTTTTTTTAGCTGGGTCAATTTTGTTTTTTAAACAGCGAGTGCTTTTGGGTGGGGGGGGGGGGTCGTGACCCCCCCTTAAATCCGCGCCTGTGTCGCACCAAGGATTAAAGGAGCATAAGAAGAAGAAGAATATATATATCAAAGAATATAAAACAAAATACTTACTGTTTTCCTACACTGAGCACATGTAACAGATCCGCAATCGGGACATATTAATCTCTTCTGTTTTGGTCTTGCAAAGAAACCCGAAGAGCACTGAACACACCACTTAAAGTTTGGATCTTGCATCAATGTTCTATCTCGCAATTTTCTTTGAAATAATTCATGAACGTTTGGGTCTACAATATTTTTTAAGAATATATCAAG
This sequence comes from Thereva nobilitata, assembly GCA_963855945.1. NCBI lineage: Eukaryota > Metazoa > Arthropoda > Insecta > Diptera > Therevidae > Thereva > Thereva nobilitata. The sequence goes on from OY979698.1 coordinate 96,627,591, forward strand.
ATTCGAGAAATATTCTAATATTTCATCCTCATTTGCTTCTGAATCATGCAGTTCTGGCATTTTACAAAACGGACAATTGCAATCACCGATACTTCTGTCAGTTATCTGAAATGATTTAACAAACATTGTTTTATTCAATTTTATTTTATGAAAAGTTTTATTATACCTGAATTGTAAAATAATTCTTTGCGCAATCTCGACAACATCTATGCGTACATTTTAGCATTGATACTATTTGGTTCATTGGATAAGTTCCTGTACATAATTCACAGTCTTGTTGGAGCATTGAAATTGCTTGATCTAAATCGGTGCATTCCTTTGCAGCCCAAATTGAGTCTTCTTTACCGAATTTTAAACATATTAAAGCTGCTGCTAGTTGTGCCTCGCCGTAGTTAAGAACTAATCCTTCTTCTATTAGTTTTTTTGATAAAATCTAAAATTGATTTTGATTAATTTTTTAGATAAAAATAAAAAACGTTTTTGTTCTACCTCTGGTGGGTCAGGATCTTCGTTTAAGAGTTGCTTAAAAACTCTTGCTGGAGCGCTCTGCTTCCTTTTAGCTGCTGCTTGCCGTACACGTTCATCTTCTGATGATGAAGATTGATAATCATCACTGAAACATGTCTCATGGTATTTTTTCTTTGGTATTTTATGCGATACTGGTTTCGGTTTAGTTTCTACCTTCGTTACTTGAGGAGTGATAAATTTCGATATGGTTTCTGTTATAGAATTTATTCGACCTTTAGATACTACTTTCGGTGGAGTCAGCTTAGATGGTTTAAGTGGTTTTGTATTCTTTGGAGGCTCGATTGGTGCTTGCTTATTCATAAGTTCTTCTTGTATAGCTTTAATTGATACTGACATTATGGAGCTTGGACCAACAGATGATTTACGACGTACCGGAATTTTATTTGTTTTTGCAGTTGAAGTTTTAGCGGTTTTGGGATCTGGTTTAGATGTTACTTTAGTTGTGACTTTTGTTGCGCCTTTCAAAGTTTGCTGATTAACAATTTCTATTTGTACCAAGTTTTCTTTCTGTGCGTTTTTGGTTGCGTCTTTTGTAATCGGTTTTTCAGTAGGCGGCGGCAAACTAGGACCTGGTGTTGTACTGGATGTTTCTTTATCATAATTTATAGAAGATGGTATAATATCCCTAATAACTGTTGGAATATCGATACTGTCCACAGATATCCTGACATTATTATCTGGTTGCTCCAAAGTATTGAATGGATCTTCAATTTTACTAGAAGCATTTTGTACAGAAACATTTTGTACCATCGAAATTTGTGAATCTGTTTCTTTTTGTTGTTCGTTTGGAACAGTATTTTCTGAAGTTGAATCCAATTTTACGTTATCATCAGTTGTTTTAACTGACTTTACTGTTATTCTTAAACTTGCTGAAACTGTAGGCATATCATTGTGACTTTGGTCAATAGTTGTATTTTGATCTTCTACTGTTAAATTGAGATTGGCAGAGGTTACAGGCTCTTCAGATTCTGGAGACAAAGAAGCACGAAGATTTTCTGGACTAAGGCTTTTGTTGTCGTCAATACTTGTAGTTATCTCATCAACTTGTGCAAGAGGTACGTTATTTGATGAATTATCTATTGCATTTCCTTTAATTTGTTGTATCTTTTCAGTTTGATCAAGATTATTAACAGTTTTCGGCTGGTTGACTTCAATATTATCAGTCGGATTTTGTTGTTGATCGACTTCAGTTACTGAATCTTTAACAATAGCTTTGAATCCGTCTGAAACACTTGGAGTATCATTTTCATTAATTTGATTTTCAAGAACGATTGGTTCGTTTGCAGAACTAGTAGAGGGAGAACCTATGTCACTAGTTTTTTGCACAGTGGAAATTATTGGTAAGTTTTCTTTTTCATCTGATTTTGAATTATTCGCGTCATTCGAGGTGTTCACTACTGGTTCGTCACTGATTTGAATAGGACTAATTGGTTCTTTTGTTGATGATAATGAGGTCTTATCGTATATCTTTTCTGGAAACAGTCCAGTGTTATCAGTCGGCAAAACATTATTTGAGGAAGTTGTAGTAAGTATGTCTTTTGTTGTTTTTAGATCAATAGAAATTATTGATACGTTTTCATTTTCTTCCAGTTTTGATATGTTTGAGTTGTTTGAGGCATTCACAACAGGTTCGATACTTATTTGAACAGGACTACTTTCTTTTGTTGTTGATGATGAGGCTTTATCGTTTTGCCCTTCTGAAGGTATTCCAGCAAGACCAGTTGGTAAATTATTATTTGATTCATTCGATGGAGATGAAGTTGGAATAAGTATGTCGTTCTTCATTGTCGAAGTTGTTGGTATACTTTCATTTTCATTTACATCAGTTTTTAAATTGTTTGAGCTAGTCGCGGTGCTTAGTACTTGCTCTTCATTTATTTGAACAGAACTAATTTCTTTAGATGAAGTTGCTGTAATGCTTGGCTGTTCAGGAAGCTTTTCAGTAACACCTGTCGGCAAATCATTTTCGGAATCAATGTCATCTGCGAACGGTATATTTGATTCCGATCTTTCTATTGCAGTATTTTTAGTTTGTTGCTCTAACAACTTCGTTTTATCTTCACTATTATCTACCATCGGCGTTATAGTTTCTTCAGTATTTGATTCACTTAATGTTATAGTTGTTTCAGTGACATCTTGTGTTTGGCTTTCATCTATACCATCTACTTCCGTAATTGATTCTTCCAAATTTCTTGTATATTCATCTTCTGTGCCAGAATATTCATCTTCTGAACCAAATGATTCACCTTCTGTTTCTTCATAACTATATTCTTCTTCTCCTAGTTCACCTTCATCCGAGTAATCTTCAGTTAATTCACCAGAATATTCACCATCTTCAGATTCAAAAGAAGCAATATCAAAATTAATTTCTTCTTTCATTTGTTTAATAAGCCGTTGAGTATCTTCAACCAATTCAGATAAATTTTGTTGTTTAGGAATGTCATCACTATCATTTCCAGTATTTTCAATGATTTCCGAACCATTTGCATTGATAGTATTAGCTTCACCCTTTGGTAATAAATGTTGATCAGATTCATTGCTTGTCGTTGCTATAGCGTTTATATTTGTAATATTTTCATGTTGAATAGATTCTATGCTTTCTAAATATGGCGAAGGGTTTTCTTGATTTTCATTTAAAATGAAAAGTACTTCATGTGTTGAAAGTGAAGGACTTATAACTCTTGATGGTGAAATTTCTCTATCATCACTCACTGTTTGTTTCAAACTTTCATTATTATCATCATCATCATCGCTATGAATACTATAAAGCTCATCATCAGATAGTTTCGCTGTCTTATCCAATAGTTGAGTATTTGGTTCGAGTTTAATAATTTGAATTGTTTCTTCATGAACATTCTTGAAGTTATCTTCTTCATCTGAACTTTGTTCAATATCATTAAAAAGTTCTTCATCATCTACTTGATCGTTTTTATTATCCTTGAAGCTGTCTGTAGTTTCATGTTTTATATCAACTTGGATTCCACTTGTTGAAGGCTCATTTTGATTTATGTTGTTAGGTATTTCTGTTACTGGAATCGTTTTGTTAGACAATGATCTACGAACTGGTATTCGAGATTTTACACCAGTTTGTGTAGTACCAGATGTTGATGGTGTTTTAGGACGATTGGTAGATGTGCTAGGGTCATTTTTAGGACTTTTTAACATTTTATTATTTTGGATTTGTTCGGGAGTTTCAGTTTGTCCTTCAGCGAATTTAGTTTGTTCATTGTTCGTTTCCTCTAAGTCTTGAGAAACCACTTCAGCGATTTTTTGTTGTTGTTCATCTTCTTTAATTTTTTGTACTTTAATAGGTTTGTCAGAAGCACTGGTAGTAGCATCGAATTCGTTTTTAATTTTATTAGTTATTTGTATTTCTGATTTGGAGGTCGATGGAATAGATTGGTCACTAATAACTGGTGTTGAAGGCGTTTTTTCATTTTTAGGTGACACTGATTTGTCCATTACTTGCTCGGACGCCGATTGGCCACTTTCATTAACAACTTTAGAAACTTGAGCTGAATTTTTATTAATTTTTTCAACTTTAGCATCATTGATCTTTGGGGTTTCAATATGTTTATTAGTTGTAACAGAAGACCCAACTGCCTCTTCATCTTCTTCTGTAGATTCTCCATTTTCAGATGAACTAGCTTCTTCTGATTCATCTCGCATTTCATTTTGTTCTTCATTTTCTTGTTTTTCTTCTTTTTTAAAAGCAGATATATAAACTTTTCTCTTTGCTTTTGCTAATGTTATTAAATTTGGTATTGATAAAGTTTTTGCTTTTGTTTCTACATGATTAAAAAGTTTTAAAGGATCAACTTCATAAGTTTCAATTGGGTCTTCATCTTCAGTATTGGAATAGCTTAAATTGGGAGTAATTATTACTTCCATTATGTACCGCTCCTGATCAATGGCATTAACTATACTTTCTTTTCGTTCTGATATTGCCGAAACGATATTTTTATTACTACTATCTGGTTGGACAGTTTCATTTGCTTGTGCAGGAACGATGTCTGCATTAACATCTGCATTTGATGTTGATGGTTGATTATTCGTATCAATATCTGATTTAACAGTTTTATCTACACTGCTGGTTGGTTCTAAAGATAATGCATCTGTTAGTTTACTATCCTCTTCGTTTGGTGTCTGTTTAAATGTATTCATCCCAATATTATCTCCTTGCAATTCTTTTTCAACTTGTTCAACTAAATCTGGTATAATATCTTGTATATGTTGTGATACGAAATTTTTTATATCAATATCCTCCGAATTGCTATTATTATTATTATTATTAATAATAATCGGACTTTTAACACGTATTTGATCAACATGAGATTCATGAAAATCATTTTCATCATTTTTATTATTATATAATAAATTACCCAACATATTCTCAATATTTTTTAACATATCTTCATTCTTTTTAGCTTGATTCTGTTCCATATTACCAATTAATGTTTCAATATCTCTCAATAAATTTTGATTGTGATTTAATGATGTATCATTTAAGCTATCATTACCTTCATAGTAATAATTATTATCACGATGTTCTGTACTAAATGATGAGATATTCGATAATGATCTGGCATCCTTTAATGGTGTTTTAGATAATTGCTCAGTAATTTGTTGCAATGCCATGTTATCAATGTTTGCATTCAGGAACTCATGAATTGATGGATTTATGTCTGGAATGGGGAAAAATAAAAAAAAGATGTGATATCAGTAAAAAATATTTTTATTTAAAATTGACAAACATTTTTGTTAATATCGTAAAAAAAACAATAAATTTATTTTTTTTTGTTAGTATGTAAGTTTTTTATTATATATATTTGGGGGTAATCTCATATTATGTTAATAATTTCAAACACTGTACATACAAACATATTCTTTCAAATTAAAATAATAATTATTACATCAAGAGTTGGGATGAAAAAGTTCTATTGTTTTACGATTCTAGTATAACTAAACAGGACTTTCACAACGAAGATTAATATTCATATATTACTATCAAGTACAAAAAGTAACTAGAAAGCCTATAAATCCTGAGGATATAACTAGATATTAAATGTTGTTGCCGTTTTAGGCCATATTTCAATGATCATTCGAAACAGAAATCCAAAGAGTTTTCTAGACGCATTAACAGGCAAACTTCACGATACAAAGTCTAGTTTAAAATGTGTAAAGATAAAAGAGGAAACAAAATTAGAGAATACAACGGTATAACTCTTATCCGTTTTTTGCAAGAGACCCGGAATGAGCAAGAAGTTGAAGTCACTAACAACGTCGAACATATACACACACTAGAAATACGCTCCGAGCTTCCACTCTTTGGCGAAGTAACAATTAGTCCAGTAAAATAAGGCAAAAAACGGGCTTAACTTCGGAATTCCGTGTAACAGGTCGTATCGTCTTCGAACTTTTTTTAAATTGTTGTAAAAGCTCTACGTATAAAATCCCACCCTTTAAAAGTGCCGCTACTTCCTTATTGTTGCTATTATAAACAATTAGTGCAAAATTAAATGCGAAATTGTGTTGTGCGCTAAATTCAGAAGACTTGAACCGGAAAAAATGCTAGTAGGGGGTTTTCGAGGTCGCTGATTACGAATATGATGTTTAAAATTCAAAATGGCGTATCCAAAATGGCGCAATGATGAAACTTCTTATTGATATTGCGTCAGCCTATCTATAACTTTTCTTGCTTTTTCGTATCTATAACTTATCATTATCCAAGTTTTCGATGAAGCATTACTGCAAAAGTAACTTGCAACGGCGAGTAAAAAGTTTTGGTCGAATCGCAATCATAATAGCATGAGCTATAGAATTTTATCTTAGTACGATTTTTAAAGAATTCCCCTTTTACAAAATCCTGTTATAAATAATGATTAAAAATTATGTAAAACATCAGAGCAAGCCTACATTAAAAGATATAGGCCCCCAGTGACAAGTTTTTATGTGTTTAAAAGGAAATTCTGCTCTCTTTTACATGATCTTCAAAGAACTCCATATTTTTTTTAAGATAATGTTATAAACAATGGTTAACGAATTATTTAAAAATTCTGAAAAAGCACATATTTAAAGGTACAGATCTCAGCTACAACCTCTATATATTTAGAACATTAATAAGAGTTTTTTCGCTTAATAACAGACGGTTAATTTCACTTCAAAATTCCATATTTTTAAGGAATAATCATTTGTTTGTTACTATTTCATAAATAAATCATTAAAATTTAAATATTTTGATAAAATAAATTATTCTATCGTAAAGTATGGGTTTTCAGCTATAAATTGACCACCTACTAAATGTCGACAAGAATGTTGCACCTATTGTTATTATTGATTGAAGTTACGCATGGAAAAAGTAAAATGCTCGTTTTCCCGAAATTCGTGAAATAAAAGGTCCGCATTGAAAAAAAACGATTTTTTTAATTTTTTTCAATACATACTTCTTAATTATGACCATTTCCGGAAACCAATCCACAAATTAAATTTAAAAATAATTTTGCTTTTTTAACAATTTGCAGAAGATTTAATGAAACAAGTGATATTTTGCCAATTATTAGTTAATAGTAATTGTTTAAATATGTTTTCTATCATTCTATCATGGATCGAGTAAGCGAAGTATTTTTTTTCAATAAGAACTTTGGTTTTTTGCATTTGCTTTTACCAATCAAAAGTTATAGCCATTTTTGTATGGAGCGCGTCTCATTTTTTGTTCATACACACATACATACTATGATGCTATGTATTAGACCTTTATTAACAAATTCGCATCTTCCAGGGATGTGATCGTACAAAAAAGTTTCTTAGACATTATTTACGTAAAATTTCCTCCTCTTTCGAATGGCGTTATCAGTTTTTTCGGAAAAATTATATTTTAAAAGCTATTCGCGAAAAACCATAATTTAACATCTCTTTTGTTTCATAACTATTGCAGCGGCACTTTTTAGGAAGCGGATTTTTTGTCATATGTTATTGATACAATTTAGAGGAGAATTGCAAAAATCCGCCCCGTTACAAAGGATTCCGAAGTGAATTCCTTATTTTACTGGACTAAATAGCTAAACTGAAAAATAACAAGGTTGGAGTAGAGTATATGATTCGTCCCCACACGAATTGTGATTGAAGGTGCCAGGAACGCGTTTCATGCGTCGCTTTCATGCGCTGCGTTGACATTCGAGTTGGAATGCATGCTTCTAAATAGCAACCGTCCCATTGGGGCTACGTAGACTAGTCATGCTTCAACATGTAGTAAGACTGATTTTACTACATAATCACCCTTCCCCCTCACCGCTCTCTTCTTAAAAATCGGTTTTACTACGTAGTAATCATGGCTAGTCTACGTTGCCCCATTGGCAGAAGAAACGCCTAGGCGCGTCGCATGTAACGCGTAAAGTTGCCCAACTTTCAACTTTTCATGCGTCGATTATTTATCAGCTGTGGCAGCGGTGACAATTTGCTCTGTTGTTGTGAAATTAAAGTAAAGCAAAGTGAATATATAAGTACAAAATGAGTAATTTTGAGGAAAAACTAATTTAATTAGTTGTTAATTTAATTTAAATTAATTGTTAAATTGTCCACTCTTTAATACCCTAGACACACAGAGGTTGAAATTAAGTATTTTGCTAATTTCAGCTTCGAAATCCGCAAAAAACGACCGATTTGGGCTGAAATCTAGTTGGCGAAATTACATAAAAAATACGTAATAATCGTTCGAAATCTACTAAAGTTTCGCTCTACGTAGAACAGAGACATCTATTAAAAAAAAGTTAAGCAAAAAATTTTCATTGACATTTAATTTTTCTGTTGAAAACCAAAAAAAAATAAATGTTTTTGCTTTTCTCTCATTAAATATATTTGCTTTTCTTTATTCAAAGCACACTTCTGGCTGTTATATATATTACTTCAAAACTTAATAGTTTCACTAAATTATTTTGTAAAAGTTTTGATAATAACACATGCATGCACATAGATATTGACATGTGAAATTAGCCAAATTTTCAAAATCTCTGTGTGTCACTTTTTTAATTTCAACTCGAAATTAAAATAAAATCTACTAGATTTCAACCTCTGTATGTCTAGGGTATAAAATCACTTTTTAAATAATGTTATTTAAATTATATATGCACTGCTTACTACCCTTTTTATTTTCTAAAAACACACGATAATATGGATGTAATGAACAAACTTCGGACTGCCGTGATGGATGAAGATGAAAGTTATGATAAATGTCAAAGCAACTGACGCGTTCATTGGGACGGTCATACGCTTCATACGTTTAGCGTCAACGCAGAGCATGAAAGCGACGCATGAAACGCGTTCTATGGGATGGCACCTTGAGAATATAAAAGAGTCGGTCATTTGCGTTTTTAAACAAACCTAGTGACGTTGCTCGCTTGTGGGGACTTGAGACTCTTACTGCGCATGGAGATTTCCTTATTAACTTCCCAGTAGCAAGTTATTTTAATCGGTCCGAAAATCGAAATCGAAATTTTCAATGTATTTTCATGTTTCAAGGTCCCAATAGCATTTTAAGCAACAATTTCAGAAGAAATATGTGTGTGTGTGTCTGTGCGTACGTATGTGGTACGTACGTATTTTTTCCTGCACGATTTCGTGCGAACCAAAGAAGATATCGACTTCGTTGAGATGCCGTTCGAAGCGTATTAAAGGAAATATGATCTGAAAAGATTTTCATAAAAATCGGTCGAGCCGTTTTTTTTGTTTGAACGACTTAAGTGATTCTTGTACCAGCACGATTTCCCGCGAACTAACAGTAATACCGACTTCGTTAAGGTGTCGATCGTAGCGTATTACCGAAGTTACTATCTGAAAAGATTTTGATAAAATTCGGTCGAGCGGTTTCAGCGGTTGGTCCCACATCAGCAGGCTGTAGAGAGACCGAAAATCCAGGAAAAGATAGTTGAAAGCTATGGAAGACTATTTATATCAACAATGGGAGTACGTAATTGGAGTAATATCGCTAGGTGCCGCGAATCCTGGAAGAAAATTGTTGAAGACGCAAAGGTCGACCAAGGACTATAAGCTACAAAATATAAATATTATCCCAAATAGACTATAGTTACTTTTTTACCATTTTTAGGGCAATATTCTTAACAAGAAAATGTCTTTTTTTTATTCTCGCATAAATATTTATCTCTGTCACGAACAACTTTTAACCGTTGAAATTCATGTTGCAAGCTGCGATATTTATACACAGAGAATCAAGTGTAAATGAAAAGTAAAAATTATTATTTCATACATTTAACATTGAAATATTTTTATAGCGTAAAATACTAATTTAAAATCAATCGAAAAATTGTAGAAAAATATATTTTGTTTGTATGTTTTTATGTTTGTAAATCTATAGTTTAATTATTATTATAAACATTTAAAATTATTTCGGAAATCTTTCACAATCAAAAAAAAATTTATGATAAATCCTTTTTTTTTTTTTTAAATCCACGATACTAACCCAATTTGGATATATCTGGATCATTAAAATTCCCACTTTCATTTTCAACTCCAGCCGGTGATCCCCAGATTCTCATAAGAAAAGGCTTCAACTGAGTCTTTCCCAAATCAATAAGTGCTAATTCTAAATTTCCATGATGAGCAGTTAATGCTGTTACTATGTCTTCTCTGGAGTAATTCCCACGACTTGCTATATCATTATATTTTTTCTGTCGTTGTTCAATGCATTCGGTAACAGCATGCCAAACATTTCCTCGATGCATTCTTAATGCTTCTCGTGCTTCAATTGTCGAAATTGTTCCAATTGTATTTTCTTTTCTTTCTTGGCCATATTTTGTGGCTAAAGTTTGAACGGTTTGTACTAGTTTTGACCAATTTTCTCTAAGCCATATTATAGGATCAGAATCTCCGCAATGTTTTAACGCAGCTTGAAGCTCTTCAGCGTTAAATTTATAAAATTCTGCTTCCTAAAATAGTTGTAAATATTTTTCGTGTTTAAAATAAACGTATTTTAATAGATTTTAATTAAAATAATGATTTTGTTCGTTTTTTTTCTAGATATTTATACCTTCAACAAGTAAATCAATTCCAATCCTGGATCCTTTGCTTTGATATCTCTACGACGCAGCTCAAGTTGATCAAGAAGAGGGTCATTATACTGACTACTTGGACTCTGTAAAAAAACCAAGTAAATTTGTTATATAATATTTAAAAATTATTATTAAAATTATTTACTCTTTGATAGTTTAACAAATCCGTAATTGACGGTCTTCGCGGCAAATAAAGATCATCTCGTCTTAGATCATTGTGGCTACGATATCTATCGAGCTTATATGCTGATACATCTCGAAGATAAGATGTATTTCTATCGATATACGCTAGTGCATCATTGTCTTGTAATGGTAATTCTTTTCTATCTAGTGCAGCTGGACTCAAAGTTCTTCGTGGTGGAGTTGGTGGTAAGCTCTGCAGTGGAAAATTTAATTTATGTGCATGTATATACGAAAATGATTGCTTTAGGTGTGATCGAGATAGTTAACGCACGTATAGGTCTAAACAAAATGCAGTTTCATTATTCGAAACGATTCTGCTCTCAGAAGATATTTTTTTTTTGGTTGCGAAAGAAGATTTTTTTTTGATGTGAAACATCTTTGCGCGCGTTGAGAGTAATTCTTCAAGGTCGGGAACATTTTGTGGGAACGCTTTTTAGGGAACGCTTTATAGGGAACGCTTCGTTCCAATCCAATTTTCATTCCGGGAAACGGAAGATCTGTATTGAGGAAGACAGAATAAGGCGGAGATTTTAAAAAAAAATAATAGCACCAAAGAAAAGTGTTTATATGCCGCGAGCCAGACATGACGAGCCAGACATAGGCAGAATGGAACAAATGGTTGAGTGGTTGCCTTACGACGTTGATATTCCAAAAAGTCGCGGGTTCAATTCTTGATCTCGGCATTTGAATTTTATTATTTATATTTAATGGTTTTATTTGTTTGTTTGTTTGTTCGGTTCAAATTTTGCGACAGCTTTTTCAGCTACTTCTACTTAACCGATTCTTATGAAACTTTGCACACACATTGAGTTCCCGTGACAATGCAATCTGACATTTTTGTAATAAATCAAGATGGCGGTTCCAAGATGGCGGACGAATTTTCCAATTGTGTTCCGATTCCATTGAAAATCAGTATCCGGGGGTTTTTAGGGCCATAAATGACGATTCTGTGGTCAAAATTTGAAAATTCGAAATGGCAGATGAATTTTGCAAATGTGCTCTGAATATGTTGAAAATCCGTATCGGGGAGTTTTTAAGATCACAAATGACGAATCTGTTTTCAAAATTCGAAAATTCAAAATGGCGGCGGCAATATGGCGGATGAATTTTGCCGATGTGTTCTGAATCCATTGAAAATCGGTATGGGAGGGTTTTTAAGGTGACAGATGACGAATGTGTGGTCAAAATTTGAAAATTCAAAATGGCGGTACGATTTTGGTAATAACAATTCGATTTCACTGAAAATTGCTATTTGGGTGTGTTTAAGGTCGGAAATAATGTATTTGTTGTCAAAATTAGAAAATTCAAAATGCGGCTGGCAATATGGTATGTAGCATTGAGTCGCATAAGAACTTTGGAAGGGCTATGCATTGAGGAGCTTGATTGTGAGAAATTAACAGGTAAGAAACCGTGCAACAAAGATGCAATGAAAGAGTTGGAAAGGATGAGAAGTTTGCATGATGATAGATACGAGCCAAAAGCCAAACTAAAAACTAGAAAATAAAAATAGGTAAAAAAAACTTTTAAGTTAAATGGTTTTATTTGAAATCATAAGCTGAACAAAAAACTAGAAAATAATTAGAACAAAAACATGGGCCTTCTTGAGATTCTGACGTCTGGTAAGAAATCGTGTAATAGTAGCCATGCTGTTTTCTCATGTCGTATGCTAAGGGGCACTTTAAGTCGCTGCGTCGCGTCAGCGGATTAAGTAATAGTCTGAGACTTGTAACAGACTAAAATAAAAACATGGAGAGCATAAAAATCTGTATAACGATTGTATTATTAAATAAAATCGACTTGTCTAGAAAAATGTGTTTCCAAGCCCACCAAAAATATATTTCAAATGCGGTCAGACATCATGGTCGAAGGTCATCAACAGCAATGGTACATTTTCAACACAAATCGGTGTGTAAAAAATTTACGGCTTTTTTACATCCCAAACGCAAAATTGCTGTCCGATAAAAGAGCTCCAGAGCTGCGTTTCCCCTTTGCGTTTGGGATGTAAAATGGCCTTTATTCTTACTAATTATTCAATTTAAAGAAAGATGAAGATCGCCAAAGATGTTTCACATCTTTCACGTGCACTGGTTACACGCGCTATATTTTTATAATCTTACTTCATGTACCTGACTATCACTATTAAAGCTTTGACGACTTTGTCCTCTAGGCTCCCGCGGTGGCTGTGGACATGCTATTGAATATGATCGATTAACATTTAAATTTCTTGGTGGCAGACCATCAATGAGATTATCTGGTTCTCTTGGTGGTAAAACGTCATATGTCTTAAAAAAACGATAGCGAAATGATTTAACTTTAATCTCTATAAGTAAACAAATACTTACTTGTGTAGATATGCTTTGTGGTGGAGGTGAGGTTCCAGTAGAAACAGAATTACTGTGTTTACTTTCTCTCGGTGGAGAAGATCCGCATGCTGTGGATATTTTTGTCCCTGTTGATTTTTTCGAGCCTGAATCATCGATTTTATTCATATTCGACTCCTTGCTTGTTGTACTGTGAACTGTAAAATTGTTTACATTTCGTTTAGTAGCTGCAGCAGCAGTTTCGTTTATATTTTGTTCAATTGTTGCCCAAATATCCTCGATAGATTCATCTTGTCCTATAAAATGGGAATTCAACAAAAATGTTATATACAACATGAGTTAACACAACACAACTTTTAAGCAATCTGTATATTCTTTAGTGCATCGGAAAACTATTAAAGCGGTTTTTTTTTATCTAATAATGTTCAAGGCACAAGACATAGTACTTGTGTTTTTTATCAAAAGCAATACTTGATTGATTTGCTTGAGTGGAATTTTTTTTTTGCTTCGTACAATACAAGTGTAGGAAATTTGTTTTGGCACAATTATATAACACACAAACTTAATGCGCACTGCAGTTTTTATTTGTAAGGTTTCAACAGATTACACTAAACAAAAACAATTTATATGTTGGGACAAAATAAACAAAATATAAGAGCAAGATGTAACTATCATCTTTATGTTTTGAGATCAGTTTGTTTTGGTTCCCAGCCCAAAGGATATCTTCCTAATCCTACCTTTCTTCTTAAGTCCAGTTTGGTCCTCTGATTCTTCTTCCGATTGTATTTTCATTGTGCTGATAGATTTTGTTGTTTGTATTACTTTCTTGTCTTCTACTTTCGATACTGCAATAGTGCTTGTAGATGTCTTATTAGGAGCAGGATTAACAACTTTTGGTGGTGCATGCATTGGTGTCTTACAACAAATAGCACACATTTTTGTATTAGGTTCATTTACATAAGTACAAAATTCACACTCCCATTCATGGTCGGGTGGCGTTGGTGGAGGACCTAATGGTGATTCCTCAATATCTTCAGGAATTGTTTCTTCTGTGTTAGTTTGAACTTTTGATTTTGCTGGACTTTCTCTAGTATTAATATTTTCTGTTTGTCTTATATCACTTTCAGGAGATGATTGACTTTTAAGAAGTTTCTCTTGTTCCTTCAGTTGTTTGGAAAGTTTCTCCTGTATTTTTGCTTGAACTAACGCTCTTGTGCTAGATTCTGATTCAGAATCGGGTGTCATCGGTGATTCAGGATATGCTTTCCTAGGCGGTCCAGGCTTTAGTTCATTTCTATCCCGATTACTATTTGATTGTCGTCGCCTTAAAGAATCAGTGTCAATCGGCTTAACTGGCGGCACGTCTCTACGGTCTCGATTTGTTCGTTGACCACCTCTGCTTCTTGTGTGACGAGATAGCCCTTCACTGTCATCATCCATATCATGGGATGTTGTTGAAGTTTTACGCTGGCGACGATTGTTTCCGATACCAGACCTTTCAGATCTCATTGATCTTCTATCATCTTCAGAATCTTCATCGTCTGTAACGTCATTTTCAGCATAACTGTTTCTTTTATTTCGCGCAGACACCATAGATTTTCTTGATCGTATACTAAGAGCCGGAGATGCTGCTCTAGATCGAGAATGTACTTTTCTGGTGGTAAGAGGAGTTGTGGGCATACCTAAAAAAATAATGATGTCAGTGTATTTATTCCATTGTAATGTTAATCTATAATAGTCCGAATGTATGAAAATAATTATTTTTAATATCTCTTACCATTATTCATCATAGGCATCATTCCCATGGGATAGGGATACATATTCGGTGGCATCCAGTTATTACCCCAAGAGGGTGGAGGCATTTGATGCTGATGTGGGTAATATCCAGGTGGAAAATTCAAGCTCATATTAGAACCATTTAAATTTGTTGCAGAATTCTCCATCCAAGGTTGTTGTGGATTGCTCCAATTATTCATACAGTTCAGCTGTGCCATAGACTGGGCCTAAAATTATTCTGTAAGCTATGTTTTAATATTAATAATTTTTTTAACATTAACCTGATGCATTGGATTTTGATTCCAGTTTGTTTGTGGCTGTTGTTGTCCAACTTGACTCAAATTAAAAACAGACGAACTCATATTTCTTATAGGTGGTGTTACAGGAGATCGTGGCCCATGATCCATTTGATGGTGACTAAACGGATGATTAACTTCGATTGAATTTCGAGTTGATGATGACATACTTCCCGATCTAAATCTTGATTGGGATGCTGTATCTGACCACTGATCTGGTGACATATTTTCTCGGTTAGTCTATAAAATTAAATTAAAAATCTTATTTGCATTTTTTGAGAGAATCTTCATACATGATTATGATGATTTGACGTTGTACTCAATTTATGTTGATCATCAAATTTCCCAGTTTTCATTGCCTCCTGATGTTGTCTATATCGTTGCTGCAGTAATGCCATCCTATCAAGTGTAGCACTCGCTTTTGTTTTTATTTTTTCTAATGTTAACGAAGGCGGCTTTTGTATTGAATCGAATACAGAACGTCCAGTTGGTGTAATCGATCGTGGTGATGATGATGCTTGCCTTGATACATCAATATTTGTTGGTATATCAGGTAATGGTCTTGTACTAGGATTCATCATTTTACGAAATGAATCCATACGATCGCGCATTGATAATGCTGGACTTGATGAATGTACTGATCCTAATACCTATGATTAAAATCTAAAATTACACCCGTAACGCCTTCTGGTATTGATCGTAGTATTTCGCAAAGTTTTTTAATTATACAATGAAAAATTTGGAAGGAAACAAAACCTAGCCAGGATTAAGTATTTATGAAGAATATGTAACATTATATATATAAATGAGCAGAAATATTATTGGAAAATTTTGTTGCATTAAAAAATTGATTTTGTGAAAAATTTTAACATTTATTGTTTAAAAAAAATAACAAACAAGAGGAATAACAACATTTTTTTTTTGTGTATATATAAAAATATTATTTTGATTAGCTTTTAAATTTCTTTGCTTAAAATTTTATTGTCGTAGTTATAACAACGTATTTGAACAACTTAACCAATTGAGAAATATTGAAAAAAAATTGAAATAGCTTGATTTTATTGGTTACTTGATATTAATTTATTATTGCAAAGCTTTATTATTATTTTTTTTTTTATGTGATAGTCTAAGCTCAGGTGTCAACCTTTGTACTACCAGTTCGTCATGTCGTACAAGTCATGGTGCAATGTCTGGTAGTAAGCTTAGCACGAAGAAGAGAGAGAAGGATAAGATAGGTTAGGGGGAGTCCAGGGGGTGTTGGAGGAGATGGCGATGAACCTTGCGTTTAAACTCTTGGGTGTTGTATTAGTTCGGAAATGCTGACTTTGGAAGGCTGTTCCACAGTCGTGTTGTTCTTGTTATAAATGAATTTCTAAACCGAAGGCGTTATTTCAGGATGGAAAGAAAGAAGTTTTATCTAATATACATATTTTGGTTCTTACTCTGGGTATAAACACTGGATACTAAAAGGGAATATTATAATAGAACGAGAACTAGAGAGACGACTAGCAGAAGAGATTTCAAGAGGCCTACAAGGACTGTGGCGCCATTTAAGAAGAAAATAATAGAAACTATTCTTAAGTGGCTTCGAGGTTTGTAGATCAAGTAATAATGAATATAACAAATAATAATACTGAATTTATGTTTTCAGAAAATTAGCTTGGTAACCAGGTCATTATAAGCGAATACTGAAGTTCATTGAGTTTGATTTGAAGGCTGCACATTTATCGGTATAGTCCGGGGAAATTAGCATTTAAAGGAGACAAAATTCAGAAATGGCTGAAAATTGGTCCACAGCTTCCTTGGGACTTTCAAAGAAAACAATTTCGGAATCACAAAAAAACAAAATGGCCGCCGGAAATATAGCGGTTTTCCGGTGTTTTCCTTGTATTTCGGTTTCTATAAGTCGTACAACCCCGTACAAAGGCCCTAAATGTTGACAATGAAATTCTCTACAAGTTTAGTTCTTACAAAGATGTTGACCCGATTAACCCTTTCAAAGTTATTCAAGGTCAAAGTTTCCAAAAATCACTTTTTGGCGAAAACATCACTCAAAAACTGGTTTGTTCGAAAAAAGTTTTTGATCAGTCAATACGAAACGTTATTGCCTACAAAAAACCCTTTGGTCATTTTTTCGTAAACTTAACCCTTTCGAAGTTATTCAAAGTGAAATTTTCCAAAAATCACTTTTCGGCCAAAAAATCACTTATTGATTTTTGCAAAACTTTTCGAAAAATTTTCGAAAAAATTGCAAGGGTGTCATTAGGGTAGGCAATAATCTTTTGTATAAATAAAACAAAAAAAATTTCTCAATAATCAGTTTCTGAGTCATTTTTTGACCAAAAACTGATTTTTTGAAACTTTGACCTTGAATAACTTCGAAAGGGTTAAGTTTTCGAAAAAATGACAAAAGGATTTTTTGTAGGCAATAACGTTTCGTATTGACTGATCAAAAACTTTTTTCGAACAAACCAGTTTTTGAGTAATGTTTTCGCCAAAAAGTGATTTTTGGAAACTTTGACCTTGAATAACTTTGAAAGGGTTAATCGGGTCAACATCTTTGTAATAACTAAAGTTGTAGAGAATTTCATTGTCAACATTTAGCGCCTTTGTACGGGGTTGTACGACTTTTAGAAACCGAGATACAAGGAAAACACCGGAAAATCGCTATATTTTCGGCGGCCATTTTGTTTTTTTTGTGATTCCGAAATTGTTTTCTTAAAAAGTCCCAAGGAAGCTGTGGACCAATTTTCAACCATTTCCGAATTTTGTCTCCTTTCGTGGGTTTTTTTGCTAATTTCCCCGGACTAGTAGAGTAAGTTGAATTTTTAATTTCTAATCCTAATTTTTGGTTTCTAACTATATGAAAAACAAAGAAAGAGATTTTTGTAGCCTGCTAAATTGAAATGCAATCTTATTCATAAAATTGTATCAACAATGCAGATGGTAGGCTTGCCCTATGTCCCATGAGGGATTAAAGGAGCAATTAGTTTAGATGGTAGGCTTGGAACATTAGAAGGTATAATTGTTTTTTTTAAGTGGGAAATCCAAGCTCAGGAGACACTATTTGTACTATCCAGGGTTTCGAACCCTGTAAATTTTTGGTACGGGTACGGGTTCGGGTTCAATACATTGAAATTTAGTGGGTTCAGGTTCGGGTTCGGGTTCAGGTTCAAGCTTTTTCCCAGAAAAACAATTTCATATACATTTTATTTAAAAAAAAAATTATTTATTTTAGAAAAAAAAATTTCATTTAAACGCACAAATAGAACATTTCTACGGTAAAATCTATGGGGTGCGACCGCTAGGGAGACCCAACTTCTGCTGGAAGGATGGCGTAGACCAGGACGCCCAGAGAAAATGAATGACATCGGGTCGGAATCGGAACCGGTGGAGATTGGAGTCGCGAGAGGCCAGGACCGAATGCCGGTTGTAGAGCGGTGAAAGAAGAAGAATATTTTTTGATGATTCTTCGGAGAGATGCACTCTTTTTGGAGCTAAAACAACCTTCAGTGCAGAAAAAGCCTTCTCAATACTGACTTGAATTGCCGGGACAGCTAATAATTTGTCCGTCGGGCTTTCCGCATCGGCTTTTGTACAGACTGTGAAGTGTGAATGAAACTACCGACGGAATGTCTGAGCGGACGATGTCGACGAAATGTTGGGGCACACTTTCTACGAAGGATTAGCAGCAGCTTTCCTTTGTTCTATGAGAAAAACGTACGCGCGAACTTTTTTCCCATTCCGTCGACATTGTCCACCCAAACTTCATAGTCTGTACAGAAGCGGACACGGAATGCACGACGTCATGTGGACCCACCATTAGATAATAATTGCCATTAAAAATTGAACCCGAACCGAATTTTTGATTGGGTTCGGGTTCGGGTTCAGGTTCACATAATTTAAAAAAAATCTTGAACCAGAGCGGGTTCTGGGTTCGGGTTCGGTTCGGGTTCGAAACCCTGGTACTATCAGTTTCTCATGTCGTTCAGGGCGTTGTGCAATATCAGGGAGCGCGTTCAAAAACCTTACTATGGTAAACCACGAGGTAAGCTGTGGTTATGCTGCATCACTTCACTTAACCACGAAAGCCTATGTTTAACCATGGAGGTTTTTGAACGCACCGTGGTTAGCTACAGGTTAAAGAAAAATAAAAAAAATAAAAATAAAATTTTCCATAAAATAGTCCCCGCTAATTGCTTCAATTATTTCATTTATTATTTATTTGCAATAATCCCACAAATCCCACTTTAATTTGTTCATGTTTTTAACATTAAAACAACTGTCAGAGAGTTGTTTTTATTCTTCTTCTTCTTAACTATCGCTAACCATGCTCCCGAGCAGGGTTAAAATTTAACTACACCATGGTTAACCACGGGAGTTTTTGAACGCCAAAAAGTTATGCTCGTGGTTATGTTGTAGTTAACCACGGAGTTTTTGAACGACAAAAGTTTACCATAGTTAACCATGGTTAACCATAGTAAGGTTTTTGAACGCGCTCCTGGTAGTAAGCTTGGAAAAAGGAGAATAGAATAGATTAATGCGGTCTCGAGCGTGCTGGAGCAGTTGGCAATGAACCTTTCGTTTGAATTCTAAGATATTGTAGAAGTTCAGAAATATTGACTGCGGGAGATCGTTCTAAAATCAAGTTGTTTTATTTATCAATGAACTTCTAGACTGAAGTCTGCGTTAAAAGGAGGTGTACACGGTGTGAGTTTGAGCCAAACCGGCTAGTCTTGTGTCGCCGGCAAAATATTATATGCACACAGGTAATAGTGATACAATTTTGTCATGGCTGCTACATTGCTGCGGTGGCCCAAAGATTCGTCTAGGGATACGCAAAAGGCGGGCATCTCCGATGAATTTGATGAAGCGATAAATTAGTTGTATTCAAGGCGGGGTCGAGTACTGAACTTGAAGATTGTAGCCCTGGCTGCATTGCATTCGAGACGATTTTTGTGGTCCTAGTCAAGAATGAGTTCAATGTCCCTATTAATAGAGGTGGACATGATCACAATCGAACAGACAAGGTCTGGCACGTGCTTCGACACGAATCTTGTGGCCCCATGCAAGAATGAGTTCAATGTCCCTATTGATAGAGGTGGACATGAGTATACAATGTACACAATAAAACAGACAAGGTCTGGCACGTGCTTGCCTTATATTAGCCGTGTTCCTTTTCTGCTCTTTTTTACTCGTATTTACTTGGAACTACTCCTGCTCTCAGTGAGAGCCTCTCACAGAGAATTCATAGGTTTTACTCATATCGACAAATTTTGCGTTCCTTTAATTTTTTACTCCGGAGTACTTAAAAGTAGAAAAGAAACACGGCTATTGTCGAAGGCCTAACAATAACGTAGAATACCATCATCAGCGAAGCTTTGAAGTGGGTTGAGGAGATTGAGAGAAAATCATTTATGAAGATTAGGAAAAGAGCGGGTGAGAGCGCTAGAATTTACCCTTGTAAGAACACCGTTCGAGATGGCGTGGAGTTTAGATTCGACGCTTTTCGATCTTTATTGAACGGCAAAAAGAAAACTCTCGATCCAGTTCTTCAGAACATAGACGATACCAATAGTAGTAGGGGAGCTGGCACTTGAAAAAATCGTGTCGCCCCAACCTTCTGCCGTTTGGTATATAAGCTTTTGAAGTAATTTTAAGCATTTTTTATAATATGACATTTTTGCGGGAAGTGGACCCATTTCGAGTTAGGGGTTTTGGGGGGTAAAAAGGGGGTTAAAATTGAAAAAAATTTCTGCCGCTTCGTATGTAGGTTCTACTAGAGCTAAATAACCGTTAAATACTAGTGGCAGAAATTTTTGACTATTTGCTAGGGTGTGGGGAGAAAAATGGCAACTTCAGCTAGGGGTGGCTTGGGGAGGGTCCAAATGGTCAAAAATGTCTGCCACTAGTATTTAACGGTTATTTAGCCCTAAAATAACCTACATACGAAGCGGCAGAAATTTTTTCAATTTTAACCCCCTTTTTACCCCCCAAAACCCCTAACTCGAAATGGGTCCACTTCCGGCAAAAATGTCATATTATAAAAAATGCTTAAAATTACTTCAAAAGCTTATATACCAAACGGCAGAAGGTTGGGACGACACGATTTTTTCAAGTGCCAGCTCCCCTACTATAGCTTGGAGTTTGGTCAACAGAGCAGGGTGCCATACTCGGTCAAAAGCTTTAGAGATATTTAGAGCGGTTTTACCAAAGCAATGGATGATCTGCTTGAGGTGTTCTGTTAAACACAAAAGAAAGTCGCCAGTAGATCTTTTTGATCTAAGGCCGTACTGCCGTACTGATTACTCGAGAGAATAGAAGTAAGTGACTTGATTGGAGAGAATAGAAGTAATTGCTTTTGGGCAGTAGATAAAAAGGTTGTTAGCAACACATTTTTTTTAAATTAGTACAGTACAGATGTAATATTGATGCGCCAAAAATTCTTGGAAGGATGATTTTTCATAAATCGTTAATGGAGCATAAAAGAAGCTTAACTTTAAATTTGAGGAAATTTCGAGTGGACGTTTTTTGGAAAACTCAAAAAGTTTTTGAAAAGCGTTTTTCTCTGAATCTACGCATTTTAGAGAAAAATTGTTTAAACAAAAAATGTAGAGGACATTGTTACCTACAATTTGTTTCATAGAGGTCAGGCTGTACAACTTCAAATACAGAAGCTAGGTGGCGCCAAAGTTTCCAAAAAAGTGTTTTTTCGGTTTTTGTCCCAGAAAAAATGGTTTTTTTACAAAAGTGTAAATCAGTAAATTGTTCCTCTTAAAAATGTCTACAACATTTATTTAAACTTTTTTTCCCTCCGACTTACCGTTCCAAAGTTATAGGCAGTAAATGCTACGCTGCGTAGTTAACGGTGCTATTGTTACTAAGCGTCCACTTTTCAGTTGCTATGCGAGTTTTCGAGAGTGTAAGCGTCAGTTTAAACAATCATATCTCATTCAATCGCAACGTACCAATTATAACTCTACTCAAATTAACCTGTGTGCCATCTTCAGAGCACAATTCTCACAGTTCAGCACGCTATAACTTTGGAACGGTAAGTCGGAGGGAAAAAAAGTTTAAATAAATGTTGTAGACATTTTTAAGAGGAACAATTTACTGATTTACACTTTTGTAAAAAAACCATTTTTTCTGGGACAAAAACCGAAAAAACACTTTTTTGGAAACTTTGGCGCCACCTAGCTTCTGTATTTGAAGTTGTACAGCCTGACCTCTATGAAACAAATTGTAGGTAACAATGTCCTCTACATTTTTTGTTTAAACAACTTTTCTCTAAAATGCGTAGATTCAGAGAAAAACGCTTTTCAAAATTTTTTTGAGTTTTCCAAAAAACGTCCACTCGAAATTTTCCTCAAATTTAGAATTAAGCTTCTTTTATGCTCCATTAACGATTTATGAAAAATCATCCTTCCAAGAATTTTTGGGCGCATACCCCGATTTTCCAGTCCAGCTGTACTGTACTAAATGGGCTGAACATGAGCTATTTTCCTTGAGTCTGGATAGACTCCGTAAAAGGATGACAAGGGAAAAAGTTTGCGCAGTGGTTTAGCGGTTATCATCTCGATCCAATGAATTTAAAAATTGCAGTTAACAGATAAATATTACTGAATCCTGAAAGTAAAATCTAAAGACTTCCTCTAAACTTAATGCAACAACAAATTCAAATTCTTTTCAATATTTCCTTCTTTTTAAAAAATATGGAATGAACAAAGCAAAAAGCGAAATATACAAAAAATAAATCAATACCAAAATTTGTAACTACTTTTTTTGTTGCAAGTTAATAAATTTGTGAATATAAAATGCATTTTTCGTCATATTTTAAGAGATGACGCAGACTCGTACCTGTTCCTTTCTTAAAGGCAAAGGTGATGGCATGCCTTTTTTATTTCTGCGTGGTGGTGGAACTGGTGCAGAAACATGATGTAGATCCGCTGATGTTTTTGGTGGTAATGGTGGTTTAATTGTTTGAGATTTTTCAATTGCCTAAAATATAATTTTTTTTTTAAAGTTAGTTTTTATTTTTTTTAATTTTTATTATTATTATGAGAAGTAGTACCTTTCTCGAATGCAGCTGCCGTTTTGGATGACGATGAAACATATCATCGCATGATGCGCAAAATATTTGATCTCCACATTGCTGACATCGGACCCATGGTGATGGGGATCCACATAGTGTACACTTAAGTCCATCAGTACGTTTTCCATCTATCAGCATAAGATAAACATTTTTATTCGTATATAAGTAGAATTGGCGAGAAAATCTTATCTTAATTATTTTATTTACCTGGAGTTTTTGGACGTAGTGGTGATGCATTTGAATACTGTTGTCCAGAAAAGTCAATTACTTCATAATCTGGCTCGTTTTGGTTCTTTTTAGGCGGTAGAGCAGGTGGCATTTCACGGTGGTGGTCTGGTGGTGGTGCAGGTGGTTTCGGTCCAACACGTTCGTGAGATTCTATCTGTTTTGTTATATAAAAATCAATTTTAAATTTAGTCAATTATAAATCTAAATTTAAATGCACAAGAAACTATTTCAGATTGTTTATAGTTTGATTATGTTTTGTTATATATACTGTATTTGTTTAATCGATTTATTTTTGTTTTTGTTATGTTTTAAATTTTAGTTTGCGGCTCTATATACTAAATATTTACCATCCATTGTGGCATCGATCGTCCGCTTTTCAATTTCGGCGATGTCGACGATGTTTGTATTCGGGGAAACCCATTTAAATTCTGTAAATAGATAGCGGAAATAGGTTAATGTCTTCAAGCACTACCAAATCAGCTATTAAAAGTGTACTTGAATTTGTTTTTTGTTTAGTTTATCTTTTTTTTTTTATTTAGTTTACTGTCTCTCTATACTGCGAAATTTTTCCAGAGAAATCGTAATTTTCTGTGCGAGCACTGGGATTTAATATTTTAAAAACCACATATTTATGTTGAATGATTTTTACGAAATATTTCAAAACGTTAAAAAAAATGTTCAAAAATAACTTGGCGTTTTTGTGTGGCTTTCAGAATTTTAAAATTTGAATAATGCATTTTTTTTTAGTTCAACGTGGAAGTATAACTTAAGCTTAAAAGATCATTTTATATTTTTGTAGAATAGCGCTTGGTTTTGAATAGAGATTACTTCACTTTTTCTAAAATCTATAAATAAATGAAAATAATAAACTAAAATCTAATGGATTTCGAATGTTTATAATGTTCGTTTGGCAGCATAAACGTGAATATTGTTTATCAAACATATTCCTACACTAATGAATATGTAATTTTTAATTGACATTTTCAAATCACATAGTTCAAAGCTTTTCACTACGTACTATTCATTAGTAAACAACTTTCATTAGCAATTAATTAAAAATTTGCTTTTACAAAAGCGTGCAAACGCTACAAAATAATTAGTTTATAATTTTATTTTCATTTGAGATGTTTTTTTTTAAAAGTACATAGTTCAATGGATCATTTTATATTTCCTTTACCAATTAATACGAGATTTTCAGCCAAATACATAAATTTTTTAATTTTTTAATTCGCATTTATATAAAAAATTTGAAATATAGTCAAAATAATTATTTTTTTTAAAAAATTTTCGCATGTCTCTAGTAAAGCAATAAAACTGAAGAATTTTTTATTTTTATTAATATTAAAAGCATCTGTTTGATATCGGCGAAAATAATTTATATATTTCTTGCTTGCTTGAATGTTTACACACGTCTGTGCCAATAATTTATTCCAAGAATAACAAGCAAGCAAAAATTTTATACACGATGGAGAGAAGAAAACTTAAGACTTTTTTCTTTAGTTGAATTCATAAATTCTTTTATTTCACATCTAAAACAACGCATCTTAGGAAATAGTTCATTGACATATTTCAATATAAACTGAAATTATTTTTAGTAAATTGTTATGTTGAGGATGTAAAAAAGAAATTTATGTTTTTTTTCTGTTCGTTCACATATATTATTGCGTAAGATTATTTCTCTGGTTTTTATTTTGGTTAAGTTGAGTGATTGATTATGTTTTGTACAAGTTCTTACAAATGAATTTTAAATTCTTTATAATAAATTATTTTTTTTCAAAAATTTTCAGAAGTTTTGTGCTGGAAGTTGATTTTTTGATGATGTCGTGTTGAGAAATGTCGAACCGCATCACTGCCCATTCAAAACATGCTTAAGCTGATTCTCACCTAATCATATTTTTAATTCAACGTTTTTAGTTTGAACAAAATTTCGGATAAGTGAAACTTTTAATCGCTTTATCGAATCTAGAGATTTGTGCGTATCCAGGTAGGCTAAGGTAGAAGCTACATAGTATTCCCCACAATTTGGTGGCGGAAATAGGCTGGAAATATTTTCTTGTCTACTTTAAGTAGGCCGGGGAATATTTCCATACTAGTATACAAGGTGAGAAATTACCAATCCGGCCCTGACCCTTAAGCCTCGGCCACGATACGAGCGGCGAGCGGCGAAAAGTGAGCGGCGAGCGGCACCAGAAAAATTTAATGTCTTGAATTAGCGGCGAGCGGCCGCTCTACCTATCAACAGGGATGAAAACTCAATTGGATGAGATTTCTCACCCAACCGATCCAAATTTCCCTTTAAGTCAAAGAATTTCCCCCCCGAATATAAAATCCATAAAATTAAAAAACACATTTATTTAACTGATAATAAATAACAAATAAATCAACAAAGTCTTCGTTATTGTTTAAGAAAATCTTTTTTGGTTTTAACATAAACAAGTAATTTCGAGTTCGACCTTTTTTCTCGCGTTGATTTTACGCACACACTTGGTGGGGTGGGAAATTTCGTATTTTGTTTGGCGAAAATACGCATACACACATAATCATAGTATGTACAATAATTTGGTGACTGCAGTAAGCACGCATCGTGTCGCATCTCTGTGCGTGCTTACTGCTGAGCTTACTGCAGTAAGCTCGACACGTGTCGCATCCACCATTGGTTGGACAAATTCTTTATAAAAAATATTAAGTAACATTTTCCTTTAATAAATAAATTTCCCTCTTAAAGATTGGATTTCCCTTTTCCCTTTGTGTTTTTATTTTTCCCGCAAATCGGAAAATTTCCCTGCAGTTTTCATCACTGTCTATCAACGCTCCCCGCGCGTATCGTGACCGGATTCGAGCGTTTTCGATATAAAACAATACAAAATAAAACTCAGAATCGCCGCTCTGCCGCTCACCGCTAGCCACACGCCGCTCGCAGCTCGTATCGTGGCCGAGGCTTTACGCAGGAAAAATATGGGAAATTCTTCAAGTATGTGTATTTGACTCCCGACGTTGTCGATTTCGAGTTAAGAAAACTGCAAGAAATTCTACGATCAATTTAACAAGAACTTGAAGCTTGGTGTTAACGAGGACAGCCGCAACAGGGTTGAAGTTGCCGATTTCCTTAGATTCTACACTTCACCACTGGTGGTGAATGTTGTTTTCTAAGATAAAAGTGGGGACTAGGGATACGGAATCAGTGGAAGGTACTCGAGTAAATACTTATGAGTAGAATCGAAAAAAAATTACTCATTGAGTACGTTTTACTCGTTCAAAAGTACTCGATTTTTTGAAAATCGATGAATACGTTTTTCATACATTTCTGCGACCTACCTTAGCTTGATGTTTAGTCAAATTCCGGCTGGGACAGATTACAAATACTTATGTAGCTTACATAGGATATAAGCTCAAACCTATAAAGGTTAACATCCCAAATGCAAATTGGAGCTATTTTATCGAACAGATTTTTGTGTGCTTTTCTCTGAGTTGCACGAACGTGGATTCCTGGTTGGTGAATAGAGGGGAAGCTAAGAAACTTCTATATGATAAAATAGTTCCAATTTCCGGTTCCACTTTGCGTTGATATGTAAACGTCCCTAAACTCTTCTTAATTGAGGTTGAAAAATCGCCGAGTGCTGTCATGACTGAGATAAAGTTACAGTTAGCTTGAATTCTGACTTGAATGCAAATTCTACTCGGTACTCGATTTTACACTATAAGTAATCATATGAGTAAAAGTAGCCGGTCAAAAGTAACGAGCACTGATTTGAGTAGAATCGTAAGCCAAATACTCATATGAGTAAAAAATCGACTGACCCTTTGTCTAAAAAACCGGTTTGTGTGGGGGTGATACGACTACTTGTCTATAAAACGGGTTTGTGTATGGGCGAAATGATGAATCGTCTAATTTACGACATTGTTCTCATGTTAAATACATAAGCAAAATGAAGGAGAACCAGAAAGGCATATACATCGTTGGCATCATAACCGCCTTGCTGGTGCCCAGCTGTCTGCAGGCTTCAAGTTATTATAGGATAGTTTCGAAAAAAAAATTTTGTTCTATTGTTATTTATTTGTAAAGCGGATCTTTAATAATAAATTAAAGGCAGCTGCTTATGCGGACAACATGGTGATATTAGTATCCGGAAAATTTCTCCACACAATTAATGAAATAATGGAGATGACTCTTGGAATGGTTATCGCATGGTCCAACCGCTGCAGACTATCCATTAACCCGGAAAGACACAACTGATACTTTTCACCAAAAAGACTTAAATACCTACTTTTATTCCACCTTCAATTAACTGCCGAGTACTGAGCCTATCCCAGTCGCCTTATGGCCCCTGTGCTGAAAGTCGAGTGGTATGGCGTGACGAGTCGTTTGAGTTGAAGAAAGTGACGTTTCAGTCGTATTATGACTTTCAGCACAGGGACCATAAACTCAACTTAGCACGTTCGCTTTTTGGTTCCTGTGCTGAAAGTTGTAATTCGACTGAAAAGTCATTTTCTTCAACTTAAACGAGTTTTCACGTCACACGACTCGACTTTCAGCAATAGGGGCTTTATTCTGGACCCAAAACTGAATTGGAGGCTCAATATCGAAGAAAATGTAAGAAAGGCCAGTATAGCTTTCTATGCTTGCAAACAGACATTCGGCAAGAGATGTGGTTTGAAGCTGCACGTATTCAAAGTAATTCTCGACCTGCTGCCACCTAATCAAGCATCAAGCATAAGGCGACCTGTACTGCCCTCCAGCTGCGTGAAGCGGGTTCACTGGGTAGAGAACACCTACAGGCAAAACTATATCTACTATACTGCGTTCTCTACCATAGAATATGGTAATAGGGCCTACCGTCTAAATGGCCGCAAAATTAAATTTCGACAAGGACCTCAATATTCAGATCCCTACCAGAGAAGAATGGGACTTAAATTTCCAACCCGACAATCACCATGGCGTTGTCCTGTACACAGGTGGAACCAAATCAGAATCGGGTGTACGGGCTGGATTTCTTTCCCTCGCTTAATTTCCAAAATTGTTACCTACTGACGACATGACGGACTGGTAGGATAAAGGATGGCACCTAAGCTTAGACTTTCACATAAAAAAAGTGGGTGTAAGAGCACATGACCCTGTTGCCTATATTATTATATTACTTCGCTAGCATTTTCCAGGCCCAAATTTTCGCAATCTTTCAAGCCTGCCTAGCAATACAGTCATACCCAAGGCCTGGAGGCAGGCATGTCAGGTCAGTAAATCTTGCGAGGCTCGGTCCTTATAACTTCCAAATCGGTCGAAAACTGCCAAAAGGAGCTGTCTTTCCTGGTCGGGAAGTACTGGGTCAGGCTGGGGGCAGCTCTCGCGCTCACCTGTGGAGAATGTGCAAAAGCATATGCGTGCTAAAGAGAGACATCTCCATGTGCTTTCTACCAGTAGCTGCTTCCAGGTGGTAGAGTCTATTATCATGAGTCAAGCCTAGGAAGTCTTGGCCTTGTTACACCGTGTATTTGGAAAGCTCTTCTTAAAGGATTTGGACTATTCCTGTTTCGAAGCTTAAAACAGGAGATTTGTTCTGGTACCTAAATATGACCGCTGGATTTAAAATCTCTCCTAGCAGTAACTTTTTACTTTTTACGCAAAAGTTTTTTACGAGTTCAGCTACAAAACGGCCTACCCTTCTGCCAACGAACCAACCACGCCGGCGGGGGGGGGGTC
Organism: Thereva nobilitata; assembly: GCA_963855945.1. Classification (NCBI taxonomy): domain Eukaryota; kingdom Metazoa; phylum Arthropoda; class Insecta; order Diptera; family Therevidae; genus Thereva; species Thereva nobilitata. Next base: position 96,656,771 of record OY979698.1, read on the forward strand.
ATGTGGGGACTCAGATAGGCTAAATCAGCAGCTACCTGATGTTCTCCATAAACTGGTCTCGCAATAGGCTGGGAATATTTCCTTTTATCAATCCGGCCACGATAGATTCCTTCCTATCAAATCGTACACTGTAAAAAAATATGTAAATTCTCTGTGCAAATGTACAGTAAAATTACACATCGTGATATGAAATACTGTAAGTTCACAGGAAGAATTTGACGTTTATTAGGAATAAATATGTTTTGTAAATTTACAAAACTGCTTGTGAAGAAAACTTCCAGTACTGGATTGAAGGTTATTTTTACAGTGTACATAATCGCAAGATAAATCTTCACAGAGCGATAAGAATTGATTACAATAAAAGTCTGCTTAGGTTTTGGTGTTTAATTCAAGACGTTTAATGTCAAACATTTAATGTGAACAGTATCAACCGCAATATTTTGAGAAATTATATATAGTATTAATTCTCTGAAAAAAAAATTGTTTTAAGAAGCAATACAATACGTATACTAACAAATATTAAAACTGCTCAAAATTAATTTAATATTCACAAATAGCAAGATACTACACAACTACCACTAATAATAAAAATTATTAATTTTGAGATTTCACAAAAAAATAAGAAAAAAAAAATAGAGATGAAAAAACATAAAAAAAAAACTTTTTCATTTTAAAATTTGTCTGTTGTCGCCGTTGTCGCCTAGTTTTAAATGTTTATAAAATATAAATTTTTCTTTTCCTGGTCCAATTGGCAGACAACATTTCATTTGAAAAAGAAGAAGTCTACATTCCTACACTGCATCTCACTCTAAGCGGACACTTTTTAAAAATAGGTTCATTAAATTCTATAAATAAAAGTATTTCGCGATTTAAATTTTGTCTCAGGGAAGTTATTGTACATTTAAATACACTCTTTTATTTTTATTGGTTTACTGATTTCCTTTTATTTTTTAAGGTAATTTTTGGAGGTTAACTACTGTACTGGAGGACTTTTATATATTATCAAAAAAAAAAAAAAGAATTCAACTTAACTTGGAAATATAATAAATTTTTTTTGTCAACTTACACTCATTTTGAATTAATCCCAAAAGCATATCCCGGGGAAGAAAGACACAGAGAGAGCAGCGAGTAAGAAATGCTATTTTTAAACAATTAAGAGATGAAAAATGAAAATCACACTAAACTGCTGATTTTTTTTTTCCAATTTAAAGATCGCACTTCCTTCACTTTTTTTATATTATATTATAATTTTCTATTTTTTTTTTTGAATATCAACAACACCTTTTCACTTATGAGAAATTATACAATAAGTAATTTTACAATAAGCAAATTTTAATGTATGTTTTTTTTTTCTTTTTTTGAAAAACACTTTTGTTGCACTCGTTATATAACAGCAATCAGAACACGGTCCGACCGGCTAAGAAAATTTTCTTTAAATGTTGATCCTCTGGCTTCCCCAGTGTGTCTGCTCTGGTTCTGGCCTACTAACTAAAAATTAGCGAGAGAAGCAGCAGACACTTCCATCGACCGAAATTGACTAAAAAATAGACAAAGATTTTTCTATCCCTTGAATATTTGAGATTGAGAAAAAAAATTATTATTTTGAGAGAACAAAGACAAAAGTTTGTCGAAATGTTGGATTTTCGTTTTATTTTGTAAATAATTTAATTTTTCTCTTTTATACTTTTCGTGAGTCTTCCTGCTATGCAACCTATATTTAAAAAGAAAACATTTCAATTTTTTAAATAATTATTAGTATTTTAATAATTTTAAATCATGATTCTAACAGAAGATTCAAAATTTGTAAGGTATTCTAAAACGGATTACTAATACCAAGCAGTTTCAGATTTGTTAGACCTATTTCAAAGTTGACAAAGTTTAGCAACGAAGTTATTCTTAAAATTTTTTCTAATAATTTTTAAACCACTTCAGTCTCTCTTGCTGTTCTATAAGACGTTAATCTACACCTAATACTACTTCGTTCGAATCGTGCTTTATGTTTTCAGTACCAATACTTCCGCATAGTTTGTTCTATATTTTTTTTTAATTTTGTATTATTCCCCTTACAAGACTGCTCTTCACCTAGTAAAAATATATCCTAATAGTTTAAGTATTTACTGAGTAATTATATGTCAACATCTGGACAACATTTTATATATCTAAAGAAGGTGGAGTAAGTTCTTCACACCTTTGAAGTTAAATTAAGCGAAAAATGACATCGCTTATAGATAAATTGATTTTTTTTATTTATTGTTTATTTTAAAAATTTACTTTGAATTTTTATTTTAGATTAATTAAAAACCGGGTGTTAAAGTCCTTAGATCTATTTTATTCCTCTAAATTTAGTCGATATGTATTTGATTATTGAGATCATTAATAGGCATCTATGAAATATTCCGCTGAGACAAGCACGTGCAAGACCTTGTCTATTTGATCGTCGTGAACTCATGCCCACATCTATCGATAGGGGCATTGAACTGACTTTTTATTGGGGCCGCAAAACCTGTACTGATCTTCCTTCTGGCTTAGCGGACAGTGTGAATCTAACGGCTGACCTATCTCTTAACATCTCGGGTACAACTTTATCTGGGGATCTGCAATGGAGTGATCACATATTCCAAATCTCCAAACAATCGTCTCAATGCCTGGGATAGATATGGTATATTATCTTAATATATAAAAATTACGTGTCACAATGTCCGTACACAGGGGCGGCGCGTGATTTTTTTGCGCCCGGTGTATTATGCTATATTGCGCCCCATTAGCTGATCATATGAAAAAAACTTTTTCCGTCTGAATCGCAAGGACGAAGAAGCGGAAAATACACAAGGCACTTCTAACTTGATAGCAATTTGCGTGGCTTTTTCAATAACTTCCTGAAATTTTGCTCTGATCGTAAATCTAACCAAAACCCTTTTAATTTAAATATCAACTGCAGCAGACATTTGGGCTTTGTAAGTATACAATATATTGGTTGTATTTATTTTTCGAAAATATCACACTGGATTACTATGGAACAAATTAAATTTAACTCAGTAATTTTATTTCGTAATTCTGCTGTATGTTTCGATAAGGGTTCCCTACCTGAACGAGTTCTACCAACGCCTCGTAGACATCATCTAATTGACGAACTAATCGTTTTAACGCGTCTATGCTAGTCTTACTTAAGTTTTTTCTTTTAACCGAACTGGAGAAATAAGCATATAAATTTTTTATAGTATCAAAACAAGAAATTTCCTTTAGAAACATACGTTTTTTCGAAATTCACACCTATTATCAAACGATGTATCAATGAAATGTGAGTTTTGAAGAGGTAGTTAATGGAAAATTGTATGTACTATTTACGTTTGCCCGGTACCTACCATTTTCATAATTCGCGGCACAGTAAAATATTTTAAGTTTCGTAAACACACATAAAAACAATAAACAAATTAATTCTAATGAAATATAAATATAAATAATATAATTTAAAAATGTATTACCTAAAATTAGTAATTTAATAATTATAATTAAATCTAAAATATTACTTTTATCACTCAAAAATTTAAATCTAATAAAAGTATTTCACTCAATTTGCTCTTTATTAATTCTTCCAGAGATTGCATAAAACTTCAAATTGCACCATAAATAACTCGTATAACATAAAAAAAATCTACATATTAATTTGTTAGACAGTACTGCCGTGCAAAGGCCAAAAGACCTATCTGCTAAAAGCTCGTTTTGAGAAAAAGGCGTTCAAAGTTTTCAAAATACATGAAACTGAAGCAAATAAAGTAACTGTTCAAAGTGATAATTTTTAATTAAAAAGTACAATCAGTCTGAAATTTTTTTTAAGGATAAATATGAATATTTTATATCAAAAAACGCATACAAAGCCATTTTGACCAAAAATGCATATAGACATAACCTTCTATATTTACAAGCCATGAACAAGAATAGATATTGAGAGAATCGGACTACAAAATTCTCCAAATTACACTAACAACATAACGTGAGTTGCGGTCCGATTGAGCAGAAATTCGCTCTCAATATTTTTCTTGTTCATGGCTTGTAAATATAGAAGGTTATGATATAGATCATTTGTCCTTTGCACGGCAGAGTAAGGGAACACACAAAAAATCGCAAGATATTTTGTTCTCATATCCTTTATTTACCTCTTTTAACAAATCTTGGAACAAAATTTAAAAGTGCTCCAACAACTTCTGCTCCAACAGAAGTTTATATCAGTCACAGTAAACAGCAATACACAATAAAGAGCCATCGGAAAATTTTTTTTCCTTTGTGTGAGTTGATATGGTGCATATTACAAACATTTCAAAAAGTGCTCCAGCGTAGTGAAAATGAAATTATTTTGTCTTTCGTCTCGCTCATTCCACTGCTAGAATTAAGCATGAGTAGTATTTACATTTCACGTTCAAATTAGAGAACATCAGTTGAATGAGAGATTTTTCTCCCACTTGGTGGATATTTCTCCTGAATTTTTACTTCTGCTGATTCTTTTCCTTCACTTTTTGAGTAAAATCTTTTCGGGTAAATACTGGACAGAAATTACATGAAAATCTAGAAACAAAAGTCTCGAGAGGAAGTAGAAAAGGTCTCGCGAGTACGAGAGGAAGTAAAATTTCCACGCTTTTTTTGCATGGAATTTGTGTTGTGTTGTTACATGAGTTGAAATATAGAATATTTTATTGGGAAAATAAACTGGAAAACTAAATCGTGGTAATAAAAATGAAATCCTTTAATATATGATAAGGATGTCACAGAAACACTTTTTCAATTTTTTTCTCAAGTTTTAAATTTTCTTTAAAATCTGAATATTTGAAATGGCGCCCGGTGCAAGTGCACCATTCGCACCTATGAAAGCGCCGCCCCTGTCCGTACACGCTAATATCCGAAACCGCTCAACATATTTAAATATTTAAATGAAAATTTGGGAATGTGTAGGGTTGGTTCTAGATTGAAATATAAAGATAGGTCCAGATAAGTGAAGCTATTGTCGAAATATAGAGAATTTTAATATTTCACTGATTATATTTAAGTTTGCCATTAGTGTCGAAGACGTTCAATGCTCGCATAAATGTTGAATTTTGCGTCAAATCAATCAAATAAATCAGGCGCGGATCTAGAATTTTATTTTGGGGGGGGGGGGTCACGGAATTAAAAGTGGCTAGAAAAAATTTGTACTCCTAAGTGCCTATTTTGACGGTTCGCTCCCAGGAGCATTCCTCACGAACTTTGTGGATGAAAGAGGTAGTGGGGCAATGCGGCGGCTGGCATATGTGCAGGATGTGCAGCTGAACAGGGCTCCGTGATTTTGGGGCCCCGCTACCGAAGCGAGGGAAATAAATTTTTGCAATAAAAATCATTTGAATTCATTATTTGCATTTTTACTTCATTGAGAATGGGCCACACAAATGAGTATGGGCCACGGAAATCAGCATATGGGGCATTATTCTGTCGCGGGGACGGGTTTGTATGAAGAAAAATAGCGAGCGAAATTTTTTTTTTGGACTCTCCCCAAATCCACCCAAATTGTCTGGCCGCGGCACTGTAGTGGGGTTGATGAGAGGTACCACCCCACCTCTCCCTTCATCCACAAAGTTCGCGAGGAACGTTCCTGGTAGCGAAGCGTCTAAACAGGCTTTTTTAGGGACAAAAACAAAATTAACAAAACGAACAAAACTAACCGAATTTTCTCGTGGATTAAAAACAAAAACGTAGTCCGCTCAAATTAGTAAAAAAATCGCTGTTTTTAGGAAATTTTTCCCACAACTATGAGACCGATGCCAAGTGAAGGATTCACAACCCGCAGTTCGAAAAAAGGTTGTTTTTGAGAAATATTTGAATTTTAGAGTTTTTTCGCCTTTTTCTCTATTTTGTGGAGAACCTATGCATTTCGGTGAAAATATCAAAGTTGGAGAGCATAAAATTACCTACAAATTTCACTTTTCAATTTTTCCCAACTCCGCATATTTTCGCCGATGGAGGCCGTTTTGCGCCATTTTTAGATTTTGAGCCAAAATTATGCATTTATATGAAAAATTAAATGAGATCAAAGTAGTAGTTGCAGTTTTTCAACGGCTTTTCTTTGGACGCTTTGATTATCAACAGAGTCTGAAAAAAGGCGCAAAACGAGCTCTACCGGCGAAACAATGCCGAATTCGAAAAAACAGTGAAGGCAAAATTTGCAGGAAATTTTATGCCATGTTGTGAAAATCATGCTCAGACAACGCATATCCTTCACTTGGCACCGGTCTCATAGCTGTGGGAAAAATTTCTTTAATTGTTCCTAATTTGAGCGGTGTAGGGCCGAAAACGTGCCCTAATGTGTTTTTGATGAAGACGCGTCCTTTCTTGTGAGTGCAGCTAACTTCAGAGTTTACAAATCAAAATATATATCTGTTGACCTTGAAGGTCATTCTTTAAGGTCGTTGCTTTAATTTGCAAAAAAGTTGGGTCGGTTTTGGACGTTTGGTTATTTTTTGTTTTTGTTTTTTTAGTTGGATCAATTTTGTTTTTTAAACAGCGAGCGCTTTGGGGGGGGGGTCATGACCCCCGTGACCCCCCCCCCCCAAAAATCCACCACTGATACATATGCAAATATGTCACAAAAGGCAGTGACATGACTGTTTTTGGTGTTGCTAATGCAAATACGATCGACGAAATAACACAATATCAATGGGACTTTCTGTTAGCAGTAATGGAACGATATGACGAATTTGTTCATTTCCCATTCATAAAAGATATTCAACTGCGGTTTATTTGGTAGTTCGTCTCGAAAATGGCCAAAGTGTATACCACATTGACAAGTTTCTTCGCGAATTGATTTTGCCGTGAATGTTTTTATTTACGTTTATTATTAGTTAATGTCCGTGGACCGACGTCATTCAACATTTAAGAATAGTCCGATTTTAAAATGGAAGCATTCAATTACAATAAATATCACTATTAAGCACGCACCTAATGTTGGGGTTGGTCCGGTCCAATGGATAAATTTTGCCAATATTGTTATGCTTTAAAATTTCAAAAAGAAGCACCTGGGATATGCTGTTCCAATGGCTCCATCTGTCATGTCACTTGGCGCTTACGTGGAAGAGAAATCTTCGTTGTCCAAATATTTTTTACAACTTCATTTATTTCGATATGATGGGTGCAGTCACGCGCACCGGGTCCAACTAGTAATATAATAAATTCTGAAAATTTAGTCTTATATTGCCCGACTCGGCACACTCGGTGCCATGTGAGTATTTCCCTATTAATTTTGTATGTCGTGTTTGTTAAATTTCACCATTGCAGTTGTCTACGCAAATGACGTCAAATATCATTCTGCTTTGACATTTATGTTGTAGACAGATAGAGAAAAGTTGACAACAAGTAATGGAGCGATACACACCTGAAGAACGACGAATTATTGTTACTGCTTATTTGACCAATTTTCGATCTGTTGTTTTACCGCAGCGTGAAGTTCGTCGTCATTTTCCACGTCGTCCTGCACCATGTGCGCGAACACTGAGCGTCTTGTGCAAACTTCTTCCTTTGGGGGTTTTTGAAATCTCGCGTTTACCACAACAAACCACAAACCTTACAAATTTTTTAAAGCCAAAAGAAAAAATCACCAATTTAGAGCCAGATGTTTTGCGACCAAGAATTCAAAATGTCGTAAAACAAGCACAACTCATGCGCACACCAGACCTCTAACCTATCCTTTCTCTTCTATCTTTCAGATCAAGCTTACTACTATACATTGCACCATGACGGACTAGTGTAGTACAAAGCTCCTAAGCTTCATCGTATCACAAAAAAAAATTGTGAATCAACTTAGGGGCCATCCATAAATTACGTCACACGTTAAGGGGGAGGGAGGGGGTCGACAAAGTGTGACATAGTGTGAGGGGAGTGGGAGGGGTCCTAAATTTCGTGACGTCACATTTCAAAATCTAATATATCTATGTAAAGTAATACGATACGATACGGATACGTACCGAAAAAACTCGCGTTAAGTGAAATGGTTGGATGAAAAAGATGTTGACACAACGAATGTTCCTGACATTAACAATCCAAACGAGAACGAAGTGACTGCTATGCCAGTTATAAATAACTTAAAGGAGTGGGTTCAAAGTCCATGGACTCAAGATGATTAAGTTTGTATCTTTCATTAATTAGTCCGGGGAAATAAGCATTTTAAGGAGACAAAATTCCAAAATGGCTGAAAATTGGTCCACAGCTTCCTTGGAACTTTTTAAGAAAACAATTTCGGAATCACAAAAAATAAAACATGGCCGCCGGAGATATCGCGTTTTTCCCGTGTTTTCCTTGTATCTCGGTTTCTATAGGTCGTACAGCTCCGTACGAGAGCGCAAAATATTGATAATGAAATTCTCTACAACTTTAGTTCTTACAAACATGTTGAGCCGATTAACCCTTTTAAAGTTATTCAAGGTCAAACTTATCAAATTTACTTTTTAGCCAAAAAATCACTCAAAAACTGTTTTTTCGAAATTTTTTTTGATCAGTCAATACGAAGCTGTGGACCAATTTTCAGTCATTTTGGAATTTTGTCTCCTTTCGTGCGTTTTGTTTTTGCTAATTTCCCCAGACTATAACATAATTATTCGTTTTTTGTTTTGTTAATTTTTTCAAAAGTGTGATTTAATGTTGATTTTATTAAAAAATAATTTAAATAGAAATAAAACTAATTTCGGAACTGCTGTTTTAATTTATGCCGTGTTTTTTTAATCTGTTCTATTCTGTTCTGTCCTGGAACATTAAAAAAACGGCAAGGGAAATTTTCATTTTTATTTACATAAATTACCGCTTTGGGCATTTTAATTTCTTCTAATATTGCATAAACGTCGGTCTTATTTATCTCTCCATTAATTTTTCTCGTTTTTCATTCAATAAACAAAGCATTTTACTTTATTTGTTAACTGTCAAGTTAAAAAACGTATGTGAGAAAAGGGCAATTTAAAATTTCCCTTTGTGCTGGATAGTGGTCTTGATAATTATCGGGGACAAGAGTTTTGTATGGAAGCTGTTCTGTTCTGTGCTGGAACAGATTAAAAAAACACCCCTTTAATAATATGTAGATGTAAAATTGAAATATATGTGACGTCACACTAGGGAGGAGGAGTCTCACAAATGTGACCAGCTGTGACAAGGACGAGGGAGGGGTCAAAAAATCATGAAATTCGTGTGACGTAATTTATGGATGACCCCTTAGGAGGTCGCCATTTGACCGATATCATTTTTTCAACTTAATGTCATCAAACAGAGCCAATTTTTTGCATTTCTAACAAAACGGCGGCCCATTCACGTTATGATATTATTTTTGCCCCACCTGTGTAAGTAGTTTTCTCCTAAATGATAAGGGAATGAGATCGAGCACTTGTGGTAGTAGTGTGGTAGGCTTTGGTAATCATGTTGGTCGTGTAGATTTCTCAGGGCAAAAAGGATACATTTTGTTTTGCACTGATTCTATCCTGTTTCTATTTACTTCAAAGGACGCATCAGTTGGAGTATTTAATGATGAAAATATTGAAAAATAGAGGACCAAGATGACTACCTTGAGGAACACTGGTAGTTATTTCGATTTCATTAGATAGAAATCCTTGTGCTCTTCCGTTTAGACACGATCAATCCCAGGGCAGAACCTGATATTTTAAATTATAATAATTTTGCAATTAAAATATCGTGGTCCATTTCATCCGTGTACACAGCATCGAGTTGATGGCCGCTCTCCATACACCGCATAGCATCTCGGAGATAAGGACCACACGGTTTGAAGTTTTTGAAACCGTTTTGTTATTCGTAATGATATGGGTCGATTAGAGGGGCAATCTTAGCTTAGGGATTCATGATAGGATGGCAATGCCCCTGTAGTTGTTCATCAAGTGCGCTTAAAATTTTTTTTTCATGTGTAAGTTTAGGTAGGATTCTCGAGTAAAAATAATTTTTTTAAAAGCATATAAGGGGGGCAACTAGCACGCATAATTCACATTCCCGCTACAGGCAAATCTAAAAATTCACCCGCCAGAGGTATGGACGCTTATGTTACAGATATGAATGTATTCGTAATTGATCATACCAAACGCGATTGTCGTTTTTACCAAGCGGTCCCCAACTAAATACTAACCACGTCCAATGCTGCTTGACCTAGTCAATCGAACGAGAATCGGTATACCGTTTGTCTTTTATTGGTACCTGCCTGCAACGGGCTGCATATGGAAAGATATAATTTTTACTCAGGCGTACCGTGACTGTTTCATGATAAGTGCGGTCGAGTCTCATTTTTACTCGGGATTTCTTCCATAGCGCAAGAAGCTTTTCTAATTTTTGATGATTTGTTGAAGATAACATGAAGTGGAAATAATAGCCGTGTTCCTTTTCTGCTCTTTTTTACTCGTATTTACTTGGAACTACTCCTGCTCTCACAGAAAATTCATAGGTTTTACTCATACCGAAAAATTTTGCGTTCCTTTAATTTTTTACTCCGGAGTACTTAAAAGCAGAAAAGGAACACGGCTAATAATGCAAGAAAATAGGAGGCAATCTGTCAGGACAGCACCCCCCCCCCATTCTATTCTCTTCTGTCCTTCAATCTAAGTTTGCTGCTAGACATTGCACCATGATCTGAATGGCATGGCAGACTGGTAGTAGAGCCCTCGCCAAACAATAAGGGAAATGAGCGCGCATGTGGAATTGTGATTGAGAATATAAATGAGTCGGTAATTTGCGTTTTTAAACAAACCTAGTGACGTTGCTCGCTTGTGGGGGCTTGAGACCCTCACTGCGCATCGAAATATTTTGAGATTCCCTTCTTTTATGGCGAGGGCTCTACAAAGGGTGACTTTTAGCTTGTTTTTTCCACATAGCAAGAAATTGAGAATTGTGTGTACTATTGAAAATTTATAAATTTAATTACTGTAAAATTAAAATTAAATTAAAAACTGCTATAAAACTAACCTTGAGTCTATTCGAGTTAGTGCAGCATATTCAAGGCTGACTCACAAAAGATGTCGAAAAAGCAGTGAGAGTGGGTAGTATAGGGGGAGAAGATGTTTATTTGATAAAAGTACATTGTATTGAAATGCAAATTCACTTTAGTCTCTTTGCGGTTTAGGTAGCATCTCAGTTCCTAAAAGTGGCCTCAGTATGCAATTGAAATTGCTAAGAATTTCTCAAAAATAAATTTAAAATAAAATGAGATGCGAATACATTTTCATTTATTTTCCCCTATTTTCTCGGTACATTTTTCATTAAGCAAATTTTTGTTTGTTTTTACCGCGAAATTTATCATCGTTTTGGCTGCAATTTAGGTTTCTTTTCTCAATAAATACTACACAAAAAGAAGCCTTGAACATCTCCTTCCTCTAGAAGACTAGTTTTCTTTTGGCTTAAGTAGTTTATGCCAGGCCAAGGTGTATAAGTAACGACACTCAGCATCTCACAATATTCACGTGCGAAAACAGAGACTTTCTGTTAACACTCAAAAAGACAGAAGAAAGTGGAATCTAAATATAGATGACGCATTTTAGTTTAGCTTTTCCTCGTGAGTTTATTGTGTATTAATACAAGAGGTATATGTAATCACATTTGCTAAGTGGGTGGGTGGTTGAAAGCTCGCCAGAATAAAAAAACAACAAATCTACCACCAGCTGACGGATCTTGGGGAAAGTAAACAAAACGATTCTTTCTGTGAAGCCCCAAGTCCCCCCCCCAAAAGCGATGCGAAACCGGGGGTAATTTTCTTCTCTCATTTTTATAGCTGCAATTTTTGGGTGTTGGCAGCTTTTCAGGTTTCTTTTCTTAGTAGTCCCGTCCATGGAACTTTAAGCTAAAATAATAGAATAGAACTGAAAATACTTTCTTTTATTTAAAATGACAAAAAGTTAACTTACATTCTTTCTACATTAACAGATTGCATTGGTGCATATTTCATCATACCGTCAACATCAACGAGATCCGTCACCATCAAAAATGGGAAAATAAATTCAATGGAATCTTATGGAACTTCGCTCAACGTCACCATTTACTTGATGAAAACTATAACAATCTATTATAATTTTGATGGTGACGGAACAGGAATACTTCCAGTCTTTCCCCTGAACTTTCCATGATTAGAATCTGACAAGCGCAACAATTCATTCGAAATTCTTTTCAATCGTTCAGTTTTCTCGTATCATTCTTTGTGTTCGTTGCGATTTTCACATAAATTTTAATTGTTTAAATGTTTTTTTTCATTATTTTATTTTAGATCAATGGATTTTGAAAACTATGAAGTCCTGCTTGAACCGGACCGGGATTAAAAATTGCCGAAACCTGCATATATGGAGCGAAGCGAATCCCTTACTTTCTCGCGATGCTTCAGTTCAACATCAATTTGCTGCAGTGAATGTGTGGACTGGAATCATTCATTATCACTTTGTTGGGCCGTACATACTATACCAGATAGATTAAATGGAGAATATTTCTTGTCTATTTTTGAAGGAGGAATTACCTGGACAAAAAGAGAAATGTATTTCCAAATTACACCGCCTCATTACAGTGCTAACGTGAGAAATTTTCTAAATATGATTAAAATTTCGTGCTGCCCGCTTTTAATCTAGGTGAAAGCGTCCTGTACAGCTCTTGATGTTCTTCCAATGATATCAATGTCGTTTGCTTAAGCCGGTAAATGGGTAGACTTTAGTAAGACTGCATCTCGGATCACTCTCTAACGCCAGGTTAAAACGAAGGCAGGCCGGACCGTCCTCTTTTCGACGTCCATTAGTGATGTTGATTGGTCTCTACAGTATTGCAGATATTTTTACTTGGGTTGTCACATTGGTCATGGCCAACATACATAATCGGTGCCAGATTATTCGCGATGCAGATTTCTTTCAAGGCTTTGTAAAGATCTACTCTGAATATGCTATCATAGGCGGCTTTAAAGTTTATGAAGTGTTGCTGGATTGAGTTTTGAAACTGTAGACACTTTTCCATCGCCTGCCTCAGGGTGAAAATCTGATCAGTTGTTGATTTTCCTGCAGCGGAGGATATCTTATACGTGGTGCTCAACAACGTTATACCGCGATAATTGGTACATGATGTGATATCTTCTTTTTTATGTACGGGGCATAGGATGCCTTCTTTTCAGTCCTCTGGCTTCTCTTCCTGATTCCATACTTGCAAAATTAATTCATGAACCGCTTAGAGTTGTGTAGGCCTTTAATATTTAATTAGTTTTGCATGGATGCCACCTGCACCCGAGGCCTTGTTGCTTTTATGGGTCTGATCACTTCTTCTAGGCTAGGTGGCGGCAGATAGTCCTACCATTAGATATTGGTGAAGCTTCCAATTCCTCAATGAGCTCGCTATTTCGCAGTTCATGAAAGTGCTCTTCCCATCGCTCTAAGATGCCTTTAGTATTGGTAGTGAGATTGCTCTCTTTGACCTTGCAGTATGTGCACCGTGGTGTGAATTGCGTCATACCACAGACTTTTTGGTAAAATTCCCACGCCTGGTTCGTCTTTCGTTCACTGACTGTTCTAGATTATAAACGAGATTTTCACCCAAGCTTTTTCTTTCTTCGCGTGCCCGTGTTCTCTGAGACTGCTGCATTGCTCGGTACGCAGCATTCTTACGTTCAATCACCAGCTTGCATTCATCATCGAACCAATCGTTCCGATTTCTACGACTAAGATGGGGTCAGCAGTACTAATGACAGTATTTGTAAGGCTTGTCCAAATCTCGTCGACGCTCGGCATCTCGGCTCCAGGACTTCTTCGTTTGCTGAGCGTGAGGTATAAAGCATGACCATACCTGTTTCTGGCCATTTCATTGCGTAGTGCAGCTGTGGTGATTTGAGTCTGATTCGCGGATACAACGCTTTTTTGTGTTGTAATGCGCTCTCCAACAAGATAGTGATACGAGCTGAAGTCATCATCAGGCCTGAAAGGTAGGCTCGCACAATGGGACGGATTGCCCCTTTACGACGACAAAAATAAAAAACAAATTTACATTTTAACTGACTAAAACTAACTGGGATGCATTCTTAAATAACCACTCCATAATACTAGAAATAAATAATGGCGACTTAGTAACATAATTAGCTGATAACACGCGCTAAACTTCCCCCTTCTGCGCACGGTCAACGCGAGAATCAATTGCGCTCGAAATATCAACGGCTTATTACGCTTGTTCTGTGTTATTTTTTTGAAGAGTCGTGGCATTTTAGCACGGAGGAAGTAGCGACAGGTATCTATTTACAAAAAATTTGTTAATTAATTAAAATACTGATGTAGTATATAAGACGTTTTTCTAAGTATTAAATAAATGTCTCCTACATACTGTAATTTCACGCTATTAAAAAAAAGTTCCGCATAGTTCCATTTGAAATTAAGCTAAGGCCCACATTGAGCTGTGCCACCCAGTAAGTGCAGAGCAGGCCAGCACAGAAAAAAAAATGACCTTACACAGTTGTCTAACCACATTGGAGAGCAGTTTTGTTAGACAGTTTTATGAAAGTAGGTATAATTTTAAAATGGAGGAATTTCTAAATTTATTAAGCTCTAAGTCATATTCGGATGAGGAATTAGAAAATTTATTAAAATCGATTAATTTTTCTTCCATTTTTAAAAAAAAAGTCCGTACGTGGCACGTAGCACACAGTTTCTGTGCCCCATCCACAAGTGTCGTGAGGCATGCGCCTGGCTCAGTATTCGTGTCACCTGCTGTGCCTTGCAATTCGCGGTTTCCCTTAAAAGGCATGAAACACAGAAACTGTGCTGCTCTGCCTATGTCGCCTGCGTCTCAATGTGCGCCCGGCCTTAAAGTTTTTAGACGCAGTAAACATTAGTGATTTCAAAAAATCCATAAAGCGGTCCCCATATTTCCCCCTTTGTTAAACAGACCCTTTTTTCTAGGTAGTCGTGGGGACCATACTATCAGACATACGACATACCCTACCTGTGATGAAAGTACATACAAATTCGGTATTTCTGCTTTGTACGCTTAGCTGAGATGTTATGAATATCTGTTGCATATCGCATATAAATTGGACCAGGCGCGGATCTAGAATTTTGTTTTGGGGGGGTCACGGAATTAAAAGTGGCGGAAAAAAAATGTTTACTCCTAAAAAAACAAAAACAAAATTAACAAAACGAACAAAACTAACCGAATTTTCTGGTGGATTAAAAACAAACGTGCCCTACGAAAACGTGCCCTAATGTGTTTTTGAGGAAGACGCGCCCTTTCTTGTGAGTGCAGCTAACTTCAGATTTGCAAATCAAAACATATAGAAAGAGTATAGATCAATTAGTCCAGGAGAGATAGCGGAAAAGTATTCAAAAGTTGAAATAAATCTACCCTGCGATTTTTCGACTCTGTAATTAAGAGAAAAATCGTAGGAATCCAATGAATGTGTTTTGGAAAAAAATCGGTCCAGGAGAACAGGTGGAAAAAAGCTAATAATGGTAGCGAAAACACGTTTTTCAACGTTTCAGGTGCGAAAAAATTTTGTTTTTGGAAAACAGAAAATAGTAGGTACGTAATAGCGCTTAAAAAGACGAAAATTATGAGTTTTGGACAATTGAAATCAGTCAACAGGTTTTTGCAAAAAAAAAACAAAAAACCACGAAATATGGCCATTTTTTGACATTTAATTACGGGGACTATAATTATTGTAGAGCCTTGTTTCAGGGCTGTGTTAGTGCCTGCCTACAATAAAAATTTCATGCAAAAATAGTTATAACTTTTCGCGTAAATCTCAAAAATGTAAAAACAGCCGTTTCAAAAAAAAAGTTTGAACAAGGCCCACGGTGGTGCTAGAGCTATTTTGAAAAGCCCTATTTATTCTCGAAGAGTTACTCTACCAACCCATTTTCAAAAAAAGTTGGTGAGGTTCGATTTAATACCTCATAAACGCGTTTGAAAACAGGCACTTTTCTTGATTTTCAGAAAAAACACCTTTAAGCGAAGGGGAAGTGAAATATGGTGTGGATTTCTATTCAGTAGATTTCGAGAAATCAAAATTTCTTCCTGTCAGGGATATATGGAAACGTTCGAAATTCCTACGATTTTTCTCTTAATTATAGCGTCCAAAAATCGCAGGGTAAATTTATTTCAACTTTTTTTCTATCCCTCCTGGACTAAATCTGCTGTTGACCTTGAAGGTCATTTTTTAAGGTTGTTTTTTTAATTTGCAAAAAAGTTGGGTCGGTTTTGTGCGTTTGGTTATTTTTTGTTTTTGTTTTTTGAGTTGAGTCAATTTTGTTTTTTAAACAGCGAGCGCTTTTGAGCAGTGCCGCTGCTGGCATGTGTGCAACTGCACAGGGCCCCGTGTGTTGGGCCTCGCGAGCGAAAAATTGTTTTGACAATAAAAATCATTTGAATTCATTATTTGCATATTTACTTCATCGAATGAACCACACAAATGAGTACGAGCCAGAGAAATCAGCATATGGGCCATAGTTCTGTCACGGGTACGGGGAATATGCGAGCGAAGCGAGCGAAAAAAATTTTTGGACTCTCTGGGGCCTCTCGCTGAATTTTTGGGGCCTCTCAATTGTCTGGCCGCGGCACTGCTTTTGGGGGGGTCATGACCCCCGTGACCCCCCCCCCCCCCTTGAATCCGCGCCTGAATTGGACACAAAACAATGGCAGGCCAAAGGCAAGGATAAACGCAAGAGAAATTAAAACAAAGAAAAAATAAAATAGCACAGGACTGTTACAGTGAAATGAGTCTTGTTGTAGACCAACCAAAAGAAATTGTTTGTAGTAGCAATGATGGTAATACAGCACAGCAGTAATAATACTGGTTCATTTTATAATTATGTTAATTGACATATTATACGACATATACAGGGTGTTTCAAACCACCCGTGCCACTCAATTCTCTCGGAAAGTTTCGAATGAAAAAGAAAACACGTGTTCAATATTTTTTGTAAATCTATCTGACCATACAGAAATTGACGACCCGCCCCACCCCCTTTGGGGGCGTGAGGTAACTTTAAAATTTCAAATGGCAACCCTGATTTTTTTTCACGGAATCTGATTCTCCGAAGAGAAATATGAAAATGAATGATTTTTGGGGATAATCCGTGAAAAAAATGGGGGTTGCCAGTTGAAATTTTAGAGTTACCCCTCGCCACCAAAGGGGGGTGGGGCGGGGGTCAGTCAATTTCTGTATTGTCAGATATATTTTCAAAAAATATTGAACACGTGTTTTTTTTCAATCGAAACTTTTCGAGAGAATTGGGTGTTATTATTTTTGTCGTCGTAAATTTGCTATCTGTCCCAGTGTGCGGCGGTGGGCTATCAATACATGGTATATGTGCTTGCGAGTGGCTCCACTTTACACGCAAATCTAGTGATTGCAACGACCAAGTTCTTATTTTTTTATGTGGCATGATCAAGCTCATGAATCACTCTTTGTACCACTTGTCCGTCATGTCGTTCAAGTCATGGTGCAATGTCTAGTAGTAAGCTTGATCTGAAGGAAAAGTAGAAAAAGGATAGGATAGGTTAAAGGTGCTGCTATCTCTATAATTCGTTGTCCATTCATTTCCATTCCATTCGTTTTCGCCCGCTAGACGTCTGAGTTAAACCCACGGTGTTACCCGCAAGTAGTAGTATTGCAGGTAAACAATTCTATCTTTTGAGTCGTCCCATGTCTCCAAAGCTGCATTTCCATACTACCCTGCAAGCATTTTCTCGACTCGTCGCTTAAGCACTCGTTTACGAGTCGAGAATTGCTCGCCAAAAACTTGTTTCTCGACTCATCGCTTTAACGATTCGTTTACGATTCGAGAATCACTCGCCAAAATCTTGGTTCTCGACTCGTCCATTTAATCATAAACGGTAACATTTACCGCAAAAATAGTTAGGATAAAAAATGTATCTGATCTTGAATAAACTTTTTTACATACGTTCAACGATCGGAATTTTCTTATATTTCATTTAATGACGTTTTTTCAGGTCTGAACGAACGTTTTAACGGATCAGAGATTTTCCGCGAGCTGCGTTGTCCGGTTTTATGGAGTTAAAAATAGAAAGGATTCTAGGAAAAGGAAAGGCTAGGATTCTTGAATGCCTGAGAACAATTGATGCAATTGATACTCTGGAAGTTAGTCGGGTAGAACCTTCGCTTTTACAGTTTTAGGTAGGTTAGAGTATTCTGCGTGTACTGGTGCCTTATTCATGAAATTATGTCATAGGGTTACAAAAATACAGGGTGATATGTCAACCTCTACAAAAAAAATTTCAAAGCGCCCTAGCGGCTAAACCGTTACGATTTCCCTCCCCCTCCCATACGATTTTTTGTTCGTCTATCCAAAACCTATCCACAGCCGGCCGCTTCGTAACTTTAGGTGGGACACCCTGCATAAAGTAAACAATATAAATTCGAAATAATTTTTCATAATTTTTTTCTTTACCCTACATTTTCCGATCAAACGTGAGGTTTTCCGGAAAAAGCTTATAGGAACTTTTTTGTCGAGAATTTTCATAGCTTTATTTTTGTTCTCTTGACATTTTTGCAATTTCGACGTTTGCGTCGGACTGTTCAATCGAATTTTCTCTTGATTTTCACAAAGTATGGCCCGGAACTCAACTGTTACCTATTCTCCTATTGCTAAACTCCCACTATTCCAAATTTCATTAACTTACAATTTTTTTCAGAAGAAATCTCTAGGAGGTGTACTATATATTTTTTCTACAATTTCTCCCCGCCCATCAAAGAAAATGAATAAAGAGCTCTTCTTTTCGTTTCGATAACGACTCTCATTTCGAAGCCTTCTCGAAGTCTTCGCGACTCGTTTTCGAATCGCTACTACGAGTCGTTTTGGAATCGCTACTGCGAGTCGTTATCGAGTCGTCAAAGCGATTAGCTATAGCATTCCGTTTTCGTCTTTTACAAATCGATATCGTTTCGATAACGACTCTCGTCTCGAAGTATTATCGAAGATTTCGCGACTCGGTTTCGAGTCGTTCTCGAGTCGTAATGTTTGCAGGGTACTTATTCACTAAAAATTACAAATATACCAACGAAAGATTCTCGAATACTTTTTCACCAACTTTTGAACCCTCTACACCGTCACTGCTTTCAAGTTTTCGCCGAAAAGGTTTCCTTTGGAATAGCGAGCTTTAAAGCTTAGTCTGTGTGAAAATGTCTCAAATACCTCGATAGAAAATTGTTACCACAAACTATAGTAGAGCTCGGTTTGCAAGCAAGCTGCCAAGTGCCTTCCCTTGGATATCGGCAGGACCTTCTTTTTTTTAATTCTTAAAACTTTTATCCGGTTCTATAACTTCTTTTCTATCTTAAAATTTATCCTGGAGTGATGTGAATTTATTGATGAAATCAACCGTAAAATTATTGAAGAAAAAGTTAAAAAATTTTTAGAGTAAAAATCGATTTTAAGTTCAAGGTTTTTAAAGGCATGTAGTGTAGTGAAGGAAATGAAAAAGCAGTGTGCCGTAGTGCTGCAGATAAGTGCGCGATTATTCCCGTAAGACACATACGTTTCCCCCATAAAGAATGACCTTAAAGTGTTTTATAATGTATTTAGAGGAAGTAATTATAATAATTGAAATTTGATTAGAAGCAAAAAAATTTTGTTAGGAAATTAGTGAAGAGTTCCGTAATACTTAAAAGGACTTTTTAATAAATTAAAGTCGAAATTCACTAAAGAAAGAAACAATCGATGGTGAAAAGTGGGTGAAGACTTAAGTGAATATTTAAAGTGGTTGATTCTACTAAGAAATGGTTGACGCAACAACATTGTTTACACGTGAAGGTGAACGCTCAAAAATCAAATCCTTAATGGGCAGAACGCCGGGAATATTAAAATCGAAATTTCTATCAGTTTTGGGTAATAGCAATGAACTACTGAATGGTATATCGAATAAGGTTAGTATTACCGGAAAAATTATCAGCATGACTTTATGCCCATTTACATTAAATTAAAAGCTTACCGCTGACGATATATTTATACATAAGTCAATGTCGTCGTGTATACTACACTTTTTTTAGTTGCACTGGTAAACAACTCTATACATAGATACTTCAAAAGGAACGAATTAATTTCTGCATTGTTATATCACTGCGTATACATCTCAGGAATATACATATAATTTATCAAATGTTTGGCCAGCTCCTAGTGCTGCGGGATTCTCTGGGGTCCTTGACATTGATAAATATCATATTGAACAGGATTCGTTATCCAAAGTGTTATCGGCAGTGTGTTCTTTCCTTTACTCACATTTTATTTGGGTTTGTTGAATGGAAATTATCTTAATTTATCACGACTTTTATTGTTTGCAAATTTTGTTCGCTCTTTTCTGTTGTTGGATACTTTGTCCATGTAATTTGATTTATTACTAAAGGCATTGTTCCAGCGCAGAACGAAACAATTATATTAAAATGTTATTATATGAGAGAGTATAGCTTCTGGCATGTGCGGCAATGTATATATGAACCAAATTGAATTTTCATTCATTCTTTGATCTGTAATCCAAAAGAGTCTCTATGTAATTCTCTTAATTTATGTATTAACCAACCCACTTTGGGATATACTTGTCTCTACTTATAAGAGACAAGTCCTCAGAAACACCAACTGTTAATATGAGCTAAGATCTTACAGCCGTGCTACCGAATCCTACCTCCACCTCCTCGAAGATGTTGACTTTACATCGGGTGACCCCTGGATACTCTTATCTATATAAGAATAACAGAAGAGGGTGAACGGCACGTGTTTCGCGCCTCAACACGAAGCGAACACCGGATTGGTCGTTCAGATTAGAAGTTGGGTGTCATACTGACAACCTAATACCGTAAAAACTCACCTGTCTCGATTTATCAAGGCATGCCTTGGACAGGAAAGATTCAACGCCAACGGAATATGAAATTTGAATTAGGAACTTGGAACGTCAGAACGCTCAACAGGGCGTGCGCTCTGCGTTCGGTTTTATTAATATTAAAAAAAATACAACATAAACAAAAATACAGAGACAAATGGACTTAGTGTCATAGTGGGTAATGGTAAAGCCCACACCGTACTCTCCAGTGGATCACAGAACGGAAGAAGAAAGTTTGGAATGGCATTTATTGTGAAAAAGACAATTTGATTCTGAACTTGAAAGCATTAAGTAACAAAGGTGTCAAAACAAGGCTACATAAACATTACTCTCATAGGTCATTCATACACGAGGGACCATGCTTCTGCAATCGAAAGATTTGCTGCAAGTTTGCTGAATATGCACGGAGCAGCAGCGATCGAAGCAGCTTTTGTCTTTTGTCAAAACCAGAAGCACAAAAATCTCCACTCCGCACACCTCCCTTGCCCAAAAAAAGCTTTCGTCCATGCTCCCACAGAAAACAAGACGAATGAGGAGAAAGAAGAATTGTCCCAAGAGCTAACAAACGCCATCACGATAATCCCATCAAACAATAACGATAACGTCCTCGAAAATATGAACGCCAAAATAGGAAAAGAAGAGGAGCTCCTAGGTGTCATAAGAAAGCATAGCCTACAAAACGCTACTAATGACAATAGGCCTACCCTAAATGAAAAGTAACGCAGAAGTGAAGTAGACGCAATTTCTCTCAAAATTGATATATAAAACAAAATAAAAAGTTCATAAGAAGTGTAGCAAGTAAACAGCCTTACATTCTTAACTTTTGTTTACTTCTTGTGCGGTACTTACCGCACGGTTACTTCTTTAAATGACTTTTCGAAATTTTTCGAAATTACACTTCCACTTCACTTCTATTTTGGTCACTCTCATTCATTCATATGCCATGGTACCTAACTTCACTTCACTTCACTTCCCATTTAGGGTAGGCCTAATGGCAGTAGACTATTCGATATCGCTAGCGCTCGAATTCAATGGTATTAAGTTAAACAATGTTCCCGCACACAAATATTCATAAAAAATACGCTTTTATTTCAAAAATGAACTAAAAAGTAAAAAATAATTTTGAATGTAAAGTTTTTATTGCTTCAGCCAGTATATGGAAGCAACCTATCTTTCGAAATGTAAAAAAGCGTGGGGCTCTTTACCTATATTCTTATTTTATTAAAACCCGGAACTTTTAGCTAGCGCCCCACGCTTTTTTACATTTCGAAAGATAGGTTGTTTCCATATACTGACTGAAGCAATAAAAACTTTACATTCAAAATTATTTTTTACTTTTTAGTTCATTTTTAAATAAAAGCGTATTTTTTAGTTTTGTTAAACTATATTTTTTATTTTTTAGTCTATTATATGTATGTGTTCGGCCATTTTGTAGTGACCGCCATATAAGATTTAAAATGACGTCACAAAGCTTACTATACTATACTCGTCATACACTTTCATTTGATATCCATACCGAGTGCGTTGTAAAGAAAAAGATACTCCGCCATTTTGTGTTGGCCGCCATTTTGAATTTGGAATGACGCCACACAGCTAATAGTATTCAAATTGTCACACCCTTTCATTTAATACCCATATCGAGTGGGTTGTAAAGAAAACGGTAGTCGGCCATTTTGTTTGTCGCCATGTTGAATTTTGAATGACGTCACATAGCTAATTGCATTCTACTTGTCGTACCATTTCATTTGATATCCATGTCGGGGGGTCGGGAAAGACAATTGCAACATTCGGCCGCCATCTTGATTTCTTTACAAAATGGTCAGATTGTATTGTCACGCGAACTATACAAAATAGTACAAAATTTGAAGTTGATCGGTTATATGGAAGTGGGTCAAAATCAAGTTGCAAGATTTGTTTACGTAGAACATACATACATACATCCATACATACATCTGGTAAAGCTAATATAAAGCTAAAACATGCATACATACAAACAGACAAACATCCCCACATGCATACATACAGAGACACATACATACAGGTGAAGCTAATATAAAGCGTATAAAAATGACGTGGTAGGCACCAGACGGGGTAAAATATAATAAAATTGACCTAATTGTCCTAATTGAGAGAAGAGGGCCCATGGGCATACTGGATGTAAGAACAATGGGAAGAGTATGCTGTGGCTCAGACCATTATCTAGTCAAGGTGATTTTTAGAACCCGGATAGCGAGAAAAACGTCGAGAGGGTAAACAATACGACATAGATAAGCTAAAACTTGAAGAGAGAAGAGATGTCTACCAGAAGGCTGTCGTCCAAAACTTGAGAGAAGGAGTAGGAGCACGGTATACAGAAACAAGGTAATGTAACAGAGACGGACAGCTTCGAATATCGTAGAAATTTCGTGCCGAGTGACGTCAGCACTAATGTAGAAACAACAACACAACTCCGATTTTATATGGGAAGAGCGTGCCAAGTGACGTCAGCACTCAAATGACATTTCTCCATTACATTACCTTGTTTCTGTATACCGTGGAGTAGGAGAACAACCGAACATCAACGACAAACGAGAAAAAAATAAAAGCAGAAGGGGGTAGAAGAAGAGATGCTATAGGCTGGTCCACTAGACAGACTACAATTTTCGATCAGGATTGTAGGTTCGTAATTGAAGAAAAAAATCACGGAGTACTTTGCAAGGACTACAAGAGCAAGGATGGAAATATTCAAGCTAAAAAGAAGAACTGAAGACAAACTGTGTAGAAAGAAGATGAGAGAATATCAAAACAGAAGGATCCTACAGATTCAGGAAGACTTCAATAAAGGGAGAATTAAACAAGCGTACACAGGAACCAGATGGATAACAGAACAATGCTTTTTGATGGACGGCTGGATCAAGTCCTCAACGAAATGAACCGATATAATGGCTCCTGTACAGAAAGTCGAGTCGTGTGACAAGTCTTTTGAGTTGAAGAAAGTAGTGTTTCAGTCGAATTAAAACTTTCCGCACAGGGGCTAGAGAGTGTATATATGCCTAAACGGTGAGACCTTCTTATATTCTGGCAGGAACCAAACCTCACCAAGAGAGACCATATGGTAGAACGAGAAATCAAGTATATCACATGCCCGTCAGCCGCAGATGGAGAAATATTGTGGAGAATGTCAGCAGCTTCAGGGGAGCAGACATTGAAAGTGACTATCATTTTGTAGTAGAAATCATTCGCCTCAAAATCGCTGCAATCAGAAACGTCAAAAGTGATGCCATATAAACCGTAGGCGGTTTAACGTGGACTATCTGTGGGACAGCATTAAACAGCTGAAACAGCCTGACAAAAAATATAACACAGGAATTAGTATAGCTATGAGGGTACTAAGCCAGTGTCGTCATCAGTTGTGGACTTGGGTGTGGATGTAGCCTGTGGTGTGAGCTTTTGGAAACTTCGCTTTGTCTTGGATGAGCTTTCACGCTGGGTGAGCTTTAATCCCCACCGGATCCCGCATAAATGAAATATAATTCTCATTATTATTGAAAACGATTATGACAGATCAGCAATAAGTTTCAGCCACAACGGATGGTTACAGAGACATAGATGGGAACCTATTAGCAGACCCTCAGCGGAAAACAGACAAGTGGAGGGATCCAATCCCCATAGTAACCCGAGTAAAAATAATTTAGTTGGTTAATTATCTTAAAAGCATCTACGCGCCCACGAATAGCACGCATATCGAACAAATGCGCATGCCACACGGGTATGCACGCTCCCGCTACAGGCATGAAGATATATGCACCCACATCGGCATAGACCATTCGAAACGCGAGTGTCGTTTTACCCCAACAGTCCCCCAACTTAGTACTAAGCACGACCAATGCTGCTCGACCTACGCAATCAAACAAGAACCGGTATATTGAGTATGTTAATGGTACCCTTTATGGTCCCCAAGATAATTGCCCATTTGCTTCGTCCTATCATATTTGTAAAGCCCCAATTTTGCTCCCTTTAGTCTAGAAAGTGTGAGCGTGCGTGTCTCGTTTGGGTGCCATACAAGCGATTTGGCCCTGTGCGTGCGTGCAGGTAAGGAGGGGCGAGTTTTATTTTCTTCGCGAAACGAAGAACCACTGACGGAGATATTTGTCATTCCTCAACATAATGTTTCAGTAGAACCACCGACAAGGGGCGTGAAGCTGTAAAAAGCATAAAAGCAACAAATCGCCAGGCGTGGATAGAATCGCAGCTGAGTTCCTAAAGGAAAGAGAACAGCAACTCTTAGAACCTTACATGAACTCATATGCAACATTTGTGAGGAAGAAGTTATACCATATGACTTTAAAAAAACGATTATATGTCAAATAGCAAGCCTGGTTTCAGGACAAAATGATTTATATCGGACCAGCTACTGATCTTAAAGCAAACCCTGGAGAAAACCTGGGAAAGGAATCTAGACCAAATATTTGTAGACTTCTAAGAGACTGTACAAAATCTTACCAGAATTAGCAGTCCGGCAAAGATCGTACAGCTGATCAAATGCGCAATGAATAACTTACTGCCGAAAGTAAAGATCCAAAGGGCAGTAACAGAAGATTTAGAAGTACGACAAAGTCTAAGACAAGGGTATGGACTGGCCCCAATGCTTTTCAACCTCATCCGAGAATGGTTGATAAGAAAAGGTCAGTCCGGAGAGGTGCGTCAATAGTGGCAAACTAAGCCATTATTTGAATATTCAGATGACTTGAACATCGTGGGAAGGTCCTTTTTGGCAGCAAAAGCTTATGTCGTATTAAAAGAGGCGGAAAAGGACATAGGCTTGAACATAAACGAAGAAAAAAAGAAGGAGTCCCACAGAGCTCTTACCCTTTATAAAAATCAACAAACTAAGACTAAGCCGGCCACGTAATCAGGATGAAAAATAACAGTATTCCAAAACGGCTCATGGTAACAGACGTTTCGGAAAATAGACCAATAGGCAGACTCAGTAGAAGATGGATAGACTCTGTGACGGCTGAGGCAATGCTCACTGGAGACATGTTGCAACGGACCGTCAAACTTTGAGAAATGCTCAAACGGAATTCAAAGCTCGATTTGGCTTAAAGCGCCATTAGAGGGATGAGATTACTTAGGGGGCGTCCATAAATTACGTGAGGTGTTTAGGGAGGGGAGGGGGTCGAGCCGAATCTCACCAAATCTCACGTGGGGGAGGGGGGGGGGGGTCTCCGCAAATCTTACGTAATTTTTTTCCGCAAGAAACAGTGTAAAATCGCGAGAAAACTAGGTTAAATTAATAGTAGGTACAGGTAAATTAAGCCGAAAAAGCGATATAGCGGAAATAATTAGGTACAGGCTGAAAATTGGCAGAGCGCTTCTTTTTATGCTTTTTAATAAGGGATTATAAAGTCTACCGATTTTCTACTCCGAGAAGCCCACTTTTTAGGGGGTTTTAGCCCTCAAAATGGGTATTTTTCGATTTTTCTGTAATTTTTTTGTAATATTTCTTAATATCTTTTTGTTTTTTTTCAATTTTAAGTACAATATCTGTAAATGAGAAAATCTTTAAAATCGTCTTTTCGGACCGCACTTAGATTTCATTCACGAAAATCTTGATGCAGTATCAGATGAACATGGTGAAAGGTTTTATCAAAACATATTGCAAATAGAGAAGGAATAATGAATCAAAAGTATACGTGATACTATTACTATATTTCGACTCAATAGCAATTGGGTATAAAAATTTTGCACTGCCGTTTACACTGTATTTGTTCACTGTTTCAAATACCATCCAACTGGAACATCCAAAAAAAGTAAAGAAAATAATTTAAATATCTGGGAATGAAGAGTGTATGACGTGATGAAAAATTCTTATCTTTTTATACAATGGTCTGGGAAAAACTGCGAAAGTAATGTATGCATTGACTTATACGACCATTTTTGGACAGATTGCGACCCTACGATGAACTAGTGTGGGGGTCTAAGCTTAAACAAAACAAAAAAGCCTAGAAGCCCAATTGATAAACCTGGAACCTAATGCGCTCCTAAGAATCTCAAGTGCATAATGTAGCCAATCCTACTGCAATCATAGAGATTATATTAAGAATCGGCTCTTTTCACATCAGTCAGAACACGTGCTATCTGCATTGTCACTACAAAAAGCAGACATTTGCACCAGGCGACATAATTAGTTATCTAAGCATATTACAGGACTCGAATTTTGAATCGCCCGCCATCTGCTCTGACATACCTACTAGAGGCTAAGATAGATTTCGAAAAACTTTTGTTATCATTATCGAGAGTTGTGAAGAATGGAAGTCTAACAGATCCGCACTTCTTGAATCTGTATCCTGATGTACAGGCGGCTCAAACGTCAATTTGAGAAGCTGGCTGTGACTTCAGACTCCGCTTTTCTAAGGCGATACGAAAGTAGGAAGCAAACGGAAGCTAGTAGCGATGCCTGATAAATCTTCGAAAAGAAATTATTTTCAGCCAACCAAGTTCATTTATTAACTTAATTTGACATTTTGATGCGAACAATAAATTGTTTCAAGAATATTTAAAGAGTTTTTAGAATATTTTAAAACAAACAAATAAATGCAGCGCATGCGGCAATGGCTTTACTCGCGGACTGAAATCCGATAACAGGCGGACAAATTTATTTCGAATTCGCATTGGTGGAAGATACCATTTTCTTATTTCCGAATTTCATGACTTTCGAATCGGATTCCAGGATAACCCCCCTGCGTCTTTCAGCCACAGGTTTTTTACCTAACGATGACATATAGAATAATGCTCCGAAGTTTGTATATCTCCAGAGTCATAAATGGCTCTACCATTACTATTCAAACAGTCAAGTCGTTACTCTCTAAAAACGAATCAGTGGATACCAAAGCCAACCTTCGTATGTCAATATGTATATTGTAAAATTCTAAATTTTTTTTATATTCCATATGCTTGTTCTACAAATACACGAGTTTTCTGTTCTCTTGTTAAGAAATCATTATCCCTGTAAGGCACCTTGAGGTTGGTTTCCAAAGGGTATGCAGAATCACCTGCTAAATGGTAATCAGGTATTGTAGTTTATATTGGGTGCATGCCGAGTTGGTGCTGTTATGATTTTGTGGTACTGTTCTTCAACACAAATTATGATTTCTAAATGCAATCAAGCACAGATTAAGGTATTTACACTAATTCACTAATCCTACAAATTTTTTAAAATTTTAAAAATCTCACGTGAGATTGAGGGGTCGAGGGGGTCGAGCCAAATCTCACGACATCTCACCAAGGGGGGAGGGGGGGTCGAAAAATCGCCAAAATCACCTCACGTAATTTATGGATGTCCCCTTATAGCAAAAAGTAATATAACATCTTTAAATTCAAATCAGTATATGGCTGCATCACAGAAATCACAATCAAGGTAAATTATTAATTTAAGGCGACAACTTCCACCAATTATTACTAATTTTATTTATTTTTTGATTTCAAACTGTTTTTATCACAATTTGTATTTTGCATGCATTTTAGCTTGACATAACATTAAGCCTCAGTTCAACCACAAATTCTGAGGAAGATATTGAAGAAGATGCTGAAGAAGAATTCAATGGAAATAAAGGTAATAATACATAAAATAAAAGCATTTATCTTTATATAATCTTGTATTTATTTATATTTTAGATGAGGATACTATAGACATGTCAACAATCGACTTTGAATCTCGACGTGTAAAAGAGCGACGAGCTCATGAAGAAATACTTTCTGGTAGATTTCGACACCCTACCTTAACTCCAAGTAATTTCTTTATTATTTCTTAAAGATATAATTGTATGTACGTATAATGTATATTTTTTACTTAGAAACTGCACATGACGGCCTTATTCTTGATATGGGAAAACCATTGTCATCAGATTCAGATAGCAGTAAAAGTAGCACATATAGCAATAATTCAATAGATTCCAAATCTCCAAATCGTGGCGATACTGATTTAGAAGAAGAAATAAAAGCAGTTAATGGTCTATTATCAGAGGCCCCTGCAATTGACGTGATTCCTCCACCGCAAGATGGAAATGACTGTGATCGGAATTTAGTAAATCAACGAGCTAAAAAAGCTTCCAATAGTAGCACACTTACTAGCCTTAATGACAGAGCCCTACCTAGTGTGAGCATAGAATCATCCGATTTACGTTTATGTTTAAGATCTGAATCGGATAATTCGGTACCATCATGGGCTTCATCTATAAGTTTAGATAGTCAGACAGAAGAGAATGTGAAAGAATTTATGAAACAGTTTGTATCAGTTTTATTTAGTAATAGTTCATCAATTGGCCTTGAGCTCAAATCCGAATTTGGACAAAAAGCCAGATTAGAATCTGGTAGATTATGGTTTTCACGTTTTGTAAATGCTCAAAGAGTACATTCGAAAAAAGTTGATGAAACAACATTTTACTCATTGGTCCAATATTTCGCTATAATACTTTTTGAATGCTCAGAAAGTGAAGATTATTCCCCTGCCAAAAGCTTAATGAATATGTGTTTTACATTTTATCATGAAAGTGTGTTTTTCATATAATTTTTTATTTTTGATAAACAGAACTAACTGGATGAATTTTTGTTTTGTAGTTGAAGTTCCTGGTTGCGAGCCATATCGAGAATATCTTTTCATATACTTACGTCAGCAGCCAATATGGCATACTCTACGATTTTGGAATGCTGCCTTCTTTGATGCTTTGCAATGTGAGCGTGCTCATAGGCCGATACCAAAAACTAAAAAAATAAAAACATTACCAGAGAAAAATGGAACAGCAAAAGATAAAGATGAACCATGCTCATCAGGGTCCTCCCTCCAGGAAGATGATAATAGTGCGCATGAAATTAAAGAAGATCAAATGTTTCAGCAAAATATCACTTTTGGCCAGCTTGGGTAAAAATTAAATAATTGCTTATTAAGGCCTAAATACTTGCATATACCAGAATTTTGTTAATGTACATTATGTGCACTTTTTATTTTGTTAAATGTTTGTTTTAATTTCTTTAAGTTATGTATTCTATCAGTGTCAGTTATTTTCCAAAAATGTTTTGGTTTATGTTTTTACGTTAGTAGTTGTCTTGTGTTTACATAGCCTGGCACAATTATTTTCGTTTGTTTTTGAATGTTTTTCTTCTTCTTATGCTCCTTTAATTTCTCGTGGAACATAGGGAACATAGTTGCCCTCCAGCGGACTCTGTTTTGTGGAACAGCCCTCAGCTCCGTCAAGGATCTCCCAGTTGTTTTGGCCTCTGCTAATAACGTTGTTTTAGATCTTTCAACTCGACGGGCTTCTTGCGAATTCCAGTCAAAGGCCTGTTTGACTCGATTCTCAGAGCCCCACTTCTCCCTTCATCGACAAAAGTTCGTGAGGCACATGCGCTGGAACGCACCGTCTAAATCGGCTCTCATTCTCGCACCGCAAGGTGTGGACAATCCAATTCCATTTCTTTCGCCTGATTTTCGTCTAGATAATAAAATCTGGGACAAGTCTTTAACCCACAGTAGATAATAGACATTTTCATCTTCAGTTGTCACATATTGTTAGGTCTCCTTTTTTGGTAATTTGACTATGATAGCTTCCGTTCAATCTTCTGGAAAGGTACAAGTATTTCATGCGAGTGTTCCATGTTGAGAGCCAAGATAGCAGCTCGGCTGTAAGTTACCACCGCCAGATTTTCTCTTCTACAGTTGTCTTCTCTCGCTAATTAACAATCGTTCCAAGTTGCTAGCATTTCTTCTTGGAAGGCACTAAATCAGTTCGGGAGCCGGAATTTTTTGGCCATATTCCATGATTCAGAGAAGACTCCGGCATCTACTCCGCAGTTCATCTTTGAACCGTCTGTGTAGATTACCGGGGCTTATTCTGAAAGTCGAATCACTCACGTGACATTTCTCGATTGGCTTTCACCTCAATTTCGGAGAGGTATTCCCAGAGTGGAAACGCAGTTAACTCACTTCATTCCACTCTGGGAATGCCCCATGCAACTGACGGTTGGCAATTTTGAATGAGAGATGTCTCTAAGTCGACTCGGGGTATATCATTCCTTGAGTGTCACATCACTTGCAATGTCACGTGACTCTCAGAATAAGGTCCACCAAGTCCATATCTGCTAAAACGCTTCCGCTTTTCCAATCCCGTCTTGTTGGAATTTCGATTTTGAACTTCTTGCTCAACTCCAACTTGGGATTAATATAGTCCGGGGGGCTTGGGATCAACCCTATTACCACGTATACATGAGCAAATCGAATGATCCAGAGATCGAAAGATTGAAAGTGAGAATCTGCGTATTTGACATCGTCGGATTGAGTAATTGAAGTTTAAATGGATTCAAACGTAATCGAAAAGCAATGAACAAAACCTACAATTTGTAGTTTTCGTATCGTTTTACTGTTGTTTCGCTTTTTCATCGAATTCCGCTCGATCCTATTTGAATTCGATCTGCGTATGCATGGATTTTTCTAAGATCCAAGCTGGCTTGAATCCGGCTTTAATTTCGCGTGTATACGTACTGTATGTCAATCATACCAAGTATGTTGTTATGTCCATATGGTTTTTCTTGCAACTACCCATTTTCTTTGAGTCTGACCGCGCTAGGTACAGTGTAGAGGTCCAGTGGAAGAAGGCAGAGGATAGTATTTAGCGCTTTGCTTGGCAATGTTCGTAATGCTCCTATGATGCATACTTACGCCATTCTTTGGGCCATACCTATATTGGTATAGTTGTACCCCTTCCTTAATGCTGGCCACCATATTACTGATCCATATGTGACGATGAGTCGTACGATGGTTGCGTACATCTATAACACCATTCGTGGCTTAAGTCGCCATTTCTCCCTAGTATTTTCTTGCATGAGCAGGAGCTATATAGCCTCTAACTCTTTCCTCAATATTGAGTCTCCAGTTCAGTTTAGGGTCAAGTATAACACTTAGGTACCGTCGAGACTAGATGTAACTGTACTTGGACAGTTGAAAGTTGGTTTCTTTGCTCTTGTAGTGAACTGCATCAATTCTGGTTAGTACACAGACCACAGTCATTGTCCTATCTGCTAACGCTGTGGAGAGCTCTTTCCATAATCTCGTTCATTATGTGTAATCAAAAACTAGAATTACTAGAACATCAGCATATGCGACCAATTTAGTTTCTTCTTCCTGTAGTTTCCTCAGAATTTTGTCCATTAGCAGAAGCAACAGCAG
This sequence comes from Thereva nobilitata, assembly GCA_963855945.1. Lineage (NCBI taxonomy): Eukaryota > Metazoa > Arthropoda > Insecta > Diptera > Therevidae > Thereva > Thereva nobilitata. The sequence continues at coordinate 96,688,806 of OY979698.1, forward strand.
CAGGGACAGCACTCATCCCTGTGGTGTGCCTCTACTAACCCTTCTGGTATTTCACATAAATCTCTATGGTTGGCAACGTGATAGCTATTCATCGGTCGAGTGTTGTCTTTACCTCTAACTCCGTCAGCGATTCTAGGATAATGTATTCGTTACATTATTGAAGGCGCGTTGTCTAGGAAAGTCGCTAATGTGTATTGCAGCAGCCTTCTATCCATACTCTTTTCGGTATGGTTTCCCAAGGCCTGTTCACTACCTTGTTACCTATGTTTGCCGTTGTTTCCGAAATTTCTGTGAGCTCGTTTATCGGCCGCTTTTATCAGCTCGGGCACTTCCTTTTTACCTCCCGGTGTAATTGGGAGTATCCCGTTCAAGTTAATAACATTTTTCCGGGTCGCTTGTACAGTTTACGTTATTGTGAATATTTTTAGTTTAATCAATTTATATTTACATGTATTTTCTAATTTATTATTTTATTTTAGCACTTTCACTTGCAATATGCATGCTTTCGGCCTTAGTAAGGATCTTTGCATAGAATTTCTTAAGAAGCAAAGTACAATTGCAAATCTGCCAAGAGGTATTTATATTTTAATTATTAATTTTTTTTACTAATTGCTATTATTCACAAATTTCTTGTTATTTTTTTTTTATAGAACAAGAAAAACTACTCAGGGACAATATTACTCGCATGTACCTTGAGACTGATAAATGGGGAGCGTAGAAAATCTTCTTTAACCAAAAAAAAAACAAAAATATCTAAATTCTTTGTAAAGAATACTTTTCTTCGAAGTCTTTCTTGCTCTTAAGAATTTTCTTAATTATATTTTATAACGGATTTTCGTTAACAACAACAAAAAAAAAAAGAAACGTAAAAATTTGAATTTGCTAAAAAATCAAACAATTTGAAAAATTCTTAAAATCAAATTATAAAATTTTTGTAGTAAAAATGATATTATGTATATCGTGTTTTTTAGATAGCAAGAATAATCATATATAAATTCTGTACGATCTAGAACCGTGAATCTGTATTTTATATTAATTTTTGTTTTTGTTTTTTGTTTAAAAGACGCGCATGACAAACTGGAAATGGAATATTTTTTAATACGATAAATAAAAAAAAAGTCTTGTGATGAAGTATAAATTACGCAATATTTTACGTATAAAATTAAAATGTAGGTGAAATTGTAATAAATAATATTATATATAAAATAACGTTCCAAGCAGATTAAAAGTAAAGCAAGAATTGTGGAAGGATAATTAAAATTTTATGTTAAATGTTTTTAATTCTGTATAGTTGACAATAATTCCTATAAAAATAAGCATTTTTAATTTTACTTTTAAAAACTATTATTAAAAAAAAAGCAATTCCAAAAAGTACTTAACTGTTAAAAATTATTGAGAGAAATAAAATTTTTTTCTTTTGTTTAAATTGTTTTTTGTTTACGTTACAATTACAACAAAATTGTTACACCCAACTATTTAAACACTGAAATATAAATAAATAAATTCAACTTTTTTTGCCATTTTATATAAATGGATAATTTTAGGATAATCACTCTATGTAATATAACAAACCAAATTCGAAATATAGTTTCATTTATTTTGTTTTCTCGTTTAAGGGAGAGGAGAGTTTTCGATAATAGCTGGGATCTATTGGGCGATTTTTTCTACTCGCAAGTACTTGCGAGTACATCACCAATGGAACATGATTTTTGACAATTACCAGTAAAATGTATCTGCCCAAAAACGAGAGCAAGGGTAGTTGCGAGTAGCTAGCAACAGTTTTGAGTAGTTTACCAGTCCCAATGGATCGCAGTTAATGTGTGGCTTTCTTTGCTTACATACACAACAAACTTGACTTCACCTATGGTAAAACCCGGGCCAGCCTCACCTCGATCTAACAAAGAAGTCTTTAATATACGTTGCTCATACAGTATACTAAAGCCGGTTCTACACGATGTTATGAACACCCTCCTAAGTTGGACCCTTGATGTTAGGACGGATCGTAAGGGTGATGCTCGAACTACGAATGTCCGAAGTCAAGGGTCCAACGTTCGTATTTGGACACGTTCGGATTGTTGCCGGTGCTGACCCAATCATTGGAAGCTAACATTCTAATGAAACGTTCGCCGCATCGTGTGCAGCCGGCTTAAGTATCATGAGCTTTACTAAATTATTTCGCAGAAAAGGCAGCAAGGACCTCTCAACTTACATAAAGCTCGTTTATCAGATAAGATAAGATAAACTAAAGATCACTTTATCGACTCAAAATCGGATCATTTTAATGCACTCGTTATGAGAGAGTATGTTGTTCTAGAGCCGTTGAATGAATTCGACACGATTCAGGCGGATCCAATCAAAAATTAGTTTAATGGCCTTGTTGATTGAGTTGGACACGAGCTCACTATCACGCAAAAAAGGTCTGACACGTCCGGGCCGTATTTGGTTTCTCGAGTCGATATCGACTTCTGTCAATAAATAAAAATTGGCATTTGGCAACACGATATCGACAACGTTATCGTCTCTTTACGTGTCGATCAAGATGTTCGACGTTTATTAAAAAGCTAAATTTATGCATAAAATAAACTTTTAACAATTTCTATTTTAATTAAATATACGTGGTTTGCTGCACTGAGTAATATCACACAATTTGATGGTTTTGAATGGCAGCGCTTATCTGTCGATTTGGTCGAAATGCCAAATATGAAACTTACAGAAAATCGAGAAGCTTTTTTTGTCGAGTCGATCCATCGACTCGAGAACCCAAATACGGCCCCTTGTCTTATATTATAAAAGGCGTTATTATAGATGAATCGATGGAGTCGGCTGGAGGATATTGAGAAAATCTATCTTTTACCTTCGAGCTGAGTCTCAAGATTAGCTATCAAAGTGTTTAGCACAATAACAAAGAAGTTTGATACAAATAATTTATTTTCGAACATTTCTCCATAATTTTGGAGGATATAAGTAATTGCTATTGGATGGTAGTTAAAGGTGTTTTTTTTGTATGTCCTTTTTTTGGAAGTATGATAGGACAACCCGTTTGCGCCGAAGTTTTGCCAAGGGCATGACGTTAAATTATCGAGTTCAGTGGTTTTGTTGGCATCAACTACTTTGAGGCACCTTTATACTCCTCGAGTACTGAAGAAGAGTCAATTGAGTGAGTGTGCGCGGACAGCGAGCAAAGGATGGCAAATTTTTCAAGTTTCTTGTTTCATGCAGTTTAATAAAAAGCCAAATTTTTCAAATGTAAACTATGAAAGTTATAAACTGAAATAGGGTACTCCTAAGCTGGACTTGGCTAAAAACGTTCTCAATCAGGTGCATCCACACTCATCTTGTATACTTCTTCATGTAAAAAATATCTGGCTTAGGAATTACTCTTCGTACTACCAGTCTGTCATGTTGTTCAAGTTCAAGTCACGGTGCAATGTTTAGTAGTAAGCTTGATTTCAAAGATTGGAGAGAATAGGAGAGGTTAGGGGTCTGGTGGTCATAGCTGACGCGGACGCTGCCGATGACAGCCATCAGAGCTAACGCAAAACCGTCTTGTTGCAATGGTATGCCTGCCTACTTGTTTCGTTTAACTCCTTTCGTTCATCCTTTCTAACAAGCAGCCAAAGCGGTGCGGATGGCAACGAATGCAGGCAGTCTGGTTCCAGAGAGATAATGGAAATTTCATCTACACTCCCATTTAAGATTATTTCTTCAAAAGAGACTAGCCCAGGTCGAAACCTGACTTCTGCGCATGATTAACAAAGTTTGAATCGTACGTGGAATTTTGTGGAGGAGCCATACTCAAGGGGCCAATGACCGACCACTGATCTAGGTTTCATTAACATTGGTGCATTTTCATCAATGACATTCCTTCTTGCTCCTTACCACATTTAGACTTACATTATAATGAAACTATTTTAATTACATAAAAAACGAAATTTGTTATATTGGCAAAAAGTAAATTTTTTATTGCAACAAAAATTCAAAACTGTAACATTCTATATTTAATAATACGATCTTAAAAAAATCAAATGGAAGGAAAAAAATTAAAAATCTTTTTTTGTCGTGTCTGTGTTAGAGTTAAACTGACAAAAAAGCCAACAATATGATGAGTTAAAAAATAAATAAAAAAAAAACTTTTTTTTTGTTTTCAATATATTTAGTTGGTTTTTTTCTAATATTTTTTTATCCGAGCTTAATTTTCCATAAAAAAATCCTACTTTATTAGGACGTTAATAAATAAAAGTTTCGGCATATCGCAAATAATAATAATAATAATTGAATTTTTTTTATAGCGTTTGTTTTTATTATAACTCGGCAAATCGAATTTTTTTTTGAATTACTTTTAATCCTACTGAACTTATGATTAAGTATCTTTTATGCAGAACGAAAAAAAAGTGACTAAGGGTAGTTTTCTAGTGCAAATAATTAATCTCGCGCTAGTTTAATAGACTAATCTACAAATAACTGGAAGGAAACTGATCCTTTTCTATCACGGAGACTACCGCTGTAGATAATATTTTTGGCCCATGCTCTACATTCAATATTAATTAGCTCATGTTTTTTTAGACCAATAAATTGGACTGCAATTAATGGACTTAAGTATCCTGGGACGTTCTTATAGGGATAGTAATATGCTGGGAAACCTCTCAATTTTGGAAAATATTCAATAGTTGTACTATTCATCAGTTCTTCATCGTTAGCCCGCTGACCTTTACATGATACCCAAATTTGTTGCTATGGAATAAATAAATAAATATAATAAAATAAATAATAAAATTTAATATTGTTTTTCTTACCCGTTCTGCATCACTATTGAAGTTTTTACTGTTACCGATGTGTTTTTGTAAATCGTCTGGCATATCCTCAGGAAGGTCATCTTTATCTGAATAGTATTCGGGGACCCAATCAAAGATTTTATTAAGCTTGAGAAAGATACAGGGAGCCGATTTATCATATCCATAAGACTGCGCTGATACACAGTTTCCAAATGTCTCCTCTTTTACAAGACATACTTCGTCTATTTCTTTGGTTTTGTTAAAGTGGCAGTATTTTTGATTTGTTCCTCCTTTTGGTAGTTTTGTCCTGTCGAGATATGCTAAAAAAATAATTGGTAATGTGATTAAAGGAGTATTGGGAAAACGAAATGTTGAAAATAGAAGAAACTATATAAAAAAGTAAAGAAGCAACTAGTCGGTTTCAAGCCCAGAATAACAATGTGTAAAAATAAGGATGGGGAGATTTTAAGTATGTACCAAAGAATTAGTTCTAACTGGTGATGGTAAGGAGGTGAAAACGTAATATTAAGCCTGCATGAAATCGCAACACTAATATGGAGCGAGAGCATTGTGCCCTATACATAAAAAGGAGATCAGCTAAACTGCCGTAATTATAGAGGCATCATTTTATTGAACATATAAAGTATTATCAAATATTTTATACGTTAAACTGCAGCCTTACGCAGAAGCAGTTCTGGGAAATTATCAAAGCTGTTTCCGCCCCGGAAGATCTACCAGAGACCATATTTTCACCCTCAGGCAGGTTCTAGAAAAGGCAAATGAATTTAACATAAACAATTTATTCATAGAATTCAGAAACGCCTATGATAAAATAAAACGTAAAGAATTATATAAAGCTATGGAGTATTTAAGATTTCCCAAACACCTCGTAGATTTGACCAAAATGAAAATGAAAGAGGTAATATGCAGAATAAGAATTGAAGGAGAGCTGTCAGAACCAGGGCGGCGCTTTCATAGGTGCGAATGGTGCACTTGCACCGGGCGCAATTGGACAGGGGCGCAATGTCAAAAATTAAATTTAAAAAAAAAATTGAGACTGAAAAAAAATTGAAAAGGGGTTCCCGTGACTTTATTTTCATCTATCAAAGGAATTCATTTTTATTACCGCAATTTATTTTTCCAGTTTTTCGATAAAATATTCTGTACGTCAGTCTCCGAACTCATGTGGACACGATATAGTCTGTGCCTTTGTCCATTTTCCTTCACTCCGACCAAAAAATGAGGAGTTTACTGCACCGGGCGCAAAAAAACCAAGCACCGGCTCTGGTCAGAACGATTCAACGCCACAGCAGGACTAAGGCAAGGAGATGCCCTATCGTGCTTACTATTTAACGTAGCTATGGAAAAAGTGATAAGAGACGCAGAAATTAACATCGCGGGCAGTATTTTTAACAAGTCGGTACAACTATTGGCATACGCTGACGACATCGTCACATACTAGCCAGATCCACCATAGCAATGAAAGAAGCCTTCCTATCGCTAGAAAGAGTAGCAAAGAAATTCGGACTAGCAATTAATGAAGAGAAAACGAAATATATGTGCATCTCTAAAAGACGGAATGATCGCCAGAATATGACAATTGATACATATAACATCGAAGGTGTAAAAGAATTTATATACATACTTAGGGACGCTAATCTCAAAATAAAACGACACGACGCGACGGCAGAAGTCATAAGGAGATTGGCGCTGGGAAATAGATGCTACTTTGGGTTACGTAAACACTTCTTTACAACGAACATTTCAAGGAGAACTAAAGTCAAACTATACAGAACTCTTATAAGGCCAATACTACTGTATGGATCCGAAACCTGGACATTAAGAAGTAATGAAGAACAACTCCTGGGGTGCTTTGAAAGAAAAATCCTGCGCACATTATATGGAGGAGTGACGGAAAATGGTGTTTGGAGGAGAAGATACAATCACGAACTGTATCAGTTGTATAAAGATCCAAACATCATAAAAACTATAAAAATTAACAGAATTCGATGGGCAGGACATGTTGAACGTAGCAGTGATGACAGCATAACAAAAATTATTATGAAAAAGAGACCAGACGGACACAGAGGCACGGGCTTCCAAGAAAGAGATATACAGATAGCGTAGAAGAAGACCTATGAACCCTAGGTATAAGAAATTGGAGACTCCAAGCCAGGGACAGACGGTTCTGGAGGAGCCAGTAACAGGCTGTGGAGCTATGTGATTAGATATACATAGTATAAATAACTCTATTATATTGTTTTATTTTAAAGTATTTTTTTATGTAACAGAATTTAGCTTAGGTGTCACTCTTTATAATACCAGACGAGACTATGGCGTCGTACAAGCCATGTACCAAGTTTATAGCAGCAAAATTAAATCGATTTAAATTAAAGTTACAGCAAAATTTCGAATTAACGTATAAACGAATATTTAATACGCAATCGATTTAAACTTACATTCCTATAACTTTGGCTTAAGCCGAAAAATTTCGATTTAGACCACAATTCGAATTATCCCGTTTATACGACAAACAATTTTGGATGATCCATAATTCGAATTATTTTTGAAGCAGCTATAAACTAGGTAATGGTGAAATGTCTAGTAGAGTGCTTAATCTGAAAGATAGATCCATGGTACAGTAATTACAAGTAAGCTCATAAGGGTCCCGTGACGCGTCACTCAGATCTTCACTTACAAGAGAAAAAAGCTTTCGCGTGACGTCACTCAGATCTTTTCTAATGTAAAAGCTTTTCAAGATGGAAACAGAGCTTTTCCTTATGAGCCTACCTTTTATTATGGTACCATGGATAGATCGAGGATACAACACACGGTATACAGAAACAAGGTAATGTAAAAGACTGAATATCGTTTTAGTGCGACGTCACTCGGCGACCTCTTCCCATATAAAATCGAAATTGTTGTTGTTGTTTTTCTGCATTAGGTCGCCGGGTGATGTCACCTTTTGCTACGATTTTCGAAGCCGGCAGTCTCTTTTATATTACCTTGTTTCTGTATACCGTGGATACAAAAGTTAAGAAAAATTTTGAAGCAATATTATACCTTGTTTATGCGTAAGTCGAATTTTCGGCTTAAGATAGAATCCGGCTCCGTATAAACAGTTTTAAGTCGAAATTCGTCTCAAGCTTAATTTATTTGAGCTTAAGACAAATTATTTTGTGTGGATGTAGTCCAGTCAAATGGTACATTCGCTGTACATTTTCTGAAACCAGCAATTTTTTTTTTGTAATGTGTAGGGGGGTTGGTTGGGAGTATAAAACCGAGTTTTCGGGATCCGGAGGGGTGACGTTCGGCTGCCATCTTGTTTTGAGTGGTGAAAAATGGTTTTCCTTATTTCTCGGAAACCGTGAGTCCTACAGAATTTTTGTAAAGATATTTTTTTTAGATAATCAAATTATCTACAACTTTCGTAAATAATGTTTTGCCGTAATATTAATAATAAAAAAGATATGGACGAAAAATGACAAAAATTTTTGGGGGTGATGAGCTTTAAAGCGCTATAACTTTTTTATTATTGATTTTACATAAAAAATGTCTTAGAACTTTTTTGTAGAGAATTTTCTTGCGAATAATTTTATGTGGTCATCTATTGAATTCGGGTTGTTTTTGTAGATTTTAGAGCAATGCAAACGGAGAAGTTATAACAAAAGTTCTGCATTATGCTTCCAACTATACAGGGTGTATACCGTTAAGTTTACAAAGCGGCCGGCTGTGGATAGGGTTTGGAAAGACGAACAAACAATTGTATGGGAGGGGGGCGTAAATCGTAACGCTTTAGCAGCTAGGGCGTTATGTAGTTTTTTTGGTAGAGGTTTACATATCACCCTGTATTTTTGTAACCCTATGAGCTATTTTCATGAGAAAGGTATCAGTGTACGCTGTGTAAAAGTCAAGGTTCTACCTTATCAACTTTCAGAGCAATGAGTCATCAAAGCTTTTTTCAAAGTTTTTTTAACTAAAATTTCAACTAAAACCACCTTTTTCTCCAACAAATACCTAGTTAACTAATGTTTTTTTTTGAAGAATTGGAAAGCTGATTGTAAGACCAAAATCAGCTGATTGTAAGACCAAGAATAATCTCACTCTATTCCGGTTAGTGATTAAGGTTATGTTAATGCATATAAAACGTAAATTTTCAATTGTGTGACAGATAATCCGAATCTGTTTATACAGGCAATTCGTCTTAAAACGATTTTAAGCTTAAAACCGTCTTAAGCGAGAAACACAATTGAAGCTTTTCTGCCAGCTTTTCGGCTGGCTTGTAAATAAAATTAAATTTTCCAGACAAAACTCGACGACATTTTCCCTGTTTAGTGAAGCACAGATCAACAAAAAATAATGACAGCATCCAGCTGAAAATTTAAAATTTTTTAAAGCTCGAGCTGACCGAAAATCGGCATTTCGGCTGACCGAATATATGAAGCTGTTATTTACTGTGTTTCCATGAGCCAGGGTAGAGTTTTCGTTAAGTAAACAGAAAGCTTTTTATCTCAAGATCACTCATTGCTGTTTCCATGACGGTTCTGGGTTAAAGTGACAGATAATTCATTTTACATTGCGTCGCCGTTGGTATATGTGCAGTAAAGGATACTGAAACACACACATATACAAAACCCGGCTTAATCGGACTGACTTCGTTGAGTTTACTTGGATTTAACGACACTTTACTCAATCCCCGTTTCCATGGGCGCTTAATCTGAGTAAACTCAGGATAAACTCTGCATGGAAACACAGTAAATATGACCAGATGCATGGTTTTCCATATGCCAAAAGCTCAAGCTGGCAGAAAAGCTCCAATTGTGTTTCTCGCCTTAAGGCTGAAGTACAATGATTCCGTCCCGAACCGCACCGTAAGCGTACCGTTCCGTGGAGTTGGATAACTGGCTATAATACAGCCTATTCATTCCGTTTTTGACAACTATTAAGTTTAAAAGAAGTGAGTGCAGAAATAATAAAATGTTGTGTCCAAATAGAATTAATGTTTTTTATCAAAATTTCCGGATATGTTTTTACTAATTCAATTAATTTTTCGTCTTCCATATTTATGTTTTAAATTACCGACCACCAAATGAGGTTATGTCTTCCGACCTTTTCGTAAAAAGATGGAATTTGCTCATCTTTTCCATTCCGCACCGTTCCGAACCGTCCATTGTAGTCACCCTTCCGTTTTCTCGAACACTTCCAATGAAAATTCTAACAATCCGACTTTTGACATTTATACGAAACGGTACGGAACGGAATCATTGTACTCCAGCCTTTATGCATAAACAAGGTATATATGATCCGTGAGTGTTGAGGGCTCATTCTTTGTGTACTCGGATTGTTCGTGTATTTCGTGTGTCAAAGGTCATCATTGAATTTCATTTTATTTGGCAGACGTGTTCTTTGAGTTTTCCTTTTAAAATGTCTATGACAGGAGACAAGCACTTTTTTTACATTTTAGCGGTAAGAAATTTAAGGCTTGAAGCATGTCCGAGTGGAGTGGTAAACTTTGATAACTGCGCAAGTCATGGATATGTCTTAGCGCAAGCGTATTCGAGGTTATGCCATATTAATTAACAGAAAACGGTTTTTGTGTGATGAAAGAATGATGAAAGATTTATTAATGTTAATTAATTTTTTAATTTATTATTAGTATAGTTTTACTTACGTTCTAAAAATTCATCTAATAGCTCCTTCCAGTACAGCCATGTTTCGCTCATCGTAGAATTAAATTGAATAACTGAACCGCGTTCTGTTTCATCGGATAATGGACGGAATCCAAGACCTGGATTTGTACCTATTAATGAACTATCTAACTTCCAACGTGGCTCATTTTCTTTTAATGTTGCTAATAAACCTTGCATGCATACTGCAAACAATCCAGATAATACGATGTAAAATATTGTATAAAAAATGATAATTTTAGCTGAAACGAGAAGAAAAAAAAAATATAATTAATTATTGCCTTTTGTGTTTTGTTAAATTTTCCTAAAAAAATATTTAAATAAAAAATACGAAGGATTGAGAAGTTTTCAGCTAACATCTGTCTTATCTGATCGAGGAATAGAATTTTTAACAACTGGCCAAGTTTTTTATGATACGTCATCATATGTACAACATATGTAGATTATTTACACATTTATATAAATAGTTATTAAAAAACATATTAAATATCAAAAGATATGTGAAATTACAAAAAATATAATTCGTGATATAATTTTAAAAGGCATATTTTCAGTTAGCATTGAAAGAATATAAAAGACAAAGGTTTATATTATATCAATAATGTGATCTTTGATGTAATTTCAAATTTCAGTATTTCGTAACATTTTTAATGATTTAACACAAAAACGAAAATAAGCACACAGCGGAGTTTTTGCTTTAGAGTGAAAATTATGTTAAAAATTAGGAGACGAAAAATTTCTTAAAATAACTTTCTTTAAGTATCTTGAAAATTTATTTTATTTTTAAAAGAAAATTCGTGTTTCTTCTTTAAGATGAGAAAAATAAAAAGAATTTTGTGTCATTGGAATTGTCGTTGCAAATTCTTTAAAAAAATAATTTCTTTGTGCTCTAATAAATTTATAAAAATTAGAAAATCTGTTTTTGGGAAATTTTTGATCTTTGAAATTATTTTTTAGTGATATATGGTTCTATGGTGATTCTATCCGCACGTGTAGTTTAAGTAAATTGTAATTTCAAAAAACTGATACTGTTGATATGGTGACTAGCCTAACAAAGGGGGCAATGAATTTGAGTAAGAGTTGCCCATTGATAAACCTTGACGTGACTTTCAAGGCTACGCGAAGTGGACCAAGATCATCGAGGCGGTGATAAATCTGTTGGATACACCGAAGTATCTAGTGGGCATTGTTATAAAATTCCTTGTGAGTAGGACACAGCGAATCAGACGAGGGAGTAAGGCAACATTACCTAAGGCCGAGCGCCCACTTAAGTGGTGTGGCAGTGACGTGGCAGTGGCGTGGCGGTCTAATGGCAAGGGAGAAAAATTTATTCCCGTAAAATCAAATGAAGTAGCGCACATTGAAGTGGAGTGGCGATGGTGTGGCATCTGGCAAGTGGGGTGGCATCACTTGATTGCCACTAGTTGCCGACAAGTTTAATTTTTGAGTGGTAAGTGGCAGTGGATGCCACTTCTCGTTAGTAGTAAGATGATGTTGAATCGCTTACGCGATAGGCTTCTTGCCATTTCGATGGGCGCTTAATAATTTGAATACCACCATTCAACTGCCGCACCACTTTGGTTGCAAATGGCAGGCCAATACCACGTCCTTGCCACGTCACTTTCGTGGGCGCCCGGCCTAAGGCGTCCTAGGCCCCCTCCTGTAGACCATCATATTCGATTAGGTAATGGCGCTGCGGCTCCCGTGAGAAGCCATCGCTATTGGTTTTCGACGATAACAGGAGTGGTAGGAAGGCGACTTGACGAAATCGAGATATTTGCGAACGACGCGATATGAGAGATAAAGACATGGGTCGAGAACGCTGATTTAATGCTGGCTGAGCACAGCACGGAAGTAGTAGGAACGGAAACAGTAGGTCTGAAATGGTGGAGATCATAGCAGTGAAAGTAGGTGACCAGGTCATCCGCTCCAAGCCTAAACTTAGGCATTTGGGAGTGATGAACGCTAAACTTCGGGCTGTATTTGGCGGGCATGACGGAAACAGCGAGGATGCTGCCTAACATAGGGGGTCCAGGCTAAACCGACGCCTCCTTATCACGAGAGTGTTTAGTGTGGTATCACTGCCAGTGTGGGCAGCGGCTTTGGGCAGTATCGTATCGATAAAGTGCTTCTCGAGCATGCTATGCATAAACTACGACGTCCAATGAAGCAGGATTGACCGCATTGATATTCTTGCGGCAGTTATGTTTAGCGCATCCGGTCTTATCCTTTTCTGCTTTTCTTATACTGTTTCTCTCAAGGGTATGCACGCTCTCGCTACAGGCATGAAAATCTGAAATGCTTCCGCTGTAGAGGTATGCGCGCCCCTGTTACAGATATGAATTTATTCGTAATCGGCCACATCGATAGCTGGTGTCGTTTTACCAATTGGTCCCCCAACTAAATACTAACTACGTCCAATGCTGCTTGACCTTTGCAATCGAACGAGAATCGGCCTATTGAGTATGTTAATGGCACCCTTTATGATCACCACCATAATTGCGCGTTTTCTTCCTCCTATGCAATTTCTTAAAGTTCCAATTTTGCTCCCTTTAGTCTAGAAAAAGTGTGAGCGTACCATGTTTCGTTTGAACTATTCGGGCATTTGGACAAGTAGAATTTTTACTCAGGCATACCGTGGTAGCTAACACCCGAGAACATCCTGGATCAGGTGAAGAGGTGGAGAATGGTAGAAGTGGCGCTGAAGACTATCCACCAGAAACTGAAGGAATAGAAATGACAAACAAACAGAGCAAGGCAAAGAAATGCCAGGGGAGATAGCAGCTCCAGCCCCGTGCGTGACGCTATGTCGTTATCCAGTCACGCGGGGAGAATGAGGCTTAAGAAGAAGGTGGTTTTTAGGCTAGGCTAGAGACCCACAGAATCGAGAGGCAGAAGCTTGTCGGTAGAATACTGTTCACCTTCCGACGAACCTTCGGGCAGTTATATGTAGCCAGTGAATTTGGTAGCGAGTTTCGTCGAAGTCACTTTTCACCCAAAGAAAGCAGAGACGGTAGATCGCTGATCCGTATGCCTAACTCGAGGGACCCTTTTAAAAGAAACCATGATGATGCCAGGCGGAAGTAATGCCCGTACGGCTCTAACCGATCTGGACTCAAATCTCATGGTTGTTGAGTTTCGACAGTAGCAATCTTGGTCTGTGTGTATCTACAGCGGTATTTCTTGTGTAGGCATGTGTCTTAGGTGGTGGTCACACATTTCCTGCTGCTCGACCTATCACATAGGAGTCTCACCACTCTCTCGTAATATAAAAAAAAATTTCAAAAAATTAATCTGTTTTTATACGCTTTATACTACCCAAGGTGGCGGTTCCAAGATGGCGGCTGAATTTTGAAATTGTGCTTCCCGACCCCCGACATGGGTATCAAATGAAAGGGTATGACAAGTAGAATACAATTAGCTATGTGGCGTCATTCAAAATTCAAAATGGCGGCCAACACAAAATGGCGGATTACCTTTTTCTGTACAACCCACTCGGCATGGGTATCAAATGAAAGGGTGTGACAATTAGAATATTAGGGGTAATCATAATCTGTGTTATTTGTGTTATTCGTGTTATTTGTGTTAAATCGAGAAAAAGTTTAACAAATCGAGAAACTTTCCTTAGTAAATGACATTTGTTTCGATTTTAACAAATTAACATCTGAAAAGGCATGTTAAATCAACAACTCGAGATCGAGATCGAAAATCGCACGTCATTTTTTTTCTTTTATTGTCCACAGCTGATGAAAATTTATTTTGATTGATAGCTGTATTTGAAAGGTGCAAATTAATATAAAAAAATTGGAGTCGCTCACGATCTTGTCTATTTCGAAGATAACATTTTACGATTTCTCGACTTTTAACACAGATCATGAATACCCCTACTATGAATTGTGTGGCGTCATTCCAAATTCAAAATTTCGGCCAACACAAAATGGCAGTCTATCTTTTTCTTTACAGCACCCTCGATATGAGTATTAAATGAAAGTGTATGACGATTATAGTACTTTAAGCTGTGTGACGTCATTTTAAATATAATATGGCTGTCATTACAAAATGGCGGAAGACATATAATAGACTAAAAAGTAGAATATAAAAAATATAGTCTAAAAAAACTAAAAAAATACGCTTTTATTTTAAAATGAACTAAAAAGTAAAAAATAATTTTGAATGTAAAGTTTTTATTGCTCTAGCCAGTATATGGAAACTACCTACCTTTCGAAATGTAAAAAAACGTGGGACTCTTTACCTATATTCTTTGCGCCCACGCTTTTTACATTTCAAAAGTTAGGTTGCTTCCATATACTGGCTAGAGCAATAAAAACTTTACATTCAAAATTATTTTTTACTTTTTAGTTAATTTTTTTTTTTATGTGGAAGACTAGAGCTCAGGGAAAGCCCTTTGTACTGTCGACAATCTAGTTTCTTCTTATAGAGTGCAATGTCAAACAGCAAGCTCTAGTCGATAGATAGTGTAGCGTATTTTTTTTAGTTTTTTTAAATTATATATTTTATTTTTTAAGAAAATATTGTACTAAAATTTAATTATATAAGATATCAACGTTAATTGACTTAAAAGTTCATTAGGAAACTCTTTTTTTTATCACGATCTGTCTCTGTTGCTTTGTTCTTCGCATTTCCACAGAACCATATTCCAATTGTAATTTTATGAGACCATTAACAAGTGTGGAATTTTGCAAATTACGTGCTTCAAGCCGAGATGTGGAAGCTCTCGTATCAACCGCCGTCACCAGAATTATCTTAAAAATACTGATTAATAAACCTTTAACCTCGTGCATTGTGATAAGAGGAAATTTACATTTTTTTAAAAGGGAAAAACAGACTTTAGAATTATGCTGATCCAAATTCAATAAATCAGAACTAAAAAAAATCTTTAATGTAATCAATCACTTTGTTGCTGTTAATAAACAAATATTGGTTATTGTTCACTCCATAAATTTGAATAGTCTCAAATATGGCAGACGCCTCGCCGCAGGGTACTTTTGAGGGTAACTACACACACATTTTGGGTAGATTTTAATTAAACAAGGGTTAGTATTATATTTCATACCGAAATAGGGTGAATCTGTGGCGCTTAAATACGTATAGAAGAGCAAATATGAGAGGCATTTTGTTTTCCATCTTCCTTGAGCCCAAGTCTAATATTGCAATTATGATATGCTGATTCACGCCGTTATGGATATTTACTCATGAATATTTACACTAGCGGATAGTGAGTGAATGACAGAAAACAACTTTATACAAGACTGGAATATATTTAACCCCAAGGGAAAGGGACTGACCTTGTTTTAAAACAAAGCGTGAACATTGCATTAAAACAATGAAACACACCCTTCCTTAGTTGAGGCTACGTCGTCGTCGTCGTCATAGCTTGAAAATATATAATCACCCCATCGTTGCTGCGCCATCGAAGAAGGATGGAGATATATAGACTCATTAAGTTCATTGACCAGGAATTAATGTCCTGTTGTAACCCACTTGTTGACAAGCCATCTCTCTACCCTTGGCACGTTTCTACGATGTTCTACTTACTAAAAATATTAATCCGCTTCGCATGTTGCGAGGTGCAAAATATCTCTAAATATAGAAGACTAACAACATCCAAACGCGGCGCGCTCGTGCTGTTATCGCCAAACGAGATAAAGAGATTGTCTACGTATGATGATGGTATGAAACGACTAAAACTCCTTTAGCATTTTATAATCTTTGAGGATTCCGAAAAACGCGTATTACGTGATAAAAACAAAAAAAAATTCATTATTATTCATTCATTTATAAGATTTTGTTCAAAATATTTTGAGCACGTTTTGAAATCGAGTTCATCGGAAATGACTCAGCGGAAAGTCCGCATGCGTTTTGGTTGTTTGTTATTATTGCACAAATTGAAATATTCTCTCTGGACTGATACTATATGAGTGATTAAGTGGAGTTAATATGCACGATGATAATTAGCAATTTCGTAAACATATAAAATGGAAATTCATATAAAAAGCGAGAATATTCTTATTAGTAAATTTATTTAAATTGATTTAACAAAAAGTCGGACTGTTCCAGGAAAATGCACGTTTGTAAAAACAATATTTGCTCATTAGCATGTTGGCTTGGTTGAACGAAGTGTTTCTTTTCTAGTGAAGGCTATTAGTCGCTTTAACCAGAGATATTACGCGGCACGTGATTATTTTGTAGTTTTGATTTTCTCCGAATAAAATTTTTGTTTTTCCGATTTTATTACATTAGTTTCGGCATATATGTATGTAGATTAGAAAGTCATCTATACCTTTACCAGGGAGACAGGGCGGCGGCGTCTTCACCGCCTCCCATCACTTTTTAACCTTTAAGCCCGATTTACTAGTCCAATAAATATTTACTTTTTCTTTGCGAAAAATACAGCACGCGATTTTTTTTTACCAAATGATTTTATATATTTTTATAAGCTTAAATTCAAAATGGCGTCATCACCACCCTCTTGCTAAACTTACAGTGAAGGAAAACGCGTTTAATTCTATATCTCAAAAACTATGCATTTTACCACAAAAATGTATATTATCTTTTTTGTAGATAAATATTTTTTTGGAGAAAAAGGTGGTTTTAGTTGAAATTTTAGTTAAAAAAACGAAATTTTGATTTTGATGACTCATTGCTTTGGAAGTTGATAGGGTAGAACCTTGACTTTTACAGTTTTAGATAGGTGGGAGTATTCTGCTTACACTGATACTCTATTCATGAAAATAGCTCATAGGGTTACAAAAATACAGGGTGATATGTAAACCTCTACCAAAAAAACTTCAAAACGCCCTAGCTGCTAAACCGTTACGATTTACCGCCCCCTTCCACACGATTTTTTGTTCGTTATCCAAAACCTATCCACAGCTGGCCGCTTTGTATACTTAGCGGTATACACCCTGTATATTGGCAAAAAATTACTTTTGAATCTACGTTTTTCGACACTTAAAGCGCCATAATTGATGCAATATTAGCCCTACGTAAAAAATGATAATAACAAAAATTATAGATAATCGTGTGTTCTATAAGTCTTACTAAGGGTTTTTTCATGTAAAATTAACCATTAACGAAATATAGTGCAAAGAAAGTGATATGTGAAGTTTGAAGCACTATTTCTCCGTAGATATTGACTTTACACAAAAAAGTTCTAAACAAGAAAATTAAATCACTTATTTATCTACAAAAAAGATAATATACATTTTTGTAGTAAAATGCATAGTTTTTGAGATAGTTTAGAAAGAGGGTGGCGATGACGCCATTTTGAATTTAAGCTTATAAAAATATATAAAATCATTTGGTAAAAAAAATCGCGTGCGGTATTTTTCGCATTACGAAGGCCTTTTTTTCGACCTATTTATTGGACTAATCCCAAAGTCAACGCAAAAGTGCAACTTTCGTTTCGTGCAACAGAGAGAAAAACATACAAATTTCTGTGCGATAAAAGAGCTCCAGAGCTGCACTTCCACTTTGACTTTGGGATGTAAATGGGCTTTTAGAATTGAGTCATCGGACCCCCTATACCCCTCCATCCAGTTTATCTCCTCTAAATACCCTCTATCTACACCTTCCAGCCCCTCATTCGTCTATAGTGGACATCACCTTCCTCAGTCACACGATGGCCAGAGACCTCCAGCGGATGAGTGAGGTGTATACGTATAGACAACAACGCTATAAGCACGGAATGGGCTCAGAAAAAGCTCGATGAAGAGCTGTTCAAACAGATAATCCTGCAGGAGAACATTGAGTAGACGGGAGAAGAAGCGTCGAAGAGTTTGCCTAAGGCCGGCTCCACACGTTGGCGTCAAGGCAAGCCCCAATGCTACTTGTCCAACGTGTCGATCGTGAAATTTGCATTGGCGTGAGCATTGGGGATTGGCCGTCGCGTGTACGAATCTGCGCCCACGTTCGCTGGTGCTCGCTTTGGGACCAACGTGTGTAGCCGGTGAAAATGCCAGAATAGTAATATAGGGGAGGGATTGCTTACAGGGTAGTGATATAGTCGATTCTAGACAGAACTCGGACAGCCTGCTTGCAATAAACGTAAACGACGCAGATGTCCCAAAAGCGAGGGAGGAAGAAATTGGGAAAAGGATTGCCGTTGGAAAAGCCCCTGGATTGGACGGTATACCCAATAGAGTGATGAAGCTGGCAGCTAGAATGGCACGAAGTAGATTCGCCCAAGTTTTCACTGCGTGCCTGAGGAAAGTAATGTTCCCTGAGCAATGGAAGCGTCAAAAGCTTGTGTTCACGCGAAGTCGGATAAACTTCCAAGGGGCCCCGCCGCTCTACAGGCCGATATGTCTTCTGAGCACCAAGAGCAAACTTTTCCAAAGAATGATATACAACAGATTACTCCCAATGGAAGAGAGTGAAGGCAGCTTTCCTGGAAAGGCAATTCAGTCTAAGGAACGCTGGATCGCCAACGGATCCTGTCACCCAGTAGGAAAGTGAATTAGTTCTAAGACTAGTAAAATAACTACTTTCTAAGGAGGGAGTAGTAGTTCTCAGTTCGATACCTTTTATATGAAAACAGCCCACTACTTTTGTACAGCTTTGTCCTACGATGGAGTCAATTGCCTCCCTCTGCATTATTTCGAAATACTTCGAGAACTATAGTTCATTTTGAAGTTCTCCGAGAACTAATTCATTTTGAAGTTCTTGGAGAACTAATTCATTTTGAAGTCTTCAAGAACTAATTCATTTTGAACTTACTGGAGAATTAATTCATTTTGAAGTTCTTGGAGAACTATTTCATTTTGAAGTGCTTCGAGAACTAATTCGTTTTGAATTTCTTGGAGAACTAATTCATTTTGAACTACTTGGAGAACTAATTCATTTTGAAGTACTTCGAGAACTAATTCATTTTCAATTTCTTGGAGAACTAATTCTTTTTGAACTAACTGGAGAACTAATTCGTTTTGAAGTACTTCGAGAAATAACTCATTTTGAAGCTCTTGGGGAATTAATTCATTTTGAAGTTCTTGGAGGACTAAATCATTTTGAACTAACTGGAGAACTAATTCATCTTGAACTAACTGGAGAACTATTTTATTTTGAAGTACTTCGAGAACTAATTTATTTTGAAGTACTTGGAGAACTAATTCATTTCGAAGTTCTTGGTGAACTAATTCATTTTGAATTAACAAAACTACTAACTCAAAAATAAATTCTTTAGAAAAATCATGTGGGCTTACCACTGACATCGTCATTTGAACTAGCTCTTCTCAGGATTACTTTGGAACCAGTGCTGGAACTAGTCACAACTATTTCTATTTTCTAAGTAGTCAGTTTATTCCGACTGGGTACGATGACTAGTCTGCCAATACCAACAGTTTGAGCAAAGTAGGATGTTGAGCTCTATCAAAAGCCTTAAGAGGTATCTGGAGAGTCTATAAAGAGTCTTGAGGTAGGCAATGCCAATTTGAGTGATCCTAAGACAAGACTTTGGGTAATCTTGATAGAGGCTGGAAGCTTGTCTATTTCTTCGCAGAACCATCGATCGGTGTCTCTGCTTTCAGAAGCAGAGATGGGTTTCTTGGTAGGTGTTATATTCGAATGGAAACACCTTTTACATGATCCTATGATGAATGCTTGTATACTGTACCACAGAATTCATTCAGAGTTTCGGGCACAAATAGACAGAGACGTTTTGCGAAATAGAAGAATTACAAAAAAAAGAGTGTAGGTTGACAAAGCTCAACTTCCATATGTCATAAGCCAGCAAACGAGGCATATTATCCTCCTGAAGATCGATTTGCGTTACAATCAAAAGATCGATCTGGTAAGAAGCAGTGTGAAGCCCGATTTTTGAAGTTCAAAATGGCCGCCGAAATATGACCGAAATTCAAAATGGCTACTCAAATGTGAATTTGCAAATTGTGTTCCGATTTCAATGACATTGGGTATCTAGGGGTTTTTAAGATCGCTAATAACGAATTTGTGGTCAAAATTTATAAATTCAAAATGGCCGCGCCAATAAGGCCGACGAATTTGACAATTGTGTTCCGATTCCAATGCAAATCGGTATCTGGGGTTTTTTGAGGTAGTAAATAACGAATGTTTGATCAGAATTTATAAATTCAAAATGGCCGCCGAAATATGACCGAAATTCAAAATGGCCCCCCAAATTTGCCAATTGTGTTCCGATTTCCATGACAATCGGCATTTGGGGGGTTTTAAGGTAGCAAATAACGAATTTATGATCCGAACTTATCAATTCAAAATGGCCGCGGACGGAATTTTCCAATTGTATTCCGGTTCCAATAAAAGTGGATATCCAGGGGTTTTTAAGGTGGAAAATGACGAATTTGTGATCAAAACTTATAAATTCAAATGGCCGCACCAATATGGCCGATGAGTTTGCCAATTGTATTCCGATTCCAATGAAAATCGGTATCTGGAGGTTTTTAAGGTAGCAAATAACGAATTTATGATCAAAACTAATAAATTTAAAATGTCGGGGCCAATATGGCGGACGAATTTTGCCAATATGTGTAATTTCCCTGTCAGCTGTATGCAAGTTGTGCAAGAGTTGGGAAATCTTAAACTTCACATCGTAGCTCCAAATGGAAGAACATTGAACATAGTGTATCTTGGTCATTTCCCCTATTGTCGTGAAGTTTGCCACGCGAGCGAGTATACCTATAAAATCCTCGACGAATAAAAGGTAAATCGCCATAGTTACAAAGAAAAGGGAAGGGCCTTCCATCCACTGCCATCACGAGGTTAAAGGATGCCATCTATCGCATCCAAAAAGTTCGACCGGTAAGAACGGAACGGAAGCTGTGTTCGGAACGAACACTAAGTAAGAAGGGGGAAGCGTAACAGCTAACCGAAAAGGGAAAAACAAAATTATAAATCGTTCCCCACGCAGGTTGAATTTTAAATGGGATTTAATATGGGTTTTAATTTGTTTAGGTTCAACCAAGCGTTGGGCACTTGATTTCCATCGGTTTAAGGTGAAACTTGGTATTCGTAGGTTTTCGATACCGCTGAATACGAATATCATATCAAAAACCGGTTTTGACTAATGACAGAGCTGTCAAAAAAGCTGTCAATAGAAATTAACCATATAAAAGGTATCCAAAATCATATTTTCCAGATTTGTTGTTTCTTTCACTTTTCTCTTACCGCGAACAGTGCACACATAAACTTTTTTTATTTAAAGGCGTTGCAAAGCACGCGGGTTTTTTGCTAGTTATTAATATTTATAAGTTTAGATAATCGAAAATATCAATTATTGTCACAGCAGGAAATGGGAACAAAAATGTGCAGTCACTAAATAAATTTTTTTTTATCTATTTCATTATCTTCAAGGAAATTCCCCATAGGCCTCCCTTCCGATTGGATTTCAAGCAGAGAGAAACCTAAGAAGAAAACAGAATAAATTTTTTTTTCACTTCATCTTGTTAAACCTGGATTTAACCAAATCATTTTGGTTTGAACAGCATCGATCTGCTGTAAACAACATATACGTATGTATAATATTCCCTGATCGCACGTCACAAACAACGATCGCGATCGCCCGAACTGAGCCCCACAAATGATAGCACATCATACTGTCTGTAGACGTCGTGATAACTAAGGTAAACAGGCTCTTAACTCACTGTTGACGTTCATAAGCTGTCTACTAATTTCTTAAGGTGTCAGTGAAAAAAATGATCTTAGACCGATCGCGCATGGTTTGGTTAAAAGAGAAGCAAGTTCATGTTCAGTCTGTTTATCAAATTAATTAACATTTTTATTGTTGGAATGAAAAAAAAAACAAATTTCCACGTTATTGAGAATTTCTGCACTGTTTACCGTGCTGGTAAAAATAGTTTTTGGAGTATTTATCATTCCGAAATTTCGATTTCTCTGCTGCGGGAGTTTTACGCGTTTCTTGAACTTTTTACAAAAAAAAAAAAATTAAGAAGAATAATTTGCACAAAGAGTTTTTCTTTCATCGAGATACACCAGCGAATATTTTAAAAATACTTGAGTCTGAAATTAAATTTTGTTAAAGTAAATAAGTGACGTTTTCATTGGTTAAGGTCAAAATTAACAAATGATTAAAAATAATCAGAAAATCTTGCGGAGTTCTTGTAAAATTTTCTATACTATCCTAGACTCGAAGACTTACAGACAACATCTTCCGCCCTCGTTCAGTTTCATGTGAAACAAATTTATATATTTAGTTTTTTAGTCGTCACTAATTTCTTATTCCATCTTAGCTCTATTAAAAAGTATTAATAAAAACAAAAAAATTTTGTCATTTTCTTCAATGCTTTCTTTCGAAGACTCTCACCGGCGCGGCGGATAAGAGAAAAGAAGGCATCTTATGACGTCATAGCTGGACTGGTATTTTTAAAATGACATTAAAGAATATTTGGAACAGATCCAAGACCGCTTTTAGACGGAAAGTTTTGTATGTCGTTTTTGTTATTGTTGTTAGTATATATATGTATATATAATTTTTTTTACAAACACTTTTGTGGCTGATTGTAAAGGAATAAGATTTAGAGAGATTTCATTTTACATTTTTTAGTGAAAGGCATATTTATTAAATAATTTACTAATTTACTAAATAATGAAAATTAACACACTTTATTGAATTTTTTGTTCTATTTCTTCGAAAAGTGTTTCTAAAACAAATTCTAATTATATAAATAAATAATTTTTAATATAAATTAAAATATAAATTCTTTTAAAAAATGTAAAACAAAAATATAAATAAAATTAGATTTTTAGTAAAGTTGTAAATACCACAGCAAAACTCTAATAACATAAGGCTCCAGGTCCAGATTGTGTGTATGAATAACTCGGGGTGAGAAGTGAATTGGGAGGGGGGCAAAATCGAACCATCAATTCCTCCTGGTGCCCCCTGGATAACCAACTAACGGCGGGTAGTTGATAAGTTGTAGCCGTTCTGGCTCACATTTTACATACAAAACGATTTCAAAAAATGTTCCAATTTTGTCCGCTAAGGGCGCTAGTAGTAGTATAAGGTTGAACTTATTGCGCTAGGGGCAGACAGACAGACCAAACAGACCAGATAAACCAGGCAGACCTCTCGCTCCTCCTCCTTCTCTATAGATGTCTGCCTGTACCCAGCGGGAAAAATTGGGAGTGCTCCTCAGGGGAGCTAACTTTGAGCCCTGCAAAATATGCTCCCGAGGGAGCATTACTGGAGTTTTCAGAAATTTTATAGAACGAAGAAACTGGGCGATTATCTTGTTGACTATAAAGGGTGACATTAGCATACTCAATAGACCGGTTCTCGTTCGATACAGAGGAGAAGCAGCATTGGACGTGGTTAGTATACTTAGTTGGGGGACCGCTTTGGTAAAACCACACTCGCGCTTGGAAAGGAAAAGGCAATTGCAAAAGATGAACAAAAATAAAAAAAAGCTCTTCGGCACCGGAGCTTATTCACATATCCAAAGGCCTCCATGAATAGCTCTACTGTAGATATTTATAAAAGCTCTATAATGCTCTAACTCAAACCAAATCATTGCAGGAGGCTCAAATGGAGTGCGAGCCTAGGCGGACATCTAATGTTAAAAAATGTATGAAGAGGGAACAGAAAGGAAGCACTCCATGCTTCCATGTGAGTGCTCTTTCCATTGTCTTTAGAGCACTCAATTTCCCGCTGGGTATGCTTATACTACTACTAGCGCTGCAAACACATGCTGATATTACTACTAGCGCCACAAGTAAGAACTTATGCCACTACTACCGCCCCTAGCGGACAAATTTGGAACCTTTTTTTTGGAGTCGTGACGTCACATTTTATATGTAAAATGAGCCAGAATAGCTACAACTTTATCTACTACGGTAGTAGGGAGCACCACTTTAAAGCCTATCAAGCCAAGATGTAAAATTATTGTGACGAGGGCTGCATGGCAGTGGGTAGTTTTTGCACTGCCGTTTAACGATCTATTCTGGGTACCTTGCGCATGGGACTTCGATGGACCAATTTTATTCCATTTATCGGCCAGGAACTAGCTATTAGGGCAAACACCAGTTTGGTGATAAGTGCTCCTACCGATCGGAACTGGGTTAAACACATAGTATAGTATAATAGGCCAAGTGAAGTAAGTGGTTACAGTATTTTTGGACCCAATACCTCTCCAAAGAAGAAGAAGAACAGAAAAAGAGCCGAGCAGGTTAATATCGATAAAAAATTGTCGAAACTCCTACAATTCCAATAAATCTATAGAGGCGAAACTAGTGCGTTTGATGGTGTGGTTTTACACCTTGTCAAGCTACACCAAGGTGTTTTTCGACGCGCAGATAAAGGAATTGTCAAAGTGGAGCTGAGCGATTAGCTTGCATCTTCTAAGAAATTCCAGCCAATGGCATGCTGGTTTGGTGATTTGGTATTATGTATATGGTCATTCCATTGCAGATTCTTGGTTGAACTTATGTACATGTTTTTCAGACCTGGGTTAGCCTGGTCTGTGAAATGAGTTGAAGGGCATTCAGAACTGGTCATTTATAAAGTTTAAGAAAATAGTAGAGGTGATAGAATTGACTCCTGGGGAACACTGGTAGATGTGGTGTATGGTTCAGATACGCGAGTCGATACTAACAGTTTGGAGTTTTGTCAACAGAGCAAGGTTCTATACTGTGTCAATGGAAATATCTAGAGCAACCAGACCGGACTGGACAGAGCAATGTATAGTTTGGTTGGGATGCTTTGTTAACCACACAAGATGGTAGCCAATAGATTTTATTGGTCTGAAGAACAGCTTCGACCTGTCGTGTAGAATTTGGTGGGATTAAAGATATTCCATAAGCTTTCTTAATATGAGCTAGGGCTTTGGCCTAAAAATGAGCTAGTTTCTAGAAATTTGCATAAGCTTCGAAGAAATATAACAGAGTAATGAGAATTTTAGCCAAAGGTGAGGCAATTTTCTTTTTTTATATAAGGGCTTTCCCTGATAGTCCGGGAAATTAGCATTTAAAGGAGACAAAATTCGGAAATGGCTGAAAATTGGACCACAGCTTTTCAAGGTCAAAGTTTCCAAAAATCACTTTTTGGCGAAAACATCACTCAAAAACTGGTTTTTTCGAAAAAAAATTTTGATCAGTCAATACGAAACGTTATTGCCTACAAAAAAGCCTCTTGTCATTTTTACGAAAACTTAACCCTTTCGAAGTTATTCAAGGTCAAATTTTCCAAAAATCACTTTTCGGCCAAAAAAGCAAAAATTGATTTTTGCAAAATTTTTCGAAAAGTTTTCGAAAAAATGGCAAGGGTGTCATTAGGGTAGGCAATAATCTTTTGTATAAATAGAACAAAAAAAAATTCTCAATGATCAGTTTCTGAGTCATTTTTTGACCAAAACTGATTTTTTGAAACTTTGACCTTGAATAACTTCGAAAGTTTTCGAAAAAATGATAACAGGCTTTTTTGTAGGCAATAACGTTTCGTATTGACTGATCAAAATTTTTTTTTCGAAAAAACCAGTTTTTGAGTGATGTTTTCGCCAAAAAGTGATTTTTGGAAACTTTGACCTTGAATAACTTTGAAAGGGTTAATCGGGTCAACATCTTCGTGAGAACTAAAGTTATAGAGAATTTCATTGTCAACATTTAGGGCCTTTCTATGGGGTTGTACGACTTATAGAAACCGAGATACAAGGAAAACACCGGAAAACCATTATATTTCCGGCGGCCATTTTGTTTTTTTTTGTGATTCCAAATTTGTTTTCTTAAAAAGTCCCAAGGAAGCTGTAGTCCAATTTTCAGCCATTTCCGAATTTTGTCTCCTTTCGTGCGTTTTTTTTTTGCTAATTTCCCCGGACTATGAGCTCTAGTCTTCCGCATAAAAAAAATGTGAAAGGCTAGAAGTCAGAATAAAGCCTTTTGTATTGTCGATGGTTCTATCATGACATGCAATGTCCGGACAGCACAAGCTCTAATCGGAAAGATAGTAGAGAGAAGAGTGGAAGAACTAACAACTCCAACACACGGTATTATTCAATTTCGGCTCTCATACAATACTAAAGCGACAGAATGCTCTAAACTTCAGTGATCCAACAGGATATGGTTTCCTAATACGGACGATGACAGGAGGAAGGACAGGAAGTTTTTGCTAAAGAGGAAAGACAAGAAAGTTAAAAATTTACTAAGGTGGGAGAAATTGAAAAACAAAGTACCATGCCGCGAAGGGGATTCGAATCACAGACCTTTAGGATAATAGTCGGGGACTTTAAATTCTCCTAAGGACCGAGGGCGTATATTAGTAGGGCCAGTGGATTAATTGATATCAAACGTCAATATGACGTATTTTAATTAAAACAAATTGAGGGCTTCTCTAGTATAAATCGAAACTACGTTAAATTATTTACGAATTTATTTTACATAACATTTGGTCGATTTTTAAATCAATGACCAAAGCGAATAAATTGTCGACAAAAAATAAGGAAATTCAAATGTGTTACAATAAACATTTGTCCTATTGTAAATTGACTTTATTTAGTTTATTCAACACCGGAAATTAAATAATGTACGTTCAGAACACACCAATTGTTGCATAAATCCTACTGCAAATTAGTAGTATAAAATTGAACTTGAAAATAAAGAAAACATCTAATAATCAACAAAAAAAAAACAATAACAATTATTTTATTTTTCAGACACCTGAAGCCATTAACAATGCTTGCAAAATTAATTACGATTAATCTTCAACACCTTTATTTTTAACTCAGCTAAAGCTATATGATGTACACACTGCTGTGCATGATGAATAAAAAAAAACAATGTTCAACTTGAAATGAAAATACAAAAAAAAAAAGAAAACACCCGCGATTTAATTATTATCAGTTACCATGTGGGCTTTGAAACTGGTTTTAGTCAGCGACACGTTAAGAGCTTCTAATCAAAATGTAAATCGACTTGAAGAAATTAATTAGCGCGCGCATATAAAAAAATCAAGTTCGAAGCTCACTCGATGATGGTCAGCCGATCGATCGATTTGTGGGCCTGTTTTATTTTTCGTTCTTATCAAACGTTCCAAACTCCTCGCGAGTATTGACGTTTTTACACTCACTAATAACTGAAGAGAGCATGTGATGCATATAATATCGTGTCTTTCGTCATAGTCTAAAAGGTGTTTGACCGAATTCTTAGGCACCTCTAATGAAAGATCGAAAATCTTATACGAGTCAAGACTGATAGTAATGCACTTTTAAGTCGGTCTTATCTCACACGAGTTTTTTTCTTGGTTCGGTTTTAAAAGAAATGAACCAACTTCGATGCGATTCCTTATGTTTTAGAAAGGGAAGTTGTAATTAGGCATATCTGGCGCGTTTATGGTGTCTCAATATGTTTATGACATAGAATCACGAAATAAGTCTTGTTTGGATGTTTTCTCAATTATCCAATAATTAGTTTGTGTCTAGCAAATAATTTAGGACATAATTCGCTTTCAACAGCGTTTAAGTTTCCACTAGTCAATGAATTTAAGTTGACCTTAAAGCGTGTTAGCACTAGAAGCAAGGTTATAAAGTTTGGTGTATTATTTACTTACCAAAAAGTAAATTTATAGAATTTTGAATGAAATAAAAAGTGAAGGTAATTTGAGTTCTATGAAAAATAAACTCTTGTTTTCAAGATCTATTCGATTTTCTTTTTTAATAATAATATACCGTCCCTAAGACCGGTTCTACACATTCAATTTTCTGTTCAAATTTGTGATATTCAATATTTTTTTAGCGAGAAATTTGGTCTTGAATTGAACAGTTGGTGTAGACACTACAGTTGAAGCGATGTTGTGTCTACACTAATGTCATTTATATAAAATGTGATTGATGTGAATTTTATGCATTTATGTCAAATTTATATCAAATGTGATTGATGTGAAGAAGAAGATATTGTTTGGCTTTCACAGCTATGCGTTTATACCTATACTCCTACCCATATACCCACACCCATAAAAAAGTTGAAGGCAAGATCAAAAGTTGAATAGAAATTTCTGTTCAACTTTTTCTTGCTTTCCATTCTATGTTCAAGAAAATGACTCTTCTAATTTTGCATACGAGCGAGAGAGAAGGAAGTGTTGAACATCGCAAACTTGATCAGAAAATTGAACGTGTAGAACCGCTCTAAGGAATCCAGGTTATCAGAGACCACCTTTTGTAGATCTATTTTCGTTCGTTCAAACGGAGGTGCCGATGGTATTTCTAAGTGGTCACCCAACTAAGTACTAAGCATACTCAGCGCTGCTTGACTTTGGAGATCTAACCGGTATTGTTTTTTTAAAAGCTTTTATTTAACTCGAACTGGTCTATTCAGTACTACGCTAATGGTACCCCAAAAAGAAGTGTATTTAGAAAGGTCCAATCAAGCGAATTTTTGGGGATCTATGCCTATTGCCGAAATGAGAGACTAAGCGGGCGGGAAACGCAAGCTTTTGAATTCTTATTTTTTCTTGTGCGTTTGCAAACAGTTCTACTGGGACCGCATGTTATTCAAATCCAAATCGTCAATTTGCCACTGCACGTAGATATTGCTCATAGTTTTGTAGCGCGCACCAGTCATAACAGTTTTGTTGAAACCGCCCTAGAAAAAAAGGGATCCTCGATGAAAGACCAACTAAACCGTGGCTTTGAGAGGATGTAATGGCGTTTCGCGCATTACGACCGGATTTTCGGTGTCTTAGAATCTATAATTTTGCAATGAAAATTTAGTCTCATTGAGGAGAGAGGTAGTAGTTCGGAGATACCGGAAGGCGAAATCATCGATCTAGGCGTTTTTGATCGAAAGTGTCTTGCGTAAACTTATCGATTAAGTTTTACGCGGCTGCCAAAAACCACCCCACCCCCCCCCCCCCCCCCCCGACCTCCTTGGACAAACGGAAAGTTAGCGTTCGATGTGGATCGGATTCGTCGTCGTGGTCACAAGCAAAGGCTGGCTTTAGACTGTATCGCTCGAAATCGAGTTGTTTATACCGTTTCAATGTACGACAAAGTGTTTACATAATCTCTTGATTATTTCGTACGGACCTTCATATGGAGACTCCAAAGGTTTTCGTACGACAACAAAGTCGGGGTCGTCTAAGGCACGAGGCACATAAACATCCTTTTGATTTGGTTGTGGCGTTGCCTTTAAGTTTTGCATATTCAAACGACGCACAGTGGGGCAATAGCACATTTTTTGGACAAACGATAATTCCCAAGCCTGGAGTTAATGAAACTTAAAATTTTTTTTTAAACTATTCTTTATAAAATTGCCTTTAATTCTAGCGAGCCCGAATTTTTAAATTTCAAAATTAAAGATGGCTAATCCAATATGGCGGACATAAATTTTGTAAGTAAATTAAAATTTTATCAAAAGATTCTTTATAATTATTGAAATTAATTATTATTTATTAATTTTTGGGTTCCAAAAAACCCCCAAGTAACAATTTGTTTTAATTTTCAAGAATCTTTTGCTAAAATTTTAATTTACTTACAAAATTTATGTCCGCCATATTGGATTAGCCATCTTTAATTTTGGAATTATCGTTTGTCCAAAAAATGTGCTATTGCCCCACTGTGCGACGCCGTGTCAGAAATTCTCTATTGGATTCTCATCGGATCGGATAGGAAATGAATTGAGCAATTCTGGCCAGAGACGAGCCCTGCTGTAGAGCACTGTAAGTAGGTGTTAATTGCCGTACGTAGCCTAGTAAGATTAAGAGTAAGTCTTCACTCCAATGAGTAGTGTTGTCTCTTGAAATTAAGGCAGCTTTAAGTTGTCGATGGAACCGTTCAACCATCCCGTTTGCCTGCGGATAGTAGGCGGTTGTCCTGATTGGGTGACTACTGATTAATTTGGCAACTTCATTGAACAGCTTGGATTCGAACTGCGTACCCTGATCAGTACCTGAATTGTGGGATGTACTCAGTGGCCACGAAAAGGTCGAGGTAGAACAGTGGCTTCTATATAAGGACACGGAATACCCGTATTAGTTTCAAACGCAACCTGGTGAATCGTAAATGGTACTGGCGTAAGAACTAGTTTTATCTGAGAGCGTTTGCTGGGGTGGTTTTGTGTAGTAGTCTAATTTTATTTTAAACCATGTAAAACATACCATAACAATAATGAAAAACCGCAATAAATTGCTAAACAATTTTATTACATTACTCAAACATCGATATTTCTAAGAACGTAAAGTCATTCATTCTTTATTATTGCTTGCTACCTGTTATTGAGAATGTCTAGGGAGAGGAGGAGGTAAAATCGTAAAAAAATTATTCAGAAAATCTGTCACTTTGATACCTTCGGGGCGCTGTAAAACCCTTCGTAGTGAATGAAATTAAAAAAAAATGAATGAAAATTTTTCGTTATGAACCCTCTAAAAAAAACTTGTTATTTTTTTTTGTTAAAATTGAAGAAAAAAAAGTTATAGCCCTTAAAAGAAAATATCGTGACTAATTTTTGTGTTCTAAGGCTTATAACTTCTTAATTATTCAATTTACGACAATAAAGCTTATATAATAAATTGTAGATAATTTAATTCTAAACAAAAAACCCCTTTACAAATTTTCTGTAAGATGTACTGTTACGGAGATATAGTGGAAAAACCATTTGCACCCCTTTTCCAAGATGGCGGCCAAATGGGGAGGGGGCCCGAGCCCGAAAACTCAAATTTAAACTTACACCGACCCCCTTCATAACCCAAGAAAAAAACCTTGTCCTGCATTTTTGCAATGTTAAAGTACCATTTCCATGGGCTAAGAGTGTAGAGAGGCACTTCGATTCACTTTGGGTAACTTTACTTCGCCTCGGGGGACTTCGCCTCTTTGGCGGTTTTTGTGCCCGAGTCAAAGGACTCGAGGTGTGCTGGGTGCCGGGCGACTGAGGTCCTCGCGAGGTTGCACGAGTTTGTAGTCACGTACTTCGGACTTCGATAAACTTCTGGAAGTACTTCGCTGAAGCAACTTCGCGAGTAGTGTAATGCAGGCTTAAGCAGTAATCTATATTAATAAAAGAAAGTGTCTGTCTGTCTGTCTGTCTGCTTGTGCGTACCGTCGCGCGTTGGAGCCAAACTAGAAGAGATAGAAATCTGATTTTTTTTGTAGATTCATGGATACCCAAACAGGTGACTAAAAGTTTCCTTTTGATTAGTTTTTTTTAATTTATTAATTAGTACGTCGCCATTTTTTACTTTTTACACCTCTTCCAAGTTGATTTTGACCCACTTTCATTTAACTGATCAACTCTAAATTTTGCCCATATGCACATTTCGCGTGACAATTTAATATGACATTTTTGTAAAGAAATCAAGATGGCGGTTCCAAGATGGTGACCGAATTTTGAAATTCCAAAACCCCCGGCATGGATATCAAATGAAAGAGTATGACAAATAGAATACAATTATATGTGTGGCGTTATTCTAAAATCAAAATGGCGGCCAACTCAAAATGGCGGATTACCCTTTTCTTTACAACGCGCTCGGTATAGGTATCAAATGAAAGGATGTCACAAGTAGAATACTATTAGCTGTGTGGCGTCATTCCAAATTCAAAATGGCGGATTACCTTTTTTCTTACAAGCCACTCGGTATAGGTATTGATATTTATCAAATGAAAGGTATTACAATTAGCTGTGTGGCGTCATTATTTATTAGATTTTTTTAGGAGCACCAAATTGTGCATTTTTGGGCTGCACGGTGGGTGCCAAATTTTAAAAGTTGATTACTTTTTTTGGCGCTTTTTTAAGATTAGTTACGTTTGCGGTCAATTTTGCGTTTGAAATTTATAAAATACTGGAATACAATGTACAAAAAAAGTAGATGAGTTGGCAGACCGAAAAATTCTTCCTTTAGAGAATTTGGATTTGATCTAGCTAAAATAAATTTGGACGGTGAAGGTATTGAGGAATGGGATGCATTTAGGAACAAAAATGGATTATTTAAGACATTATACGAAAAAATTGTAAAATCGCCGTTAGTTTTTTGGAGTATGGCTAGCATAAAATACAGAAAGCTATCGAAAATAGCATTAAAACTTCTCAAAATACCAGCTTCAACAGCTCAGATAGAACGTCTAATTTCAAGTTGGGTGTATATTCAAGGACCTTTGAGAAATAGATTATCTTTTGAGCGATCAAAGAAACTTCTTCATGTTTACTATTTTCTTCGATTGGCAGAAAATGACTACGAAGAAGAATAATTATAATTTATTTCTTTAATTATATTAAGAATTTTGCATAAAAAAGAATGAAAGTTAAGTTAAACTAGTTTAGATTTTTTTTTATTTTCAATTATATTATTAACTTCCCAGTAGGAAGTTATTGTAATCGGTCCGAAAATCGGATTCGAAATTTTCAATGTATTTACACGTTTCAAGGTCCCAATAGCATTTTAAGCAAAAATTTGAGAAGAAATATGTGAGTGTGTGTGCGTGGTCATTTTTTCCTGCACGATTTCGCGCGAACCGAAAAAGATATCGACTTAGTTCAGGTGCCGTTCGAAGCGTATTAAAGGACATATGAATTGAAAAGATTTTCATAAAAATCGGTTGAGCCGTTTTTTTGTTTGAACGACTTAAGTGATTTTTGTACCGGCACGATTTCGCGAGAACCAAAAAAGATTTCGACTTCGTTAAGGTGCCGTTCAAAGCGTGTTAAAGGAAGTATGATCTGAAAAGATTTTCATAAAAATCGGTCGAGCCGTTTTTTTGTTTGAACGACTTAAGTGATTTTTGTACCGGCACGATTTCGCGAGAACCAAAAAAGATATCGACTTCGTTAAGGTGCCGTTCGAAGCGTATTAAAGGACATATGAATTGAAAAGATTTTCATAAAAATCGGTCGAACCGTTTTTTTGTTTGAACGACGTAAGTGATTTTTGTACCAGAACGATTTCGCGCGAACCAAAAAAGATACCGACTTCGTTAAGATGCCGTTCAAAGCGTGTTAAAGGAAGTATGATCTGAAAAGATTTTCATAAAAATCGTTCGAGTCGTTTTTTTTTCTTTATTTTGAAATATACGATTTTCTGTATATTGTCTGTATTGTTTATTGTGTCTACATTGTCGACACAGACTACATTGTCTACTCTTAATTTTGTAATGAAATCTACATCCACTTCTACGTGTAGACAAATGCGTAGACTACGCGGTGTAGTCTACTTGCACAACACTGGTTGCAACGCACGCGGTTTTTTGCTAGTCCCAAATAAGAAAAGAAAATTATGTTACCCTTAATCTCGGATTATATCTGGGATAATATAGGTTAATGTTTACGATAATATTATGAATAAGTATTATCCTCGTTGATGTTTATCGGCTCTTAGTGCATGGGGAAAGGGGCGGCAAATTTGGCATGCTACGCCACCGTATTTGCGGTAGCTTCGTTATTTCGTTATTTATGGAAATAATTTCGATCATAAACATTTATTTTCTAGCAATTAACATGTAAATTCTGCAGACTTCAATAATATTATGTATAAAGATTCTGCTACACCAAAGACGTCATAAAAATAATTTCTGTAAAATCCCCTCATTAAAAATGTCTATTAATAACCAGCTTTACTGACTACAATTCAAAAATTTCAGTTCGCCTTGTATTGGGTATAGAGCATCACCAATGGGAAAGGCGTTTTTACAACGTTCAAATTCTGGATTAAATAAAAATAGAAAATAAAAACTTGCCGTGATTTTTGTTGTTCATGAATTCGGTAATTTAAGATTATTTTTACTTCGCTGTCCCCGGAATGGAGGATATACTTGTATGTACACAAAAAAATAAACAAGTGTGCTTATTCCATTCAATTCACAAAGATTCAATACCTCTGTGTCAGAGAGATTTAATGGTCGCCTTCTATATACCGTTTTATATGCAGTGCAGGTGAGCAAGCACAGGTAGACAGATAAGAGAATTGAGTTACGTACACAACAAGCCTTGGCTTCAATGCTTTTTTTTTATTATATTGCTACGGATACTTCAGTACCAGTCAGCACTGAACATTAACATTCAATAATGTTAAATACTTCGATATTGCACTATTTTTTTTTTTTTGTTAAATGGTTGCTTCAGGTGACATTGCCATTTTTTTTTATAAAAAAAAATTTCGCTTTTGGCATTTCTTATTTAAATTACAGGGAAAAAAATATTTATAAGTAATTCTATGGCAATGAGAAAAATCACCTTCATTTATCATCAGTGCTAAAAAACGACGACTTTGTGTAGTAGGTGTGTTTTGGAGAGACAAGTTTTAAGTTCGCGTCAAGGCGAGCACTCTTCACGTACATACAACAAAAAAAAAACAATAAACCCACTTTAATCATGTGCTAAAATAAAATAATAATAAACGAAAAAAAAAAAATTCGTTAAGTTTCGAACAAATCGAAAACACGTGAGCGAAGCGTGTACCTGGGTTTTATTATAATAACGAAAGCGTGTAAAAATTGGTTCTAATGAAAATGTCGTATGGGATCAAGTGCCATTAAACCCCGAAACCGGTTACGGTAGAAGAATTACGGATAAATTAATTTATTAATTTAAAACCATTTGGGAACCATTTTTTTTGTTGTTGTGGTAGACTCGTTTTTCGTTAATCCGGACGATAAGGTTTCGCGATTCCATGAATCCCGCTCGCACACGGTATCAGACGGTGTGTAAAGGTGGAACAAAAATTATGTTTGTTCTATAGAGAGGAGACCTCGAAAATGAGAGCCGTAAATTCGTGGCTCCGGTTTGAAGCGATTTTGTAATTATATTTGTGGTCGATTTGTACTATAATTACGTTGTCACTTGAGGCGCCCTTTGGCTGTTCATTGACTTGGAATGGGTTTTTTTTTTGGGAATAATTTATCTCACGAGATTTGAATTGATTTTTTTTTTAAATTAGAGGTTAATGAAATTCGGATTTATAATAAATTAGAACTAGTTCTTTTCTTCCTTCCTTTCAACAAAACGTAATCACTATATATAAAACTTTTTTGTAGTCGTTTGTTGTAATAATAACAAATAAATAAATGAGCAATGTTTAAAACTTGTTATAATTATGTAAAAATACCAGTATGTATAACTAGTACCAATTAATTATTATGTCGATCCAGAAAGCTCAACATTGCTGTGCCGAGAAATAACATAGCCTAATGGGGATTATGAAATATATTCTGACAAGCTCGTGTTAGTACTCTCCTTTATAAATTGAGCTGTAGCAACCGCGTATAGTCTGGACTCTTTAAAATTGTGACCTTGTGGAAAATGTATGCAAAAGTGTGTGGTGGAAGCTCTGAAATTTACAATTTTGGACATAATGACCAAAACCTAAAGCTGGACCGACACAGAATTTTGCGTTGTATCAAACCTATAGCTCTAACTATAATGGTTTTACCATATCTTAAGATACCTTAAGATTTTTTACGTTAGTATGAAATGTCAAAGTACCGACTATAATGGACTTAAGCAATCTTTTGTTAACTTTTCGAATCTTTCGTAAAGCATTAAAAGTACGGTAACGGGCGTACAAAACTGAAGCAATCATAACCAAAGTGTCGTTTTCTTTAGTGTTTATATTTGTTGAAAACGTTTTATTAAAAAATGGATGATTTGGAATTATTAAATAACTAGCTGGGACCCGGCGCGCCTATGCTGCACCCATAAGCCAATAGGAGTAATCAGTTGATATGAATTTTAACAAACAGTAGGAGAGTTTGCAAAAAAGGCAATTTTTTGGTATTTTTGATTCCAAATAACAAAATGTGAAACTATTAGGCAAATTCGTCGGCCATATTGGCGCGGCCATTTTGAATTTATAAGTTCTGATCATAAATTCGTTATTTGCTAGCTTAAAAAAACCCCAGATATCGATTTTCATTGGAATCGGAACACAATTGGCAAATTCGTCGGCCATATTGGCGCGGCCATTTTTATTTTATAAGTTCTGATCATAAATTCGTTATTTGCTAGCTTAAAAAACCCCAGATATCGATTTTCATTGGAATCGGAACACAATTGGCAAATTCGCCGGCCATATTGGCGCGGCCATTTGGAATTTATAAGTTCTGATCACAAATTCGTGATTTGCAACTTTAAGAACTGTTTGTTTTGCGAGGGCGCGTTTCGCTTCTTTTTTTTCTTTTGTACCAAAAATTTTCTCTGCAATTACCTTTTTTCTATTTTCCTTGGGCGCCATCTACCGGAGCGTATTTGCGCCATGCGGTTTACCGAGATTTAGTTAAAACGCACATTCTGTGAAAGTTTCAGCTCAATCGGTCGTCTAGTTTTTGAGTTTTAGTGTCACATTACAAACCAACAGACATTCATTTTTATATATAAAGATTTAGCGTCATTGGTAAAATTAGTAAAATTGGTAAAATTAGAAGATGAAATTTACTTGTCAAATTTGACAACCTTAAGATTATTAAGGTCAATTTTAGTTGAACTTAAGATCCATTAAGATTTGACAGTTTTTGACAGTTCTTAATCAATCTTACAGCAACGTAAACGAAAAATCGTATGGCGCCTTAAGGCCATTGTAGTTGAGGCTTATATGACAGGCTGATACTATCGAAACCAATGGACGGAGAGCTCTCTGCAAAAAACGTGACCTATCGAGAAACAGTTTCAAACTAAAACCAAATTAAAGTGTGAACATTTTTATACTAGAAAATACAGGTGTGCCAGGTCTGGGCCGGTGCTAAGTGCCTGGCACACCACCTTCGATCATTCGGTTAGATGAATTGTTTGCATTAATGTGTGTTTTTTTAACTTTTTTCATTTTTCTGTTCCCGTTAATACTCATTACCTGGAAAAGTATAGGTGCTAAACCATTCTTGTGTATGGAACTATTTTAGAGAATGGTTTAGTGCATCAGAAACTTAAGAAAAAAAGTACCGTTAATAATGCATTTTTTTCTGATAAAAATGATAAAAAGCCAAAATTTTTGTAAGGCTCAGATGGAAAATATCGAAAAGTCTCCTAAATGGAATCCCTAAAGTTTCCGTTCTTTATATAGCAAATAAAAAATACACAATTCCCTAAAAAACAAGCCCAATTATGTTGCTCTACGATAAGCGGTATAGGAGCAATTAACGTTTAAGTAGTAAAAAAACCCTAACATAAAAGGTGGAGTGCCAGGCACTTAGCACCGGCCGGCCCTTACCTGGCACACCTGTGTTTTCTAATATAAAAATGTTCACACTTTAATTTGATTATAGTTTGAAACTGTTTCTCGATAGGTCACGGAGTGCCCCCAAAAATTTTCCGGATAAAACGCACATTCCAAACTTGTTCACCACTTACGCCCCGGTACACCAAGATTTTTTTTATGGTTTCTATGAATGCTATAACTTTTCAAAAACATTTCATCCTGTTTCTCGATAGGTCACGTTTTTTGCAGCCACCTGTTTAGTCCAATAAATATGTCGAAAAAAAAGCTTTCGTAATGCTGAAAATACCGCACGCGATTTTTTTTACCAAATGATTTTATATATTTTTATAAGCTTAAATTCAAAATGGCGTCATCCCCATGCTAAACTTGCAGTGAAGGGAAACGGGTTTAATTCTATATCTCAGAAACTATGCATTTTACGACAAAAATGTATATTATATTTTTTGTAGATAAATAAGTGATTTAACTTTTTTGTTTAGAAGTTTTTTTTATAAACACAATATCTACGGAGAAATAGTGCTTCAAACTTCATATATCATTTTATTTGCACTATATTTCGTTAATGGTTAATTCTACATGAAAAAATGAAAAAAAAACGTCACAGAGCGCCACGACACACTACAACACAATAGTATTATTCCGGCTTAAAGTATTAATGCTAGAATAATAATGTTTAAATTAAAATTTCTACAGAATTTTATAACAAAAAAATTTGTTGGTATAACTTTTCGTCGTAAATTAATAGTTGACGAGATATTTGTAAAAAAACATTCTTACTAAACGTTTAATGTGTAATAAATCTATAAATATCAGCTTTACAGAAAAGAGTTTAAAACAAAAAATGTGGGCAATAAAACTGCGCACAAAAAACCTTATAATCAGTTTTGCAATAAAACGTGTAATTAAAAAGATATTGGCAAAAAACTACTTTTGAATTTACCTTTTTCGACACTTTTGAATTTACCTTTTTCAATCACTTTAATTTTTTAGTATTTGATAGAGCTCCTCATTAATAATCTGCATTGCCCGTCAAAAAAAAAATTGTTTATTGCTAATTAACAAAAAAAAAAATATGTCGAATAAGTGCAATTTTCAAAATGCTCCTGGACGCTCAAATTTTTACTTCTTCCTACTAATTTTTACTTCTTTTTTTCAAACTGTTCAAAATTCAATTGTCTTCGAGAATTATGGACGGATTTTTTTTTAAATATTAACAAACAAAAGTTATAGCCAATAATGTACAAAAAAACAGAAAAATGCTGAAAAAATGCAGAAAAATCGAGTTTTTTTCACTTTATTGTTTATAACTTTTGAAAAAACTGTTGTACTTAAAATTCGTACGTAATTTTTGAAGACAATTTAATTGTGAACAGATTGAAAAAAATTAGAAGTAAATCAATTAAAAATTGAGCGCCCAGGAGCATTTTGAATTTATAAAATCGATAAAAATAAATTTTCGAGAAAAACGAATTTAAAGTTTTATTTCAAGTTTACACACTCTGCCAAAAAGCATTCCGTCTATTCGGTCACTGCCGCGCATTATTATTAATTTCATCGACTTTCACAATGAACTTGGGAAAAACTAAAAAACAGCATGAAAGAGGAAAGTTCAAAGTATGTATGCAAAAAACGAAAAAAAAATTGATTTTTGAAATTTTCGTCATTTTTCACTTGCCAGTCCCCTTAAAGCGCTATAACTGTTGCAATATTAGCCCTACGTGAAAAATGATTATAACAAAAATTATAGATAATCGTGTGTTCTATAAGTCGTACGCAGGATTTTTTCATCTAGAATTAACCATTAACGAAATATAGTGCAAAGAAATTGATATATAAGTACCTATTTATTGGACTACTTGGACTACAAGGTAATGAGTATAAATTTTGGGTCTGTACTCAAAAACCACGGTTATACCATATGGTACTATTGTGGTTTCGAATCTGCCTCTGCAGCATGGTATATACATTTGGAAGTAGCTCCAGACCCAATTTCTAGTGGCGAAATTAAAAGGAAAATTATTTTTTTTACAAGGAATCACTTTTCCAAAATTTTAAGTCGAATTTGACCAGTTAATACTATAAATGGTAGTAGTATACTGGATGTAAGGAATTTCAGAGGAGCAAATGTGGACACTGATCACTACTTAGTTGTTGGGAAAAAACTAGCGCATTATCATTGAATGGCCGATTACAACAGACGAAAGCTTGAAGAAATAAATAGAATAACCTGCGATGGTTCGGATACATTGTAC
Source organism: Thereva nobilitata (assembly GCA_963855945.1). Classification (NCBI taxonomy): domain Eukaryota; kingdom Metazoa; phylum Arthropoda; class Insecta; order Diptera; family Therevidae; genus Thereva; species Thereva nobilitata. Next base: position 96,728,641 of record OY979698.1, read on the forward strand.
GAGCTCCGAAACAAGGAATGCTAGCCAGGGTTTTCAATGTTAGATCATGAGGAAAGAGCCGTAGGACGGCCAAGGAATAGGTAGATGGATGAAGTACTACAGGTTATACCAAAACTTCGTATACGGAACTGGAGAGAATTAACAAGATGTAGAGACGACTGGAAGCAGAGACTTCAAGAGGCCCGAGTCCTACGAGATTTAAGAAGAAGAATTTTATGTTATAATAGGAAAGTCAAAGTGTCAGTTCAAGTAAAATTGAATAAATTTTGAAATCAAGTGAAACGAAAACGAAACTTGAATTTCAAGTAAATTTCAAGTCAAGAATTCAAGAAATCATGTAAAAGTACTGTTTGGCCTAGGGTCAGGGGCGGCGCTTTCATAGGTGCGAATGGTGCACTTGCACCGGGCGCAATTGGAGGGGGCGCAATTTCGGAAGTGAGAGATTTAAAAAAAATTAAATCTGTGAGAAAAAATTGTTCTAATGCAAGAAAAGCTAGATTTCAGCTTCGAGATTATCATAAAATTTTACTCAAAAAAATTTTACTCGAGATTTTACTCAAAAAGTGAAGGAATAGAACTTCGTCTTCGAGAATCAGAAGTAAAGATTCAGGAGAATAATCCGCACAAGTGAGAGAAAAATCCCTGGGTCATTTATACTGCACTTGCACCGGGCGCAATTGGACGGGGGTGAAATTTCGGAGGTGAGAGATTTAAAAAAAATTTAAATCTTTGAGAAAAAAAATTGTTCTAATGCAAGAAAAGATAGATTTCAGCTTCAAGATTTTCATAAAATTTTACTCAAAAAAATTTTACTCGAGATTTTACTCAAAAAGTGAAGGAATAGAACTTCGTCTTCGAGAATCAGAAGTAAAGAATCAGGAGAAAAATCCGCCAAGTGAGAGAAAAATCCCTGGGTCATTTATACTGCACTTGCACCGGGCGCAATTGGACGGGGTCGCAATTTCGGAAGTGAGAGATTTAAAAAAAAAATTAAATGTTGGAGAAAAAAAATTGTTCTAATGCAAGAAAAGCTAGATTTCAGCTTCGAAATTTTCATAAAATTTTACTCAAAAAAATTTTTCGCTCGAGATTTTACTCAAAAAGTGAAGGAATAGAACTTCATCTTCGAGAATCAGAAGTAAAGATCCAGGAGAATAATCCGCCAAGTGAGAGAAAAATCCCTGAGTCATTTATATTTAAAAAAAAAACTTATACTGCCGTTGCACCGGGCGCAATTGGACGGGGCGCAATTTCGGAAGTGAGAAATTTAAAAAAAAAATCTTTGAGAAAAAAAATTGTTCTAATGCAAGAAAAGCTAGATTTCAGCTTCGAGATTATCATAAAATTTTACTCAAAACAATTTTGCTCGAGATTTTACTCAAAAAGTGAAGGAATAGAACTTCGTCTTCGAGAATCAGAAGTAAAAATTCAGGAGAAAAATCCCTGAGTCATTTATACTTCGCTGTAGCGATGGGGCGCAATATGGTAGGCTGCACCGGGCGCAAAGAACCCAAGCGCCGGCCCGGGTTGCCCTGTATAGTTCAACATATTCCCTTCTTATATGTGAAAGCTTCTGGTTTTTGAAAGACAATGTTTGAAGGCGTGCTTAAAATTTTACACACCCAAAACTGGCTTCACTAATAATAATGATGGGGAATTGCAGGATAAGGAAGACAGATAAGAATTATTGTAAAGGTAAAAAAAGTGAGAAGGCGAAAAATCATGACGTCGCCTGGACTACTTGGGCGTCTACCATCCCAAAGGCATGTGGTTCGAGTCCAGGTGAGGTCATGATTTTTTTAACTCCTAGGCTAAGAGGTCCTAAATACATAGAAATTATGTATTCGTCCTAAAAAACAAAAAACATTTAATTATTAGCTCAGAACTGTGGTTGGACCTAGTTCTAATCTTTATTCTGGTAATAAAGTTAGATGTAAGCTAGATTAGGTTAATGGCGCGAGTTTCCATGAACTTTTGAGGTTTCCCCTTACTCATGTTCAAGTTCATGGAAACTCTTCTCAAAGACTTGTTACTAATGCCCAAAGACATGAATTGAAAAAGATTTTAAGTTAGTTCAAAAATCCCATTCATCTTGACCTTCTTGTCTTATTGTTCAAGGCTGATCCTATCTCATAGTTATTGATGTGTACATTCCTCTATCATTGCTATACCTATTTCCAGTCTCAATCAAATATTTTGTTACTAACAAGTTTTGTTACTTTAAGTGTAATAAGAAAAAAAAACAAATGGATTTTATTCATACTTGAATTTTGTCTGCAAAGACTGAAATGAATATTGTGTGATGTCAATCCAACAGAAATATTTGCATACAAATGTGAAAAAATGTTTCAATGGAATAAAAATGCTTTTTCTATATTGATTTTATTTTTAATTATAAAAATTAAATTTGCAGAATTTTTTTTTAAATTAAATGTATTTTAAAAAAATATTGAGAATATTGAAAATTCGTTATAGTCGTAGTAAAGAGTAGTATAGTAGTACAGATAAATAACAAAGTTTCGTTAAAAGTTTCTGAATGAAATTTTAATGTTTCTCCATAAATAAAACTAGAGTTCAGTCTTAAGTAATAATTTATGTGAAATATTTTTTTTGTTAATTCCGTAATACACCACCGCAATTATGAATAAATTCCTTCATTTAATTAATTTTTGTGATTGAATTATTTAAGAATGTGTCGAGAAAAATTTATGAGATCCTTTCAAGCAGCTTCATAAAATTCATTTATTTCTATGATCTAATTTAATAATATTCAACCGCAACCGCACACAGCCAATAAAAATTTATCGTAGAGGTTCACCTAATCATTAGCAGATTAGTTTTTGGTTTTTTTTTTGTTGAATAGAAATCTGCGAAGACGTCTGCCGCCAGCGATAATAGACTTGCTATCACCCTGACTTCTTATATACGTACATACAATAGTATAGTGATAAGAAATCCCGAAACAGTTATTAAAATGATTTTTTTTAATATTATTAAAAGCAAGAGTTGTGAACAGCAAAACAAACTTATGTAAGAGTTGTTACTTATAAAAAAAAAATTATTAATATTGTAATAAAAATACCAGAACCCACACAGAGGTTCTACAAAAAAAAATTTGCAATGAGGTGATTAAATAATTATGATATTCGTCATAAGTGCAAGTCGCAGGTTAATCACTAAATTGGGGCCTGTTCTGTTCTTAATTAATCAGAATTATTTTTTTTTGATATCGAAGGTCGTTTTTTTCGAGGTTTTTTGTTAACTAGCGTCAACATTAGCGCTTTACTTGTAAACTAATTAACTGAAGTTAATAGAACTTTTGTACAAAATTATTAATGAATAATGAATGTTAATTGTATTTTTTTTAGGAACAATTGAAATTTTTAACACGGCGTTGATAACAAAGAAATAAATGAGGTAGAAATGTGTGGTAATTTTTTTCACGTGTTAAGCCCGGTATGCAAGACTCAAGAAATTTGCTCAAGAAAACTTCTGCATTTATTTCCCTAAGAAAAAATGACAGCAGTTCAGAAATTTTGACAGTTACTTATTTTCATTGCAGACATTAAATAAATTGTTTTATGATTGCTTGGAATTAATGAAATTGTTTTAATTAGTGAAGAATTAAAAAAGAATTTAAAAAATCTGAATAAAAAACAAGAATATGTAAGTTTTTCCATTGCTGACAGTTACTTTCAATTTTAAAAACTACCTGAGACGTCAAGACCTCATGAATCGTTAAAATTTCTTAAGGAAATAAATGAATCGACACTTATTTCTGGAGGAAAAACTAAAATTTTATCAAAAGCGACATCTGCGTGTCACTAAAAAACATGATATTTCTGGTGTGAATTTCTTGACTCTGGCATACCGGTTACAGAAATCGCTCCAGAAAATATTACTGAGCGATTTCTTGACCATTTTTTTTGCATAGTTTTTAGATAGGCAAAGAAATTTCTTGAGCCTTGCATACCGGGCTTTAAGTACAAAATCTCAGTAGTGTTGCCACAAATTTTTTTTCCGGGGAGGGTAGGGTTGTTATAAAATTCTATGGAAAAATTGTCATTCAGCGGATCTCTTTCTTCGGCCCAGTTTTCGTCTATGTCAATGCTGGTTGCTGGGTAGTAAAGCAATGTTGATTTTACTTTTGTACGATTAAGATACATATTGCCTGTATTTTCAAATCGTTCAGGCTAGTCTCATGTCCATTCTCATACAGACAGAGCCATGAGAAACACGTTTCCTACACTTCGGCCATTTCCTCCCGGTGTGCATGAGAGTCTTTGAAAACAGCATCAAGAACTGGTTGCAAGTCATTGTTAAGGTCGATTCACACACACATCGGTCACGTCACGTCTCAGTTACTTCAGTTCCGAGAAGAATTAGTCACAAAAAATATGCTTTCTTTGAAAGTTAATGGCACTGTCTACACTGAACCGCCGCCGTTCCGAATCAGTCACGTGAAGCTCATCGCCGTCACCGAACCGTCAATTTCAGATTTCTTCTGGACGATTTTTTCTGTTGTTTTTGACTGACGTGTTTTTTACTTTGTTTTTCGAAAGACTATAAAAATGGGTGACGAAAAATTAATTAAGGGGGTTCGTAAATAAATACCCCGTAATTTACGATTTACGAAATCCAAATTATGGATATTGCGTTCCAGAATGGCATTTGGAAAAAAATTGTGAACCCATTTTTCTTTTTAACTTCCCAGTAGGAAGTTATTGTAATCGGTCCGAAAATCGGATTCGAAATTTTCAATGTATTTACACGTTTCAAGGTCCCAATAGCATTTTAAGCAAAAATTTGAGAAGAAATATGTGTGTGTGTGCGTACGTATGTGGTCATTTTTTCCTGCACGATTTCGCACGAACCGAAAAAGATATCGACTTCGTTCAGGTGCCGTTCGAAGCGTATTAAAGGACATATGAATTGAAAAGATTTTCATAAAAATCGGCCGAGCCGTTTTTTTGTTTGAACGACTTAAGTAATTTTTGTACCGGCACGATTTCGCGAGAACCAAAAAAAATTTCGACTTCGTTAAGGTGCCGTTCGAAGCGTATTAAAGGACATATGAATTGAAAAGATTTTCATAAAAATCGGTCGAGCCGTTTTTTTGTTTGAACGACTTAAGTGATTTTTGTACCGGCACGATTTCGCGAGAACCAAAAAAGATTTCGACTTCGTTAAGGTGCCGTTCGAAGCATGTTAAAGGACATATGATCTGAAAAGATTTTCATAAAAATCGGTCGAACCGTTTTTTTGTTTGAACGACGTTAGTGATTTTTGTACCAGCACGATTTCGCGCGAACCAAAAAAGATACCGACTTCGTTAAGATTCCGTTCAAAGCGTGTTAAAGGAAGTATGATCTGAAAAGATTTTCATAAAAATCGTTCGAGTCGTTTTTTTGTTTGAACGAATACTGGGAAGTTAATCTTGTGGACCGAAAGGGTCAAAAGCCACATTCCAACTAGTTTTCTTCTGCTGTTGTTCCTCTTCCTCATCCAAAATTAAAGCTATAATAGCCAAATCCTGATTCAAAAACTCCATCAAAAAAATAGGAATAGATATGACACACTTGATAGAAAAAAAATGACTGAATGGAGTAAAAAAACTGACGGACGTGACATATGTGAAACAGTCATCATTTTGACTGAGCCTGAACGGCGGCATTTCTGATTCGTAACAGTTACTGAACTGTGACGTAACTGAAGTGTGTGAATCGACCTTTATTCTGCAGGACTTTAAGAAGTTTCAGTTTCCCCTAATTAAACAAGCAGAAGTGTTGTAATAACCACTCATGGCGTGTCGGAGCAATATATGTTTTGAAAGGGTTTTGTCAGCAGCAAAATGAGTATTGTAGACAGGTTGAGACATCTTTCCTTTTCCTGGTTTCAAAAAGAAGACATTCTTTATATCAGGCCAATCAAAATTACCAAAAGCTCTACATCTTCTCCTACCAATAGCTGTGTTCCAAAGTTCGAGCAAAGTTCTCGTAAGCAGTTGGCTTCTAAACTCGTAGCTACTTCTAAACAAAGGCATGAGTAGAAGACAACTGCTTGCGAGAACTTTGCTCAAATTTTGGAACACAGCTAATGTCACATATTCAAGTCAAGTCTGCATATTCAGTCGGTACAAAAGCCCTATACAAGCTTGATTTTGTTCCTTTCCTCATCCCGTGCTCATCGAAGAGTGTCAGAGTATAGTCCAGGCAAAAAAGGAAAAATAGAGGAAAAAATATATACCTACACAAATTCTGGCACAGTTGTAGAGGAAGGTATCGTTAACAACATACTAAAAGTGATGTTGAACGATCTGTGAATATTGCTGAGATTTCATGGGTCAGGCCAGGATTTGCTATAAAAAGCTTAGCGATCCTCACTTTGCTCTTTTCATGTATCGCCGATTTGGTGTCGAATCCGGAGAAGCTATGTAGAAGGAGGATCGTCTGGAAGCTGACAGAATTAAATTTGTCGAACCGAAAGCAATTTGGTCTACGCCTTTACACTTGCCGATATCCTTTGTGTCTTTTTTGGGGATTTTCAGGACATTTTCATTCATTGCCTATTTTTTGTATGAATTACAAAATACTAAAAAAAATGGAAATCCCCAAAAAAGGACACAGGAAATCGCCAAGTCCTGAATGATATTCATTTTGCCTGAGTAGGAAGCAGACATAAACTTAATAGGTTTACGGCAAAGGATACCGCAGAATCGCCCTATTTATACCTGAACGCATCCAATCGTCAGGCAACTTGATTTTTAACGATAAAAATAGTTTTGTTAAAAATTTACCATTTTCCTCCTTTCATATCTCCTTAAGTATTGATGTTAGCGAAAAAGTGTATAAAATCTTTTTTGTAGAAAATTTTATTTAGATTAATTTAGTTTCCTTTAATTTTTTCGCTAGAGGCTGTAGTTTTCGAGTTATTAACGAAAAACTGAAAAAAATCGACCTTTAGAGCCCCCCCCCCTCCGTTAACTCCACCGCCACCACCCGATATTTTTAGTACGTTGTTAGGGACATCTTCCTCTACAACTGTGCCAAAATTTGGGTAGGTATGTATTTTTTCCTCTATTGGGCATTTTTTCTGTCTTCGTAGTTCGTAACGTAACATTTTTTCCGAGTATAAATAATACTCGCCCTGCCTTATTCCTACATATCTTCTAAACGGAGTCACTCAAATTTTTGATCTTTATATCAAATTAAAGAATACACATTTACCTAAAAGATGAGCCTAATTTTGTTGCTTTACAATAATTAGTCTAGGAGTAATTGAGGTTTAAGTAAATTTTAAAAACATTAAAAAAATTTTTTCGTAAACACCCTGTATTTTAGTGGATAGCGGATGTAGCCCTCCTCTCTAGAACATTTTTTCTCCAAATACATCCAGGAATCATCCCTGAAAATATTAGCCACGTAGCCCAACAAAAGATTTATTGAGCGTCTGATGACCTTATACACGTCGGGAATGAGTGCATATGAGTATTGTAAATCTTTAAAACGGCGATATCTCATGAATGGCAAATCGTACGGGAAAATGTATAATATCTTTTTTTGTAGATAATCGCATAATCTACAAACTTTGTAAATACTATTTTATGATAACACTTACTGTTTAAGAGGTATTAGTCAAAAACGGAATAGGGGGTGGTTTTTTGAGGGGCCAAAAATCGATTTTCTCGAAAAGGGGCGCTTAAGTTTTGACTCAAAATGTCTTCTTTTAAGTAAAAGAACATAGTCCAACAGAAAAATCCGGGTTACTTTTCGAGCTCATAAAAACTTACTTCAAGCTCACCGTGCGTTCAATTGCGTAGGTCAAGCAGCATTGGACGTGGTTAGTACTAAGTTGGGGGACCGCTTGGTGAAACGACACTCGCGTTTGGAATGGTCGATGCCGAAGGGTGTGCATTTCTTTTAGATGTTAATGCCTGTAGCGGAAGCATGCATATGCATACCTCTGACGAGTGTATTTTTAGAGTTTTGTGCGGAGCGTGCATATCTCTGGGAACGGACGATCCTCGTGGATTCTGCAGCTTATGTGCGCCAGTGTTGTCTCGCTTTTGTATAGTATCTCCGCTATAAAAATATACCTGTTTCTGACGTTGGGATTTCCACTATAGTAAAGTGCCGAGTCTCTCGGGAAATATTTTGCAGTACTGTCATCACTTGTATCCATCTTATCACAACGACTTCAGTTACTCTACGGCCCTGAGTGAAAACACCACTTGTCTTCATTGACTTCATTAGAGTTTGTTTAATCTCTACATCACTCTAGGTGCCGCCATACCTCAGTTTCTCACTCCTACAAATCCACAAATTAAAAACCTTTAATAATGAATTAGAGTTTTGGAGTGGAAAAAATATGTTGGTGCAAAGACAGTCGAAATACGCCAATTTTCAACTAGCGCTGTAGCCTGAATGGGTTAGTCGGAGAAAAAAACCGTAGAAAATTTTATGTACTTTTATTTTGAACTGCCCGCGTGCGTTGCAACGCCTTTTACCAAAAAAAAAACTTATGTGCGCCCAGTCCGGGATAGGAAAAAGGTTTAATGAAAAAAAAGAACAAATCTGCGAAACATTTGGGTACATATAATTCGATTGTGGAATAATTTCTCGCAGTCAGTATTTCCGAGCTCCTACAACATCCAAGAGTACAAGCGCAGGGTTCAGCCACCTTCTTTAACGATTATTTGCGGAGATTGCAAACCGTAATCTCCACAGTATATCCGCAAATTGAAAGAACAATCTCTCACAGTGACAGCATTTCATTCGCGTTCCTTCGATTATCGAATCATGCTTTCGGTCTGATCCGATAGTCGAATCAGAGTCAAAAAGTATCCTAAACGCCTAAGAATATACTGAATCATCCCGTGAAAGTCCTAAAATCGGGTTAGCCGTTTCCGAGCTTTAGGGTTTACAATTGGAATGATAAAAAAATGTTTCACTCCCTTTCCTCCGACTATCGGATCAAGTTTTCCGCCTCAACCAATCGAGTCCGGGATAAGCCCGGACAAATATATAGAATTTATTTTGTTTTAATATCATGTGAATAACCATATAAGCTTAGAAAATGGCAATTATGTATAGAAGATAAGCATGTGGTAAACCGCTATAACACTATACATATTACAACAAACTGAACCGAAAAGTGTTCCTTTTATCAGAAGATTCATAAATTTCTTTAGTTTTTGTGTAAATTTCTTTAGTTTTGTTGCAACGATATCATGACGATCAGAAGGTAAGTGTCCAGTAGACAGCACTCAGCTTATTTTATCCCACTTATGATTGGTATTGAATGTTATAAATAGATCGGTACGTCCAGATATTTTTACATAACAGACTGCATCGTGGGTGCCCTCGTGCATACAGCGAGGTGCATACAGCGAGGGTGGTAAAATTACTTACCTTAAGAACAATATTTAAATATCCATTGTTGCCTTAGTAAATAGGCGAACCTAAATGTTTAGATAAAATGTGTTCACTTGCTTTCCTTCGATTATCTGTCCAAGTTTTCGGTCTAATCCGATAGTCGGACACGATAGTCGAAACCGATAATCGGATCCAATAGTCGGAACCGAGTAAAAAATAGCCTAAAACATGCCCCTGAATCTTCCAGTGAAAGTCGTATAGAAATCGGAATAGCCGTTTCTGAGATTAGCTCGGAGAAACAGACAGAGATACAGACATACAGGCAGACAAAAATTTTAAAAATACTCGATTTTGTTTTAATATTATGTAAATAACCATATGAACTTAAAAAATAACAATTATTTTGAAATCACAGACAGACACTCCAATTATATTTACATATATAGAAGAAAATAGAGAGAACATTTAAGGAAAGTTGATAGTTTATGAGTTACTTATAAAAAAACAAAAAAAATCGTTTTTTTAACTTTTTTAACCTCCAACGTTTTGGTACCTCGTGCAAGATCTTGAATATCAATGCTTCAGAAAAGGTACGTGAAAGCTATAAAATATTGTTTATTCAAGTCTTGGATCACATGTTTGCTTTCTGACATCAGCATTTTTTTTTGTAAAATAAGCGTATACAATTTTGTTTTTATATTGTAAATAGGATCAGAATGAGATTGCAGGTGAAATAAACTGAGTCACATATCAAATAAATTCTCTAAACTTTTTAAAATAAAAAAAAATACAAAAACTGACTAGCGAAATAATATAGTAGAATTAATTCTCTAGTATGGCTCAATGCATCCAGAACTCTTTTGTCTTAACAAAAAAAAAGAAAAAAAAAACCTTTATTTGACATCAATATAACATCAGACATCCAAAATGCCTTATATATATGATAATAGAATTTGCTAGTCTCTTTCTCTATATTATAATCTTATCGCAAGTTTAGTAGAGATAACAGAATGTGTATAAAATGAAGAAGATTGTAATCTAAACGTGTTACCAATTTATCTTCTTGCCAAATGAAATTATTTTCAGTTTTTTTTTTGTTTCGAGTTTTAAATTTGTTTTTGCACATATGGTATGCACCTATAGCAACAAAGTGATGATTATGTAAAAAAGCATGATCAATTTTTGATCGTGATCTTTTTAATCCGGGCTTATACTTCCAAAAAAAAAAAAACATTACTAAGAAATATTAAAGCGAAAACAAAAATGACGCTAGTAATAACCGAAAAACTTGCATAACGTGTCTGTGTTGAAGATATTGCAGCAAAAACCGAAAGATTTTTCTTTCATCTTTTATGATTTTGGTAAAAAAAAAAATAAAAAAAAAATAATAAAAAAAAAAATAAAAAAAAATAAAAAAAAAACTCTAGTCTAGTTTTTATAAATATATCACAAATTATGGCGGAAATTTTTAGTGCATTTGTGTGTGTTTATATAAATTATAAAATTAAAAAAAACCGCCAAAATTTTTTTTAGGACGTTTAGTTTGAAATTTAATAAAGAGAAAAATAAAAATAATTTTATATTTTTGTGTTATACTTACACCAACTACTTGGTGTCCTTCCAAAGATAGTTCCATCGCTAGGATTAAATATTAAGTGCTTCAATGGCACACTCTCCTTCGGCTGCGGAAAATTATATTCCAATGTGTTGAACGTGCCGTTCTTCTCCTTAAGGTTGCTCATATTTACTAAGCTTTATGGCCTTTTTTTTAAAAAAATTTTTTTATATGCACAATGAAAAGGAACTTTTGTCAATTATTATTAACAAATACAACAACAAAAAAAAATCACTTTTCCTTTTTCAAAAGTTTTTTTTTAGGTACCAAAGTAGCAACAAATTTTTTTTTCGATATTTATTAATTATGTTAACTGCAATTTAGTGTGTGTGTGCGCCGCGTGTATTTGCCAAAAAAAGAAAGCTAATACTCGCCAAAAAAAAAATTTTTTGTTTACAAAAAGCCTCGAAAAAGGGAAAAATAAAAATTTATTTATTCCGTGGAGCACTAAGTTTCCCTTGACACACCGAAAAAAATGACAACTAAAAAAAAAATTCACACTTTACTTTTTCAGAATTTACTTTTAAAAGCGCGAATTTTTGTTTTATTTTTTTTTAGTACACTTTTCTCGCTTAAGTCCACTTGGACGATCGGCGGTGTAGTGGGCGGGATAAATAAAGCCTTTTTGTATTTATATTTTAGTCCCTCTCGAGTGAGTATTTTTAAACTAGTTTTATTCTTAGTCGAAGCCGTTTAAACACCAAAGAATCCAAAGAACACCAACAACAACAACAACAGAAAAAAAAACAGACGAACGAAGGAAACTCAAAACACTTAACTCTGGACTAAATATTAAAATAAATCGGCGAGATATATGGGGGAGAGGCGTCTCTGAATTTGTATGGTCGCAATTCGAACCTATGCCCACAAACTCCGATCACTGACTGTCGGAGTGACTAACTGGATTCAGTAAACTTAGCCCCGTTCTAGCTGAAAGCACCACCACCGCACTACGTCGGATTCGGATACTACTCCACGAAGTATCAAGCATATCAGCCTGTCCACCACATGTCGAGCTCGTGGCATCTATCTCTGTATAGCAGAGCAGCAAAGTCGTATTTTGTGATGGTTCTGTTTTTTTTTTAAAAGATTTCACATAGCAAGAACGTTGGCTCACAGAAGAGGGACGCCATCAACGTGGTCATCATGGTTATATCACATCCCCTCATGACTCTGGGGCTTCGCACTATACTCCGAAGGGGGCAATCATCGACAGCAACTGGTAACCTGTAGAGTTTCTGCTGAATAGACCTTTCTTCTTCCATCCGGGGAGCATCAATGGTGGTATCTTCTTGGAAAAGGAGACCGACTAGTAAAGTATGGGGATTTTCGGGGAAACCCAATGCTTTTCTGTGAAACGTGCTGCACAAGTGCAATTCCTTGGTTATTTTTTTGTATTTTGGCGGCTTCGAAGAAACAAGTTATAACATCAGTTTGGACTAGGTTGATTGCATCGAATGGACAGGTAATCAAGATTTCTAAAAAATTTCCAAACTTGCTTAGTGTGAGTTTTTGTTAGTCTGGCGGTAGTCTAATTCGAGACAGACGGGGAAATTCTTTTTTTAAATCGACAAAAAGCTTAAGTTCAACATCAATGAACGTTTCACTCGCTTTACTTTTCAAGTAACAATAGATCTATGTTCGGCGACTGCTCTATCTCAGAAAACTCCCAAGGGTCATGAATGCATTTAATCAATTCCCACTTAAACTTCACTTTGATCCCTACCTTGGCCTATCAATGACCTAGGAGTTGGTCAACGCATTGAATCGTGTATCATAATCCTTGTGTTTTTTTTTCTGAACTGGAGCAGTCGCCGAACAGACCTATTGTTATCTGAAACAGAAGTAATGTGTCAAAGTGAAAAGCAAGCTAAAATCAATTACATGCTTCGCTTAACTTACTTAACAGTTTTTTTTTGAGTGTGATATGGTAAATTAGTAGAGGGAAATTAAACAAAAAAAAGCGAAGTTATGATGTAGTTGGGAAGTTGGATTTTTTTGTTTTTTTTCTTTACATATGTTAAGATAAAGCGAAAAAAAATGTCTGCAAAATCGGTCCTGTGCTGCATGAGAAAATTGCATAAATGTCCATTTTTGATGCATTTTGAGTGCATTGCCACACTATTTTTTTAATTTCTCCAGTTCTGTTGGTCGTAGAACAATAAAAAAAAAATTGGAAAATACTCGTGAATGAATAAACTATCGAATTGATTCGGTATAAATACTTTAAAAATGAATCCTAACCTCAAAAAACCAAAATGTATGAAATTTTGTTTTATTTTACTAAAAATGCAATAAATGACGGGAAAAAGGTCGCATTTTGATAAAAATTGGAGAAAAGATGTACTTTGGTGCTATAAATACGTGGTTGAAATTTCAAAAAAACAATCTCGATTTTTACGGCAACAATTGGCAGTTTTCGAAAAAAATTTAAAATTGCCGCCATTTTATGCCAAATCATCGTACGGTAAAATATTTTTTTTAAATTGTAGGTTTTTTTATGTACTTTCTTGTGAGCATACGCAATACTTCGTTACTTTATTTGAAATGCCCATTTTAGGCCTTTGAAAACACTAAAAAATTTCAATTTTTCAATTTTTTGCCTTTTGCTTACTATGAAAAGCTACTTGCCAACTATGAAAAAAAGGCAAAAAATTGAAAAATTGAAATTTTTTAGTGTCTTCAAAGGCCTAAAATGGGCATTTGAAATAAAGTAACGAAGTATTGCGTATGCTCACAAGAAAGTACATAAAAAAACGTACAATTTAAAAAAAAATATTTTACCGTACGATGATTTGGCATAAAATGGCGGCAATTTTAAATTTTTTTTTGAAAACTGCTAATTTTTGCCGTAAAAAGCGAAATTTTTTTTTCAACCACGTATTTATAGCACCAAAGTACATCTTTTCTCCAATTTTTATCAAAATCCGACCTTTTTCCCGTCATTTATTGCATTTTTAGTAAAATAAAACAAAATTTCATACATTTTGGTTTTTTGAGGTTAGGATTCATTTATAAAGTATTTATACCGAATCAGTTCGATAGTCTATTCATTCACGAGTATTTTCCAATTTTTTTTATTGTTCTACGACCAACAGAACTGGAGAAATTAAAAAAATAGTGTGGCAATGCACTCAAAATGCATCAAAAATGGACATTTATGCAATTTTCTCGTGCAGCACAGGAACGATTTTGCAGAAATTTTTTTTTTCGCTTTATCTTAACATATGTAAAGAAAAAAACAAAAAAATCCAACTTCCCAACTACATCACTATTAGGGAATCCAATCCCGCGAACGCGGGATCCCGCAAATGCGGGATCCCGCACCATTTTTGCAGGATCAGAAATGCGGGACTAGACATGCGTGATCCGCGGGATCTGCGGGATTTGAGCAGTAGAATGACCTGTTAAAAGACCCGGGACTAAGAGGAATAATAACAATATTGCAAAGTACCTATTAACAATTTATGTGCTGTGCGTGTATATGAACGTGATCAATGCCAAGTTACACTACGCTACGACAGGGGATTCTCCACGGGAATTGAGGGTACGGGGATTACCTTTGCGGTTAATTGTATTGTTTGTCAAACAAACTACTGAGTCAGTCAAACAAAGCATTCCGGCCAATTCTGAACTACGCTGGAATTGATTAGGCTGGAATTTTCTTACATCGGTAGCATAAACTCTGTTGGGGCCATATTTGGTTTCGAGTCGATATCGATTTCTGTCGATAAATAAAAATTGGCATTTGGCAAGACGATATCGACAACCTTATCGTGTCTATATGTGTGGATCAAGTCGTTTGACTTTTATTAAGGCCCGAATTCATCGACCTGGATATATTCTCGGTTATTTCTTATCCCGTACAATTCTACGGATATTTTTTGCTATTCACGGAAAGCAAATATACTACTTTAAAATTTTTATAGAATTACAAATTCATTCATATTGATTTAATATTTGAGCCGTTTTCTTTGAAAGTGGTGTAAGTTCACTTTATATGATATGGAGATATTTACAGGTTTGCGTTTGAATTGATTGAAAAATATTGGTATATGTTAATACACTCATTTTATGTTTTTTAAATATTAAATTGAGTTAATTTTATAATGAGATCGTTTTTAAAGTATTAATTAAAAGAAATTTATACTTTTGATGATCTCAAATGGACTTAGACAACTTTCAAAGTAAACAAAATATGAAAATCATACATTGATGAAATATTAAATATGGGATTTCAATTGAATCAAAGCAATTTTTTTATGAAATTTTTATGAAATTTTATTTAAGTTGAATTTTTGGGATGCGATGGATGGATATAAAGGTAGTAGTATTATATTTTAAAATTTTCGTGGTCTTCCAAGCGTGGGAGGTAAATCTAACTCCCCATTTTCATCAAATGAAGTTTTATACAGCATTGTATATGGTTTGTTTTTTAAAAACCTTATCCAACATATCTTCAGCCAAGTTACCTCTTCACCATAACTATTTTTTCCGTCTTTTTAGAACTAATTACTAAACTAGTAGTTTCGTCGAAACAAAATCATATCGTTTCATTTCATGTAAAATAAACTTTTTACGTTTTCGGTGTGATGGTATAATAATCTGCAGGAATAAACAGTAATTTTTTTCTTATTGACGTCTCGATAGTTCCAAAATCGGCATATTTTGAAAGTTGAGAATGTCCAGAAATTTATGTCTTTGCGGAAAGTGGCCTTACACCACTTTCAAAGTAATTATATTTGTAATTTCATTAACTAGCTAAATATATATTGACAAAATGAGAAAATTTTGAAGGAATTTTTTGGGAACTGTTTATAGATAAAAAGTACATAGCAGATAGCATTGAATGTTATGTTGTTAACTAACTTTTTGTCAAAAATAGACTTACACCACTTTCAAAGAAAACGGCTTGATACTTTATTTAATTTTTTTAATTTTCACTCACAGCTTTGTTCAATTTTGAAATTTCGAAACTTCAGAGGTTAGATATCGGCGGATAAACTTATTACCAGGTCGAACTGGTATTAACTTTATCCAAGCCCCGAAAATCGCGGTCGGTGAATACGAAATATCCACGATATTTATTATCCAGGTCGGTGAATACGGGCCTTAGAGAAAATCCACAAGCTTTTTATTTTATGAATAGACTCGAGAAACCAAATACGGCCCCGATAACGGAGAGTAATTTCGAAATTACAATTTATGCTACTATGTAATAAGATTCCAGCGGAATCAATTCCAGCATAGTTCAGAATTAGCCTGAATATTTTGTTTGACTGACTAAAGTATAGTTTGTTTGACATACAACACACTCTTATTTCATATAATACTTCATAAATTCATTAACATAATTACTTGAACAAAATCTATGATTTTTTTTGTAGTCCCGCAAATCCCGCGGATGCGCGGGATTGATGACCTCGATCCCGCGGGCTTGCGGGATTGAGATTTTGATGCGGGATTGGATTCCCTAATCACTATCATATGACAATTTCCCTCTACTAAATATTTTAAAGGAAAAATTAAAGTTATTATTATGATTATTTTTTTAATTATACTAAAAGTTAAAACAAATTCCAAGAAGTACAAGTTGTTGATTGCAGGAATTGTAGATGGATCGAGACTTGCATGGATTTTTTGGCTAACAGTTTAGATAAATTGCATATGACAACATATGATTTTTTCACATATTCTGTGATCATTTCCCGAGTAAAAATAATTTAGTTGGTTAATTTTCTTAGTAGCACGCACGCGTTCGCTGCTAGCGCGCATAGTGAACAAATATGGACGCCACAATAGTATGCACGCATCCCCCACAGGCACGAAAATCTAAAAATTCAGGCAGGAATATTTATAAATGCATCCACATTGGCATAAACCATTCCAAACGCGAGTGTTGTTTTACCAAGCAGTCCCCAGCTAAACACTAACCACTTCCAATGCTGCTTGACCTACGCAATCGACCTTTCTACTGAGTATGCTATTGGCACCCTTTATGGTGACCAAGATAATTGCCCCTTTTCTTCGTCTTCTACAATTTTTTAAAGCAATACAGGCGATTTCGTGCATCCCTGTGGCGGGAGCGTGGATCCGATGAGGAGTTGTAGCTTATCATTTGACGCTTCTGATGTGACATTTTTGCTTAACATTTTACTGCTGGCGCCATCTATTGGAAAACGAGTACGTACGGGAAAATAGCACAAATATATTACTTCGGTGAGTCTGGCCTGATTGACATTCAAGGCCTTTGATAATGTAGGTCATACCTTGCTCTGTTAGCTGAACTCTAAGCTATTGATATGCACTTAGTTGTGAAGAAGACTAATTCGGTCAAACAAGGTGGCGCTGTCGACAGTACAAAGGGCTTTCCCTGAGCTCTAGTCTTCCACATAAAAAAAAAAAGATCAAAAATAATTTTCGAAAAAAACAGTTTTTGAGTGATTTTTTTGCCAAAAAGTGATATCTCCAGCGGCCATGTTTTTATTTGTGATTCCGAAATTGTTTTCTTAAAAAGTCCCAAGGAAGGAGTGGTCCAATTTTCAGCCATTTTGGAATTTTATCTCCTTTCGTGCGTTTTTTTTTCCTAATTTCCCGGACTAACAAATACATGATGAGAATCGCAGTAAAATAGTTGAACAAAATTTTAAAATTTATTCTTATAATGTAACCTTTTTTCCAAACAATTTTTATACGCTTTATATTAGCTTGACCTGTATGTTATATGTTGTATGTTTCATGTAAACAAATCTTGCAACTTAATTTTGACCCACTTCCAGGTAACGGATCAACTTCAAATTTTGCGCATATGTATAGTTCGCGTGACAATGCAATCTGACCATTTTGTAAAAAAAATCAAGATGGCGGCCGAATTTTACAATTGTGCTTCCCGACCCCCGACATGGGTATCAAATGAAAGAGTATTACAAGTAGAATACAATTAGCTATGTGGCGTTATTCAAAATTCAAAATGGCTGCCAACAAAAAATGGCGGAATATCTTTTTCTTTACAACCCACTCGATATGGGTATCAAATGAAAGGAAATGACAAGTAGAATACTATTAGCTGTGTAGCGTCATTCAAAATGGCCGCCAATACAAAATGGCGGACTATATTTTTCTTTACAACACCCTCGGTATGGGTTTCAAATGAAAGAGTGTGACAATTACAATACTATTAACTGTGTGGCGTGATTCCAAATTCAAAATGGCGGTCAACACAAAATGGCGGTTTACCTTTTTCTTTACAACGCCCTCGGTATGGGTATCAAATGAAAGTGTACGACGAGTATAGTACAGTAAACTGTGTGAATTCTTCTTAAATCCAATATGGCGGTCACTACAAAATGTCGGAAGACATATAATAGACTAAAAAATAGAAAATAAAAAAACTAAAAAATACGCTTTGATTTTAAAATGAACTAAAAAGTAAAAAATAATTTTGAATGTAAAGTTTCTATTGCTCCACCCGGAATATGGAAACAACCTACCTTTCGAAATGTAAAAAAGCGTGGGCCGCTAGCGAAATGTTAATAAAATAAGAATATAGGAAGAGAGTCCCACGCTGTTTTACATTTCGAAAGGTAGGTCTTTTCAATATTCTGGCTGGAGCAATAGAAACTTTACATTCAAAATTATTTTTTACTTTTTAGGTATGCCCCTGAGGAAATCCCCTTTTTAAATGCTAGTCGGGTGGGGTTTAAAAAGTTATAAGTTATAATATATTTAGCTTTCGTATAAAAAGCCTTGCTTGTGTGCGGCCCTTCGACCACGTTCCTTCGTCGTCAGTGACCGAGACGGCCCTGCAACGTTCTGGAATGAAATATTTTGGGTGTGGATTTCCCCACCCAAGGCGGAAGTGCGTGTGCACTTTTCCTTCCATCCCCACGCACTCCGCCACCCCTGCTTGTCGGGATTGACACTGAGTGTCCTATACAGTATAGGCTATACCAGCACACCAGGTGTAGACCAAGTCAAGCGCTTGTTGAATGTTCATAGTTATACTTACTAGTTTATTTTATTTTACCTGAACTGCTGCCAGCACTGTACTTTGACAAATTTCAAAGCGTACATTGGCCCTTCGCAGACTTGTCCATAATTTCAAACCGGTTTTAATATGAGTTCAATAATACACTCGGAACTCACTTTTCTCCATCATTTTCGTGTAACGATTGTAATGCCTATGGAGTAGTGTGGGGTGCAAGCACAGCGAAGCATTTTTGCCGAGAACGAAAACATGCTTGTGTTAGTGTAATGGACGGTGAAACCAGAAAATGTTTGGGTGAACAAATGATGGAAAATGATGGAAGAAAAACTGTGTTCCCTGCGACCCCTTGCCTATAAAACCGTTTTTTGTTTTGATGTTATGGACAAGTGTGCGGAAGGCCATTGACCATATCGAGCATAATTTTCCTTTACTCTGCCTTAAACGCTTTGACATTTGCTTTTTCCGTCATAATAAAGCATTGATGTATCTGAAATGTCAAAGTATTCAAAGCGTACGTTGGATTTACACCTTTAGCACTTTTAATTTTAATTGTGTTAATTGATTTGTGAATATGTATCACATATATACACCTTACCTATACAATAACTATAGCCAAATCTATAGCGCAATTTCAAGTTTTTGTCGTTAGTATATCAGTTTAAGCACTTCAAAATAATTTTATCTAGAAGGTTGCCATAACATACATATTAGACGCATGCGGAAATTACTAAAATATATGAAATTTGTTTTAGCTAATCTTTGTATATAATCTGTTTAGATGATCAAGTCATATTATTCAAAGAAAATAATGACAATGACATTTTGCTAGAAATGAATTTATTTCAGGAAATTAAAAAATTTGAAATTAAGAGTGTGGTTCCAAATTTTGAACATGAAAAAGGCATAAATATCCTCTGAAATATGCTTCACATGCATACAATTAAAACAAGATTATTTATTCACCATCGACGCTTTAATATAAAAAAAAACCAAGCTGACTGCGCAGATAACGTTTACTACTTCGACCCTCGCCATGCACTTTGTAAAGCTTTTAAATTTCTTTGTGGCCCAATACAAACCCAAAGAAGTGTGCTAAAAAATTTTGTGATAAAAACCGAAACGAAAAATATCGAATTTCAACGATATCGCAGAGCACGATCAAGTCCCGCTCGATCATATCAACACACAACCAACCGCGCGTTATCAGTCGACAGTAGACGCTTTACGATTCTATACTTTCACAGAATTCCTAATTGGACGAGCGAATTGTGTTTTAATCCAGATTAGAACGGTTTTTGCAGGGGCATGGCGGTACCGCTTTAGTTTTTCAAAACACGTTCTGGAGGCACTTTTTTTTGTCCGTTTTGATTATCTAGTTTGTCAACAGTGCACTATCACGATTTTATCGATATATAGGTGGTTACTTTCCATTCAGTATAAGATCAGAAAAAAAAATTCTTCGATGTCGTTGATATGATAGCTATACGAAGACTCGAAAGAGATTGTATATATTTTAGACGCCACTAGATCGTCAAGTTGATGGCGGTACACAGACCTAACGCCGCCAGACTTTGAAAAATTTTCCTGTTGTAATCGCTTTAAACTGCTTCCAACAAAATGCCGCCCCGTCTCTCACCTGTGCGCTGTGTCGATAAGGAATTATGTAAATTGGGGAATAAGTAGAAAGGTGACGCGAAGAACATTTTCTGATTACGTTTAAAGCGGATTAAACTAGATCAACCCGACACGATCGCGCTTATTACAAGTTTTGTTTAGTTTTAGATTTCGTGAACTCCGATGAAATCTTTGTTTTGAAGGTTGTGCGCTTGCTTAATGTGTTTTATTTATTTGCACATTTAATCGCCAAGGGGATTCTTATTCCAACTTAAGAAAATACGTTTAGATATATTATTATTACCTGATCAAGTATTGTACAGTCTTACCTAGAAACGAATTTTTTTCACTTTTTTCTACTTACATTAGTTTAGTATAATTATTTTCTTAATGAAGACTTGTAAGAAAGCGAATTACGCTGTTTGTAGTACTTCACTTACGTCATGCCTGCGTTTTTTTTTTAATTTAATGAAAAAAATCGAATCCCATTACGAAAAAAAAAATAACACACTTAAGTCGTTCTCGTTTTCATTGCTGATTAATTATTATTGTATGAATCATAATCACCCTGAAATTCTCTGTCTGTATTTACACAAATGTAATCGAATCTGTTCGAAATTGAAAACTGGTGCCAATATATAAATTACGTTTTTTTCCATTCTTCAATTTCGAAGAACTTTTCACAAAATCCATGACAATAACAAACAATATAAACTTTTTAAAATCACAGTAAAACAGAGCAGTAAACCACATTATCTTTTGCTTATAAATTCTCAATTACTTTATTTACGCAATAGTAAAAGTGTGTGTTTTATTATAAATCAAACATATTAAGTGATTATCTGTCGGCCTTAGTTACAAGTTTATAGGCTCATGAAAAAACAGACAAATAATATTTATTTATATAATGGCAAAAGAAGATTCCAATTCGCTGATATTTATTTTGAAATTAATTAAATTTTTTGAAATGATAACATCATGATTTTTGAGTGACTGACTATAGACAGATATTCGCATGTTCCTGTTTGTATTTGTATTTCTGGGGTGGGCGCGTTCGGTAGCTTGTGCATTTCTTACGTTTTAATCTGTAATAGATCATTTGTGAATTCCCTATATAATAGGTGTTTATTCAATAGCTGGACTTAGGTTAAGACTGATAAGGCCTTAAGCTTAGCTATGAAGCTTAAGATTCATTAAGTTTTGGCAGAAAATTAGCCAGTCTTAAAAGAATTTGACGAGGAATCTTAAGTCGTCTTCAGACCATTGTAGTTAGGCCTATAAGATAGATCTTGGATTGGTGATTCACACTCTTTAGATGTTAATCGCACTTTGCCTGTGTGGTGAAACCTGCATTTCTCTAGTGACACACAATTACAGAGGAAGTGTTATGGGGTTTCTGTTTCTACCTGACAGTATCTTCAAGTTATCTTAAGGTGATATCTAACAGGAGCATGTCCTGTGAGAAGGTGTGCAGTCCTAATTCGGCTTTAGTAATTTTGAGTAACTTCTTAGTTTTTTGTTCGAGCAAATTCTTGGCTTGTCTCATACCTGTTATGTAGTGGAGTCGGACAAGCAAAACATAAGGAATTGTTTCCAGTCTCAAAATTTTTTTTATTATGTTAGTTATATCGAATACTATACGAAATGGACATTTTCTACCTCTGATTACCGCCTCTACGTAAATTATGGGCCATTTTGTGAAAAATCTACCATTTTGGTCGTTCTTGTGGAATTTCTCAAGAAAACTGTAGAAAAAATACAAAAATTCATGATGTTCGATTCGATTTTTTCCATTTTTTCAAGTTTAAAATTTTTTTCTTGCTCATCATCATAAAGTGCATAAAAAAACTACACTACAAAAAAGAATCTCATACGATGCGATGCACAAAAGCTATTGGCCAATCAATTTTCAAATTTTTACCAGTTATTGTTCATAATATAAAGTATAATTTCTGAAAATTTCATCAAATTTCACTTAAAACATCCCAAGTTGTAACCGAAAAATCAAAATTTAGCAGTTTCTTCAGTTTTTAATTTTTTTGGAGGTTAGTGTGCAGATTAAAATTTCATTTTGTAACCGCTGATAAGTAATATCATAATGAACAGCCTCAATTTTTTTCGCTTTCTTTGGACCTACACATACCGAGAAATTCTTATCTAATCTAGAAAGGACGACCAAAATGGTAGATTTTTCACAGAATGGCCCATAATTTACGTAGCGTAAATTTCCTAAAAATGCTCATTCGTGGTATTAGAATGAGGGTATCGATATGCTAATGTGCGCGTTTTCTTTGGGGGTGGCTCCCACCCCAAGGGGGTAGAAATATTTTTGGTCAAAATAACCCCGTTAATCGATAGAGACGCTAATTTTAAGCAAAAAATGTAGTACAAACTTGTTTTTGTAAAATTGATATTTTTTAGTTATAAGCGTTTGAAAAGTTGCAATTTTCATTAAAAAAACCCCACGTTTTCGAACAGTTTTTGTTCAATAAGTCCAAAATAAGCGCTTTGTCAAAACTTTTGTTAGCTTATAATAAAACGAAGAAAATGGTTTTTGAATGAATGCTCTAGGTATAAAACAAAGCGAGTAATGATTGATCGAAGGGGACCTATTTGAAACCAAATACTCAAAACGTTGTATTTAACGTCGAATAACGCAAAATCGATGCATTTTTCGAGGATAACTTATATTACATTTTTTAAAGCGACCTTTAAAATGTGCACTGATAAAAGTCGTTTGCATGGAAATTGAATGAGTTATGACAAAGAGAAGGCGGTACCGATCAAATTTTTTTTACAAAAATGATCAATAAAACTAATACCACTTCCACCCAAATTCAAATTTATCATGTTCCATGTAGGATTCACTTTATTATACGCATTATATTAGCTTCATCTGTATGTATGTATGTACGTAGACAAATCTTGCAACTTGATTTTCACCCACTTGCATATAACCGAACAACTTCAAATTTTGCACATATGTATAGTTCGCGTGACAATGCAATCTGACCATTTTGTAAAATAATCAAGATGGCGGCCGAATTTTGCTATTGTGCTCCACGACCCCCGACATGGGTATCAAATGAAAGGGTATGACAAATAGAATACAATTAGCTTTATGGCGTCATTCCGAATTCAAAATGGCGGCCAACACAAAATGGCGGATTAATTTTTTTTTCTAACCCACTTAATATGGGTATCAAAAGAAAGGATATGACAAGTAGAATACTATAAGCTGTGTGGCGTCATTCCAAATTGAAAATGGCGGCCGATACAAATTGGCGGATTACGTTTTTTATACAACACCCTCGATATGGGTATCAAATGGAAGAGTATGACGAGTAGAATACATTAAACCTGACGTCATTTTAAACGTAAGAAGACGTAAGGCTAAAAAGTAAAAAATTAAAAATGTATAGTTTATCAAAACTAAAAATTCGCCTTAATTTTAAAATGAACTGAAAAATATTGCACATATCTACAGTAAAAAGCCAGAAATGCTTAAGTGCAAATTCGATGATTTAGAATTTTTATGCATTTTTCTACTCCGTATTTCCTTCTTTATCATTGCTTTCTTGTCTTAAACTGAGCTGTGCTTTCTAAGTTATCGGAACGGGAAAAGTAATATGGCAGCCACAACAAAATGGCGGAAGATATATGATAGACTAAAAACTAGAAAATAAAAATATATAGCTTAAAAAAACTAAAAAATACGCTTTTATTTTAAAATGAACTAAAACTAAAAAAATAATTTTGAATCTTTTATTGCTCCAGCCGGTATAGGGAACAACCTACCTTTCGAAATCAGGCAAATAATTAAATTAATGAAGTTATTGGTAAAAATCATAAATATAACTTACTTAAATGTAAAAAAGCGTGGGCCGCTAACGAAAAGCTCCAGTGTTAATAAAATAATAATATATGTAGGGAAAGATAGTGATAACTATATAGTTTGATCTATATAGTTTGAGCGATTTTCAAAGTGTATTCTTCGAAATGGGTACGATCAAAATGAAAAGGGGATTTTACGAATTTCTGCGTTTATTTCCAAAAAAACTCAAAAACTAGTGAAGATAAGTAAAAAACTGGTGAGTAAGAAAATTGAGAGTTTGCTTTATAGTGTAAGTTCCTCCTTTGCTTAGCCCTTTGACCCTTCACGTTTTGAAAATTAAGGGTTTTAATATAATACATAGTTTTATAGCCAGTGAAATTACACTGTGTAGTTTTATAGCCAGTGAAATTGAATGGTCTTTGAATGGACACTCTAGCTTCAGCAAAAAAACCGAACGACTTTTTTTTTAATTTTCGGAGCAAACGATTTTCGGAGCTCTTGTGAGCACATTACGGTATTTCACGTATACAATACATACATGCTACATTTGGTATACAGGTTTGGTATATGTATATTTTACAACAGTACCTCCAAAATAGAAGATATTCTAGAAGCTGGAAGGTATTGCGCAATACTTTTGTACGCAGTTGCTAAAGATGTGGAATTGAACAAAATGAAAAAATTGACGATTTGCAATCTTTTTTAGAGCAATTAATATATGAATTTTTTATTAGGGGGGCTGTAAGCAAAAGCAGTGCTGTATAATTGTCGTCGCTCGTCCCTACAGTAGATGCTCTTGATGAGCATACGAAATGTATTGAAGTATGTATTACAATGAAAGATTTGCCTGCACCACAAGATCAATTAAAAATGATATTTTGTAATTGTAAACAAGGATGGCGGCTCATCTTGCAGCTGTAGGCGGCATGGGTTATTTTGTAATTCAATTTGTGGTGAATGTAATGTAGTGGCGATCATTGTATGAATACTGCACCAATTACAGCCGACAAAATTTATCAAAAGTCCAGACCCAGAGACCAGACCTAACATACCCGAAGGATTTTGATGCGCTGAATCCGAATCCGTGTTCAGAATGGCTCCCACACGTCTGGTTTTCGAGATATCCTAACCTAAAAGTGTAAAAACGCGTTTTTTTGCAGTTTTTGAGGTTACGTGACGTAAGGAAAAAAATTATAATCAAAAAATGTTGAATGGCAATTGAAAGTACCACCCTGTCCCTTTTAAACCTATTTGGATTTTTTGAAATATCTTTTTTTTTTCACCAAAATATCGCTATTTGAAATTTTATACTTTAGCGTATTAACCCAACTACAAAAAAAAATCGAAAAAATTCTGCCCGAGACCAGACCATGTTGATCTTGTGTTTTTGGGGTCGCTGATTCCGAATCCGAGGTCTAATTCACCCCATAAGGTCAGAATTTTTCGTAAGCTCAAAAAACAACCCCTAAAAACCACCCCTACCAAACCATAACCAGGCTAACCCACCTGACCTTGGGAACAGGGAGTTAAGTAGATTATTTCTTTTGAAATAAGTCCTATTTTTATTCAAATTGGATCCCACAATACTAGCGAGCTTACTTAGCCACCCCCAACCCCCCTAATACCTACCTACCTATTTTTTCGATTTTTTTCCTTACGTCACGTAACCTCAAAAACTGCAAAAAACGCGTTTTTTACACTATTAGGTTAGGATACCTCGAAAACCAGACGTGTAGGAGCCATTCTGAACACGGATTCGGATTCAGCGCATCAAAATCCTTCGGGTACGATAGGTCTAGTTTCTGGGTTAAAAATTTGTAGGCCTGTGTTATCGACCAAGACGAAGAGCAGATGGAAAGTGAGGATGGCGATGGCGACTTTGACTAATGAAATTTTTTATATTTTAAATAAAATGTATTATAGTTTAATTCCCATTTTTTCTCTATTTTATTTCACGGGGCATAGGTGAATCGATTGTTCGGGGCTCGGTACCCGCCAGTATATATACATCCACGCTCACGTACACACACTAAAAAATTTACTAAAATACTTTCTGAACTTTGTGTATCTCAAAAAGAGCTTTAAAAATTTTTTTTTTCAAAAGTTTTATATTTTATTTTTCTTGCATCTCTTACCTCTGTATATTCTAATGCCACCAGTAGGTATTGATGGCGTTGAACCTCAATTTTTTAAGCTTATCATTCCATATGTGATCGATACAGTCACTCACATATTCAAGTCCTGCTTGACATATTCTGTGTTTTCTGGTGTATGGAAGAACGCATTTCTAGTGCCAATACCTAAAAAAACCTCTCCTTCCGACAAATCTGACTTCAGGCCAATTAGTATCCTATCCGACCTGTCCAAGGTCCTTGAGAGGATTATGTATGATCAGATTCAATCGTTTCTTGATGGTTCTCTCTCCTCTCCTCATTCCTCTCCAACAGATCACAGTGCACCAAGTTCAATGATAAGTACTCATCTTTTCTTCCTGTGCCATCAGGAGTACCGCAGGGCTCTGTTCTTGGACCTTTACTGTACACATTATTCATGAATGAAATGTCTACTGTCATCCGGAACTGCCGTTTTCAATTCTTTGCTGATGATACGCAAGTATATGACTCATCTTCATCTGATAAACTAGGTGAATGCATTAAGAGAGTGAATGATGACTTACGCAGTATCTCAAGCTGGGCGTCTAATAACTATCTTCGACTCAATCAATAGCTTCACAGCCTGATAGTACTGTTGGCCGCTAGTTTAAAGTCGCCAATTTGTTTATACGTAGGGTTCGTAGATCTTCTTCTACGACATCTCCAGTATCAGATTACTAGATGAACAAGCAGGAGTACCCTAAGTCAGAAAAAAAACCAGACTAAAGCGGAACTTTGGTATCCTATTATTTACCGGTCACACCGTCGTGTTGCCTTTAGGCAGGCCCGGCTCAAGGATATTTGGCGCCCTGGGCAAACAAGTGTTTGGCGCCCCCCCTAAAGACATGGTACCATTGGTATATTCAATATTGGTAAAATATTTACTACAACGTAATAATAAACTGTTTTTTTATTGGTCACATCACAAATACTAAGATTACATAAGAAACCGTTATTATACGAAAAGTCAAAAAAAATTTGAGAAAAAATTATTAAACAATCTCAAGTTAAAATTTTTAAAGATGTCTTTTGAAAAAGTGTTAAATTTAAAGTTAAATAAATGAATTTTGATTGCATATAACTTGTAAACTATTGAATATAGCGAAATCATTATAAGGATTTTTTTGTAGAGCATACGATTCGATACAAAACTGTTATGAAGTCATATTCGTGAAACGTTTTTTAGAAGAGCTATGTAAACAACTAACATCACGCGGAGTTTTCTCTATGTGATTCTTATGAAAAATCTAAAAGCTCGACGAGGCATCCTTAAATCCCATTTGCCAGGGTTCTCCTTGCAAGAAAATTTGTTGTTACTCCCATTTTAACAATTTTTCGTGTATCACTTAAAAAAATATTGCTTTTTTTGGCCCACCCTAGTTTCTGGTTCTGTTTGTTCCACCTGTCTTAAAAGCGAACTGGACTCGAAGCGAAGTGTAAACGTGGAAAAAGCGGGATTAGAAAGGTTACACAGATATAAGACGGATTCAGGGACCCCAATAGGAAAAACCTGGGTATCCAAAATTTGTCAACAAAAAAAAAGAATAACTACAAATGCCAGATAAACAATTGAATTCGAATCTCATTCCTGAATGACTACTTGCTTTTACTTAGGAATAAATTAAAAATTTAAACTCGTCAGTGGCGCCCCCTTTCGACAGCGCCCTGGGCAGCTGCCCAGCTTGCCCGTGCCTTAAGCCGGGCCTGCCTTTAGGAATACTCCACCCACCTATGTAGCTAATAAGGAAAACGACAGTCGGAAGATGTAACAATTGTAATTACCTCATGTAATTTTATCGATAAGATAAAAGATCGACACTCGAACAAATTCATTTTAGGCAGTTTTGAATGGAATATTCCAAGTGTACCTAATCCGCATTCTTCGATTAGTCATTAAGTGGTCTAAATCCCCTGATATCAATATTCTGTAAAATTCTGTCTTTTATGTCAATATTACCTTCGGATTTCAAAGATAATGTGTACAAGTCAAGATCATTTCGTGAGAGTTTCTTTCACAGCAATTTGTTACGTCATAATTTTTAATTTTTATATTGAAAATATATCGTCTGTAGTTTAAAGGCTTTAGTTAATCTTAAGCAATGCTGTATTTTACGCATTGCCTTGGAACAGTTTCAGTAAGTATTTCTACTCAATTACTATAAAATCACAATACTCTAAAATATTGATATAAAACTAATCCCTTAACCCAGTTTTAGATCATAAATAACGATTTTATCAAAATGCCAATTTCACCCTAGAAAATACCATAATTGCGATTTATGATTGAAGACTTGCAGTCCAAGTTGAAAGCACTTGCACTTGCTGCCATTTCGCAAATCGAATAATGAAAAATTAGCTAAATTAAATATTTAAATATTGTTCCCCATCGCCTGCTGTCCTTAATGCCGCATGTAAACCAATTGGTTACCTCAATAATTACGATAATTAAAACCACGTGAAACCTTGTCGGGAGAATTAATGTATGTATTAAAAGTTTTCCACTTGCTTCAACTCCTTTCCATCCATCCATAAGTGGAGCGAAATTTTTTTCGTATTTAGTTTTATTTTCGGACGAATTTTTTGTCACTCAATTTTCACGTTTAATAATGTTAATGGCGGCGACGTGCCTTTTACTATTTGCTAAATGATTAAAATTTCAGTCTCTAAAGGAATTTTTGAATAATTAAGACTTGTATACAAATTGAAACATATTGTTAGAGTGTCATGAGGGAGTTTTGTTTCTATTTATTGTCGTTGTCATATAAATGTAGTTTTATCTAAGTGCACACAATTGTGTTGGTACTAAATTGGTCGATGCAGTAGCGCGCCGCAATATACAATTACTTGGATAACCTTCAAAACTACAAGAGTTCTAGTTTCATAATTATTATCACTTTCATCGTTATAGTGCAGTTATGTTGCTTTTTATTATATATGGAGTAAAAATGTTTATTCTGTCAATAACTTTCCTTCACTTTAAAACATTTGCAATTAAAATGAAATTAAAACCTGTGTTGGTATGAAAATAAGTTTAGTGGTATATGGTCAAGGAGCACTTTGGTGATTATTTACATATAAGAATAGGCTTCTGAATTTATAATATAGGGCGTCGATACATTTCTTCAATATCCAACATCAAGCTGCAGTCGGAAAGATAGCAGAAAGAGGAATGGAAGGACTGCCAATTCCAACATGTGGTTTTAGTACTCTGTCCTCTTCCATTTAATATCAAGCGATAAGACGGTGGCGCAGGCGGTCGAACAAGAGATGGCGTTCTCGTTTGTTTTGCCTACAACCGATGGCATTGTTGTTAAGAGTGTAGACAAAAAAGAATGAATATTGTGTAGATCGGAAGAATTGGAAAAACGCACTGGGTGGAACCGAACCATGGACCTCTGAAATGGTAGTCGGGGACTGTTGAAGCGATTTTCAGCCAGAGCCCGTTCTCGTTTAAAGGCCGAATCACAGCTTCGTTCTCTTTCGTTCGTTCTTTTCGTTCTTTCAGTCTGCGAGTTCAATGCTGTATATACTTCATATGGAAATGTCCACATCAGAAAGAACGGAGAGGAATGAAGACGAACAA
Source organism: Thereva nobilitata (assembly GCA_963855945.1). Taxonomy (NCBI): domain Eukaryota; kingdom Metazoa; phylum Arthropoda; class Insecta; order Diptera; family Therevidae; genus Thereva; species Thereva nobilitata. Next base: position 96,758,802 of record OY979698.1, read on the forward strand.
AAGCGAGAGCTTTTGGGAAATTTTGAAAAAGACGAACGAATGGAAAGGAAAGAACAGTATAACCACACTTTTGGAGTGTTTTATGTTTCATTTGATTTTTTAGCAGGGTTCAAGTATTGTGTTAAACAAAAAAATGTATACCAGCTATTGAGTCGTTGACGTGCAGCTGAATTGTGAATACACGTTGTTGATGTCAAATCCGCGAAGACGAAAGCTCCTATGTGGACAGTGCTTTGGAAGGAACGAACGAAGCAGAACGGAGCTATCTGTTTTAGCCTTAAGGCAAACCTTGCGCCGTTGAACACTTTGAAACTCTGCTTTTGCAGGCGCGGATTTAAGGGGGAGGGGTCACGGGGTCATGACCCCCTCCCCAAAAGCGCTCGCTGTTTAAAAAACAAAATTGATGCAATTAAAAATACAAAAACAAAAAATAACCGAACGTCCAAAACCGACCCAGCTTTTTTGCAAATTAAAGCAACGACCTTAAAAAATGACTTTCAAGGTCAACAACAGGATTGATCTATACTCTTTCTATATATTTTGATTTGTAAACTCTGAAGTTAGCTGCACTCAGAAGAAAGGGCGCGTCTTCATCAAAAACACATTAGGGTACGTTTTCTGCCCTACTCCGCTCAAATTAGGGACAATTAAAGAAATTTTTCCCACAGCTATGAGACCGGTGCGAAGTGAAGGATATGGGTTGTCTAAGCATGATTTTCGAAAGAAGGGTTGTTTTTGAGAAATATGTGAATTTTATAGTTTTTTCGCCTTTTCTCTATTTTTAAGAGAAACTATGCATTTTGGTCAAAATATCAAAAGAGCAAAGTTATAAGGCATAAAATTTCCTGCAAATTTTGCCTTCACTGTTTTTTCGAATTCGGCATTGTTTCGATGGTAGAGCTCGTTTTGCGCCTTTTTTTAAACTCTGTTGATAATCAAAGCGTCCAAAGAAAGGCCGTTGAAAAACTACAACTACTACTTTGGTCTCATTTAATTTTTCATACAAATGCATAATTTCGGCTCAAAATCTAAAAATGCCGCAAAAGGGACGAAGTAAAATTTTTAGGTAATTTTATGCTCTCCAACTTTGATATTTTCACAAAAACGCATAGGCTCTCCACAAAATAGAGACTTCACTTGGCACCGGTCTCATAGTTGTGGGAAATTTTTTTTGACTAATTTGAGCGGACTACGTTTGTTTTTAATCCACGAGAAAATTCGGTTAGTTTTGTTCGTTTTGTTAATTTTGTTTTTGTCCCTAAAAAAGCCTGTTTAGACGCTTCGCTCCCAGGAACGTTCCTCACGAACTTTGTGGATGAAGGGAAGGGCGGGGTGGTACCTCTCATCAACCTCACTACAGTGCCGCGGCCAAACAATTTGGGGATTTGGAGAGAGTCCAAAAAAAATTCGCTCGTTTCGCTCGCGCATTTCTCTTCATACAAACCCATCCCCGCGACAGAATAATAGCCCTTATCCTGATTTTTGTGACCCATACTCATTTGTATGGCCCATTCTCAATGAAATAAAAATGCAAATAATGAATTCAAATGATTTTTATTCCAAAATAATGTTCGCTCGCCTCGCTAGCGGGGCCCCAAAATCACGGGGCCCTGTGCAGTTGCACATCCTGCACATATGCCAGCCGCGGCACTGGCCCACTACCTCGTTCATCTGCAAAGTTCGTGAGGAATGCTCCTGGGAGCGAACCGTCTAAATAGTAGAAATTTTTTTTCGCCACTTTTAATTCCGTGACCCCCCCCCAAAATAAAATTGTAGATCGGCGCCTGTGCTTTTGTCAATGGAAACGTAAAAAAACATATGACCAGCGTTTTGAATCTGCCATTCTACTCTCCCTCTCTCTCTGCGCTTTCCTTCAACTTGAACTTATTGTCCGAAATTCCTCCAGCTCATATTATAGTCTTTCAATTTCCATCATCATAATCATCAAAAATGTGTGTGATTTGGCTTCACTATTCTAGAGGTAGCATACCCCAAAGTCTAGATATTAACAAGTCTTTCATCTTCATATGGTTAGTGAGTGAAAGGCGAACAGCTATATGCACCCATTCTTCAAATGACGATGTCAGGGTACCAGAGAGAGAATGCAACATTTTTATACACGCTCGCACACAACTAGCCAGCGGACGATTTTATGATTTTATATGGGGATAAAGTTGATGTATTAGTGCACATTTACTATTTATGAAAAAAAAACAGCAGATTCAATTTTCCTTCCTTTTCTCTTCTGCATACTTTATCGAAGAGAGAGAATCTGGCTTTGTCTCGCCGAGTTCACGATGTATGCGTTGAGTTGTGCTCAGCAAAGATGTTCATATATGCACGCATACAACTAACGGGGGGAAAATTTTGTATGAAGATGAAAGACTTGTTATATCTAGACTTTGGCATCATAGAAATACAAACTAAACACGGAATGTCTGTAAGCCAGATTAAGCGTACCACAATTCCTGATGTGTTTGAGTTCACTCGGTAGTAGTGGTCAGGCAGTGCAGGCCAAAATATGCAGAAATAATAAGAGGGACGTTTTAAAAGCGGGGCGATTAAAATTCCTGGCATAAAATCTATGCCCCCCGGATATTGACTAGGCGCGCCACCATTCACTCAAGAAGCTACCCTTGACAGTTCGGCAATTTGTGTCCCACTTGTGCACACAATTGCTGTCCCTTTAAACAAGCTACCTTTAATGTGGTCGCTCACGTACAGGGTTTTTACACTACACAGCCGTTCCATGTTAGTTTATATTTCTATGTTTGGCATACCCTTGAAAGCGTATTAAGCTAATTTGGGCTGTTTCCCACGGGACGACGGCCAACCAACAGAAATCGTACGGACACGTCATTTTTAAAGAAGAGGGTGAGAGAGGACGATGGGGAGGAAAGATCTTCTCATCCAACTTTCTCTCACGATTTTCGATACGACTTTTTGACAGCAGCGGTGTGGTTGTTGTTGTTTTTTCTTTCTGGGAGAAAAGAGAGAGAGAAATAGCAGAAGGGAGCATTAAGATTAAAAACAACAACAATAAGCTAAAGCATTCTGACGTACAGTTGGTTGGAAAAATTGGCCCGTGTGAAAGCCCGTACGACTTTTCGTCAAATTTCAAAAGGGAATGAACGATGACAGCAGATTTTGTTGGTTGGCCGTTGTCTCGTGTGAAACAGCCCTATTAGTCCAGTCAAAATAGGCGAAAAACTGCAGAAATTGATTGATAACTGGTAAGATGCTGAAAATTGGTACACACCTTAAAAACATCATTATACATAAAATGTCGATACTGACACGCGATCGGTCAGGAGGACATTTGTTTATTCAAGGTCAAAAGGTCAAAATGTCAGTTTTTTGCAAATCTCTCTTAAACGGTAAGTCTTATCATAAAACAGTGTTCACAAAGTTTGTAGAAATACTCATATGCACTCATTCGCGGCTTGCAAAGGTTAAGATTAAGTGATTATCTACAAAAAAAGATATTATACATTTACCCGTACGAATTGCCATTCATGAGATATCGCCTTGCAAAGGACATCAGACGTTTAAAAAATCCTTTGTTGGCCTACGCGGCTAATATTTTCAGGGGTGATTCCTGGATGTGTTTGGAGAAAAAAATTGTTTTAGAGAGGGTGGCTATCCCCAGTATCCACTAAAATACAGGGTGTTTACGAAAAAAGAAATGAATCCGCGTAGGCCAACAAAGGATTTATTAAACGTCTGATGACCTTTGCAAGGCGATATCTCATGAATGGCAATTCGTACGGGAAAATGTATGATATCTTTTTTTGTAGATAATCACTTAATCTACACATTTTGTGAACACTGTTTTATGATAAGATTACAAAGTGCAAAGTTCCTCGAAGAAGTAAGAAAGTTTGTAAGTAGTCGTGCAATACCGTCATATTTGTATTAACTAAATTATAAATACTTTATTTTATTTACTTAAGTTCAAGAATTAGAATATTTCTAATATTCTCCAGCCATGGGGTTATTTTTTTTTAATTTTTTGAACTGCTTTTATTATCTACTAGTAAAAAACCCGCGTACGTTGCAACGCCTTTAAATAAAAAAAGTTTATGTGCGCACTGTCCGCGGTAGGAAAAAAGTATAATGAAAACAACAAAAAATCTGGAAAAAATGATTTTGGATACTCTACAGAAATTTAGAATTATCTATAAAAAATATTGTAATATTTCTTCTCGAGCGTTCTCGGATTCGTCAGGGATTAATTGGAACATTTTGTTTCTTTATAACAACTTTAATTTCAAAACCAAACTTCTTGCACATATGTGTTCCTCCTTCCTCTTCTTGGTGGTTCAGTTAGAACAGCCGTACTATATTGAGATGTGACACTGCGTTATGTATGTATGCAAGTAGGTGCCTCTGAACATGAAACTTTTCGGTGAATTGGAATTTTAACTTTCTCTTTTTGGTTAGCCGTTACACTGCCCCCTTCTTAAACTTCACGACAATAGAGGAAATTACCAGGATACATTTTGGTCAATATTCTTCCATTTGGAGCTAGGATGTGAAGATTTTTCGATTTCCCAACTCTTGAACAACCTAGATACAGCTGACCAGGAAATGACACTGACACCCCGAAATTTAAAATTTATAAGTTTTGATCATAAATTCTTTATTTGTTACCTTAAAATCCCCCAGATACCGATTTTCATCGGAATACAATTGGCAAACTCATCGGCCATATTGGTGCGGCCATTTTGAATTTATAACCTTTGATCATACATTCGTTATTTGCAACCTTAAAAACCCCTAGATATCCACTTTCATTGGAATCGGAATACAATTGGAAAAATTCGTCCGCCATATTGGCGCGGCCATTTTGAATTTATAAGTTCTGATCATAAATTCGTTATTTGCTACCTCAAAAAAGCCCAGATACCGATTTTCACTGCAATCAGAACACAATTGGCAAATTCGTCGGCCATATTGGCGCGGCCATTTTGAATTTATAGGTTTTTGACCACGAATTCGTTATTAGCGACCTTAAAACCCCTAGATACCAACTTTCATTGAAATCGGAACACAATTTACATATTCCGGGTGGCCATTTTGAGTTTCCTTCGTATTTTGGCGACCATGTTGAATTTCGAAACATGGGGGCTTCGAGGTGTTTCATGGAAAACCCACACGGACTTTCATGCTCGAAGCTCTGCGATGACTGCGCCCGCTATAGCGCACACATCCATACATACATACATACATACAGAAACTTTTTTTTGTTAATATAGATCTACTGAACAGTTCTACATTTGTCTTCATACAAAACTCACATTGAAATTTTTCGAAAATCGGTTTATTTAAAAATAGCTTTTAATTTTTTTTTGTGTTTACATTGAAGAAATCAAACACAATTATCAATGGCAGTTGTTTTAAAAATTACCTCTAAAAATCAGGGAACTCAGAACTACTTACAGTGCACAGAAGGTACAAGTCCTTTTCGTTTCTCTTTCACCTTATCTGAACAAGGATCTGGATTGTTGTATGTATCTATATATATGATTTTGACTTATGGACTTGATTTTTTTTATACACAAAGACTGCCGCGCTGGAGAGCTCTAAAACTACTTGTTTGTTTTTTTTTCTCTGTTTTGAAACAAGAACAATTCAATATTAACTATTTATATGTATATGTAAACTTTTATCGACACAAAACATTATTTCTTTATCTATTTTTTTTTCTTCTTTTTTAAATAAAGTTACAATTAAATAAAATATAACAAAAATTAACAGCTACGCCACGATGTCTTTACTTTAGCACTTGTGAAGTTTTTTTTTTATTTTATACAAATTCGTATCGGAAAATTTGGTGAAAAATTGCTTTCACTTTTTTTTAATAATAATACATATCCAGTTTTGTTTGGATTGTTTTCTTCTGTTGATTTTTCTAATGAGATTCATTATATTTAAATTAAGAGTTAAGGAAGGGAATTTTTTTTTCTTGTTGTGTTTAAAAAAAAAAATTTCTGTTGCTGTTTTTTGATTTTGTTCGGCCGTTGGTTAATCAATCAGCAGCTCAAAGTGTACAGAACCTATCCGCTCTTTTCGATCATGGTGAATATTTCGTGCCCAGGCTTTGCATTCGATATTTATGATGATTCCTCCTGAAAGATAAAAATATTTTTTAATTTAAATAAATTCGACAGTTTTAATAATGAAATTCAACCAATTCAACCAATTCAACTGAGAGCAGTATAGATAACAGCGAAGGATTCCATTTAATTTATAAAATTAGTTTGAGTTTCTTATCAATTATTTAAATGTTAAGATATTAAATAGGGTACGCCCCTGGAATTATATACACAGTGTTCTTCACGTTAGAGAACGATTTTGTTTATGAAGCATCTAACTCCGGTGTTGCAGGTCTGTGCAGATGATCAAAAAATCATCATGAGTGACCAGCCACATTTCGACTTGGCTGGATTTGTTAATAAACAGAATGGCCGCTAGTGGGGCATTGAAAATCCAACGACCATTACACCATCGTAGAGTGACTGTATGGTGCGCCATTTAGGCCGGAACTATCATAGGACCATTCTTCGAGGATGCTAGAAGCAAAGCTGTGACCAGTAACTGGTGTTCGCTATCGTGACGGTACAACATCACACATCTACCTCGTGCTTATTGTATATATCGGCCTGGATCCTAAAAATCACCCTATATTTTTACTAATGCTAATGGCAGAGTTAAAGTTTTCTACAAGTTTCCTAGAGATGATATATTAAATAAAGGAACTCGAAACGACATAGAGCTGTGTCAGAACCGTACGAAAGAAGAAGATACGAAGGAAAAATTGCCTAAAGAGGTCTGTTCGTAGTGGAAGATTGACCGCCAGCTACCGGTGAAAGCTGGAAATTACAACCAAAATTTAAGGGACCAGATGTGAGTCGATGATCTGAAATTGATTGGAAGACACTTCTCATCTGTTTTTGCTACAGAAAAACTTAAGCTGAGGTGTCAATATTCGCCAGTTTTGGACGACGGACCTGAGGAGAAGGAAAATAATGAATCGGAGACGGGATCTTCGAGTGAACGCAGTGGGGACGAGTACGTTAGGAAAGGCCGAGTTGTCAGGGCAGTACGCGTTACAAAGAAGAAGATACGAAGGAAAGCGAACAGAGTGCGAAAGAGGATTGTCATTCAAGCATTCGCTGCTGGACAGTACTCGAGTACGGTCGGAATAATTACGAGATTACGAGAGTGTTGTGTTTGTTCTTGTATTTCTGCCCGGGGTGCGGGGGAGGTTGGTTTTTCGTCAGCTAGTGCACTTTGTTCACCTGGACTTGTAGTTGATCTTTTGTGTATCCTCTACAATTTCAGTTTTTTCAAGAGCTGCACTTATGCTACGTTTATCGACCTTTACATTGTTTTTGGGGTATTCTTTGAATGTATGGCAAAATATCTGTCCCTCTAGTCTAGAACAATTACAGAGGACGTGTTATTGGTTTTCTCTTTCTACCTGACATGACAATATACCTACATCACTCGATAACAATTTTACCAATGATTTTCATATAGTGGGCCGTATTCTGTAATTTTTCATAAAATAATATTTTATGTTATGTTATGATGATAAAATTTCTTCTTCATAAAATAAAAATAAAATATTTTAAAAATTCGTATTCTGTCATGCTTTCATAAAATTGTTTTATGAAGTCTGTTATGAACACATAACATAAAATATTTAGTACAATCCGCTATGGGTTCTATTACGTTTTGAATCGGTTGATCGGTTGAAAATGAAAACAAAAATAATTATGAATGAAAACAAACAATATCAAAGCGCGCCTTGTTTCAGTATCTGACAAAATACAATTTTCTTGATGCGTTTGTCTTTCGCCATATAATTTTTAATTTAATTCAAAATTCAATGAAAACTACTTTCTCGCAAATGTCAATTCCAGTCTATTATTTTCATAAAATGGGTTAAAATACCTGTAAAATGTGCTGCTTAGATTATTTTATGTTATGAAGCGTAACAGGAAATATTTTATGTTATGATCGATAAAATATAATAAAATTTGTCGGACAGATTAGGATTTTAGAGAATTCTTTTATGTTATGGCATAACATAACATAAAATGATAAAATTTTACTGACTGAATAGGCCTCAATATCTGATAAGAGCATGTAATGTTGAAAGGCCTGCTAACACTCGGAGAGAAAGGCAAAGAAACGCCAGGAGAGATAGCGGTTAATTAGCTGATCCAGCCTCTTGGTAGCAAGCTTAATCGAAGCCACCTTTCTCACAAAGGAAGCAGAGGCGGAAGGTCGCTGTTCCGTATGCCCCTATGTTCTGGCTCTGGTGAGTACCGATTCGAGTGACCTTGCAATGGGTCTAGTTGATGACGCCTGACCGAAGTAATGCCTTTACAACCTGTGCCGGTATGGACTTAACCGTCAAGGAATAAAGGAGTTTAATCAGTAGGAATCTGATACACCGTGTGAATGCGGACCCTCCGCGCCGTCTCCCGTTTTGGGCATGGGCCCTTCAGGCGGTCGAGCACGTATAATCATGTTTCTTAGCACGCCCTCGTAAAAGAAGACTTTGAGCTTAGGTTTAGTAAACTTCTTAGGTTTTACTCGAGTAGTGGTAATACCAGCCTTGGTAGTCTACGGCTTAAGGCGCTCGACTACCAATCAGAAGTCCGTGGTCCCAATCCACTACACGTAGCGTAGGACGACAAATAAAATATGTGGATGGATGACATCCTACAAGGTATACGGAAACTTCGTATAACAAATTGGAAAGAACTAGCAAGACGTAGAGACGACTCGCAAAAGAGACTTCAAGAGGCCCGACTCGTACAGCGCCATTTAAGAAGAAGAAGGGCCATGAGTAGCCCTAATTTATTAGGCATCTCGCCGGCTTTTGTAGTTTTACGAAATACTAGGCGTCGCGTCGTAGGTAGACCCATTTGGCATTGCCATTGTTCGTTTGTTCATAGAGAATAATGTCCAGTTTGAAATATAGTAAAGAGAAGATTGAAAGATGACATGGTTTACTAAAGTGGACTTAAATCTATTAATACCACGATAGAGCCTGACTTCGGGGCAGTTTTCCTTGCTATGTTCTACTCCAGCTGTGGGCAATAGCAGCTCTTGGGAACCATGCGAGTAGTTTCAGAGATCTCCTATCCTGTTTATGGGTTCGAAGGAGAGAGGTATAGTCGAAAGCTTTGAGTTCGAGGGAGAGAGCTATAAACAAAAGCTTTGCTGTTGCTCTGGAAAAATTGTCAGTTATATACAATTAAAGAAGTGAAAAGCAAGAGATTTTAGAGGTTGTGAAATTGCTTCGATGAAACACGCTATGTCGAAATAGAAGTTAGTAAGGATTTCACAGACATAAGACAGAATGTCGATTTGGAAATGCTGCCGGGTGTCCGCCGGCAAATTTTACATTTTGACTACGACCAGAACTAGGCATGTCGATTTAAAATCGATTAACCGAAAAATCGATATTTTCGAGTGAAATAATCGATTTTTTAGATCGATCTCAAACACTGAATCGATTCAGTGAATCGATTCAAAAACCCCTAGAATCAGACCCGATTCACATTGGGCTCTTCTACATGCTGTAACGTCGTTTTGTAGAGAAGAGGGCGAGAGAGGATTTTTCCAACCAACTTTTTCAATGGATTTTCAGCCAATTTTTTGACGGCTGTGTGGATTTTGTTGTTTTTTCTGAAATTTCCTTTTGCTAGGAGCATAAAAGAAAGGGAAATCACAGTAGGCAAAATAGACAAAAAACAACAACATTATGGAGTACAGTTGGTTATTAAAGTTCGCTCGCGAGAAAGATCATCCGATTTTTCACACACTTTCAAAAGGGAATAAATGGATGATTATAGCCGATTCTATAGTTGGTCGGCCCCTGTAGAAGAGCCCTAATAGCAATAAAAAGTATTTATACATATACAACTAATTAGAAATATTTTTTATGTTTTTTAAATTTTTTTAAATATATAATGGTGCCTATTGAATGAATTCCTAACAGGATTGCTACATAAAGATACTAGCTGAGACCCGGCGCGCCTATGCTGCTCCCATAAGCCAATAGTAGTAATTAGGTGATACACATTTTAATATACAGGAGGTGAGTTTGACTCGTGAAAGAATAGACTATCGAACTCATTCGGTATAAATACTTTTAAAACTATCCTAACCTCAAAAAACCAAAATGTATGAAATTTTGTTATTTTTGTTACTAAAAATGCAATAAACAACGGAAAATAGTCGGATTTTGATAAAAATTGGAGAAAATATGTATTTTGATGCTATAAATACATAACATATAGGTTGAAATTTAAAAAAAAAATTTTGATTTTTACGGCAACAATTGGCACTTTTCGAAAAATTTTAAAATTGCCGCCATTTTATGGCAAATTATCGTATGGTAAAAATTTTTTTTTAAATTGTAGGTTTTTTTATATAGTTTCTTGTAAGCATACGCAATACTTCGTTAATTTATTTAAAATGCCCATTTTAGGACTTTGAAAAAACTAAAAAAATTCAATTTTCAATTTTTTGCCTTTTGCCAACTATGAAAAAAAAGGCAAAAAATTGAAAAATTGTAATTTTTTAGTTTTTCCAAAGCCCTAAAATGGGCATTTTAAATAAAGTTGGTGCGGCCATTTTGAATTTAAAATTTGATCATTTGCTGCCATAAAAAACCTCAGATACAGATTTTCATTGGAATCGGAGCACCATTTTGCAAATTCGTCGGCCATTTTGAATTTATAAGTTTTGACCACAAATTAGTTATTTGCAATCTTAAAAACCCCTAGTTACTCACTTTCATTGGAATCGGAAAAAAATTGGCAAATTCAACCATATTTCTGCGGCAATTTTGAATTTCGGTCATATTTCGGCGGCCATTTTGAATTTCGAAAATCTGGCTTCGAGGTGCATCATAGGAAACCTCCACGGACCTTCATGAAAAAATTAAAAGCTCTGCGATGATTTTCAACGAAGTTCTCCATGACAGCGCCGTCTATGAGTGGCTTTAAAAAGTAATAAAATAGCCTATGTTCTAAGTTTTAATGTAAATAGCACATGGTTAAAATTTCATTAAGATCGGTTGCACGGTGTAGGAGCCTATAGCGAACATACATACATACATCAGTTTTTAATTAGAAAAAATCGTTTTGACATTAATTACTTAATGACATTACTTAGATGTAAAATTTCAAGTCTGTAAAAGTTATAGTTGAAAAACTGTTATTTTATATTTTTACCGCCCCGAAACCCCCCTTAGGAGTGATTTTTGCAAAACCCTTTCTTAGTGGATCTCTACTTAAGCCCGGTATGCAAGGCTCAAGGAATTTGCTCAAGAAAGCCGAGCCACTGTGCAGTGGTAAATGTGACCGCGTTTGTGTGCAGGGACCGGACCGGCTCGGTACAGGAGTGCCGGGGAGGGTTGAGAAGGAACCCGCATTTTCGGTTGCATGCTCGTTTTGCGTTGTTTTTTTCTTCTTATACCTTTTTTGGTGCTTTCGGCCGGATTCGGCCCCTGCACATAAGCGTGGCCCGTTTCTCAGCCCAGCTGAGAAGTGTACTTCTGAGCTAGAAGATTAACTCGATTAATAAAACCTTTGTATTTATTTCCTTAAGAAAAATTGACAACAGTTCAGAAATTTTGACAGTTCCTTTTTTTCATTGCGAACATTACATAAATTGTTTTACGATTGTTTGGAATTAATGAAATTGTTTTAATTAATAAGGAATTAAAAAAGATTTAAAAAAATAATAATAAAAATTAATAAAATGTTATTTTTAATATTACGGAAAGTTCCTTTCAATTTCAAAAAACATGTCATGTACTCATGAATCGTTAAAATTCCTTGAAGAATTAAATGAATCGACACTTATTTCTGGAGGAAAAAATAAAATTTTATCAAAAGCGACATCTACGTGTCACTAAAAAACACGATATTTCTGGTGTGAATTTCTTGACTCTAGCATACCGGTTACAGAAATCGCTCCAGAAAATATTTCTGAAACATTTCTTGACCATTTTTTTACATAGGTTTAAGATAGGCAAAGAAATTTCTTGAGCCTTGCATACCGGGCTTTAACAAAAGAAACATGAATGCCAAATTTCAAGTCTGTAGGTCTAATAGTTCCGGAGATATGGTGATGACCAAGTGAGTGAGTGTTTTTCTCCTATATATATATGGGTGCCTTCCATTTAGACACAGAAATGCAATTGTGTCCGACACAGCGTGTCGCTCTGTGTCGTTCTGTGTAAGCCCAAATGGAACACATAAGTTCACGAAAAATCCGCCACGGCGCACTTTCCTCGTTTTTATTTTTGTTTTACAAGTAAATCGAAAACTTTATATTGATAATTCCTTTAAATTAATTACCCGACATCTTATAAATGCTGGGAATCTTAAAAATGAAACAATATTGTTGTAATTATAAATTAACGATCACATTTCAATTGGCGAGGGTTGGTAGCATTGTCTTAGTTGTGCCCGACTGTGTCTAGCTGTGCCGTTGATGGAACACTTCTGTGTCGGACACAGTGTAACACTGTGTCTCTCTGTGTCTAAATGGAAGGCACCCATAGATAAGGGTGTAGTGCAATACGCCAAAATAAAGTGGGGCGCGCTATTTTTGGACCTAATACCTCAACAAAAAGAAGAATAAGAAGTCCTCTACCAAAAACCGCCAAAAACTCTTATCAAAATTGAGTTATTGATGAATGAAAACTGTTTGCCAAATTTCATTTAAACAGGACCAGTATTGGTATAATTTTTGTTTTCTTACGTGTTGGACGTTGAAAGTGTACTGCTACAAGTGGACTCAAGTATCCCTCAGAATTTTGATAGGGATAGAAGTATCCGGGGAATCCTCGTATTGGAAGATATTCAACAGGGCCAATATTTTCATGATCTGCAGGATTTTCACCTTCACAGGACACCCAAATTGTGTTCAACTAAAAAAAAAAAGAAATCATTTTACATAACATCTTAAAAATTAAAAATTATTTTCAATACTAACTTTATGCTTGTCCGTGCCATTAATATATGTCTTAAGATTAGTTGGCATATTATCAGGTAAGCTTTTCGTGTCATTGTAATATTCCGGAACCCAACCATAGATTTTATTTAGTTTTAAGAAAACGCACGGTGCACTTTTGTGATAATTGTAATTATTTTCCTGTGTGCAAGGTCCCCAACTTTTTATATCCACGTCACATACCTGACCCTTTGGTGGGGGCTGATTGTAATCACAGTTGAAAATGTTTTGACCACGTCCAGGTGTTAAGCCTGGCACTTTATATACTGTAAAAAGGAGTAAAGGAGATTTTTTTTATTATTATTAATTTTTTTTTTGTTTTTTTATTTTAGTTTAAAAAAAAATAGAAATCATAATAATTCAAAATGTGATGATTATGCAATTTACTATTCTCGCATACAACGATGCTCATCGCGTGACATTGAAATAATATGAAATAAAATAAGAAATAATATAAAACTACAAGAGACGAACGAAAATCTTAAAATAATTTCTGGCTTTTATCCATATTCGATTTATTTTCATGACATTGCTGTATACATAAATAAAATAATTTTGTATAATTGCATTATATTGAAATTAATGAAAATTTATCAACGATATTAAAGCGTAACATCGTCATTTGATTTACGTAATAAATTTTTTGCGTAAAAGCATAATAATTCGGGTCTTACCTGCAAGAAATTCATTAAGAGAATTTGTCCAATATTTGTAATTTGCATATTCTGTTCCTTTGTACCAAATTAATGTACTTTCAACATTTTCCTCTGGTGGTAAAGGTCTGAAACCTAGTCCTGGATAGATTGAAAAAAATATATTAACGATTTTTAATTATTATTTATTTTTAATAATTTAAAAAATATTTCTTACCTGGATTGGTACCAATTAATGAGTTGTCAAGCATCCATTTCGGTATTCGAGGATCTAATGTTTGAAAGAATACCCACATACATATAGCAACTAGTGCTGCTAATACTCCAAAGAATACTGTATAAAAAATGCCGATTTTTGCTAAATGGTGAGAAGGAAAAAAAATATGTTTTAGTATATTTTTGTATGGTATTTATTATCAATTTAAAATTTTGTAATTTAATTAGATTTTTAAGTTCTTAAAGAACTATGTTAAAGGGTGGTTCTTAAGCTTAGTTTTTCCACAATATCACATAGTGAAAAATAAACAATAGTTTTCTAGTTGTTTCTAGATATTTTTTATTATGGTAATGAAATCTTTAATTACCGTAATAAAATCTTTATTTATGGTTATGAAATCTTTAAGTACGGTAATAAAATCTTTAATTACGGTAATGACATCTTTAATTACGAGGGCTATTTTAAGTGTATCTAAAGTTTTTGTACCAAATTAGACCGTTGCTCTAGATTACTTGTTACATGTTGTTTCGCTTAGATATTTTACAAAAGTTAATTGAGGTTATTAAGACCATTTTTTAAAGTCCGGCGCAACCCATATGATGAGCACCGCGGACAATTTAGGCCTATTGTGTACATGCTCACAAACGGAAAAAACCGTCGGGCCTTCAGACGAAGGCAAAAGGGTCTTTCATTGAAGAAGATCGAATCTGAGTGGGTCTCAGACGCTCGATGATAATCGGTTTTCTTCTAAGCCAAATCCGAGCAGCATTTTCACAAATAACATGTGTGAAGGCTCGTCGACTTTCATGCAGACCTGGTATTATGTCTCTTGAGACAGTCCTGGTTTGTCGCAGCCCCATCAATCCATCGAATGGCGCTACGGCCCAAATCGAACCTTGGCCTCCTCTAGGGCCTTTCTCCATGTTCGACTGTTCCTTGAAACAAGTCTACAGTTCTGAATAGTGAACGTTGCCTCTGCGTCAGCCTTCGCGGGAACAAGTTATGGAGACATACAAAATCAGTAGAACAAAAGACGAAAATGTAAGAAGTGGTTCCTCTTCAAAATGAAGCTCTCCCCTCAACGTGGAGGCCATCGATGGTGACCCCTTTAGAAAGAGCGTGAGAATGACAAGGTCGCCGTCGTTGGTTGGGCAGTTTGGTCAGTAAGAATCTGCCACTACCGTGTGTGTGCAGACCCCCATCAGAGTCTTCTGCCTTAGGCACCGATGTACGATTCTAATTGCTCCCTCGTAAAAAAAGCTCTCTAGCCTGTCTAAGACTTGGGACTAGGGATATGGAATCGGTCCTCGATTCTTTACTCATATTATTCTACTCATATCAGTACTCGATACTTTTGATCGATTACTTTTACTCATATCATTACTTATAGGGTGGAATCGAGTACTGAGTACCATTTGCATTCAAGGCCGAATTCAACCAAACTGCAAGTTTATCTTAGTCATGAATAATTTCCATATAAAAGCCCTAAACGTCCCTAGGCTCTTATTAATTGAGGCAGAAAAGACATCCCACACGCAAATTGGAGCTCTTTTATAGCACAGAAATTTGTATGCTTTTCGCTCTGTTGCACGAACGTGGATTCCAGACAGAGAGAAATACATACATACATATTTCTGTACGATAAAAGAGCTCCAATTTGCGTTTGGGATGTAAACGGGCTTTTATAGATTGGAATTTATATCCCATCCCAAGTAAAAATCAGACTCAGGGGCGTTTCCAGCCAACTGGCTTAGGGGGGGTAATTTTAAAAAAAGAAAAAACTTAAATATTTTTTTATTCCATAAATACAAAACAATCAACATCAAAAAAAAATTAAAAGTGCGTGTCAGCACCGACCATTGTCTTAAATTATATACAATAGCTGGAACCCATATAAATCCCACATTTCCGCTTCTCCTTACCATCTCACCAAAAAAACCTTGTTGATCCATTCTGAACCGATTGCTTAGAGAGCTTCAGGATACACTATCTTCAATGTTTTTCCATTTGTAGCTAGAATGTCAAGATTTTCCGATTTTCCAACTCTTGAACAACCTACATACAGTTAATCGGGAAATGACACTTAGTTGGCAAAATTCGTCCGGTATATTGGTCCCACCATTTTGAATTTATAAGTTTTGATCATAAATTCGTTATTTGCTACATTAAAAACCCCAGTCACCGATTTTCATTGGGATCGGAACACAATTTGAAAATTCGTCGGCCATTTTGAATTTATAAGTTTTGACCAAAAATTCGTTATTTGCTACGTTATAAACCCCTATATATCCACTTTAATTGGAATCGGAACCAATTTAACAAAATTCGTCCGCCATATTGGCACGGCCATTTTGAATTTACAATTTCTGATCATAAATTCATTATTTGTTACCTTAAAAAATTTCAGATACCGATTTTCATTGGAATCGGAACACAATTTGCAAATTCGTCGACCATCTTGATTTTATAATTTTTGACTGCAAATTCGTTATTTGCGACCTTAAAAACCTCTAGATACCCACTTTCATTGGAATCGGAATAAAATTGGCAAATTCAACCATATTTCTGCTTCCATTTTGAATTTCGGTCATATACGAGTATACCCCATGTTACTCGCTGATAATAGAGCTTTCTATTGGTGACAGAATTTTTAAAATCGGTTCGGTAGTTTTTGAGTTTATCCGGAACAAACAATCAAATCTTTTTTCTTTATATAGTAGTATAGATAGGCAAAGGAAGCAAATGAACCCATATTTATTTATATTGATTTGATAAAACATATTACATAAATTTTCTTTCCTACTTTTTAGTCTATTATATGTTTTTCGCCATTTTGTGGTGGCCGCCATATTAGAATCAAAATGACGTCAGACAGATTACTGCATTACAATCGTCATACCCTTTCATTTGATACCCATTCTGAGGGGGTTGTGAGGAAAAAAGTAATCCGCCATTTTGAATTTGGAATGACGCGACACAATTAATTGTATTCTATCTGTCATGCCCTTCCATTTGATGCACATGTCGGTGGGTCGGGGAACACAATTGCAAAAATCGGGCGCCTTTTTGGAACCGCTTCTTGATTTTTTTACAAAATGGTCAGATATTCAAGCAAACACAGATCAAAAATCTGCTGAAAAGATCATTCAAGTTTGTGTGGCCTCCCCATCGTCCTCTCTCACCCTCTTCTTCATAAACTACTTTGCAGACGACTCTTTTCGTGTCGTGTGTACGCCCGTGTGGAATCAGCCATAGCGTGCCATATTAGCGCGAGTCTCGGGTATCGGTCCCTTCCAGGACTCTCCAGCAGTTTTGGAAAAATTCACCGTCATATATCGCCGACTAGATTCACCATAACTTATCTTGTTTGTTTGAAATTGTGGTAATTTTTAAGAATAAAAATAAATAAACGAACGAAAATTCTTAGGGGGGTAATTACCCAATTACCCCCCTCTGAAACCGCCCCTGATCAGACTCGCCCGTTTTTAGCCTGAAACAGGCACGCGCAAGGTCAAAACGCCAGACACGATACTCGTGAGTAAAAATAAGAATCGGCCGTTCTTAGCCTGGAACCAGGCACGGACAGTATCGAAACGCCTGCATGGTACCCGCAACAAGCACGGTACGCCTGAGTAAAAATTCTACCTTTTTAAATGCAGCCCGCTATACGATCAAAATAGTCCAAACGAAGAATGGTACGCTGGTCAAGCAGCATTAGACTTGGGTAGTACTTAGTTGGGGGACCGCTTGGTAAAACGACACTCGGAATGGTTGATTACGACTGCATTCATATCTGTAACAGAGGGGTGCATACCTCTGGCGGGTATATTTTAAGATTTTCTTGCCTGTGTGGCAGGTGCCTTTGTTTACTATGTGTGTTTTTACTTGGGATGTAAACTACATAAGTATTTGGCAATCGAAAATCGAGTAATGCATACGCTAAGACAGTTCTCAGAAATGTCAAAAAAGTACTCATCGATTCTCAAGGAATCGAGTACTTTTGAACCAGTAAAAAGTACTCATTGAGTAATTTTCTTTCGATTCTACTCATGAGTATTTAATCAAGTACTCTCCACCGATTCCGTATCCCTACCTGGGACCCATTACCAATAGGTTAGGTTCAGTCCTTTAACCCTATCAGGGACTTGAAGGTGGAGCATGATTTATGGCTAATAGCTTGTCGCTTAGACTTGAATGTTCGAGCAGCAAGCAACGATACTCTGATCGTCGCTATCGCTGCGCACTCACAGACAACCTGAAGAGCAGACTCATCCTCATCCAGGTAAAGCCTACAGGTTGGGCCATCTCCATTTCTATGCTCCGTAAGTGGTAATTCAGGGTGCACTGTCCGGTAATCAAGCCAACAAATGTCCTGGCATCCTTTCTACTGCGCCTTAGCAATTCTTTGGCCGATTTAAGAGACGGCAGAGCAAGGAAACGCTTAGAATTGGCCAGTGCAGGCGCGAATCTCAGCTCCTATACCAAATTCCATTTTAGACCCATCGGTGTAAACCAGTAGATGTTTTTTTGGATTCCCTCGGAAGGACGGTCCTGCGACACAACTCCTGTACCATTTTCTATCTTTGACCGGTCGGTAAACCAGTTGGAACTCGTAATCGTAACGGTTTAGCCGCTAGGGCGTTTTGAAGTTTTTTTTTAGAGTTTTACATATCACCCTGTATTTTTGTAACCCTGTGATCTACTTTTATGAATAATAATTGGTGTACGCAGAATATTTCCACCTATCTAAAACCGTCAAAATCAAGGTTCTACCCTATCTACTTCCAAAAAAATGAGTCGTCAAAGTCAAAACTTTGGTTTTTTTTCACTAAAATTTCAACTAAAACCACCTTTTTCTCCAAAAAATACGTAGTAACCTGATATTTTTTTTTCAAAATTAGAAAGCTTGGACTATTTCCTATGAATAATGTGCAGACAATTTTTATGCTAGGGCCTTTACTTTTGAAGTTATTAGCAAGTTTGATGTTGAAATTGGCTTAATTTGGTGCCCTTTTGGTACTTTTTGGCAAAGCTTAGGTGAAAAAGTACTAAAAAAAGAGCCAATTTCAGCATTAAAATTGCTAATAACTTGAAATCTAAAGGCCCTAGCGTAAAAATTGTCTGAATATTTTTAATAGGAAATTGCCCAAGCTTTCCAATTTTGCAAAAACAAAATATTAGTTAACTAGGAATTTTTTGGAGAAAAAGGTGGTTTTAGTTGAAATTTTAGTGAAAAAAAATCAAAGTTTTGACTTGGACGACTCATTGCTCTGGAAGTTGATATAGTAGAACCTTGATGTTGACGTACCCTGATAACTTATTCATGATAATAGCTCCTAGGGTTACAAAAATAGAGGGTGATATGTAAAACTCTGAAAAAAAAATTTCAAAACGCCCTACCCGTTACGATTTCCCCCCCCCCTCCCCAACCATACGGTTTTTTGTTCGTCTATCCATAATCTATCCACAGCCGGCCGTTTTGTCACTGTTCGTGATACACCCTGTATATGGAGAGGATACTTAATTTTCTCCTCATTGATTTTGAGGCCTAACTTGCTCGTTTCGTTTTCAAGTTGCACAGGCATAAGTATTCATCATCATCAGATGGCATCGCAGCCCAAGCGAGTCTTATAGCCTCGTCCATTTTCGTCATCGATTCCTTGCGAATTCACTCCAGTTAGTAGGGGAGCTGGCACTTGAAAAAATCGTGTTGCCCCAACCTTCTGCCGTTTCGTATATAAGCTTTTGAAGTAATTTTAAGCATTTTTTATAATATGACATTTTTGCGGGAAGTGGACCCATTTCGAGTTAGGGGTTTTGGGGGGTAAAAAGGGGGTTAAAATTGAAAAAAATTTCTGCCGCTGCGTATGTAGGTTCTACTAGAGCTAAATAACCGTTAAATACTAGTGGCAGAAATTTTTGACTATTTGCTAGGGTGTGGGGAGAAAAATGGCAACTTCAGCTAGGGAGGGTCCAAATGGTCAAAAATGTCTGCCACTAGTATTTAACGGTTATTTAGCCCTAAAAGAACCTACATACGAAGCGGCAGAATTTTTTTTCAATTTTAACTCCCTTTTTACCCCCCAAAACCCCTAACTCGAAATGGGTCCACTTCCCGCAAAAATGTCATATTATAAAAAATGCTTAAAATTACTTCAAAAGCTTATATACGAAACGGCAGAAGGTTGGGGCGACACGATTTTTTCAAGTGCCAGCTCCCCTACTAAGTTGTCTCCCATCATGTTTGTGGTCGTCCTACGAGGCGTTCCACTTACAGTATTGTCTTTAAAAATCCTTTTTGGCATCCTCCTTTCGTCTAGACGAAGCCACCTCAGTCTGTTACATCTGATCTGATAGTATAAGCAATGATGTATATTTCATTATATATTTTGGTGGTAGATTCCTTGATTGGTCCTTATCCTGTATTCATTGTTTTTCTGTATTCCAACCAAAAATCGTTCTTATAGGCTGCTTGCTGCTATTTTTCTACTGGAATTCACACTTAGAACCCAGCACTCTGATCCAGTACTACTTTTCGTGTGGCTATCTCCAATGCTATATTAAATAGTATCGGTACTAATGTATCTCCTTGTCTAGGATCTTTTTCTAAGTTTATTTCCTCAGATGTGTCTTTGTCTACTCTGAATTTAGCTCTGCTGTTTTCATGTTGCGTTTTGCATAATTTTATTAGTCTAGTCTTTAGCGGCATAAGTATAACCTTCTATAATTTAACTCAAAACTCAAAAGAAATGAAAGAACGCTTAAGTTATTATTTAATTACTTGCAACCTTTTTTAAAACTACTTTTTATCGACCCTTAACCATGAAAATTCTTACCATATCAACCCTGCCCCTTTTCATGTGTAATTCAAACAGGTTTTTCTGCTACACATACACACACAACAAAAACATACCTCTTTTTAAGGCTTAAGATTTCACTCGAAACTCTCTCTTAAAGAACCTCTTAAACACTCAACAAATTCAGATATGCCAAAAATACAAAGTTTTATTGATTTTTGGGTTTCAATAACAATTGCTACCAAAATAAGAAATTCGACGACAGTTTATGGTTACAGAAGGAATTTATAATTATTATTGATGACTAATTTTAATGGAATTTTCCAAATAAGTTTTAATAAAAAACAAGTACAGCTTAGCTTAGCAAATTTTAAGACACACTGACTTAAGAAACGCGAACAGCAATTTTTGGTTCTATTAAATGCAAGAATGCAATTAACAGGTCGGTTCAGGTTGATGGCACTGAAATTGACAGTCAGGTAAAACGACAAAAGTAATTGAGGAAAACAACCATACTTTCAGGTGAGGTAAACACAATAAAAGTTCGTTGGTCTAAAAGTTCTACACTAGTGTACATTCTGGGACTGAATTTCACAATACCAAAAAAAAATATATATATTAAAACCCCTCCAAAAAATGTGCTGAAGCCATGAATTTTGTTTACCTTAACAACACTCCGTTAGTAGTCTGACTTAACCACTCGATTTTATTGAAGTAGTCTGATCACAATAATAAATTATGATATCGCAGTGCACAACATAAAAAATCTTATTTAATCATAAAACATCAATTTTAATTAATTAAAATCATCCTTAACCTTACTAATAAAAATAAAAAAAAACAAATAAGGAAAATAACTTTGAATGGTGTGACGATTATTAAAATCTTCTCCTCTTTTATCTGACATAATTCGATTGAAAATAATTAACCCTTCCCCGGGGTAAAAAAAAGATCTCGATTTGACGACACGGCGCGACGACTAGAGTTCAAGACGTTTGTAGCTTCTTAAAGTGACTCATAAATTAAATGAATAAACCCTCCTTCTTTGCCCAACAGTAGTAGTCATCGCGGTCGGCATATATATGTAATTTTGTTGCGTTCAATTTGTTTTCATTCATTTAATTACATTTGCATTTCGCCGAAACAGGAAGGAAAGTTCATACTTGAGGAAATTGTAATTGTTTAATGAAATTTTTGTTTTTTTTTAGTTAATTATGAAAGAAATTATTATTTGTTAATTTAAATACTGTCAAAATGTTTCAATTAATGATTTAATTTCGTGCTTTTGGTAAAGTTCAGAGCAAACAATTACTTTTGTAGTATAATTATTAAATAGAAAATTCTAAGTTCGCCGATGTGAATTTTCGTTTCAATTCCTCGTTTCGAAAGTTTTAATTAATTTTTATACGCTTTATATTAGCTTCACCTGTATGTATGTGTGTATGTATGTATGTATGTATGTATGTTCTATGTAAACAAATCTTGCAACTTGATTTTGACCCACTTCTATATAACCGATCAACTTCAAATTTTGCACATATGCAGAGTTCGCGTGACAATGCAATCTGACCATTTTGTAAGAAAATCAAGATGGCGGTTCCAAGATGGCGGTCGATTTTTGCTATTGTGTTCCCCGACCCCCGACATGGGTATCAAATGAAACGGCATGACAGGTAGAATACAATTAGCTGTATGGCGGCAAACAAAATGGCGGACTACCTTTTTCTTTACAACCCACTCGATATGGGTATCAAATGAAAGGGTGTGTGGAGCGGTTTCCCAATTTGGCCGATTGATCCAATTTCAAAATAAATTGGGCGATCGCTTCATATTTCATAACAATCAGGAAAAGAAAAATACTTACATACGCATGCTGAGCGACACCAAACTGTGACCTGGAAGCATGGGTTGTAATAATTCCATAGTCCAATAATTAACCATCATCGTGCTGACCGCACCAAAACCGGCGGAATAAAAACAAGAGAGCACCAGAGGCGAGGAGTCATAAACACGGAAAAGCTGAACGAGGTGTCGCGATCGCCACAATTAATCGTCATTTTGTATTGTTTACCTTTTTTCGGAATCACTTTAATAATTTTGTAAACTTTGTTTAATAAATCATAAATTCAAATCGTAAAATCGTGAGTGTTGATTAGTCAAGTTTCCTTTTATGTTTTAGTTTTACTATTCAAATTTCATTTTGGTCCTTCGAGCCGGATTAGAATACTATTATCTGTGTGGCGTCATTCCAAATTCAAAATGGCGGCCAACACAAAATGGCGGATTATCTTTTTCTTTACAACCCACTCGGTATGAGTATCAAATAAAAGGATGTGATAATAGAATACTTTTCGCTGTGGGGCGTCTTTCCAAATTCAAAATGGCGGCCAACACAAAATGGCGGATTATCTTTTTCTTTACAACCCACTCGGTATGGGTATCAAATGAAAGTGTATGACGAGTATAGTATAGTAAGCTTTGTGATGTCGTTTTAAATCTAATATGGCGGTCACTACAAAATGGCCGAACACATACATATAATAGACTAAAAAATAGAAAATAAAAAATATATAGTTTAAAAAAACTAAAAAATACGCTTTTATTTTAAAATGAACTAAAAAGTAAAAAATAATTTTGAATGTAAAGTTTTTATTGCTCCAGCCAGTATAAGAAAACAACCTACCTTTCGAAATGTAAAAAAGCGTGGGGCTCTCTATATTCTTATTTTATTAACAACGGAACTTTTAGCTAGCGCCCCACGCTTTTTTAGATTTCGAAAGGTAGGTTGTTTTCTTATACTGGCTGGAGCACTAAAAACTTGACATTCAAAATTATTTTTTACTTTTTAGTTCATTTTAAAATAAAAGCGTATTTTTTAGTTTTTTTTTCTGTTAATTTTTTATACGCTTTATATTAGCTTCACTTGTAACTATATAAAAAAATCTTGGAAGTTAAATTTGACCCACTTCGCGGTTTCCGATTGGGCTGAAATTTTGCATACACATTTAGTTTGGATGACAATGCAATCTAATCATTTTGAAAAAAAATCAAGGTGGCGGTTCCAAGATGGCGGCCGATTTTTGCAATTGGGTTCTACGACCCACCGAGATGGGTATCAAGTGAAAGTGTATGACAGGTAAAATACAATTAGTTGTGTGGCGTCATTCCAAATTGAAAATGGCGGCCACACAAAATGGCGGAAGACATATAATAGACAAAAATTAGAAAATATATTTATCAACTTCAAATTTTGCACATATGCATAGTTCGCGTAACAATGCAATCTGATTTTTTTTATAAAAAAATCAACATAGCGGTTCCAAAATGGCGGGAGAATTTTGCAATTGTGTTCCCCGACCCCGCGACATGGGTATCAAATGAAAGGGTATGACAAGTAGAATACAGTAGCCTGTGTGACGTAATTTTAAATCTAATAGGGCCGCCGCCACACAATAGACATAGACTAAAAAGTAGAAAATAAAAATGAATAGTTTAAAAAATCTAAAAGATACGCTTTTATTTTAAAATGAACTAAAAAGTAAAAAATAATTTTGAATGCAAAGTCTTTTTTGGTTCAGCCATTTTTTTGGAACAGCATACCTTTAGAAATCAAGCTCAGAATAAAATTAATGAGGTTATTGGTAAAAATTATAAATATAACTTACTTAAATGTAAAAAAGCGTGGCCCGTTAACTAATAGTTCCAGTATTAATAAAATAAGAATACAGGTAAAGAGCGCACCACAATTTTTTACATTTAAGTAAGTTATATTTATAATTTTTACCAATAACCCTTTCCCTCCAGAGACTCACAATTGTGAGCTTCCGAATTTTCTCTATAAAATTTAATAACAATTAGTTTTCTTTAATTTTAACATTATATGCCAATATTTAGGTAACTACACTCCTGAAGCTCACAATCGTGAGTGTCCTTGTACAAGGACATCTACTAACTTTTTGCAAAAAAAAATTTTTTTATTTTTTCTTAGTCATGTTTTATTGCTAAAAAATTTTAATCAGGAGGGAAAGGGATAACCCCATTAATTTTATTCTGAGCTTGATTTCTAAAGGTAGGCTGTTCCCAAAAAATGGCTGAACCAAAAAAGACTTTACATTCAAAATTATTTTTTACTTTTTAGTTCATTTTAAAATAAAAGCGTATCTTTTAGATTTTTTAAACTATTAATTTTTTTAATGTTTTTATAAACTAATTTAATTTTCGAGTTGTTTTTCATAACTCCTTTCTGTTATTTTTACTTAGAATATCACGTTCAACATACTTGCATGTTACCTGTATCACGCCAACACCTGTCTGCCAATACAAAATTAAAAGAAAGTAAATCTTTTGTAGTCTGATTTATAAGAGACTACCCAACTACCAATAAAATTTACTATGACTCAAGTTTTGTACTTTAGAAGTTTTGTGTGGGCTTGGTCGGTTTTTTTTCAATTCCTAAGAGTACCGGAGAGTATAGTGTGTAATCAAACAAACATAACCTCACCAAAACATTTCTAAATACTTCAACAAAAAAAAAAACTTAATCTAAAAAAATTCGTCTAGATTTAGTGCAGCCACTAAATTGCAACCAATTCATTATTGCTAATTATTTCAGCTTAGGCCTATTTTTAGAGCAATAAACATTGCACCATTGCATGTTGAATAATTGCAGATTGATCATCCGCACATGTACAAAATACATACACACGTATATATATAACCAGCCAAATGCTCGACATATTTAACGGTTTATTATGAATTAGGGTGTAGATGAAAAATCTTAAATTATATTCTAATTTATTTTTAATTCATTCTTACCCCATGATGATCGATTTCGTCCCATAACGGTGCCTTCGTTAGCATTATATAAAAATTTGTTCAAGTCGAAGGGATCTGGCTTAGTCCTTATGAAAAATTCTTGTGGTTCGTCCATTTGTGTTGCCATCGGTACCATTGGTACCATACGCCTAGGCTTTGACATGATCACTAAAAAATCAGTTCACTGCCGTCTCTTTTTGTTAAATAAATAAATAAACAAGTAAAAGAAAAGCACTGGATCAGCACTTTCCTATCAACAAAATTGATCTTCGTATCGCAGCACAAAAATCACTGATAACAACATAAGAAAACAAAAGATGATCGATAGACGATCGATAGTGATGTTTTGGTTAGTGATCGATCAACTTTACTTTTTTTTTATGTATTGTCTATTCGCACCAATTACATAACTAAATTAATAAGAATTTTTAATTAAATTACACTAAGTACACTTGAACAGGGCCGTCCTATTACAACTGCGATCGCGACAATATTTAGCGGATCGATCTTCACTGCATCGATATGGGCTCTCCGACGAAATGTGACGACAACGCCTTAAAATTATAACTGCGCCTGTGCTCAGGTACAATCTCTCAGAAGAATATACGAAGAAATTGTTTAGGATTTCTTAAGAGAGAGAACCAACTGTGTGTGGTGATCGCGTTTGCGATTTCGAAATGATACTTCACTCTCTGATTAACGTAACCAAGATCATCAAGGTGCCGCCGTGCAGCTCTTACAGCTATGGCCTAAGAGGCAGTAGATTTTCTGTTTGTTGGTCTCGCAGTTTTTCGAAACATTCAACGCTTTGCTCACTGGGGCTGTGATCGAGTGCCTGGCCGCCGCGTACTCAACGTTTTTTTTTTTAACAAAACTGATAACTAATGACGAAGAGTGAACGGGGAATTTCTGTTTTTTCTGACTAAATGAAATGCACGAAAGAGACGACAACACGACTTCTATTATAATAAAACGGCGCGATTCTTTTTTTCAAAATGGGGAATGATCAAACACGCTCGATAGTGTAGTAAACTGGTTTCGTTCAATGTAGCATACTGCAGAGGGTTGCCCCGGAACAACAGAGTTGCTTGATAGCCGCCACGTGAAACCCCATCGTTTCAGGCCGAACAAATCCAACTAAACTCACATGGCATAAGAGAAAATTTTTTTTACTTCTCATTTGGTTACTATAATGAAGGTTACTATACCGTCCATAACAAAAGGGGACGTAGCCCCTTTGCGTGCGATAGGTACGTTAATTAGAACGTCGGCGTGCTTTTACCGGCGTATATATACAGGTTATACTCTACCTACAGACATATAAACATGTATTCCTGTACTCTCTTCTATTTGTAAGAACGGACAGGGGGGAAACGAGCATTTTTCTATTGTATTGACATTGTGAAAACACGTTTGTAGCAGGGAAGTTGAATTCTTGGGGTTGGTTCATCACTGACCACGGAGTAGCACGGAAGTTGTCTTAATTGCTCATGCAGCAAATCGATGAAGCTGGTCATTATAAATGGCAGTTGTGTTTGCAGAGCTGCCAATTAAAACATTTAAGTTCATCGGCGATGTTTTTTTTTGTTGTTTGTAGAATTTTCATTCATGCTTTATGTGTTATTAATGGTGAGTGGTTTCAAATGAATATTGTTTAATTTTGGGTGTGCGTATCTGTGGCGAAAAGAAGTTTAGGGGTGAATTTTGCTGTTGGGTGGTGTTACTTGAGCCTTAAAATAAAAATTTAAATGTTATTGTTTGTTACCATATTGGCATTGAAAACTGCGTAACTGCTAGTTTAGTACCAGTTTTTCAAAAGTTGAACCCTTTCTGAACCCTAACCGAAATGTGCTCCCTTTGCCGATTATTCTGTCATAGCGTTCATTGTTATACGACAATCGAAATATTGTAGATAGAAAATTAAAAGAATTCGTTACAAGGCGTTACAAACGTCGTTACAAGGCAAATGTAAGCAGTCCTGAACGTGCCAAATACTGATATCAGTGTTAGAACAAGAATTGGTTTCCTTGCTGTCCTTAAATATACACGGTTGGCAAAAGAAAAATTCCCGATAAAATTTCCGAAAATAGGAAAGATTTGTGATGTGGTGATATGATAACTAGACCAAAAAGTCGAAGGATCATGTCACTGAGTAGTGGGATTCGAATCCACGATCACTGGAACGACAATCGGATGTCTTAACCTACTTTGGTTACTGAGACCAACTATTATAGCCTACTAATTTGCACTACTAACACAATAGCCTATCGTCGAGTGGAGATTGATCTGCTACTTGATGGTGGATCCTCGGATATAACGTCATCTATCTTCACTAGCAATCTCCTACTACTACCTTCAAGTGGTGACGCTGCGCTGTTACCTCCGAAGCTATTAGTTCTGGTCTTGGCGAATACTTTTTTCGAATATTTCTTTCAACTGTGCTTATATTGTAGTTGGTTTTGATGAATCGCTTAACAAGCTATCCCAAAAACAACAGATGGACGTTTTTATACGTTTCTGGAATTCTAAAAACAATTAAGTCTGTATTAGATTATTTCATTTCTGGGCTATTCGACCACAGCTAACTTAATTAGATCTTTTTTTGAAGCATAAAAATGCCATGCCCTTTCAAATCAACTGCAAATTTCAAAGAACGAACCAAAAATTTGTTGAAGAAAAACAATCATTGCCGTGTTAGGAAAGATTCCTACGTTTTAGATATGAAATTTTACTTCACACCAATCCATAAGGCGTCTGATAAGCATTTAGTTGTTAACTAAAGAGGTGTTGCTATTCTATCATCAATCCCCAAACTATTTCAAAAACTCGTCTACGATAAGATACCCCCTCTAATCGACCCATTCCTAAATGAACTACAACACGGCTTCAGAAAATCGCTTTCGACCACCTCTAACCCCATGGTCCCGATTTCCGAACTGCTCTGTGGTATGTAGAGCGGCCATCAAATTGATGCTATTTATACTGACTTTAGCAAGGCCTTTGATAAAGTAGACCATCACATTTAATTGCTAAACTCTTAAAATTTGGAATATCAGGTGCGGCCCTACGGAAGATCACTTGTTATCACTTGGGTAGTCATCGTGGCCCTCTTCTATTCAATATGTAGTCATCTCTAGTTTCATGGTACAACGTAAGTTCTACAAAAAATTCAAAAAATTGTCTGGAGAACCAAGAAAAGTCAAGGAAATTTGATCTTAAGAAAAAGTGGCCACTCTGTTGAATTACACGCTTCTTTAGAAAAATCTGTACAGTCGAAACGAAATACAAATCTGAAGGTATAAAATATATGTGATGAGTACAAACAGCGAAAATATGTCGGAAGAAGTTAAACTTAATGGCAAATAAACATAAAAAGTGAAATTTTACGAAAAAATTGACGAAAATAATTAAAAATTTAAAAAACACGATGCCCCTGTGACAAAAAAATGAACTAAAAAGCCAAAAACAAGTTTTAAGTACTAATGTAAGACAGAAACAAGATATAAAAGACATTGTTCTCTTAGTATAGTCAATGTGTGTATAATAAATATATAAGATATTGTCTAACTACTGTAGAAAATATTAACTTTTAACAGTCATTTTTTTAAGTATCACACAACTATAGTATAGGTATAATCTGTATTTTTGCAGTCGGGGTACCGTTTTAATTAGTAACATATGTAACATTTGTACCCCGGGGTCGTGTAAAACCGGGCATAGTAACCTATCATAACGAACAACCTCAATTTTTTTTCGCTTTTTTGGGTTTTCCACAAACCGAGATATACTCATCTACATTTAGAAAGAACGACCAAATTGGTAGATTATTCGCTGGTTTGCGAGAATAGTGACGCAACTCAAAATGATTGATTTTAGAGAATGACGTTTTTTTTAATTTTTTTATAAATTAGTAGAGAATGTTTTGTCTCAAATTAAAAATGACGATATACCTTTCTAACGATAGTTGACGCAAAATCGGAGTTGCGTCTCTGTTTACTATAAGTTATCAAAGATTGTTGGTCATTTGGCATATTTAGTTTAATTTTACAGAATTTTGAATTGCGTCGTTATTCTCGCAAACCAGCGATATGTATAGATAAATTGCTTAGCGGCGGTTGCTAGAGGTAGAAAATGTCCATTTCGTTATGTTATGTTAATAAAAGTTTTGAGACTGGAAATAATTCCTTTTTCACTAAAATTTGATGCTTGCCTAACTCCATTAGTATATTTATTGAAGAATATATCTACTGCGGAACTTAATTTAAGGACAATAATTCACTCGAAAATTGAGTTGGCTGCATCACTGCGCATTTTTTTTGAAGTACATTTTGACACTACAAATTGCAAGAGCCAACGATCTTTTTCAGCAATGAAAAGAATAAAAAATTATTTACGGTCTTCTTTGGATACTCTTGCATAACTTTGCCAGGCACCCCGCTCCCCCAGACATCCCGTGTATTTTCTTACGAAGAAGGGCGCATAATTTTTAGTAGCCCACGGGCGCCGAATATCTTAGGACGGCCCTGTGGGGTGGGGGTCTTTGATTTGCTTATTTTTTATGACACGGGGGACGGGGGGGTCTGGATGGGGATTACGTCAGCAATATTTATTTACTTATTTTTTTCTGATTTTTTTGCAAAAATTTATTGTATTTTGATTTGAACAAATTGGCAACCCCACTTGTCTATCCTCGAAAGCAAAAAGTATGTGCAGGCATTCCCCGAAATTATTGATATTGCTTACTGCGGTGTTTTATTGTTAAGTTAGAAAGAACCGAAGTAGGGACATTACCGCGCGCACTGTTCACTTGTCTAAATTTGTTCGGTCTCATTTTGGTTCGGTTCGTTAGATATCATTGGATATGACGTGTATATGCATATGATATGACTCATAACTCCAAAAGTTGGTAAGATAGAGCCATCGTTTTTACCATCATAGATGAGTGCAGGAATTCTGCGTTCATTGGTACCTAATTTATTGAAATAGGTTATTCTGTTACAAAAATACAGGGTGATATGTAAAACTCTATATTTGTACAGTTTTGACCGTATTAAAGCCTCAACACACGCACGCATTTATGACGAAAATTCCTCATTAATTAGGAATATGAATCTCATCAATTAGGAAAACCGATTACGCAAATTTTGGTTAATCTAGTACGAAATCTCAAAAGAGAGCCATCTGTCGAACGATAGATCATGTTAAAAAGCCCGCTTTTAGGCGTTTTTCCAGAGTCAGCTGATTTTTATTTTAATTTTATTTGAAAATTAATAAAATTCATATTAAAAAATTAAATATTACTTGTTTCCCTTCCATTGGGGCAACAACGTACCAATGATATAATTATTTTTATTTTTCGTCCTCTGACATTTTTCACTACACCACAACTGTCATAATATAATGAGGTATTTTAACGTGTGTCACCTCATAAGGGCGTTCGTCATAAATTAGGAATTTTCGTCATATTTTGATTGCCGTGTGTCGAGGCTATTATATATAACTATTGGAAGTCGGTACCAAAATTTGCATTCTTCTTTCTTTATAGTGTATAAATTCCTTATTTCTAGACCCATGAAAAACAATAAAGAAACCTGAACAGATTTTAAAAAAATATATACCAATGTTTACGTAAGCATAGGAGAGGGAGTAAGAACTTTGTTTACTTTTGCTGACAAGGGGCAGGGGGGCTTAAAAATTACTAAAATTCTGCTTACGTAATACTTGATTGGCCCCTTAAACATAAAGGTGATATTTTAGTTGGTCTATGTGATAATATAATCTTTTTAGTATTACTAAGTTATTTTAACTGGTTGAATGGGAAATTACATAACAAAAGAAAGATCTTAGTTTTTTTCCAATTCAGATAATACAGTCGGTGAGAGTTACATCTTATACAATCATTTTTTTAACTAAGCAGTGTTGTAAGATGTTAGACCAATTGATTTTTTTTTAACGTAATAAATATATACTCACTCCAACTAGCTCCAGTTCGTCCAAAAATACTTTTATCCTCAGGATTCCAAAACATCAGCTTAAAAGATTGCTTCTTGGTCATAACCGGAGGCCTAGAATAATATTGCTGGAAGGCATCGATCGATTCCTCTGCTACGGTCGGCATTTTGGAAATTGAATTTTTCTTTTATCGTATTTAACACAAAAATTTAATGCAAACTAACAAAGCACACTAAAAACACTCTTATCAAAATCTCGATATCCTTTTCACAAAAAATTTTTCTTCCTTACAAAAATTTTCAAAATGCAAAAAAAAATAAATAAAAATGAGCACTTTGGTCACAATTTCTTGAAGGGATATTCCAACCAACTCCTTAGCACTGTGAATGGCTCTTCAAGATTTCTTAAGCAAAACGATACACGTTATCACACAATCCCGTCCCGGTCTGAGCCAGACAAGTGTCTGAATTAAATCTGGCTCAGAGTTGAGAAAATTCGAGCTCGGTTAACTTAACGACCAAATTGGACAGTTGGCCTGGGATATGGAGATATGGAGGAGAATTGGAGATGAGGCTTAATCAAATGTAATTTTCGTTTTGCCTTATACTATGGATGATACTCTGTATGCGATAGATAATATTGTATGTAGAATGATGATGGCCAGTATGCAGAAGAGCAGCGATTCATCCTAACTAACCAAGGTCTGAATGAAAATAGTTAGTGGAGGATTTATTATTTTTATCTTTTTTTAAATGAGAAATTGTGCCTAATACACCACTCATACATATATACATGCATGGATGGATGGCATAATGTCTTGAAGGTTTATTACACGCGTTCTCAACGGGAAAGAAAAAATTTTCATTCAAAGACGGATTGTGGGAGGATAATTATCATTAGAATGTCTGTAAGGAGGTGTAGCTTCTTTCCTTATTAGTGGCTCTTGTCTCTGGCGAATTTAAAAGTGATTTGTTTGTTTCAGAATTTGCCATGTTTGTAGATTTGCCTTATTAAATAGGCTTCGAAAATTGTCTCAGTTGATAACGAGCGGACGAATTTTTCAGTACATTACAATTTTGAAAATTGTCAGACAGAGTTTTGAGGCTTTTTGGTGATGGTTTGAAATGACTTTAATGACTAAACTTAATGAATGTTCTAGTCGAGCGCGGATTCAAGGGGGATCACGGGGGTCATGACCCGCCCAAAAGCGCCCGCTGTTTAAAAAACAAGGGTTGTGTTTCTTTTTCCTGGTGTAGCTACACCAGTGTACTCTAGAGTAGATGGAAAATGAAAAGTTTTGTTTTGTTTCAGTGTATTATATAACCTCAAAGTAATAATCAATTGCATATAAATGGGAGTTTCCATATTTTTTTAGCACCATTTCATTGCACATATTTAATTTATTTAAACTTCTTCTATTCGTTTAGAATAATTTCGGTTTTATCAATGGTGTCATTAAATTACAACTTCAAAAAACGTGCTTAAATGATTGAAATAGCCGAAAAGGTGAATAACAAAACCTTAAAATTTTGAGGCGCCATCTTTTGCAAAAAAATCGAACTATAATCAAAACCTTAAAATTTTAAGGCGCCATCTTTTGCAAAAAAATCGAACTACTCTAATCAAAACCTTAAAATTTTGAGGCGCTATCTTTTGCAAAAAAATCGAACTACTCTAATCAAAAACTTAAAATTTTGAAGCGCCATCTTTTGCAAAAAAATCGAACTACTCTAATCAAAACCTTAAAATTTTGAGGCGCCATATTTTGCAAAAAAATCGAACTATAATCAAAACCTTAAAATTTTGAGGCGCCATCTTTTGCAAAAAAATCGAACTACTCTAATCAAAACCTTAAAATTTTGAGGAGCCATCTTTTGCAAAAAAATCGAATTACTCTAATCAAAGCCTTAAAATTTTGAGGCGCCATCTTTTGCAAAAAAATCGAACTACTCTAGTCATCTTACTACAATATATGAGCTGGGGTAGTTGGAACTACTCCAAAGTACACCGGTGTAGCTACACCAGGAAAAAGAAACACGCCTAAAATTTACCCAACTAAAAAAAATCAAAAACAAAAAATAATCAAACGACCAAAACCGACCCAACTTTTTTTGCAAATTAAAAAAAACGACCTTAAAAAAGTGACATTCAAGGTCAACAACAGATTGATCTATACTCTTTCCCAGGGGAGCAACAACGGGGGGGGGGGTCCAGCGGGTCCGGACCCCCTCTCATATATGCAGCCCGGACCGCTCATCTATTAGATAGACCCAATTTAATTGAAAGTTTTTCGAACCCATATGAGTCTAAAGGGGCCCAATACACGAGCGCTCCATTCGACCACGCCAAGCCAAAACAACAACAATTTGCCCACTAGCGAATAAAAATTTATTGGAAATTACAATAACACTAGTTTACACGAAAAATGAACCTAATGAAAAAAGTGTTTTTTAACCTAATTTGGGGTCGCTGAAAACGAAAATGACACTCATTTATTTTTCCAAAGAACCGTTATCGAGAAATTAGCAAAACGGCTTTTTTCCATTTTTTTCCATTTATTGCCAGATTCTCGAGAACCAAGAGCCAAGCTTAGCTTAAAAAATGCACTCTTTTACGCAGAATACTCCCACCTATCTAAAACTGTAAAAGTTAAGGTTCTACCATGCCAACTTCCGGAGTAATAAGCCATCAAAGTCAAAATTTTGATTTTTTTTAAAAAAAATGTCAACTTCAACCACCTTTTTCTCCAAAAAATACGTAGTTAACCAATATTTTTTTTCCAAAATTAGAAAGCTTGGACAATTTACTATGAATAATGTCCAAAGAATTTTTATGCTGCGGCCTTTACTTTTGAAGTTATAAGCAATTTTGATGTTAAAATTGGCTTTATTTTTTAAGACCTTGGCCTTATTTTGTGCTTTTTTACTGTTTTTTTCACCTAAGCTTTGTCGAAAAGTACCAAATAAAGTCAATTTTAACATCAAAATTTGCTAATATCTTCAACAGCAAATGCCGTAACACAAAAATTGTTCGTACATTATTCATAGGAAATTGTCCAAGCTTTCTAATTTTGGAAAAAAAAATATTGGTTAACTACGTATTTTTTGGAGAAAAGGGTAGTTGAAGTTGACATTTTTTTTAAAAAAAATCAAAATTTTGACTTTGATGGCTTATTACTCCGGAAGTTGGCACGGTAGAACCTTAACTTTTACAGTTTTAGATAGGTGGGAGTATTCTGCGTAAAAGAGTGCATTTTTTAAGCTAAGCTTGGCTCTTGGTTCTCGAGAATCTGGCAATAAATGGAAAAAAATGGAAAAAAGCCGTTTTTCTAATTTCTCGATAACGGTTCTTTGGAAAAATAAATGAGTGTCATTTTCGTTTTCAGTGACCCCAAATTAGGTTAAAAAACACTTTTCTTATTAGGTTCACGCAATTAAGCAAAAATTTGTAAACTAGTGTAATTGAAAACTATTTTAAATAATTTTTTTTAACATACATTGTACAAAAATTATAATTTTAATTTATTTATTGATTTACGAATTTACTAAATTCGTTTTGTTGAGATTGTTCGAAACTTTTTTATGCGAAACTTTTCATTTTATATCGTACAAGGAAATGTTGTAAAATCCGTAGACTCTTTGAACTGTTTATGATAACTTATAGAGTAAAGCCAGTCTCTAATCTGTTCTCTTTCAATATGAGTTGAAAAATTTAAGTTTGTTGTCTTTGCTATTGGTCTGAGACTCAGGGGCGGCGCTTTCATAGGTGCAAATGGTGCACTTGCACCGGGCGCAATTGGAGAAGGGCGCAATTTTTCCATTGCCCTTCACAGCGATCAAAAAGTGAGGAGCTGGTGGGGCGCAATATGGCATACTGCACCGGGCGCAAAAAACCCAAGAGCCGGCCCTGCTGAGACTCCCACGTGCGCATTAATTTATTGGACAACTCATTTTTACTCTTTTTCAGGGCCGTGACCAGAAAGAGAAAGGGGAGAAAAGAAAAGTCACGAAAAAAACACCCGGTGAGCGGAGCTAGCTCACAGTGTGCGCAGCACCGGGGTTTTTAATGTAAAGTTAGCGCAGAGCTGATAAGCTCAGCTCCGCTCCGCTTTCTGTGTGCGCGCGCCCTAAGAGCCGTAATAAACATCATCGAGGAAATGCCTTTAACGGAGAGTAAAAGATTACCTTTGCCCACAATCCGTGGTATGTTTAAAAAATGCTTAAACACCCGAGTAAAAATAATTTAGTTGATTAATTTTTTTAAAAGCATAAACGTTCCCGCCTATAGCACGAATAGCGAACAAAAGCGCCTGCCACACGCTCCCGCTACAGGCATGAAAGTCTAAAAATACGTCCGCTATATAGGTATGCCTGTCCCTGTTACAGATATGAATGTGACCATTCCAAACGCGAGTTTCGTTTTACCAAGCGGTCCCCCAACAGAATACTAACCATGTCTAATGCTGCTTGACTTACACAATCGAACGAGAACCGGTCTACTGAGTTCGTGTGTAGTGGGCGTTTGGAAAAGTAGATTTTTTTATCATGAGTTTTTCGGGGAAAGAATTTTACTTTCACTGGGGCATAAAATACTAGGGGTATTCATGTCACATTTCACCTTGTTCATAGTCTTCGTAG
Source organism: Thereva nobilitata (assembly GCA_963855945.1). Taxonomy (NCBI): domain Eukaryota; kingdom Metazoa; phylum Arthropoda; class Insecta; order Diptera; family Therevidae; genus Thereva; species Thereva nobilitata. The sequence continues at coordinate 96,794,926 of OY979698.1, forward strand.
CAGCGTAGTTCGTAGTTCATTTGCATACATTTGGAAACTACGAAGCTCCTTTGCAACTAATCTCAGAAAGCCAAAGAAGAAACGCCTCTCAATTTCATTTCGTAGTTTCGTAGTATCGTAGTTTGTTTTTTGACAGCTGTGTTGTACGAATTGCGATCCGGTGGTAATACAATTCAAATTTAAATCGAAACTACGAAACTACAAGACTTTGAACAACTGAAAAATGACAGGAATACCCATACTGTAGAACATAAGAATTTTTAAGTTTGGCAATTTTTTTCTAATATTTTTGAAAATCAATTGCATCGCGACTTTTGCCCATTTTCAAACTCACTTGATCTCAATGTTTTTGTTGGAACCCCCCTAAACATTTTTAGTTGTTGCGCCAATGCTTTTTCTTTATGTTTTGATTTGAAAACTCTTAAGTTAGCTGCACTCACAAGAAAGGGCGCGTCTTCATCAAAAACACACGTTTGTTTTTTATCCACCAGAAAATTCGGTTAGTTTTGTTCGTTTTGTTAATTTCGTTTTTGTTTTTTTAGTAGTAGAAATTTTTTTTTCTACGCCTCTGTTAGAATACAGGCATTCTGATATTAATTTTAGTTGCGGAATTAGCAGAATTCCACACCTATGTGGAATATTCATTCCATCACTTGTTATGGAATGACTACTATTGGCGACATCTGTTCGTCGTAATCCAAGAATATGATTTATTAATAAAAGAAAAAAAAGATTTATTAATTAAAGAAAGAAAAGGATTGTTTCAATAAATAACCAATCAAGGATGTTCCGCTAGAATATTTTTGCTTTAAATAAATTATTTAATTATTAAATTGCAGAAAATAATAGCATTTTTTTAATAAATTTTGCGGCGGCCATCTATTAACAAATTATTAAGTTACAAAATTGTTATGAATGAACACTCCCTACTAATATGTTATTTAGCGTTAAAATTTCTTGCTGTGCCTTATACATTATATTTTTGACATTAGCTTTACAGAAGGTACGTTTTTCTTTACAAAATATTAATAAAAACTAATTAGAGGCGTAGAAAAATTATAGTCTGCAACACGTTTTGAATGGCATATTCCGCACTCGTGGACCGCCACCCTCGCCTTCGGCTCGTGTGCCAAACTTCCACTTGTGCGGAATATGCATCATTCCAAACTTGTTACAGAATATACTATTCCGCCACATTTAATTCCGTGACTCCCGCCCAAAACAAAAGTCTAGATTCGCGCCAGGTTCTAGTTGTTAACGTCGGACTAAATAGTCATTTTTACTAGGCAAGGACTTAACTAGTTGCACATCCACCCTACAGATGGACCCGGAGGCTGTATATGTGGTAAACGCAGAAAGAGATTGTGGAGGTCGCAAAAAGAGCAGCCATCATCAATAAGGCCCCTGGCATGGAAGGCATATCGCGCAAAGCGGTTAACCTAGCGGCCATGATAGCGTCAAATAGGTTCGCTGAAGTCTTCACAGTGTGCCTGAGAGAATGGGTTTTCCCAGATCAGTGGAAACAGCAGAAACTCGTGCTCTTACCAAAGCCCAATACACCTTTTAGGAACCCAGCGTCCTATAAGACCGGTATGACCCCTTAGAGCGAGTGATCCGCAGTAGAATACTCCCTAGCGTCGAAAGGAAAGGAGGGCTGTCGAACAAACACTTCGGCCTTAGAACGGCAAGATCTAACGCAGTCAATATGGTGATGGAGATAGCAAGATCCGCCATTGCTGCGAATTGATAACGACGTCAAAAATGCCTTCGACTTGGCTAGATCAAACAAAATAGTCTGGGCGTTGATCAAACGAGGTACACTAAAGTGCTGGTAGTAATCGACTATCACCGGGGTAGGTCGCTTCATTGTGATCGGATGATGGGCCGAAGGTATACAGGACAATCTGCGACGTCCTGACAGGATCGGTCCCTGGCCTTCCTCGTTGATCACAATGTATAATGATGTGTTGAGGCTACCCTCCCAATGAAGATCAGTTGCGATCGTGTTCGCAGATGAGATCGGTAACGCGATCGTCGTCTGACCCTTGATTAAAGTGAATTCTGGGCGAACGAAGCGATCTGGGTGATAAAAGCGTGGTAGAAAACGCTGATCTTACGATTGATAACCACTGATCAGCGAAAGGAAGAAAGCAAATGTCCATAAGGATCAACGTAGGAGAGCAGATCACTGATTCACACTCCGCCCTAAGGTATCTGGGAGTGATGATCGACAGGAGGCTATATATTATATGGCGTCCTTAGAGGGTTCGGGGATAGGGCGTCCGCTGTTTGTGCAGCACTGGCCAGAATGATGCCCTCCTGATGACGAGGGTGGTTAGCGCAGTCCTACTATACTCAGCGCCAGTATGGGCAGCAGCGTTGAACAAGGCTTCTAACAGCATGAAATGGAGGGCCTGCACATAGGCTAAGCGGCCTCCGTAGGTTTTGTGCATACAGGATGACGTCCGACGATGTTGCGTGTTCTACATCGACATGATAACCAGAGAAGGAATGTACTTCTATGACGCGGAGTGTATAGAGGGGAGCCAAAAACGATGCGAGGTCGACAAATCTGTTAAGGGTCGATGGACAAATGGACTTATTCCAGAGATGGGAGAGATGGGTTAGAAGGCGGTGTGGTGAAGTTACGACATCTCGCAGTTCTTGAGTGGGCATGGAGATTGTTGAAAATACCTCCATTGATTTGGGAACGATGACTCACCGCTTTCCCCGCCATGTTGAGGTGTCCAGCAGGACACAGAGCACGTCCTCTTTCGTTGTATGTGATTCGCCGAACGCAGGGTGGACTTGGAAGTGATAGAGGAAGCGCCACTAACACCGGATAACATCCTAGGACAAATGATGGAGTTCCGAGGAGGTATGGACGAAAATGGAAGCAACCCTGAAGGTCATAAACTGTAATTTGAGTCTGAAACAAGCCGAAAAAAATATAGAAAGGCACAGAAACGCCATAAAAGCTGATTCATTCGAGCAACGGAATAATAAAAAGCCATTATCGCGGGGAGAGTAGAAGGCTGAGACGTGTTCTTAGTTATGGTTGGAGTCCCACATAACAGGCATGCAGGAGCGTATCGTAATAACAGTGGAATGAGACGGGACATCATCTGCCCGAGTAAAAATAAGACTCGCCCGTTCTTAGCATGAAACAGGCACGGTACCCACGAGTAAAAATTCTACTTCTCAAATGCAGCCCGCTACAGGCATGTACCAATAAAAGACACACGGAATAGCCCAAACAAAGCACGGTACCCTCACACTTCTTTAGACTAAAGGGAGCAAACTTGGATCTTTAAGGAATTGTATAGGACGAAGAAAACGAGCAATTATCTTGGTGACCATAAAGGTTGTCCTCAGCATTCTCAAAAGACCGGTTCGCGTTCAATTGCGAAGATTAAGCAGCATTGGACGTGATTAGTACTTAGTTGGGGGACCACTCGGAAAAACGACACTCGCGTTTGGAATGGTCGATTACGAATACATTCATATCTGTAACAGTGCTGCCCATACCTCTATAGCGGAAGCATTTTTAGATTTTTGTGTCTGCAGCGGTAGCGTGCATCCCCGTGTGGCAGGCGCATTTGTTCGCTATGCGTGATACGTTGCTGGCGCGTTTATGCTATTCAAAAAATTAATCAACTAAATTATTTTTATTCGTATAGATTTTTAGTGCTCAGCTAATAAAAGGATCGCTGTAAAAGTGATCATAATTTCATTTCGTTTGGAAACGGATAGGCCAAATCCTTATTCCCAATCAATGAATGCAAAGAAATCTTTTCTAAGAATATGAAAAAAATCTAATGAAATACAAACCTGAAAAAAAATATAATTGAAAAACGAAAACCACAAAAAAAATCACAATTCAAGCCCAACTGTTCTAATGGCACACGTTCAGCCAGATGCCACTAGTTTATGCGATGTACTTCAGACTTAATCAATTAATTCGAGAAAATGAGTCTATACGAAAATTAGGTCTAGTGTAAATCATGTCCCCACTGTGGTGTTATCCAACACGCTGGCGAATAGACGACTCCATTCCATTCCATGCTGTTCTCTGACTTTAGAGACGCCAGATTGGGGCTTCTTTGTGTGCAGGATGTTCTCATATAAGCGACATAAAATGTGTTCAATGGATCATTTCCTGTCAACCTACTGCGAGGAACGAGATCAAAGCTGTGGATCAACTTTTCGACAGATTAACGCAGAAGCTCGATGACGTAAGGCCAGCGCAATTCTTTTTTTTTTGTGTTTAAAGGCTGTGAAGTGCTGCAGGTGGGTCTTTTGAAGATGTCTTCCCCTTAGAAACAGTTAACTATATATAGACCTGATATGAAATTTTGAGTCTTTAGATGGCGCGAATGGCAGGGAATGTATTGTGTAATGTAACATAATACTATATACCTGGTCATGGGCTAGAGAAGTGCCGTGCAATCACAGATTAGCTCTGTGCCAATGCCGAATGGATTGAAATTGTTAACGGTGGGAGAAATTTGAGTTCTATCGAGCTGTAGGACAATCATTGCATGTGCACTTATGTATATATGTATGCGCTGGAAGGTTTAGATTGGGATAGGTAATAATTGGAGGGGGAATACAAAAAGTAATTGAACCACAAGCAATTGTTGTGGAAGAAAGGTGATGTTACGTGGAATAGAAAATCTGAATAAAAATTCTGCTTTAGTTGACAAAAGTTAAATTCATTGGAAATATCTTTTGATAGTTTCAGGACTTTTCTCTTATATCATTTTTATTCACTTTTAACCATATAAAAGTCTCGATTGAACGGTTAGTGAGCGATTGTTCTTATAATAGCCAAACTCCTCTTTTCTGTTATGTGAAAAACTAAGCTTAGGAATCACTCTTTGCAATATCAGTTCGTCATGTCGTACTTGTCATGGTTTAAAGTCTAGTAGTAAGCTTAGTTTGAACGATAAAAGACGATAGAATAGCTTAATAAGAGTCTGGAGGGTGTTGAAGGGGAAGGCGACGAGCTTTGCTTTTAAATTGTTGAATTTTGTATTGGTTCGGAAATACAGTCTGTGGAAGATTGTTCCATAGTCGAAAAGTTTTATTCTAGATCTTCTAGAGACCAAAGTTACTCATCGAATATATCTAGTATCAAAGGAGATTGGTCAGAAGCTGATGCGTATACGGCTTCGTCGTTGCGGCCCCAAGTGAAGTCCGGTTTCTGTCTCTCAATGAAGGGTTTACATAATCGTTTGTAAGGCTTTTCACGTGATTGTCAACGAGGCGTTGCTCTTTAAATTCTGCTTATATACGAAAGGAGGCGAGAGAGAAACTCATGTGGTACGAATACCAAGGTACGACAAGTTTAAAATTGAACGCTACCTTGGGAAAAAAAGGGGAATAAAGGCCATTATATGCTCTAGTTTCACACGAAACTTAGTAAGTCGCAAAAGGTATTGCTGAGTGAACACGTTCTACTCGTGAGCTGTTGCTATGGTGATCTTGGAGCTCGATTTTTACTCTGTATTATCTTATGGAGCCTGTGGCCAGTGTAGGCTGGTTGAAGGCAACCGAGTCGACTTTTTCGGATCCTACTGCCGACAGACTATACGTATGCCTGTGGTAAACTGTGAAATCACATTTAATTGTATGGTCTTTATCGGTATGTGCTAAAGATGAGCTAGTTTCCAAGTATTAGGACAAATTGCGAAAAAGTGTGATAGGATAAAGAATTTTAGCAGAGATGTAGCTTAGGGGAGGGACGTAGATTAATTTTTCACATCCAAAAAAGGCCGGGTTCCAAATTTTTTGAAAATCTCTAAATATGCAAATCACATAATGGCTCATAACTATCGAACCGGTTCGAATTTCCCGAAAAACTGAATTGATCTTGAGTCAAGACGGCGAGCGATTTTTACCCTAAGTATTTTTGATGATTTTCAAAAAGTTTCGAACCCGCCTTTTAGGGTAAATTAAATTTTGACCCGGAATTATCCCGAGATAATGTTCAGGGGAAATCACAAAATGGATCTGTAACCACAGCAGCACAACCCTAAGCCTAGTTGGCATACAATTTTCAAAGTTGGACCAAAAAAGGAAATCAAATTATGTAAATCCTCCCCGTTAAAGCTGCTTATCGTTTCAAAATCAAAGCCAATAGTCGTTTCAAAATCAAAGCCAATAATAGTAATCGGCACTCCACGTACAACCCGAGCAGAGACTAGGACATAATTAGCGACGATCGTGACTCTAGAAAACAAAAACATGGCTGACAGTATAGGAACTGACTGTGGTATTTTATAATTTTTTTGCTTAACTCTTCAAAATAATTAATTTTCTTTAATTTTTAGTGCAATATAAATTATTAAAGAAACACCACTCATCCAACCGCCCACGACCAATGTAAGCAAATCAACGGATGACAGGAAGGAATCTTTGAAAAACTGATCGACCACCGAAACACAAAATGAGGTTTTTGTCTCTACTAAATGTATCAAATCAACAAAAATAAAAACAAACCTTAAAGGTAAAGATAATTAAATAAAATGTGCATTGTCATAGACTTACTCATCTTCTTCTGAATTTATAATAAATTCTTTTGAATTTATAATAAAACTCATGCGAAAAATTGAGTAGTTGTTATAATTATTTAAAAAGCAAAAAACATTGAAAGAAAATGAATAAAACTGGTCGATTCCTGTGAATATCGTAAAAGTGAAAAAATGCATAGTTTTAGGCACCTAATAATATCAAATCGAAAAAAATTTACGTTTTCTGGTAACCGCACGGATTCTGTATATAATGACAGAAATTACAATGCGAAGTGTTTAAGTGTTATTATACAAATAACCGAAACTTTGCATTGTAAATTCTTCCATTACATACAGGATCCGTGCGCTTACGAGAAAACGTACAATTTTCTGAAGGTTTGAAATTTGGTTCTTAAAACTATGCAATTTTTCACTTCCATCAAGATTGATGTGTTCTGCTATTTTCATTTTATAGTTTTCTAAATATTATTACATATGTATTATAAACTTGATTTGATGAGATTTGTTTTATCATCCCGAGAAATTATTTTCTTTTTTAATTTTAATAAAAATCTTGTTTCCTTTTCTTCTCGTCTCCCGATATCTTATTAATAAGAAAAGAACGAAAGCATCTGATTCAATCTGGTTAAAGCGATAACTTGAACCAATTTTCCACTTAGTCGCACACCTGAAATAATCCATATCAAGTGGTAGAGCGTGTATATTGCCTTAACTGACAATCGCAAAATCGCTGATAACTACAAAAACCGATAAAAATTTCCAGAAAGCTGCCATCATCTTACCCTTCTTTGTCCGCTAGCATAGAGTAAATATTCACTATATGTGTATATTTAGTTTCATAACACTCCGACGAGGCTGTCTCCTGCTAGCCCCGACGGTTGCATCACTGGACTCAGCTTTTAAAATCGATTCGTAAGCTTTTTGCATGTAAAAACAATTATAAATTACAAGAATTTCGGAGTGAAACCCGGATTCTTTCCCACTATTATCCTTTTTTTTAGAAATATTTCCCAACACTTGCTAAATTGTGAAATTGTCGCCATCTTACAGTAATAAAGACAACTATTTCATTGTGAGCTTTCGTCCTTTTTGTGAACTTTTCAAATATCCTTGATAAAAAAAGAGTTTTGAGTTACAGCCTAGACAAATCAAAGAACTTAGAACTTAGTTGTTATGTTTATATTTCCCTTCGATTGGAGCTTATTGCCAGGCATTTTAAACCAGTATCAGGTGATATTTGAGTTTCACTTAATGCAAATATCTTCTTCTTCTTTAACGGCTCTTACAACCGGCATCCGGTCCTGTCCTCTAGCAACTTTTCTCTCCATCAGTCTTGTATCTGACCCGATATCATCTAGCTGGTTTACGTCATCCTTCCAGCGAATCTCCCCCCCCCCCTCTAGTACCCGTAGATCTTACCTCAAAGAACTTTCCTAGCAGCTTCCTCTTTTCTCATACGAGCTAGATGTCCTGTCCACCGGACCCTACCGAGCATTATTTTTTCACAACACCTATGTCGTGATAGCGCTCGTAGATTTCGTCTCCCGAATCGTCCTTCCTTATAATGTGAAAATGAGCGTTTTAATTTGGGACAAATGGCTATGAAACAGATCTATATTAATAAAAGAAAGTTTCTGTATGCGTGTATGCGTGTATGTATGCGTGTATGCGTGCATGTGCGATGTGTTGCGCTATAACGGGTGCACCAGTGATCGCAGAGCTTCGAAATTTTGCACGAAGATCCGTGGAGGGGTCTCCCATGATGCACCTCGAAGCCCGATTTTCGAAATTCAAAATGGCCGCCACAAAATGACCGAAATTCAAAATGGCCACCCAAATTTGACAATTGTGTTCCGATTTCCGTGAAAATCGGTATCGGGGAGTTTTCAAGGTAGGAAATAATGAATTTAAACTTATAAATTCAAAATTGCCGCGCCAATATGGCCGACGAATTTGCCAATTGTCTTCCGATTCCAATGAAAATCGGTATCTGGGAGTTTTTAAGGTAACAAATAAAGAATTTATGATCAAAACTTATAAATTCAAAAGGGCCGCGCCAATATGACCGATGAATTTGTCCATTGTGTTCCGATTCCAATGAAAATCGGTATCTGGGGTTTTTTAACGTAACAAATAACGAATTTATGATCAGAACTTATAATTTCAAAATGGCCGCTATGAAATTCAGTATCTGGGGGATTTTAAGGTAACAAATAAAGAATTTATGATCAAAACTTATAAATTTTAAATTTCGGGGCCAATCTGGGGACGAATTTTGCCAAATAAGTGTCATTTCCCGGTCAGCTGTATATAGTTGGGAAATCGAAAAATCTTCACATCCTAGCTCCAAATTGAAGAACATTGACCATAGTGTATCCTGGTCATTTCCACTATTGTCGTAAAGTTTGCCACATTCTTAAATGTAGGAAATTTCTTAAATACCAGTATAGAAACAATGAAAACGGTCGAAACGGTAGAAATACGTTTTCAAATTAATATGAAGAACATCTCTATCAAATTCAATAAAAAAACGCTGTACAGGACAGTTATGCACAGTTCTACCGGTCAGAGGCCTGCAAAGATGATTTTCGGGAAACAGATTACGCTGCCAAGTGATTTAAATTTGGGAAGAGGAAGGAGGAACACATGTGTCCAAGAAGTTTTGTTTTGAAATTAAAGTTGGTAAAAAGAAACAAATTGAATCCCTGACGAATCCGGAACGCTCGAGAAGAAATATTACAATATTTTTTGTAGGTAACTCTAAATTTTTATATGGTATCCAAAACCATTTTTTCCAGATTTTTTGTTGTTTTTATTATACTAAAGAATAAAAAAAACACATTCGTCTAACTTTTTTTAAAAATAAATTTTATTTTTAAATAATTATATTGAACTAAGAATTACGCTCTTTTTTGTTTCTCTTAAACAAATTTTTTTTTGTTTTGTTTTGTTTGTTACAGTTACAACCTTACAATGATAATTAGGGGATTTTATTTACACAAGGACCATTTTAATAATTTTTATTTTTTTTTTGTTGTGTGGTCTTCGATAATCCTTAAATAGTGTCTTCTCCTTCATTATACACAATAATTGAGAATTGCTAATACTTTGCAAATTTCTGGTTTTGTTTTTTTTTTGTTTTCATTTCAGTTTTAAATTTACAATTATATATATATGGTGTTTTACAAAAACATTTATAAAGAAGAAACATTTTCATGCTCATGCATTCCCATATTAATAAAAAAATGTATATATCAAAAAAAAAAGAAAAAAAAAAGAAAAAAGTGTTAAATCACAAATTGATTAATGTTAATTTAATTAACTAAAGATTAAAAACAAAATCAATTTTTGTATTTTATTTTCTTAATATTTTTTTTTGGCTATTTGCAATTCATCTTTTAGTGCCATATAAAAATTGCTTCGACACTTTTTAAGTACCTAAAATAATTTCTCTACTTACTTTTTACGTTATTATTAATAATCGTATTGTTTTTTTTTTTTTAGTTTACAAAGTATTTCACATTTAAGCTAGATAGTTGTTAAATTGTTTTTTCTATTTCTTTTAACATGCAATTTCTTTTGTGTGAATAATAATTCTCCAATGTAATTCTCTTAATGTCCAATTTATAATATTTTTTACTAATTAAGAAAAGAAGAAACATTTTAACAACTTCAGTCGTTTTATTGCTTGAATATTAGCATATTTATTCGTTTATTTTTTAACTTCACTTTTTTTTTTGTTATATATTGTATCGATGTTTTTTTTTAATATATGTATTTATTTGTCTTACAGCTATATATTCTCATGCATTTGCTTGTTTTTGTTTCCATTATTTTATTTTATTTTTTTTATTTTTTACAAAATAGGCCAGATTTATGTGCAATTTAAATATTTGGTATATTTTTGTTTTTGATGCTTCTTATAACTGTATTTGTTGGGGCTATGTACAACATTTAAATGGTTTTAATGTATAGTCTTATTGGAAGTAGTACAGTGGGGGGGAGTGCATTTTGAGAAATTGAAAGCACGTTTTAATAGAGCGAAAATTCAATTTTTCAGAATTTTTTTCTTTTTATAATTTGCATATTTTATATAATTTGCATTTGGTAATCCTTCACAAAAAAAAAAATAAATATTGTACACTATTTACACAATTTGTTTTCAAAATTGTGCTTGTGTGTGTATCAAATTGTTTTTTTTGTTCTTCTTTAAAGTTGTAATTGGTAACAAAATTGGTAGAAAACAACGAAAAATTTTATTTATAATTTTTCTTCCTCTTATATTGATTGTAATCAAAATGTTAAGAGCAGTTTATGAACAAAGCAAAGCACACAGCATTAACAATTTTTTTTATAATCAATACGAAATAAATATTTTGAGAATATTAAATATGTTACTTTATTATTTTGGGAGATATTATCTGAAAGAAATAATAAAAAATAAACAAATAATTTACAAAAATGATAAAAACAATTAAATGAACACTACAAAGCCACACTATTAAAGCACCAACTCAGATACATGGGTTGTTTTCGAGGCGGGGCCCGGATGTAGGGCTTGAAAATTGTAGTCCGCGCCCTGCTGGCTGAAGAAGGAACTTGCATATCTTAAGGAATCCTAGGCATATTGGGATGCTTGTTTGGCGATTTGGAATGTGACCATTAAATCGATCATTCGATCCTCGGTTAAAGTTATGCCTAAGAGATATTAAAAGAGATGGGTCAGCCCCAGCCGTTAGATTCACATCGTCCATACGTGAGATTCACACCGTTAGACAAAAGGAAGGTTATTTGCAAATTTTGTTAGAGATGAGACAGTACTTCGTTTTGAAGGCGTTACATTCAACATGATTCTTGACAGCCGAATCATAAATGTGTTCAATGCCCCTGTTGATAGAGTTGGACATGAGTTCACAATCTACGAGAAAAGGTCTGTTAGTGGCTTGTCTTATATTATCAAGTCGTAAGACTAACGCAGAGTTGCCGTAATCAGCAAAGCTGTAAAGTTGCAGAACATTAATTAAAATTAGAAAAAGTACGGGTGATAGAATTGATCCCTGTGGAACACCAGCTGAAATTCGTACGCCATCCAATACTCTATGGTTGAACGGCCAGAAAGAACACTTTCAATCCAGTTCCTTAGAACTAAGTGTATACCAAAAGCACGGTGCCATACTCTGTTCAAAGCATTGGAGTTATCTGAAGCAACGTGACTAGACTCGTCAAAACGAATGGATGCTTTGGTTGAGATGCTTGGTTAAACACACAAGGAGGTTCCCAGTAGACCGTCTTCGTCTGAAACCATAGTTTCGCCATATAATTTTAGGTTCTAGATTAGGGTGTGTCAAAAAAATCAATTTTTTTTACAAGTGACACGGAAAAATGGGTTGCTGGGCACCTTACAAAAATTCTCACTCAACATGAGCTCTTAATTGTAATAGGAAGATCCTCCGCATCGCAGTTTTTTATTTTTTCACACAGTCCAATAGAAAAAAATTCATACCTCATCATTAATTTTGATTGTACAGAAAAATGTTTTCGGAGAATTTTGTAGGAAATTTAATGCTCTACAAGAAAGGTATATCATATTTTTTCTGTAAACCTCACCATTTGGAAGATATTGCAGATTTAAGTGTGATTATTTTAAGACAAATTTCATTTTTGTTAAATAAAAAGATAACGGTGCATAAGTGCCGATTTTTTTTCCAAAAAATAAATTGTCCACGTCAAAATACATAATGCGTGGAAATTTCATCAATATTGGTGAAATAACATAGGAGTTATCACCTGTTCAATTATTGGAATTACGGTACTTTGAAGTGGAATTGCAGCGAAACGGGACTTGAGCGACACTTTTTGTTAATTTAGTTGATTTGTGCATAGTTAACTGTACATTGTGTGAAAATTTCATCAAAATCGGAGCTGGTCATGGTATACTGTAGATTTACCGAAATAAAATTGAAATTTGTCTTAAAATAATCAAACTTAAATCTTCAATATCTTCCAAATGGTGAGGTTTACAGAAAAAATATAATATACCATTTTTGTAGAGCATTAAATTTCCTACAAAATTCTCCGAAAACATTTTTCTGTACAGTCAAAATTAATGATGAGGTATGAATTTTTTTCTATTGGACTGAGGAAAAAATAAAAAACTGCGATGCGGAGGATCTTCCTATTACAATTAAGAGCTCATGTTGAGTGAGAATTTTTGTAAGGTGTCCAGCAACCCATTTTTCCGTGTCACTTGTAAAAAAAATTATTGATTTTTTTGACCCACCCTATTCTAGATATTTCATCAGCATTCTACTGATTATTGTCTCCGTGACTTAGAAGAGAATGGAAGTAATTGCTACTGCACACCCTTCAAAGCCTATCAAGCCAATATGTAAATTGTCGAGGGCTGTATTGTAATGCGCACTGTCGTTTAACGATCGACTCTAGGAACCGGTTGCACCCAGTTGATAGGGGGGGTCTGCCAGGATGGAGTTTCCCTTTCCTTCCGTACTCGTTTGACTTTTACAGACCAATTACATTGTATTCATCGGTCCGGAACCGGCTATTAAGGGACTCACCTGTTTGGTGAGGAGTGCTCTTGCCGATGGGACTTGGCTGAAACACACCGAACGCTGGAAGTCGGCTCCTAGATTGGCCTTTGCTTGGCGGTTCCTTTCTGTGCCATCTCTTAACGCGGCTAAGGAATGCAGTAGAAAGGATCTGAGGACACTCGTTGATGTGATTGTCGCTTCTTAACACTGTTAAGGAATTGTTGTGGCGCAGTGAAAAAGATGCCAAGACACTTGTTGGCTTGATATTAGGACACTTGTTGCCTTGTTTACCAAACCTTGCGTCCTGAATTTATGCAGGATAAGCAGGGTGCAGGACTGTTATGTCCTCTGCGAGTGGACCGTGATAGCTCGATCAGTCAAGTCTCAGCGAGAAGACTCTAGGCAGACTGATGAACCTGTTCAAGCGGTCTGGCCTACAAATATGAGGTATAGGAAAGGGTTGTAGGACAAAGGCCAAGTGAAGTGGGCAAGGTACTTTTTGACCAAGTACCACACCAAAGAAGAGAAGAAGAAGATGGTTACAGGCCCAACAACAATCACGATCACCGATCACCGCGATCTTAAAAACGCAGCAGACTACAATGGCTTGCTGGCTTCTCCATTGCTGGAGTTATGAGAATCTGCCCCGCTGTTGCCTTGGTGACAATCATTGGATTGATCCCATTGCACATCTCTATATGGAAATCCGCCGACACAAATACCTTGACATTTCAGATCGCATTGAACTAGCCCTTTACAGTCGAATGACATCCTGAAGGTAACCCAAACATTTCAATTTGCCATTTATGGGAGTGCATTTGGGTGAGCTGTGGTTCCAAAGGAGATTCGGTAGATTATTTCGGGTTGTGGGAAAACTTCGTGCAATAAACCTCTATTGGTCTATCAATGGGAATATGGTACAGGAGCTGAAATTGCAAGACCCAAATCTAAGGTCTCGATTGGAATGGCTAAGAGAACCTTTGTTTTCCAGAGTGAAATACATCCCACTGAAACCTACGCTAGCAACCTTAAGAAAGCTTGAAAGGCGCCAATCTTTTCGGAGGGTCAAGCTGCCATCAAGGCACTCTAATCGTGGACGTTTTCCTCTTAAATAGTTGCAGGGCTGGCTTTAACGAATTCCAGAGCGGAAAAATAGGGTCCCACTCTGGTGAATCTCCGAGCACTGGGGTATCAAAGGCAATGAGGCTGAGGACAAGTCGCGAGGGAGGGGCCTAAGACGCCGGTCCAGGGCCCAGAACTCTTCTGCGGCATCTCATGGTCGACCTACAGGTCCATGATAGAGGAGTTGGTTAAGGGACTGGGAATCGCTGGCCTTAGACAGGCTAAAGAAATAATAAGACCCTTTACCTTAAGTGGCGTTATCACTCCAAACAGGGCGAAACTTAGGTTGTTGGTGGGATGTCAGACTTGCCATGTGAGACTGCTAATACCACCTTCACAACCTAGGACTGTATCAGGAGACAGAATATCGACGGTATTTTTGGTTAGCAGGTTATGTACACAATAGGCCTAATTTGGCCACGGTGCTCACCATATGGGTTGCTCCAATACTCATATATTAGTAACTAGCTGGGACCCGGTGCGCCTATGATGCTCCCAAAAGCCAATAGTAGTAATCAGGTGATATGAATTTTAATATACAGTAGGAGAGTTTGAAAAAGGCAATTTTTTGGTATTTTTGATTCCAAATAACAAAATGTGAAACTATTAGGGATCTGACATTTTGATCGAGACAATAAAAACCATCCATTGACATTTTCGTGATATGAATTTTCATACATTTACTACCTTAAAAACTCCCCTATACCGATTTTAATTGGAATCGGAATACAATTCGCAAACTCGCCGGCCATATTGGTGCGGCCATTTTGAATTTAAAAAAGTCGTTAATTTGCTACCTTAAAAAACCTCAGATACAGATTTTCATTTAAATCGGAACACAATTAGCAAATTCGTCGGCCATTTTTAATTTATAAGTTTTGACCACAAATTCGTTATTTGCGACCTTAAAACCCCCTAGATACCCACTTTCATTGGAATCGGAATAAAATTGGCAAATTCAACCATATTTCTGCGGCAATTTTGAATTTCGATCATATTTCGGCGGCCATTTTGAATTTCGAAAGTCGGGCTTCGAGGTGTATCATAGGAGACCTCCACGGAACTTCATGCAAAAATTCAAAGCTCTGCGATGATTTTCAACGAAGCTCCCCATGACAGCGCCATCTAGGAGTGGCTTTAGAAAGTAATAAAACAGCCTATGTTCTAAGTTTGAATGTAAATAGCGCATGGTTTAAATTTCATTAAGATCGGTTGCACGGTGTAGGAGCCTATAGCGATCATACATACAAACATTCATTTTTATATAAAGATAATAAATTCTTGCCGACGGAGTTAGAGGAGTTTCTCAACTTAATATACTCACGACGAAGTGACTCATTTGGGAAATCAATTTCGTTCATACATTGAACCCATTGAAACATAAATTCCACTTAGGCTTTATAGAGTTGGTAGAATAAGTGAATGAACAAACGCATCGTATGACTTTTGTGACAAAGAGATTGGTATAATATCACATCGGTACTACGAAAACACAAATCCCAGTCAGTGGATTGAAAAAAAAGCGAATAAGTCCCAACCAGCTCTACAGTACACAGCCAGAAGTGCTTAAGTGCAAATTTACGATTTTGAGTTTATTGCATTTTTGGATTGATTATTTTATTCTTCATCATTGTTATAAACTCTTGTCTTAAACTGAGTTGTGCTTGCTGAGTTATGGGACCGGCAAAAGCGCTTAAGTGCTCAATTGTGTATTTACACAAATAATTTGACTTGCAGAACACAACCAAATACGGCCAAGTTACTTTAGACCGTTTTGGCTGAGGATTTTCAAGAAAAAAGGAAGTGAAAAACACAACCAAATATGTCCAAGTTACTTTAGACTGTTTTGGCTGAGGATTTTCGGAGAGAGAACGACAACAAAAACTCAGCCAAATATGTCGAAGTTACTTTAGACTATTTTGGCTGAGGATTTTCGGAGAGAGAAAGAATTGAAAAACGCAACCAAATATGTCCAAGTTACTGTGGACTGTTTTGGCTGAGGATTTTCGGAAAGAAAACGACAAGAAAAACTCAGCCAAATGTGAATAATATGCATATGGGCCAAAGCCTTCTATATTTATATATATTACTAGTGGAGTATTTATACTAAGTTTGAAGAAAATCCACGTTATTATAGCGATGCACCGTCAAAATTTCAGCCCGTTAGGTCCAGCGGTTTGTGTTAACTCCACTTTCGAAAAAGCGCTTCTTAGTGGGTGTCCACGTCACTATAGGGATGCACTGTTAAAATTTCAGCCCTTTAGGTTCAGCAGTTTGGGCTGGGCGTTGTCATTTAGTCAGTAATTAGTCAGTAACGTTACTGTTTTATATATAGAGATATTATAATATAGAAGGCTTTGATATGGGCTCTTCTGTATACTGCACAAATACATTATGTGCTTAGGTGTCAGGTTGATTTGATTTCTTGAAGTAATTTTTTTAAAAAAATAATATCTGTAATTGTAACTTTAAAATGGATACGGATTCAGAGTGGTTCCGAGACATTTTCCCAGATCATGAGAGTGAATTTTGTGAAATTGTGGAACAAGAAACTATTGTGATAGATTTAACGATATCAGATTCTGATTCGGATCCATTATCATTAATTTCCGAAACGGCACATGTTTCAAAAAAAATAAAAAAGGAAAAGCCTTTCGATGCGGATGGATTGGGTACGAAAAATCAGTCTAATATTATAACATGAGTTAACTGAACAATAATGATAATAATTTTAATCACAGAAAACGCGATGCCGATGAAAAAAATTAAATTGGAGAAAAATCGTTGCTTCAATGCATCCAGTGGAAATGGTGTGAATAATACGTTATCATTTTATTTTCTGCTGTTACTATTTATTTTCATAGGAATTAATGTCGAGGCCCCATGCTCTGCTTGTTCGGTTTCCGAAAGAATATCTCCAGAATTTATTGAAAATGAACCTGTTTTGAGTAATGTAGGTATTCTTTTATTTGAAATAATATACATAATTAATTTCAATTTGATACATGCCTTACGTATGTATAATTATGTACATTATGGCTTCATCATAAATATTCATAAAACATTCTTTCTAAAAGTTGAATTCAACGATTCTATCCGCAAAAGATATAAAATCAACAACAGTTGTGACTTCAATACCAATAGAAATATCGAAAGGACTCCCTGCAGCTGCAACACCACAGCCTGCAACAACGATGGAAACAACATCGAACACAAAAAAGAGAGAAAGAAACCCAGACTGGATGAAAATAAATAATAAAAACAAGCATCCAATTCGTCCTCCTTGCAAATGTTCGAGGCTTAAATGCTTCGAAAAATTTTCTTCCCTAGAAAGATCTAAGATACACTCAATGTATTTTTTTTTTTTTTTTTTTTTTTTTTATGTGGAAGACTAGAGCTCAGGGAAAGCCCTTTGTACTGTCGACAATCTATTTTCTTCGTATAGAGTGCAATGTCGAACAGCAAGCTCTAGTCGATAGATAGTGAAGGGGAAGAGAGAAGTAGGAAGGAACTGCCACAACCACCTAACCCCAACTATTTCTATCGCGGCTCTGGCATCGGGGCAATGAGAAACAACTTGCTGGAGTGTTATGCCTCCTGAAACAAGTTGAATCCCATCAACCAACCGATGACATGCGCTTGGTGGAGCGGGGCAGTGCTAGCGGAAGGCTATGACAGGAGGGAAGGTGGGAAAGGCGAAGGACCGTGGGGCTCTGCCGGGACTCGAACCCGGGACCTCTGGAATAGTAGCCAGGCGCCTTACTCCTTAGGCTACCGAGGCCCTATTGGAATTTGAACTTCAAACAACAACAGATTTGGAGGGAGGGTAAAATCAAAGTTTCTCCTGCGAAAAGGCGTTTGATAGACAATCCAAATCCAAAAAATGCTGCAACGTATACACTGCCTTTATACTCGAATGAAGTACGATGCGAAATAAATGTACCAGTGTGCAGTAAATTTTTTTCTGCTACTTTAGGGTATTTAAACGGACATTTCGTGTCTAAATATAATTCCAAAAAAAATCAAAATGACATTTTTGGAAAAGGTATTCCGCCAGTCAATAAATGTAACCATGAACAAGTAATAAATCATATAAATTCGTTTGGACCGCACCACTCGCATTATAAAAGGGCACAATGTCCAAATAAATTATATCTCTCGCGAGAATTGACTATACGGTTTATGTACAAAAATGTTGTTTCAAACGAAAACAACTCACCTACTTCATACGAAACATACCGACGAATATTAAAAGGTATGAATATTAGTTTTAATGAAAACAACTCAGAAATATGTGGTTTTTGTCAGGAAATGAAATTGAACCCTTCTGAAATTAATGACAAAAAAAAAGAGGAACATTTACGCATCGCAAATCAAGCTCGCAGACATTATAATTCTGATAAGTTGCTGACTGATGAAGAAATAAAAGTATTTTCTGGCGATATGCAAAAGGTAATTTTGCTACCAAGAATGCCAAATGTAAAAGAGTCCTTTTTTACATCAAGACTAATAGCTTTTAATGAAACTTTCGCTGCAATGCAACCAAATTCACAGCACTTTTGCATACTATGGACTGAGGCAATTGCGGGCAGAAAGGCTGACAAAGTAGCAGGGGCATTCATTCAGTTTTTGAAGCAATTGCGTTGCGTGCCTCATATTATTATATGGCTGGACAATTGTGCGGGCCAAAACAAAAACTTTATGCTGTATTCAGCGTTGATAACTTATATCAACTCAACACAAATCTCTTCGACGCAAAGTATCACCTTGAAGTATTTAGTCAAGGGGCATACTTTCATGGCTGCCGATGGCATCCATGGCAATATTGAGCAGAGAATGAGAAAAATGAGAAATATATACGACTTCCAACAATTTTGTACAGCGGTTAAATCCTCATCGTTTCGTATGACCGCAGTTGTTCCAGAGGCAAAAGACTTCGTACCATTGAAAAATATTATTTCAAAAAGATCATCTACGAATGCAATGCCTTTATTTAAGGACATAGTCGAAGTCAGATTTGAACGGGAATTGAAGAGTTTCAAGTTCAAAAAGAATTTTGATGATGAATATTTAATTGCTGAAAGAATAATAGCGATGAAGACACTTCCGGAAATATCAACAGATATTAACGCGAAACCAAGAGGAATTTCGGAATTGAAAAAACAAAAAATTCTTAAGGAATTAGTTCCTAAAATGCCCATTCCTTTTAAAATTTATTGGCAAAATTTGCCGTCTAATAAAAAATCAGCTGATTTACTGGAAAATGAAGAGCAGTAGCAATTAAAAGAAAAATGGGAATACTACTTTTTAATATTGATTTGATAATAAGTACTGTGAAATTTTCGTATATTTGAAGTTATATTATGTTATGTTTTTGAGAAAATCTTATTATTTGTATTCGATTTGGTACGTGTTATATTTAAAAAATATATTATGTAGGCGTTTCATCTCAGAATTGTTTTGTTCCCCTCTATTCATTCCTTAATTTTATAACAGGGAAAAAAAGGAATTAATTTGTCTTTGTTTTTCATGTCAAGCTCTCTTTTTATGCAAAATGTCCGCATCTTATATTCTTATTCACATTTGGTTGCGTTTTTCTCTCTCCGAAAATCCTCAGCCAAAACAGTCTAAAGTAACTTCGACATATTTGGCTGAGTTTTTCTTGTCGTTCTCTCTCCGAAAATCCTCAGCGAAAACAGTGTAAAGTTACTTGGACATATTTGGTTGTGTTTCTCACTTATTTCTCTCTCCGAAAATCCTCAGCCAGAAGAGTCGAAAGTATTTTGAACATTTTTGGTTGTGCAGAGTGTACAGTTTTCTCTTTGGAAATCCTCAGCCAAATTGCTGAAGTGCAATATCTCCTAAAATACCAGCCGCATAAATAAAATAGTGAATTCATGACTTTCTTCATTATTTTATGTGGACTCAAAGCCAAAAAAAATATTTTTATATTTTCCTGTTGCCTGAATAAAAAATAAAGAAATTCCAAATCTTTGAAAGCGATTTTCTCGAAACACATATTTTGCACTTAAGCACTTCTGGCTGTGTACTGTAGAGCTGGCTTCCCCATAGCGCCAGACAGTACTTTTAGGAACTGTGTTGGTTGGGCGCAAAATACGTATATATGGCAAATTAGCCTTGACTAAGGAGTGGTCCGAGTTACCAAGGGGAAAGTCCACTTCGACGGAATACCATGTTGGATTAGAAGTAACAGGAGTAATTGAAATATTTAAAACATAAACTAACAAAAAAAATTTCCAACTAACTAATACGCTCTAATAACTTGACCTTAATACGATATTCGATTTTAATATATTTTTTTTTTTTGCTGAAACCATGACCTGTATTCTACTAATATTGCAGTTGCCAAAAGTCAGTTATTTTTTTGCATATTTTTTAACATAATAAATTTCAAACTTAAATAACAATTTAAAACATTTTCACCTATAATTTTCTGATTAATACCAATTTTACGTTTACCTATCCTAAAATGAAGAAAAATTACAACAAAAAAAAAATTGAATTATTGAGGAAAATTATTAGATTTAAAAATGCATTAAAGAAAAAAATTTTACACCTGAGACTCATAATGTAAAGCAAATTTAGATTTGTCCCTTATTCTCCCTTATAAATTTTGCGAATAAATTCCTTAAATCTCATTCTCATTTATTAATTATCTCATTTTATTATTTCAATATTAATTTTTATTTGTTTTTTTTTTGTAATTGACGTTTTGGGTAAAAATTTCTTCAACTTAAGTCAGCTGTAAGACGAATACAGGACTCTATCAATCAAAATTCTAAATTCCTATAATCCGATTTTTCCATATTTATTATATGTGTATAACCTATCCAAAAATTTACCTAAGGTAATTTTCCCTATTATAAACAAAAGCGGGAAAAGTAATTTCAAAACGATTATTTATTTAGAAACATATTTTTAATTATTTTTTTTTTTGTTAAAAAATAAATCAACAATTCCAATTGCCAACAAAGTAGCCTTCATTTACTTTTATATACAAAATCTGTGCTACCTACCTTTTTTCATTTTTTGTTTTTTTAAAAAAAAAAGAAACAAATTGTGTTACACTAGTAAATGGTGTCATTGGCAAGAAACCAAAGGATATTATAAATCACATTATTTTTTTACACTCATCAATATTATTTTTCGTATCTATTTTTTTTTTTTGAAATAAAGTAAATAAAAAACAAAGGTGCTTTTTTTGTATGCTTATTACGGTGAATTGTTTACTCTATTATTATTATTATTATATTTTTTTTTTCATCTTTTAATTTTCTTTTTAATAAAAATTTTGCTATTAAACATTTTCTTTTCTTTTTCAAATAACTAATAATTCGCATTTATTTTCTTTTTATAAAAAAGTTATATTTATTTATTTATTTATTTTTTATTTTTTTTTTAAACATCACTTAACTTTTGTATATAATATAATCAATTTTTTTATGTTCATCAATATCTAATCTGTTTCAATTTCAATACTTTTTTTGTTTTCGCTTTTTAGTATTCTTCTATAAATGTTTTAATTTCTTCAATATTTATTATTTTTTTTATATATATTTGTTTATTCTTTTTTTTGTTGTTGTTGTATTTTTCAACAATACATTTTTTTTTGTTATTAGTTTGCTATTCATTTTGTTAATTTTTTTATTATGTTATTTTTTTTTGTTTGTTTGTTTGTTTTTTTTTATTTAAAAATAAAATAATACACCTAATTACACATGGGGCTTAATCATAGGCTAATTGTAAATGTTAAATCTACAGGATTTGCAGCACTTCTGTTGGTAGCGATGCAAACGGCACAGTCCCATTGAGCGAACGTTTCTGCAGTAACGTGATGTATCTTTACATTCTGTTACTAAAATTAAAGAAAAGAAGATCAATACGATCAGTAAGATTAGCAATATTTGGTTATAAATTTAAATTAAAAGAAAACCATTAATCAAATAATTAACATCAAACAATTCTAGAAAATCTTTGGTAGATAAAAATATACGGGTAAATACGCACTTCCCTCTTACAAAGAAGACGCTCAAGAGGTCACCGAAACAGGCGACCAAATAGGCGGGGTGCACTTGGAGGAGTGGCTCAACTCTCTGGTAGCAGGGTAGAAAATTGCATGCGCAAACTACAACTTCTCACCCTATAAATCAGCCGGACCTGATGGTATCCGCCCTAAGATGTTTTAAGGGTTCCATACACGGTCAAATTGGATATACATCGAAGTGCGGATATAGAACCAAAATTGTCGGTTGTGAGCCGTTCGGCCGATCAAAACTCGGTGCGCGCATAGGTTTGATGAAAATGGTTGTACATCCAATTTGACCGTGTATGGGGGCCTTTAGCATAAGAGTCGGTTTAGACGGTGCGCTCCAGCGCATGTGCCTCACGAACTTTGTTGATAAAGGGAGAAGTGGGTGCTACCTCTCTTCATTCCCACTCCTCCCTTCATCTCCAACCGTTCGTGACGCACATGCGCTGAAGCGCACCGTCTAAAACAGCTCTATAATTAAAGAATTAACTATCCCTTGAAAGCGAAAGTGGTCCTTATACCGAATGCCTGGAGAAGAGGACATGACACAGCTAAAGATTTAAGGCAGATAAGTCGCTCCTCTTTTCTGCTGAAAACCCTGGAACGGATAATCGGGCTAAAGTTAAGGAAACACCTCGGGCAAGCAACATTCTGCAAAGCCCAATTCTGACGACGATAGAGTATTAACAATAGAAGAAGACCGGTATTGCTCATTAGCTTTCAAAATTTCCTGACTTGTTCCGAGGTATGATTTTGATTAAAAAAAATAAAGTCGAAGGATTCTTCAAACAAGGTTGAAAAAACTCGAAGGGTTCCTAAAGATTGCTTTAACTTCTAACACACACTGAACATTTTTATTGATCTTTGAACTTGGTTTTGAGAAAGAATAAAACATTGCATACGTTCAGGCTAACTCTATATTGCATACTTTTAGGTAGACCGCGAATAAAAATAATTTACAGTTAAACCTCCTATAACGCGATCAAATCCCTTGTCATTCTCGAAGATCTATTGTTCATGTTATTCTTGTCGTAAATAGGTTTGTTTATTAGTCAGTCCTAGAACGATCTAAATCATCCTAGAACAGAAAAGTACAGGCTTTGGCGTTCATTAGTTTTAAAACTTGTTATTTTTTGTTCGGGAGTGTTCTAGTTTGGTGTTCATTAAGTTGTTCTAAAGTGTTCTAAGTTTAACTTTTTGGTTCTAGATTTTTTTCAGGACAGTTTTGGACAAGAGTTTTTTGTTGTTGTTTTTCCTTAGTTTTGACAGAAGTGTATATGAAGTTATGAGAACAGAAAATGTAGAACAAAAAAATACAAAAAAGCGTTCATTAGATTTTCTGTTATAAGTTGTTCTAAAGTGTTTGACGTTTAATTGCTTGCTGTTCTATTATGTTCTGCTCTGTCCTGTACTGAAAACTAATAAACAAACCTAATGTTTCTAAGACGCGCGCATTTCGATTATTATTATTTTAAGACCACTGAAATGGTAATCAATAAAGACGGAAGATACAAGACAATGTACCAGGATATCATAGTGCAGTAAAAAAAGGCCAAAAAAATGAAAAGATAGGTATAAGGGCTAACTACAATGGCCTTAAGACGTCTTAAGACTACTTAAGATTTTGTACGCTACTATGGGGCTAGAACAAACAACCACAATGGCCTTAAGACGATCTTTCGTTCTCTTTCACAAACTTTCGGCAAGTCTTAAGGCTACGCTCAGGACCGTAGAATATTAAAGAATCTTCAAGAAATTGACGTTAGCGATTAATATTTAATTTGGTGTTTCACGAAAATTAAAGTATTAGTGAGAACATAATAAAATGGATTATTTGAAATTAAAATCTGTGTTGAAAATATATTGAATAATGGCATATTTGGTTCTTGAATTTTGATTAATTTTTACAAATGTCAAAAACCTCTTAAGGGGTCTTTCTGGTTACAAATTTTCAAAAAATTGAAAATTTTTTTTTTACGCATTTTGCTAATAAATATATTCAAAAACATGATACAAAAGGTTTTAGAGCGATATCGTAATTCTAAAATTATTTTTGAACGTATACAGTGAGACGCTGTGAGAAAGAATTTTCGACGCTCGGCTGTGTTTCGATAATCTCGACTCCCCCTTTTTAACATCTGCTTCGATCTGATTCACTCTATACTATGAAATATTATATTATACCCTGCAAACGTTTCGATTTATGCTGCAAGAGAAGTATGAGCAGGAGGAAGGACTTATTTACGGCCCGGGCATGGCAGATTAAAAAGGTATATAGTTTTTCTTTAAAAATTTTTTTAACAAAACTTCAAACGCGATTATCTAGAAACTATGTTTTTTAAGGTGGCGGGCACGATTTAAGAAAAACTACTTGACCAATTATTCTGATTTTTGAATATGTTATTGTACACATTTATGGCTATCGCATGAACCAGAATCGTTTTAATTGGTAAAAAATTGTCCGATTTTCAGCCGATTTTCCACCCTAAAAAATTGGTTTTTTCGAAAAATGGCCGCCATTTTTTTATTTTTTGACAAAAACAAATTATTCTGGTTCATGCCATAGCCACGTCAACAAGGAATTTTTTGCCTTTTTTTTGTTTTTTTCAGATCATCCATTCGCCCAAAATCATGCCCGACATCATTTTTTGATGTTTTTTTAAAAAAATCCGTATGTCAACAAAAACAATTTTTAAAATTAAAAAAAAATCTTTTTTGTAATACTGTTTTGTCAATAAACATACCTACAAATTTTCAAAACGATATCTCTCTTCTTTCTATGAAAAAAAAAATGTTTAAAAAAAATTTTTTTTTGAAAATGTAACCAGAAAGACCCCTTAAGGCTATTATAGCTGAGCTTAAGATCGTTAAGTTTTGACAAAAAATTAGCCAGTCTTAAGAGAATCTGACGAGGAATCTTAAGACGTCTTAAGACCATTGTAGTTAGCCCTATAGTCTGGTAACAGCAAGATTATGATTTTATCCTGTTTGGTATATCACCAGGAGTGTATTCCTAAATCTTGGACCTCGAAAAACTTGTGCTACTTTTGTTATAAACGATTAAAGTTTTTTTACCACGTTTTTCGAGCTTAACATGTGAATTACTCCGGTTCTATAAGTCGGATCGGGGCAAACTAAATACCAGTCTCTTCGTAATAAATCCTCGTTGGTTTCAACTTTCTTAAG
The DNA here is from genome assembly GCA_963855945.1 of Thereva nobilitata. Classification (NCBI taxonomy): domain Eukaryota; kingdom Metazoa; phylum Arthropoda; class Insecta; order Diptera; family Therevidae; genus Thereva; species Thereva nobilitata. The sequence goes on from OY979698.1 coordinate 96,820,368, forward strand.
TACATACATAACCTACAAAACTGAAAAAACGAGAAAAAAACAGTATTTTTTCATTTTAGTGCCTAAGACAGTCAAGTAGACCAATTTTCATCAAACTTTCAAAAAATATACTTTTTGATGTTATAAAAATACTCTTAAAAATTGGTGCCAAAATACTGAACCCGTTGTCCAAAATTGCAATTGTTATCTAAAATTTGAAATGCTCGCCATTTTATGCCATTAAGTCCAAAATGAAAATTTATTTTTTCAAAATGTAGGTGTTGATGCCACCTTTCGAATGCAATTAAAAAAATTTTTTTAATGTAATTTTTGTTACTTTTTTTTAATTTGTTTATAACTCAAATATTAACAATTGCATTTTTCGGCCATTTTGAAAAAAAAATTAAAATTTTTTATCAGATCTGGTAGAGAATTTTAGGACCTTTAATTTACCATGGCGATTTTCAACAAAAGTATATCCCGACTAGAATTTAAAGGGGGCATGCCTCAAGTAGCGTGTGGGCCACATGTGGTAAATAAGGGGCATGTGGTAAATATATAGGCCTTTCCCCTCATGAGCACACACAAAAAAAATTACCGATACTGAAGTGAGGTTTTAGTCCATTCAAAACGCGGTTTAAGTTGTTCCAACATAACACCGTTAAGAAAATCGAACCCTACAAGGATTTTGAGTAGGTGATCACGAAAATCGGGGTCCGGCGGTCCTAAAATATGGGCGTCACCCTTAAAATCGCAAGAAACACCCCTTTTTAAGGGTTTTTCGCGATAATTTCAATAATAATGAAAAATTATCCGATAAAATGCACTTTTTTTAATATTTATTTGCGACTTATACTATATCAATCTAAATGTTATGATAAGGGATCGTAAAGGGTTAAAACCACCCCTGAATCGAGTCAAAATAAAAAAGTATGCGTATTGTCAGGGAAAAATAAATTTTTTTTAATCCTTAAGGGGTTCAAACTACCCCCACAATTTGAAAAATCAACTTTAAATAAAAAAAAATTGAAAAAGATTTTTTTTTGCTTTTTGCTTGAACTTTGGTTGCATAGGTTTTATCAGACAAAAATTAAATATTTTCAACCCTTAAGGGGGTAAAAATACGCCTAGATTAAAGTTCGCAAATAAATATTGAAAAAAGTGCATTTTATCAATTCAATTTTCAGGTTCAATTTTCTTAACGGTGTTATGTTGGAACACCCCCCCCCCGCGCGTTTTGAATGGACTGTTTGTCTTATCAGTTTCTTCTACGAGATCCTATGAGGTAAACTTTACAAATGAAATGGTGAAATCCCAACATCTGCTTTACGTATTCGGAAAGCTTTTTAACGTTAAGCTTTAGTTTTACTCATACAAAGCTCTAATTTTTGTTGTTGCCGTGCTTCATATTTCAGGCAATTAATTTGGTGACCGTGTACGGTTTCATTTACCATACTCCAGTCATCGTTCGATTACGGAGGTCAAGCAGCATTGGACATGATTAATACTTAGTTGGGGGACTGCTCGGTGAAACTAAATTCGCGTTTGGAAGGATGAAAAGGCAATCGCCAAGGGAAGCGAAATTATAAAGCTGTCGACATTGCGGTGTAGAACGAATGGTTCTGAATGAATCCTCACTCCTCGTAACTTCTTTTATCCTTCAAACTAAGCTTACTACTAGACATTGCGCCATGTTTGGAGTTTCTTAAAAAAAAGAGTTTAAACGCAAAACATATCGCCTGCTTCTTCAGCACCATGTAGCCTCCTTTTAACCTAGTCTATCCTATATTGCTCCTCTCGAACCACGCTAACTTCTAGAAGTTTTATCGTGACTAGTACAGTTAGATTAACTGGTCAGAGAGTAGGCTTTCAGTATAAAGTGTGAGAATCTTACTTTCCCAAGTCACGTATATGAGCGTACCGCGTTTCAGCAGGGTTTGTCAGACGCTTATATCAGAATTTTAAACAAAGTTAAAAGATTTATTTTAAAATTACTTAATTGCAGACTCTTAAACAATTAAAACAATTAAATAATGAAATTTTAAATTAAAAACGTCGAACAACAATTTTACCGGTACAATTTTACCGAGGCAATACACTTACAATTTGACAAACATGGAGGTCCTTTACAAACTTTCATAACAGCCGGTCTCGGTTGATGTCTACAAGCATTACCCGCTGGCCTTCGTGTACCAAACCAAACACACTGAAGTATTCGATATTTAATACCTTGTTGGCCGCACTGTGCATTACACTAAAAAATAAATTAGAAATCAATTAGAAATTCACATTTAACTATTTTCAATTTGAAAAACGTTTTATTTACATCTGACCATGGCTCAACTCTCCACACTCCTTTACATAATTCACTGTAACATTCTTGCCTTTCAATTGGTCGATCACTTTCATCACACTTATCCGTATCAGTTCCATTCGTGTATTTGCAGAATATTTCACGTCTTTGTATTGCTGTATTTCTGTTAAAACATCTTGAATGTTGACATAAAGGCCATTCACCAATAATCCATTTTGGGCATTCACCATTTTCACATGATTCAAAAGAATCCGGAATTTTTAGGCCGGCATCTTCGCATAAAGCATTGTCTACTGTTTGAGTGAAATTTTGTAACACAACTAAGCAAGATACTGAACGTCTCTAGAATGATAGAATTGAATTGAATTGAAATGTGATTGAAAAAAAAATTGAAATTGACTAACTTTTAATCCTTTTTCAGGTCCGCACTTTTGGGAACATTCTGACCATAAGGATGTTTCCCATTGGAATTTTAAATTTTCTTTATGTTCGTTTTGTAGCAGTAACGAGGTTTCAGTTGTTGAATGTTCGGTAGTTAATGATAGTTCGTTATTGTTAAACACGACAGGTTTCGCGGGTTCGTCCTTTTCTAATCGTTCCAAATCCAATCCAAAATCTAAGCTTCTTTCTAGTAACATTTGGTGTCCTTTTGAATTACTGAAACTCTGAAATGGCCAAAAGATCTAAAAGAAAAGAGATTGTTAGGAAAATGAAACATTTTAAAGAGATCGAATTATGATCTTTTTATGTAAAACAGAATAAAAAATGAACGTCGATAAAATGCAGAAGAATGTGAGTAATTTTAAAGCTAATTGAAACACACATATGTGAAGTTGTTTTCTATAAAAACATGCGAACATACTTAAATTTCTTTAAACATAAATAATTAAGTAAAATAAAAAATAAAAAAAGTGTTTATAAAAAATAATTTTTTTATTATTTTTTGGGGGCACTTAATTCATTAAGGTCGTTTTCTGTCATATCTGGCTGACTCCTTTCAACTTTTTAAGGACTTCTAATTGAATATTCGCAAATCAATTGAAATTGGTTGGCAACAACCCGAAGAACCCATCCAGACCACTCTTTCTCTCTCTCTCTACTCTACTAAACTGAAGGAAGACTTTAATTAAAAAATGAAGTATTAACTTTATAATTTCCTTAAACACCTAAATTTTGAATTTAAATGGGTTACGTAAACGATTTAAAAACTTAAGTCCTCAATTTAATTTCTTTCAAGTTCTTCTCAAGCTTCCACAGCAGAGATTTAGCCCGTGGCGTACCCGTAATTATGCTTATTTGTTAATATTTTAAAATTAAGGAAGCCGGCAGCCTTGAGGTTGTGAAGTCATCTGCAAATACAATTAAAGATAAAAAAAAAAACGGAACAGTATATACGTATATATGTATATATATAATCCAGAGCGCGTCTTCTTCAAAACTTGAGAGGATAAAGCTAACAAGATTTACCTTTAAGAGCAATCATGCCTCTTAATTTAGTAATAAATAAGTGATTTGCCTGTTTACTTTGTAGTGTCTCGGATTAAGCAATTCTTTTTAATTTAAGGAAGAAGGAGGACGGTCCTCCACAATCTGAGTGGAGAAGAGATTCTTTAGTCCTTGGGTTAACCCAAAAGTGGGCACACAGTTAAGATTTAATGTTTCCCATTTAAGGAAAAGATACATAAAGATTGTTGGAGTAGACCAATTTGCAGTAACGCAATTATCATTGTGGTCCTTTGGGTCTGTCAGAGTGAGAGTCTGAGATACGGATCCTAGTTTTATTGTAGAAATTGTTGTAGAGGATTACATGCCTTTACTATGGAGAGTGTCTTGAGTTGTCCAGGAAAAATATATATATTAAGGAGAAGAATAGAGGAAGTATATCAATATTTAAATTCCTTTTATTAAAGTACTAGTAAAAAACCCGCGTGCGTTGCAACGCCTTTAAATAAAAAAAGTTTATGTGTGCACTGTCCGCGGTAGGAAAATAGTATAATGAAAACAACAAAAAATCTGGAAAAAATGATTTTGGATACCATACAGAAATTTAGAATTACCTATAAAAAATATTGTAAAATTTCTTCTTGAGCGTTCTCGGATTTGTCAGGGATTAATTGAAACAATTTGTTTTTTTTTAACAACTTTAATTTCAAAACAAAACTTCTTGCACACATGTGTTCCTCACTTCTTTTCTTGGCGGTTCAGAGTTAGAAAAACCGTACTAAATTGAGATGTGACACTGCGTTATGTATGTATTCAAGTACGTGCCTCTGAACATGAAACATCTCGGTGAATTGCAATTTTAACTTTCTCTTTTCGGTTAGCCGTTATACTGCCCCCTTCTTACTGAGTGTTCGTCACGAACACAGCTTCCTACAGGTCCCGTTCTTACCAATCGAACCTTTTTGGATGCGATAGATGAAATCCTTCACCTTTGTTACCTTAAAATCCGCCAGATACCGATTTTCATTGGAATCTGAATACCATTGGCAAACTCATCGGCCATATTGGTGCGGCCATTTTGAATTATTAAGTTTTGATCATAAATTCGTTATTTGCAACCTTAAAAACCCCTAGATATCCCCTTTCATTGGAATCGGAACACAATTGGTAAATTACCCGGCCATATTGGGGCGGCTATTTTGAATTTATAAGTTTTGTTTAAACATTCGTTAGTTGCTACCTCAAAAAACCCCAGATACCGATTTTCATTGGAATCGGAATACAATTGGCAAATTCGTCAGCCATATTGGCGCGGCCATTTTGAATTTATAAATTTTGACCACAAATTCGTGATTAGCGACCTTAAAAACCCCTAGATACCCACTTTCATTGAAATCGGAACACAATTGGTAAATCAGCCGGCCATATTGGGGCGGCCATTTTGAATTTATAAGTTTTGTTTAAACATTCGTTATTTGCTACCTCAAAAAGCCCCAGATACCGATTTTCATTGGAATCGGAAGACAATTGGCAAATTCTTCAGCCATATTGGCGCGGCCATTTTGAAATTATAAGTTCTGATCAAACATTCTTTATTTGCTACCTCAAAAAGCCCAGATACCGATTTTCATTGCAATCGGAATACAATTGGCAAATCCGTCAGGCATATTGGCGCGGCCATTCATTTTGAATTTATAAATTTTGATCATAAATTCGTTATTTGCAACCTTAAAAACCCCTAGATACTCCCTTTCATTGGAATCGGAACACAATTGGTAAATTAGCCGGCCATATTGGGGCAGCCATTTTGAATTTATAAGTTTTGTTTAAACATTCGTTATTTGCTACCTCAAAAAGCCCCAGATACCGATTTTCATTGGAATAGGAATACAATTGGCAAATCGTCAGCCATATTGGCGCGGCCATTTTGTATTTATAAGTTCTGATCAAACGTTCTTTATTTGCTACCTCAAAAAACCCCAGATACCGATTTTCATTGGAATCGGAATACAATTGGCAAATTCGTCAGCCATATTGACGCGGCCATTTTGAATTTATAAGTTTTGATCATAAATTCGTTATTTGCAACCTTAAAAACCCCTAGATATCCCCTTTTATTGGAATCGGAACACAATTTGCGAATTCATATTTGGGTGCCCATTTTGAATTTTGATCATTTTTCAGCGGCCATTTTGAATTTCGAAAATCGGGCTTCGAGGTGTTTCATGGGAGACCTCCACGGACCTTCGTGCAAAATTTCAAAGCTATGCGATGACTGGTGCGCCTGCTATAGCGCACACATGCATACATACATACGTACATACATACATACATACAGAAACTATCTTTTATTAATATAGATTAAATTTTAAATTGTAAGAGTATAGTTCAGGTGAAGTTTTACGTGAAAAAAAATTTTTAATTTGTAAAAACGAAAATAGATTAAATACTACAAATGCCGCGATCTTTCCTTCGTTTAAAATGCGATTGTTTAGCGCAGGGTTTAAATTGCTGCAACAATTTTAATACTGTTGCTGTTGACTTTGCTTTGCTTCCAAGAAGACCACAGCAATTTACTTTGCTCATATCATATTTTCAAACTTTTTACTGTAGGCTGTGAAAGCTTTTCACAGCAATATGAACTGCGAATGCTGTTGCTTACAAATGCTTGGGCATGCTCGTCCGGCTGCGAATGCTTTCACACACACATAAAAAAAAGCTTTCACCCCTCTACACAAAATACCATTTTACTATATAAAGTTGGACCATGAAAAAAAATGCTGAACGAAAGAAAAGTACTTTACCGCCTTGGAGAGCAAAGCTTTGAAAAACTGTAAGCAAAACAGAAAGCATTTCACAGCAAAGTATTTTAAAGCCGAAGCATTTGCAGCCGGACCAGTATGCTCCTGAAAGCTTTTAAGTAATTTGAAAGCAAAAACATTCGCAGCAATATGAAACGAACAGCTTTACAGTCCACAGCAAAGTAAGTTTAAAAATATGTGCTTTTTCTTTAAGTTTACTTTGCTTTCAAACCCTGGTTTAGCAAGTTCTACTTATTTCTTCTTTCCGTGACTTATCGGGTCCAAAGAGTATCGCGGCCACATCGTGCACCTAACATATTGTACTTACTCTTAGTTGTCCCTATAACCTCAGATTTGTAGGTTGGACCGATTGAACAAGTACCAGTACCATGCATTTACGATTGATGTGGATCTTGCCGTGGACTTCTTTACGGAGCCGGTTACTGCTGCTAACAACGTTCTGTTCTGATGAGGACGCGCAATAGGAAAACTATATGGTGGAATAAAGCCCTCTCCAAGTAGAGGTGCGCTAGGCGGAAGCTCTTCAATGTAGCCCAGAAGAGTGGCAACTGGGATAGTTATAAAAGCTCACTAACCACCTATAAATAGGGCGATTAGACGAGCAAAAAGAGATGGTTGGAAGTATTTTTGCAAGACCATCGAAGATATTCAAGATTCAGCAAAACTCCATAAAGCTCTAGTAAAAGGCTCGTGGGGAGATCTTGGGTCAATTAAGAGAATCGATGGCTACCCCTTCACACAAAATAAGGCAAGAAACCTTGACAATCTTACTTCAAGCACAATTCGGCGAAACCCTGCGGAATTCGAAAAAAACAGTGAAGACAAAATTTGTAGGAAATTTTATGCTCTACAACTTTGCTCTTTTGATATTTTCACCAAAATGCTCAGTTTCTCCTCAAAATAGAGAAAAAGGCGGAAAATGGCGAAAAAACGCCCATTAAATATAGCCTGGAACATAATTCGTAGGCAACCCATCACCGTTACATTTGTTAGCATTATTATCTATCATGAAAAAAATTTCATTCGGTTACTCGATCGGTGAAGGTCGCTGTTCTACGGATCCTGTACTATGAGTGTTGAGTAGCTGTCAACATTCTTTGCTGGCCTTTATTTTCTTTATTTGTGGTCCGACTAAAACACATAACAGCTTTTACTATGGCTTCCGATAAACTAGGATAGAAATTCTTTAAGTATTGAAAAGCTTCAGAATCTTGACGGAAAGCTTTAACGAATTGCATCCAGTTGTATAGCTATGTTGGTTCAGACGCAGTCACATTATCGGTTGTAGTCTAGAATATCAAAGCTAGTGGCGATATCTCTAGAATATTAAAGCTCATCGAAAGCTTTTAAGGTTGTTGGTTGTTGTCCAAGCTTCAAGCCAAGAACAAACCAAAACCCAAGCTTCAAACTAAGACCACATCACACCCGGCTTCTCATATAAGGAGCTTAACAATATGTACATACTTGGTTATTTGCTCATATAAAAGCTTAAATATGTATTGATCATTGTGAACGGTACAAAAGCAAAGTTTTTAATGAGTCAACAATGTTTTTAGTTTTTTTTTTGGTAAAATGGCAGAAAATCATCATTAAAATAGAGAATCAAAAAAAAATTGTTTTTGTTGACCCCTGTTATATATGTATAGAGATAGAGTAGATTTTCTAGTTCAATTACTTTCACTCGACATTTTTTAGAACTAAAATAATCCATAAATCATAGAGGTTTTGGGGGCGTGAAATATCCCTAATTTCCCCCCTTGTATCCGCCACTGCTTTTGTAGTATGCTATTTATCGTTACTAACCACAGTAAAGGTCTATTGGTTATCCTTAACAGGCATAGAACATTTATATGATTGAAATTTTTATAGGACAACTTTAGAGTATACTAAAACAAGTTGAGCTATTTCACACAACAAGAGAAAAATAACTCTCAAATTCACTTATTAAAAAACTTCTTCAAACCGTAGAAAAGATAGAAATAATAAAGAGCATCTCGAGTACAAAATGTTCATTATTAGAAATTTCGAGGGGCAACATGAAAAGTTATTTCCACATTTCCAACAATTTGGAGCGCCATTATGAATCCTACCCTTCCGCAGTAGATTGCAAAGATCGCGAAAAAAATAATCAAACTTTCATCATTAATTAATTAAAATAATTTTCCTTATTTAAAAAAAAAGAAAACTGAACCAACAAAAAAAACGTGTGTTTTCAGATTATTCATCCAACCTGAACTGGACTTATTCGGCGGTGAAACTTTTTAAGCGCTAAAAGCTTTTAAGACTTTTAAAACTAACGGTTACAGCCCGCTCTCTCTCTCGCTTTCTATACACATACATATAAATATTTTTTTTTTTAATATTTAAGTACTTTACTCCATGGCGGCGGGGCAAGCAATGGCGGCAGAAAAGTCAATTTTACTGGGAGGATATTTCAGGGCTCACCTGGCAGGTGATTATGAACCGATTTATTTTAATGATAACACCTGAAAAAGAGTTTCACCGGTAAGCAAAGCGCTCGCCTGTAAATTAAGACCGCCTGAGAAATTCGAGCTTGTAACCTGGGTGTACGCTTTTTAATTAGAGACAGATTATGTTCCTTTGCACGGTCGTTCGTCAGCTGAGAAACTGGAGAAAAGCGAAATATAATATTTAGCCGCGCTGTGAAAGTTTTGTAAACCGTTATGTCGTCTTAGGATGTCGCTCACAGTTCAGAAGAAATTTTCCAGCTTTAACACGGTGACAAAATTCATGTATATTTTTGGGGCAACCTGGATGGAAGGCAGGGATGCACGTCGCGTGAATTAATTAACGTTTAATCAGAATTGCAATATTTTATAGTTTCGTCCTTTTTTTTAGAGGCATACATCAACATCTTTATTTTATCTTTGGGTTATATAAGTTGTTGTACAAAGCTGTCAGAAGAAAGGAGAGGCAATGGCGGAGTGACATCTAAGTTGGACCATAGCCAAAAAGATCATATAATCAGTCAAACAACACAGCGGGAAATAGAAGCATTCACTGATGAATGAAGAAGCTATCCTTGTGCATCTTAGAAGTGCTTCCGTTAGGTCTCCCTATCCATATCTTTTTTATCATTGCATGTTATTAGCAAGAAGCAGTTTGTTCGATTTTCTTCTAATTAGCTTCCTGGGAAACTATTTTGAAGTTTTAAGTTTTGCAAGCAGCAAAGCTTTCATTTTTGCTTCTTTGGAAGGTTTCGCTCTTCTTTTTTGAGTAATAAGGATAACCAGAAAGATTTCAAAAATATATATTTTTATTTCAGTAATTGTTTTAAAGGTAAACTAAAATTTCAATTACACACAAAAAAATTAAAAATTCAACGCTTATTATGAAATCACAATTACTATACTATATAAGCTGTATCACCACAATTAGTTAGTATCAATTTTTCTTACTGAGCGCACAACTCTAAATGGAAATTTTTGAAAACAAAATATTTCACAACAAATGGAAACTTTTCTAATCGAAATCCAGGGAATCTTTCAAAACAGAAAATGAAGTTGAGAATGACTTATTTTGTAGCCACCCAGCGGAAAATAGAAGCATTCACTGATGCATGAAGAAGCTATCCTTGTGCATCTTAGAAGTGCTTCCCTTCCGTATCCCTATCCATATCTTTTTTACCATTGCATGTCATTAGCAAGAAGCAGTTTGTTCGATTTTCTTCTAATTAGCTTCCTGGGAAGCTATTTTGAAGTTTTAAGTTTTGCAAGAGAATCCAGAGAATCTCTCAAAACAGAAAATTTACTAACAAAGTTGAGAATGACTTATTTGTAGCCATATGCACAGGAAAATCTTCCAAAATGCTTCTGAAGCGCGACCAGGAAGCACTTCCAATTTAATTCCACAGGAAGCTGCTCCCACTTTTCCCGCTGGGCATGCACAGGAAAATCTTCCAAAATGCTTCTGAAGCGCGACTAGGAAGCGCTTTCAATTTGATTCCAGAGGAAGCTGCTTCCACTTTTCCCGCTGGGAATGGCAACCCACAATACATTTTAGTACTTCTGGTAAACCATTAACACACCACTATAAGATTTTGGATCAAACAACCTTTGGTAGGGTCTTTTTGTATTGTATACCAATTGTTTAAATCCAGTCAGACAGGGGCGGCGGAACACCTGTTGTGTGTGTTGACCATTCAACACATGAGCTCTCCCAAGTGTTGAAAATCAACACATGAGTTCCCGTTTCTACTTGTTTGTTTTATTTAAGGCTGCACTGCACTCGTGCATGCAAAATACGTGTTAAAGAATTTTAAATGAGCGCGCAGTTTCACCGAAGGAATCCGGATTTCTTTAACAAATGGAGTCCTTCGACTTTATATTTTATTTAAACGCAACGATCGAAATCTTTTATCGAATCGAAACTCTTAACACAGATCTCCAACATAAAGATTTGAGCGTTATTGATTCATACAAAAAAGTTGATAGCGTACTTTACGGTTTGTCTGTTTTTTGCCATTCAAAATTTCAACATGTTTGAAAAAAACGTTGGAGGACGTCGAAAGACTTCGTTTAAAGCAACCCACTCTTCCGCGGCGCAAAAAAATTTCAAAATGTACCGTCAGAATTTTTTTGCTATCTACGATCAAGTAATCGAATCGCTGCGAACAAGGTTCGAAACTGAGAATGCGAAATTCTTCAAAGCTCTCGAGGGTTTTGCTGTTGGTAAAGAAGACAATTTGAAATCAATAGTCGAATCATGGAGACTATATAGTCTAAGAGCCAGAGCCGAGATTTTAACTTCATCCGTAATATGGACAAACTTTACGGTAATATCTTCCGAAGGTAAGGGTGATAACGATCCTACGCAGGCGGACAGCTCAATAGGGGCGGAGGCTAGAAATAATGGGTCAAAGTAACCCCTTTTTTTTTTAAATTAACCTCATCGATATAGTGCATGAAAATTTGCAGAAAACATAGATCAAAATAAACTAAATCCAATTCCAAATGGGCGGACACGTAAGTTGGGGCAAAACGGGTGGCGGACAGGGGTGAAGTACCCCTAAATTTATGAAAGAAAACGTCATCAGTAATATGTCCGCCATTTACACTACCCAATTGTGTACATTTAAGACACAATATGCCAAAAGGGCGGACAGCTAAGTAGAGGCGATCAGCTGTAAAACGAGGTTACATGAGGTACTTAAAGAACTAAACTTTCAATGAACGAAATATAAAAAAATTTTTTTTAACTACGTGCCAGTCGATACACCCCACTGATAATGGCACCTTTTACTAATTTGGGTAAGGCGAACTCAATAAAAATAAAACCAACCCTCTAACTAGATCGGAAACTACCCCAGGACAACCCTTATTACTAAAATTGAGTGCTTCGCACTTGCTTATGCAAATAACACCCAACATTTTGTAAGACGCATCATCAGTAATATGTCCGCCATTTGCACTACCGTATTATGCGCCATTTAGGACACAACATACCAAAATGGCGGACAGCTAGGTAGAGGCGAAGCTGTAAAACGAGGCTGTTTGAGCTGCGTATCCGAACACGTTTTTGCGTATCGCAGGCGGAGGCGTCCTACACCTGCGAGTAAGTAATATAATTGCCGTTCTCAAATACGTTTATACATTACTACAATATTATTAATGTGTGTATTAATTAATAATAGTTATTAGTCCGCAATAAATACCTAGTACAGTACAGCTGGACTGGAAAATCGGGGTATGCGCCCAAAAATTCTTGGAAGGATGATTTTTCATAAATCGTTAATGGAGCATAAAAGAAGCTAACTTTAAATTTGAGGGAAATTTCGAGTGGACGTTTTTTGGAAAACTCAAAAAGTTTTTGAAAAGCGTTTTTCTCTGAATCTACGTATTTTAGAGAAAAGTTGTTTAAACAAAAAATGTAGAGGACATTGTTACCTACAATTTGTTTCATAGAGGTCAGGCTGTACAACTTCAAATACAGAAGCTAGGTGGCGCCAAAGTTTCCAAAATAGTGTTTTTTCGGTTTTTGTCCCAGAAAAAATGGTTTTTTTACAAAAGTGTAAATCAGTAAATTGTTCCTCTTAAAAACGTCTACAACATTTATTTAAACTTTTTTTCCCTCCGACTTACCGTTCCAAAGTTGTAGCGTGCTGAAGTGTGAGAATTGTGCTCTGAAGACGGCACACAGGTTAATTTGAGTACAGTTATAATTGGTACGTTGCCATTGAATGAGCTATGATTGTTTAAACTGATTAACAACAACTCTTAATAATTATTATTGTTTTAAAGTTCAACTCCAATGAACAATGTATTATTGTGATCAATACTAACAGATTTTTGAGACAAGCTGTGGGCAATGCGTATGATATATTTTTTTTGACACAACAGAAATAATAAAATAGAATGGTGTATTAGTAATACGAATAAAAATGAAGAATTTGTAATTTCAATCACTAATAAAAAATAGTATAAATAAAATTATAAAATTAATTATGTCGTTATGTATGCATACCAACTGAAAAATGGACGCTTCTTAGTAACAATAGCACCGTTAACTACGCAGCGATATTGTTTTACCCGAAACAGTTGATAATGTGAGTGGATACCATCGTTCTTGCTACAAATTGTTCACATCATTAAACAGAAAAAAATTTAAGAACTATGAGAAAATCGTTTCTTCAGCTGCGACAGATTGGAAGGCCCAGGGAACTTCTAAATTAACTTGGCATTTCTATATCTTAATTTTAATAAAAAAATTTACAAAACTACACTTAAAATTTTTTTTTAATATTTTACCCATCTTGATTTTTATAAATAATTTTTTTGGTACTTATTACGCACTAATAACTATTATTAATTAATACACACATTAATAATATTGTAGTAATGTATAAACGCCTCCGCCTGCGATACGCAATAACGTGTTCGGATACGCAGCTCAAACAGCCTCGTTTTATAGCTTATAGCCTCTACTTAGCTGTCCGCCATTTTGGCATATTGTGTCTTAAATGGCGCACAATACGGTAGTGTAAATGGCGGACATATTACTGATGATGCGTCTTACAAAATGTTGGGTGTTATTTGCATAAGCAAGTGCGAAGCACTCAATTTTAGTAATAAGGGTTGTCCTGGGGTAGTTTCCGATCAAGTTAGAGGGTTGGTTTTATTTTTATTGAGTTCGCCTTACCCAAATTAGTAAAAGGTGCCATTATCAGTGGGGTGTATCGACTGGCACGTAGTTAAAAAAAAATTTTTTATATTTCGTTCATTGAAAGTTTAGTTCTTTAAGTACCTCATGTAACCTCGTTTTACAGCTGATCGCCTCTACTTAGCTGTCCGCCCTTTTGGCATATTGTGTCTTAAATGTACACAATTGGGTAGTGTAAATGGCGGACATATTACTGATGACGTTTTCTTTCATAAATTTAGGGGTACTTCACCCCTGTCCGCCACCCGTTTTGCCCCAACTTACGTGTCCGCCCATTTGGAATTGGATTTAGTTTATTTTGATCTATGTTTTCTGCAAATTTTCATGCACTATATCGATGAGGTTAATTTAAAAAAAAAGGGGTTACTTTGACCCATTATTTCTAGCCTCCGCCCCTATTGAGCTGTCCGCCTGCGTAGGATCGTTATCACCCTTACCTTCGGAAGATATTACCGTAAAGTTTGTCCATATTACGGATGAAGTTAAAATCTCGGCTCTGGCTCTCCGACTAATACAAGGAGTATAAACTCTTATGGGGAAAATAACAGGAAATGGATGGGCAGAAGAAACTAAATTAATAGTTCATTTTTGGCCACAGATGTCACCTTTGTCCGATGTGTCCCACATGAAGTTAGCTGAATTTGACCCATTTCGACGATTCGTTCAAAATTAAATTAGATGAAATGGATCAAAATGGAAAAAAAAGTCATTGGAAATTATTAAAAATTTATTAGAAAATCCAAAAATTGATTAAATACGAATAATCGCATTGATATAAATCGAATTTAGAAGCTTGTTTTTCAAATTAGGCGTAATCATAAAATATCTTAGTAATTAACGAAGGTGGCCATGAACCGGATGAATACAATCGGCCATGTTTTTTTGAGTACGTTTGACATGACTACAGCACCCTCATTAATCGAACGAATATTGACAACAGGGAGTCTGCCCTTGTACGTATAGTCTCCATGAGTCGAATTTTGCAAAAATAATTGTTCTGTGGAAAGTCTTTCGTTTGAAAGATGTTGTAGATTTTTGCGCAAAATTATTGTTTGATTAATATTTTACCAGACTTTTCCAAATTTATCCGGTTTCTCATGACAATTGCCGGTTCGTTGGGTACGAACGAAAGGAGTTTTTCAGAATTAAAACGACTGAAAAGTTACCTTCGGGCGACGATGGGTCAATAGGTTGAACAGCCTTACAATCCTGCATATTTATCATGATGAAGTTCATGAAATCGATCTTGAATTGTTGATGAACGAATTTATTACGCGAAGTTCAAAACGAACTGCAGTCTTTGCAAAATGTTAACTAGTTTTTTTGCCTAAGGTGTAAACATATTTCTATGTATATTTTAAAAAAATGAAGTTGAATGGGCACAGTAAGAATGAAGTTTTTGGAGATCTAATATAACGTTTTTCCATCCTCTTCCCCACCACCCCCCCTTTTTAACGTTTCGAATTCAGCACATAGCTTGGACCTGCTCCTCCACCTCTGCAATCAGGCATCCTTAATCAGACACCTCCCTGAATAGGGTTCTGAAATTAAAGATATCCGATACACTGTCCAATCCAATCCATATCTATAATGGACCCCATTGGAGAAAGTAATCCGAGATTTGGAGATGACAGTAAGGGGCACAATCCTCCACAAGTCCACCCAATTACTGGCTTATGCAGACGACATTGACATCATTGGTAGAACATCAAGAGCTGTAGGCCCCGGCCCCATCTGCAGGAACATCTAACATTGGGCCCACAATCAGGGTAGAAGAGCGCGAGTTTGAAGGAGTAAGATCTTTTAACTATCTTGGGTCGATAGTAGCAGCCGACAATAGACTGGAACCAAAAATACGCACACGGCTGCTAAAAGCCAAAAAAGCCAACTTTATGTCAAGGTTCTACAAATCCAAGCATCTGACCATCCAAACTGCTATTGTATATAGCCTCCATACACGCACGCATTTATGACGAAAATTCATCATTAATTAGGAATATAAACCTCATCAATTAGGGAAACCGATTAGGCAAATTTTGGTTAATCTAGTACGAAATCTCAAAAGAGAGCCATCTGTCGAACGATAGATCATGATAAAAAGCCCGCTTTTAGGCGTTTTTCCAGAGTCAGCTGTTTTTTATTTTAATTTTACTTGAAAATTAATAAAAAATATTACTTTTTCCATATTAAAAAATTAAATATTAGTTGCTTCCCTTCCATTGGGGCAACACCGTACCAAAGACATATTTTTTTTATTTTTCGTTCTCTGACATTTTTCACTACACCACAACTGTCACAATATAATGAGGTATTTTAACGTGTGTCACCCCATAAAAGCGTTCGTCATATATTAGGAATTTTGGTCATATTTTGATTGCCGTGTGTCGAGGCTATAAGACGATGGTCTTACCGAGACTTAGGTGCTTAGCGAAACACATTTTAACCTCTTAGCCGTGTTGGAGAGGAAAGCCCTTCGAAAAATCGTTGGCCTCTTATGTGAGGGAGGACTGCATTAACTGACGCTTCCTCGTTTCGAGTTAACTATTGCGCTGATTGCTGCTTGATCGTTGTCGTACTTAAAGAAATTTTTAAAAATAACCTTAGATCGAATTATCTTATGGTCTGTTTGGCAGATCACAGCAAGAAATGGAAACCCTATGTTTCTGCTCAAGTAAACGAAACCAAGCGTTTAAAGATGTAATCGATTGACGGCGTACTCCTGGTAAAGACAATCCTGCGGATCTTGTATCGAGAGGAGTTAGCACAGCGCGCCCGCTGAGTGAAGGAATTTGGCTGAATAGGCCGAGAGGGTTGAATCGGGATATTTCACCCTGGCCGCACAAACGCCGCAAAAAGTTAACATAATTATTAGCCCCAAACAAATATATCACGAATGCTGAACGTTCCATTGCACTGTCGTACCATTAAGAGTTCCATAATCTGTCGGAAGACGCAAAACTTCGGAGGATATTTGGAAATTACAGCGACCACCACCATCCCTGACATTCAAGCGAATAATTCATTTATAGCCTCGAAAATACATCCTTTATTACGAATATGAACCTAATAATTGGGAAAACCGATTAGGCAAATTTTGGTTAATCGATTACGAAAACTTCAAACCGGTCCATCTGTCGGTCGATAGATTATTGCAAAAATGTCGTTGCCTAATTTCCAGTGTCTTAAGCCGCATTTACATCCCAAAGTCAACGCGAAAGTGCACTTTGAAGCTCTTTAAGTTTCAGAACTTTCGTGTAACAGAGAAAAAGCATATAAATTTCTGTGCGATAAAAGATCTTCAAAGTGCACTTTTGCGTTGACTTTGGGATGTAAATGCGGCTTTAAGGTAGCAGCTACTTTTTTTTAACTTCCCAGTTTATAAGAGAAGTTATTCTGATCGCTCTGAAAATCGAAATCGTATTTTTGTAATGTATTTTAATTTTTCAAGGTCCCAATAGCATTTTAAGCATAAATTTGGGAAAAAGTATGTGTGTGTACGATATTGCGCGAACCAAAAAAGATATTGACTTCGTCGAGGTGTCGTTCGAAGGCGTATTAACGGAAATATGATCTGAAAAGGTTTTTTTGTTTAAACGACGTACGTGATTTTTGTACTTGCGCGATATCGTGCAAACCAAAAATGATATCGTCTTCTTTGAGGTGCCGATCGAAGCATATTAACGAATAGATACCTACTGTGAAAAAAATTTCATAACATTCGGTCGAGCCCTTTATTCAGCATTCATCATACTGCGAAGTTCATCGTGTGGACCGAAAGGGTCAAACCCACAACCCAATAGTGCTGCACACGAGACGAGGCTTGTCTCGAAATCGAAAATCGAGACGAGACCTCCAGATTAAAAATCGATACGAGACCGAGACTACCATTCGAGATCTCGCGAGACATCTCGAGGTCTCGAAATCAAATCGTTATTTTGAAATCCGTATCGACACCAACTATTTCAGTATCTTCACGCTGCGCTCTTTGATGAGCACAAACATTCGGCACCAATGCATGACTTGAGCACGCTGCGGAGACAAGGCGAAGAGTACGCATTTCATAAGCATTTAAATGCAGAGTCCATTCTAAAACAGAAGAGGTATTTTACTGTCATTTCATTTCATTTCAACGCATTTAAAATGAAATGCGTTGAAATGAAATGACTGTAAAATACCTCTTCTCTTTTGGAACGGACTCTACGTAAATGTAACTCTACACAAATTAGAAATTAGCTTTCGATTCATTGATCCCCTCTACCCGCCCTGGTGCCACTGCAAAAGGCAGATTTACGTGTCTACGTCTGGGAAGTGACTAGCATGGAAATATAAGGAATATTTGTATACAATTCATTAATATGGCACATATTGATATTTCTCGAAATTTGTAATATTGACAGTGAAATTCGAGACTTTTCGAGACGAGACGAGACGAGATCGAGACGAGACCTGCAAATACCCATTTTTGCGAGACCGAGGCGAGACTGGGCCAAATCTCGTCTCGTCTCGACTCGTCTCGTGTGTAGCACTACAACCCAATTAGAGTGATTTTAATTTTACTGGAATATTAATAAAAAATATTACTTGTTTCCAAATTATCCGATTGAAAGACCGACAGGTGGGCAAAAACGAACGAAGGAAATCAATTTTTTTATTTTTCGTTCACTGACATTTTTCACTACACTACCATTTGCTAGAACTGTCAAAATATAATGACGTATTTTAACGTGTTTCACCCTCTAAAGGTGTTCGTCATGAATGATGAATTTTCGTCATAAATGATGTATTTTCGTCATAAATGACGAATTTTCGTCATAAATGATGAATTTTCGTCATAACCAGATTACCGTGTGTCGAGGCTATTATTCTCCTTCTATTTCCTCCAGACCGCCCAGATCTTAAGGGTGCCAAAATGGATGACAGAGGCTCAGAATTAGGACCGGTGGTGAGAACAGTTGTGAGAGGCCAGGATCTAGAAGCCTTAAAGAAGATAAGTAAGTAGCCTAATGGATATAACGAGTTATCGAGGTGCGAATATGAATACCGATCCCTACCTAGTTGCTGGGAATATGAGGGCGAAAGTAAAATGACTCAATTTCGATAAAAATATTCATTACATTTTTTCGCGTAAGCAGTGAGTACAGTAGTTGTGATAAAGGAAGGTACACAGCTGGGTGTAAAGACAATTCTACATTCATAGTTTTATAGTAAGAAAACATTTACGAAAATTTCGTGGTTTATTTTTTTTTTGATTCATATGTAATTCCCTAACGTCACGACATATACCAAAAGAATCCATTTACAAAATTAAATATCATGAAATCAATTAATGTTTAACTATAAAATTTACATGAAATCCTTTCCAAATGACTGCATTTACATATGTCCTGACTCCTGATATCGGGCATGATTTGTGAGTTTTAATGGTATATATACATATATATTCCTGCATATTACACGAGTCGTCGAGTATGCCATAAATCTGATAGGGTGTACCGCATAACGAAGAGATAGTCAAGCCAATTTCCCCCCCCCTTCAATTAAGTGCCGCGGTAGAAAAATTATTTTTTTTTTAAAAAAAAATTTTTATCAACAGAGCGAAAGATTTTTTTGTAATCACGATCTTATTATTACTTTTTTGTTAATAATAAGTAATGGTAAATTTAATTTTTATTATTAATGCATTTTATTTACATCAACTAAATAATGCTTCATTTGCATTAGCACGACTCTATATAGTTTTAAAATATGCAAAACATTCAAGCAAGCATTAAATTATTGCACATTCTGTGGGATTTGAGTTTAGTTAGTTTCAATAGTGTTTATTTGAGGGTATTTTGTAAATCTACATACATATGTGTTACATAATATATATAGCAACGACCTTAACAGAATTACCAATTTATTAATTTCAATAATATATACCACAAGCAGAAATATAGCCTATAGCGACAATGTTCATTATTCATTCAGTCGTAAATGTAGATAACAATCCACTCGGGTGCAGTTGCTATGGCCCAAAAACATTGGTTTTAATTTTATTATTGAAATTTTCGCACCTGTACAACTGCAGAATTTGAGAAAAACACCATTTCACAGGAAATTGTTTCAAAAATTTTAAAATCAAAAATATCTCTGAACTGATTGTTCTGTGTATTAATTTTATACTAAATAATATTTAAAATTTTATTTAAAATTTTATTTAAAAAAAAAAACAAAAAACTTTTTGTGTTTCAAAATTTCCAGGAAGAACCTTGTCGCTTCAGAACTCTCTTTATTTCCTTTGCTATGCGTATATAAACGTTTTTTTTTCGAATTGGATTTTATTTGGTCTTTAATTTCAATTTTACATCAAATAGCATAAAAATCAATAAATTAACACGACAATGTTTAATTACATGAAGATTACCTATATTTTGTGTCCAGATAAATTAAGTGTTAGCATTGAATTGTGAGAAATGATTTTTTTGTGTTAAATGAATTTTTGTTTTGTTTTTATGTGTTACAAATGTTTTACTGATGCATCTACAATATTTTTCCTAATAATTTTTTAAAATATATGAAATAAATCTCGATTTGCCAATTTGAAATTTTTGTAAAATGTGCGTGCTTACCTTTAAATTACCTTGAGAGAGATTATATTATTCATATCATTCATAAATTTAATTTAAAAATATAAATGTATTTAATTTGCATGCTCATGCGGAATGTTTCAATTAAATTATGTTTTTATTTTAAATAAAACAATTTAAAAATAAATTTTACTAATTGAGTGAAAATTCAACCAATTTTACTACGTCTACAGCTCCTTGCTTTATCTACAAGGGAAGGTGTTTACAGACAGCAAATTCAAGGACGACCTATTAGCATGTATGTTCGCCTCGAATTCTTTTCTGTTCGACACTACTATGCCACCCTATGCTTATGCCCTATGGAAAATGCTTTCAACACCGTAAAGTCCAGCAAGATCGCCGAGGCGTTGATAAAGCTGGATACACCGAAGTTTCAAGTCCGCATTGCGATAAAATTACTTTTAGATAGGACACTGCACTGCTAGTCAGACGAAGAAGTAAGGGAGTACAGAAGAACTTGCCGAATCCCCCAAAGGCGTGCGTGCGGTGCGTGCGATGTGTGTAGGGATTCTGCAGTATTCGTCGAGTTTTCACTCATAAATAATTGCGAGCTTGCGTTCCGTCTTGTCTCTCAGACATAACCAAAAAAAAATCTAAGTGAAGAGTACCTGTGCTTGCGTTTGGGAATTTGAGGTCATGCCGAATCCTGTAATGCGGAAAAAGTTGAAAGTAGACCTTTTTCACTCAAATATATGTCACTTAGCATTAGAATGCACGCAATTTTATAAACGCACGCACCGCACGCATGCATGTATCTGTCTTTAGTGCGACGGATTCTGGCGCCTGGCCAGTCTGGAAGATGAGTTGGTACGAGTCTACCAAGGGCTGAGGGACCCATAGACTCATACCAAATTTGGAGAAGTGGTTTATGAGGGAACATGGCGAAGTGAGTTACTACCTCACAAGGAGGTTATAGGGCATACCTTCACTGATTCAGGTTGGACGATTCACCATTCTGTCCCGATAAAGAGGACCCGGAGCATATCCCCACGTATCCGCATAAAATGCCCGAGATTTGCAGAGCGCAGAACTGTGCTAGAAACAGCCGTCGAAGCGCAACTATCGGACAACATCCTGGACTAAATGATAAGGTCGGAGAATTTGTGGAGAATGGTGGTAGTGACGCTAAGGAGCATCCACCACAAGCTTAAGGAATTCGGAGTTCACAAAATCCGAGAACAGATAGGTGTTACAGGTCCGTGGCGCACTTACGAACACTTACATATGTAGCCAGTGAATTGGGTAGCGAGTTTCACCGAAATCATATTTCCCGAAAAGAAAGCAGAGATGATAGGTTGCTGATCCGGTTTTGGTGAGTACTATTTCAAAGGACCCTTTTACGGATCACGTTGATGACGGGATGTAATGCCTTTACGGCTCGTACCGGTACTCAAATCTCATGCAAAAGGCTTGGTGAGTTTAATCAGTGAAACTACTGTCTCTGTGTGGCCCCTGCCGGTATCTCCTGTCTTAGGCATGAGGCTTACAGGCGGTGGTGCACACATCCTCTGCTGCTCGATTCACCAAGAGTTTCGCAACCTGCTCTCTTAGATAAACTACAAGCTAGGAATTTGAATTCTGAAATACTGGATCGAGAGTTTTCTTTCTGGCCGTTCACTCAGGGTAGGGCTTGATGGCATCAAGACTCAACATTACATCATCTCTGAAGGAAAGTCTTACCACCCACGTTTTTTCTAAATTTCATAAATAACCTACGATCAATCCCTTCCAACCCACAACTTCGCTTATGACGGTACTCTGGGTTATTCATACGTCTGCAATTATGCAAGATAAATAGACCGGGAGATGATGACAGAAGTTCAAGCACGATTTTCTCACTTATGCCTCTTGGAGTACCGAAAGTTACATCAGAGATAAGTGGAATCATCGCAAAATTGAGCGGTCCCCGCGGTGCCAACATCTTTTAAATAAATTTTTATTTTGTCACAAATTTTTGTTTTCTTAAACAATTTTCTCCCTTCTGCCAATATTATAAAACGATAGTTAAGCACCGACTTTATGATCGATGAGGTAGGCATAAGTGCAGCCAGGGTTCTAAGGGTTGATATGGTAGGGTGAAAGTGTAAAAAATGTGGGTGATAGTATGTAATTTTCTCACCGCTGCCAATGTAAATTTTGAAATTATTCAACTTACACAGTCCATTAAAAATATTGGCATAAGGGCAGATAAGGGCTGAATGAATTTCGGTTCTGCAAAAGTTGATAAAATTTTTTAGCTTGGTTCTGTGATTTTCTCATTAATCAAACAAAGATCAACATAATATAAATAATTAAAAAATTCATTAGTTTGAATGGCATAAGTGCCTGGGTGGGCCTTCATACTTTAAAGTATCGGAATAGTTGTAAGAAATTTGTGGAAACATTGACAATTTTCTCACTTATGCCATTTTGCATGTTGGTAGAAAAAGATGTTATAAACCAATATTGAAAGAGGCATAAGTGCCACCAAGGGCTTTATGGTAGAAAATTAAATTTAATTAAATTAAATTAAATTATCAAAAATAAAATTTCTTTTTTACGGCCAAAATTAATAATTTTCGAAAAATATTAAAACCCTTGTAACTTAATGACTTAACTTAACTTTTTTCCCTAAATGTTGCTTTTTTATGTACTTTCTAGTAAACATATACCGGAATCTGTTTATAAAGTTTAAATGTCGCTTTTTTTAAATTAAAAACAACAGAAAAATGAAATTTCGTTTTTTTAAATATTTTATCATCCACTCAGACCACATTTCCTTCCTAGACCATTTCTCATTAAGTTATAAGGGTTTTAATATTTTTCGAAAATGATCAATTTTGGCCGTAGAAATGAAATTTTATTTTTGAAAATTTAATAGCATATTTATAACAATAAAATACATGTTTCCTCCAATTTTTATGAAAATCCACCGATTTGTTCATTATTTAATGTATTTTTAGTTAAAAAATAAAAAAGATTATAAATTTGGATTTTTAACGTAATCTCTCCCCACCATTTTACTCACGAGTATATTTCTTTTTTTTCTTTTTTCTACGACCAATAGATCCGTAGAATTGGAAAAATAGTGTTACGATCCACTCAAAATTCACCAAAAATGCACTTTTATGCACTTTTATCGCTATGCTCACATTTGATTTTTCCATATTTTTCGGTTTTCGACTCAGGTGCATGTATGAAATGAAAAAATAAAAAAAATTTTGAAGTTCCTGTTACATCACTTTAAAATTAAAATTTCTCTCTACTAAAACTTATCAATTAACATAAAATGATCAAAATTTAGGAATTTATGTTTTAACGAAGTTAGTTTTAGAGAAAAAACTGAGTTGCTTAAAACTTGATGCTGTGCGAAAAGTACAGAACCACTTTGAAAAAGTTTTAAAAATTATATTACAAATTACAATTCAATATTAATAATAATCATCATCATTATCATTATTATTGTCATCTTCATAATCATCATCGTCATATGTTCCGTCATATTATAAGGCGTACAGATGTCCACACGAATGCGCAAGACATCATAGAGTCTTTACTCCATTTTTTTTGAGAAGGAAATTCAAATTGAAGAAATATATAGTGAAAAAAATTTATATATGCATAATAAATATAAGGGAATTATTATATTGGGGGGTAAAATCGTACCGTCACCTCCACGCTGGTGCCTCCTGGATAACCAACCGACGACGGACGTACCCAGTGCCCGGGGGTATAGCTGGGCCACCCTGTCCGATGGGGTATAATTCACGGATCCGGTCCCCCCGGTTCGGGGGTTGGGCGAAAGGTTGACAACCTCTCCTCGGAAAACAATTCTTGTTATGGAATCGAGAAATCAGCCTCGGAACAGTCAGGATTTACGGCAAAGACCCCAGCAACGTCCCAGGACTAATGATTTAAGGACTAACGATATAAAATTTGCAACATGGAATGTGAGAACATTATATAGACCTGGAGCAATGGCAGAAATGATAGATGAGCTTAGACGATATAGAATACTCATTGCAGGATTACAGGAGCTAAGATGGACTGGTAAAGGAGTCCTAGAACGAAGAGACGCTACGATATTCTACAGTGGCAATAATGACTCCAGAAGAAACTTTGGGGTAGGTTTCTGTGTACTTAAACCTCTACTCAACAATGTAATAGACTTCACCCCGCTTAACGATCGGATCGCGACCCTAAGAATCAAATCCAGATTTCATAATATAACATTCATCACGGTGCACGCGCCTACAGAAGAAAAACCAGAACAAGAAAAGGATGACTTCTATGAAACTCTTAGAGTGACTTATGACCAAGTCCCTTCTTACGACATGAAAATCGTATTAGGCGACTTTAACGCTAAAGTGGGTAAGGAACCATATTATTACCCCTACGCTGGCAAATTCTCGTTGCACGAAGAATCAAACGATAACGGGAACAGAATGGCCGAATTCGCTATAGCAAGAAGTTTGACAATAGCTAGCACCTGGTTTAACCATAAAAATATACACAAAAGGACATGGACATCACCAGATGGCAGGCACCATAACCAAATCGACCATGTTCTAGTTAACACTAGGCATGGAAGTAGCATACTGGATGTAAGGAGTTTCCGAGGAGCGAATGTAGACACCGATCATTACCTAGTTGTTGGGAAAATGAGGGCGAAAAAACTAGCGACAAGACATAGAACAAACAATGATAGACAAACAAAGTGGAACATAGAAAAATTAAAAAATGAAGAAACAAAACAACAGTATGAAAGAATGTTAACAGGAAAGCTAGAGGAAATAGCAAGGAGTCTGGAAATGGAAAATGATCTGAACGTGATGTGGAACTCCATAAAAGAAAAAATCACAGAGACAAATAACAGTGTATTAGGCACACAAAACCAAGAGAGAAGGAGGCACTGGTTTGATGATCAATGCAAGAGAAGCATTGAAATAAAAAACCAAGCAAGACAGGTGTACCTAGAAAGAATGACCAGAGGAAACCACGAGAAATATGTAGCAGCACGAAGAGACACGAAAAAGTTATTAAGGAAGAAAAAACGTGACTACTTTAGAAATAGAATAAGTGCGATTAAGCAAAGCTACACTAATAAAGACGCTAGGAGTTTCTACAAAGAAGTCAACATGATTAAGAAAGGATACAAACCCACCTGCACCATGGTAAGAAGAGAAGATGGTACTATAGCTAGTAGTATCGAAGACATACTCGAGGTGTGGGAGAAATACTTTAGAGACTTCTTCAAAGAGAACATAAACCTAACACAGGGAGAAGCAGACAACCGGAGTACAGATGACCCAGAAAACGATACGCCAGATCCTACAATAGAAGAAGTTGCAAATGCCATAGCGAAACTAAAAAATCATAAGGCTCCAGGTCCAGATGGCATACCCCCGGAAATCTTAAAAAATGGTGGGGAGAAGTTATGCCATGTCTTACATAGCCTCATCGTAAAACTATGGAGAAGTAGCAAGTTGCCAGAAGAATGGCTTTTAGGTACAATAGTCCCAGTACATAAAAAAGGTGAATTGATGAACTGCAAAAACTACAGACCAATATCTTTGTTGAACACAGCTTACAAAGTGCTTTCACATATTTTATTTAATAGACTGAAACCACATTTGGAGGATAAAGTAGGCGATTACCAAGCAGGATTTAGAACAAATAGATCGACAACAGACCAGATTTTCATAATGAGACAAATACTTGAAAAATGCTGGGAAGAAAGCATTGATATTCATCTTCTTTTTGTTGACTATAGAAATGCTTACGACCTGCTTAATAAAATAGAGTTGTGGAAGAAGATGAGTGAAATGGGTTTCCCGAAGAAATTAATAGGCCTATGCAGAATGACGACCAAAAATTGTAAAACACAAGTGAGAATACGAGGATGAAACTCGATCAACTTCCCTCAAGAATCAGGCCTGCGACAAGGAGATGCGATCTCACCAATACTTTTTAACATTGCTCTGGAAGCAATAATGAGGGAAACACAGCTTAATGGAGCAAATAGCATCTTCACAAGGAACATTCAGGTACTAGCCTTCGCAGATGACATAGTCATAATTGGACGCAAGGCGCAAGATGTAAAAGAAACCTTTTCCAAAATTGTCCAAAGTTCAGCAAAGTTCAATCTACGAGTAAATGACACAAAAACAAAGTATATGATCGTATCAAAACGAGGACAACGATTAGGGCGTAATATCAGCCTTGATGATCATAGTGTGGAAATTGTAGAAAACTTTATCTATTTAGGGACAATGCTTACTGCAGAAAATAAGATAAAGGACGACATCCATAGACGCATCGTAGCCGCAAATAAAACCTATTTCGCACTAGTCCCGGTCCTAAAAAACAAAGAAATTTCAAGACAGTGCAAGGTCAGACTATATAAAACATTAATCCGCCCAGTTCTATGCTATGGGTCTGAGGCTTGGACATTGACCCAACAAACAGAAAATCAACTTAAAATCTTCGAAAGGAAGATCTTAAGAAGAATATTTGGTCCTGTAAGGGTTAACCAGAACGAATGGCGCATTAGGACAAACGAAGAACTTCAAGAAATGTATGACGAAATTAATATAGCTACATACATAAGACTGAATAGACTGCGATGGCTCGGACACGTTGTACGAGCTTCAGAAGATAGAATGCTAGCCAGGATTTTTAATGGTAGACCATCAGGAAGAAGAAGAGTAGGACGACCAAGAAATAGGTGGATAGATGACGTGCTAGCAGATATACGGAAATTTCGTATAACAAATTGGAGAGAGCTAGCAAGACGTAGAGATGACTGGAAGAGGAGACTTCGAGAGGCCCGAGTCCTGCAAGGACTGTAGCGCCATCCAAGAAGAAGAAGAAGAAGAATTATACATAATATTTCTGGCCCAGGCAAATATCAAACTTAGAATTATGGAATTTGACAAAACAAGAACTAATTATCAAACAGATAAAGGAAAGAAAATGGACGTGGATAGATACGAAAAGAAAATAATGCTTTAACGAAAAAAGCACTTGAATGGAATCCGCAAGGAAGTAGAGGTGTCGGTAGACCTAAAAATACATGGAAAAGGACAGTAATGAAAGAAATCAAAAATGTTGACAAAACCTGGATTGAGACCAAGAGGATAGCTCAAAACAGAGTCCGATGGAGAAGCTTTGTGGAAGCCCTATGCTCCCGAGAGGGGTAAAAATTTATGTATAATAATTATTATTATCCTGTTTTACCCCTCTCGGGAGCATAGGGCTTCCACAAAGCTTCTCCATCGGACTCTGTTTTGAGCTATCCGGGTAATAATAATAATACATAATATTTTTTTTTTAATTTTCCAGTTTGAATTTCTGGTATAAAAATATACTTTCTAAATTTACTTTTTCTATGTATTTTACATAAAATAATTGAGAAGATAGTTGCAATTTTTTCAAATATTTCAACTGTCTTTATAATAATAAAGTTGTATACAAATACAGTATACATCCTTATAACTTCTGAAATAATTTTTAATAATAAGGCCCTTTATGACGCTTATGTCTCTTTCAATATTGGTCTATAGCATTTGTTTCTACCCACGTGCAAAATAGCATAAGAGCGAAAATTGTTAAATTAAATCTAAATCTTAAATCTCCCGAAAGCCGACGTTACATTGGCTGATACTTGATTAATGATTTTAACGTATAAGCCTTTTGTAGCACTTATGCCTCTTTCACTATCAGTTTAAAACAACTTTTTCTACCAACATGCAAAATGGCATAAGTGAAAAAATTGTCGTTATTTGCACGAATTTTCTACAACTTTATGACTTATGCCTTCAGTATAGATACGCCCGATCGTTATGCTGATTCAAAAAAGTGTTCAATTTATAATAAATATTATATAGTTTCAATGGCATAAGTGAGAAAATCACAGAACCAAGCTAAAAATTTTTATCAACTTTTGCAGAACCTAAATTCATTAAGCCCTTATCTGCCCTTATGCCAATATTTTTAATGGACTGTGTAAGTTGAATAATTTCAAAC
The DNA here is from genome assembly GCA_963855945.1 of Thereva nobilitata. NCBI lineage: Eukaryota > Metazoa > Arthropoda > Insecta > Diptera > Therevidae > Thereva > Thereva nobilitata. The sequence continues at coordinate 96,848,741 of OY979698.1, forward strand.
TATACATTGGCAGCGGTGAGAAAATTACATACTATCACCCACATTTTTTACACTTTCACCCTACCATATCAACCCTTAGAACCCTGGCTGCACTTATGCCTACCTCATCGATCATAAAGTCGGTGCTTAACTATCGTTTTATAATATTGGCAGAAGGGAGAAAATTGTTTAAGAAAACAAAAATTTGTGACAAAATAAAAATTTATTTAAAAGATGTTGGCACCGCGGGGACCGCTCAATTTTGCGATGATTCCACTTATCTCTGATGTAACTTTCGGTACTCCAAGAGGCATAAGTGAGAAAATCGTGCTTGAACTTCTGTCATCATCTCCCGGTCTAAAAGGCAAGTTGCCAGATCCTGACTTGACGATCGCTGACTAATGTCCAGCCCAATCAGGAGGTAGATTGAACTCATTCTCGATTGGGATCACAAGAATCGTGTCGAATTCAATGCCTCCAAAAACGAAGCTTTGTATTATTTCCAATTAAATCTCTAACATCTCTCTTCCCGTGTCAGGGGAAGTAGAACTAATGGTTGACACATCGTGCCTCACTTATTCCAAATCGCCAAACGAGTATATATCACTGCCTGGGGTTTCTTAACAGGTCCAAGTTCCTCTTCCAGCAATCGGCCCGTGCAAATTTTCGTTACGACAAATATTCAGCGTCGTAACGACGACAATTCCGAATATGCAAATTTTATGTTATGGGGGGGGGGGTAAGGGTAATTTTAAAAAAAGAAAAAACTTTAATATTCCATAAATACAAAACAATCAACATCAAAAAAGAAAAATTAAAAGTTCGCTCCGACGCGCGACTGGAGTTTACTCCTAAAAAACGCTTGTCTTAAATTATATACCATAGGCAAAGGAAGTAAATGAGCCCATATATTTGTTTATATTAATTTGATAAAATATATTACATAAATTTTATTTTCTACTTTTTATTCTATTATATGTCTTTCGCCATTTTGTATTATAATCGTCATATCCTTTCATTTGATACCCATACTGAGGGGTTGTGAAGAAAAAGGTAATCCACCATTTTGAATTTGGAATGACGCCACAAAACTAATTGTGTTCTATATGTCATGTCCTTCCATTCGATGCCCATGTCGATGAGTCGGGGAACACAATTGCAAAAATTGGCCACCGTTTTGGAGCCGCCATCTTGATTTTTTTTACAAAATGGTCGGATTGCATTGTCAGGCATGAATGACGCCACAAAACTAATTGTATTCTATCTGTCATGCCCTTCCATTTGATACCCATGTCGGTGGGTCGGGGAACACAATTGCAAAAATCGGCCACCGTTTTGGAGCCGCCATTTTTATTTTTTTTACAAAATGGTCGGATTGCATTGTCAGGCGTCCTATACGTATGGGCAAAATTTAAAGTTGATCGGTTATATTTTCTACTTTTTGGTCTATTATATGTATTCCGCCATTTTGTGTTGGTCGTCATTTTGAATTTCGAATGACGTCACACCGCTAATTGTATTCTACCTGTCATTAGTTTTCATTTGATACCCATTTCGTTGTCGGGGAACACAAATGCAAAAATCGGACGCCATTTTGGAACCGCTATCTTGACTTTTTAACAAAATGGTCAGATTGTCAAGCAAACACAGATCAAAAATCTACTGAAAATATCGTTCAAATTTGTGTGCCCTGTCTATCGTCCTTTCTCACCCTCTTCTTCATAAACCACTTTGCGGCCGACACTTGTCGTGTCGTGTGTACGCTCGTGTGGAATCACCCATAGCGTGCCATATTACCGGGAGTCTCGGGCATCGGTCCCTTTCACGACTCTCCAGCAGTTTTGGAAAAATTCACCGTTATAGATCGCCGACTAGATTCACCATAACTTAAGTTGTTTCTTTGAAATATTGGTAATTTTTAAGAATAAAAATAAATAAGCGATTGAAAATCCTTTGGGGGGTAATTACCCAATTACCCCCCACTGAAACCGCCACTGATTCTTGAGCTTAGAACTGCAAAATTATACTCTTGAAGCCTAAGTAATATGAAAGCTAATTTCAGCATTCATTGAGAAAAGGAAACCTTGTCACATTCTTTTTCGCTTTCTTTTAACGTGTCGAAGGAATCGTTTTGTCCGATTATAAATTTTAACATAAAAAGTTTTGATATTGTTGAAAAGATTTGAAACCACCAGAAAAATGACTATACATTTATTTAATAGCAGACTCCTACAATTACACCGATTAAACTATTTACTGAGAGAACAAAAAATAATTACTTTTAATTATTACTTGTTATAACATTTTAATTACATCTAATCCATTAAAAAATTTTAAAAATGATTTTTCCAAAAATTCCCTTTTGAACAATTTAGTAATCTTTCTTCATTGCTTTAATCCTTACAGCACAGCACTTTCATGTCCCGGAAACTGACACACATTCAAGCAAAAAAAACAAAAAAAATAAAAAAAATAAAAAAGCAACGAACAAAATTCCCACACCTCAAAATACATCACTTCGAAAAATTGCACCAATAAAGGAGAAAAAATGGACCAAATCCGCCATAAATACAGAATGGAGGAAGCTCTGTACTACTATTATATAGCATCGGGGCGGAACACTACACTATGTGTGCTTCATGCTGGTGATGCTGTAAAATAGAGGAGATATACAGGGTGGTCCAATTAATCAACGATGGATAATTTTTCACGTACTCTCTGTAGAAAATTACAACACTATGTGAATGTGGATATATAGAAAGAGTTTCTAGGTGGAGGAGAACCATGGTTATTTTGTTTTTGATTTTTCTGAAAGCATTTTAAAAAATAATTTTTATAAAGTGAACAAAATAAAAAAATTGGGTGTTTTGTAAATGTTTACAATGAGCAATAACAATCTGACATCGCGAGGGAAAATTTTAAATTATGTTTAAAATTCAATTATTTTTGTAATAGTATAGGAAAAACTATTGTGTCTATTTGTGTTCTAGCAAATGATTTTATGAGATTAATAGAAAACCTAAGAAAATATGAAGCTAGACAAAAATAACATTGGTCCATTTAACTCTGCCTCATATGATCATACTTTGCGCTCCAGGTACCTTACTCTGTGCATCGTTACCATTGAAAATCCAGTTTAGCAGTCTTTGTTCCGAGGTTCGTACAACATGTCTGAGCTATTGCAGTCTACCCAGTTTCATGTGTGTAGCTATATGGTGTAACCACAATTGGGGCGACGGGCGAAACTATCGTCGCAGCTACTGTCAAACACATTTATAATACACACGATTCTTATAAAGTGCCCAAAATTGTACAACAATTGATTTTTGCAAAATTTTTCGAAAAGTTTTCGAAAAAATGGCATGGGTGTCATTAGGGTAGGCAATAATCTTTTGTATAAATAGAACAAAAAAAATCCTCAAAAATCAGTTTCCGAGTCATTTTTTGACCAAAAACTGATTTTTTGAAACTTTGACCTTGAATAACTTCGAAAGGATTAAGTTTTCGAAAAAATGACAAGAGACTTTTTTGTAGGCAATAACGTTTCGTATTGATTGACCAAAACCAATTTTCGAAAAAAACAGTTTTTGAGTGATTTTGTGGCCACAAAGTGATTTTTGATAATTTTGACCTTGAATAACTTTGAAAGGGTTAATCGGGTCAACATCTTTGTAAGAACTAAAGTTGTAGAGAATTTCATTGTCAATATTTAGGGCCTTTGTACGGGGTTGTACGACCTTTAGAAACCGAGATACAAGGAAAAACCCGCAAAACCGCTATATATCCGGCGGCCATGTTTTTTTTGTGATTCCGAAATTGTTTTCTTAAAAAGTCCCAAGGAAGCTGTGGACCAATTTTCAGCCATTTCCGAATTTTGTCTCGTTTCGTGCGTTTTTTTTTGCTAATTTCCCCCGACTATTCTTTTATCCGAGAAATGTAAAAAACGATGGAAAAATTTTGTGATTGTAGCTGGCGACATCGCCCTAATTATGTTAAAGCGACTATTTTCGCCGCGATAACCCCGTGACCGTGGTCGTCGCCGTAGTTGTCGCCACAATTGTGGTTATAGCAATAATCGTCGTACATTTATTGAAGTTCTTCGTTCTTTGCAATGCGTCATTCGTTTTGATTTAACGCTTATATCGGAGACACACTTGTGGTATAGCAATTGAGATCAAGATTTTGTCATATTGCAATATATACCCCGTTTATGACTAGGTTCAACCTAGGTTCAACCCAGGTTTAACCCAGGTTCAACCCAGTCTTAAAGGGGAGTCGAGTTGAAACTGGGTCCACTGGTCCACTCAACTCAACTCAGCTCTCCTATCTCGGTCGAGTTGATATTTCGCCTCATATACGCGGGTTGAGTTGTAATTGGCTTGAAGTAACATTTGTTTTGTTTGTTTACCAACCGTGAAGTCTGCCTAATAGACCGGGAGATGATGACAGAAGTTCAAGCACGATTTTCTCACTTATGCCTCTTGGAGTACCGAAAGTTACATCAAAGATAAGTGGAATCATCGCAAAATTGAGCGGTCCCCGCGGTGCCAACATCTTTTAAATAAATTTTTGTTTTGTCACAAATTTTTGTTTTCTTAAACAATTTTCTCCCTTCTGCCAATATTATAAAACGATAGTTAAGCACCGACTTTATGATCGATGAGCTAGGCATAAGTGCAGCCAGGGTTCTAAGGGTTGATATGGTAGGGTGAAAGTGTAAAAAATGTGGGTGATAGTATGTAATTTTCTCACCGCTGCCAATGTAAAGTTTGAAATTATTCAACTTACACAGTCCATTAAAAATATTGGCATAAGAGAAGATAAGGGCTGAATGAATTTCGGTTCTGCAAAAGTTGATAAAAATTTTTAGCTTGGTTCTGTGATTTTCTCACTTATGCCATTGAAACTATATAATATTTATTATAAATTGAACACTTTTTTGAATCAGCATAACGATCGGGCGTATCTATACTGAAGGCATAAGTCATAAAGTTGTAGAAAATTCGTGAAAATAACGACAATTTTTTCACTTATGCCATTTTGCATGTTGGTAGAAAAAGCTGTTTTAAACTGATAGTGAAAGAGGCATAAGTGCTACAAAAGGCTTATACGTTAAAATCATTAATCAAGTATCAGCCAATGTAACGTCTGCTTTCGGGAGATTTATAATTGATTTAACAATTTTCGCTCTTATGCTATTTTGCACGTGGGTAGAAACAAATGCTATAGACCAATATTGAAAGAGACATAAGCGTCATAAAGGGCCTTATTATTAAAAATTATTTCAGAAGTTATAAGGATGTATACTGTATTTGTATACAACTTTATTATTATAAAGACAGTTGAAATATTTGTAAAAATTGCAACTATCTTCTCACTTATTTTATGTAAAATACATAGAAAAAGTAAATTTAGAAAGTATATTTTTATACAAGAAATTCAAACTGGAAAATTAAAAAAAAAAAATATTATGTATTATTATTATTACCCGGATAGCTCAAAACAGAGTCCGGTGGAGAAGCTTTGTGGAAGCCCTATGCTCCAGAGAGGGGTAAAACAGGATAATAATTATTATACATAAATTTTTACCCCTCTCGGGAGCATAGGGCTTCCACAAAGCTTCTCCATCGGACTATGTTTTGAGCTATCCTCTTGGTCTCAATCCAGGTTTTGTCAACATTTTTTATTTCTTTCATTACTGTCCTTCTCCATGTATTTTTAGGTCTACCGACACCTCTACTTCCTTGCGGATTCCATTCAAGTGCTTTTTTCGTTAAAGCATTATTTTCTTTTCGTATCTATCAACGTCCATTTTCTTTCCTTTATCTGTTTGATAATTAGTTCTTGTTTTGTCAAATTGCATAATTCTAAGTTTGATATTTGCCTGAACCAGAAATATTATGTATAATTCCCTTATATTTATTATGCATATATAAAGTTTTTTCACTATATATTTCTTCAATTTGAATTTCCTTCTCAAAAAAAATGGAGAAAAGACTCTATAATGTCTTGCGCATTCGTGTGGACATCTGTACGCCTTCCCGAGTGGAAATTTGGATCAGGCCCGTATAAGGCTAACCCTGATTACGGTCCGGTACGGATAAGGGCGATCGGATGAGGTTAACATAGGTTTTGTAACGCACTTTCGGATAAAACTCGGAGCTGGCTAGCCTAATACGGTCCCGATTAATTTACCTTTTTCGGTACCGATAGGGGCAATTCAATCTAGGCCTGAACGGATGAGAATATTCGTATTAATAATCGTGAAATCATGTGGCCTGATAAGTTTATTAATAGGTATTCTTTTCCGAATATTTTTTGCAGGATTATTTGTGTGGCACTATAAATAAACAAAATGGTTTTCAGAATAAAAGTAAAGTTTTTATTATAATCAAATGCTTTTGAAAAAATACATTTTTTTAAAAAAATTGAAGATTTGATAGATATTTCTTCACACAGTCATAAGTAGGCGTTAATTGCATACTATATTAACTAAAATGAACTAACCCTCTATCGAAAATATAGTTCAAAGGAATTCCCTAAAAATACATAGTTTAAATAAATTTTAAATTCAAAAAAGAAAACCTTTTCATAAAAAATTATAAATAAATATTAACTTCGAATAATATTCATGAAAATAAGCTTATATCTTATTTAAAGTAATATCGAAAAAATACAGGCCCTGATTGTTGAATCCGGCGGATTTGGGATTCCCGCCGCTAAAGAGTTTCACTTCCACTTGCCCCTGCGATTGTTCAATCCACCGGGCGCAACTGTCGTATGAAATGCCATATTTCATTTTCGAAATTCAAATGACAATCGAATGGACAGTTCGCATTGGATACACAACTCCAAACAAGTGCCTGTCAAATTGGCATTCACTTCCTTGCCGGCGGATTCAACAATAAGCCCAACAATAATAATTTCCGTATGTGTGCCTGATCGGGATAATCTATATGGCTCCTGATGCGGTGAGACTGATTTGGACCGTATTCTCAATTTAAGTATTGATAAGGTTAACCTAATCCGCCCCTAGTCATAATAATCTGCATCCTTCAAGCATCAGGTAAATCGGATAGAAACCTGATAGAAATTATAAAATTAATCCTGATACGGCAAATCTGATCCGGGCCGCATATGTTTATACGTAACATTCCATAGAAGGGCCTAAATAAGGTTAGCCAGCTCCGATCCTGATTGCAATGGATTTATGATGCGGCAAAACTGATCAGAGCCGGATTAAAATTTGTACGGCTTGCCCTTCAAAGGCTGCTGCATGGCTAGTTGTCTCCGAACCTGATCCGGAATTTTTTCATAGGTCTTACCCTTGCACGGCCCTGTCAGTATTGCATATGGCTACCCTTAGTAAGGCTCGCGACGTTGTAACCGGATCCGGAGCTGATCACGGCAAGGCTGGCCTGATAGGTCTTTCTACTCGGGTTATAAATGGAACATGTGACGATGATGATTATGAAGATGACAATAATAATGATAATAATACTGATGATTATTAATATTGAATTGTAATTTGTCACATAATTTTTAAAACTTTTCCAATAATTTTCTACCATAAAGCCCTTTGTGGCACTTATGCCTCTTTCAATATTGGTTTATAAGATCTTTTTCAACCAACATGCAAAATGGCATAAGTGAGAAAATTGTCAATGTTTCCACAAATTTCTTACAACTATTCCGATACTTTAAAGTATGAAAGCCCACCCAGGCACTTATGCCATTCAAACTAATGAATTTTTTAATTATTTATATTATGTTGATCTTTGTTTGATTAATGAGAAAATCACAGAACCAAGCTAAAAAATTTTATCAACTTTTGCAGAACCGAAATTCATTCAGCCCTTATCTGCCCTTATGCCAATATTTTTAATGGACTGTGTAAGTTGAATAATTTCAAACTTTACATTGGCAGCGGTGAGAAAATTACATACTATCACCCACATTTTTTACACTTTCACCCTACCATATCAACCCTTAGAACCCTGGCTGCACTTATGCCTAGCTCATCGATCATAAAGTCGGTGCTTAACTATCGTTTTATAATATTGGCAGAAGGGAGAAAATTATTTAAGAAAACAAAAATTTGTGACAAAATAAAAATTTATTTAAAAGATGTTGGCACCGCGGGGACCGCTCAATTTTGCGATGATTCCACTTATCTTTGATGTAACTTTTGGTACTCCAAGAGGCATAAGTGAGAAAATCGTGCTTGAACTTCTGTCATCATCTCCCGGTCTATAAGTAAAGTAGCTTGCACAGGAATATAAAATTATACCTTCCATGTTTGTAAAATTTTTTTTAAGTATCTATAATGAGAATTTCACACAAAAATTGGAGGTTGTGTTTTGATGTCAGTTCAACTCTATTTCAACCCAAACTCAACCTACACTCAACTTTTCAACCTAATCATAAACGGGTTAATAAAAATGTAAAGACATACTTGCATTAGTATACTGAGTTGTTTTGTTGTTGTTGTTTTGAGCACAGAAACATTTCACAAGAAATGGCAAACGTCAATTGACAGATTCATGCAGGCAGTGCTGCCAAAATAAAAATTAAAATTTTGTACTAAAGTACCATTTTGGTTTATGTTCTAACTATTTTCTGGTTAAAATCTTGGGTATACTGAGGTATACCACGATATTTTTCTCAATTGAAATACTGAGTTTTAATGTTCTGTATACCAAGTGTTCACCGTGATTTTTTTTCAGTATACAGAGACACAATTGCGGTTTAAGTGAAATTGCAATTGTTATATCACAAGTGTGTCTCCGGTATTACAGGCCCAAATATTCTTCTTAGGATTTTCCTTTGGAAGATTTCAGCTGATTGTCTCTTGACGTAGTCAATTCCAATCTTTCAGAGAACTAGGACGGATTAGTGTGCTATGTGCTACGCCGAGCATTGAATCATGCGTTTCAAATCTTGGATGTTGTAGGAGTTAGGAAATGCAGATTGTTGGAAGTGGAATCCTAGGCGCGAAAAGGAAAGAGCATGCTCTGAGCAGGCTAATCTGGTGTTGCTGTTATAAGATTATAATGAAGAGTGAAGGCGAGTGTTTATTCCGTTGGAGATATTAAAGTAGCAATAACCTTTTTTCAGGGCTTCTACATTCCTACGGTGGCTCCAAGGATTGATGGTAGCGGAAATGGCGTCGTCACTGACGAGTTAAAGCTAGTGTGTTCTTTCTAGTCACGCTAGAGTGTTTTAGAAGCCGACCTTAAATTAAGAAGTTGTATTCTGCAGTAAGATCTATAGTGGGCGATAGCGAGGGAGACTCAACCTCTACCGGAAAGATGACAAAGAGTTTAGGAATGCCAAACTGGATGATGTCAGTTCAAAACCAGGATCTGTGGAGAGAACAGTTGCTAGAGGCTAGGACCGAATTCCGGTTGTGGAGCCGTTAAAGAAGAAGAAGAAAATTCAAGGAGATGTAAAATGCAGGATATTTCTAAAACAGCCGAACTGATGGCTGGAGCAGGAACCTAAAAAATTTGGTTCAGTCATTATTTCTACACTGTCTATTGACACGAAATAACGCAGTATTCAGATTTCAATCTATTGAATTCAACACGATTCTTGCGGCTCCAGTCGATAATGGGTTCAACGAGCCTGTTGATTGCCACAAACATAAGATCGAGATCGAATTGGGTTGCGCAGACTAAGAGTAGCTCATTTATAAAGATTAGAAAAAGAACAGGTGGCAGGATTGACCCTTGTGGGACATTGTCAGAGATGGTTTTTTATATTATATTTAACGCTATCTAATACCCTCGACATACGGGCGTTGTTACGACGAGAAATCGTTGTTAACATGCATATTTGCTTTGTAACGAAGCAACGTAACAAAGCAATTTTTGCTTTGTTAACAACGATAACTCCAAAAGCTCTGAGAAAGAGCCACCTACCGGTTGGTAGATTATTTAAAAAAACCCCATTTTGTTGTGCTTATGTCAAATTTATTTCACATCATTTCGTTGTTTTAAAATGGAAAGCGGTTTTTAAGGCTATAATGGTGAAATATACCTCTTTAATAAATTGCCGAAATTTTTTTATGACGAAATAAATAGATTCCTTTTTACTTTTATTCATAATATATTTTTTATGAGCTTTTTCACGACACTTGCGCAGTTTTCACAATTAAAAATGTAGGTAACGAAGCAATTTATAGTGTGTCACCCCCTTTTTGGGCTTTTGTCGTAACAAAGATTTTTCGTCGTAAAACGCTGTCGTGTGTCGAGGGTATAATACTATCTTCATTGAACCGCTATCTAGAAAATTCTCGATTCAGTTCTTTAGAACTAAGTGGATACCTCTAGCAGTTTAGCTGGCGGAGCTAAGTTATATAATCTATCAAAATCGCCGTGGAGATGCCTAGAGAAACAAGATCAGGGTCACCGGATTGATATAAGTAGATAAGCAAGACGGGTTTTTGACCCTCCTAAAACCAGCCTTTTGCGTTTCCTCCTCAGATACCATCACTTTTACAATTTCGCAACATGAGCTTTTAGCAATAAGGTTCGTGTCTTCGCTAGGATAAAAGCTTTTTGCCTTTTACATTTCCCTCAGATACCATTTCGCAGCATCAGCTTTTAAGAATAATTTCTGTAGGACAAACTTTGATGAGGGGGAGGAAGTTAGTATCGTTTGCACTTGCTCATAGCTTTTGATTGGTCAGCACTTGTTACAGGGAGATGTTGTTGGAATCCCCTTTTTTCGATATACGTTTAATAGCCTCGACCCACGCACGCATTTATGACGAAAATTCGTCATTAATTAGGAATATGAACCTTATCAATTAGGAAAACCGATTAGGCAAATTTTGGTTAATCTAGTACGAAATCTCAAAAGAGAGCCATCTGTCGAACGATACATGCAAAAAAGCCCGCTTTTAGGCGTTTTTCCAGAGTCAGCTTATTTTTGTTTTAATTTTACTTGAAAACTAATAAAAAATATTACTTTTTTCCATATTAAAAAATTAAATATTACTTGTTTCCCTTCCATTGGGGCAACAACGAACCAAAGATATAATTTTTTTTTATTTTTCGTTCTCTGACATTTTTCACTACACCACAACTGTCATAATATATTGGGTATTTTAACGTGTGTCACCCCGTAAGGGCGTTCGTCATAAATTAGGAATTTTCGTCATATTTTGATTGCCGTGTGTCGAGGCTATAACATGAGCCAGTTACTAAGAGCATGAATGAACTCAGCAGAAGTACGGTAGGACAAAGAGTTTGTACGGGGGTTTCGCTAAAGATGAGATGCTTTATTTTTAGGAGAATAGGGTGTATATTTTTGGGTCCAGTGGATTCTATTGACATCAAGCTTTTTGATGGACCTATAAATCTTGCGTGTGTTAACGAAAATCCTGCCATTTCACGGCAGTATCCAGAGATTACTTTCGATCAGTCTTGCAGTGTGATCCACTTTTATTTTTGCGGCCTGTATTCAAAATCTACATACAGTGGCTCTCAAAATTATTGGCACACCCATGAAATTAGCTCTATTTTGAATGGGAAATTAATAAGCACCTGCCAGGGAGTGTATAAATTAATAATTTAAACGAGGAAATTTTAATCAATAAAATTTGGTAACATAGTGTAGTTTTTTAATATCATCCTTCGTAGTAAAATTTCTTGGGCGTGCCAATAATTTTGAGACCCACTGTATATGACATGGGAGTGAATTCCAACGTAATATAAGTCCCAGCAATAATAATTGGTCGACGCCGCCGTGACCTAGTTCTCATGCCCAACCGCCCATTACCCACTGAAGAGCTTTAGTTAACAAAGATGCTAGTAAGTCGGCCTTGAAGTTTTTTTTCTGTTATCACTTCCACTTCTGCAACGCTCCCCTTATATAGAAAGAAAGTTGTATGTACTGGATGTAGTAACATTCTTCGTGATTGACCTTACTTAGGGCCTGATGTTTTTGCTTCCAGCGGTTGAGTTGAAAAGTTTTTCCCTAGGTTCATGAGCTTTCGAGGAAGCATTTAGCTGGGGATGCTCTTGTAGGCTCTGTAACCAGCTCTTCTTTAGTTTTTATTAGGTTCACGAATTCTCGATTAAACTATCTGTTCGGTCTACGTTTCACCAATTTGTTAGAATCGAGAAACGAGAGACGCATTCTTGCATTTAGGATCCTGGTAAGCGGAATAACAGGAGAGTGGACGGTTTTGCGTCGAAAAGAACAGGGAATACTCAGCAGATTGAAAAAAAAACGAGTAACCCTCAGTCCCAGGTCCTATTATGCGGAATGATGTGGTGGCGGATCTTCGGATATGACGCCTTCCACTTCAAAATCTCCTACTACTTTCAAGTCACTACAAATTCAAGTGTTTGATAGGTACTAAAGATGAAGAAGAAGAAGAAATAAAATACTCTAGTTTTGTGGTGTTTAATGGTAGGGAGTGTTTTTTAAAATCAGAAGAAGTGAGTAATGCACAAAATGGAATCACTAAACTGTTTTTTTCTTCAACACTTAAAGTGTTTACAGAAATAAAACACTTAAGGTGTTTACTAAATAATTTTAAGCTAAGTACGAAACGATAGAAGTGTTTAAAATTAAAACACTTATTCATCTTTTAAATATTTTTGGATAATAAACGCTTAGTTATGATAAACATTATAAAAATTTGGGATAATAAACACTTTGAGAAAAATAAACACTTTGAACGTTTTATGATATTAATTCATCCCTTTATAGTAGAGGGAAATTGTCATATGATAGTGATGTAGTTGGGAAGTTTGATTTTTTTGTTTTTTTTTCTTTACATATGTTAAAGTAAAGCGAAAAAAAAAATTTCTGCAAAATCGGTCCTGTGCTGCACGAGAAAATTGCATAAATGTCCATTTTTGATGCATTTTGAGTGCATTGCTACACTATTTTTTTAATTTCTCCAGTTCTGTTGGTCGTAGAACAATAAAAAAAATTGGAAAATACTCGTAAATGAATAGATTATCGAACTGATTCGGTATAAATGCTTTAAAAATGAATCCTAACCTCAAAAAACCAAAATGAATGAAATTTTGTTTTATTTTATTAAAAATGCAATAAATTACGGGAAAAAGGTTGGATTTTGATAAAAATTGGAGAAAAGATGTACTTTGATGCTATAAATACGTGGTTGAAATTTCAAAAAAAAATTTCGCTTTTTATAGCAAAAATTGGAAGTTTTCGAAAATAAATTAAAATTGCCGCCATTTTATGCCAAATCATCGTACGGTAAAATATTTTTTTTAAATTGTAGGTTTTTTTATGTACTTTCTTGTGAGCATACGCAATACTTCGTTACTTTATTTGAAATGCCCATTTTAGGCCTTTGAAAACACTACAAAATTTCAATTTTTCAATTTTTTGCCTTTTTTTTATAGTTGGCAAGTAGCTTTTCATAGTCTATTCATTTACGAGTATCGATAGTCTATTCATTTACGAGTATTTTCCAATTTTTTTTATTGTTCTACGACCAACAGAACTGGAGAAATTAAAAAAATAGTGTAGCAATGCACTCAAAATGCATCAAAAATGGACATTTATGCAATTTTCTCGTGCAGCACAGGACCGATTTTGCAGAAATTTTTTTTTTCGCTTTACCTTAACATATGTAAAGAAAAAAAATAAAAAAATCCAACTTCCCAACTGCATCATAACTTCGCTTTTTTTTTTGTTTAATTATGACTTGACTCATATTTCAGGCAATTTTGTTGGTGGCAGCTAAGGGTACCATTTACCATGCTAGGGACCAGTCAACTAGGCCAAGTGATGTGGCCCCTGTATTTTTTGACCAGACCAAAGAAATAGAAGGCTACAAATCTAGATAATTTAGACTATTTAACTAAAAGTCCTTATTTTAAATGTAATAAGTTGTTTGATTCTAACAATATCCATCTAAAAACTTCAAAACACAAACTAACAGCAGAATTTCAAGAATTTCACGAAACAAATACAAATAAACGTTGCAATAAAAATTAATATCATCATAAAAGCATAAAAGTACAAAAAAACATCTCACCTGAAAAATTGTTGGGGAAACTGGAAACGAACTGAGAGATTGTCCTAATCACGGAGTAGTTTTTTATGTGCTGTGTTTATGAAACCAAAAGCTTTCAGCTAAACAAAAATAAACAGAATGTGCGAAAGCAGCTGTGGGAAAAAAACAACATAAAAAAGCCAAAAAGGATATAACACAATATGAAACATATGTGTGGTGCAGGAGGACAAACATATATGTATGTATATTGTATATCCACACAAACATAATACAGCAAAAGAAAATTTTGTTACAGACCAACACAATACTTTTGGAATATCGCAATTAAATCGTGATGGAATGAAAAGAGTTTTGTTTTTCTTGTCTTTCGTGTGTGTTGAAAAAATTAAGGAGGAAATTATAAAATGCATTTGCAGCAGCAAAACACAAAAAAAAACACAAAAAATTTTTTTTTTTATATAATTATGAAACCGAATCATCACAAGTGAAAAGAAGCAACGAAATTGCGGAAATTCGCCATCATCTCACCTGTAAATTTGTTAATAGGGCTTGAAAATACGGCATTGTAGGAACCGTATTTGTACGACTGCCAGAGCTACTAGCTGCTGTTTGAGGGATGTAATCTTGGGGCGGTTGGACGAGCTGTGACTGCGAATGGAAGAATATTTATTTAAATATAAAATTGTTGTGTTTTTTTCCAGTATTAGATTTAAGATAGAATAAATCGAATATAATTAGAAAAACGAACTTCATTTCTCATGATCCTATATCAACCCTATATACCAATAGATTCTCATATATCTCTCAACATCAAATCATTCAAAAGAATATGCATTCGACGATAACCGATGGCAATTAACCTGTGCTCAACCCAATGACAACAAACTCGAAATTTACCTCAAAATCATATTTCTCCTTGATGTTCCTCCTCGACAACAAGGGTCATAAAGGACGAAATTTGAAAAAAGTAAAAAAAAAACCACGTCCTACTTACCCCATCCTCCATAATACTGCTATCGGCATGCTGCATCCCATCGGAGTTCTGTCTACTCCTGTCCCGCATACGTTCTCGTTGCTTTTTCCTGTTTGACGATGACCTGCAAGGATACAAAAACACAAAAAAAAATGGAATATGAGAGAATTAACTTGCAAAAATAGAATTTCTGGAAAGATATAAAGGATCATCTACGAAATGGACAATATTTCCCCATGCAAAAACAAAAAATAGGCACTTCAGAACGCTGTTATACAAAATTGGATAGCATAAGACCTGAAAAGCTGCAAGAAAAAAATAATACTGCTCTGTAGTCACGACAGGACATCGCTTGTACATACACAGATAGGGTTTTTGTGTAGGCATTAGACATAGATAACATCACACAATGTATGTTAAAGTCATCACTGATACTTTTTTTTTATAGAATGAGTGATATTGCTTGAAAGCTTTTTTTTTTAGATAATTTAAAGTTTGTGAAAAATTACAAACTTTTATAGAAAAATAAAACCTCTATTAAAATGTAGAGACAATTCGAAAAGTTTATTAACTTTTTTGACCCTATTAATTATTTATAAAAGGAATGGAAATTAAGTATGTACTTCATACGAGGCACTCTTCATCACCACTGAAATGAATGACAAATGTGTGCAAGGAAATTCACTTAAATAGTTTCTAAGTACTATTATAGGATGTCCCCCACTGTTACGTTTTTCCAGCTTAAGGCACTCGTAGGAATAATTAAGGAAAAAAAATAATCAATTTAGCAAATTTGGCATCCACCGTGAAGCCCAATAATTCACAATTTGGTCCATCTAATAAATGCATTACACACACATTTCCAACAGACGTACGGAACTTTTTACAAGAGCTTCACGATATAAAATATTTAATTTGGAGCTAAGATGTGAAGATTTTCGGCTTTACCAACTCTTGAACAACCCACATACTGCTGCCCGTGGGAGAAGCACGGCTTTATCAAATCGAGTCCAACAATTTCAGTGATTGTTCTTGTGAGTGCAGTAGAAAATAAAATATATAGTTTAAAAAAACTAAAAAAATACGCTTTTATTTTATCCCATATACCTACGTTTTTATTGCTCTAGCCATAAAAACTTTACATTCAAAATTATTTTTTTACTTTTTAGTTCATTTCAAAATAAAAGCGTATTTTTCAGATTTTTTAAACAATATATTTTATTTTCTACTTTTTAGTGTATTATATGTCTTCCGCCATTTTGTGGTGACCGCCATATTAGATTTAATTCTGTACTTACTGTATAATACTCGTCATACACTTTCATTTGATACCCATACCGAGGGCGTTGGAAAGATAAAGGTAAACCGAAATTTTATGTTGGCCGCCATTTTGAATTTGGAATAACGCCACACAGCTAATAGTATTCTACTTGTCATACGCTTTCACTTGATACCCATATCGAGTGGCTTGTAAAGAAAAAGGTAATCCGCCATTTTGTGTTGGCCGCCATTTTGAATTTGGAATGACCGCAACAGAGCGAATTGTATTCTATTTGTCATACCTTTTTATTCGATATCCATTCCGGGGGTCGGGGAACACAATTGCAAAATTCGGCCGCCATTTTGGAACCGCTATTTGAATTTTTTTTACAAAATGTTCCGATTGCATTGTCACACGAACTATGCATATGTGCAAAATTTCAAGTTGATAGGTTATATTTTCTACTTTTTATTCGGTTATGCCTTCCGCCATCTTGTGTTGGCCGCCATTTTGAATTTGGAATGACGCCGCATAGCTAATTGTATTCTACTCGCAATACCGTTTCATTTGATACCCATGTCGGGGATCGGGAAACACAACTGCAAAATTCAGCCGCCATCTTAAAACCGCCATCTTAATTTTTTACAAAAATGTCATATTGCATTGTCGCGCGGACTATGCATATGGCAAAATTTGGGGTCGATCGGTTACAAGAAAGTGGGTCAAAATCAAGTTGGACAGACAGGCTGACACTTTCTTTTATTAATATAGATAGTGTGATGATTTATGTGCCATCGATGATTTATGTACTAAACTATTTGCGCCATCTACTACATTTGAATGTGACCCAGATTGGAATTAAAAGGCAAAGCTTTTAGAAGCTTCGGGAAAAAAATGTCACGTACCAATGTTCTACACAATGGAGGATTGTGTTTAAGATGTTCTTTAATTGTGTCTGTTATTGAATTGTGTTTTAGTTTTTAATAAATAAGTTTTGTGTGAACATTTATAAGTGTATTCCTTAATTAATCCTACGAATCCGTTAAGCAGTAAAAACGTAACAATAGATTCAATGATTACAAACACAATTCATAAAGTTTCTAATCTTTCAACCAACTACTATCCAGCGGGAAATTGAGTGCTCTAAAGACAATGAAAGAGCACTCCCATGGAAGCATGGAGTGCTCCCTTCCCCCCTCCCCCTTCTTCATATATTTTTTAACATTGGATGTCCGCTTAGGCGAGCACTCCGGCAACGATTTGATTGGAGACAAAAAGGAGCACTATAGAGCTTTTTTTAAATATCTACAGTAGAGCTATTAATGGAGGCCTGATATGTGAATAAGCTCCGTTGCCGAAAAGCTTTTACTTTTGTTCATCTTTTGTAATTGCCTTTTCCTTTCCAAGCGCGGTTTTACCAAAGCGGTCCCCCAAATAAGTATATTAACCACGTCCAGTGCTGCTTGTTTTCCGTATCGAGCGAGAACCGGTCTATTGAGTATGCTAATGTCACCCTTTATGGTCAACAAGATAATCGTCCATTTTCTTCGTTCTATAAAATTTCTGAAAGCTCCAGTAATGCTCCCTCAGGAGCATATTTGCCTACCATCTTCACCGCCGCTTCTTCTGGCTCTTTTTCTACCTCGTCTTTAACCATGTAAGTTTCAGCATCTTTCCCTTCGTTCACCTTAACTTCTCGAAGCTGTGCTGTTAGGCCGGGCGCCAACTAAAGTGGTGTGGCAGTGCCGTGACAGTGGCCTGGCGGTCTAATGGCAAGTGGAAAAATTTATTCCCGTATAATCAAATGAAGTAGCGCACATTGTAGTGGAGTGGCGATGGTGTGGCATCTGGCAAGTGGCGTGGTATCACTTGATTGCCACTACTCTCCGACAAGTTTAATTTTTAAGTGGTAAGTGGCAGTGGCATGCCACTTCTCGTTAGTAATAAGATGATGTTAAATCACTTATGCGATACGCTGCTTGCTATTTCTATGCGCGCTTAATAATTTTAATACCACTCCGCCACCATTTAACTGCCGCACCACACTGTTTCCACATGACAGGCTAAAACCACGCTACTGCCACGTCACTTTAGTGGGCGCCCGGCCTTAGGGTATTTTAGCTCCCACTGTTGACAACAAGCGTTAACTCAATTTCCTTTTAAACTCCACAATGCGCAAATGCACTAATTTTTGACCCATTCTATTATTATGTCCTTTTTACACACACACCCAAAAATTCAATTTCAGTTACAATTGTTTTCCAAGTCTACTTA
Organism: Thereva nobilitata; assembly: GCA_963855945.1. Taxonomy (NCBI): domain Eukaryota; kingdom Metazoa; phylum Arthropoda; class Insecta; order Diptera; family Therevidae; genus Thereva; species Thereva nobilitata. Next base: position 96,867,239 of record OY979698.1, read on the forward strand.
GTTATCTCAAATCTTCATTAATCCTACTTCCAATTGATAGGTTTTTTTTATTTAGGTCACTGTGATCGCTTTAGGTCACTTTCATCACTTTAGGTCACTTTCATCACTTTAGGTCACTTTCATCACTTTAGGTCACTTTGATTGCTTTAGGTCACTTTAATCGCTTTAGGTCACTTTGATAGCTTTTCTAATCAAAAACTGATAGACTGACTATCGCTGGGTTTGTATTTACTAATCTCAAAGCTTCTTTTTTCCCCATTTTCTAGACCTTTCTTCCTATTTCTAGACTATTATTTCTTTCGAAGACTATGTGGAAACTTCGAAGCCGATCCATACTATGAAAGCTTCGCTGAAATTTGAAAGCTTCTACAGCGGACATTTGAAAGCTTTTACAGCTGACATTTGACCTTGCCTTTTACCCAATGTTAAATTTCTCTAATAGATGGCGCAACGTTACTACATACATAAAATCCCCACAATATAATGAATGCTTACCCTTTTTCTGAAGTCATATCTGCAGATGTTAAAAATTCAGTTCCACTTCTCTCTCTGACAGATCGATCTAAATAATATTAAATAATTAATAATGAAAATTTTATAGTTAAATTAAAAATTATCATTACCAGATTCATCATGGTTCCTATCGAATTCCTCCGGCTGTATACCGCCCGGTTTTGCCTTAACATCAATATTAATTTCCGCTGAACTTAGCCCAGCATAACAGGTGTATATACCTGAATCTCTGAATGTAATATCTAAAATTCTAAGAGCACCCTTTTTTGATATTTTAAATTTTCTAGATTTCGCTAAAGTTTTATGGTCCTTGCTCCATCTTATCTTTGTCCTGTTGAACCTTTTCACAGGACATTTTATCTTTACTTGTGTACCAAAAAAAACCTCTGCTGCGCCGCCAATTTTCAATGTGATTTTATTCTTTTTCGGATCATGCTGTATGTATGTGGAGTTGCTTATCGCAATCGCCGGTCTAGGATCTTCCGGTGGACACGGCTTTACATTGCACGGCTTCTTATCGGCCGGTCTAGCACTCGGGCACATTGACTCCGGTCTCTCTATCTTATGCTCCTGTGCCATTATTTGTTTACATTCGACTCGTCTTTGCTTTATACCAAATCCGCAAGATTGGGAGCACTTGGACCATTCTGAGACTTCCCATCGTACTGGGCAATCTAATACATTGCAGTATTGTCGATCTGCCGGTGGTGGCTGTGGGCACATATTGTTTGGGACTACCATAGTGTTCTCTCCGCCGCGTGTTACTTCATGAATGCACTGCACTTCACGTGTTTTAATACCGATACCGCATGATTTTGAGCATGGGGTGTAGTCGGAGTAGTTCCATCTTGGGGGACATGGGCGGTCATTGCATGTACGGACTCTTGCCTCCGGTTTTGTTTCTGGTGAACATAGAAATGGCGAAACAACTCTTCCGTTATCTTCACGGACACAATTGATTATTAGCTCCTCAACACCACCCAAACAGGATGCACTGCAGCTTGTGTAGCCCTGCTCCCGCCAAACATATGTTTTACCTGGTTCGGATACACCCACTTTTATTGAGTCACGTGGATACGCTTCGTCGTACCCAAAAGCTAACATACACGGCTCTTCAATACATCTTTCAACATCATCCTGCGGTGGTGTACCCTCGCACATCGTATTGTTAACTGTGGCGATAGTTTTCGAATACTCCAAGAGAATTTTGCACTTGTATGACTTCCTTCTGATCCCCTCGCCGCAGGTTACGCTACAGGGTGACCACTCGTTATCCTTGATGAACCTGAAAAACAGCAAACCGCCAATTAAAAATTAAATTCCATACAAATTGCCCTCAAGAATTTCTATCAAACAAGCATTTCTCCGGCAATAAAAACAGAAATAAGTCTCGGATTATTCAAATTTGTTCTCTCTCTCTGGTTGGCGGCGATGGGGGGGGGGGGGGCGCTTCTCCGTGTCGTTCCTAGTTCGTAACTAGTCCTTGTCAGTGTGCCTTTTGAAGCTTTCAATTAGTGTTAACTAAGTAATTTGCATATTTTCTAATTTTCTAAATTGCCTGGGCTTAATGTGACTGCGACTGAGGCAACTAGCAAAATCCTTCCACTGGCCGAGAAATGACGACTTGGGGGGCGGTGGAGGGGATTATCAGCGAGGAAAGAGCAAAATTTGTTAAGGTACAAGGACATTAACTATTTAACGTTGAATTGATTAATTACTCTGTAGGTTTTCAAAGAGTGTTTTTAGAGCGTATATGCGATAGAAGATTGTGAATTAGTTTTAATTTTTGTAATTGGATACCAAGAAATATGTTTTGTGGATGTTCGGAGGCGCCTGAAGCATCCCAATTGCAACAAGCATACAGTATATCAGTCATGGGCATTGTTGCAAGCGTTATCGCTAGTTTGAATTTAATTAAAATTCATTTGATAAAGGAATGACGTCTATCTAAATTAAATTTCACGACGGAATTCCCAGTATTTCCAGAGATAATGGGCATTTTACGTCCCACGAGAATCACAAAATGGCTGATAACTATCGAACCCATTGAAATTTCTTGCAAAACAGAAATGATCTAGATTCAGGAGAGCGAACCCTTTCCAACGAAACATCACACGTTAAAATCGGAGTACTTTTATAAAAAGTGGAACAAAGTGCAAAAAGCTTTTGTGCAAAAGCTCACCCAAGACACAAACCAACTATCCAAACTTGAAGCCACGACACAAACCAAATCCAGAGCTTCAAGTCGCTATCTATGACGTCATTGTGCTTGCACCGGATTAGCTATACTAATGCCATCTTTCAATTCTATTTTTACATTGCATTGCATTCGGTAGTTTTGGTGTTTACCGCTGCCACTATACTGCGCTGAATATATCTATATTAATAAAAGAAAGTTTCTGTCTGTATGTACGTATGTATGTATGTATGTGTGCGCTATAGCTGGCGCACCAGTCATCGCAGAGCTTCGAAATTTTGCATGAAGGTCCGTGGGGGTCTGAAACACCTCGAATCCCTATTTTCGAAATTCAAAATGGCCGCTGAAAAATGGCCGAAATTCAAAATGGCCACTCAAATGTGAATTCGCAAATTCTGTTGCGATTGCAATGAAATTGGGTATCTAGGGGTTTTTATGGTCGCTTATAACGAATTTGTGGTCAAAATTTAGAAATTCAAAATGGCCGCGCCAATATGAATTTGTCAATCGTGTTCCGATTTCAATGAAAATCTGTATCTGAGGTTTTTGGAGGTAGTAAATAACGAATGTTTGATCAGAACTTATTAATTCAAAGTGGCCGCCGAAATATGACTGAAATTCAAAATGGCCACCCAAATTTTGCCAATTGTGTTCCGATTTCCATGAAAATCGGTATCTGGGGGGTTTTAAGGTTGCAAATAACAAATTTACGATTAAAACTTATAAATTCAAAGTGGCCGCTCCAATATGGCGGACGAATTTGCCAATTGTGGTCCGATTCCAATGAAAGTGGGTATCTAGGAATTTTTAAGGTTCCAAATAACGAATGTATGATCTAAACTTATAAGTTCTAAATGGCCGCACCAATATGGCCGATGAGTTTGCCAATAGTATTCCGATTCCAATGAAAATCGGTATTTGGGGGGTTTTAAGATAGCAAATAACGAATTTATGATCCGAACTTATAAATTCAAAATGGCCGCGGACGAAATTTTTCAATTGTATTCCGATTCTAATGAAAGTGGGTATCTAGGGGGTTTTAAGGTTGCAAATAACAAATTTATGATTAAAACTTATAAATTCAAAGTGGCCGCTCCAATATGGCGGACGAATTTGCCAATTGTGGTCCGATTCCAATGAAAGTGGGTATCTAGGAATTTTTAAGGTTCCAAATAACGAATTTATGATCTAAACTTATAAGTTCAAAATGGCCGCACCAATATGGCCGATGAGTTTGCCAATAGTATTCCGATTCCAATGAAAATCGGTATCTGGGGGGTTTTAAGGTAGCAAATAACGAATTTATGATCAAAAAAAATAAATTGAAAATTTCGGGGCCAACCGGGTTTGACTAATGACAGCTGTCAAAAAAGCTGTCAATAGAAATTAACCATATAAAAGGTATCCAAAATCATTTTTTCCAGATTTGTTGTTTCTTTCACTTTTTTCCTACCGCTTGGCCTGTTGTACTATACTCCTATATCTCTTATTTGTAGGCCAGACTGCTTAAACAGGTTTAGCACTCTGCTTGTCGCTTAGGCCGTACGATGTGGTCTTCATTGCTAATAGAGTGCCCACGACGTCGTGGCATTACAGGACTGCTTTTGAAATTGCACAACGCAACCTGCACGCTGTCGAATGTCTGGTGTAATCTTATGCGACTCGTTTCAATCGATGTTAACCTTTTTCTCTCTAATTTCGTCTGGAACCCATTCTATGGCATCAATCTCATAAATTTACATTGATTAAATCTCGTCGCAAAAACCCAAGATATCAGGTTAAATTTACCGAGGGGTTTCGCTATTGACTGCAGGAGAGCTACTCAACAGTAGACTAGTTTAAATAAGATTAGGCTGCTAGACTCGCTTAAACTACCATTGAACAATGCCAGTTGGGAGTATTTGTAAGGATGAAATCCAGTGAAAAATGAGACCGAATTAACTTATTGTTTGAGACCTGAAGCACACAACCTTGTGCGTTCGGTTTTCGTTTGTCACAAATGGTTGCGGAAAATCTGAATGAGAATTTCCTAGGAAAAGGGGAGTGCGAGTGTAGCAGGTCTTTTAATTAGCGAACATAAGGAGCAGATGTATAGAGAAAGCTCGCATCCACGCCTCACTGACTCAGAATACCCAGAATAACAACAACTGCTGTGGGACTCTACCCCATGGGCCGGGGAAATGTATAGAAATCGAAGGGAGATCCTTTTCCTGTTATTGTTCAGCAAACAGCACAAACATAGGTTGTGGGCCTTTTGGTAAAGTTTATTCCATTAATTATTCACGCCTTTGGCTTCCAATAAACACATTAAGCTGGAGGTGGCCGGCGGCATAATGGATTAGAGAGACCAGAGGTGCGGGAAGTAAATCTGGATCGAACTCCTGCCCTGACTAATGTTGAGCATGACTAAGTCTGAGGACTCCTTGAAGGACTTTATTCATGTATATATATATTTATATGTGTGTGTGTAGTTATTTGTAAGTAAAAACATTAACTGAAAATGTGTGCCCCGTGAACCCTCCAGAGTCCCGCAATGTTACGGGCTCGTCCCACATGAGAGCCAAGTCCGTACTTCGACCGGTTAATCACTGATTACTTTGTTTGCCCAAAATGCACACAGCCCATAAAAGTTCTCCGGCAATCCGACATATTGCTTTTGTAGGCCATAGCATAGAAATCCTTAAGTGGGCTCCGACCATAGAGGGACGAGGGGAGAGACACAATGTTTTTGAGTGGTCGAGATTAAAAAAGTTTTGATTGATCGTTCATATGACTGCTGTCAATCCTTACTTTCGTTGGGATTCTAATCGGATGCGACATGTAATTTTCTTTATGCAGTCGGGGCCCGTCATATACAGAATATACACACACACTCACACCTTAAAAAAAATACATATACTTATATAAGAATGGATACTTACGATGGCTGATTTGAAGGACGAGGTTCACCAATAAGTTGTTGAGCCCTGGGTGGTTGCTCCTCATGATGGACGCCATTCGAGAGCTGATGAGAATAGAAAGGTTGGTCGTTGTATGAAACTTGATCTGAATCGTCTTCCTCGCTCTTGCTGGCCTCTTCTGGCTCGTGTTCCTGGAAAAAAAAATGAAAGCATTAGGGCAGAATTTATGTACCAGTATTTATTGACTTGTAAAGAATTTTCCGAGGTAATGCTGTCATAAACACGTGCCGCATGTTCGGGTAAGGTAAGGAGGAAGAATACTATTATAGGATATTGATAAAGCTTTATAGATTTTTTTTTGTGTGTTTTTTTTGTATTGTTTCTGAGTGGATGATTGTGTCCAGCTGCAAGGCAGGCGGTGTATGAAAAAAACATACAGATTGTCAAATTAAAACATATAGATACAATCCGGAATTGATGGACTGGGAGAACATTCCTGTTGAACCTGGGTTTTTTTAAAAAATACATATGATAATGGATTTGTTGTGTTTGATATCGTCAATTATTAAAATAATTATATCGAATTACGTTACATAATAATATAAAAATAAATCACGACAAGAATGTTCTCCTACCAGAAAAGGAGTTTTGAAGCCAGAATTTATGTTATCTAATTAAATTTTTAACCTGCATAAACTACCAGTTGCTTGTCTAGTTTAATTTTTGTTGAGTTGATAGCCAAAGATTGTCATTCTTGTGATTAGATTTTTTTTTTGGTGGTAAAACCGAGCTTAGGAATTAGCCTTTGTACTACCAATCTGTAATGTTGTTCAGGTTATGGTGCAATGTCAGTAGTAAGCTTTGTTTGAAGGATACTCTTGTATTGCCGTGTATGCTGAGGACTTTAATTTCAGAACAGTCGATAAAATTTCAAGGTCAAGGTTACTACATTTTCCGGTAGCATCAACCTCGTCAGATGTGACGACGGCTTCATTTCAAGTGACCATTGGAGACAGAAGAGAAACCTACTGCCTCAACTAGCGGAACCATTGGGCATGCTTGTTGTAAGGATGCATTGCCAGCCGCTGAAGATGAGTCTTTGGACGTAGAATCCGTCTGCAGTGTTATACTAGACTAGGACAGTGTGTAATCGGTTATGTCTGGGGCTCCAGATATAACCCGAAGTGTTGGTGATAAGGAATTGTTAAGCTCACACAAGCTGCTCAAAGGAAGTGCTTTAAAAAAGCATACGTAGATGGCCTATCCAGCGAAAAGACCCTGCGAAAAAACTTTGATAAAGCCCCCCGAAAAAACTGAGCTGAAAAGAGTTCGCTTAGGAGAGGAAATCCAGGATCTCCTGGAAGAGAAGAAGACCAAGCTAGTAAAAAAGGTCCACTTGCCCAGCTTTAGCCCCGCGGTAAGCAGTGTCAAGCTTGGTTTAATCTCGACGGATTTGGTCAACCACCCCCGTGCCCCTCTGAGCAATTGGCATAGTTGTAGGATCATTGACGTCGTCATAACGGTTTTCAAAGAAAACTTCTCAATAATAGGTCAGCTGCTGCTGGTCTGCTCAAACCCTGCCACCATAGAATGGGTGAACTTGCTTGCCACCGTCAAGTGGAAATTAGTACGTAAATGACAATATACTTCACTTGTGGCGGGGGGCAGCTCTCCCATGGCCAAGTTTATTAGCCTGAAAGGAAAAGATCAGTTGCATGGAGCTCGGTGCCCACAATTTTCCCAGGCCAAAGTGCTGCAACACCTACTAAGATTGCTTATCTATTCGCCCATATCAGACTGAGCCTTGAGGATTCTCCCAAGTCACCAGTCCAAGGATCGTTGGGTTTCGGGCAAACCTCAGGGTTTGAGCACCTCCCAGTGCTTCCTTGAGTACGGCGGACTGAAGTAATGCCTGCTGTTCGGCCATGGGGCCATGTGACGACGGAGCTGTGTTCGCATCAACGTAACTGCAGCAAGGGTTAAGCGACCTGTTGAGGAGCGAGTGGCGGAGCAGAGAAAGAACACTGCTGAGAAAAATTAGTGTCTTCCAAGAGTCCTAAAGAAGCTAAGACTACTAGGCTTGTCAACCACTCCATACACAAAAAAATTAACATCATAAGGCCCCTCCAGGTAAACCTGCATCATGGCAAAGGGACATCCTCCACCCTGTGTAAGACTTTCGTAGAGAAACATCTTTCCCTTGCCCTTATAGTCCAGGGAAATTAGCAAAAAAAACGCAGCTTTTGAAAAAACCAGCTTTTGAGTGATGTTTTCGCCAAAAAGTGATTTTTGGAAACTTTGACCTTGAATAACTTTGAAAGGGTTCATCGGGTCAACATCTTTGTAAGAACAAAAGTTGTAGAGAATTTCATTGTCAACATTTAGGGCTTTTGTACGGGATTGGACGACCTATAGAAACCGAGATACAAGGAAAACACCGGAAAGCCGCTATATTTCCGGCGGCCTTTTTGTTTTTTTTGTGATTCCGAAATCGTTTTCTTAAAAAGTCCCAAGGAAGCTGTGGTCCAATTTTCAACCATTTCCGAATTTTGTCTCCTTTAAATGCTAATTTCCCCGGACTATTATTCAGGAGCCTTGGGTAATCGATGGCAAAGTCAGAGGACTTACCACCGGTTCAAGTAAGCTAAGTCACGGTGCCCTTTTAATTGACAATCGTGTCACTCATCTCCTCACGAATAACTTCATTTATAGAGATCTAACCGCGATCTCGATAGCGATTCCCAAGCTGTCAGGAAATTGTTCTTGCGTCCGCTAATGTTGCGGAGGATGTAACAATAGCGCCACCTCAGGAGGTTCAAGATCTGCTACAGATCTGTCGCAAGACGAACCGAAGATTCGTCACCGGTTGTGATGCAAAGTGAAGGTATATTTGGAATCTCGTAACATCACAGCTTTTAAGAATAAGGTTCGTGTCTTCGCTTTGATGAAAGCTTTTTTGCTTGGGGAAGCTTTGGTATTGTTTGCGCTGGCTCATGTGATGTACTTTTGGAGCTTTGTTTTGGTCAGCTTAATATGTTTATACCAGTGATGGGCATTCCTATGCCCGCGGGCAAATGAGCTTTAGAGCTTTGAATGAGCTTTGAATATATATATACGAAATCAGATGACCCGAATATCCAAGAAAAAGCATATTAGTCTTAATTAAGACTCCATGCGAGTGGGAACGTATCAGATTTTGTACTCATAAGAAAGAATACACTGTCTAGTCAGTGTAAAGCTTTAGAAAACTCTTGATAGCTTTTACACAAATGCATTTCTTTAGCTGTGTAGGTTTGCTCATCACTGGTTTATACATAAAAAAACAGATAGACTTGAAAATTTTACCCTTTCTTCTTTACGGGCTTCCTCACCTCTTAGGTTAGACTATAAAAGTGATAATATGCGGTCAGACTAGGTTGAAAATTTGCCTGGAGGAAGCATTATGATCGCCTACAGACTCTACCAGAGGCAATTGTACTCCAAAAGCTCCTCTCCAAGGACTTCTCCAATGGAGTACGCCTTCTTACTGCTCTAACCAGGAAGAAACCTTTAGGTGCCTGCTCAGCGAGCATGTTTCACGACTACGTACAATCACGTGGGTACAATCATAGGACCATTACAGACCGGTATTCCCGGACCCTCTCTGGGAACATCTTCGACGGGACACGGTTAAATGGTCAGTGGCCTCTTTTCAACCCTATATATTAGGCTATTGATTACGTCGTATAGAAGCAGGAATCGGTCAATGGGTCATTTAAGAAGAAAAAGCCGCGGAGTGCTATTAAATTAGGGGGTGGAAATTGGAGATAGGGGTGAAAATGGACCCTTTTCAGTATTTTCAATATACCTCGCAAACGAAGAAAAATTTCGATATACTTTATATAAAACTTTTTGTAGAGAATTAAATTTCCCATCGAAATGGCTAATTTAAAAAATTTTGAAAAAATTTTTTTATGCCAAAAATGAAACAAAAATAAAAAAAGCCAAAATTTTGATTTTTTTTTAGTTTTTTGCTTTTTAGCCTATAACTTCTTTTGGGTCAGATATAGGTATAGGCATTGCTTTATAGAAAAAAAGTAGACAAAATTTCCTTTAAGATGCTAGTTTGAAAAAAAATTTTGCTTAAAAATTGACCGAAATATGGCCACTCGAACATAGCTTTTTTTCGATTTTTCTCCCTTTTATACAGAAAATTACAAATTACTTGTTCCATATTTTGCAAAGAATGTATCGGGGTAAATTGTAATAATGTGCAAATAGCCGATATTTCAGAAGATGATATTATTGAAGATATACAGGGTGTTCCAAACTACTCGTGCTACCCAATTATCTAGGAAAGTTTCGATTGAAAAAAAACATGTGTTTAATATTTTTCGATAATCTATCTATTGCATTCCATCGAAAGATCCTCAGTTAAAATCATGGCTAGAATTTTAAGATGACCCAACCGTTAGATTCCCACCATCCACACTGGTGGGAGCAAAGTCGGTGCAGGTTTGTTAGAGATGAGACAGTAGTTCGATTTGGTGATGTCGAATTCATCATGGTTCTTGCGTTCCCAAATAAGAATAAGTTCGATGTTCTTCTTAATTGAGTTGGAAATGATCTTATGTACTGGAACATGCCTGGTCGACTTTAAGAAGGTGTTCGATACAGTTTAAATCGAGGGCTTTGGCTGGGCCGATACTTGTATTTTAATACAAATGTAAGTGCTGCTCTTGTCAATGCAAACAAGCCGTTTCATACGCCCACAGATCATAGTGATCTGCTATCAAGTCTTGGTGAATCCAATTTTGACTTATGGTTGTCGAGTATGGTTCAACATATCCTTGCTTAAGGTTGTATTCAACACCCGAATCTAGCATAGTTTCTCAACGGGGGGTCGGCATTAGATAGAAGGGTGGTCTCAATCTGTCCAAAAATATCATATATTTTATAACCGTATAAAATCGCCATGATATTTTCCCGGTAATAACTCAGTTTTACGACCAATGTTGATGGAAGAAGATGGAGCCCGATTAAACATGTTTGTTTTCCTGTCGTTTCCATCAGACTCAATTTTTGATTTCTTACCGAGTAAATTGCTAAAATACTTGGATTTTTATCTTTCAACGAATATTATAGGGTTTCAGCTCCGGGTTAGCCTTACCTTGAGATACAATTCACTTCCACTGGCTCTGTTCATCAGTTTGTATGTCTTTTTCCACAGCTTCGTTGGAACTTTTTAAGAAAACAATTTCGGAATCACAAAAAAAACAACATGGCCGCCGGAGATATCACTTTTTGGCAAAAAATCACTCAAAAACTGGTTTTTTCGAAATTTTTTTTTGATCAGTTAATGCGAAACGTTATTGCCTACAAAACGGCCCTCTTGCTATTTTTGAAAAAACCTAACCCTTTCGAAGTTATTCAAGGTCAAAGATTCCAAAAATCACATTTCGGCCAAAAAATACTTTGAATAATTCCGAAAGATCAAGGTTTTTGAAAAAAATTCAAGACGGGTAATTTGTAGGCAATAATGTTTTGTATTGACAGATCAAAAAAAAATTTCGAAAAAACCAGTTTTTGAGTGATTTTTTTTTAAAAAAGTGATATCTCCGGCGGCCATGTTGTTTTTTTTGTGATTCCGAAATAGTTTTCTTAAAAAATCCCAAGGAAGCTGTGGTCCAATTTTCAGCCATTTTGGAATTTTGTCTCCTTTCGTGCGTTTTTTTTGCTAATTTCCTCGGACTATTATATGGTCAGCCCCACGTAACCTTAAAGGAAAACCTCAAACAAGGTATGCATCGCTTTGGTCAGTCTGGTTTGGTTGGTCTGGATACCTCTAAGGCTTCTCTGACGGTGTCGCCAAGGGTAAATATTAACACTCGCCCCATCTTCATAAATGACCTACCTTCTGTCCCTTTCAACCCAATTCCCAGTTTCGCTGATGACGGTACTCTGAGTTACTTATACCATTTCGATAATTTTTTTTTATGTGGAAGACTAGAGCTCAGGGAAAGCCCTTTGTACCGTCGAAAATCTATTTTCTTCGTATAGAGTGCAATGTCGAACAGCAAGCTCTAGTCGATAGTTAGTGAAGCGAAAGAGAGAAGTATGAAGGAACTGCCACAACCACCTACTCCCAACCATTTCTATCGCGATTCTGGCATCGGGGCAACGAGAAACAACTCGCTGGAGTGTACGAGTTGAATCCCATCAACCAACCGATGACATGCGCTGGCGGAGCGGGGCAGTGCTAGCGGAAGGCTATGACAGGGGGAATGAGGAATGTAAGGAGGGAAGAAGAAAGAAGGTGGGAAAGGCGAAGGACCGTGGGGCTCTGCCGGGATTCGAACCCGGGACCTCTGGGATGGTAGCCAGGCGCCTTACTCCCTAGACCACCGAGGCCCCCAAGACCAGATCCTTTCTTGATGATCGCGGACTTATGTCAAACTCAATCAACAGGGACTTTGAACACATCCTCCATGGGGCCACCAGAATCGTCTTTTTTCGGATAAAACCTGCAACACGGATGGTATAGAAAATCTGAGGGGTGGCATTAGCCAGAGACCTACGATGGTATGACTGCATACTCCAAATCGCTTAACAAGCATCCTAGTGCCTAGGATTTCTTAAGAGGAGCAAGTTCCTCCTCCAGGGGTAGCAAAATTTTTTACTTCATTTTTTGTCTTTTCAGGGGGTCGCGACACTAAAAAGGTTGAGAAATGATGGTCTAAAGTGATGAATAATTTGGCTGAGGTGTTCTGTTAGACACCTGTCCGTCAGAGCGTTCTGTTCATAGTGCTTGAAGATTCTCCTTGCTATCCACCTGATAGTTGTTAACAACAGCATATTTCGTCAAATACTAGTTGGGTTTTGTCAATATCCAAGCAATTTTTATAATTGTAATTAAAATGTAATTTAATAAAAATGGTGCGAACAAATATCCTAACTAAAGTGAAATATATTTTTTAAAAATTCCATTTTCAAAAATAAAAGTTTTGTGAAAAAGTTACAAAAGGACTAAAAATTGTGATTTATTTCTAAAATTACTTGTTGACATTTTCTACTAATTAAGTCAAACGCAAACAAACAACATCTCTAAGCATTAATCAAGGACATTGCAGCAATGTTTTTTAAATGTTTGCCAGGAAAAAACAGGGGAAAAAGGGGGTCTCTATTTAGGGCATGTAACAAGAAGTCACCAAGCTAGAATCTATTTAATAAAAGCAGGCAACATCCTTTTTCTGGTATTTTCCAATTTACATTGCTTTCTACTTGAGAGCTAAGGTTAAGGGTTAAAGGGGTGGGATTGTTACAACACTGGAATATAGAGGAAAACTTGAAAGTTTGTTTTTTATATAAGTATATATGTAAGTATATATATATAATATATATATAATATAAAAAAAGAAATCTAAGTACAGAGGACAAGAAATAAAAAAGTTCACAAAACTCACATCGAACGGAGGCTCATTGTGACACGGAATCCCCGTTGTGCAATGCTGTGCTGCTGGTGGTCTCGTATGCGGATCACATTGTGCACTTAGAGTTCCGTCCGCATCCATGCATTCAACACCACGTATTTGGATCCCAGATCCACACGACACCGAACACTGTACATAAGATAGAAACACAAAAAAAAACAGAAATATAGGAAATACACAGATAGAAAAGATACAAGATAGTATAACTGGCGAAAATAGACAAAAATTTGCCAGTGTGTAAAAATACAAAAAACAAAACCAAAAAAAATAAAACAAATTGAAAAAGTTATTTTTTGTAAATTTAAGTATATATATATGTGTGGTTGAGGTGAAATGTAAAAGAGTCTCCCAAAGAACACATGTAAGCACTTAAAACACAAACAGCAAAAGGAGTTTATTTTAAAGCGATGCATAACTTACCCCCGACCACTCTGTCGGCACCCATTTTGGACAATCATGCAGATTGCATGCCTCTGATGTGGGTGGTTTACTGATCCGACATATGACGTCTGGGACCTAAAGGCACAGGGACAGAAAACATAGAGTTATAATAGTGCCCCCAAAATGGCATTCTGGTATCTTCTCCATTCCAGGACTTCCCACTAGCAGTAAGAGAGAGAGAATGAAAATAAACTGGACGATTTGAATATAAATTGGCATTGTCCTTTCTGTTTCCTTTTACATTGGGGAAGTCCTCGAGAGGAAATAAATTAAAGACAAGAACATACTTTAGTTTTAATGCCATTGCTTTCCTCGGCACAGACAACTGTACGTTCCCGATAACCACCGCCGCATGGTCGACTACAAGGACCCCATTCTTCTGCGATCCACCTGGGAATAGAACAATTTTTTTTTGTTATTTTTTTTTTGTAGAGAGAATTTCTTAAGAACATATGAAAGGTTGAGTTTTTTTTTTTGCAAGTATACTTTGGAGGACACAAGTGGGTGTTGCATTGCACTACAGATGGCTCTGGTCTCGTTGATGCACTGCAAAGTGACTCTTCAACATCTGCTCCAGTCACTCGATTCCGACAGTTTGGGCGGGACATTTTGTAACCTGTGAAAAAGGAAAAAAGAGAGAAATGATAAATTTTATGTTTTAGTCATTGTTGCATAATATTTTGATAGAAATTCTAATAATAATATTACATAAATTTTTAAGGCAAAGGAAATGGCAAAATAGAGGAATTTAGCTTTAGTAAATATGTTCTCTAGTAAAATCAATTTAGAGCATAGGTTCTCAACCTTATTTTGCCCACCGCCCACTTTGAGAATATCTTTTTTTTCTAGAGCACCCCATTTTTTTTACTTACGTTCTGTTGCGAATCTGAAACAGCTATTGCCTGTATTGCCTACTGTAAACAAGATGCTATTAACACCCTCCAACGTTGTGCGCTTGATGGTAGGACGCCTCGTATGGCAGATGTTCCAACTACGTGTGTCCAATGTCAAGTGTCCAACGTGCGTCCAACGTTCGTATTTGGACACGTTCGGGCTGATGTGGGTATTGACTCAATCGTTGGAAACCCACATTCGAATGAAACGTTCACCGTATCGTGTAGGCCGGCCACTTTATATTAGATCTAGTCGTAAGATAAAGCCGGCTCTATACGATGCGGGGAACGTTTAATTCGAAAGTTGGCTTCCAACATTGGGGTGATACCCATCACAGCTGGAACATGTCCAAGCACAAAAGTTGGACGCTTGGCATTGGACGCTCGTAGCTCGAGCGTCTGCCACACAATACGTCGAACCATCAAGCGTCCAACGTTGGAGGGTGTTCATAGCATCGTGTAGAGCCGGCTTAAGATATGACTCCTATCCTATTTCTGAGTTTAAAGAAGAATGTTTCAATGAGAACAATTAAAACGCATACTATTCAAAAATAATGGGCACTCACTGATCTGTTTTTAGTATTTTGAAACATTAAGAACAATAAAAACAGGTCAGTGAATTATACTATTTTTTGCATGGTAAAGCTAAGTATGCTGTTCTTAAGTACGGCGGTCAAGAAAAGTGCTCTTATTATTTCTCGGCCCCGCCCCGGTACAGAAAATTTTGACAAGTGAATGCGAAGACTTTTTTTCTTGACTAAAATTGACATTTAACATTTATGTGTAGGAAAATAATATCTGGCTGCGGGAAATGTTTTTTTAGAGTCCTTCCGCACAATAAAAAGAAGGAATTTCCTCAGAAACGTATTTTTAAAACAACACTACAATAATGAATAATCACTTAAATTGTCCTTTAATTATATTAAGCTCTATAAAAACTATAAAAAATAATGAAAACACTTCCCGAGGCCAAATCTATTTTCCGTCACAAACGAAATGTCAATTTCGGTCAAGAAAAAATTGTCTTCCCAATTTTTTCTTTACCTCATCAGAAAAAGGCTCCATCTACGTGTCAGCACTCCAGGCTCCATCTACGTGTACTAGCACTTTTCTTGAGCGAACAGCGTACTAGGTACAGAAATTTCTTGAGCAAAAATTCCTAGAGCATTTCTTGACCGATTACTTAAGCGTTTTTTTACATAAAGTTTATATGGGGAAATTTTTCTTGACCGCCGTACTTAGGAACAGCATACTTAGCTTTAATAGCAAAAATATAAAGGCGTCTGCACTCTTGGTGTGTTTCACGAATTTTTTAAGAGACTTTTGAAGATGTTAAAAATATTCAGAAAAAAAGACCTTAACGATCTACTTTTTGAATTAGAGTGAAAAAAGTAGGAAACATTGTTGAATAGTAAAAAGTGATACTTACATATTTTTAAATGGCAAATAGCAAAAAAAACCAAGCCAGCTGGAGTCTTGGAGTGTTCCAAGAAATTTTTAGGTAAGTTTTGGGGATGCGAAAAAAGTTCAGAAAAAAAGACCTTAACGATCTACTTTTTGAGTTATATGAGTAAAAATTGCTTTTTTTCATATTTTTTTCAAAAAAAACCCTCTTATTTCTATTTGTTCCATCAAACACTATTATTTTTATTAATGAAATAAAAGTCGCATTCCTTACAATTACAAAGATACCATATTTGTGGAAATCGACCGTTGTTTCATTACATTGTCATTCGAAATCATTAAACTATATTTTTTCCCCAAAGCCAAAATTCAAAACGCCTTATCTCGAAAGCGGGCAGAGATAGCAACCATTTTCGTGTTTTTCGATAATTTTTTGTCTACTATGGCTGGATTTACACGACCGGGCACCGAACAGGCAAAACTAAGCTGTAATCGTCAATTGTCTTTTGAAGTCTGATGGAGTGTCGCATGGGCTTTCACACGGGCGAACACCAACGAACGAACGAAATGTTCAAAGCTTATTAGCTCTTTTGAATTTTCAAAAAAATCAATTATTTTGTTTTACAAGTGACACGGAAAAATGGGTTGCTGGGCACCTTACAAAAATTCTCACTCAACATGAGCTCTTAATTGTAATAGGAAGATCCTCCGCATCGCATTTTTTTATTTTTTCCTCAGTCCAATAGAAAAAAATTCATACCTCATCATTAATTGATTGTACAGAAAAATGTTTTCGGAGAATTTTGTAGGAAATTTAATGCTCTACAAAAAAGGTATATTATATTTTTTCTGTAAACCTCACCATTTGGAAGATATTGAAGATTTAAGTTTGATTATTTTAAGACAAATTTCATTTTTTTTATTACAATTAAGAGCTCATGTTGAGTGAGAATTTTTGTAAGGTGTCCAGCAACCCATTTTTCCGTGTCACTTGAAAAAAAAAATAATTGATTTTTTTGACCCACCCTAATCTAGATCCATATCAGAGAGAAATGAGAAGATTTCCAACTCGACAAGGTTCAGGACGTTGTCCTGTACACAGACGAGTCCAAATTAGAGTCGTTGCAGGGCCCATAGTTTTCCGCCTTCCTCAATCTCCAAAAATGCTTTCGCGTGCTTAACTTCGCCCGTGTGTTACATGCTGAGGTTCTGGCAATCTTTCAATCCTGCCTAGCAATACAGCCATATTCGAGGCCAGGAGTCATGTTGATCCTGTTATCATATAGCCAAGCTGCCATCAAGCCATTAGAATCGCCACGTATATATATAACGTCCAAGCTGCTCAAAAACTACCAGAAGGAGATCTCTTCCCTGACCTGGAGGTAAAGGGACCGACATTTAGTGCAGTGGTGGGCAACAGAAGCTCTTGGGAGGCATTTGAGATCCCAAGGCAGTTCCAGAGTCTTCCTATCCTGCTTGTTTTTTTTTTTTGTGAGTTCGAGTGAGAGAGGTATAGGTAAAAGCTTTGACTTAGCTTTGATAAAAAAGAGCTTTACAACAGCTTTTTTAGCGCTCTAGAAAAGTCGACTGTTGCCCACTACTGTCTTAGTGGGTACCGGGCCAGAGTAACATCGAGAGAAACGAGAAGGCAGATGAATTGGCCAGACTGGGGCAGCTCTCACGGGCACACCAGTCGAGAATGTACAGGTACCAGTCGAGAATGTGTGAGGGCTAAAGAGAGATATCTTCATGTACTTTTTCTCACTAGCTGGTTCCAGATGGAGGAACCCATCAACATGAGTCAAGGCTAGGAAGACTTGACCTTGTTATAGCAGCCAAAGATCGCGCGAACTCTTGCGGTTTTATTGTAAGGACATCGCCAGAATCGTATATATAGCTAAGAGGCATGGCTTTCGGAATTATGCAGCCAGATTGAAAATTCCATACAAAACCCACTGCCACAGCTGTGGAGATGTTCCTCTGAAGGTGAAACAACCGACCAGTTTCTCTCCGGCAGTCCAGCTCTAGGCTATATCAGACACAGTGTACTTGGAAATTTCTCTTAAAGGATTTGGGGTAGGTTTCAAAGGTCACTATAGGAGCTGTAAAAAAGGAGGATGGGACTGCTGCCTCTACCTACGAACCTACCCTTTCAAATGAAATCAATTGAAGCAGTTTTGGCATTTCCAATGAAATCCTAATTCGCTTCTCACGCAATTACAATTACACAATTACAATTCGCACGCATGCTTCTGCAGCGATTCGAAAATTTCACAAATTACCGAAGCTTTTTCATTATGTACTTATACTTAAAGCAGGGCTAAAAAGGCAAAGAAGGGTTAAAATTTATTTGCCCTTCTCAAAAATCCGTTCGAGAATTTACTAAACCCCCACCCAAGCCTTTAGCTACCCTTGAAAGCATCTAACTATGTCATACTGAAATTATTAGATTAATTCCTTAAAAGTAATAAAAAAGGCCCAAGAGCAGAAAATTGATTTTTCATACTTACAAACGATGGAGGGTTGGGGGTGTGTAATCGCGTTTCCTACTGTAAAATTTTCATAAAAGGCACCCCCCCCCTTCGCGGCCCAAGTGAAGGGCGCGAATGGCGTGGGAACGGGGCTGGGCGTTTGGGGGGCGGAAAAAAGAAAATTTTAACTGGAAATTTTCAGTTAAGTCATGAAAATCAAAGGAGTCGGTTTATTTTACTTTACGATGGAAACTGTGCGTGCCAAAAATTTTGTGCCATGCTGTGCATAAATTAAATTAAATTTTCGGTATATGGTATGACCTTGAAAATTTCCTCGCAATTTTACGAAATTATGAAGTTATCGTTTTCGAAAAATCTAGAGTGGAATTTCCTTTAGGTTGTGGAAAATTGCATTTTTATTGTATTAAAAGAAAAACATGAGAAAAAAAACAGGAGAAAGGAGTGACAAGCATCAAGTATGAAGGATTCAATTTATTACTGTCGAAAGATAAGAGAAAGTCAAGGCTGATGTGTCTGGTTGTACATGGAAATTAAATGTGGTTTGACATAATATACGTATATCGCGCATTTTTCCTTACATTATGTACATACATACATATATGTACTGTATGTATGTAACAGCTTTGATCAGGACTTTCATGTCAATTGTTTAGAAAAGCATACATGAGACTTCATTTTTTATTATGAAAAATGGAAGAGTTATCTTGACATTGGACGGGTCAAATCAAGCTTGTTATTAGTTTTTTCTATTCATGTAACAGTAAAGGTGGAAAGGTGGGTGCTATACAATACGAATGTACTATTTGAAGCTTTTTGGAAGAGTATTTAAATCCAGAGGTAAGCTATATAAATTTCACGAAATTTAGGTCGACTAGTAGTCCAGGGAAATTAGACAAAAAAAAGGCCCAATTTCGGAAAAATTCCGGGAAAGCTGAATTTTGGTATGTGCATTGATATTATTGCTTTAAGGAAAATGTCACGAGTCCACATCGATTTGACACTCCGAAACGATTTTAAGCGGTGTCAAAGGTCACTAAAAGCGATTTTTCGAAAATATCTCAGTAATGCTCACTTTTATAGAAAAATTATGTGAATAAAGTTTGTAGCCTAGGTAATTTCCTACAAAAAATATTTTATAACTTTTTCTTGTAAGAGTAACCGTTTTTGAGATATTTTGATTTTAGTTCACGGGTATTAGACAAAAAAGAAAGGAGTACACGATCCATGAGAAACCTAAAATTTAAAACTTTGTAAATCAAAATATCTGTAGCTCGCTTCTGTAACTCGCAAATAGAGAAGTTCTCTACCAGAATTCTCTGTTCCACGTCATTTTGACGTCATTTTCCACCACTGTGTCCACATTCCACCACATAGTTCTCAACTGCACTGCCCTTGTGACGTC
Organism: Thereva nobilitata; assembly: GCA_963855945.1. Taxonomy (NCBI): domain Eukaryota; kingdom Metazoa; phylum Arthropoda; class Insecta; order Diptera; family Therevidae; genus Thereva; species Thereva nobilitata. The sequence continues at coordinate 96,886,950 of OY979698.1, forward strand.
ACTCACGAGCTACTTGTATCCACGATCCCGAACCTCTAAGCACGAAAAAGGGTTCCTTTTGACAGGTTTCAAGCGGCTTCTTAATCTCACTGATTGTGGAGAGAAACTTTTCGAATAGTATAATCACCATGTCATCCACATAGACCACTTCTTTTGTTCTGTCGTTCGCTTTTTATTGGCTTATCCAGAGGCGTACCTAGCCAAAGTAGGGCCCATGGCAAACACTAAAACGGCGCCATTATTGAGGATTCTCGACCTGAAGTGGTTACAACGTTGTTTTTTAGGAGCCAGAGGTAAAAGGAAGGGAGGGAAGTATTGTAACTTCTTTCTGCAGAAATTTTCACTGGCATATGATCATTTTTTTCTTCTTCTTTTTTTCTCCGCAGAAATGCGTTTATCATTCGTAAGTCAGCATTCACGGCAGACACAACTTAATTTGGTTAAAATTTGGAAGAAAAACGATTTTCGACTTCTAATGTCAAACAACAGCTCAGAGAATTTAAAATAGAAAAGAAGAAGAATATCAACAGGAACACACAGGCATTAATATCCCCTTTTAAAGATAAGACGGTACAACAGGAACCGTCTGAAATGGTGGAACGTTGTAACAACAGCTAAATGACTCAACGTCTGAAACCCTCCATTGAAATTATTTTTACATTAAATTTGCAGTATTAAGTAAAAGCTTTTAAAAGCTAAACAAAAGCTTTTAAAACCGCAAAAGCTGCAATAAAAGCTTCAAAGCTTAAATAAAAGCTTTCAAAGCTTAAATAAAAGGTTTCAAAGCTTAAATAGAAGCTTTCAAAGCTTAAATAAAAGCTTTCAAAGCTTAAATAAAAGCTTGCAAAGCTTAAATAAAAGCTTCCAAAGCTTAAATAAAAGCTTTCAAAGCTTAAATAAAAGCTTTCAAATCTTAAATAAAAGCTTTCAAAGCTTAAATAAAAGCTTTCAAAGCTTAAATAAAAGCTTTCAAAGCTTAAATAAAAGCTTTCAAAGCTTAAATAAAAGCTTTCAAAGCTTAAATAAAAGCTTTCAAAGCTTAAATAAAAGCTTTCAAAGCTTAAACAAAAGCTTTCAAAGCTTAAATAAAAGCTTTCAAATCTTAAATAAAAGCTTTTCAAGGTTCAACAAAAGCTTTTGAAGCTTAGGCAAATTCTTTCAAAGCTTAAACAAAAGCTTTTAAAGTTTAAACAAAAGCTTTTAAAGCTTAAATGGAACGTGGCGAGCCTAAAAGCTTGCATAAAAGCTTTTAAAGGTTAAAAAAGCATTTAAAGGTCAAACAAAAGCTTTTAAACACATTCTAACACATACTCCGAGTTATTCCGGGAAACGTTACATCTTGTTTAGCTGCATGTATCCCAACCAAAAATGTGTGAATGACTTCCACAAGGATCTCGGCATCTTTAAAGTTTGTTTGAATAAAACCAAGGAGATTTTTTAACCTGGACAGTTTTTTCTCAAAATCTATATGCACATATCAGGTGTCGAATCAAACATAAGACCAAAATAATTAGGTTTATGAAGAGCATTTTGACAAACAGTTGGTGCCATGAGGGGATAAACTCATTCAGAGTACGTGGCGAAAAATAAGACTTTGATCCTGGATGATTTCCTACATAAGTGATATGTTCCTCCAGGTTAAAAATTGCCAGTAGTTTTAGTAAAGCAAGAAAGTGATTTCTCATATTTTCGCAAAACCGGGTTTTTCACCGCGAGAAATTTGATACAGTGAAGAATTCTTTTTAAAATATATCTTCACTTGTGGTTTTATCCATAGACGATAGCAGGGGCAACAGGATTCTACTTTGGATTGTGCTACGGCGCGTAGTCGTCTATTCGTTGTTGCCTAAGCTGCTGTTTTGGTGATTCTAGTTTACAAAAAAACCAAATATCATTGCCGAACCCGAATTCCACCAGGACCTGCTAGATGGCCTTAGTGCTGATAGTGTTGTGTCTTCTATGGCCAGAGGTCTGTCAAGGTAAACTGTTTGCATTCTAGGAAGCAACCTACCGTATGTACTACTTCGGGCAATTTGGTGTACATCGATTTTCCCTTGCAGTATGAGTATTGTACTGGGAAGAAGCCATAGGCATTTCTGCTATAGAGTTTTAAATTTTTTTTTTTTATGTGGAAGACTAGAGCTCAGGGAAAGCGCTTTGTACTGTCGACAATCTATTTTCTTTCGTATAGAGTGCAATGTCAAACAGCAAGCTCTAGTCGATAGATAGTGAAGGGGAAGAGAGAAGTAGGAAGGAACTGCCACAGCCACCTAACCCCAACCATTTCTATCGCGACTCTGGCATCGGGGCAACGAGAAACAACTTTCTGGAGTGTTATGCCTCCTGAAACGAGTTGAATCCCATCAACCAACCGATGACATGCGCTTGGTGGAGCGGGGCAGTGCTAGCGGAAGGCTATGACAGGGGAATGAGGAATGTAAGGAGGGAAGAAGAAAGAAGGTGGGAAAGGCGAAGGACCGTGGGCTCTGCCGGGATTCGAACCCGGGACCTCTGGGATAGTAGCCAGGCGCCTTACTCCCTAGACTACCGAGGTTTAGTATGAAACCTTTCTCTCTTTCAAGAGCGGAGCACATAGAGCCCGCACCATAAAATAATGGAATCTCAAATCGTGCTAATTTCCCTTCTTTTATGGCTCGAGCTCTAGCTGTAGTATGGACAGTTCTTATAGATTGTAATGGACCAATTTTGTCACGGATCACAATTGGCATTATGGCTTATACTAGGGAGAATGGAAAGAAATTCTTCCCTACTCAACGGTACTTTTCCAAGGTAAGGGTTTGGTGGCAGAACATTTACTAAAATTGGCAAATTGTGAGAGTGTCTCTAGGGAATTAAATACTGTAGGGTTTGAAACATAAAAATAATACTAAAGAGGGCTCGTATGAGTGTTAAGCTTTCGATTATTTTTTATATGGGACTAATTGAAAGGATAATGCGAAAATTGATTTTAAATTTAAGCCTATTGGCCTATTTTTGCTCAAAATTCTAACAACAGGGCAAAAGGGACTCTAGTCCCAAAAAATGCTCGAAAAAAGCCCCAAATTCATTGAAATTCAACCAAGGTTAGAGAAAATTCTTTTGAATAAACAATTAAGACACTAATTTTGAATACTTTGTTGTACACTTGGTAACCGGTAAGGCTAAAAAGAAAATGTTTATATTCTCACATAACAGTATTTCTTATCGCCCAGAATCCTCAGGTAATTGCCTTCGAAAATTGTCTTTCCCCAAGGACCTGACACGAGATTACCATATCTTGTGTGTCGTTATCAAAGCTGACGCCTCACCTCTTTTCATTCCAATGAGGTTCACAGAGCTTCGGAATCTTGCAAATCCACAAAATATCCCTCTACCAGCGCCAAACGGGCGCCGTACCTTCGCCCCATTCCCCCCGCCCCCCTGCTTGCTTTTGGGCTACAGCAATAACTGTATTGTAGTCAGTAGCACAGTCACAGTTGTAGCCCAGTTGCGGTTCGATAAAGCTATCTCATGGGGGGGATTTTTGGGGACAACAAGAAGACACAAGTCGTTCGGTTTCTACTTCTTTTACCTGATCTAAAAAAAATCGTGTCGCCTGCACTCTCTCTCCTCACCTGCTGCTACTGCTGCTGCTTCTATACCTGCTGGTATCATGAAGTGGGTGAATTACAAAAACAACAACGAGGTGGGAGAAGTACGTTTTTGGGCTGTATTTTTTTTTGCGAAAAGTGCGCGTGTCAATAATGAAAAACGACACGAATTTAACATTTGAATAATTCATGACCTCCAGTGATTTTTTACCGATGAGCTCCGCTAATGTAAATAACGACTTGCCCCTGACATGATATTTTTACTGCTTTTCGCCGTAGGGTAAAATTTCTCGTATTGCACAGGTAAAAGAATGAGTGGAAGGGGCCGGGTGGGGGAAGGGGGTCGTTGAGGGCGGAGGCAGAGGGGTTAAGCATACAAAAATAGACAAATCGTAAAAAAGCGATAAAATAGCATAAAAGTGACTTCAACTTACCACCACCACACGTAACCGAGCAGAGTGACATCGGCGCCATCTCCCAATGATAGAGGGGCTGCGAACATGAACTGCCATCACCCCCGCATACCCCACATGCGTCAACCTTTTTAGTGGATCCAATTCTCAGATCGCAGCCAACTCGCTGAAATGGTAAAGAAGAAAAAAAATAATATAGAGAAAAATGTGAAAAAATTATGAATATAGAATTTATTTTTTTTTTTTGCAGAGAAACGAACCGAAAAACGAACGAATGGAACTAGACCAGGTTGTCTCAAGTTGAGGCGTGTAAATTTCTTGGATTTATTGCCGAAGGATATTCAAATCCTCTTAGTTATTAACGACTGTCGGTGAATAGAACTCGGAGCAATGCTCGCTAAGCTCCTGATAGAATTTCATTGAAACCGAGCTTTGGAGTCACCCTTTGTCACCCCAGTTCGTCATGTCGTTTAGGTATGTTGCAAATGTCTAGCAGTAATTTGAAGGAAAGAAGAGAGTAGGACAAATACATTATCCCAGGTTTAAGTATACCTGCATTCATTTTCCAGTTCTCGTTTCGTGTTTTTAGTGGTTTTGATTGGACGTATAGAAAATATGTTCAAGGGAAAGAAGACCATACATTAGAGAAATATTGGATATTCTGCCGAACTTGAAAAATTCGTTTATGACAGTAATTTATAGTATTTAGTAATCGAGTTAGACGAACTGTTAAAGTGTAAGAATTGTTATGAGAAATCCTTTATATTTAAGGGGAAAAGGGTTGTGGATTGAATTTACAATCATTTGAAACTTAAAGTAATGCTTAGAAGTCGTATTCAGCGGAAAAGCCTGAATGGAGGAACAAAGGTTATTAAAAGTAATTTTTTATTTTTCATGGTTCCGACTCGTGGTCATCACCATTACTTGTAATGTAGAATGAAAATGTTGGTAGTTTCAAATTTACTACATATTTTGGCTACCTCCTCGACCTATTTCGGACTGCTCATATACTACGCCGTCGTCTCATCTGTCGATGTTGACTCACCTCTCAGTAACTCGGATCACTGCGTAGTCAGCATTATTTTCCCAAACAAATCCTTCGGTTGATGCTATTCGAAAGCCAACTGGCTCGGACCCATTCGTTTCTTTCAAGCCACTAACTGGGACTTGTGTTTCCGTAGGAAGAACCAGAGTCTAGAAAATTTTCTCATGTTCAACCAATACCAAAAAAATGCGAGTCAAGCCGAAAAATGTGACCGCCGATAGGAATTACTTCTATTCTCTCCTAAACCATGCGAAAGATTATTAACAACTAGCTGGGTTTCATTTAATACCCATACCGAATGGCTTGCAAAGAAAAAGGTAAGCCACCATTTTGCGTTGGCCGCCATTTTGAATTTGGAATGACTCCACACAGAGCTAATAATATTCTACTTGTCATACCCTTTCATTTGATACCCATACCGAATGGCTTGCAAAGAAAAAGGTAATCCGCCATTTTGTGTTGGCCGCCATTTTAAATTTGGACCGATCGATCTGAAACTTTGGGAATCGTATTTTTTTCGGAAAAATCCAAAATAATATAGATCTGAGCTCTTTAGCAGTAATTCGAAGAGTACCTCCCATACAAAAGTTCGAATTTTACGGATATCTATACACTACAGCCACCCGAAGTGTTCGAGATAGAGCAAAATAGACCGCGTAGGAACACCCGCCGTACCCGAAAACCCCTATATTCAGACCAATCGGATGAGCGGTTTCGGAGTCTATTGAACATTTACAGACAGACATACTTTCACTTTTATATATATAGAAACGCTTATGGGCAGTGGCGTAGCGTAGTAGGGGCGGCACCTTTAGGGGGGCGGAAAAATTTCACAATAAATAATAATAATATCTTGTAAATATTATTTTTGTTGCACCTACGATTCGGACCGATCGAAATGAGCACGGAATTTTTTATTACTAATACTGTGACGAAATCGGGGAATCCCCTTTCTTTAATTGAATGTATAATAATGACATCTTGCTTATTGTAGCGACTGGCAACACCGTCTGTACTGACTTGCAGGGATTCCCCGTATTTTATTTTGTGCTTGGATTTTTTGTTGACTAATATTCAACAAGAATGACTTCTATCATATAAAAAATAGTGTTCAATATTGTACGAGGGTCGTCTCAAAATTAAGTTCCACTATTTTTTTTAAATCCGTGTCGTTGGCCGGAAAAGTCTGGGAGTCTCAGGGAATATGCGTCTGGTTGTAGTGGCAGCACTGTACAATTTTTATACGCGTACGTCGATCGATCCGACAGTCAAGTGGGAACTACAATGTGGCGCTGGCGCGTGGTGCTGGCGCGTTCTCTGGTGAGCGCCATTTAGCTGAGTGCAAATACAATGCCGTGGCGCTAAGTCCTTTCAAAACTCTAAAAAGGATGGAGCGGATTGGTTCTGTTTGAGGCTTAAGTTAGTCGAAATGGGGCAATGCAAAAAATAATAACATAAAAATAATATTTTTTACAGGAAAATCCAAAAATTGATTAAATACGAATGTTTTTTTTTGGGGTACTTTTGACTTCAGCGCCCTCGTTTATCAAAATTCTCAACTGGCTGGTGTACTGGCGCGCACCAAAAGTAGAAAGTTGGCAAAAGTGAGCTACAGCGTCAGCACCACGCGCCAGCGCCAACTACACATTGTAGCTGCACTTTGGGTGGGCCACGTTTTCTACTTTTGACAGTTTGCGCTACAGCGCCAGCACCACGCGCCAACGCCACATTGCAGTTCAGCCTACAGGCTTCAGCCACTATGGAGACTCCACTCGCTCCTACCGCCAAAACGCCAAATTGTAAGTATACCGCCAAAACGCCAAAGCGAAAGTTGTGGAATCCGGAATCCGGAAAATGGCAAACGTTCTTTTGAGATTTCAAAGAGGTGTTGTTGATCAATTACCTGCCCCATGGGACCACGATCACAGCTGCACGCTTTTGTGGGGTGTTGCAACAACTCAGAAAGGCGATCCAATACAAAAGCAGAAAAATTTTTGGCAAAAAATCGTCCTATCGCTCTGGGGAATCCAGAAAAAAAATTTCATAACAAAAAAGGGCTTGACCGAATGTTATGAAATTTTTTTCAGAGCATGTTTTCGTTCATACGCGCCGACCGGCACCTCAACGAAGTCGATATCATATTTGGTGCTCGCTGGGCGGTACAAAAATCACGAACTTCGTTCAAACAAAAAAACGGCTCGACCGATTTTTATGAAAATCTTTTCAGATTATAACTTCGGTAATACGCATCGGTCGGCAGCTCAATGAAGTCGATATCTTTTTTGGTTCGCGCAAGATCGTGCAGGATAAAATGACCACATACGTTCGCACACACACACACACTACTTCTTCTCAAATTTGCTTAAAATGCTACTGGGACCTTGAAAAATGAAAATTAGTTGAAAATTACGATTTCGATTTTCGAACCGATTACAATAACTTCCCTATAAACTGGGAAGCTAATAAGAGGGCGGCAAAATTTTCTTCCGCCCCGGGCGGCTGACACCCGCGGTGCGACCCTTCGACCAGATTCCTTCGTCGCCAGTGACCGAGACGGCCCTGCAACGCTCTGTGATGAAAAATTTTGGGTGTGGATTTCCCCACCCAAAGCGAAAGTGCATGTGGTCCACGCACGCTTCCATTGCCCAAAAAAGCTCGTGCTCCCAGAACCATGATCCCTCGTGTAGAAATGGCCTTAGACAACCATACAACAGACCTTGTCTTCTGGATAGGTAGATAGGAGCGGCAGTGCCATCCAAACCGAGGGCTGGGACACAATTGGCGCTGAGGTTCGCTGTTTTGTAGCCGTGCTCGTGAAAAACTTTTGTGTAATGAGTCATATTTAGATTAGGGGTCTCCTATTTGGAGCTTTGAAACCTCCCCCAAATCCTTTAGGAAAAGGTTTCCAAGTACACGATGTCTATTGTTGGCCTTAGTCCAATAAATAGGTCAAAAAAAAGGCATTCGTAATGCGAAAAATACCCCACCCGATTTCTTTTACCAAATGATTTTGTATATTTTTATAAGCTTAAATCCAAAATGGCGTCATCCCCACCCTCTTGCTAAACTTACAGTGAAGGAAAACGCGTTTAACTCTATATCACAAAAACTATGCATTTTACGACAAAAATCATTATTCATAGGAAATTGTTCAAGTTTTCCAAATTTGTAAAAAAAAATATTAGTTAATAACGTATTTTTTGGAGAAAAAGGTGGTTTTAGTTGGAATTTTAGTTAAAAAAAACGAAATTTTGATTTTGATGACCTATTGCTCTGGAAGTTGATAGGGTAGAACCTTGACTTTTACAGTTTTAGATAGGTGGGAGCATACACTGATACCTTACTCATGAAAATAGCTCATAGGATTACAAAAATACAGGGTGATATGTAAACCTCTACCAAAAAAAACTTCAAAACGCCCTAGCTGCTAAACCGTTACGATTTACCGCCCCCCGATTTTATGTTCGTCTATCCGAAACCTATCCACAGCCGGCCGCTTTGTAAACTTAGCGGTCTACACCCTGTATATTGGGAAAAAACTACTTTTGAATCTACGTTTTTCGATACTTAAAGCGCCATAACTGGTGCAATATTAGCCCTACGTAAAAAATTATTATAACAAAAACTGTAGATAATCATGTGTTCTATAAGTCTTACGCAGGATTTTTTCATGTAGAATTAACCATTAACGAAATATAGTGCAAAGAAAGTGATATATGAAGTTTGAAGCACTATTTCTCCGTAGATATTGATTTTACACACAAAAGTTCTAAACAAGAAAGTTAAATCGCTTATTTATCTACAAAAAAGATAATATACATTTTTATCGTAAAATGCATAGTTTTTGAGATATAGAGGCAAGAGGGTAGGGATGACGCCATTTTGAATTTAAGCTTATAAAAATATATAAAATCATTTTGTAAAAACAAAATCGCATGCGCTATTTTTCGCAAAGAAAAAGAACCTATTTATTGGACTACTCCCTGCCAGGAAAGAGAGCCTCTTATGGAAGTTTTCGACCAGCTTGGACGTAGTACGGGTCGAGCCTAATGCTTTGTTGGCCGCTTGGCTATCTGTCAGCATTACTCTGGCTGCCGGCGTTGGGTATGACTGTCTGACAGGCTTGAAAGATTGTCAGAAGTTCTACGCGAAAAACACCAACTCGTACACCTAACTTTGTTTTCGATCCGTCTAAGCCCAACAACCCTATTCTCGCTGCCTCAGGGCCGTGCAGAGAGTAACCCGGGCTGCAATCTACAACTCCTGCATTCGACCTCGCCTTGAATACACCTCGTTTATTTCTACTGGGGGATCGAAAACCGCCTTATAGTTGCTTGACAACAAGCTTTTCGCAGTCAGTCCTACCGAACTCGTACAACATCCCAAAATCCAAACGCGAGGTTCATCGCCTTCTCCTCCAGTTCCCTCTAGACACCTATTAACCTCTTATATCCTCTGTCTTGAATTAATCTTACAACTAAACACTGCACCGTGCCATGACGAATGGTGGTACCACAATTGGTGATTCCTACGCTTAATTCTATCTCATAAACAAGAAATCTTAACCGATCAACACGAATTGATATTACTAAAAAAAATTTGAATTTTTGAACATAAAAAAAATTAATCCTCGGCGTGATATCAGTAAACATTGACTTGATTTTCGTGAAACTCCTCTTTCACATGGTTTTGAGCGAGCAAAGAAATATTGAAGTGAAGTTATGAATTTAATCAACAACAACCTGAAAACACACAAATTTATCACAAGGATACGTGCCTGCATTGCATTACACGAAAGGATGCTGCTCCATAAGTGTGAGTGTGTGTGTATGTGGCAAGCGATGGGCGTGAATTTCGTTTTCAAGATTAAAAACATTGATTCCTTTTTGTGATTCACGTGTGTAATCTTATGAGCGTTGTCTTGTAGATGCACAGAAAGAATCTTTCTTTATTATCATATTATGTTAAGTAATATGACTCTGTGGGCTAATGTTGTTTTACTGCTGAGTGCAGGATATTTTGAGATATATTCAGTTTAGAGGGATTGTAAGCTTAACAGATATGATTATTATTATTATGTGAAGTAGGGGAACAACACATATGGTTTAGACCTATTGTGTACATACTCCCACTAACGAAACAGATCGCCGACCCTCCGGACCAAGGGTACAAGGCCTTTAGTTCAATAAGACACCGGTTTTAAGCTCTCTGCTAATCGTTCTTCTTCTAAGCCAGACTATTGCAGGACATTCACAGAGAACATGTGTTAAGGTCTCGTCGCCTTCCATACAGGCATGCCTCCTTAGCCACCTTAATGCCTTTTAAAGAACCATGTAGCCTAGTGGCTTTGTGGATGTCGTAGTCCAGAACGTTCCAGTTCAGTCTGTAGTCCAGCAATACTCCCAGATATTTGACTGAGTCTCAGTACTTAACTGTCGTACCCTGGATACAAATAGTACCCAAGTCTAATTTGTAACTTTAACAAAAAGGGACCAAGACCGCCTTAGTTGGATTTATAGTAGTATAGCTAGGGGGTTCGGGACCAGTGAGGTAATCGGTTGTGGCCTCGGGTGTGGATGTGATCTGGAGTACGAGCTTTTGGGAACTTCGGTGCGTCTTGGATGAGCTTTTGCGCTGGAGAACTGGGTTACACAGCTTGCATAGCTGTCCACCTTTTGATAATTTTAAAATATCATCTCCACATGTGCTTCAGCAATTCTTTATAGGTCAGTGGTGGTTGGATTATTTACTATTGATTGATAGGCCCTTCGTGGTACAATTTCTCGGAATGCTATTCAAATGACCTCTGTAATGGTCAAAGTCGTATTTCTCCGAGACAATGATGGAAAGGTCATCTGCATAGCCGATGACACCGAAACCAGATTTGTGTAGTTTGGTCAAAAGTTCATGCGGAACCAGTGATTAGAGTAAAGGGAACAGACCTTCACCTTGAGGGCAGGCCATGATAGACTTGACACTAATGCTGGAGTCACCCAGGGCAGTTCCAGGTTTCTGAGAGCCTGTGCTCTAAAAATAGAATGATAGTCAGTGTTATCGAAAACACCCTCGATGTCAAGGAAACCACATAAGAAAGTTTCCTAGGCGATGAGCGATTTTTCGATTTAGCTCACTTAGTTTTCTTAAGCAATCTCTTTTGTTTTACACCTTTGGCTTTAAGTAAGCGAACTGAGAGCTATGTAGAAGAACGGAGAGGTCCTGGTGTGAAATCCCAGCAGTTTTTCCATAGTTTTCAAAAGAAAAGAGGTTAAGCTGATAGGTGTATACGATTTAAGCAGCTCCAGAGGTCTGCTGTCTTGTTTAAGGATAAACACCACGATGACTCTTCTCCAGACGTTTGGAGTGTATTTCCAATTGTAGCTGGCTGTAAACAGACGGCCAAGTTGTCGAGAACCAGCTCGATGCACGTCTGAAGGAGTACCGGGAAAATTCTATCTCTTCCCAGGGATTTTTAGGGTTGAAAAGAGGCCACTGCTTATTTTACTCTGTCTCGGTTGAAGATTACCCCAGAGAGAGTCCTGGAATGTTGGTTTAGAATGGTCCTATGAATGATTCAGCATATCCAGGGTATATGTGGTCGGAGGAATTAACCATGGAAATTGCTCGCTGAGCGAAACCTCAAGGTTTTTTCCTGGTGAGAGGTGTATGAGCCATCCCTCTTTTTAAGAAGGCCCACTCCGTTGGAAGAGTTTTTGGAGAGGAGTCCTTCCCGACTAGCATCTTGCATCTACCCCATGCAGCGTGTGGGCCTCATCTGGCAAATGAGGAGCATGCCAAAAGAGGGGTTTCTCTGTAGATTCCTCATGAGCAACACAGAAAGAAAAATCAGCGATACTGAAGTGAGGTATGCCCTATAAGTTTCTCATAAGGGCCATATGAGGCAAACCTCATTATAAATGAAATCAATCTCAACATCGTATTCAGAAAGCTTTTTAAAAGCTTTAAGCTTAAGCTTTAGTTTTACAAAGCTTTAGTTTTTATTATTGCGTTGCTTCATGTCTCAGGCGATTATGTTGATTGCTGTGAAAGTTGTCATTTAGCATACACGTTCATTTTCGTTCGATTGTGGAAGTCACGCAGCATTGGACGTGATTAGTACTTACTTAGGGGACCACGACACTTGAGTTTAAAAATATAAAACTTTCGACATCGCCACAGTTATTACTCACGGATCCACACCGAAATTCTCACATTTTTCAGCCTCTTTTTCCCACTCGGGATAGGTAGGCAATCATTTTTTACTCGTGGGGCCACATCTGGCATTACTTTTGGGACAAGGCGTTAGATGCACCTTGTGAGCCCTATAGGGTAATCCACATGAGGCCCACATGAGGCAGTGGGTCTACCCTCCTAGGGGCCCTTCTGGACAGCCTCAAAATGGTAGTCGGGTTGGAGAGGAACATTTGGAGTGTAGTTGCCTCTGGTATAGTCTGCAAGCTGTCACAAGACTTCCTCTGGGGAATTTTTTTTTAGATCGTCTTAGCTCTTTGTTGTAGGTTGTAAGGCTGAACCTGTACTCTTCCCGATCAGCATGTTTTGTCCCATGGAAGAATCTCCAAACTTTCCTACGCATTGCAGCAAATCTGTCTTCTATCCGGTATTCCCACTAGGTAACATCAGACATGGTAGTATTAAAGAGGATATAAGGAGTTACCGAGGAGTAAATGTAGATACCGATCACTACCAAGCTGGTGGAAAGATGAGAACGAAAAAACTTGAATGCGACGACTGAAAGGAAGAGACAGAATTGTTGTCATGGTAGGAGGAGACATAGTCCAGTAAAATAGTGTTTTAATCAGCAAAGTTTTCGGGTAGTTTTGATTTCTTCGGTTTTTTATGTATTTTGGGGTGATGAATCCGAATCTGAGGTTTGCTGACAAAATTTCGTGACATTCATAGTTTATAGTTGGCAAGTAGCTTTTCATAGTTGGAAAAAGGCAAAATATTGAAAATTGAGATTTTTTAGTTTTTTCAAAGTCCTAAAATAGACATTTTAAATAAAGTAACGAAGTATTGCGTATTATCACAAGAAAGTACAAAAAAACTACAATTTAAAAAAAATATTTTACCGTACGATAATTTGGCATAAAATGACGGCAATTTTACTTTTTTTTCGAAAACTGCCAATTGTTGCCGTAAATTTCGAAAGTTTTTTTTTAAAATTTCAACCACGTATTTATAGCATCAAATTACATATTTTCTCCAATTTTTATCAAAATCCGACTATTTTCCCGTTATTTATTTCATTTTTAGTAAAATAAAACAAAATTTCATACTTTTTGGTTTTTTGAGGTTAGGATTCCTTTTTAAAGTATTTATACTGAATCAGTTCGATAGTCTATTTATTCACGAGTATTTTCCCATTTTTTTTATTTTTCTACGACCAACAGAATTGGAGAAATTAAAAAAGTAGTGTAGCATTGCACTCAAAATGCATCAAAAATGGACAATTATGGAATTTTCTCGTGCGGCACAGGACCGATTTTGCAGAATTTTTTTTTTCGTGCTATCTTAACATATGTAAAGAAAAAAAACAAACAAATCCAACTTCTCAACTATACATCACTATCATATGACAATTTCCCTCTACTAAAAACAATTTTTTACTAATGCTTTTGTTTCCTGTAGATTTAGGGGTGGCTTTAACCCTTTACGGTTATAGATCAACCACCTTAGCACATAAATATTGAAAAAGGTGTATTTCATTGGCTTATTTTTTATTATTATTGAAATTATCGCGAAAAACCCTTAAAAAGAGGTATTTTTGCATTTTTAAGTATGACGTCCATATTTTAGGAATGCGGGACTCTGATTTTTTTAACCAGCGACCAAAAAACATATAAAACATATAAAACATAACGGATACACCATGTATCATAGCGTTGTCAATTGGAAAATCGGATTTTTGCTGACTTAGAAAAATAGGTAAATTTTCAACTAGCGCTGGAACCAAAACGGTGAGTCGGATAGAGATACTTGAGTAGTGAGATTTGTAGGAAATTTTGTGCTCTTTCATTTAGTATATGAATGTTCCTAACGAAAAGTTGATAGTTTCCGAGTTATAAGCAAAAACCCGCTAAAAAGTCCGAATTTTGTTATATTTTTGCATTTTTCTCAATGTTTCGTCACGAAATTTTGTCAGCAAATCTCAGATTCGGATTCAGCACCCGAAAATACATAAGAAATCGAAGAAATCAAAACTACCCAAAAACTTTCTCACTAGGGTCCCTTTTATTCACAAATTCACTGGATTAATCAGTATACATCGGCAGATGTGATTTCGAGGCCAAAAGCACATAGAGAAGTTACCTCGAGCAAAAATTTATGCACAGCATTTATCTTCTTCTTCCCTCATCGCTGGGTCCCCTCGCTCGAATAGTACCAAAATCTACTTCATAGTGCTAAATTGGTAGCAGATTATTGTGCAGGGATGAATATTTTAGGTCCCATTCGTTTTATGTGAGCAGTCCTAAGGCCAACTACGGTCCAAGCCCAACTACGGAAAAATTCTGGGCCTTTTTTGGTCTAATATCCGTGGACTAAAATCAAAATATCTCAAAAACGGTTATTCTTACAAGAAAAAGTTATAAAATATTTTTTGTAGGAAATTACCTAAGCTACAAACTTTATTCACATAATTTTTCTATAAAAGTGACCACTACTGAGATATTTCCGAAAAATAGCTTTTCGTGACCTTTGACCCCGCGTAAAATCGTGTCCGAGTGTCAAATCGATGGGGACTCGTGACATTTTCCTTAGTGTAATAATATAAATGTTCACACCAAAATTCATCTTTCCCGGAATTTTTCCGAAATTGGGCCTTTTTACAAGCTTTATATTAACTTCGTTTTCTGTGCCGTCAAATCTTGCGATCGATTTTTCGACTACTTCCCGATATCCGGTGATGCTCAAATTTGGCACAAACCCTTGGCTCTGAAGACAATCCAACATAGTATATTCAATTTTATGTTACATCCAATATGGGAATATGGCGGCCACAAATGGCGAATTACCGCTTTCTTTACAATCCCCCCAACATGGGTATCAAATGAAAGAGTAAGACGAGTAGAATACAGCAAGCTATGTGACGTCATTTTGAATCCAATATGGCGGCTAACTCAAAATGGTGGATTACATTTTTCTTTACAACCGCCGACATGGGTATGAAATGAAAGAGAATGACGAGTAGAATACAGTAAGCTATGTGACGTCATCTTAAATCCAATATGGCGGCCACCACAAAAAGGTGGATTACCTTTTTCTTTATAACCCCCTCCCCCGCCCATAGGTATCAAATGAAAGATTATGACGAGTAGAATACACTAAGCTTTATGACGTCATTTTAAATCCAATATGACGGCCACCAGAAAATGGCGGATTACCTTTTCCTTTACAACCCCCCCCCCCCGACATGGGTATCAAATGAAAGAGAATGACGAGTAGAATACTGTAAGCTTTTAAATCTAATATGGCCGCCACCACAAAATGGAGCATTACCTTTTTATGTACAACCCCTTAATATGGGTATCAAATGAAGGGTTATAATAAGTAGAATACAATTGTGTCGTCATTTCTAGTGAAAAAACAAAGCTTAAAATGAAAAGAGTAACAAAAAATTAAAGAACATAAAATTAAAAAATAAAAAAAAAATAAAAAAAAATTTTTAAAAACAAGCTTTTATTAGATAAACTAAAAAATATTAAATAATAAAAAAGTTTTTAAGTATTTGCGTTAATAAGATGAGCTAAAAAGTATAAAATAATTTTTTTTAATCCATCTGTAATTAACTACAACTACAAGTAAAAACTTGGGGCGCTCAGTTAACAAATGTTTCAGATATTATAACAAAAATCCAAAAAATATAATTTAAATATGATTTAACTATTAAATACGAAAATTAATTAGGATACAACTTGATAAAGCGCCCCCAAGCTTTTACTTGTAGTTAATTACAGGTGGATTAAAAAAATTATTTTATACTTTTTAGTTCATCTTATTAACGGAAATATTTAAAAACCTTTTTATTATTTAATATTTTTTAGTTTATCTAATAAAAGCTTGTTGTTAAAACTTTTTTTTAATTTTGTTTTTGTCTAATTTCCCTGGACTACTTAGCGTTGCGTTATTTGACAGATAAAGTTGTTTCTCTATATTATTTTTCTAAAATATAACAGTAAATTGTGTGAAAATTGGTTTAATTACATATGTAGTTTTAATTTTGAAAACGCAACGCAACGCAACGCAACGCTGCTATGTAACTGGGCCTTTAGACTAGTTGGTTTTCTTAGGAACCAGAAAAGAGGCGCAGATATGTTGCAGACCCGCAATTTCGAGCTTGATGTGCAGCTGGTTCGACAGTGCGTCCAGAACACCCCAGGTTTGGATCGTGTCGAAGAGTAGCCTAATAGTGAGGGTGAAGTCCAGCACCTTTATCAAAACCACTAATTGGAACAACGAAACCTTTAATTAAATATATTTAAGGCTTTGAAAAAATTGGAAAAATATGTTTTTTTTTTTGGTTAAATCACCATTTTCTTGTCCGTGTTAATTTGAATGTCGAGTAATTTATTATAATACACGCTTTTGGAAGAAAGAGAAAAAACGAATTTATAAATAAGTCCCGAACCTCATTAAATCAAAAAGAACAAAAAAAAATTACCTGTAATTACTATAGCTTAAATTACCTGGCATTTTCCCTGTATGCACATATCAAGGCTCCCAGGACGGCATCGTGTACCATCCTGAACTCTACTAGCAAGCTGGACAATTACGCTTGGCTCGTCGAATGGCTCTAATTCGTCACCATCTGCTTCCACGGTTGATTCATCGTCAGGCAGATGGGCCGGCCTCCCCCTATAATAATAATAATAATAAAAAAAAAGGTAGATAAGCTTTACATCACTTGAACATTAAGGGAGGGTTCTGAAATTTTGTTAATTATTTATTCTGACAGATTTTCATGAATTTCTGATGAAGCCATAAATATTGTTCAGGCATTTATCTTATGGGAGGAGGAGGAGTTGTTGCTGCTGCTGTACCCTAACCATAAGATGGTTCTCATTGTTGGTTTATATATGTATATGTATTTTGAGGTTGTATTAGTTTCTGCAACAACCCGAAAATTTGAAACGAAAGCCCCAGGTATATATGGTGGTAGCACTTTACAACTTCGTACCTGGTGGAGAAAATAAACCTAAAAGAAAGAAGCTCTCTATAGTACCAACAACAACAACAACTGCTCAACAACAGCTCTGGAACAGTATACGTACAAGTGTGTATATATGAAAAACCAAGCCAGAAATGCCATAACATATTTATGCGGGGCTCTCTCACTCTCTCGCTGTGCCTAGATACTTGCATGCATTTAGGTTTTTGCCAAGCAACAGCTCTATGGCTCCATAATAACCCAACCGAAGGTAAAATATTTATTCCGCCTGAATATTTCATTCATGCACTGACTTCGGATATCAAGGAGTCATGTAGGAGATATCTGGTGGAAGCCCAAGCAGAGGCCATGTATAAATGGGTAGGACGTCAAACCGGAGATGATGAAAGAGGACTTCAGGATCATGTCAGGAGGAGATTCGCACAATAAATAATAAATGTTAAATGAATTAAACGAAAACAATAAGAACAAAGATCGAAAGGGACTAGGCGGGGAGATCGTGGGGACGAGGCTTTTGCCAATTAATTTTTGGGGCCATAATGAAATTCATGAATCAATTAAGAGCGATGATGCTTAATGATTATAATGTAAAATAAAAAAAAGAGTTTACCCTTTACGCAATTAATGAATTATTACTGTACACACATACCTGCAAGTTAGCGCGCAGGGCTCCACATAGTCGTAGTGCGGTGTCCATTTGAATAGGGTACCATCATATGGTACATCATCATAGGCAGCACACTGATGCGCTCTAAAGTCCTGCGATTCAGGACATGGCTGCATATTGCATATCTTATATCTAATAGTTTCACCCTTGCATCCATTCGGTGAGTAACATCTACGTAACTGCTGGGCTACACCACCATCGCATGATCTGGAACACGTTGACCATTCGGACCACGCAGACCATCCCATGTTTTTCGCTCGTTTTTGCTAAATATATGAAATTTTTTAAATTTTTTTATTAATAATATTTATTTTACAAAAAAAAAATTACCTCAAGCTCATTTTCCAAGTCACTCTCTGTCGGCCAAGTATCATCAAAAGCTTGGCTTGCATTTAATTTCGCTGCGCATGTGCTCTGGAATATGCTTATTGTAGTTGCCTGGAAAGATGATGAAAAATCAAATTTTAATTGCGAATTGAGAATTTGAAAAAAAGTGGGTGTGTGTACTTATGGACGCGCATTAGAAGTTATACTTCTTTGGCATGATTTAAGACTAATTTTTAATTTGCATGCAAATAATTTATTGGATTTTTTATTATTTGCGTGCGTTGGCAGGTGGAAGCAGTATGATGACGACACGTTCCAGCCTGTGGCTTATATCGGATTCTAATCCTAACTAAAATCACCTACTAGTCAACCCATTCTCCGGCAGAGAGGAAGCACATTTTTCTAGACAAGTTGTTCTTATTTATACAGGTTATAAAGGTTTTTATGCGCCCCATGTTTTTATTTTAGTCTGTTAAAAGTCCCAGAATATTACTTAATTCGCTGACACAGCGACACAAAGTGCCCTTTTGGCAAACGATATTAGAAGACAGCACTCCTACTATTCCAGAAGGTCCGTGTTTGTGTTCTAATTATTTTCTAGTTTTTTTGGTACAGCAGATTTAAAATAAAACCATTTACAAATAAAAGTTTTTTTTACCTATTTTTATTATATTCTTTTTAGTCTTAATTCAGTCATTTTTGGATCTTAATTTTGACAAAATTCTGGTGAAGTGATTTATTATGCATACCATATTTCCAGCGCCATTTTTAATTTTTTAATTTTAACAACAAATTTATTATTTCCGACCTTAAACACCCCCAAATAGCTATTTTCAGTGAAATCGAATCGTAATTGCCAAAATCGTACCGCCATTTTGATTTTTTTAAAATTTTGCCCACAGATTCGTCATTTGTGACCTTAAAAACTCCCCGATACCGATTTTCAATGGATTCGGAACACATTTCCAAAATTCATCCGCCATTTTTAATTTTCAAATTTTAATTACAAAATCATCATTTGTGGCCCTAAAAACCTCCTGATACCGATTTTCAATGGATTCAGAACACATTTGCAAAATTCATCCGCCATTTTGAATTTTTAAATTTTGACCACAGAATCGTCATTTGTGGCCCTAATAACCCCCCGATACCGATTTTAAATGGATTAAGAAAACATTTTCAAAATTCATCCGGCATTTTGAATTTTCAAATTTTGACCACAGAATCGTCATTTGTGGCCCCCGATACAGATTTTTAATGGATTCAGAACACATTTCCAAAATTCATCCGGCATTTTCAATTTTCAAATTTTGACCACAGAATCGTCATTTGTGGCCCTAAAACCCTCCCGATACCGATTTTTAATGGATTCAGAACACATTTCCAAAATTCATCCGCCATTTTTAATTTTCAAATTTTAATTACAAAATCATCATTTGTGGCCCTAAAAACCTCCTGATACCGATTTTCAATGGATTCAGAACACATTTGCAAAATTCATCCGCCATTTTGAATTTTCAAATTTTGACCACAGAATCGTCATTTGTGGCCCTAATAACCCCCCGATACCGATTTTAAATGGATTAAGAAAACATTTTCAAAATTCATCCGGCATTTTGAATTTTCAAATTTTGACCACAGAATCGTCATTTGTGGCCCTAAAACCCTCCCGATACCGATTTTCAGTGGATTCAGAAAACATTTGCAAAATTCTTCCGCCATATTGGCCCGCCATTTTGAATTTTCAAAATTTGACCACAGAATCGTCATTTGTGGCCCCCGATACCGATTTTTAATGGATTCAGAACACATTTCCAAAATTCATCCGGCATTTTCAATTTTCAAATTTTGACCACAGAATCGTCATTTGTGGCCCTAAAACCCTCCCGATACCGATTTTTAATGGATTCAGAACACATTTCCAAAATTCATCCGCCATATTGGCGCCGCCATTTTTAATTTTCAAATTTTGACCATAGAATAGTCATTTGTGGCCCTAAAACCCCCCGATACAATTGAAAAATTCGTCCGCCATCTTGGAACCGCCATCTTGATTTTTTTACAAAATTGCCAGATTACACTGACACATTAGCTCAATGTGTGTGCACAGTTTCATAAGAATTTCTAGACGTTTTTATATGAAAAAAGCTCAAAACAATCAAAAGCCATCTATGGGGTGATAGGGTAATTAAAATAATTCACAATAGACTCCAAATGGGAGCTTTCCTATAGCGGATTTTAATTGCGTAACTAAAAGTGTTATCTGCTCGTATGTTAGAGCAAGTGTAGCTGCGAGTACTCACGAGCAATAAATAGTAAAAATTAGCAGAAAAGGAACGCCGCTACTATCTTGGCCAGTTTCACACGGGCAGACAAACAACCAAGAAAAATCTTCTGAAAAAGTTGGCCCGTGTAAAACTGGCCCTTAGAAACTTGCGCTTAGGTGATGAATAGAACACGGATCAGATTTCCCTCCATAGCCTCGCGACAGAACCCTTCACCCAGCAACTACGAATCTTCTTATACCTACAAAAAGCCCAAACCTTCGCTTGGCTGATGAATCGTACATGAAATTTATTTCCCTCCATAGCTTCAGGATAAAAACCCCCTCACGCATCGACATCGTGAACAGACATCAGCTAAAGAATGGGAGTTGAAATGCTTGCCCTCTATACCCCTTCGCCTATATTCTCCGTCACCGTCTCGCGTTGGGTCTCGCGTTGCGTCTCGCGTCTCGTTAAAAATTCACTCTCATAATATTTTCCAAACGCGCCTAAAGAAGTATAACTTCAAAAAAAATTGAATTTAAACTTATTGAACTAAAAAAAAAACACACACACACACGAGATTGAATCTTGAACTGGCAAATCAAAGCTTTTCGAACGTCTTCATCTTTATTGAGATGACAAGTCTCAAGACGACATTAACTGTTTTGTTTACTTAATTTCTCTCATAATTTATTTAAAACTCCCGCCTTTTTCTGGCTATGTCGCCTTTATGTGCTAGCAGGTCCTTGTCTCTTCCCTTACATCCACCCCATAGTTTCTCAGTGAAAAGTGAATATATATATACAAAGCCGAGAGGAGTATTTTCGTAGGTCCTGGGAAAAACGATGATAAAATATCTCTTGTGATCCTTTGTCATGTGCTATATTATTGTGCACGTCCCCCCAGCACTTTCTATCTCTTGTTGGCAGTGTATCTTTTTGCTTGTATATTTTTAGGCCTTCCTTTCAGCTCTAATTATTTATTTATATGGAAAAGAGCGTTACAATAATTCAGGGGCTGGAAAATTGTTGATGTAGGCAAACGGGTCTGACATTATTCTGTTTACATCCCAGGAATGGCGGCAGGCAGGCATCCATCCATCCCCCCTTTGCCTGCAGCAGCAGGAGGCAGGGCAGGAGCCAGGCAAAATTTCCTGCTGTCTTTTGTCACTTTTCAAGCTGTCAGTTAAGAGATTTCACAAAGCCAAATCCACTTGTCAGCCTAAGGCGATCAACTCCGCTTCAACTTATTATTGTCACTTATAGATGCCCGTAATAGGATTAAGAGCTTAGATTGCGTTAATGTTTACACTGCCGATCAAGTAATCTCCGTTTAGTGTTGGTGGAACGACGGGTAGCGGGAGGAGTAGCGGGCGACATATTGTGTGGCTTCGACGTAATCGAATTAAAAGTAAGAAAAAAGGAAAACTTCCATTGGTAATATGTGAGTTTGTGCATTTCAACAGCGCGTAGCTAAGCTGTGACCTCAAGCGTTTATATAGATGACCACAGACATGGACGAGAATTATTGCACCGAAGATAGATAATCAATTTTTCATTCTTTTTAGTTTGAAAGTACGAAAAGGCTTTAATCAATAGGACGCCAAGAAGAAAAAATGTTGGTCCTCTTTCTCCATGGTTTTTATTATCAACATCGTATTTAATTGATCCAAAACGACGCACTGCACATCCTGGGACTTACGAAACTGAACTTTAATTATTAGTCCTTGTATATCCTACCGCCCAAAAAAGAACAGACGACCAAATCAGGCGTAGGAAATGGAATTGGATTGGCCACACTTTGCCACGTGAAAACCATAATCTAGCCAAACGGGTCCTTGACTGCAGGGCAATTGTTTCCACCCTATCTAGCGAACGTCGTAGGATTTTTTTGATATTTTGATTTTTATAGATTTTATAAGCGATAGCTGGGACCCGGTGCGCCTATACTGCTCCCAAAAGCCAATAGTAGTAATCAGGTGATATGAATTTTAATATACAGTAGGAGAGTTTGAAAAAGGCAATTTTTTGGTATTTTTGATTCCAAATAACAAAATGTGAAACTATTAGGGATCTGACATTTTGATCGAGACAATAAAAACCATCCATTGACATTTTCGTGATATGAATTTTCATACATTTACTACCTTAAAAACTCCCCTATACCGATTTTAATTGGAATCGGAATACAATTCGCAAACTCGCCGGCCATATTGGTGCGGCCATTTTGAATTTAAATTTTGATCATAAAGTCGTTATTTGCTACCTTAAAAAACCTCAGATACAGATTTTCATTGGAATCGGAACACAATTAGCAAATTCGTCGGCCATTTTGAATTTATAAGTTTTGACCAGAAATTCGTTATTTGCGACCTTAAAAACCCCTAGATACGCACTTTCATTGGAATCGGAATAAAATTGGCAAATTCAACCATATTTCTGCGGCAATTTTGAATTTCGGTCATATTTCGGCGGCCATTTTGAATTTCGAAAATCGGGCTTCCAGGTGTATCATAGGAGACCTCCACGGAACTTCATGCAAAAATTCAAAGCTCTGCGATGATTTTCAACGAAGCTCTCCATGACAGCGCCATCTAGGAGTGGCTTTAGAAAGTACTAAAATAGCCTATGTTCTAAGTTTGAATGTAAATAGCATATGGTTAAAATTTCATCAAGATCGGTTGCACGGTGTAGGAGCCTATAGCGATCATACATACACACATTCAATTTTATATAAGATATAAGCGATTTGCGGACGGATTTTTTCGAAAATAACAAGAAAAAAAAGTTCAAATTAAAGCCATTTTTTCTAAATCTATTTTTCGAAAAAATCCTACGACATTCCCTAGATTTTGGACTATATTTTAAGAAACTTTTTGGTTTTTTGTTCCAGATTAAAAATTGTGACCTGCAGCGGTACGCCCATGTCGAAGGTCCGAGATTTTCTTTTCATCGCGTGCGCCGCCATTTTGTATCGTAAAATTAAAATAAAACAAGCTCTTTGTAGTTAAAGACTGGCACTTTCATATACACAAAACCTCATATTTCTATCTGTTTCCTATCGTTCGTGGTACGTCTAGGAAAATCACGTGAAATTTATTGTTCACAAGGTGATATTATCCCTTAACATCTATTAGAAGTACAAATGGTAAACCGCTTTTTCAATAGATGGCGCTAAAAGCAGTAAAATGCTGCGCAAAAATGTCAGATCAGAAATGTCACATGATAATCTAAGTATCTGTCAACTTCATCTTGGTGATTCGTGCATTTTTATCGACGCCATATATTTTGAAAATGAAAATGTGAAAATGGCACAAAATATAGCCTCATTTGTGGGAAGTATTGCTTTTTGCCTTCAATTCGAAAAAAAACTGGGGCTAAGGAGACGTTGAATGATTATAGAAACTTATGATAAGGCTTCTATTTATGAAAGAACGTGTCCCGAATGGTTTCAACGCTACAAAAGTGATGTGATTTTGACGCTGAAGCTAAAGAGCGTCTCGAACCTGTGAAAAAGTTAAAAGACATAGAATTCGAGATACGTATTACTAGATCAAGATCCATGTCAAACGCAACTAGAACTTTCAGATTCATTGGGCGTGACTCAACAAGTAGTCCGGGGAAATTAGCAAAAAAAAAGGCACGAAAGGAGACAAAATTCCAAAATGGCTGAAAATTGGACCACAGCTTCTTTGGGACTTTTTAAGAAAATAAATTTCGGAATCACAAAAAAAAACATGGCCGCCGGAGATATCACCTTTTGGCAAAAAAATCATTCAAAAACTGTTTTTTTTTCGAATTTTTTTTATCACTCAATACAAAACATTATTGATCAGTCAATACAAAACATTATTGCCTACAAAATACCCCTCTTGAAATTTTTTCGAAAACCTTGACCTTTCCGAATTATTCAAATGCCGTGTTTTTTTAATCTGTTCTATTCTGTTCTGTCCTGGAACATTAAAAAAACGGCAAGGGAAATTTTCATTTTTATTTACATAAATTACGGCTTTGGGCATTTTAATTTCTTCTAATATTGCATAAAGATCGGTCTTATTTATCTCTCCATTAATTTTTCTCGTTTTTCATTCAGTAAACAAAACATTTTGCTTTATTTGTCAACTGTCAAGTTAAAAAACGTATGTGAGAAAAGGGAAATTTAAAATTTCCCTTTGTGCTGGATAGTGTTCTTGATAATTATCGGGGACAAGACTTTTGTATGGAAGCTGTTCTGTTCTGTGCTGGAACAGATTAAAAAAACACCCCTAAAGTATTTTTTGGCTGAAAAGTGATTTTTGGAAACTTTGACCTTGAATAACTTCAAAAGGGTTAAGTTTTCGAAAAAATGACGAGAGCTTTTTGTAGGCAATAACGCTTTGTATTGACTAATCAAAATTTTTTTTCGAAAAAACCAGTTTTTGAGTGATTTTTATGCCAAAAAGGAGATATCTCCGGCGTCCATGTTTTTTTTGTGATTCCGAAATTGCTTTCTTATAGCCTCGGCACACGCACGCATTTATGACGAAAATTCATCATTAATTAGGAATATGAACCTCATCAATTAGGAAAACCGATTATGCAAATTTTAGTTAATCTAGTACGAAATCTCAAAAGAGAGCCATCTGTCGAACGATAGATCATGTTAAAAAGCCCGCTTTTAGGCGTTTTTCCAGAGTCAGCTAATTTTTATTTTACGTGAAAATTAATAAAAAATATTACTTTTTTCCATATTAAAAAATTAAATATTTCTTGTTTCCCTTCGATTGGGGCAACAACGTACCAAAGATATATTTTTTTTTATTTTTCGTTCTTTGACATTTTTCACTACACCACAACTGTCATAATATAATGAGGTATTTTGACGTGTGTCACCACTCAAGAGCGTTCGTCATAAATTAGGAATATTCGTCATATTTTGATTTCCGTGTGGGTGTGCTCCAATTTTCAGCCATTTTGGAATTTTGTCTCCTTAAAATGCTAATTTCCCCGGACTAACGCTATCTCAGATCATTTGAAAGCCCTCGGAATGATCAAAAAGCAAGGAAATAGAGTGCCATATACGAGTTGAAGCCGAGAGACGACGAGCGTTTTTTTCACGTGCGAACAGCTGCTCTGATGGGAAAGAAGAAAACGTTTTTAGCGTCGTATCGCAACTGGCTATGAAAGGTGAGTTAGTTACGACAATTGAAAGCGAAAAAAATCTTGGGGATGACTCGACCATGCATCGACATCGACGGCCCAGCCAGTGGCGGACTAAGGCCGTCAGAGGCCCGGGGCGGCAAAGATGAATGAGGCCCTCAGTCTAAGAAGTCGATGTAAATTTAGAAGCCTTTTATCCAGTTGCCATTTGTATGGACAAGTGTGTGAATATGTTTATTTCCCAGTAGGAAAGCATTTAATTACCCATCGATTCCGAAAGTCGTACTAAAGCCAAGTGTCCACTATAGAGTTTTTTTCGGTAGAGTGTAGAGCGTAGAGTGTGAAGCTCTACCTGTAGTATGTACACTACAGCGCTTCTCTACCACTCCACCGCCCGTAGAGTTGCTCTAGAGAAATTTTGAGTAGAGATCTACCACGAGCTCTACAGACTGAATACACTGAAGATGCGTTTTTCTCTACTGTAGAGTCGTATGGTAGAGCGCGCAACTGCGGCCATCAACTTTTGCATGTCATTTCATTTCTCAGTTATTCAGAGATGCGTTCGTACATATATTGTGTAAAAAATTTAAAGGAAATTAATAGAAATCAAAAAAATAATAAAATGAGTTTTCCCCAAAAGAAGGGAAAAGAAGGAAAGGAAATGTTGGGAGCGAGATAGGATTGCGGATAGAAAACAAAACGCTGGAATGTATCGTGAATTATGGAATGAGCTCACGGAAGAAGATAGATCTTCATACCAGAATTTTCTGTATATGTCGTATTCGAATTTCGCTGTTATTTAACACCCTGAAACTGTGAAACTGTGTTTGGGGCACTGCGAGCGAAGCGAGCAAAACATTTTTTTGGCAATAAAAATCATTTGAATTCTTTATTTGCATTTTTACTTCAATGAATGGGTCATACAAATCAGCATATGGGTCATATCAGATGAAATCGCAGAACACTAAATATTACATAGGGCCCATTTTCCATAATTCTGTCGCGGGTCTTTATGGCAGAAAATTTTTTTTGGAGACTCCGGGGCCCCTCGCTGAATTTTTGCACAGGGTCCCCAATTGTCTGGCCGCGGCACTGCGCCGATGCACAACAATTCGAAGCGCAGTCGAAACGCAAATAAGAATGAATACTGTAGAGAGAAAAACTCTATCAAACATGCTTGTTAGAGCGTAGAGCAGATGTAGAGCTCTACCAAACACAAAAAAATTGCGTATACACTATAGAGTTTTCTAGTAGAGCGCGTAGAGTAGGTGTAGAGAGCATGTGTAGAGCTCTAGAGGGTGTATACACTTCTCTACGCATCTCTACGCGAGAGTTTTCTTTAGCTCTACCCAAAAAACTCTATAGTGGACACTAGGCTTAAGTTTACAAAAACTCCTCTTGCATGATGCAACCGAGATGAAAATGGTCAAGAAGTATTGAAGTACATATACGCGATGTACAGGGTAACGATTCAGTAAAGACCCATTTTAATAATTACATGCTGCACTTATTTGTGTCTACGGGAACATTGTACGGGACCTCCGACTCCAAAGTCGGCTTAAGCACTGATCATATTTTAAAAGCCTTGTTTAGGATTTGATCAAGTGAACTTGTAGACATTTGGAGGCCCCCAGGAACCAGAGGCCCGGGGCGGACCGCCCCTTCCGCCCCACCCTTAGTCCGCCACTGGGCCAAGCCGAACATCCATGCATCGAAGAACATGTTGTGTATTTGGTGAGACCAGCGCGGCCTGGTATATTATGTACTGCTGCAACCGGGTGAAACCCTCAGTGCAGAACAGTATTGAAGAAAAAACGATCACAATTTAAGCAAAGGCACCAGAAAGTAATTTAGCAGCAATACAACGTTTGGCCCCATGGGAAGAAAATATAACCCAAATACATGAAGAAAAAATCAACCGAAATACACGGGAGGCCCAGAAAGCGATGCACCAAAAGCCTGAACCAAATATGACGTGCCGTACCGTAACCGTACGTACTCGTACGTACGAACATGAGTGTTCATAAGGCACCGACATAAATTGACTTAATAAATTTGCATATTATGTTACTTCGTTACGGTACGTACGGTTACGGTACGGCACGTCAGATTTGGTTCAGGCTAAAGCCTTAAAGAGAAGAAGTTGCAAATACCTTAAAATATTTATGGGAGAAGCTATGTCTTAGAAACTCTCTTATACAAACTCGCCGGCCTCAGTAGTTTAGAGGTTAAGTCGCCCGACCACCCAGTGGCGTAGCGAGGGGGGCAAGGGGGGGCATCATGCTACTCGCAAAGGGGCGCCAAATGGTCCGCAAAACAAAAATTGCTGGATAATTTTTATTCTTATTATAGTTGATTTCTGGAAAATATATTTTAAATTTAGTGCCAGTGTAATATAATAAATGTTAATTCGTAAATAAAAAGGAAAAAAAGGAACACAAATAGTTTAAATCAAACTGTAATAATATATTCATAATAGAAATGGCACGTCTTTTCTACTGGCAGGGCTGACTCGACCTGTGTCTGTCAGCACTTCCTTATGGAATCTACGCTGTGTGGTTATAGGCTAGTCGGCGGGAGAGAAAAAATGATAAAAAGTGAACTATTGGCCCATAGGCTAGATTATGGTTGGAATTGCTTCGTTTTAGGGTGTAGTTAAACACCCTAAGTTTGCCCACAATTTGGTTGACCGCATAACTTTTTAATTAACTTATTGTGAATAAAATAGGCACTTTTTTTATTGTTCTTTAAATAGCTCCGTTCCTGCTACCTTTTAGTATAACATATGCATTGGGAAAGCTTTTCGTTATGAAATTCTCTAAAAAATAAGCCCTGTTAGAGGTCGCTAGGTGCAAGGATGATCTTGCAAATAGCTTCCAAAGTTTTCAAAACACGTTATTTTCACTATTTGTTTACAGGAAAACAACTACACATAGAAGGCTGAAAAAACGTACAAAACGTTTTAAACGCACAAAAAATTTCAACAAGATCGGTTCATTGGTTTTTGTGTAATTAACGATTTAGTCTTTTTTAAACCTTAATTAACAACGCAGCCATTTTTTGTAAGATCAGTTTATAATTGGGAAATTCATTTAAAAAACATAAGAAACAATTGAAAATGAAATTCCGTTGGAATTTTTGAAAAATCGCAATTTTGAACGTTTTTATGAGCTTTTTAGGCGCGTATCTTTTTATACGCGACATAAATAAACAAATATAAAAAGGTATATGCATAAAAAACCTGATAAAATCGATCAAAATGGCGATTTTTCAAAAATTCCAACGGACTAGCCTATTACATAAATTATCTCCTTTCTTGATTTGTCTGATAAAATAATATGTTATAATAAATATTTGCAGTGTACAAAGTAGTGTGTCTGAGAAGTATCTATATTAAAAAAATAAATGATCCTTTAGTTGTTATTTTCCGGATACTTTTTTCCGTGAATTTACATATTCGTGACACTTGCGACAGGTTGGGGAAGTCCGCAACAAATTAGGGAAATACCCGAAATATTAACCTTTAAGTTATTTTGTGCGCGTATTTTCCAGTTTTGGGTCCTTCTCGACGTTAATCGGAGAGGGTATAAAAAAATGAAACAATGAAGTTTCTGGCAACATCAAAAACCATAATCTGTAAACCTTTCTGAGGTCAAAACAATTGATAAAAGGCGGTCCTCACATTTTGCACACTCAATTCGCTCCAGCTCCCAGTCTATAGCTATTAGTATTTTTTGGTAACGATTAACGCTGTTGTAGAATGTTTTTGAAAATAGCTAAAACTTCAAGTATCGATATATCAAAATCGAAGCGACATATCGAAAAAAGTTATTTTACATTTCCGTCTTATTTTGGGGTGTTTTATTGAAATTCATAATTAAAATATCGGTGGCACGGAAATCCTAGCTGCGATATAACGTTAAACCTTTGGGAAATACCTCAAAAAGTCAACTTCAAGTGTCAATATCTCGAAAACTAAGCGTGATATCGAAAAATGTTATTATATATTTTCGTCTTATTTTGCGGTGCTTCATCCAAATCCATCGTCAAAAAGCGGCCCACGGAAGCCGTAAAGGTCCCAATAAAAAAAGAGGGGGTAAAAAAATTGGACCCAAAAATGGACCGGGAACATCCGAATTATTCTTCATTGAGCTATTCTCAACTAACATCTGTCGACAAAATGCGATCCTCATACTTTGCACACTCAATTCCGCCCAGCGCCTGCACTATGGAATAAAAATGAAATTAAACTACATTTTTTGTCTCAAATTTAAAGCCTAGCTTGAGCCTATGATTTATTCATTTTAATTTATTTATTTATAAATTTGCGAGTATATTTTACTTATAATATTATATGGTTTCGAATGGGGGGCGCTAAAAAAGTATTGTGCCCGGGCGCGAGTTAAGCTCGCTACGCCACTGCGACTACCAATCCAGAGGAACGAGGTTCGAATCCACTTTGCGGCATCATTTTTCGCCTTCCAATTTTTACGACCTAAATTCTTCTTTTTCTCTTCATAAAAAATGTTCTGCCTTTTCTTTTCCCCTGCCATCGGTTCTAAGCATAATAAGCAAGAAATTCATCAAATGACCACCGAGGTCAGCGTTCTCTCACGGTAGTATTGGATGGGGAGTTGCTGGAATAAAACCTCTTGTTGGTGTTGTCAGTTCTTTCTTTCTTCTCTCTTCGATTACAGTTTGCTGTCTGACATTGCACTCAATAATAGGATCGTCGACAGTACAAATGGCATTACCTCTGCAAAATTACGGACCAATCACACTGTTGAACACAGCTTACAAAGTACTAACACATAACATGTTAAACAGACTCAAGTCTTGATAATCTATTCAAAAAGGATTTATAGGAACTAGATAGGCATAAGAACTCTCTTGTTTTATCGAAACGCCCACACAAATAAAATAGTAACCTGTAAGGTGTACGAAATTATGCAAAACAAGTAACGAACAACAGCATGAAATATTTTATTAACTTCAAGAGTTTGAAAGGGGAAATCAAGTTATATTCTGTCCAATTGATGCATAGAAACTGCTCGGTCAGTTAAATCGAACCCATCGAGACCTTTTTTTAACGAAATATTGTGGCTCAACTTGAACCGTATATATATCAAAAAACAAACGCAGACGTAATATATCATGAAGAAAACTACCAGGAAATATTCATCACTTAAAAAAGATTTCCATAAGTGAATAAACATAATTCAATCTGCATTTTTTTTGTTGTTGTGTGTATAGAAATAAAAAAAGGAAGCCAAAAACCCTTCCAGTTAACTGCACTCTATGCCCGTCATCTTTGCGATCCCTGCCATCCTTCTTCTATCCATAAAAAATTCATACGTATAACGTCCTGTGCTAATTTCTATTTTATTATTTGGGTGTATGGACGGAAAATAGACCCTTATAATCTCATAACTTATTCATTCGGTTTCCCGACAATTGGGCAAAGGATTCGAGAACCGAAAAAGGGGGAATCTGTCTATCAAGTAGGTAGAAGTACCAATTTACGGTATTATGCCGAAGGGGCCTTCACTGGGGGTAGCAGCGCATTAGCCTATTGCCATCACAACTACATCCACACGAGGCTAGAAAACAATCGATCGACGAAACTCTTTAATAATTCATAGCGCAATTCAGTGGAGTGGATTAACGAAACGGATGGAGCCACCGTCCTTGCCCCCTCCCGCCGTGCCACCATCACGTAGTCCATCTCCATAAATATTGTTGGTCCTATACTATATATTCGGGATGGCAGTGGCAGGGGGTCTATGCTATCGTAAGCATTTTTGTCCCTTCATCGCATGGCAATATTGTCGTAACTTAACTATAGAAGGCCTGTGGCTGTGTGGTAGTTTTCAGGAGTGATTTTTGATCAATGATTTACTTAAACTAGATTGCCCCCAAATGGAAGGTGAACGGGAGAGATATGTAAGCTCGGTAGCCATCCTCAACGACCCTGGAGGGGGGCGGGGGGGAGACGCTGGACTTTCTATTTTGGCTTTCTCCTTGTAAGCGGCATTCAACCTGTCACTTCCGTAAATTACCTTTTAATAGTGTGCACCGAAGCACACGTCAAGTCCTTGCGTCAGAAAATGATTTCTTATTAATTCTCCTGGGGGGGGGGGGAATTTTCGTAGTAAACAATTCTTTGATAAATTCAATCTTTAAACATTCAACAGAAATTATTCAAAGTATCGCTTACGTTCCGTCCTCGAAGACAATTTATTATTTCTCAGTAAAAATTAACTTCTCTTCGGTCCGAGAATTTATTGTTGATAATTAAGAAATTTGTAATAATAAAAAATATATATTGACACTTATGGTTGGTTGGATTCACACGAAAGAGACTTTTTGTCGCAGAGACTTCTATAGAGTTTTGTCTGTGAAATAAAGGAAAGTCGCTGGAAAAGTCCAAAGGTGACAGTCTTTACAGAAGCCACACTGAGAGTCGTACGGACAAAAGTTCTTGTTATGTGGGCCCACAATTAGCTCTTAAAGCCTAGTATGCTGTTGAAGCGAAATGAAAATTTCCTATCAAACTCTATGTAAAAAAAACGCACGCGAAAAGTACCACCGAAATTTTCGCTTCCGATTTCGTTTAGCAGTACGCTGTTCAAACGAAAAATCACAACTTTTTCGGGATAAAGGTAAATGTCTCTGCTTATGTGGAGACTTTTTTCGCACCGAAATAATGTTTTAATATTTATTTCGGGCCGAAATTTTGACAGTACTCAAGTGTGAAGTGAAAAAGTGACAAGTGTGATTTAAATAAAAGTAGATTGAAATGGAAATAGGATTTTTTTAAGATTTTGAAGCGGAAGTATTCAAATTAACAGTTTTTTAACGTAAACTCTCCATTCTATTCTCCAATTATTTTTCGTGTGTAGAGATATATATCCAAAACGTGAGTGAGAAAAAATCAATTCTCATTTGAAACGTCGTACGCGCTTTTGAAAAGCCCATATTGTGTGGACGTACAATGTACCTTTTGAAGCAGTGGCGGACTAAGCCCGTCAGAGGCCCGGGGCGGCAAAGCTGAATGAGGCCCTCAGTCTAAGAAGTTGATGTAATTTTAGAAGCGTTTTATTTGTATGCACAAGTGGGTGTACGTGCCAATACGACCACTATTCAAACTCGGAACTCATTTACTTATACGTCACAATAAAAACCAAAAGCACGTACTATTATGCCGGATCCACACGTTTGTCAAGGCTTCACAAATTCAAAAATTCAAAGCGTTCACAAACTCAAAACGTTTGCTTTGGTTTGGGGAGGATCCACACTCGACCGGATCGGCCACAAGCGTTGCCAAGCTTACACAAGCCAAGCCAAACGGCCAGGGCCGGATTGGCCTATAGCCCATTCGAGTAAATGCTCAAAGGGCCGGGCCGCCGGAGCGCCGGGGGTTGAGTGTTCAGGATTTTTTTGTGAAGAAACTTAAAGTTTCGTAATAATTGTGACTAGGCTCACGAAGATCAGCTCGAATTTGGCCTTTCCTCTTCTTCGCCTCTCTTCCTTGAGCTCGCCTTCGGCCGACCGCCCTCGCCGCCTGAGAGAAATATTTCTCAGAGCTGGCCCTAAATCGAGCGAAATGGTAGAGCAGAAATTAGCACGGTGCGCGCCGTGCGCCTATTGCACGGGCCGGTCCATAGGAAATATAAATTTTCGAGCAAATACTGCACAGTCCGTGCAACAATCGTACTGCGCCCGCCGTGCGCTATATCACGGTCTGTGCAGTACTTCCAGTCTATGCTAATTTCGCATGAACCTTGGACCGCCCCGTGCAATAGGGGCACGACGCGCACTGTGCTAATTTCTGCTCTACCTTTTCGATCGATTTAGGGCCAGCTCTGCAGCATGCTAATTTCTCCCAAGGTACATAAAATTAAAGGTATTATCTTGCACACAAGAGAATCCATCAATAGCAGCGTGGCACCACAATCCATTATATATAAAATTTGGACCGGTCACTACCGAAATACTCGGGCCGCTAAGGGCCCGTCCCTGTAAACGCCTTCTCCACAAGTTTGAATTTACGAACGCTTGCCAAGCATTGACAAACGTGTGGATTCGGCATTACATTTTAAGCTATAGTATAAGTGGTTTCGTAATGAAATTTGATATTTTTAAAAAGAATGGTTATGAACTTCTTCGACGAAAAATGTAGGCAAACGAGAGTAAATGATTTGCGCCTCATTCATTCAGGTTTCCCGCTTCAAAGTCGGGAATTCCCTGAAGCTACTGACAGAAACAGGCACAAACGCGGTGCGGACATTGGCCTCGCGGTATGTGGCGACTTTTCACTGACATGATGTTGCGGTGTCGGCGGCGCGCTCCGACTTTGAACACAACAACGAAATCAAAGTGACAAGTGGACGTGATAGGAAAAAAATTGAAAAACCTGAATGATTTACATATAATTTTTCTCTCCTACAGGGTTTGTCTTTGTTTTAGGTGCTAATTTACCCCAATTTGGAAAAATAAAGATTTTCATTAAATATAAAATTCAACAAATTTGCAACACACGACTCCAAACATATGCCCACCACCACCAAAACACGACTCAAAACACAAACATCTCTTGACATTACGCGGCGACAATGCGTAAAAAGTAGAAAGTAAAGCAACTTGCGCGGTGTGTGCGTAGCGTAAAACAGCATTTCGTTAGTGCGCATTTGAATACACTACTTCTATTCTCTCTGTCCATTGCCCGCAGCTTGAGTATTGGACGCGTTCAGCATAAAAGAATATTAGTACAGCGTAAAAAGTCTAGATAACTGTAGAATTCAGTAAAACTGGAACTACGCGAAAACTAAATAGACATTGAAAGATTAACAGTAAAAAGTAATTTTGATTTCAAAATTGTAAACCACCGGTACATGCTGTACTTATTTGTGTCTACGGGAACATTGAAAGGGACCTCTGACTCCAAAGTACCACTTAGGTAGGCCCTGAGCATATTTTAAAAGCCTTGTTTAGGATTTGATCAAGGGAACTTGTAGACATTTGGAGGCCCCCAGGAACCAGAGGCCCGGGGCGGACCGCCCCCTCCGCCCCACCCTTAGACCGCCACTGTTTTGAAGCACAGCTTGTAGTTTTGCCGCACGGCCTTTACCATGGACAAAGTCGTAAAAAAGTCGTAAAAAATTCATAAAACTCTATATGAAAAAAACAAAATAATTAAAAAATTAAAAAACACGACGCCGAATTAAACAATGAACTAAAAAGTCAAAAACAAGTTTTAAGTACTAATGTAAGACAGAAACAAGGTAGAAGATATTTTATTTATTTTGTTAAGTATCACACAACTATCGTATATGTATAATCTGTATTTTTGCAGTCGGGGTACAAAATGTTACGAGAATAAGTATAATTAAAACTGTACCCCGACTGAAAAAATACAGATTATACATATACGATAGTTGTGTGATACTTAACAAAATAAATAAAATATCTTCTACCTTGTTTCTGTCTTACATTAGTACTTAAAACTTGTTTTTGACTTTTTAGTTCATTGTTTAATTCGGCGTCGTGTTTTTTAATTTTTTAATTATTTTGTTTTTTATTTTATGATATTTTAGTGATTATAACTCGTAAACCAATGTAGTTTTTATTAAGTGATTTTATTTTACTTCTTATTATTATAGCACTTACAACTACTGAGATACAGTGTTAATGCAAAAGTAAAGTTATCAAAGTTTGATTTATTCTATCTAAATTTAGACACGCTGATAAATTAGGCAGAAATCGTCTCAATGAGACCTTTCATTTGATACCCATATTGACCCGATCAGAAGAAAAAAAAATAAATGGGATGTGACGTAAATTGGGTCTGACGGCCGCCATATTGTTTTTTTTTAAATTAACCGAGCCTATGTTACTCGGGCTCACCAAACGATTCTAACGGTACCCCAGCCATCTAAATCCGTTCAGGCGTTTAAAAGTTATGGTGGAACAAAGAAACATACAAACATACATACATGAATCCTGAAAATATTACACTCCTTTTTGGGGCAGTCGTGATATATAGCGTTTGTATAGGGAATTTTAATTTCGCCTCAACAGCATACTAGGCTTAACTATTAACTGTTCATTCATGGTGATCAGGTAATAAAAGACGTTTCGAGTAATTTAATTTTATTTAAGTTTAAAATTCGCATTTATTCAACACATATCTATTAAGTGTTATATATATATTTGAAATCGTCTCAATTTCACCTTTCGTTTGATACCCATATTGACCCAATCAGAAAAAAACAGGGTGACGTAAATTGCGTCTGACGGCCGCCATATTGTTTTTTTTAAAAATTCACCTAGCCTATGTTACTCAGACTCATTAAACGATTCTAACGGTACCCCAGCCATCTAAATCCGTTCAGGCGTTTAGAAGTTATGGTGGTACGAAACAAAGTACATAACCACACGAAACCTAAACACATTGCACAACTTTTTTTGGGGCAGTCGTGTAAAAAAAGGCAAAAGCGCGTATAACCCAAGTCCGCGTAGTGTGGTCCCACCATTAACCGACGCACAGTGGTTCCAAATGCCAAAAAGGTGGCCAAAAGTCCCTAAAATCGATCTTTGATTTTGGGGACTTTTTGGGTCTAGTTATGTAGGTTGGTACCTAAGCTATTAGAAACAGCGTTTTATAACGGTCAAACTTGCATGGGGGGCTCTCGGAAGCCATTGTTACGTGAGCGTGTGGCACACGAGGGCCTCGGCGCTGTATATAGTGAAGCGGGTTGTTTGTGTTAACAGTGACCTGGAATTGTTTGAAATGGCTTCTGTTAACGAAAGTAAGTACTTTTAAACGTTATTTCATATTGAAAATCAATTTTCTTAATTATTTTAGTAATGTACCATTCAAAACAAGTCAATGTTTAAGATTACATTACTCAAAAGTCCCACGACATCCCACTCTCTAACAAGTTTTGTCGCATTCTTGAGATATTTCTCTATAATTTGGAAATTTCAAAAGTTGCCGCACTGAATTTTTCTCCCCTCTAACATATTCTGGATCATAGAGACGCATGCCTTCTGTCGCCTCTATGGATAAAATTTCCACTATCACGCATGCTGCATCGTTGGATATGGTCTTGAATGCGCGCGAAGGACGCTTAAGCTGGAGACAGATACACGCGTACCTTGCACAGTGGTCTGAAATCCCCAAAACCTGGACAAAAGTACCAAAACGAAAGTTTATATTTAGGGACTCTTTTCACGTGGGTTAGGTACAGTGGCCCCCCTGGAGTATTTCAAGACCCTTGGCAAGAGGCAGATGTTCGAAATCTCTTTTGTATTCTATTTGGAAAGTGAGCGACGAACATGCTGCACGCAGCGCGTTCTCTCCGAGCAAAAACACGTGTTACGTTTTTGCGTGTAGATTGCAGTACGTTTACCCGTTTTCTTTTGTCTAAAATGGATTCTTGTCCAGAGAGTAAGTACAATTATACTGTGTTATTGAAATGAACATAAATAAATAATTGTATTGTTTATTTAGGATCAATTATGTAGTAAATTGTGATGATTTGAATAACGATTCGGCTTATAAATTGATGGCTAAGTAGAAACTTCCACCGACTTCCACTAAGAAATACTCATGTAATTGTTTATTAATCATCTCTGCAAAACATATAAAAAAATCAGCTGCTCCTGCTTGCTCCATGTCATTCCATCCACGATATACTACATATTTGCTCAATGTATAGTTTTGAGCGTCCTATTCAGGGGCTATATATTAACATTTTTTTCATCTATATCATCTTATATTAATAAAAGAAAGATTCTGTATGTGTGCGCTGTAGCAGGGGCACCAGTCTCCCATGAAACCCTTCGAAGCCCGATTTTCGAAATTCAAAATGGCCGCTGAAAAATTACCGAAATGGCCAAACAAATATGAATTCGTAAATGGTGTTCCAATTTCAATGAAAGTGGGTATCAAGGGATTTTTAATGTCGCTAATAACGAACTTGTGGTCAAAACTTATAAATTCAAAATGGCCGCGCCAATATGGCCGACGAATTTGCCAATTGTATTCCGATTCCAATGAAAATAGGTATCTGGGGTTTTTTTAAGGTAGAAAATAACGAATGTTTGGTCAGCACTTATAATATCAAAATTGCCTCGACAATATGGCGGACCAATTTTTAAAACATTTTCTTTTTTTGAAAATCAGATGACGGATTCTTACTCACCGACCCCGAAAACCCCCATATACCGATTTTCATCAAATTTGCTGAATTTTTCATAAAGTTGGTCGCCATATTGGATCCGCCATTTTGTTTTTTGAAAATCTGATAACGGATTCTTACTCAGCGACCCCGAAAACCCCCATATACCATTTTGCATCAAATTTGCTTAATTTTTCATAAAGTTGGTCGCCATATTGGATCCGCCATTTTGTTTTTTGATAATCTGATAACAGATACTTACTCAGCGACCCCGAAAACCCCCATATACCGATTTTCATCAAATTTGCTTAATTTTTCATAAAGTTGGTAACCATATTGGATCGGCCATTTTGCTTTTTGAAAATCTGATAATGGATTCTTACTCAGCAACCCACATATACCGATTTTCAAAAAATATAATTTTTCTAACGGTAGTAAATTAATTTTGTCCAGATTTTGGGGATTTCAGACCACTGTGCGTTGGTGCGTGCGTTGATTGATATAATATAAGGGCGTAGATTCAAATGCAAACTGACATATTGCAACGTAAATGGAACGCACGCAACGCAAAACTTGGTCTACTTCCTACTTTTCCGCATTGCCGCATTCGCCATAGTTTCAAATACACAAACACAAGCACCCACAACAGACGTGCACTCGTCGCTTAGATTTTTTGGTTATTTGTAACAGACTAGACGGAACCCAAGCACGCAACTGTCCGTCAGAGAAAATTCGACGCATACACCGCAGGCACTGCACGCACTCACGTATCTGTTTCCAACATTAGTCTGTATGCGGCCCCATTTTCTGCTGTTAGCTTTCTCGTTCAACGCCGCTTTCCACACTGGCACTGCGTAAAGCTAGACTGAGCTAACCACCGTCGCCATCAGGAGGCGACGGTTTGGTTTGGGCCCCCACGTTCGGTAGCATTCTTGGAAATTAAGCCTCTGGTCGATCATCACTCCCAGGTACCTTAAAGCGGGCTGTGAGTAAATCATGTGTTCCTATAGCTTGATTCTTACGGATACTTGTTTTCCCAGGTTACTGATCAGCACAGTTACAGTTTTGTATTCAGCAAACGGCATACCAGGCCACGCTTTAATATCTCAGCTAGCTTCGTTCGAGCATTAAGCCCGGACGCACATATCCGCACCGCGTCCGCACCGCATTACGTCCGTACGTTGGACGACACACGGAGAGAAATTAAACAAGTAAAGGAGTATCCACACACATCAGGGACGTGCCCGGGACGTTCGATTTTTGCTCCGGCCGGGACACGGACATGTGTGAACGAGTTCGTAAAAAATGTACGCACCGATATTTTTTGAACCTCTGACGGAACACTAATATGTGTGGATACTCCTTTACTCGTTCACAAATGTCCGTGTCCGGGCAGGCGCTCGTTCATGCATGGCAGAACACGGCCCTGTGACGTCCCGGGCACGGCCCTGATGTGTGTGGATACTCCTTAAGTTTTGACGCGTTACGGACACGGAGGCGCGGAAAAGTGGGGACCGACTGATAAAATTTTACTTGTTTACTTTCTCTCCGTATGTTGTCCAACACACGGCCGTCATGCGGTGCGGATATGTGTGTCCCGGGATTAATTCGATCTCATGGAGTAGACACCACATGTTGTTCTGTACACCGTCGGCCCATTTTCCAATTAACAATGAAGTGAGCTACTTTCCTTCCATTTTAGAAAAGGTTGTTACCAAATAACAATTTCGGAGGGGGGGGGGGGTGTGTTTGTCTGACTACCCACCCGTACCCTACACGATCCGCGCCGGCACTGTCAACGGAGCTATCTAAAAAATTAAGTTTGTCACTGCCAAGACGGAGTGAAGCGCTATAATTAAATTAAGACGAAATACTACAAAACTACCCTTTACACTTAATTCTATCGTACGTGAACTTTTCCACAACATTGTATACCGCAACCGATAATTTTTAAATGGAGTCTTGTTTTGTGCAATTTTCTTAAGGTGCATAACAAACAACACAAGAAAAATGCATCGAAAGGAACTGCTGTGCTGTAGCGTAGCTACTTTGTCTCCTTTTTCTCACGGTATACAATTCATGTGTACCCCCCCCCCCCAACACCCTTCTCCAATATTCTGCAGAGTTGCAGAAATTGGATGACCTAGAAAACGAAACTTGTGCATTTATCTCGCAAGCATACTCGGAGTATGGCGCGTGCGGCAATATATACGAAGTTTTAGAATTAAGGATAAATAGAAGGGAAGATGAAAAAGGATCACACTCTCTGTATTCTCTGGCATCTTTTGTTGTGTGCGACAAAAGCTAATAATAATCCTTAATAATAGGGGTTGCACATCAACAATATAATGATAATACGCAAGGAGAGCCATTTTTATGATAATGTTAAGTTATGAGAATATATTTCAAAATCCTTATTGCTAACCGCAGCAAACCCTGGGTCTTGCTTGGGGGGGGGCTACTACTATACGATTTCAAACTATTCCACATAAGTAGCACAAAATCTGAGCATAATTCATGTTATGTTATTTGAGCCTTGAGACAGCAGAATCCCTCGGGCGTTGCCAAGGATTGACACTTTTGGGTCAGTGTAAATGGGGCCTCGTTTACCCTTCGTTGTCGTCGTCTTCTTCTTTACCCTTATACTCTCCTCAATCCTGCACTGCTGCTACTACTACTACTACTACTTACCAACAATATTGCTGTCCCAATGGCTTTTTTACTATCCATGGTGTTTACCCACATTTCCTGAGAATCATGGTTTATGCTGGAAGGAAAAAAAAAACGGAAAATATTACTTTTAGTTCTTGGCTTTCCAAAAAAGAAAATAAAAAAAAATAAAAAAAAAAATAAAAAAAAAATAAAAAAAAAAATAAATCATTACAATACAAAAAAATGGATTACTTCTTGGACTTTTTTGAGAAATTGGGGAGCAGATGAGATGTGTGTGTGTTATTCCAATTGGGGATATGACACAGTTTCGGCAAGATAAGGAGACCTGCCCTGGTTATGATTGTATGGAAATTTAATATAGCAAATGGGATTGGAGGGCTTGGCAAACACACAAGCTCCAATCACTTTTTTTTCATATTGAATAAATGGGAATTTCCGGGTTGTGGCGTTACATTATTCAGCGGTTCTCGGTAGTGTCTTCAAAGGGGTTGTAGTATATTAATGAGAATTACAAGATAATAATAGAGAGAGAGAGAACTAGAGAACTAAGCTTAGCAATCACCCTTTGTAGTAGCAGTTCGTCATATCGTATCTAATCGTCAAGGTGCAATATCTCGTATTTACTTTAGTTTGAAGTAGGTATGGTGACGATTTGGCCTGAAACCGGGTTTTATCGACGATTTGGCCGGGATACTTTAGCCCTGCAACCAAATACGTTTGGAGGGTAACCCCCGGGACACAATGAGGCCGACAACGACAATTCTCATATAAATTGTTGTTGTTTTCCCATAGAAGTTGACGTTGTCGGCCTCATTGTGTTTTGGGGGGGTTAATCGGAGTGCCGTCATGTCAGGGCTAAGCGTGATTGTTCTAGGTATCAGGGAGCGGTAAAGTATACTAGGTGGAAGATATAGAAGATATAATAGGTTAATAGGAGTCATGGTGAGAGATTAAGGGATGAGGAGATTCTGCATTTGAACTCTTGAGGGATTCGTGTTATGACTCTGAGTGAGTAGAACGCTATTTCTGTGTTCCGTGTCGAAACCGTTTGGTAAATGTATAGTATAACTGCCACCACCTCCGATTTTTTTGACCAACGAAATTATGCAACTTTGAAATTGCATAACTCAGAAACGGTGCGTCAGCGGCAATTAATTTTTTTTTTCAAAAATGAATTCTACGCATCAAAATACATAAAATTTGAAAATTTAAAAAAAATCGGAGGTGGGGGCAGTTATACTATACATTTACCAATCGTTTTTATCATACGAAAATTCCGTCAAAAGATATTTTTCATATCGTCTAATATATTCACATATTGCTCACTACACTGCAAACCCCAGAATATTTTTTCGTGTGAATTTAACACACTACACACTTCATAAGCTAAATGTGCTAAAATAAATCGTTTTAGGAATAAACCGTGTTAAAATAATACGGATAAAAAGACATACGTGTAAAAATCACAGACGTTCAGCGTATAATATTTTTTTCACGCTAAAGAAATTGTAACGTTTTATCGTTTTACGTCTTAAACCTTAAACGTGTGAAAATCACACACTATATGTCATTTCACACACTTCACTATATTAACACGCATGAGAGGATGACTTAAAGTAAATTTAGACAGTTGTAATTCTTTATTTAAATGCTCAATGACCAGAGAGCTTCACGACCTCTCTTTACAGTCAGTCAGTAACCCCGGGTCTC
The DNA here is from genome assembly GCA_963855945.1 of Thereva nobilitata. Taxonomy (NCBI): domain Eukaryota; kingdom Metazoa; phylum Arthropoda; class Insecta; order Diptera; family Therevidae; genus Thereva; species Thereva nobilitata. Next base: position 96,929,149 of record OY979698.1, read on the forward strand.
CACTGGAAATAAAGTATTGCATGCAATTTCGAATTGCAATGAAATTGCTCGTCGAGATACCCATATTGCAATTGCATGCAATATTTCAGAGATAATATGGGCATCTCGACGAGCAATTTCATTGCAATTCGAAATTTCATGCAATACTTTATTTCCAGTGGAGACCCGGGGTAAGAGAAGGGCATCGAGACAAGTCGTTGCAGTTTATATCAAGAATTTTAAGCTTATGGTGACGACTTTTCTAAGTTTACTCCCCGTAAAACGACTCTAAGAAAGCTTCACTCAAAAGCTTCCAAGCAATACATATTTGGTGTGTTTTAAACACATGCATTAAGAGTGTTAAATTTACACACTTTTCGAGTAGTAAAAATTAACACATTTTAAACGGGTAAAAAGTGACTACATGATTTTACACGCGACATGCGTTTTAAAATCACACACTTGGGTTTGCAGTGTATGTCTGATAAATCGAAAACTGTATTCGGAAAAATGCCAAATAAAAAACAATTGCTTTTTATTTGGCTTAAGTCACGTATAATCTTTCCCTTCCGAAACTTTCCAAGACGACAATTTTGAAGCATTTCTAGCAGCTCTCGAATCCCGGTTCTCCAAGAAAATTGATGAACTTTTCACTGCCTTCAATAATACCGAGAAACGTATTAATGACTTTTGCGATTCCACCAAAACACTCCATGATCACTTCAATTCCATCAAACTTCACCTAACGGAGGGGTTAAAGTCCATTTCGGATGAAAACAAAAAACAGCTGTCATCATAAACAGTAACATCGAGGCTCTGCAGGCGAAGGTCGCTGTTTTAGAAAACAAAGCAGCATCGACAGATCACACTGACTACCTTCAGATTATCAACTCCCAACCAGCTGATAATGCACTTCAAATGGATGATATGCAGCGGAATCAGAGGCTAAGTGATATCATCATTCGGGGAATTCCTATGAAGCCTGATGAGTCTCTACTAAAAATTGTTGCAGACTTGGCATCGAAGGTCAATCACCAACTTTCCACCTATGCTGACGCCTTTCGGCTGCGATCGCAATCTGGCAACAGAGTGGACCTATAATTGTAAAATTTTCTGGGCAGCGAGAAGCAAAGGCGTTCATGGTCGCCTTAACACTGCGTCTACACATTCCATATTTTTCGCCATCGACTTTGCTATATTTTATGGCTTGAGCTGTCAAATGTTATGGTGGTGGCAATTCATGGCATGAATTTTCATGGAAAAAATGGCAAATTTTCACAAATGTTATCGAGACAAAAATATTTTCAGAATTATAAACATGCGTACATGTATTTACACCGAATCAAACTAAATTTTAAACTTTCCGCCATAGTTGTGTGAACAAACGTCAAATTATGGCCAAATTCATGGCAGATTTGATGGCCGGCCATAATGGCTTTCCATCGAGTTTGCCATAAGATCTGCCATCAAATATGGACAACTTTCAGGGTCTACACGGTCCATGCCATATGGAAATGGCCATGGCCATGGCTAGTGTAGACGCTGTGTAAAGGATAGAAAGAAAATGAAATTTCCGCTTTGTGAGCTGAATGGTCTCACGGCCGATTCTCCTGTCTACGTGAATGAAAGCCTTTCGCCTATTAACAACATTTTATTACGAGAGGCTTTAAAACTGCGAAGACTCGGACAGCTACAGTCTGTCTCCACCAGGGATGGCCTTGTCCGAATAAAATGGAAAAGGAGGACAGCTTTGCTGTTGTGCGAGACATTTCTCAATTACGATGTCCATCTATCGAGACACTGGATCCATGCAGTGCCAATGAGCTTTATGGCGCCGGTTATCACCTTATCTCGTCAGGATAAAGCGGGTTTTAAGGCCCGGTCCCGATATTCAAGCTGAGGAAGAATGTAGGACTTGCAAGTTTCGGTGAGTTAGAAGAGCTTAAGATTGGGTCGTTGGGCCATTCTATGAAAATTCGACAAAAAAAAGAAAAGCGCCAAAATATATCTCCCCCCGTTTTTGTGGACTCCGAGCACGGTGGTGGTGCATAAATTATTAACTTCCCAGTAGGAAGTTATTGTAATCGGTCCGAAAATCGGATTCGAAATTTTCAATGTATTTACACGTCCCAATGTATTTCAAGGTCCCAATAGCATTTTAAGCAAAAAATTGAGAAGAAATATGTGTGTGTGTGTGTGCGTACGTATGTGGTCATTTTTTCCTGCACGATTTCGCGCGAACCGAAAAAGATATCGACTTCGTTCAGGTGCCGTTCGAAGCGTGTTCAAAGAAATATAATCTGAAAAGATTTTCATAAAAATCGGTCGAACCGTTTTTTTATTTGAACGACGTAAGTGATTTTTGTACCAACACGATTTCGCGCGAACCAAAAAAGATACTGACTTCGTTTCTGTGCCGTTCAAAGCTTGTTAAAGGAAATATGATCCGAAAAGATTTTCATAAATATCGGTCGTCGTTTTTTTGTTTGAACGAAGTTCGTGATTTTTGTACCTGCCCAATAACGCGCGAACCAAATATGATACCGACTTCATTGAGGTGAAGAGACTTCGGCAAGTGTGCCAAGTAACTTAAATTAATTAGTTTTGCTACTGTCTAATATAGTCGTTGGAATGAAACTCGTTCCAAATGAGGTTAACTTTTATGGATTCAGCCGAGCAATAGCTTCCTACGAAATTTTCAATCATTTGTCCATTTTCTGCCATACATCTGCCCACACACACTTAACGAATAGGTGATTTATCGTGACTAAGTATTTTGAAACGTAACGTCCGCATGAGTTGTTAAAGAATTAGCAGAGTGGTCATTATTTTGGTAGATCGTAGCTCCAATAGCTGCAACTTAAGGTCCCTTAAATTTAGCAATATACTTGTTAAATAAGTTTTGGAATAGCAACATATTCTTCATTTTTCATCCAAGTGTCAGTGTTAAAAGTAATACATTAATTTTGTTTACAACTTCGTCATCCTAATCTTTTAAATACGCACATATCATTTGCCAACCTAGCGAAAGTATTGATAAACAAATGTGACAAATGTTAGATATTATTGTATATATTGACTATTGTTTATTTATTATTAAAATATCCATTGATAATATTCCACATTCATAATACTGGGAAGTTGATCTTGTGGACCGAAAGGGTCAAAACCACATCTCAACTAGTTTTAAACCCCTCCAGAAGATTGTTGGGCATTTCAGGGATTGGAGGGGTTTAAAAAATGTATCCACCACCGTGCTCAGCTGATATTAGAAAAAAAATCCACCATTTTGGGGGAGAGTATTGACCGGTGGAGGAGTTTGTGGGGGTCGGAAGCGATATCCAACACCACCACCATGCTCAGTACCCTCGAAAACGGGGGAAAGTGTTTTTTTTACAGCGAAACCGTGTAAAGCGCGTTTAACCCCTCTTGGGGGTGGTTTTTAGCCGTTTTGGGGATTGCGCAAACCCAAAGAGAAATTCTAACAACGCCATCGTGTTCAGCATCCTCGAAAACGGGTGGGGGGTACTCTTGTTCCGGCTCAAAATATTTACATTACCATGTTTATAAGCGGAGTTTCCCTCCGGATGGAAGTTTCGATCCGGAGTGAAACACCGCTTATAAACGTGGAGTGAAAATCCAGAAATTGGACTTTCGCTCCCCAAGAAAAAGCCGGAGTGAAACTTCGCTCCTGGTTTATGGTATGCTTATAAACGCTGACTGGGAGTGAGATGACCGGAGCATAATTTTTAATTTTTTTCAGAAGGAAAAATACTTAATGAAGAAGCAGTTGGGTGCTTTATTTTGCTACATAAGTTTTTTTTCTTTACTTATAGATTTTTTTAAACCCACTAAATTAAATATTGGGTTTATATTTGTGTTTGTTGTCATTTTAAATTTGAGCTCGGAGCTGTATCTGAAACCAGAAAGTATTTTGGATTTTAGCTCCCATTACTCATAAACGAATCGGGAGTTTCACTTCGGATTGAAGACACGGGAGTGAAACTCCGCTTATAAACGTAGTACATGTTCGTCCGATTCACACACGTTTGACAGGGTATGCTTTAAAATATGCTGCTTCCCAAGCGGTCTGCGATCCCAGCATTAGACTCAGGTAACTTATCTTTAGTGTTGCCAGTCAAAACATATAAAAATTTGGAGAAAATCCCTCGTTGGTTTTTTGAGATCCCCAAGGAAAAAAGATACTTAAGATGTCCTTTGAATCCTTTTTTAGTCGAATGGCCTTTTTGGCATTTTTATTTAATAGCTTGAAGGATTTTCTTCAAAATGATGTATATATAAAATATTGCACCTACGTAATACTAGTCACTAGTACTCCAAATGTACGAAATATGAAGGAAATCGGAGAAGGTAGTGTCCAAGCCGTTGGTCGAATTTTTATGGAATGGCCCGTTTACAAAAATTATCGAACCTTGAGGAACATCCGCAGAGATTTGTGTGAATGTTAGATTCGTAACTATACAATACTACCCTGCTAGAAAGGAAGCAGGAAGCTCTCAATACAGTTCCATCTAGTCTTTCACATAAAAACAAAAAAACCTCGTTTTCCACTAAACCTCCAAAAAAATACCCTCAAACTCCAACTGTAGTAAGTTACTTATCAACATTGATCCCCGAAATTCAGTCAAAGCGCTAGTAAAGTCACACATTTGCTCGCAGACACCGCTTACAAGCTAATTAATACTCAGAATAATCCATTATAACTAATCGCATCCTGGAGAATGTCCAATCCTTTCTGAATGATTATTGAAATATAATCAGATGGAAATATCCGAGGAATGCATGCTCGAAACTACTTCTTACGTATGTTGTTTTTATATGTATGTATGGCAATGAATTCTTACATCTTGCCCAGCCCTTAATCCCCTTGTCCTTTTAGATAACCAAAATGTCCTCTTGGGACAAATCAACCCATTAAATCAAGCAGGCCTATTGCCGACATCTTTAATTAGATCTCATTTACGTAATCTGCCTTCTCTCTTCCACGCTTGAAGCCCTTTGAAGCCCTTCGAACAGTGATATATGCCCAACAACATTGTCAAAGGCAAAAGGGGCGCAGACCGGTTGTTCTCTTCGCATGGCCCCTGGCCTCTATTGCCCATTCAACCAAGTGTTGTCGCCTGTGAAATGACCTGTCGTCATGAGACAAAGATGGTATCGTCACATTTGGTGGGCAATAAAGTGGCATTTCGATACAAATTAATCTTTAAGGGCTAATGCATAATAATTTACAGCACTGGCGATACAATCTGGCTTAAGCGGCCGTCAAAAAGGTTTGGCATAGACTTTTATTAGTGTTCGAGAAGTATTTGGCACTATTCACCGTTTTATACCGAAGCGTTTCGTGAATTGTCGTCCTTTAATAGTTTCTGTTTATTTTTAGGTCAGGATTTATGCTACTTAGATCAGGACTTGCTGTTCGATCTAAATTTTATGCAAATTTATTCATGTCCAATAGATATTATGGGCGATTAGTAATTAAAACCATCACCAGGCTGAGCTATCGTCGACCAACTCTCTTGTAAGTAGAATTATTCGATGCGGGATTCCCGAAGACAAAGTCAGGCAATGAGAGCACGCCAATTAGAAGTTTGACTCTTGCTGGAGTTGGGAAGACAGCGGACGTCATCGTTTTACCATCAGACTGGGTAGAGGGACATGTCAGTCTATATTTGAGCTTGAGACGGGTCAACCCCTTCAAGTTCCATGCACGAAGAACGTCGATTTGTAATTGCTTTGAATTGAGGCCAAAATTGAGGTTACTGGAAGGTGAGCATGCCTTAAGGCAGCCAAATTTGTGCGTTTTTTTTAATAGTGGCCTTCGGTGTTTTGATTTACAATACTGAAAGTTTCTTTTTTAATAGTTTCTCTTTTTGCTATCTGAAAGCGATTTTTTCTTCTAAATACATTCCGCCATAAAAGTTTGACCTCAGGTAGAAAAATTTGAAGCAGGTAAGGTGTTGTGTGGTGACCGCAATGTAATTGGTTCTATTGAATTGCGGGTAGAATTTAAAGGATATTTGTGGTTTGTTTATTAGTATTTATTAATAGTTCGAGATTGTAGGGAATCTATATATATAAAAATGCATGTGTGTATGTATGATCGCTATAGGCACCTACACCGTGCAACCGATCTTAATGAAATTTTAACCATGTGCTATTTACATTCAAACTTAGAACATAGGCTATTTTATTACTTTCTAAAGCCACTCCTAGATGGCACTGTCATGGAGAGCTTCGTTGAAAATCATCGCAGAGCTTTGAATTTTTGCATGAAGTTCCGTGGAGGTCTCCTATGGCCATTCATACACGAGGGATCATGGTTGTGCAACCAAAAGCTTTGCTGCAAGTTTTCTGAAAATACACGGGGCAACAGCGATGGAAGCAGCTTTTGTGTTGCTACGTGATATTTGTTCGTATTAGTGACATGTCAAATTTTTTATTAAAAACAAAATGGAGGTTTTTTCGCTATTATGAAATAATTTATTTAAAAAAATTCACTCACTCCCTTTGAATTCTCAATAATTAAAAGTTTTGTTTTATTATATACAAATTTTGACAAAATTTTACTGTTTGAAAGTTTTTTTTCATCGCCAAAGCGTTGATTTTATATTGGTGTGAGTGCATGCTTTCCGTGTTCGCAAGCCAAAGGCAGGAGCACAAAAGTCTCCACCGGAGCACGAAACTCTCCACTTATTGCATCTCCGCACGCCTCCCTTGCCCGAAAAAAGCTTTTGCTCCGGAACCATGGTCCCTCGTGTATGAATGGCCTATGATACACCTCGAAGCCCGATTTTCGAAATTCAAAATGGCCGCCGAAATATGACCGAAATTCAAAATTGCCGCAGAAATATGGTTGAATTTGCCAATTTTATTCCGATTCCAATAAAAGTATAACGAATTTGTGATCAAAACTTATAAATTCAAAATGGCCGACGAATTTGCTAATTGTGTTCCGATTCCAATTAAAATCTGTATCTGAGGTTTTTTAAGGTAGCAAATAACGACTTTATGATCAAAATTTAAATTCAAAATGGCCGCACCAATATGGCCGGCGAGTTTGCGAATTGTATTCCGATTCCAATTAAAATCGGTATATGGGAGTTTTTAAGGTAGTAAATGTATGAAAATTCATATCTCGAAAAATGCCATGTCAATGGATGGTTTTTATTGTCTCGATCAAAATGTCAGATCCCTAATAGTTTCACAATTTGTTATTTGGAATCAAAAATAACAAAAAATTGCATTTTTCAAACTCTCCTACTGTATATTAAAATTCATATCACCTGATTACTACTATTGGCTTTTGGGAGCAGCATAGGCGCACCGGGTCCCAGCTAGTAATTTATAAAGAACTTCTGTCGCAACAAAAGTTTGATCTGAAGAATTATTTACAGGGAGTTGAAGTCTTGGTTGTGCTGTGCCCAAAGTGATCCGATCACGGCACAATCAAGGAGTCTTCGCTCTAAGACCGACAGTACATGATTCTCTGGACAAATCATGCTCGAGGTATTCCTGCACTGCCGCGTGGACAGGTGAGGGGTTATCAAGGTGCCCTTGCCTGCACCTGGAACAAATCGGCGGATCTAGAGCGAACATACTCGATAAAACCCGCAATACCAAGGTGTAAATATAACAATCGTGAAGAGATGAAAGGTACTGTTTGAATGTACTACCAACGATGGACTCCGGGCACTACGAGACATCCAGTTTAATTTTCCATATCCAGTAAACACTCCTTTTCTCACCACAGAGTCATTATTTTTAATGTCAATACGTGCTCAACTGTGAAGAAGGTCCCTGGTTACAGGAATGTCCGAAGCACACATTGGGCCGGGTATATACAAGTGGTGGAAAGATCACTTCCCGAGGATGTTCCCACCCGTTTTTGGAACGCTGAAGATCTCGAAGAACAGGTGAGGAATCTCCGTAACCTCCTAAATAATGCATTGGAAGCAGCCTGTTCCATTAAGAAATGCAGGGGTAAAAGCAAACCGCCTTGGTGGAACAGCAAGCTAATTCTTCGGAGCCTACTCGCCTTTAGAAACATACTGTTACGACTATATCTTTGTTTCATCCATAGGTATGTATAGAAGCAGGAACTCATCAAAAATGCGACGGATAAGCGCCAAATCATATTTCGAAACGACGACACTCTTGCGTTTATTCTTCACTGAAAGACTGAAACCAAACACATCACCCATCTTGCCGAGATTTTTTCACCCAAAATTTTTGGTGCACAATATAAACTTCTGTCTATAGACTCAACTATTTCGTTCACTTTGATTCGTCCATCCCTAAAAATCAGGTTATGGATTTCAGAAGAAGTCACTTCAATAGATATAGTTGAACTTTTGACAGCAGTCAAGTGACATTTACTAAAAGCAAACCTTTTTCGATACTACTAGCGCCATCTCTTAAAATTTCTCTCGAACTATACAAGTTTTGAATTAAATCTTATGAAATTTGACCCCACGATGTCCTTGCAGTACTGCTCAGTTTTGTGATGGCCTCTATTGTGGTCTGTTTCTGTGAACTCTCCTCGTAAGCCAGCCCCATAAGTTCTCTATAATGCTGAGGGCTAAAGACATCGATGGTCATTCCAGTTCCACTATGCTTTTGGCCAGAACAACTCCCTAAGCACTCTAGCTGTGTGGATCGCTGCATGATCACCCAGTTGGGAAAAGAAGAACCCATTCCAGAAGAATTAATTCAGAATGCATTCCGAAGGAACCAATTGATTCCTTTTCTGATTCTGGAGAATGCAGAAGGGAATCGAATGTATTCCTAGTTCGTCGCTAAGCGTAAAAAAATTTCCAATCAATTCTAAGGAATCAATTCTGAACCGATTCTAAGGAAAGTAGAGAAGAATGAATTGGTTCCGTCCTATGACATCTCAATGCAAAAAGAATCGGTTCTCTACATGTCTTTGAATCTAAAGTGGAATCACTTCCAATGTACTTGTATCAAGGGCCGATGCCAGAAATTTGGTCCGGGGGGCCGTATGTTTTTCTCTCTGTTGCACGAACGTGGATTCCAGACATAGAGAAAGCATTCAAATTTCTGTGCGATAAAAGAGCTCCAATTTGCGTTTCCACTTTTCGCTTGGGATGTAAAAGGGCGTTAATATCAAAAAATTGGGTTGGGGTTCGCTGGTTTTGGTGATTAAAATGTGAAAAGTATAGATTTTCGCGAATTACGAATTTGAAAATTTTGAATTTGGAGTTGTGGGCATATTGGAAATTTTAAAAATTAGAGAAACGGGAAAATTTCGAAAATGCAAATATAGAAATTTGGAATATTCTGCGAATTTTTAATTCGAAATTGGAACTTTTCCGAACTTTTTGACATTAATAATTAGGTATGTTAAAAATTCAAAATTTACAATATTGTTACTCAGAACTTAATTTGGGGGGTCCCGGGCCCTATAGCTGGCTACGGCCCTGCTTGTATCAATTCTGAATCCATTCTGAATGCATTCTGCTCCCAACTGGGCACCATCACCACCTCTTTTCTCTCTGGTTCTCCGACCTCTTTTAACTGGTTCTGGTACTACTGTCTCGTCGGGGTCGCCTGAATGAATTTAAGCTCCACTAGTCCTCTAATAGGAATGGATCCTTCGTGGTGATGTCGACTCAAAAACCTCTTTTCCTTTCGTTTGGTTCAAATCACAATATTAGTGGTAAGCCCATAAGATTTTTCCAAAGAATTTGTTTTTTAGTTACTAGTTTTGTTAGTTCAAAATGAATTAATTCTCTAAGAACTTCAAAATGAATTAGTTCTCGAAGTATTTCAAAATGAATTAGTTCTCCAAGAACTTCAAAATGAATTAGTTCTCCAAGTAGTTCAAAATGAATTAGTTCTCCAAGAAATTGAAAATGAATTAGTTCTCGAAGTACTTCAAAATGAATTAGTTCTCCAAGTAGTTCAAAATGAATTAGTTCTCCTAGAAATTGAAAATGAATTAGTTCTCGAAGCACTTCAAACTGAAATAGTTCTCCAAGTAGTTCAAAATGAATTAGTTCTCCAAGAAATTGAAAATAAATTAGTTCTCGAAGTACTTCAAAATGAAATAGTTCTCCAAGAACTTCAAAATGAATTAATTCTCCAGTAAGTTCAAAATGAATTAGTTCTCGAAGTACTTCAAAATGAATTAGTTCTCCAAGTAGTTCAAAATGAATTAGTTCTCCAAGAAATTGAAAATGAATTAGTTCTCGTAGTACTTCAAAATGAATTAGTTCTCCAAGTAGTGCAAAATGAATTAGTTCTCCAAGAAATTCAAAATGAATTAGTTCTCGAAGCACTTCAAAATGAAATAGTTCTCCAAGAACTTCAAAATGAATTAATTCTCCAGTAAGTTCAAAATGAAATAGTTCTCCAAGAACTTCAAAATGAAATAGTTCTCCAAGAACTTCAGAAATGAATTAGTTCTCGGAGAACTTCAAAATGAACTAGTTCTCGAAGTATTTCGAAGTAATGCAGAGGGGGGCGATTGACTCCATCGTAGGACAACGCTGTACAAAAGTAGTGGGTTGTTTTCATATAAAAGGTATCCAACTGAGAACTACTATTCCCTCCCTAGAAAGTAGTTATTCTACTAGTCCTAGAACTAGTTAACTTTCCTACTGTGTATTGAAGGCGCTTTTCACTGTGTCTGGGCGTCATGGATGAATTGGTAGTTATTCGTAGAATTCTATTACTTTATCTCATTGTTGTGCCCCTGTCTCCCTGCTTTCGGCTTCTTCCCGTAGTTGTCTATGAAGTTATTGATTTCTTGGGGTCTTTTACCCTAATCCGCTTTTAGTCTTAAGTGAAGTGTTTTAAAACTAAACCGGTCTTTAACAATATTCTGCCTGATTCTTAGAACAATTAGTGAAAGGTGGTAAACAAATCATAAACAACCCTTAAAACTTACCCGGAATTCTACGAAACTTATAACATTGCGGTCTGTACACCGCTTCGCTGCTATAAACTGAGATTAAACTTTCGTCGCCCAGTGTACTTTCTCTCGTGTAATTTTATCTTCTACAAGCCAAACCGATTTTTTGCAGTTGTTCTCATTAGCTGTGTGCTAATTGGATTTCAGAACAAATTGTACAACCGAGTTTATGAAATGGAAGATAACCATCCCTTACAGATTATGCTGTACATACAAGCCTCCGATTAGCGCTAATAGATTATGGCAAGTCTCAATAATCACGCGATCAATTTCAGGCCTTGAGAAAATGCCGCAATTTCAATGTGTTCCGTTCCTCTCGGGCGGCATAATTCCCCGTTCGCTGCTGCTGTGTAATGAAACAGAAATTATTCATTCCGACCATTCCATAACACATTTGGGGCGGCAAGGCTGCCCGAAATTATATTTTTTTTTATTATGTACCACCGAAAAGTAACTCATGCCGGATTGAAGGTAATGAATTCGTCATAAGATGCTGCTGCTGCTGCTGCTGTGACACAAATCACCCCGAAAGCGGCCATCAATTCCGTTTCGGGGAATGACATCGCGGATTCTTTGCACGATTCCTTTTAATTGAAAAGTCTTTTCTAATATAGTGATGGATTACTGATGATGGATGACACTTTTCCGCTGATGACTCCTCAATTTCCAAACATTTTCTGTGCCACATTTCGCCAAAAGACGCTAAGATGCCAAAAACGGAGAGAGAGATTTCCCCTCCATTTGAGAGATAAGAAGCTTAAGTGTAGGTGATTTGTGGGAAAGCAAATGGGGATCGTAAGGTTCGTTAGCACTGAAGGTCTTACCAACTAATTGAATGACGATATTTATCTCGTTAACCTTCTGCTATTCCAAGATACATATATACATATATATACGCACACAGAATATGTGTGTTACGTGAGGGTTCATTATATTTTAGGGCCATGGATTTGGCTCTATCTCCGGGTAAAGCGTATGAGTTTATCGATGTTTTAACTAATAAATTTCATTGTTTATAGTGTCTATATGGAAATAAATTGATTGTCGAGTGAAAAGCTGCCGTTCTTAGGGTCTTCCTGGTTAATATATGTCTGGGGTAAAGGGCCTACACTGATCTAATTAAAGGACTGCAACTTTATGACAGAAAATTCCAAAGTGGGTTTTTATATATTATATGAGACTTGAGAGATATTGAGTTTTCTGTGTGATAAACTAAGCTTGGGAATCAGCCTTTGTACCACCCAGTTCGGCATGACGTCCGAGTCATGGTGCAAGGTGTAGTAGAGATTAGCGAGCGAGATTATCTTTCGGCGCCCTTTGGTCAACGCTTTCACATGACATAAATTATATTTCAGTTTATCTTCTGTATTAATATAGAATAAGAAATCTGTGATAATCTGCGAAACAATTGTCATTTTGTAATCGCATATGGTTATGTAACGGTTTATTAAATCAAGCCCAAGTATGAATTTTTAAATCGTTGTCTGTCTGTTTGTCCAGGCTAATATCGGAAACGGCTAATTACGACGGGACTTTCACGGGAAGATTCAGTAGTATTGGGTCTGTTTTGGGCTACTTTTCCACTTTTATCCGACTATCGGATCCGGCCATTGCATTAGACTATCGGCTCAGGCCGAAAACTTGATCCGATTATTATCGTAGAAAAGCGAATGGAAACTTTTTTTAACATTCCAATTGTAGACCTCAAAGCTCGGCAGTCACTAATCGGATTTTAAGGCCGCTAACCCGATTTCACTCGGATCGGACTAGTGAGTCTGGCCGAAAACTTGAACCGATAATCGAAGGAGAGTCTGATAGAGTGAACATTTTATCATTCTAATTGTAGGCCTCAAAGAGCTCTATCTAAATATCTAAGTTTGCCCAATAGTCCAGTAGAAATAGGGTTCCAACAACAAAAAAATTCGTTACAGCAATCTGACACCGGGATATTGTCGAACAAGCTCTTGTAAAAGAGGGAAAAATAAATCGAATAGACAGCTGCTATCCGGGGTGGAATAGGGGGAGTTTTTAGGGGTTGACAACAGTTTTTCGCGATTTCTGGCTAAACTGTGCATCCTATCGAAAAAAGTCAGAGGCACAAGTTGTAGGAAATAAAAAGATCTACAACTTTTGTGTGAACCGTTTTTACCCTAACCTCAAAATTTTTCGAAAAAATTGCGATCCTGGTTAGAGCTGAGAGCTGTCGCGCAAAAAAGAGTCCGCTGGAGGGCAACTGTTTCCGCCTTATGTCTCGTAAGCGTAAGAGCGTAAGAAGAAAGCAAAATTTGAGGCGAATAGAGACGCTAATAAATCGACATTGGGTTTGTTTTCTGTAACAGCCTGAGAAATGAGAAAACGCATTTCCCCCAGTATAACCATGGTGACACAGCGAGCGAAATAAATAGCGTTCCTTCTACGAAAACACAAATCCTAGTCAGTTGCTTGGAAGAAATGTATAAGTTCCAACCAGTCGGTTTTCGTACAGTGCCATCAGACAATTATTTTTAGTGCTGCACACGAGACGAGAATTGTCTCGAAATCATCTCATCTCGTCTCGATTTTCGAGACGAGATCGAGGCAAGACCTCCAGATTAAAAATCGATACGAGACCGAGACTACCATTCGAGATCTCGCGAGACATCTCGAGGTCTCGAAATCAAATCGTTATTTTGAAATCGTATCGACACCAACCATTTCAGTATCTTCACGCTGCGCTCTTTGACGAGCACAACATTCGGCACCAATATATGAGGAGCAGGCTGCAGAGAGAAGGCGAAGAGTGCGCATTCCATAAGCATTTAAATGCAGAGTCCATTCCAAAACAGAAGAGGTATTTTACTGTCATTTAATTTCATTTCAACGCATTTAAAATGAAATGCGTTGAAATGAAATGAAATGACTGTAAAATACCTTTTCTCTTTCGGAACGGACTCTACGTAAATGTAACACTACACAAATTAGAAATTAACTTTCGATTCATTGATCCCTTCTACCCCGCCCTGGTGCCACTGCAAAAGGTAGATTTACGTGTCTACGTCTGGGGATTGACTAGCATGGAAATATAAGAAATATTTGTATACAATTTCATTAATATGGCACATATTGATATTTCTCGAAATACAGAAGACTGAGCAATTTGTATTATTGACAGTGAAATTCGAGACTTTTAGAGACGAGACGAGACTTTTCGAGACGAGACGAGACTTTTCGAGACGAGACGAGATCGAGACGAGACCTGCAAACACCCATTTTTTCGAGACCGAGACGAGACTGGGGCAAATCTCGTCTCGTGTGCAACACTAATTATTTTCGGAGCTATGTTGGTTATGTCAGAAGATGTATAAGAGAAATAGAAGTCCAAGTTACATAGTGATGAGTCTATTTTCAACGAAGTCCTATTTTGGTTGAGAAATAAGAAACAGTTTATAAAGGTGTACTCCTTGATCTGCAATATCAGTAGCACGAGTTGGATGGTCTATGATTTGATGAAAATTCTGCTGTCATCGTTCATTTTCTTTTGAAATTCAATGGAAAGTCGCATGGGCTGAGCCAACTTTTCCAACCAACTGTGGACGTCAGAATGCTTTAGCTTATTGTTGTTTTTAATCTTAATTCTCCCTTCTGCTATTTCTCTCTCTTTTCTTCCAGCAAGAAGAAAACAACAACAACAAACACACAGATGTCAAAAAGTTGACTCGAAATTCCAGTGAAAGAGTTGGTTCACAAAATCTGCCCTCCCCTTCGAACTCTCTCATCTCACCCTCTTCTCCCAAAACGACGTTTTCAGTCGATTTTTGTTGGTTGGCTCTTGGCCCGTGTGAAATTGGCCATTATCGAAGTGCGAAGAAGAAGTTGCTAAACAAGAAAGTCCTAATGAAAAACTAAAGGTAGCTCCCCAGTGACGTAACATAAACACTAGGAGAATTTATCGATTAATGTTACCAGCTTACATGGAAAAGTCGTTTCAGCACAGAGTTCTGCAATAATTTATGAGTTGACTCATTTTCGCTCAATTTATGAGTGACATGAAAATTCTGATAGATCAGCCCCAGCCGACAATTTGGAGATGACAACTTGAACTTCCAATCTTGCTTTAAAGCCTTACTGACCACCACTAGGGTATCCATTTTTATACGCTTTATATTAGCTTGACCTGTATGTTGTATGTTTCATGTAAACAAATTTTGCAACTTGATTTTGACCCACTTCCAGGTAACGAATGAACTTGAAATTTTGCACACATGCTTAGTTCGTGTGACAATACAATCTGACCATTTTGTAAAAAAATCAAGATGGCAGTTCCAAGATGGCGACCGAAATTTGCAATTGTGCTCCCCGACCCCCGACATGGGTATCAAATGAAAGAGTATTACAAGTAGAATACAATTAGCTATGTAGCCTTATTCAAAATTCAAAATGGCGGCCAACAAAAATGGCGGACTACCCTTTTCTTTACAACCCACTCTATATGGGTATCAAATAAAAGGAAATGACACGTAGAATACTATTAGCTCTATGGCGTCATTCAAAATTCGAAATGGCCGCCAACACAAAATGGCGGACTACATTTTTCTTTACAACACCCTCGGTATGGGTATCAAATGAAAGGGTGTGACAATAAGTATACTATTAACTGTGTGGCCGGATTCCAAATTCAAAATGGCGGTCAACACAAAATGGCGGTTTATCTTTTTCTTTACAACGCCCTCGGTATGGGTATCAAAAGAAAGTGTACGACGAGTATAGTATAGTAAACTGTGTGACGTCATTTTAAATCCAATATGGCGGTCACTACAAAATGGCGGAAGACATACAATAGACTAAAAAATAGAAAATAAAAAATATATATAGTTTAAAAAAACTAAAAAAATACGCTTTGATTTTAAAATGAACTAAAAACTAAAAAATAATTTTGAATTTAAATTTTAATTGCTCCAGCCAGAATATGGAAACAACCTACCTTTCGAAATGTAAAAAAGTTATTAAAATAAGAATATAGGAAGAGAGTCCCACACTGTTTTACATTTCTAAAGGTTGGTTGTTTTCATATTCTGGCTGGAGCAATAAAAACTTTAAATTCAAAATTATTTTTTAGTTTTTAGTTCATTTTAAAATCAAAGCGTATTTTTTAGTTTTTTTAAAATGGATATTTTCTAAACCAAAACAAACTTTGAAACCCCAAAACTATACAAAAAATGAAATATTCTTTCATAATTGATCTAAAAAATGAAAAAAAACAGTAAGTAAACAGTTTGTTAATTCAACTCCTTAATAACCATCAATTAATATTACCAAACATGTAATTTTCCACCCCCAAAAAAAAAACCTTGACATATATTTTATTTAATTATCTAACACGAAAATAATTTAACATCCTTAATACGCAAACAAAATCCCTGTCGCAAACAATTACGATTGCAAAAAAAAAAACGAAAAATGTCCTTCCTTATCCCCTTGCTGCTAACTTGATAATTAGGTACTAAGCGATTATAACCTCGTGCAAATAAAAAAAAAACAAAAAAAAACAAAAAAAAACAAAAAAAAACTCCAAACACAAAAAGGACTTGACTCGTTACACAAAATCCAGGACTTCTTAAGCACACACTTATTTATCAGCCTTTTCCAATATTAATGCCCCTCTATACATAATGTCGGGGTTAATATCATCAAGTCACGCGATAGTTGTTCGTTCTTCCTTTGACTTTCAAAATAAAAAAAAAAAAACCAAAAAAAAAAAAAATAATTTCGAGGTCTTCTATGGCGGTTGTGTAACTTCTAAACGTGTCTCCTCTACACCAACAAAGAAAGCCAAGTACAAAAATTCCTTAGAAATTAGCCCCGGCACATGGTAAGATCCTGGTCGCTCTTGGCTGTGTTTATGGAAGGACACAAGTAAATTAAATTCCTATTTAGACTTTCAAAGGGATTCCGTTCGTTGTTTTTTTTTTTCGTTTTTCAAATCTACTCCGTTTTCGAACAAAAGGGAAATTTTCCTGTTGAAAATTTTTACTGAAAGAGGTCCTTTTCTTCTGGAATTGTCCGTTTTATATGGGTTTTATGTGCGCACACACAAACACACACATACATAAACATACATATGAGCCTGAGGTTTATCAAAGTCTGACTTCGAAAAGCATCGAAAATCCTTTTTCCAGGCGGCATGTACCACAAAGAATTACTGCAATGCTCGGGTTTTTTTTTTGGCCAGAGATTGATTTAAATGTGCTCCATTGGACATGGTGCATGACCTGTGCACGTCTTTTGGTAGAAGCGAGTGTCCTTTGATGACTGCGATCCTGCCCGACCACTATCCAATAAAATAATATATTAAGAGCGTAATGAACCCGAAGCAAGGATCCGAGATTGTGGGTATTATATGCCTTTTATGGATCACGTCATCGCATTAAATCGCAGCTCGACTCCATCAGGACTCTTATCCCATCGCATCGATGTAGATACATATTTCTACTCTCCATCCTTGGGTTTTTTTTTCTCCTTTTTTTATTTGGTTTTGCCTCGTGAATCTTAGAAGGATAAATTATGCCACTGATAATGTAGCATTGGGGGATAATTTTTTTTTGTATTCCGGCTCAAAGGAATTGTGGTTTTGGAACAACACACAGAAAAATATTCACTAGTGAGAGTGGCAAATTGCACCATCTCTCGAACGTAGAAAATTGATGCGAAAAGGATCAGTCGATTCATCATTTTAAGAGACATATCACCCCAGCCCCAGCGGCACAGAGTAAGTAGCAGCAGCAGCAGCAAAAGAGAAAGGATATCTGTATAACATCATCGAGATGGCTACCTACCATTTCGCTTATATCTTGAAGTACAAAAAAAAAAAACAAGGAAGAAACGTTGATCCTTTTTAACACACCAAAACAAGTCCTTTTTGATTTATGGAGATTCCCGCGCGTAGTGCGCGTAGAATAGGTGACAAAAGGCCCGATAAGGACAACAAATTACTTTCCGCCTTTTCAGGAGATAACAGCCAGGATGAATACTATTATAGCACTTCGGGATTCTCCAGGTAAGATGTCCTTTTGGCCTCTCTCTCTCTCTCTTATCCTACACCAAGCGACCAACCCATCATTTCCAGATTTGTGCTAAGCGTCGCAAACACTTTCCTGGGGTATCCCGGCCGCCGCCCAGTTGTTGCCATACAAAACATCCATCCGACACCCACACTTCTTCCCGACCAGATTTTTCCTTAACGTTATCTTTTTTTTTCAAAAAAAAAAAAATCCTCATAGACGTGGGTGGTGATATCAAAACCTTCTGTTATCCTATTATTATTTGAGCGATATTCTATTCAAAATACGTACGCTGCCAATTTATGTATGCTATCAGATTTACATACACTTATCGAAACACTTGATACAGATTGTCACCAACGATCCCCTGACTAGGGGTTGGGGGTTGGGGTTGGGGCATCGTTCCCACACAAAATATATAGTGTAAGTTTTTCGGGGAAGCCCCAGCCTGGCGTTTTGCATGTATGTGGTTGGGGGATGATATACCGTCAACGAGAACTGCTTATCGGTTATGAATACAAAACTTTTGTCAACTCAGGGGGTGCCGACGAATGGTTGAAAATCTTTCAGCACACAGCACGTATGTGTATAGTAGCTTCCTACTAAAAAAAAAGGGCCACGAAAACCGAGGTGAGCTTTACTCTCTTTCTCTGTGTGTCTATTACTGAATATCATACAAACACAAAAAGATATCGTCTCTTCGGGGCTCGTCACGGACTCGTTCATATCATCCGACCTCGTCCTTCGCCCCCCCGCAACCCCCACCATATGCCAGTTATGAAAGCGACAATTTTTTCCCACATTCTGTTTGTGCAGAAAAAAAAAATTCGATATGCAATAAAACAACCCCCAGTCACATATGACCCCTTGTTTCACCTTTATTTTGTCCCGCCGCAATCTCCTGCCAATTCTGGCCCCAATCTCAACTCTCGGCTATGTTGTGCAATCTATGAAAATATAGTTCGTGGATTAGGTTGTATGGATGTATGTATGTAGGCGTATGCAATTTCGATTTATTAAAAAGTTTTAAGCGCGTCAAACCCAGCAATTTTTGGGTTTTGACACCTGCGGTGGGATTGATGACAAGATGCAGAACGTATGTCGTATCGATAAATCGAATAATAGGCAAAACGATTTATAACACTAATTTGCATATTTGTAACAGTTGTTGAACATTTATAAATTTTTGGCCGGAATTGTAGTAGGTGGAAACGAAATAATTGCGAATTTGTTTCGTGGCTTTTACAGATGATAATTGCTTGAGCTTCAAAAGTTTCAAAAATAACCTAAAGCACAGCGCTTGTATGACTCTGACTCATAGTCCGGGGAAATTAGCAAAAAAAACGCACAAAAGGAGACAAAATTCGGAAATGGCTGAAAATTGGTCCACAACTTTCTTGCGACTTTTTAAGAAAACAATTTCGGAATCACAAAAAAAAACATGGCCCCCGGAAATATAGCAGTTTTTCGGTGTTTTCCTCGTATCTCGGTTTCTATAGGTCGTACAACCCCGTACAAACACTCTAAATGTTGACAATGAAATTCTCTACAACTTTAGTTCTTACAAAGATGTTGACCCGATTAACCCTTTCAAAGTTATTCAAGGTCAAAGTTATCAAAATTCACTTTTTGGCCAAAACATCACTCAAAACCTGCTTTTTTCGAAAATTTGTTTTGATCAGTCAATACGAAACGTTATTGCCTACAAAAAAGCCTCTTATCATTCTTTCGAAAACTTAACCCTTTCGAAGTTATTCATGGTCAAAGTTTCAAAAAATCAGTTTTTGGTTTCGTATTAAGCGGTATCGGAAACCTAAGGATACCAAGGTTCACCTTGAACCGATGGAAATCAAGTGCTCAACGCTTGGTTGAACCTAAAAAAACGAAAACCCTATGTTCAATTTTCTTCCATTTGGAGCTAGGATGTGAAGATTTTCAGATTTTCCAACTCTTTAACAACCTACATACAGCTGACAGGAAAATAACGCTTATTTGGTAAAATTCGTCCGCCATATTGGCCCCGAAATTTTAAATTTATAAGTTTTGATCATACATTCGTTATTTGCTACCCTAAAAACCCCCCGATACCGATTTTCATTGGAATCGGAATACAATTGGCAAACTCATCGGCCATATTGGTGCGGCCATGTTGAATTTATAAGCTTTGATCATAAATTCGTTATTTGCAAACTTAAAAACCCCTAGATATACACCATCATTGGAATCGGACCACAATTGGCAAGTTCGTCGGCCATATTGGAGCGGCCATTTTGAATTTATAAGTTTTAATCATAAATTATTTATTTGCAACCTTAAAAATCCCTAGATATCCTCTTTCATTGCAAGCTGAATGCAATTGGAAAATTTCGTCCGCCATATTGGCGCGGCCATTTTGAATCTATAAGTTCTGATCATAAATTCGTTATTTGCTACCTTAAAAAGCCCCAGATACCGATTTTCATTGGAATCGAAACACAATCGATAAATTCGTCGGCCATATTGGCGCGACCATTTTGAATTTATAAATTTTGACCACAAATTCGTGATTAGCCACCTTAAAAACCCCTAGATACCCACTTTCATTGAAATCGGAAGACAATTTGCGAATTCATATTTGGGTGGCCATTTTGATCGGCCATTTTTCAGCGGCCATTTTGAATTTCGAAAATCCGGCTTCGAGGTGCTTCATGGGAGACCCCCACGGACCTTCGTGCAAAATGTATCCATAAGGAGATGTGCAGTGGAGTCAATCCAATAATTGTCTCCATCGCAACCGTGGGACAGGTTCGCATAGCTTCAGTAACGGAGAGGCAGGCAAGCCGTTGAAGTCTGATGCACTTGAGGATCGCCGTGACCTGTTACGACGGTATAGGTGACGATCGTATTGTACATTCATTTGTGGTGTAAGACCCTATGTCTTAGCCAAAAGCCTTTTACAGGCCCATATAGCCCTAGTGGCTTTACTGAAGGAGCCGTCTAGTTGAGAGTTCTAGATCAGCCACAACAATTCCTTACCCCTTCTCTTGTCTTCGCCTCTAAATATAATAAGCGATGAACCCATCTCCTGTTAGATCATCGATGAGAGCGTTCTGTCGCGGCCATTGGATGCGAACGATGGAGTAAAATTTCGTGTTGGCAGCGCAGCGCTTTCACTCGTCTCTTTTCTATCTTTCCGACAAGAGCTTGCTGTCGGACTTTTCTCTTAATAATAAAACCGTTGACAGTACAGAGGCGCGTTCCTCTGAGACTTTCACATAAAAAACGAAGCCACAGGCAAAAAATGTTCTTGATAAAAATAATTATTTATAGAATCCGAAGCTATGTATTGCCATATTTTTTAAATGCTTTGCAAAACATCCAAAGATTGAATTAATATTACGAAATTCTCTCTCTCGAAAAAAATATTTCTCTCTAAAAATAGCAAATCTTATTAATCTCAATCCTGTGCAGAGAAGTAATTATAATTCCTTTCATAATTCCCATGCATAAACAGGGACACTCGGAAGGACTACCATAATGTCGGCAGCTTCCCGATTCCCTTTGTCATCAGGATGTGATTGATAGTTTGATCCTCTGTCTGCCCGGGGATGTTTCACTTATTCTTTCCTCGCATCAGCAAGTCCTGAGGATTATTGTAGCTACTGGGGTGCCCCCTTGATTTCTGATGGCGTGATAGGATATAACGCATTGAGTTCAGCATTATCTTTGGCAAGATAAATACCTCCTGGAATTCACACTTGACCTCCTTTTACGGCTCATTGGCTAAGAGAGAGTAGAGGGCCATAGAGAGTCTTACTCAAGCAGGAAATTCTTGGTTCCCGTCGTGTCAAGTGGATTGAAAGAGCTTCACAATATTCAATCTAAGACCCCAACTCGTTGCGGAAAATTTAGTGGAAAACATTTTCGCAGGAAGTTAAAAAACTTTTTTTTTTGTTGCAGAGAAAGAGCGGCGAGTCCTTGGAACAACACAGCCCAGAAACTGGAACTTTTCATAGGATCATTTGCAGTTAGATGGATGACGATGGTGTCCTGTTGTATTGTCCTGAAATTTCAGAGGGGGGGTATGTGGTGTAAAACGTTTGCATAACTTCTCAAATTGAGGATACAACCGGAGGTTAAATGGCTGTCAACACTGACTGCCACAATTTGTCCAAAAGTAAATTAGGGAAACTCGTTATCTCTCATCCAGAAGTGCCGAGGGGATCCTTTTATTGTTTTCCGCCCAGGAGAATCTTCCATTATGGCAAATAGCTTTATGAGATTTTTGCTCCCTTTCTTACATTCTTTCTCCTCCTCGCCCACTGGCCATGTGCACGTTCTTATAATCGTGTTGTCTCCTTGGACAAAATGGATTTCTACGTTGAAAAGGAATGTGGAGTGGACCCCCACCCCCACCACTCCGTTCGTGTGAGTGAAATTGTAAGTCACCATCAAGACAACAACTATCGTCTTTTCGTTGACGGGGGGGAAAAAGAGAGCAGTTGGTGTTGGCTAAACGAATTAAGGCCAGGAAGCAATATGCTGCTAACGGAAAGGATGAGAGATAAGTTTATGGGTCGAGCCTAGCATTAGTTGGACGATCCTTAAAGTCAAGAACAGTTAGAAAGATTGGAGATGTCCTTGCCTCTGCTGCTTGAAATCTTCTGATACTGTGTATATGTGACTGACCGGATGTAATGGGTCTAGTTTTAATGTCAATGTATCTCTATTTCTCTCTCTCTCTCGCTCCCTCTGCTGACCTTAACATTGCAATGATTCTGTTGAGATCCTTATTACACGTGTGCCTGTGTGGTATTAGTGCAGGGTAATGATTTGAGTAGTAATTACCTAGAATGTGTTCAATTTAGTATTTCCAGTTTGATGTTCGCCTTAAGGTTGATAGCATCCTCGAACTAACTCATCCCATGCGAGTCCTTTTCTGGTTTCTTGGTTTTATGTTTTGTAACATTATTCAATTCTATTGTTATCATTTTAAGTTGCTTTAATAACTGATACTAGTTTTAATAGTTTTAATATTCTTTCAGAAATTGAGAAAGTTTTGATGGGATTTTACTCCTACGTAGAAATACTTTACTTTATAAATGTTACAGGGGAAATAAAGAAAATTAGACATCGCTGACCTAGAAAGCGGGAAAATAGATTTTTTTTATGTGGAAGTGTAAGCTCCTTGATACTACGAATTGACCAGAATTAAAAAATTGCTCAAGCACACGTGGAAATGATATTTTAAAATTATCAGCAGTGTAGCTATAGATATATTGGAGAGCTATACAGGTGGACAGCTATACAACCAAATATACCAGCGCGAAAGCTCAACCAAGACACAGCAAAGTTCTTAAAAGCTCACACCACAGACCACAACCCACTAGTCCCGTACCCACTAGCTATACTACTATCATTCCAATTAAGTCCGTCCTTTACCTATATTCTTATTTTATTAACACCGGAACTTTTCGCTAGTGCCCCACGCTTTTTTACATTTCGAAAGGTAGGTTGTTTCCATATACTGGCTGAAGCAATAAAAATTTTACATTCAAAATTATTTTTTACTTTTTAGTTCATTTTAAAATAAAAGCGTATTTTTTAGTTTTTTTAAACTATGTATATTTTTTATTTTCTACTTTTTAGTCTATTATATGAAAAGGGGAAAAACAACGTAAGTCCATTTTTTTCGAAATCGATTTAGTGCTGCTATCTATTGAAGAAATACAGAAGCTTTCAGCTGGTATATTCAATTTTGATGAATATCAAACCCAGCCCATATAAATCAATTGAAAAGAATTCGCATACAGGGGGAAAGCAACAAGACTTCAAACGCAAAATTTCAATTTACTCGAAATTTCATTTTTAATGGACTTTGTTTTTCCCCTGTACCCTTCATATGTCTTCCGCCATTTTATAGTGACCGTCATATCAGATTTAAAATGAAGTCACACAGCTTACTGTACTATACTGTACGATACCCATACCGAGGGCGTTGTAAAGAAAAAGGTAAACCGCCATTTTGTGTTGGTCGCCATTTTGAATTTGAAATCACGCCGCACTAATAGTATTCTACTTGTCCGCCATTTTGTGTTGGCCGCCATTTTGAATTTTGAATGACGCCACATAGCTAATTGTATTGTACTTGTCATACCCTTTCATTTGATACCCATGTCGGGGGTCGGGGAGCACAATTGAAAAATTCGGCCGCCATCTTGGAACCTCCATTTTGACAAAATGGTCAGATTTCATTGTCACGCGAACTAAACATATGTGCCATCTTGAGAAAATGGTCAGATTTCATTGTCACACGAACTAAACATATGTGCAAAATTTGAAGTTCATCGGTTATGTGGAAGTGGGTCAAAATAAAGTTGCAAGATTTATTTACATACTACATACAACATACAAGATACAGGTGAAGATAATATAAAGCGTATAAAAACTATACTATCTGGCTCATCCGAGGATAAAGATAACGATCAGGTTAGTAAGCGACTGATTAAAAGAGTCCGCAGACCTCTAAATACTGTTAAGCTAGAAACAGATACATGCTTGCGTGGGGTGCGTGCGGCCGATGCGCAGTATGCGGCAAGTTTTCGCTGACAGATGGTTGCTTGCATGCGTTCTATCTCATCTTGCCCTATAACCAAAAAACATATAAGCGAAATTTTCATGTTTTTGTTGTGTGCTTGTGTTTGGGCATTTCAGCCTATATCGCATATTGTAATTGGGTAAAAATAATTTTTGCGGTAAAGAAATTAAAAAGTAGGCAACTTTGATCGACTGTATCTCAGTCACTTTTTATCGAAAATTCTTCAATTGGACACCATTTTAACGGAAATTACGTCAGCTTTCTTTTTTGTTCAGTACTTACCTAAATCCACCCAGAAAAAAGTTATACACAAAAATGTCAAAAAAACAAAAAATTGAAATTTTTGGGTTTTTTTTAAAAGAGTTTTTTTGACTTATTTCAGTGAAAAAAAATTGTTGTTTACTTAAAACTGAGCTTATTCGATAGGAAATTCGATTCTCTACAAAAAATCTTATTATGTTTTTTTTATAAAAATGCATAGTTTTTGAGTTATTGTTGAAAAACTAAACAATGGACCAATCTTCTCCGTTCTCAAAAGTCCAAGCCTAGATTTAATAGCACTTTTGGATTTATCTTTTTTAATGTACAATCGAACATATAAAACAATAAAATACCTTTAACGAATTAGTTCCTTTTACCCATGTTTTTTTCGACAGTCAATAGCCTATCAGTCAAAAAACTTAAAACGGTCAACCATGGACATGTCCGTTTTGTTCGCTCACTCCCCGAGTAAAAATAAAAAACGGCCTTTTAAAGGGCGAACACCGGCCCCTTGAGTTTTTAAGGGGCATATGATGGCCGTAGAGTTTTTAACCAATGTTAATTGGAGCACATACGGGCTTACGACGGCCAAATTTGACCAAAAGATTTAAAAGGCCAAGTACTGAGCTGTAGAAACGGGCATTCGATGGGAAATTTGAGAATCTGCACCAAATGTATTGTTGAATGTGTTTTATGGGAACTTCATCATTTTCGTTATGTACAATGGTTCTTTCGATTTATCCTACTTAAAGATATCGATGCACAAGAGAAACGAGCTCGCCATTCGTCGGTTTGTTGTACGTGAAGTGTGTGGTGCGTGTTGATTTATATTTTAGTGGGAAATTTTGTTATTTAACGGCTTGAAAAAAAACACAACCGAAAAAAAATCATACATTTAATTGCAGTGAAATATATTTTCTTATAGGAGGGCGAATATTCACGTTGCTGTCACTGTACCACCGTCGTATACCCGTAATAGCAACCATACGGCCGCCGTACCCCCGTCGTATGGCCGTTATTGGAACTGTAAGGCCGTTGTTTCACCGACAATCGCCCCCTGTACGGCCGTACTGTCCTGCAACGAGCCTTCTGTTAACCGGTCAGATGGCCGAGGACTATGTTTCAATCACAGTCGGCATTTGCCCGTTCTAAGGCCCTCATTTATTTTTACTCGGGTCCTCATATTCAAAACTGTTTTATTAATTTGTTAAATCACTTATCGTGTTTTTCTATGGGTCTACTCGACTGTATGCATATACTGTTGCAGTTGCGCGTCACATTCACTATATAACACATTCACGTTATAATTGTAAAATGTTAAACCAAAGCTATCTCGGGCGATCGACCAAAATTGACTTTGCGATCGACCGGTCGATCGGGATCGACTTGTTGACCACCGCCGTCCTCGAACGTTGACTA
This sequence comes from Thereva nobilitata, assembly GCA_963855945.1. Lineage (NCBI taxonomy): Eukaryota > Metazoa > Arthropoda > Insecta > Diptera > Therevidae > Thereva > Thereva nobilitata. The sequence goes on from OY979698.1 coordinate 96,955,382, forward strand.
TCCCGAGGCTGACTTCTCATCCCCTCGCTCAACTCTCTTTAAGGAATAAAGGTGCGGGCCCAATGAACGCCGTGCAGCCGAGCTCGCCTTGACAGATCAAATGGACTGTGTGTTTCCATATGGCAGCGCGCCAAATGAGAAAGGCGAGCACGGTGAACCGCGGCGAGCGTAGTTTCGATTTGGGAAATGTTCAAATCCAACGGTGCCGCGGTACGTCTTGACAGTTGTCAATTCACAGCTGTTTTATATTTACAGAGAAAAGCGCGCATTTGTGTCGGTCACGGAAAATTATTTAAAGAAAAATATAAATAAGTGCATTTATTTATTAAAATGTAATGATTGGAGGAATTTATTCATTTAAAATTTATTTTTTCAGTTATGTTCGACGAAAAATTTATTAACGGGATATCCAAAATCCACTTATATTTGTTTATTTGCTATTAAATTGCACTATAAACTTGCGTTTTCTAGCAAAGAATAAATATTTCACTTTCTAATTGAAGTAAACAAATGAAAAACTTTAGCTGTCAAAGCTTTCATTGGGCCCGGGTTTGCTGAGTTCGCCGCGCCTGCTACTATATGTCAAGGCGAGCGTAGTAGTCGCGGCATTCATTGGGCCCGCACCTTAAGGATGTATGTTCCCTCGGGGCATGGGTGGTCTAGTTATGCCTCTAAAAAACCCCGTTGACATTAACCTTTCTTTATTTGCAGGGCTTGTGACCACAGCACGAAAACAAAATCAATAAATGGTGGGCCAATTACCATAACCTCTTCCCTATTGTGAATTTGAACTTTGCTTTGAAGTTTTCTTTCTCTAGTGTGCAGTTAGCATGAATGCACGTTTACTTTTTGAAGTGAAACTTCCTTGCTCTCGTTCCGGGGATTTTGAAGTGATTCGAGCAAGTACGAGTGAATTCAGAAAACAGAAACGAAAACAAGGACAGTTGTACGAAACGGAAGTTGCCTTCTCACTCATTTACAACTGTCACTGCCTTCTCATTCGTTTACAAAATAACGAGAAAAAAACAAAAATCTTGAAACAAATTAAATATGTACAACAAAACACAAACACAATGAATGCGCAAGTATACATACTAAATATTTAGTTTCCACTGTATTTCGTTAAACATTTTGGATTTAAACAACCAAACTGATGAATATCACCGCCAAAAGAGCAGCAAACAACAAAACACAAACAAATTTCACAATTCAATGAATGCACAACTAAACTAAAAATTTAGTTTTCACTCTATCTATTGGTTTTAAATAACTTAAACTGATGAATTTCGCAAAGATCACCAAGTAGGTGACAGCGACAGCCATGATAGCAATTAAGTGATGCCATATAAACAAATTCTACCAAACCAGCAGGAAAATATTTACAATTTAATTAAATTCGTACATAGATGGCACAGGCATCGGTAAAGTAAAAATGAGGAGTCGGTTATTTAAAAAATTAAGATTGTTTATTAAAGATAAAGTTTTTGTAAAAGCAGCGAAATGTTTTTGATTTTATACACTGTACTGCATTACTTTCAAAATATTCATTATACTATGATTTATCAATTGAGTTAAAATATTATGGTTCTTGCTTCCTATTCCCTGCTTCATTCATATTTTAGATTATAAAGCTAAGTATGCTGCTCTGTGAATGCGAAGACTTTTTTTCTTGACTAAAATTGACATTTGACATTTATGTGTAGGAAAATTATATCTGGCGGCGGGAAATGTTTTTTAGAGTCCTTCCGCACAATAAAAAGAAGGAATTTTCTCAGAAACGTACTTTAAAACAACACTTAAATAATGAATAATCACTTAAACTGTCCTATAATTATATTAAGCTCTATAAAAACTATAAAAAAATAATGAAAACACTTCCCGCGGCCATATCTATTTTCCGTCACAAACGAAATGTCAATTTCGGTGAAGAAAAAATTGTCTTCCCAATTTTTTCTTTACCGCATCAGAAAAAGGCTCCATCTACGTGTCAGAATAGTACTAGCACTTTTCTTGAGCGAACACCGTACTAGGTACAGAAATTTCTTGAGCAAAATTTCCTAGAGCATTTCTTGACCGATTACTTAAGCGTTTTTTTACATAAAGTTTATATGGGGAAATTTTTCTTGACCGCCGTACTTAGGAACAGCATACTTAGCTTAACACAAGACACGAGCAAATGAAGAAAAAAATACAATAATAAAGATCATATAGACATAAATATGTACGCGAAGTTTCACTTCTGCTTTGTGTTCTTTAATACACAATTATTTTTTTTTTATTTTATTAAAACACAGAATTTGCTTCTAAAGTGGACCATCCAATCAAGCCAATCAGCATTATGAACGATATGGAATCAGATTTTCTATTTGGAATAGCTAAAACCTAACAAAAAAACTGGACGAACCCAAAGAAAAATTCTTCAAATGAACGTGATTAAACCTAATCATCTTGAAGCATGCATTTTGACATCGAACGCCATCAATTACATGCGGAGGCTACTGGTATCACATCATTTACATGAAATTAAATCCGAGCTTCTAAGACCCGTGTTTTAGCAGAAAGAATGAATATTCCCGGGCAAAAGAAAGCCAAAGGGCCAAAGGGGGGCTCCAGCGGCATCCATCACAAACTAATCACTTGCCCAATCAATTTACTGCAGAGTCTTAGTTAACAAAGATGCGCGCATTCAAGACGTCCGAAGACTATTGAATTAGGACAAGGAGAGAAAATTAATGGGCAGTTGGTTGCGCCTCCATTCGGGGGGGCATTATTAACGCTCGTGCAGTTTAACACCCCACGAAACTGTGTGTATGAGGGCCATTATTATTACTTTTTTGGGTTTCACGGCGCGCACACCCAGTAATTATTGATTCAACAACATTTAGCCGGGGGGAGACGTGCCCGGGTCCACGGAGCGCCGAGGGGCCGTCATCTGTTGATTTTTTCCTAATTCGAAAGTGGCAAAATTGTTATTGCTCACTTAGTACGAATGTTTACACGATTTTTTAGCATCTACTCTCGAGAAAATCACGTCGTCGTCGTCGGCTGCTGTAAGGCATTCCGAAGCCACCACAAAGCATCTTCATCCTCCGGTGTTTGCACTGTGCCAGCCGTGCCGTAGCCGCCTCAGTTCTCGGGCTCCCCGGGCCAAGTGCCCCCGTGCCCCCCCCAAACAACAAAAAAAATGCTTCTTCCAGAATTGTGATGATATTGATGCTGGCCAGATTTCAGATTTGTTTGACGAAGGAATCGGGGGCTAATGGCGCAGTGTTGAATGCCTATGTAGGAGCTCGTGTTTTGCTTTCAAATTACGGGGCCCCGATGAAGGTGTTTGATGTAATCAGAACCAAAACCATCTCTCCACCATGGACCCAGGACCTGTGATTCCCATGTAACAGCAGCTGGATGCTCGCCTGGAAGTATATACATTTATCTGGGTGGAATCTCGTGCCTTTGTTGGGGCCCCATGACAAAGCGCTTTATGTTGCTGGTCAGCATAGCGTTAATCACTAATGATCGCTTTGCCTTTTAAAACAGTAAAATGGTGGCCGGGATTCCGTTCACGATTAAAGCTTTAAAGGCACAAGCGGCATTCATTTAAAAATCCACCAAAAATGGCATTCCGAAAATCTCCATTCACACGAGAACAATTGCTACACAATCTCTCTGTGTTTGGTGGTTTGACAATGTGGCGATAAACTGATGCACAATTAACACGAATTTTTTTTTTTGGTTAATTATGGTGTATTATCAACGAACGTGACTTCGTACAAAAAAGGGCCAATCGGTGGTGTCCTAGGGTGAGATTACTCGTAGTTTTAGAATTTGTATCTTTTGTGCTTTACAAATCTGGGAATGATGACGGTTGGCAAAAATGAAACGTGATTTAAAATCGTTTTATAGGCTCCATCATGCAGGGGATTTTTAGAATTTTAAGGGTAGAGTGATGATTTTGAGGTAATAGTTTAGCTGTTAAAAAAAAGGACTTTATCCGTTCGTCTGTGACCAACTTTCATTTTCGAAACTACTGCAGCTGAAAACACTATAACTCAAAGTGATGCAAAAGTGATGGAACGCAGGAGGGCCCTAAAAAATAATGTGAGCTCTACAAGCGACCCGGAAAAGAGAAATGGTGAACTATAAAGCCGTGCTGGCCAAGGCAGAATATACGACGAAATCAGGCGAAGGAAATCGAATTGGATTGGCGCACCTTGCGACACGAGAACTAGAATCTAGTCAAACAGACCTTTGGGTGGATTCCGCAAGGAGCACGTCGAGTTGAAAGACCTAAAACAACGTGGAGGAGAACCTTATTAGCAGAGGCCACGAAAACTGGGAGATTCTGGACGGAGCTGAGAGCTGTTACACAAAACATAGTCTGCCCTATGTTCCCACTGCAAATCCAAATATTTAGCAGGTGTTTAGAAATAAAACACTTTAAACACTAAAGTGTTTTATTTCTAAACGATAAAGTATTTAATGCTGGGAAGTGTTTACTCTTAAAATAGAAGAAGCGATTAATGCACAAAATCTAAACGCTAAAGTGTTTGATTCTTAAACACTTAAAGCATTTTACAGAAATTAAACGCGTAAGGTACTTACCAAAAAACTCTAACCTAAGCACAAGTGTTTAAAAGTAAAGCACTTATTCGCCAATTAAACACTTGGGAAGGTAAATACTTAGTTTTGATAAAACACTTATGGGAAACTAAACGCTCTAGCGTTTTATTTTCAAACGGTAGTGTTTAGGGGTGGGAAGTGTCTCTCTAAAAATGAAATACTGTGTGATCCATTTAGAGGTACTTTTTTCAGAAATAAAAAAAATAAAAACATTTAATTTTATCGGGTAATTTTTATTATCATACAAAAGAACTAGAATTTTAAGAAACAAGGAAGTTACTGCATTTTTACACTAAGCTTTATGAAAAAACCCAAAAAATCACTCAATTAACAATACTTACACTACAATGCTTGAAAATAAGTTACTATAAACTTTAAATTTTTTTCACATGAAATGAATAGGTTCCAACATGATACAGTCCAAATTATAGCCCTAAATATGCATTTGTTAATTACCCTGCAAATCACAGCTTTTGAAAGCGAGCTGAGATTTGCAGTGATAAGACGAGAAAAAATATGAGCGACCCATATTTCACGCAAGTATGCTAATGCCCGCCATGGCTACCATTCAGCATTTTCAGTAAAGCACATCTTGTTCTTTCACGGAAGTCAAGCAATATTGGGAGTGGTTTGAACTTAGTCGGGGGACCGCTTGGAAAAGCAGCACTTGGGTTGGATTTTTTTTGTTTTTATTTTTTATTTTTTTTGTTTTTTTTAATTTTTTTTATTTTTTTTCACTTTTTGCAATTATAGTATTATGTTTTAATATTAGAGCAAGAGCCCGTGACCGCCAGACTTACGTCATAGTATAAACGCTGAAAATGGAAAAAATACCCCCTTTTAAGGGGTTTTTGCGATAATTTCATTTTTAAGGGTGACGCCCATATTTTAGGACTGCGGGACCCTGATTTTCGTAATCAGCCACCCAAAAAACATATAGGGAACGAGTTTCAAAGCGGGGTGTTACGTTTCGACGTGAACTATTAACGTAAGTTCAATAAAATTTTTTAAACTTTAAAGGCGTCTGGCGGGGGGTTTCCACTATGCAAACATTCTGGCAATGGAGGACGTGACTTCTAATAGTATTCCAGAAAATATCAGGGTTTATAAAATGACGTAAGTAGGCATAAATTGTCTGCACATTTGCTACCTCCTTCTTGCTAAAGCCACTGCGGCTCAGGATTCTTAGTAGCCAAACGTTGTTACCTGCTGTAGTGTCCTTACGCAGAAAAATTTTCAGCGTTTATACTATGAGGTAAGTCTGGCGGTCACGGGCTCTTGGACTATATAATATTGATTAATAGTTCTATCAACACAATTTTTATTATTCATAACCAAAAATATGCTACAAACGTTTACTAATTAAACACTTAAGTGTTTACTCATTAAACGCCGCTAAGTGTTTAAAATTCGTCTACAACGGTTTAAACGCTTTAAGTATTTAGAAAGTAAATGCTTGTGTTTACAGTGTGTAGAGTAAAATACATCTCAGCTCAATACCTCTACTTACTTATTATAACTTTATTATTTAATAAAATATAGCCTGCCTAATAAATTAAGTTTCATTACATCTATACTACACTAAATAATAAATAGTTAAAAGAGTTTTAAGAAATAAGGTATAATATTAAAATTTTCAAATTTTCAAGGTCAATCCGGAGACAGAAGGTAATATCCAATTGTCATGAAATTTTCTGTACTAGTTCCTATAACCCTGTGACACATTTTTATTACTATTAGAAGTCAAAAGAAAAACATTATTTTTTCTCCATACTAGAGTGACCCACCCTACTACTCAGGTAGAAAATTACTATCGGGACGACGTTGGCACGACGTCGCCAAAGTCGTAACAACGTTGTTCGACAACGTCGCGCCAACTATGGGTCAACTGTGGGATGTGACGCAACGCCAACATCTTTTGGCAACGTTGAACCGTTATCGTATGCCAACGTTGGTTCCCTATTGCATGCCAACATTGATCCCGTATTGTATACCAGCGTTACCCTGATACTAAATGCCAACATCAGCCCGACGTCAGGTGCCTTTGTCACACGTATGAAGCCTACAGTTGTCATATAAATGTCGACAGCCAACGTGGAATTTCGTTTAAAAATTGTAAAAGCATAAACAATGCTGTTATTATCGTATTTATTTATTATTTATATATTAAAATAAATTATAGCTTGAATCTTACACATTACGTTTCATGAATCGAATCATATAATAAGTATATACTTTTGCAAATAACGAATGGCTGTAAAATTCCGATCGCGAACATTGGTTCAACCTTGTGTGCGCAAAAAATTTAACGTTGGCAGAATGTTGTTCACCGATGTCATCCACCATCGTTGGCTTAACGTTCGCCCAACGTTGGCTGCCAACGTAACGTCCAATGGCCAACATTGGTTCAACCTCGTATACGCGAAAAATTCAACGTTGGCAGACAGTTGTTCACCGACATCGTCTGACCAATGTTGATCCGACGTCGTAAATTTTGCAAAGTCGGCTAAATATTGGGGTTTTCTACCTGGGTATGCACCCCTCTCCACACAGATTTTATGTGAAAGTCTAACAATAGGAGTTACCCTTTCTGATACTAGTTTGTCATGTCGTACTCGTTATTGTGCAATGTCTAGTAGTAAGCTTAGCTCGAAGGAAGGAATTGAGGAGAGTATAGATTAATAATAGTCTGGAGTCAATATAGATTAATAAGAGTTGTAGAAGTTCACCCCAAAGAGAAAAAATGTGCACGAAACCAACTTTAACAAAAATCAATACAAAATTTTTTTAAAACGGGTCTTCGATTTCGTAAATTCGATATGCTCAATAGGAGCCGTCGGGGTTAACGGGAGACAGCCTGTACGGATTGTTGTTTTCACATCACTAGCTAGTACAAGGCTTTCGAATTTATTGATTAAATTCACTATACCTATGCGAGACGGAGCTTGCTGATGACCACAAACCATATTTTCACAATTTTTGTATGAAATTACAATATTTCAATCAGCATTTCGAACTCTGTAATTTTTGGTGCTGGTACGGGTTCCGGTTCAATACATTGAAATTTAGTGGGTTCAGGTTTGGGTTCGGGTTCAGGTTCAAGCTTTTTCTCAGAAAAAAAAACAATTACATATACTTTTTATTTTAAAAAAATTTATTTATTTTAGAAACAAAAATTTCATTTAAACGCACAAATAGAATATTTCTACGGTAAGATCTATGGGGTGCGACCGCGAGGGAGAAATAGCTTCCACTGGAAGGATAGCGTAGACCAGAACGCCCAGAACTTAGGGATGCCAAACTGAATGACATCGGCTCGGATTCAGAATCGGTGGAGATTGGAGTCGCGAGTGGCCAGGACCGGATGCCGGTTGTAGAGCGCTGAAAGAAGAAAAATAGTTTTTCATGATTCTTCAGAGAGATGCACTCTTTGTGGAGCAAAAACAAACTTCAGTGCAGAAAAAGCCCTCTCAACACTGACTTGAATTGCCGGAAAAGCTAATAATTTGTCCGTCGTGCTTTCCGCATCGGCTTCTATACAGACTGTGAAGTGTGAATGAAACGACCGACGGAATATCTGAGCGGACGATGTCGACAGAATGTCTGGGCGCACTTTCTACCGAGGATTAGCAGCAGCTTACTTTTGGTCTATGAGAAAAACATACGCGCGAACCTTTTTCGTCGACATTGTCCGCCCAGACGTTCCGTCGGCCGTTTCATTCAAACTTCATAGTCTGTACAGAACAGGACACGGAATGCACGACGTATAAAAACTTGTGTCGTGTGGACCACCATTAGATAATAATTGGCATTAAAAATTGAACCCGAACCGAATTTTTGATTGTGTTCGGGTTCGGGTTCAGGTTCACATAATTTAAAAAAAATGTTGAACCGTAGCGGGTTCAGGGTTCGGGTTTGGTTCGGGTTCGAAACCCTGATTTCAATGCATTCTGCGAGGGTTTATCGAACCATATCTGAAAACCTCCTAGTCTTTAGTTGTCAAATATCATCATAATGACAGTGGTATTTTGACAGTTCAAAAATGGCGTCAAATTTAAAATGACATCTCTTGTTGAAAGATTCTTTGATCACAGTAGTATAATAGGTCTATTCGGGACCTGTTCCAGCTGAACCTGAGTAATGATACTATTAGATTTAATATATTTTAATAAGACCAACCACACGTTTAGTTAAACTTTTATTTATTTGTAAACTATGTATATATATTTCTTTACGACTTGATCGCATAACAAAAGAATTCGGAATGAAACAAAACTAAATCGCAGAGACAACTGTTCTCTAAAACATTCAAAACACGATTGCTTTGATTTACATCGACAGTCTTTTGTGGAGTGAATTTTAGGGTTGCCAAGACACGACAAAGTCAACTTCTAACACTCCCTCCCTTTGTCGGTCTCTCTCGTCTCTTCCTCTGCCTCTAATACCTCTCTGTAACAAGAACAAAAATATCTATTAGAATTAATTTAACATTTTACTTTTAAGAAACATATGTGCCTCTTACGGTAACGGTTTAGTCATAATATCCGCTATATTCTCTTTAGTTGCTACCCACTTAACATTAACTCTATTCTCCTCAACACACTGTTTTACAAAATCCCCATGTGTTTCAGCCATATGCCTTCTAGTTCCACTATTTTCCCTCTCTAACAACCTTTTATTTATTTCCTCTACATCGTCATCAAACATTTTAAGTTTATGACTACCATCTTTCTTGGTGCAGTCTCCTGCCGACTTATTATCACACCAAACTATCCCAAATCTCACAGCTTTATCAAGCAAAATTAATTCCTGACAAGCATCGCTCATAGCCAGGTATTCTGCTTGACACGTCGACAATGTGACGTAAGACTGTTTATGGCTTCTCTATGCAATCACATCTCCAAATAATTTTATCACATATCCTCCTGTCGACGTTGAATCGCCATGATCTCTAAAACTTGCATCGGTATAGGCCTCTAAACTATCAGTTTTTGTTGTATATTTCAATCCTGAATTGATAGTTCCTTTTAAATATCTAAATATTCTTTTTACATCTTTCCAATCATCGTCAGTTGGCTCTAACTGTCTTCTTGATAAGTAGTTGACTGCAAATGCTATATCTGGTCGTGTTCTATTTGCCAAGTACATCAAACTTCCTATTGCCTCTCTATATGGTACCTTTTTAATTTGTGTCCTTCCAGATTCAATATTTAACTCCATTTCATCTAGCTTTCTTCTTTTGTTCCTATTCTCTACCTGTCGAGTTACCATGGGAGTATTTTGTGGATTGCACTCTTTCATATTAAACCTCTCTAATATACTTTCAGTGTATTTTGACTGATTAATTATAATATATTTTTCCTCCTTGTTTCTTTGGATAGTCATACCTAGAAAACTCTTGGGTTCTCCAAGATCTTTCATCTCGAATGCTTTACTCAGGTGATTCTTGATTTCTTCTAGTTTTTCTTTGTCATTGCTGGCGGTTAAAATGTCATCTACATATATCACTAGTATAGCCATTTTGCCTTCTTTCCTCCAAGTATATAAACACGGCAGATCATTTTCCAAGCCAATTTTTACTATTTCACCTGTAAACCTCTTATTCCACTTCTTTAAACTCTTTCATCCAATTCCAATCTGTCTCTTCTATAGTGGATTCTATGTCTCTGTTTTCTTCTACTTGTCTGTTTTTATAAACATTTTTATATACGTTTTTCTCATTAAATCTTACATGTCTTGACTCAAAGTATTTCCCTGAACTTGATATCCAGTTGTACTATAACCTACCAAAACTGCTTTTAGTGCTCGTTCTCCAAACTTTATGCTGGTTTTAAAATCTTGACGTACCCTATACATCCGAATCTTTTAATTTGTTCAAAATGACAACTTGCCTTCGGTGCAAATTTTTCCAGAGGTATTTTATAACCGATTGATTTGTGTGGTGTCCTGTTGTAAACATGTACTGCTGCATCAACAGCAAACTCCCACATACTTTTTGGTAATCCAGAATCAAACATGTATGCTCTTACTTTCCTCTGAATAGTTCCATTGAACCTTTCGGCTACACCATTATGTTCAGGTGTATACGGTGACGCGAACTCTGTCTCGATATTTTCCCTCTTCAATATCTCTAAAAATTGTCCACCCGTGAATTCAGTTCCTTGGTCTGCTCGGATGTAACAAACTTTCTCATTCTGTCCTAACAAATTTCTAGCCGATATTAAGAATTTCTCTAAAGACTCTCCGGACTCGTCCTTAGTTTTAATTGAGTATGCCCTAGCCAATCTGGAATAATCATCGACGTAAACATTAATAAACCTCTTTTGTCCTGGATAAGACGGAGGTGTTATTGGACCCATCGTATCCGTATGTATAATTTGCAGTGGTCTATCGGCCCTACTTCTGGCCTCTTTGAATGGCAACTTCTGCATCTTCGACATGATACAGACTTCACATTCTAGCACGGAATCATCAAACTTGACTTTTTCAAATCTCTTGTCCAGTTTTTGCAATTTCTTTAAATAATTTAATGATGCATGACCTAACCTAACATGCCATAACATGGCTTCATTAATCTTTTCGGAACTACTCTTATTATTCTCTAAAGGATTACTTATAAATATTTCTTCTAAATTCTGAACTGATTCTAAATCATCTATCATTACTACATTTCTATTAACTTAACTACAATCCCAATTTTCTATTTTCTTCTCTACCTCTTTATCCTCTAAATCTGGAATCTTTTCTACTACTTGAGTCATGAGATTCTTTTCTATCTCCCTCCCAATCGCAAGCTCTGAATTCCTATTACTTTCAATCTCTCCCTCCCAATCTAACAATTTTCCTTTCTGATTATAAGTTTGCGATTGTTTGGGAATCTCATCACCTTTATGCATTACCGCTCTACAACAATACTCATCGTACTCTGTTTCATCGTTGACCTGATTTTGATCTTGTTTTATGACTCTAAATTTGATAGTCCAATTTGGTTTCTCATAAATTCCTTCTAGAACCGTTTTGTTTGATACTCGATCGTACACTCTCAAAACAGTGTCATCCAGATAAATACTTAGACCTGAATCTGCTAACTTTCGCAATGACAAAAGATTTTCTGATACATCTTTTGCAGTAAATACGTTTAATAATCTAATTGCATTCTTTTTGGCTGAATCCGTATATACGAGCAAGTCCCCTTTTCCGTCTATAACTATATCTGCTATTTCATTTTTATTAGCACTCTTAATGGTTTTATTTTCGCATTTCTTAAAATTACTTAGGATCATACTGTCATGAATAATATGATCCGTCGCTCCCGAATCAGCAATAAAACTAATATAATTATCTAAATTATTCTTACCTGGGTCGTCTCTATTCGCACGGCGAACTCTAGGGTCTTCACCTCTATTTCCTCCTCTTCCTCTAATGGGCTGTTCCCTCCTATCCTCTAGTCCTCTAAAATTATTAATTCTCTTAAAATTTTTCTTTATAATTCTCTTATTATTATTTTTGAAATTTTTGGTTTTAACACTCGCATTGGAGTGATATCGGTTTTTATTATTTCTTTTAAAATTATGGCCTCTAAAATTTTTATTTACATACCTATTTCTGCCCCTACCAATGTTGAAACAGTCATTGCCTTTTGTGGTACACCACATCCTGGCAATAGTAGCAGAACCATTGGTTCTTTGCTGCCAAGGGACATTCTCGCATCCAGTGCCCATGTTGATTGCACCTGTGGCACTTGGTGTCCTTCATTTCGTACACTTTGTACGCTTTCGGCTCCTCCTCTAACTTTTTCTCTGCCTCTAACTGTAAAATATAAGATTTTATTTCATCTAAAGTCATTTCTTGTCCAATTGTTTGTTTTTTAAGCAAATCTGCGTTACGTATTTCAGGAATAACTGACGATACAGCTTGGTAAAATGCTGATCGCATTTCTTGATCTGTCAACTCTATGACTTCTTCGCATGCTTCATACTCTCTAACTATAGCATCAAATCTATCACTGAAATCATTTACCGATTCATCCTTCTTCATTCTAATAGCATATAAGCGTGTTCTTACAGACGTATGAGTAACGTTAACTTCACATCTTCTAGAACTTCTTAATCTCTTTAGAATCTCTATTGGTTCTCTAATATTTATTATTTTTTTATGATACTTTTCATCTAGCCTATTAATTATTATATCTCTAACCCAATTTTTCCTTTTAATAATTATTGACTCTGACCAATTTTGACTACTTTCTGGACTAGATTCTATCACATCTAGTAAACCATTACTCATTAATTCAGATTTTAAATAATCTACCCAAATGTCAAAATTAGAATCTTTCTTTAATTTATAGTCTCTTTTAATATTTAATTTCGCGCCTAATAATTCATGCTCAACCACCTTATTCATTGACTCTACCTGTTCATTCGAGTTGCTACAGTTCTGTGGTCCAGCTTTATTTATGACCTCTACATTTGTCCTTTTAGCTTCTAAAACTTCTGTATTCTTTTCAAAATTATCTAATTTTCTCTTTATACCTCTACCATCTAATAAACCAGTAATACTTGTATTTTGATTTCTTACCTCTAACGCCCTCAATCTGAGCCTCTCCGTCTCCAAATTATCTTTGCTCACTTTGCCCAAGGTGTCCACCATGGCCTTCGCTCCAGCCATTATCTCTTTACAATTTACTGCCGCCATGGCCAGATATTTGGCTGTCTTTAAATTCTGTGCAGCCGTTTTTGCGTTCACGGCTGCAGTCTTCTCATTCATTTTTATGAGTCGACTAATTTGACTAGCCATGGTCTCCTCATCCGGGCCTCTAACTTTTATTTCTTCTATGACTCTTGCTCTAGGACCTCTAAACTCTTCCTCTAGTGCAGCTGCAAAATTAAAATTTATTATTATTATCCTGGATTTCCTCTTTCTCTATATTATCCTCTGGATCTCTATCTCTAAATTCTCTACTCTCTAATCTCTAAACTCTGATCAAATTTTATTGTACTCTTTAATATTTTGATACTTTTAAGAGAGACGGAAGATAAAATAAAAAATAAAAAACTATCTACTTTTATGTAGCTTACCATTTTTCTTTCCAGTACTCTCTTCTACCTCTTTCCACTCTTCTATATCCTCTATTTCTAGACACGGGGATTCATATCCCGACGCGTCCTCTTAGTCGGTCTGGTAGTCGACTAGCCCTTTCGGGTCGTATCTCCAGCCGCCTTCTGCCATCTATTCCGGGTTTTTGAAACAAAGTATTTTTAATGTACATATTCATTATTTAATATATAATTGACTCTATTGTCTCTGTACGCTTTCTCTAAAAACATCTAATACCAGGTTTCTATTTAACTTTTGTTTCGTGCTTCTGGAATCGTGACAAACGTACAACAATTTATCCCGACCCGAAACAGGACATCTCGTCCTCGAATATCGCCACCACGCACGTGCACCCTTTTCTTCAACGTTCAGTTTCACGCACGGCAATGAAAACTTGTTAAAATAAGGTGGCCATGCACACGTACGGGGCAACAATTCGAGCCCTTCAATATCCTTAGCTGTCTATCACTTAACACTGCACAGCAAGTATCTTGCGATAACAGCCCCGGAATTTTGTTTCTGAACTTATATAATTCAGATTAGTAAAAAATGGTCAAAAAAAACTTATTTAGTTTCATTTTAATTAAATATTCATATCTACGTCAACCACTTTTTTATTTATATTTTTATAAGAATTTTAAAAAAATTGCCTTCCTCTAAACCAAATTTAGTCCCGTTCTCTAAATCATCTCTCTTATCTGACTCTAAATTATTCTAATTGAAAATTCTAATTTCTGTGAACTGATATCTTGTAGTTTTAGAAGCAACTGTTTACATACGGCGCTTTGAAAGGCAACGCACAATGACGCATAAAAAACAGCGACTGTTTACATACGGCGCTTTGAAAAGCAACGCACAATGACGCATTAAAAAAACAGCGGTGCCTGCACGCACACTGCCTCAACACAGCTTCACAACAGAACTTTTCAACTGGGTCTCTAATTTATATTACTCTAATTTATCTACCACAATGCACCCAGAAGACAAAAGCAATTTCACTCTTAAAACAATTTTAAATGGAAATCTATTAAAATAATTTATTTTTAAAACTTCAAAATTTGCACTTACCTCTAATTTCCTTGACTTCTTTCTCTAATTTTTAACAGCCCCTAGTCCTTCTAATCCTCTTACTCGAGCACCTCTCAAAAACTTCTAAACAGCACTTCTAATAACCTATAACTATAATTTCACTTTTTCCCGTTTATATTCAGGTACTATTGTTTTTTTTTTAGTCGAAAAACTCAAAAAACTTTCACACAACCGTTCTTTTATCTATCGCGCAGTGGAAGCGTGCCCTGGGCCCATAACCTATTAGATTTAATATATTTTAATAAGACCAACCACACGTTTAGTTAAACTTTTATTTATTTGTAAACTATGTATATATATTTCTTTACGACTTGATCGCATAACAAAAGAATTCGGAATGAAACAAAACTAAATCGCAGAGACAACTGTTCTCTAAAACATTCAAAACACGATTGCTTTGATTTACATCGACAGTCTTTTGTGGAGTGAATTTTAGGGTTGCCAAGACACGACAAAGTCAACTTCTAACAGATACACGGCTCAATGCATTGACTCAATTCCGTGCAAACTTCGGTCTGGTTCCTTTCTTGGTCTGCCAATGTCGTAAGAAATGAGATAAAGCATTGAACCGTCTATCATCTCACCATTGCGCTAAAAGGTTAAGCTAGAGTTGGTCGTTGAATAGACCTATTGATAACGTTCAAGTGTCAATACTTTATTATGACGTAATAAATTGCTTGCAAGACAATTTTAAATAGTTTTATGTAAAAAAAAATCTTCTTACCCTCTATTTTTCAGTATGAGTTGGGCATAACTTTTTATTTTACAAGTCAAGTACTCCTGGTGAAATAATGTCAAAACTCTCAAACTTATTCCGAACTCCTCTCTAAATATTTCCTAAAACATGATGACTTCACTCACTATCAACAATATTTAAACGAGTTTACATACTTTATACTAACTTTTCTTTCATATACTAAAAAAAAATCACTGCAACCCTTTTCTGTAAAACTTGGTCGGCTTTTTACTTAACCTGTGTCCTAATTAATTTACATTTTTCCAGCTTTGTGTAATATTCACTTTCACAATAATTATTACTCCTTTATCCTGCCGCTGTGTGCCCCTTTTTCTACAATGCTTTTTTTTCCATTACATACATATCCTCTTGCAATAAGGACAAACATGCAAAAGGAATTCTCTGAAACGGAATCTCGTCTGACGAATTTATATTTTACTTCTCGTCCAAGCAGCAGTCAAAAGTTTTAGACCATATTCGAAGCCATTGTATTTTTTATTGTCCTGAAAAACAAAAGGATTCCAACATCTAAAACCGTTTCTTTTTTCCTCAGAGAGAGAGAGAGAGAGAAAGAGAGAAAAAGCAGCAAAAAAAAAACAAAACAAAAAAAACACGAAGAGGGAAATACTAAACAAAAAAGGTTTGACGGTGAACAAAAGGGAGTTGTTGGTGAGCCTTTCATCGGCGTCTTCCCGCAGCTTGTTCTGGTTTACTTCACCACACAATAAGTCACCTTTAAGATCTTGTGAGACATTTAACAGTTTTGTGCCTGTTTTGTTTAAAAAGGAGTCTCTGGGCGTAATAAGGATCAGGGTTCTTGTAAAGACTAGCGAATATCCTTTTTTTTCTTGCTTTCATGGATCGATGGTAGTAGTAGTGGTTGGTTGGTTTTGGTTCAGAGTTTCTTTCTTACTCTCACCGAGAACACACACACACATCCCTCAAACGCTCCTTAGTCCGTCATCGTCGAGTGTTTGACAAATAAAAAGGATTAAAGGCTTTATTATTGTAGACCAGTTCTTGTTGAACTTTTGCTTTTGCAATTCTTCCACAGTGCTTCCATTACTATCGTAGTAAACATGAGGGCACTAGTACACAAATCCATTATCTAGAGAAGTCTTGTTATTTTTCATAAGTTTAGTGGAACCTTTCCCCCACACACCCTTTACTGTGCTGATGTTGTTGTTGCCTAGCCCTTATGGTATTGTCTTGGATGAAAAAGTAATGGTGGCCTGATGGAACAGAAAATTTGCCCCAAAGGAATCTTTTTGGATTGATATAGTGGTTGACCCGCTGTGTACGATATTTGTGGACTTTCCAACTTCCTATTATTTGCTCACAAGCAGCACCAACAACAATAACAACAGCTGAACTTTCTTGTTTATTACGAAGAAAAAAAAACTTTTTTTCCCCCTTTTATCTTCTCTCTTTTCCCTTCCACACTCTCTCTCCAAAAAAAAGGGAATCTTTCGAGAGATATCAGCATTTCTTATATATATGTAATATTATTGAACGCGTGCACATTCATATAAGCACAATATGTTGTTGACCACACATTGCACTTGTGAATGTTGCCGAGTATCGTAATGAAATAGTTGTTTACTTATCGGAGAATTCTCTCCTCCTCCTCCTCGCATTTACACATATACTTTTTCTCCTTGTTTATCATCATTTTTCTTTGATGACTAAGAATCAGTTTCTTTAGAGAGTTGAGTTTTGTTACATGCGAGTTTCTTTTATGATCAAATCCACCCCCGAAAAAAATATAACATTAAAGGATATGCTAACAGAGAGAAGAGGAGAGATCAACTGCCTTAAAATGGGAACTCTCTTAACCCTACAGAATATATCCTTAACCCTACAATATATCCTTTGAAAGTTTGTCGACTTTTTACTTATTTTATTTTTTCACAGGAAATCGATTGAAGTGTGTTCTATATGCTTGGATACACGATATTAAGTTTTTGTTGCGAGAAAACCTTTCTAGTATGAACTCAAGTTGAATTATAGAGAGAGAGAGAAGTTGTATATGTGGTTTTGTGCTACGATTAATCAGATAATGAATTATATAGAAATTACTGCTTTTTATTTTGATAAGTCGAATTTTAACAGAAATTCCTTTTTATAAGATATGTGTGAGGTGAGTAATGTTCTGTTCTGATGGACAGGTGCTTCATTACAGTGGTTGCGTAAACTTAACGAAAAAAAAAAAATAATTGTGTATTAAAGAACACAAGGCAGAAGTGAAACTTCGCGTACATATTTATGTCTATATGTTCTTTATTATTGTATTTTTTTTCTTCATTTGCTCGTGTCTTGTGTTATAATCTAAAAAATGAATGAAGCAGGGAATAGGAAGTAAGAACCATAATATTTTAACTCAATTGATAAATCATAGTATAAATAATATTTTGAAAGTAATGCAGTACAGTGTATAAAATCAAAAACATTTCGCTACCTTTACAAAAACTCTATCTTTAATAAACAATCTTAATTTTTTAAAACACCGACTCCTCATTTTTACTTTACCCATGCCTGCGCCATCTATGTACGAATTTTAAATAAATTGTAAATATTTTCCTGCTGGTTTAGTAGAATTGTTTATATAGTATGGCATCACTTAATTACTATCATGGCTGTCGCTGTCAGTTACTTGGTTGAAGAAGTGTGGAAAGTTGCTCTTCTGACGGTGATCTTCGCGAAATTCATTAGTTTAAGTTATTAAAAACCAAAATAATAAACGAAATATAGTGGAAACTAAATTGTTAGTTTAGTTGTGCATTCATTGAATTGTGAAATTTGTTTTTGTTTTGTTGTGTGCTGCTCTTTTGGCGGTGATATTCGCGAAATTCAGCAGCTTGGCTGTTTAAATCCAAAATGTTTAACGAAATACAGTGGAAACTAAATATTTAGTTTGTATACTTATGCATTCATTGAGTTTGTGTTTTGTTGTATTTAATTTGTTTCAATATTTTTGTTTTTTTTTCTCGTTATTTTGTGAACGAGTGAGAAGACAACTTCCGTTTCATACGGCAGTCCTTGTTTTCGTTGCCGATTCTGAATTGTGACAGTTGTAAATGAGTGAGAAGGCAACTTCCGTTTCACACAACTGTCCTTGTTTTCGTTTCCAATTCTGAATTCACTCGTACTTGCTCGAATCCCCAGAACGGGAGAAGGGACTTTTCACTTCAAAATCCCCGGAACGGGAGTAAAGAAGTTTCACTTAAAAAAATTTTGCGGTTATTCAAGGAGTCGTAGTATACGTAGACGATATATTAATTGCTGCTGATAATGAAATAGAGCATGATCGAATTTTTGAGAGTGTAATGAAAAGAGCAAGAGAAAGCAGGGTACGGAGAATTGAAAAAATTAAATTCATTCGCGAGCGAATAAAAAACAAGAATGTTATTTTAAATTCGCTCAAGAATTTAATAAAATGAGTTTTATATTTTTTAGTTCTCCGTTCGCGAGCGAAATTTATTTTTAACGAATTGAAAGATAGATTTCGTTCGCGAATGATTCGCAAAGGAATCGTTCGTGAATCAATTTTGATGCAGTGCTTGACACTTGATTACTCTCACCCAGAAATTCTTAAAAATTTGGATTTTTATGGTTCACCTCTTAGAATTTTTTGTAATTAGTCAATGTTTTAGATCTTTCAAGAATAATCAAGGGAAAACCGGGGTCTTATACTCTAGCTATTAGTTCCAAGAAATTTTTAAAAAAAGGGGTATTTCAGGTGCGGCACTTGATTACACTCAAGTGCGGTGCGACACAAATTCTTGGAACTAATAACTGGAGTATAAGACCCCTTTTAATATTTTTTTACATTGTAAGCAAGTCGATGAATTATTATTTTCATCATAAATAACGTATTTACACATATCAAATACTTTCCGGCGACCCATAATTACTAACTTTACAAAACACTCGAGTCGAGCATATACCCGTACAGCACGAACTTAACTCAAAGAATGAAAACAAATCGTTATTTTCAGTTCTTTTTCACTCTCGAGAGTGAAACATAATTTTCTTGATTTCAACTCGTTCTTAAGAACGAATTGCTTTGTATGTAAAGCGATTGCATTCGCTCTCATTGAGCGAACGCAACTTATAAAATTCTCTTCAAAAATAAAGTTCGCGAATTTAAACATAAAATTCGGCTCGCAAGCGAAAAAAACAAGAAAATTTAATATTTTTTCGTTCGCGAGCGATATTTTACGTACCCTGAGAGAAAGACACATAAAATTTAACGAAAAAAATTGCAATATAGAAAATGTGAAGTTAGGTATCTAGGACCTATTATCAGATGTGATGGTATTAAAGTAGATGATGAAAGATGCAAAGCAATAGATGAGATAAAAAACCCGAATAATAAAAGAGATTTACAAAAAATATTAGGGATGATAAATTATTTGAGAGATTTTATTCCAAACTTGGCACATTTAAGAGCACCATTGCGAGAATTGTTAAAAAAAATATAGTTTTTACTTGGGAAAATGAACATGAGAAATGCTTACAACAGATAAAATATGTAATAAGAAACCTCCCAATCCTAACCATATTCAATGAAAGCAAGGAAATTACTATACAAACCGATGCATCGAAATCAGGTCTAGGTAGTGTATTACTGCAAGAAGGCAAACCAATTTGTTTTGCGTCTAGAAGCTTATCGGAAGTAGAAACAAGGTACGCACAAATAGAGAAGGAAATGCTGGCAATTGTTTTTGCCTGTAAAAAGTTTCATTATTATATTTATGGCAGACAGGTTAAAATAATGACAAGCCTCTGTTGGGTATATTTGCAAAACCAATTGAAAAAGTCGATTCTCCAAGGCTTCAAAGAATGAAATTACGCCTACTAAAATATAGAGTTCTTGTAGAATATATACCAGGAAAAGACATGTTAATTGCGGATGTACTATCGCGGTATTATATAAATCAAACGGATGATGAAGAAGAAACAAAAGAATTTTCTGAAATAATACAAAGCATAAACGTGAGTGATAATAAGAAAAATGAAATCGTAAAAGCTACGAACTGAGATGCAATATTAGTAAAACTAAAGCAAATGATCATAAATGGATGGCCAAAATATAGAAAATCTGTAGATAGTGATATAAAGCCGTATTGGGAAATTAGAAATGATTTGTTCATAGAAGACGATTTAGTTGAGATTCGATGTTAAGGGCTCTATATCAGAGGCTCAGTTTTTACAGACCTTTTGCATTTTCGAATTGAATCTGGAGATAACATATTAAAGGACCATTTGGAATCGAGAGCGAAGAATTCCATACATGTACATCTCGTGTACATCTCGCATCAGATTCAGAACGAATTGATTCAAACGTGTCCTGATGTTCTTAAAACCAAGATAACGCACGAAGTGAAACGCGCCCTTGTTTTTCTGTCTAAGCTGACGAGACTGCTGATATTAGTGGAATTGAACAGTTACCTTCGCTGCGATCAACAAAATGGAAAACCAATAATTTGTGAAGAACTCTTGGGATATGTACCTTTGGAAGAATTTAACTCCAAATTAATTGCAGAAAATATTCTCAAATTTTTGGACGATTCGAACTTGGATTTAAATCGACTCGTTGGCCAAGGATATGACGGATGTGCTTCAATATGGCTGGTCATATTAGCGGTGTTTAAAAACAAATTAATGACATTATGTATTGTATATCCAATTGCGTTATTCCACTGTGCCAACCAATATTTTGAATCTTGTCATTATTGACATGAATCATGTTTGCGAAGTAAGATAAAGTTACATCTGCTACAACGAAGGAAATCATAAATTTTTTCAGAGAGATTACATTACGACCTCAAAAGATTCCTAATGTCTCTCTGTTTTGTGAAACATGGTGATCAGCAAAATACAAAAGCATCAGAGTATTTTCGGAGAAATTTCCAACTATCACAGAAGTTTTGAAAAATCTTTCGGCAGCGAATTCAAAAATAAAAGTAAAAGCACATCAATTCGACGCGACTGCAACAACTCCAACCGTTATCCGGCTGAAAGTTTAGAAGACTTCTTCAGACGTCCTATATTTATTCTTTATTTGTACTCTCTTATTTCTTCTTTGAGGGAGCGATTCTGTTCTATCCACGAAAAAGCATTTTCCCTTAGGCTGGTCTCACACTGCAGCCGATTCGGCCGAATTGTTTACGGCCGTAGTCGGCCGAATTTTCAAACAATTATTTTGCTATTCTCATTCGCACATTACAGCCATTGTTTTCGGCCGTTGACGCCCATAGGTTTACTCTGATCAGATTTGTTTGATTATTCGGCCAAATACGGCCGTAAAAAGTTCGGTCGAATCTGCTGCAGTGTGAGACCAGCCTATGCAACTTCATCCGGAAACTATGAAAATGTTGAATAAACCACCATTTATCGTCGTCGCAGAAAAGCTAAATAGTCTTTACGGATATATTTTACCAAATCCCATGTCCGAGGATATTACGTGGTACGAAAGGTGGAAATGTGGTCTAATTCCCAAACGAATCCTTGAAATACCCAAATTTGATTTCTAAGACAACACAATTTCGTCCAGCTGTAGCTGAGGCAATCAAGATTGGTCTTAAGCCGAAAATACACTTTTGTGTTGTGGTGTGTCGTGACGCTCTGTGTCGTGGATCTAATTCATATATTTAATATGGGGCTGATTACATTATTATGGTGTGATGTGGTGTGGCGCGTCCCGATTTGGCGTTTCTGATTGGGCACAGAGCGCCATGACACATCACAACACAAAAGTGTGTTTTCGGCTTTACGCTTCCAGCAACAACATGCAGTATCGAACGCTCAGTTAGCACCTTACGTCGAGTAAAACTTTGGAATCTGCAAGGCTTAGCGGACTGTGCATGCGGCTGTGGGCAGCGTTCACAAAAAGAGAGTACAAGAGGATATTGAATTCATCAACAGCGTTATCGACGAATTTGGACAACAACCAAGACGAATGAGGCTTTTGTAATAATAATTACATTATAAAGTTACGTTCTGCATCAATTCTTTGATTTATTAACTTCTCAGTAGGAAGTTATTGTAATCGGTCCGAAAATCGGATTCGAAATTTTCAATGTATTTATACGTTTCAAGGTCCCAATAGCATTTTAAGCAAAAATTTGAGAAGAAATATGTGTGTGTGTGTGTGCGTACGTATGTGGTCATTTTTTCCTGCACGATTTCGCGCGAACCGAAAAAGATATCGACTTCGTTCAGGTGCCGTTCGAAGCGTGTTCAAGGAAATATGATCTGAAAAGATTTTCATAAAAATTGGTCGAGCCGTTTTTTTTGTTTGAACGACGTAAGTGATTTTTGTACCGGCATGATTTCGCGAGAACCAAAAAAGATTTCGACTTCGTTAAGATGCCGTTCAAAGCGGGTTAAAGGAAGTATGATCTGAAAAGATTTTCATAAAAATCGTTCGAGTCGTTTTTTTGTTTTAACGAATACTGGGAAGTTAATCTTGTGGACCGAAAGGGTCAAAAGCCACATCCCAACTAGTTTACTACTGATTTGTCCTCTCTCATAATAATCTTAAGTTTGTAGTCTATTTAGAAGACATTTAGTTTAAAAGCCAGGGGAGTGCAAGTGCAAGTCCCGGCGCCCATGTGCAGGACATACATATTGTAAGAATGGACGAAACAAGACTACTAAAAAAACAGTGTTTGGGGATACACTAGGTGACAGACCAGTAGGTAGACCGAGAAAGAGATGGAGGACGCAGTAACAGCAAATTCAGGAATGATCCCAGGAAACCGTAACTGGAAACAAGCCGCTAAAAATCGTCCAAACTGGAGGAAAACTCGAGAGAAGGCCAAGGTTCTATATGGGGATTAGCATCCTAGGAAGGAGGGTCCTTCATGTAAATTTCAATGTTGTTTTTGTTAAATAGCAATTCTGAGACAACAATGTTCTGTCATCAACCATAAACAATTCGATTTGCGTAACAACAAAATTTTTTAATATAATTAAATTAATTTTCAAGCTCAACGAACAGTGAAATCTATTAAAATGATCCTTAGAATATTTCAGATTATCCTTTTCAATTAAAAATAAAAAATCTCAATAGCATCATAATTTCCAAAGAAAAGACAACAAACCCCCTTCAGACCAAAAGAAAAAAAATCATTAACAGAAATCCTTCAGCTCGATTTGAAATACAATCCTTAAACGTTTCCTTTTGTTCAAAAAAAAAAAAAAAATAAAAAAAATAAATAAAACGATTTTTTTTTGTTGCTTGAAATTTTATCTTGGAACAATAACAGGATAACAACAACAACAACAACAACAACAAAAATACGAGAGAAAAAGCAGAAAAAAGAAGAATACCCACCACCGAGCGACCGTGGCGACCCCCGCCATAAATAATAAGAAAATTCAAGAAAAGTTCAAAAGCATTAAAATATTTCTTCAAACATCAATTATCCTTTTTCGAAATGGACTTTTAATAGTCCTTTTATTTAACCAGCTCGAAATTGCTGCGGCGAAAATATACATCGTCCTTCCTTACCTTTCGGTGGCCGATGTAATAATGCTGGTGGTGGGACGAGGAGGAGGAGGAGGAGGAGGAGGAGGAGGAGGAGGAGGAGGACGATGAGGCTGAATGAGTCGTCGGTTGAGGCCGAAGAATGGTGGTAAGGGTAGGTGCAGTAATTTGATATTCCTTGCTCCTTGTTGTCCTGGCAGTACTTTTGGACCCATACCCAGGGTTCCAGTACCGTTATTTAAGAGTTTTTTTTCCCCCGAAAATACTATCAAATCTCGATTACACAGGATCCAAAACATTTCGCATTAGTTTTCAAGTTTAACTAACTCTGAGCTTAAAGTATGGCCAAAATAACGTTATATTTTAAGGATAAAGGACACGCTCTGGGTGGAAATTGAATATTTTTTTTTTGTTATATTTTTTTTATTTACACAAGGTAAGCGTAATGTTCATGTAATGAGAAACGTTTTAAAGTAACTTGGAGTTGGGGGGGGGGGGGCGAGGGGAGAATATGTGTTTTTTTTGTAATATTTTTTAAGTTTAACTTACAAGGTCACAAATCAAAGGAGCTCCGTTCCAATGGAGGTCCTTATATCCATGTGTCGCGACTGCAATGTACAGAAAGAAGAAGAAAAAAAACGTAATCCAAAGTGAGCCTTTTGTTAAGAGAAAAATATCCTTAAGGTGAAGGTGCACAGCTCTACTTTACTTTCTCGCCCGGTGTAGAAATCCTCTTCACTGCACCAAGACCTTGGGGTTCTTTTTTTTCTATTCCGATGTGTTTTACACAAAAAAACAAAACGGAGGATTCGTATCCCAACAGCAACAACAACAACAACTCACCACCCAACACACGGTATAATTTAAACAACCTTTTTTTTGCACACTCTGCTCTCTCTTTTCTCTTTCACCACGTAATAATAATGTTGCCAAGACACTTAAGGCATGAAAATAGAACAAAACGGAATCGCGGCACCACCGGGAGCCACTTAAAGTGTAATCCTTGCTGGATTCAAGACGAAGTCACCACCACACCACGTCTCACGTCTGACACCGTATCTTTTTGTATAATATACGTCACTGGAACCGCACACCATTTACACCATATCCCTTCACTCTGGTCGTTAATATAACTTGATCTCCCAGTCGTGGCCAAACCGACCGGTGACTTTTACTCCACGGTTAAAATTGTTTTCACGCAACGCTTCAAATTAGTCGGACACTAAATTACTAATAATAATTTTTAATATTATTTTTTTTTACTTTATAAACATCTGCAATTTGGCACGAGCCACTATCGCTCTATCTATGATGCACTTGTGTTGCACGCACAACTCTAGCAAGTCTGAGACATGGAACGCACTAACAACGCACAAATCAATCGTCCGTCAGACACGGTAACCGCGGACCAAAAGATACTCAGACTTCTTTTTGACAACAGACGCGGGCAACCTTCCGCAACAGAATGACGCGAGCTCAAAAGCTGACTGACTTCTAGCGAACGGACTTGAATGAGCCTAGTGCAGGCTCGCCGCCAGTGGCACTGCTGCTCCTAGCGGATGGCAGAGGGAAATTTTTCTAGTCAAGCGCAGTGGCAGCCCCTTCCAGCCTCTCGATGCGCACAGAATGAAGAAATTTTCATCGGTAACGGTTCAGGGGACAGGTAAATCACCTTGCGAGCTGGATGGAATCTTTGAGGAGAGGTACCAAACCGGCAGGGATATTTTTGTTTCGGATACATGAGTCTGGAAAATCGAGGAAATTGTTTAGTATAAAGCTTCTCCTTCGGATTATCCAAAAAGAA
The DNA here is from genome assembly GCA_963855945.1 of Thereva nobilitata. NCBI lineage: Eukaryota > Metazoa > Arthropoda > Insecta > Diptera > Therevidae > Thereva > Thereva nobilitata. Next base: position 96,981,224 of record OY979698.1, read on the forward strand.
ATGTTTGTGCTGCAATTGTTTCTCGGGGGAAAAGTTTAGAAAACTGTTTACGAAAATCATGTGAAATTTGTGATAATAATTTACAGTGTAATCGTTGTAATTTGAGGCTGGTTAAGTTTTGTAATAGAACAAGAAGTAAAGGACCAACGGTGAAGCTGGTGCCACTGAGAATATCGCAGCAGTATGCCGGTTAGTAGAATTAGCGGTAGAGTAACTGGCGTACTTTTAAGTGGTAGAGTAAGTTTACCACGGTGCTATCACAACTCTACTCTACTGTAACCAAGTTTTAATTATAGTCCGGGGAAATTAGCATTTAAAGGAGACAAAATTCGGAAATGGCTGAAAATTGGTCCATAGCTTCCTTGGGACTTTTTAAGAAAACAATTTCGGAATCACAAAAAAAAATATTACTCAAAAACTGCTTTTTTCGAAAATTTGTTTTGATCACTCAATACGAAACGTTATTGCCTACAAAAAAGCCTCGTGTCATATTTTCGAAAACTTAACCCTTTCAAAGTTATTCAAGGTCAAAGTTTCCAAAAATCACTTTTCGGCCAACAAATCACTACTATTGATTTTTGCAAAATTTTCGAAAAGTTTTCGAAAAAATGGTAAGGGTTTAATTAGGGTAGGCAATAATCTTTTGTATAAATAGAACAAAAAAATTTCTCAATATGTAATCAGTTTCTGAGTCATTTTTTGACCAAAAACTTTTTTTTTTAAAACTTTGAACTTGAATAACTTCGAAAGGGTTAAGTTTTCGAAAATATGACAAGAGGCTTTTTTGTAGGCAATAACGTTTCGTATTGACTGATCAAAACAAATTTTCGAAAAAAGCAGTTTTTGAGGGATTTTGTTGCCAAAATGTGATTTTTGATAAATTTGACCTTGAATAACTTTGAAAGGGTTAATCCGGTCAACATGTTTGTAAGAACTAAAGTTGTAGAGAATTTCATTGTCAACATTTACGGCCTTTGTACAGGTAGCACTTTCTACGACTGGATCGACCCTATGCTGAGACCGTGAAAACTAATGGTCTCTCATCTTGAGGAGTCTTTGAAGGGCACTATATCAAGAGGGTGTCCACAGGGATGAGTTTTATCTCCACTTATCATGCACTTATGAGAGTTTAAGAAGGGCCTACAAAATTTGTCGTCTCTGATAATCAAGCGGCAATCAGGGCGATAAAGTCTGGTAGGACCAAGACAAAGTCTAAATAGGTTTAGGACTACACTGATAAAAAAAATGTCTTGATTCCAGCAATTCGATAGTCTTCATTTCGTTGTCTTGAGTAGAAAAATTTTTCAGTCTTAACATGAGAATGCTGTCTCAGAGTAAGACACTGGAGATTCTTGGGCCAAGCAATCGTATTTCTTCGCTCAATACTTATATTTTTCGACCAAGATATATTTTTCTCGAAATAAGATTGTTTAATTTTTTACTCAAGAAACTAAATTCTTAATTCATCGGACTTTTTTCGGTTACCGGACTTTCACGGTCTAAAAATGTATCACAACCATTAAGACCGATTTTAAAACTTGAATTTTTTTAAATTATAAAACCATCGGTTTCGTATTTTTTTTACTTCAAGTCAACTTTTGTCTTCATCCAAGACAATAAAACCAAGACTATGAGTATTGCTTATCCCGAGACAATTTTGTTTTCGTTATATCCAAAACATGAGTTGCTTGGTTCAAGAAAAAGTGCTTTAAGCCAAGAAATTTTTTTTATCAGTGTTCCATCGTGCCCTCAGTCAGCTGGGCGTTTCCGAGCGAGTGGTCGCGGCTCCTCCCCAACAAAAAGGAAGAAAGAAAGGAACCCTAACTAAACCCATCTAAGCGTCGCGTCGCGTGCTGGATTCGCTTTTACCTACCTACTAATACTCCTGGTATTTTTAAGCTTTACTCTCTTCCCTTCGGCTTCTTCCTATCTTATCTATTTAAGGTCTCTTCCACTTTCTTCCATACATCATCGAATCTCACCAACAATCTATGATGTTCTCTGCTGTTTGGTATGCTTCAGCCGTCGCTTCCAACGCTTGGCTAATATCGGCCATTCGAAGAAGACATTCTCTGCGTCCTCTCTCACATTTAGACATGCCGGACACAGCAGGGAGGTATTGTGTCCGAACCGATGGAGGTGTGCCCTGTATTATCAATGTTCCCTCAAAAAATGTGCGAGATTGTAGCTCACCTCCGCACGCGCTCTCCAAAATTGAGAATAAGCCTATGGTTTTTTTCAGACTATGGTGAAAGTCGAAGCCTTTGTGCTACCAGTCCGTCATGTCTTACTTGTCATAGTGCAAAGTCTAGTAGTAAGCTTAGTTCGAAGGCAGGAGCAGAGGATAGAGTGGGTTAGTAGGAGTTTGGAGAAGAGAGGCAATTTGCACGAAGCCCATTGTAACAAAAATCAAAAAGACCAAAGAATCTCCCTAACCAACCGAGAAACGCAATGATACCGGGAGTACCAGACTACTATCAGATGAACAAGGAGAAACGTCGTCCGCTAGGTTAAGACGCGACCTAAGCGGAACTTTGGTACATTATTGTTAATCGGTTAAGCCTCCAAGATGAATTATTAGGGGTAAGCCCGGGTTATTTAATAGACTTACCCCTCTCCTTTGCCCCTACTGAAATAAACATCACTTCGAAATTATCATCTATAAAATAAGCCTTCCATAGCTTCTTCTAGTGGAGACTGAATTGGCACATCATTTATGAGTGGCTTACTGTAACTGTAACTAATGGCGTTAAGGTGTAAATATAGCATCAATGGTACCGTGTCGTGTTGTGTAAACCAATGGATTATTATTCATGGTTATTTTTTAAAAATCACTTCTTTCAAATGTTGGTCGCAATTGCGGCTAACATGGTCCATTCTGAAGATCCAATTTTCGATGGCGCGTTCGAGCAATTCGATTGGTATTTGGTCAATGACGCGAGTAATGTTTGTTTCCAATTCCTCCATCGTAACCGGCTTATTCTTTTAGACTTTAGACTTTATCTAATCCCTAAGGAAAAGGCCCGAGGTGTGATTTTACATTATCTAAGCGGCTAGTTCACCGGTCCGAAGCGTGGAATTTACTGATCATAGTATTGTTCTCGCAATAAAGCCATGATTTCACGGGTTGTGTAACAAGTAGCGCCGCGGTCTTGTTGGAGCCAAATATCGTCGGGATCATAGGCTTCAATTTCAGGCAGCAAATAGTCCGCCATTCACAGTTACATTGCGGCCGACCTCAATTTTGAAGAAATATGAACCGATGGTTCCACTAGCCCATAAACCACATAAAATAGTTGCTTTGTGTGGGTATGACGGCAGCTTTTGAACTCGGGTTGGTCTTCAGCCTAATTTTGCTTATTAACGAAGCCATTACACAAGAGACGGGCCTCAACGCTGAACAAAATCTTCTTCTTCTGAATAATTTGTAGACGTTGTACCATGGACCGCGCTAAGGCTTTGCATGTTGAAATTTCAAACAATACTAAAGAAATCAGATTCCAAGGATTTCCATCTAGTGAGATCGAAGTAACCTCTGGAGTTCCTCAAGGTAGTCATCTTAGTCCGCTCCTCTTTAATATTTTTATCTTCGATCTATCAGAAAAATTAGGAAACATTCCACATCTCTACTACGCGGATGACCTCAAAATCTATAGTGTCATTAAGACCCAAACTGATGTTTCGTTCATGCAGACGAAACTCAATGCCTTACAAGACTGCTGCACCACGAACAAACTGAAACTTAATACCAGCAAATGTCATGCAATTACCTTTCTTTCGCAGTAGAAACCCAAACACAAACAGTACCTACTATTGTCTCAACGGCATGATTACTGCCAGAGCCAACAAACTTGTTGGTTTCATTAAGCGATAAAAAAACAAATATAAAATGGTATGTGCCTAAAAAAACTTCAAAAAATCGATCAAAATGGCGATTTTTCAAAAATTTCAACTAGGTTTTATTTTCAATTGTTTCTTACGTTTTCTAAATGAATTTCCCAATAATAAACTGACCCTACAAAAAATGGCGGCATTGTTAATTAAAGTTAAAAAAAAAACTAGATGGTTAATTACACAAAAACGAATGAACCGATCTCATTGAAATTTTTTGTACATTGCCGGGACACCATCTTCAAGAATTTTCAGCCTTCTATGTGCAGCTGTTTTCCTGTAAACAGATAGTTAAAATAAAGGGTTTTGAAAACTTTGGAAGCCATTTGCAAGATCACCCTTGCACCTAGCGACCTCTAACAGGGCTTATTTTTTAGGGAATTTCATAACGAAGAGCTTTCCCATGGCATATGTTATACCAAAAGTTAGCAGGAACGGAGCTATTGAAAGATATATAAAAAAGTGCCTATTTTATTCACAATAAGTTAATTAAAAAGTTATGCGGTCAACCAAATTGTGGGCAAACTTAGGGTGTTAAACTACACCCTAAAACGAAGCGAGTCCAACAATAATCTCGCCTATGGGCCAATAATTCATTTTTTATCATTTTTTCTTCACGTCGACTAGCCTATTGATCCTTGGATTTTCTCCAAATTTTTATATGTTTTGACTGGCAACACTGAAGATAAGTTACCTGAGTCTCTTTCATTAAACCAGCGGGCGCACAGTGGGGTCACATAAAAAATTACCGTTCAAAAATCGGTGGAGCCGTCAATTTTCATCGAATCAACTTCGCTTTTTTTTTAAATGTTCGTTGTGCAATTCTCTATCGATCTGTCGAGCCAGATTTTTCATATATATTTTCAATTTTTTACAATTTTCAGTGGAAATTGAGTTTTTTTTGACAAAAATGCATATATTCTGCATTAGCAAAAAATCGAAACGTGCCAAAAAGGTATATTTGAGCTTAATATAGAAAGGTTTATTAAATTTCTCACCCGGCATTTGCATAACCGTTTTCTAGAAACTACCCCTCAGAGAGGTTGAATCAACCCCTAAATAGGGGAAAACAGGAATACGGTATGAAAATATATGAAAAATCCGGCTCGATAGATCGATAGAGAATTGAACAACGAACATTTTAAAAAAAATCGAAGTTGATTCAATGAAAATTGACGGCTCCACCGATTTTTGAACGGTAATTTTTTATCTGACCCCACTGTGGGGCGGTGCAACGCCTTTAAATAAAAAAAGTTAAGTCTACACTTTCCGCGGTAGGACAAAAGTATAATGAAAACAACAAAAAAGCTGGAAAAAATGATTTTGGATACCTTACAGAAATTTAAAGTTACCTATAAAAAATATTGTAACTTCCTTTGTAGTTTTGGCGATTTTCCTTTTATTCGTAGAGGATTTTATAGCTAGACTCGACCGCCTTCCTTAAATCTAGATCCGCTTGCTCTTAGGTCGTAGTGGGTCTTCTCCATTTGAAGCTAGGATATGAAGTTTGAACAACTTGCATACAGCTGACCGGGAAATGACACTTATTTGGAAAAATTCGTCCCCCATATTGACCCCGAAATCTAAAATTTATAAGTTCTGAACGTAAATTCGTTATTTGCTACCTTAAAAACCCCAGATACCGATTTTCATTGGAATCGAAACACAATTGCCAAATTCGTCGTCGGCCATATTGGCGCGGCCATTTTGAATTTATAAGTTTTGAACATAAATTCATTATTTGCTACCTTAAAAACCCCCAGATACCTATTTTCATGGAAATCGGAACACAATTGGCAAATTTAGGTGGCCATTTTGAATTTCGGTCATTCAAATCAAGATCACAATTTTTTAATAGGTAAACTTTTTTATATATATTATTGGCTAAACATTCCATTTTGAATTTTTCAATTTCATTCACCGTAACTGAAATCCGAAGTTTTCATGTTTTTAATGTTCCAGGAATTCCACTAAGGCACTACTCACACGGGGATACGCAAATCTCGGAGCGACTGCGATACTCGGCGACTAAGAGACCCGTCATATGTAATCACCCAGTAGGAATTCTTGGTAGCACTTACCGATGGAGCACTGATATAAGCAGTCATCTGGTAAGGGGTACTCCTATTTTCTTAGGTGTTAGAAGAGCCCTTATATAACGCATTACAAGAGAAGGCAGATGGTAAGGGGTAATCCAGAATTAGACCCAAAGAAGTTAGAAATTTGCCCGATGACTCAAATACCATTCCAAAAATACGAAAACAAAGGAGTCATCGGGTAAATTTCTAACTTCGTTGGGTCGAATTCTGGATTACCCCTTACCATCTGCCTTCTCTTGTAATGCCTTATATAAGGGCTCATCGATGTAGTAAAAAGTAAGGCCTTACCTCCTATGACATCGTGTGTAAAAATAAGGGCTTCTGTAAGGGGTATGGTAAGGCCTACCCCTTACTAGTAAGGGCTCATTTCAGTGCTTCTGTAAGCTTACAAGTCCTACTGGGCAGACGGCGGCACTCATACTGCCGGGGCCCAATGAATCCGTCAACGTGATTTTCCATATAAATTGTTGTTGCTTTTGCTGGTGCCGGAGACTTGGATTTAATTTTAATTTTGCCGGTCTACCCCTCCACGAACAAAAGCTCTCTCATTTCGCTCATTTTTTGATGAATTAAACAAGAAAGCTTTTACATTTATGTTGCTACTAGCAACCCGTCCACAATTTCCTTGAACAGAAAGTGCGGGAAAATGTATTTGATTAAGCAGAAAATTTTAAACAAGTACTTTTATTTCATTAAAATCAAAACAAACACAAAATAAGCAAACAGTCAATGGAATCACTACAGAAAATGAAATTTGTCAACGAAAAGCTACGCTGACGGTGCCGGTTTCATTGGGCGAGCTCTCACCGAAAGTGGTAGGGGAAAATCACGTTGACGGAATCATTGGGCCCCGGCAGATACGGGGATACTCCAGTCGCGGATACTCGCCGACTAAGCAACCAGTTTCTAGGAGACTTGACTGGGAGACTAGAGTCGTTTAGTTGCTCAGTTGCTTGGTTTTTTTCAACTAAAAACGAAATGACTAATATAAGCGAGGTATGTTGATAGGAAACTGGCAATTTCAGTCGCGGCCGTGTGAGGATGACGAGCAACTACAGTCTCGAGTCTCCAAGTATCCGTATCCTAGTCGCCGAGTATCCGAGATTTACGTATCCCCGTGTGAGTAGTGCCTAATAGTTATTAATTATAGTTGTTAATCAATTATTGTATAACATTGCAGTATACCGTTTTTTTTACCATTTATCGAAAGTAGGAAGCGTAGTTTTAAGAGGAATCGCAGTTAAAAATGTCGCTTTTTTTTCAAAAAAAATTAAATTTAACAACAACCTCTAAATATTTCCGTCTGAAAAAATTACTGCCTTTTTGCAACACTAAAAGGTATCTTTTGCCAAAGTTTCAGCGTCATAAAAAATTTTTTGTCAACGAAAAAAATTAAAAACCAAAAAACCGGTTTTCCGCCATTTTTTCGAAAAAATTTGAGGTTAGGGTAAAAACGGTTCACACAAAAGTTGTAGATCTTTTTATTTCTTACAACCTTCTTGTACCTTTGACTTTTTTCGATAGGATGCACAGTTTAGCCAGAAATCGCGAAAAACTGTTGTCAACCCCTAAAAACCCCCCTATTCCACCCCGGATAGCAGCTGTCGGTTCGATTTATTTTTCCCTCTTTTACAAGAGCTTGTTCGACAATATCCCGCTGTCGGATTGCTGTAACGAATTATTTTGTTGTTCGAACCCTATTTCTACTGGACTAGTTTGGCTTAACAAATAAATAAATAAATATCTGTCATAAAATCCCTACTGAAAAAAGTACCTCTAAATGGATCACCCATTATAAACGTGGGATATAAAAGTGTTTTTGTTTATTTCGTTAATATTTTTTTATTTTTTTATCGTTCTTCCTCCTTAGAAATAGAATGCATAGAATACAGCATATTGTATTTTAGTTGTCATACCCTTTCATTTGATATGCATGTCAAGAAGGTTATGGAGAAATTATATTAGAGATACTGGTATATTGAGTAAACTACATTATATAGTATTGTCATCGGAACTAAAGCTGCGTGCAAAATTTCTGTATGATCGGATAATCGGAAGTATTCGAAAAATCTATTGCAAAATTTGTACGGAGCAGACATACAGACAGACCTGATGTAAACGTGATAAAATTCACTCTCATCATATTTTCAAAATGCGCTTTACTTTACCTCTAACATTCCGCTCTAATCAAATAAAAAATCACCATAAATTGATAACCATGACTAGAATTTCTGCAGTCGCTTGATAACTTCATTTAACACAAGAAAATACTCATAAAACCCAGAGGAAGACCACTTCAAGATTCATCAATTCATCAACATCCCGGTGATTTTATTTAATTTGAACAGTTTAAAATCAGAGAAAATTAACAAATCCCCTCCGCCCCCACCGCCCGTGCGCTCCGACTGTGCGCGCATAAATAAATTGCTCGCGATTTATGCAAATCATGAAAACATGCATCTGCCTGCATCTCTTCTCATCCCATAATATTGTTGTGCATGCCAGAGTCAAGCCGATTGACCTTTCTCTCAACAAGAACTGACTTTGCCCATTAAATAATGTTAAAGGTCCATCATTGTTGCTTGCCAAACCCATTCTATATACATACCTATATTTTTTGTTATCTTATGCTGAATAATACAAAATCTTGAAAAAAAAACATTTTTCATTTTATTTCGTGATTACATTGAGGGCGGAGAGCCAAACTACTATACACGATATTTAATAAAACTTACAAAAAAAAAAAAGATCGTGTGCTTTTCGCCTTTCCCTCTACGCCAATGCAATGAACAAAAAAAATGTTAAATTATAAAGATTCGATGATCGTTTAATCTGATCCCGGATTTGTTATTAATTTATCAGAAAATTCGATGGACGATTATGGGGGTATTATGATGCATATCAGTTATTGATGGAGTTTTGACACGCGAAGATAATCAAATTCAATTATTGTAGGGAAATACTTTGGATCTTATAAATTTGATCGTGTATCAGGGAGAAAAGGAGAATTTTTTTTGCATCGATTCAATCCTGTTACTGTTATTTTCGTGAAATATAGGAAAGGAAAGAAATAAGAAAGAAATTTGCATATGTGTTAGTTTTCTCATCCAGGCAATTTTTGGTTGGAAATTCTTTCGTCAAATTTTCGTCATGTGCGAGTTGTTTCGCTTCGCCCCCCGATCCCACCCACCGTATTTTCGCCATTCTTCTTCTTCTTCCAATAGTCCAATAAATATATCGAAAAAAAGGCCTTTGAAATGCGAAAAATACCGCACGCGATTTTTTTTTTACTAAATGATTTTATATATTTTTATAAGCTTAAATTCAAAATGGCGTCATCAACTTTCAATGAAGGGAAACCCGTTTAATTTTATATCTCAGAAACTATGCATTTTACGACAAAAATGCATAGCATCTTTTTTGTAGATAAATAAGTGATTTAACTTTTTTGTTTAGAATTTTTTTTTGTAAATTCAATATCTACGGAGAAATAGTGCTTCAAACTTCATATATCACTTTCTTTGCACTATATTTCGTTAATGGTTAATTCTACATGAAAAAATCCTTCGTGAGACTTATAGAACACACGATTATCTATAATTTTTGTTATAAACATTTTTTACGTACGGCTAATATTGCACGAGTTATGGCGCTTTAAGTGTCGAAAAACGTACTCTGCTATAAAACCGGTTTGGGACTGCTTTGTACGCTCTTATGTATTATGGACCAATGTAAAGGAGGCCTAATATGAAATTTACAGTACAGGAGTTTTTTTAGGAATTAAAAATTAGAAAAATATAGTTATGTACTTTCTCACATCCTCGAAAAATCTAGTAAATATGTATCTGCTGGCCACCTAGTCGTCAAAAAGACAACCAGCGACTGATAAAATCGTGGAAAGGCTCGTGATCTATTATTAATTTTCCAGAGGCAGATTTAAAATGTTCCACAATAAAAATCATAACACTTGAAAATTTTTCGCGCTTATTCCCTCCAATTTTATTTCAATTAACCTTTAACATTTTTACAACAACAACACCAACAACAACAAAAAAAAATTATAAGAGACCCCATTTTTGCCGCTATTTCCACAAATATAATTAAACGTTATCTTGTCCCTGTTTTTATTTTTATGGGAAAAAGTTTGAAAAGTTCAAACATCCCCCATAAAAAAATACAACAACACCAACACCAACAACAAAAACAACAACAAAACAAAAGCAAACAATTACGTTTGCCACCAATTAGGCGTCGCCAGTTTCCTTTCTGATCCTGTTGGCATTTAAGTAATTTTTCCGTCGCTTTACCGTCGAGACAATTTACAACTAAGAGAGTCCTGAAAGATATGACTGAAAAGTGCACCTATTAACAATTCTTTAAAGCACCTAGAGATAGGCAGTCTTCCGGGGCGAATTCGCTGTTTTTACCGTTTATGGGGTAATAACCACTGTCGTAAAACACCTGGAATTGCCTACTAACTCCTTTTGTCAAAATTTTATTCAGAAAAAGGGCGCAAAAAGGATTCACTTATTTCCATTCATTTTTTATAACTTTTGTTTTAATGTAGTAAATAAGCTGAGGAATCTATGAGTAAGAGTCAGTCATGTTATTCATATGTATATATGGTTTGAGTTTTGGTTAATCTGGTTCGGTGCTTTGATGTAGTCGATTCAAAAATTAGGTTAGGTAAATATCATACACGTGCGAGATGGGGCCTCAAGCTTAAGATGGTCGTGGGGATATACACATGGTACGGTAACAATAGGGGCAACAGGGGCCATGATAACATGCCCTATGAACGTCATTGGCCATTCCTACACGAGGGATCATGGTTCTCGGAGCACGAGCTTTTTCGGGCAAGGGAAGCTCGCGGAGTGTCCTTGCACGCCTGCCTTGCCCCAAAAAAGCTCGTGCTCCCAGAACCAGAAAATTTTGACCATTTGCGGGGGGTGTGGGGGTGAAATGGCAACTTCAGCTAGGGGTGGCTTGGGGAGGGTTCAAATGGTCAAAAATGTCTGCCACTAGTATTTAACGGTTATTTAGCCCTAAAAGATCCTACATACTAAGTGGCAGAATTTTTTTCCAATTCTCACCCATTTTTTACCCCCAAAACCCCCCAACTCGAGATGGGTCCACTTCCCGCAAAAATTCCACTAATTCGAATACGCCGATTAGCATTTAAAAAAGGAATTGCCTCAAGGGCATGGCGAAAGAGGGATTCCTCCGTAGGTTCTTCATGAGGATCCCATGTGTCAAATGAGGGGCATGCCGAAAGAGGGGTTTCCCCTTAGTTTGCTTATGAATACCACACTCATTTAGCATACTCAATAGACCGGTTCTGGTTCGATTACAGAGGTGAAGCAGCATTGGACGTGATTAGTACTCAGTTGGAGGACCACATTGGTAAAACGACACTCGCGATTAAGGGGACTATCCAGTGAAATGGCTAAAAATTGATCTAACAGACCGATTTTGATGAAATTTTGTGTGAATATAGCCGCTATCAAGTAAACAAAAAAATCGTGGTCGTTTGTAAAAAAAATTACGATTTGTAACAACTTTTTATTAAATTGGAAAATAGGTCAACTTTAACGAATAATAAGTATACGTGGATTTTTATCCGATTTTAATTTTGTTGGCGTCAAAATGTTCGGTAATTAATAATGAACAAATTTGTCTGGCAGAATTTTGATATCATCTTTTGTTTATCAACAATCCACGAATATGTGCCAAAGTCAAAAATAGGCCTAGATAGGCCTAATATAGCTAGAATTTGATCGGCTCGACCAATCGACATGAAATTTTGTGTGAACATTGTTGCTATCGAGTAAACAACAAAAGCGTTCTCGATTGCTTATAAAAATTGTTTTTTTACAATATTTTTTTAAAATAACAATTAAAAAAAAAGGCCGAGTGGCGTACGCTGAGTGCCGAGCGCTTTTTGACGCCGTGCACGCTATTGAAAATACACGAAAAAAACATGTTACACGTCGTTTTTTAAAAATCTGAAAACGTTAATTGATAGAGGATATTTCAGTCCATCAGAATATGCAATAAAAAAAATCGTCAAAAACTAGATTTTAGACCAAAAATCACTGGATAGTCCCCTTAAAAATATAAAGCTCTCGACACCGGCGCAGTTATTGCTCACATATCCACGCTGAAATTCTCAAATTTTTTGCCCTCTTTTTTCCACTCGAGAACGGGCATCAATGATTTTTCCTCAAAAGGGCCAAAAGAGGCATTCCTTATGACGAGGCGCGAATGAGGCAAGGGTCCACATGAGGCAGTGGGGCTAGCCTCATAGGGGACCTATATGCACTCTTCCAAAAAATCTAATCAGGCATAACCCCATAACCAAAGAATTTAAAACCATGTAACTCAACACACAGCTAGTAAATAATTTGACCGTTTAATCTTTTACATTTTAACGGTGGTCTGTTCACGTGCTTCCCACCCACAATGATTACGCTCCGCCGCCCCTGGTCGGTAGAAGGGTAACGTGACTCTCGTCTGAGTTCCCGGGCATAGAAACACAATTGGAGATTGGGATGGTTGGCAGCCCAATAAGCGGGGTGAAAAACGCTACTTTTACTACCTCTTGCTGCTAGCTACCCAAAGGTGAAGTGCACTGTAGCCCTGTATTATCTCTAGGACGAATTAACCCACTTACAACAAAAAAGGATAATGACCACCTAAATAGACCCCGAAGTGATATTGCCACAATTACGACAATCATCACGGAACATAGGTCCCATATGAGACCATGCTGTCAAGCTGATTAACTCCCACGGCACGATCAGTGTTACAAAGTGTTTACAAAGTTTGTAGATTATGCGATTATTTGCAAAAAAAATATTCTGCATTTTCCCGTACGAATAGTCATTCATGAGATATCGCCGTTTTAAAGATTTAAAATACTCATACCCACTCATTCGCGACTTGTAAAACTCATCAGACGTTCAATAAATCCTCTGTTGGACTAAATGGCTAATATTTTCAGGAGTGATGATGCCATTGAATTGCTTGCAAGAGGACAATTCCCAGTTGACCAAATTGATAATGTACAAGTAGATGTAGATAGCGATTAAGTAGCATGTAAATAACTGATAAATAAATATAAAATGTACTCTACCACTTGTTGTTTTATTTAAAATTTTATTTTTTTTATGAAAAAATGAACACTAAATTCGTAATCAGCCACGAGAAAAACCCCCGTATACCAAGTTTTGTGGTAATTGAATGATATTTCACTACTTCCGGTGGCCATTTTGAAGCCGCCATCTTGTTTATGAAAAAATGAACACTAAATTCGTAATCAGCGACCCGAAAAACCCCCGTATACCAAGTTTTGTGGTAATTGAATGATATTTCACTACTTCCGGTCGCCATTTTGAAGCCGCCATCTTGTTTATGAGAAAATGGACACTAAATTCGTTATCAGTGACCTCAAAAACCCCCGTATACCAAATTTCAAATTAATTGGTTAATTTTAAAGACTTTTGGCCAGCTATTCGGCCACTGTGCGCCATCTCGATTTTTTTTACAAAATGGTCAGATTGCATTGTCACACGAACTATACATATGTGCAAAATTTTAAGTTGATCGGTTATACGGAAGTGGGTCAAAATCAAGCTGCAAGATTTGTTTACATACTAGATACAGGTGAAGCTAATACAAAGCGTATAAAAACAACTAAGCCCCAGCCGATTGGCCCTCACAAAATGGCGGACAGCCTTGTTAGCTAGTTTGGTGTAGGTGGGAAATTCATACTAGAAGTTAGTGCTGATTAATTGAGTGTTGTGAATTACAAAGAGATGAATCAACCTCGACGGAGTACAAATTTTGATGAGAAGTAAGAAATAGGTCAAAGAGATAGGCTCCTTGGCCTTCCGCATTAGGTACTGTCGTAGGATTGTCTACACAAATTTTTAAGTTGATTTTAGTACGAAAGAGTTCTATGTGTTTGCCAAAATTGTATGATTTGAGTAATTCACCTAATTTACATTGTGAACGTTACAATACTCGCAATAATTTCGCGCTCCCAATTGTAGGATAAAAATCCAGAGATCTGAGCTCGAAAATATCATAGAAAGTTGAAAAAAATTCTTCGTTACTTATATTAACACTTACGTAGAGGAAGTAGAAGAATATAACCTGCTTTCGAACAATGATTCCGACTTAACTTCTTCTTAGAAATTATTATAAATTCAGCATAGAGACTATGATGGTTTTAGATACTGGACTGACATAAATTTTCTACCTCATCATCTTCTGCGATCCTTATTAAAAATATATTCAGGGTTTTGAAAACAAAGTAAACTTAAAGTAAAGCACTTATTTTTAAACTTATTTTGCTGTAGACTGTGAAAGCTTTTTGTTTTATATTGCTGCGAATGCTGTTGCTTTCAAATTACTTAAAAGCTTTCAGCAGCATACTGGTTCGGTCGAAAAGCTTCGGCTTTAAAATACTTTGCTGTGAAATGCTTTCTGTTTGCTTACAGTTTTTCAAAGCTTTGCTCTCCAAGGCTGTGAAGTACTTTGATTTCCTTCAGCAATTTTTTTTACATGGTCCAACTTTATATAGTAAAATGAAACTTTGTTTATAGCTGTGAAAACTTTTTATTTTATGGGTATGTGAAGCATTTGCAGCCGGACCAGCATGCCCCAGCATTTGTAAGTAACAGCATTCGCAGCAATATGAAACAAAAAGCTTACACAGCCTACAGCAAAAAGTTTGAAAATATGATTGCTGTAAAGCAAAGCAAAGTAAATTGCTGTAGTCTTCTTTGGCAGCAAAGTCAAAAGCAACAGTATTAAAACTGCTGCAGCAGTTTAAATCCTGAATATATTTCCATTTTTTTTTTTGGTATAAAATGTCAACAAGTTTGGCAGAGTGCTAAAAAACCACTTATACGAATGAACAAACTTATTACGAACATTTTACACACTTTTAAGCTTAATGAATATAACAAAAAAAAATTCTATTAAAAGTTTTTAAAATATCCTTCCATAGTTGACATCAGCACAAGCTGAAAGTGTCAAAAAGGTAAAATGCGCGTCACTATACAAAAAAAAAAAATTATAATGATGAAAAGAAGGAATTAAAAAAAAAATTATATAAAATAATTCAAATATCCTTTCCTCGTTGAAAGCCGCATAACTGAAAGGAATATAGTAAAAAGATACTATCATAGGTCGGTCAACCATATCCAGAGAGAAACTTTTCACATTTTCATCATCAACTGGGAAAAACTCAGAACGATGTTAGTCCTTCATTCCTTTTGGTTACACTATGCAAATTATATGCCACACGGGGGAGAAATGAATGTTTTGCTATAAAGAAAAGTTATCGTTATATGGTGGTGGTAGTGGTGGTGGTGGTGAGGACAAACGCCATTCTGTTCACAATTCTGGTGTCATTTCGGTGACCAAATATGGAGTTCTGAACTTTCTATGCCATCAGGGGAATTAAAAATTCGTGCACAAATAAAAGAAAATTTTGGTTTCAAGTTACGTTTTTTTTTAACTCGCCATTGTATTTTTTTTTATTTTTTTTTTCTTTTTTTTTTTATTATTTTTTTTTTTGATTTTGATCAAATGCCTGAAATGAACGGAATATAGGGAAAGTTAGAAGGAAATGTTGATCAACTTGCAGTGAACTCTGACTGATTGAAAAAGTTCCTTCCATCCTGAGTCGATTGTTTACATGAACTCCTATAGAAATAATCCATATATATAGTAACCACACACCACGAAATTTACGTTGGCATACGTAAATGTAAATCAATACCTATTTTAATACCCAGAACGTGACACCATTAAACCCTGGATAATTTCATATCACCATACCACAAATGAATATTTGACAATACTAAGGATTCTATAGTGGATACCAACCGGAAAGTCTGTTCTAGTCTTTTTCAAAAAAAAAACAAAAAAAAATCAATTGTCATGGTATCCCTCGAGGACTGCCGTATGTCGACTACTCTCGAGGACTAAAGGCTAACGTGTTAAACCTCACCCCCGCGCAATATGCTTCGGCAGCCGTTGTCGCCACCGTCTCTGCATATACAACCCGCAGTATGTTTTTATAGAACAAGACTCAATTACATTTGAATGTCAAATGATGAGCAGAATGGTCCAAGTGCTTTGCTTACTTAATACACCGAACACACCGACCGACTCTTCTGACTATACTACTACTCCAACGGCAAGGGAGGCAGCGACGATGATGACGACTGCGAGAGGGAATCCTCCGTCGTTCACGGAATCACACAGAGTCGTTATTGTAATCGTCATCCTCTTAGAAATTTTCCTATTCAGGATTACATCTTATCCCCCAAGTGGAATATCAAAACCGTTGGCTGTCTTACTACAAATTATTTGTGAGCAGTAAAGGAAAGTAATTTGGACATGGAATGACTTGACAAAATTGCTTACAGCCAAAGTCCTTGCGTGTATGATACAGAGGAGAACAATTTATCTTGCCAGAATGGAGCGGGGCCTTCGGTTCAAGTGTATTCAAGAATGTCGTTATTTTCAGAATTCGTTTGAATCAAATTTTAAACCAGAAAAGTTTTTCTTTTTTTATTTGCTTTAACCAAAGTGGGACTTGTGGGACTGGCGGCGCATGGTTTAATGTACTTCGATTCGAGTGTATTTCTGTTAAAAAAATATATATATTTTCGAGTAATTTCAACCAAACATAATTCCCAATGCAGCTCCTTTAATTGTGGTTTATTCATGGAAACCATTGATTCAGACCTGTTATATTTTGCCCTCTGAACTCACTTCACAAGTGTATGTATAGATGTTACCGGAGTATTTTCATCAGATTTTGAGGTTATACGGCAAAATAATTAGTAAATGCCGTGAATTTGTAATTAAAAATGATTTATTATTAATCCTTTTTTCCGTAAAGTGGCAGCACTGTATTTAATTATAATGGTAAACATGAGCGCCATCTGTTAATCAGTTTGTTTACAGCAGCTTCATTTCAGTAGTTCATCACGCGTTTTTTTACAAATGGACGAATTTATGGAAGAAAGAGTTTGCCTTAAATTTTGTGTTGTAAAAGAAATTTCGTGTGCTGTGACTCCCTGAAAATGGCAAAATAGAGTTATGGCAAATTAGTTTTATTAAAAGCACACTCAACTCGTCGAAGACATGCCTCGTTCTGGACCTCGTTTCGATCTCGTCTCGTCTCGAAAAGTCTCGTCTCGTCTCGAAAAATCTCGTCTCGTCTCGAAAAGTCTCGAATTTCACTGTCAATAATACAAATTGCTCAGTCTTCTGTATTTCAAGAAATATCAATATGTGCCATATTAATGAAATTGTATACAAATATTCCTTATATTTTCATGCTAGCCACTTCCCAGACGCGGGGTAGAGGGGATTAATGAATCGAAAGTTCATTTCTAATTTGTGTAGAATTACATTTACGTAGATTCCGTTCCAAAAGAGAAGAGGTATTTTAAAGTCATTTCATTTCATTTCATTTCAACTCATTTCATTTTAAATACGTTGAAATAAAATGAAATAACAGTAAAATACCTCTTCTGTTTTGGAATGGACTCTGCATTTAAATGCTTATGAGTACTTTCCGCCTTGCCTCCGCAGCCTGCTCAAGTCATGAATTTGGTACCGAATGTTGTGCTCGTCAAAGAGCGCAGCGTGAAGATACTGAAATAGTTGGTGTCGATACTATTTCAAAATAACGATTTGATTTCGAGACCTCGAGATGTCTCGCGAGATCTCGAATCGATTTTTCGATTCTCGTTTCGTATCGATTTTTAATCTGGAGACCTTGTCTCGATCTCGTCTCGAAAATCGAGACGAGACGAGACGATTTCGAGACAAGTCTCGTCTCGTGTGCAGCACTAATGTGAACGACTAGAGCTCAGCGCTAAGCCCTTTGCACTGTTGACAGTTTTATCATTGAGACTCTGAAGTCTCATTGCTCCCAAGCAATGTTGGACAGCAAGTTCTAGTCGGAAAGATAGAAGAGAGAACAATGACGAAAGAACTGCCTCCGCCAACACGCGGTTTTATTCAACCCGCCCATTACTCCCGCGACAGAACGCAGCCTTCAGCGATGGAACAGATAGCTTCCTCGCTTATTATGCTTACAGGCGAAGGCAGGGGAATAGGTAGGGCAATATTGTAAAGAGAGAAGACAAGAAAGAAATAATATTATCTGTCTAGGTGGGACAAGTAGAAATAGGAAAGAGCACGCCGAGGAGTGCACTCGAACCACGGACCTCTGGGATGTTAATCGGGCGACGTAACCCCTAGGCTACCAAAGCTTGCCGGTAGTTGGGCTCATTGAAGAGCTTGCGTGAAAAAATCCCTTTGAAAATGGCCAGATTTGTAGAAATACATTGGGATGGATTATGCGACCATTTTTTATGCTAAAAAGTCAACCTTAAAGATAATGTCACAGATGTCCGAAACGCATTTAAAGATTTAAGCCAAAAACACAATATATCTCACCCCGTATAACTTGTTAATGTTCCCGTAACTCAAATTTACGCTCCAGGATACCCAGGCTTCAATTGAGTCAGAAAGTCATAAGGCAAAATACGCTGAAGAAGCTATTTTCTCCACAAAATTTATTCAAACAAATTTCTTATTTCTCTCTTAATAACAAATGAGAATTTCTTTTCTGCTGCATGCCATCTGTTCAAACCTGCACTTTTGCTGCACTAATTTAAACCCAAGTCTCCTATGATACTGACCTAGATCGAAACCATGTGTCCGGATATACTTTAGTGCTCAACTTCTCTGCCTTAGATCGACACCAATGGTCTGGATATACTTTAGTGGACAACTTCTCTACCTTTGATCGATACCAACTGTTTGGATATACCCTAGTGGGCAATTTCTCTGTTCTAGATCGATATTAAGTGCCCGGATATACTTTGATGCACAACTTCTCTGCCCTAGATCGATACTAGGTGGTTGGATTTACCCTAGCAATTTTTGTATCATAGATCGATACCAGGTGTTCGGATATGTCCTAGTGCACAAGTTCTCTCAGCTAGATCGATACCAAGTGTCCGGATATGCTCTAGTGCGCAATTTCTCTGCCTTAGATTTGCCATAGTGCGCAATTCTCTGCGCTAGATCGATACTAGGTCCACGGATATATTTTGATGTACAATTTATCTGCCCTAGATCGATACCAGGTTCACGGATATACATTAATGCACAACTTCTCTGCCTTAGGTCTATACCAGGTTTCCGGATATGCCCTAGTGAGCAACTTCTCGGCCCTATATCGATACCAGGTGGTTGGATTTACCCTAGTGCGGAACTTCTCTGCGCTTGATCGATACCCGGTGCACAATATACTTTAATGAACAACTTCTCTGCCCTATATCGATACCAGGTGCACGGATATACCATAACGGGCAAATTCTTTGCCCTAGGTCGATACCAGGTGTCCGGACATGCCCTAGTGCACAAGTTATTTACTCTATATCGATTCCAGATGGTTGAATTTACCCTAGTGCGGAACTTCTCTGCGCTTGATCGATACCCGGTGCACGAATATACTTTAATGAACAACTTCTCTGCCCTAGATCGATACCAGGTGCACGGATATACCATAACGGGCAACTTCTCTGCCCTAGATCGATACCAGGTGTCCGGGCATGCCCTAGTGCACAAGTTCTTTACTCTGTATCGATTCAAGATGGTTGGATTTACCCTAGGGTGCAACTTCTTTGTGCTATATTGATACTAGGTGCACGGATATATTTTAATGCACAGCTTCTCTGCCCTAGATCGATACCAGGTGCACGGATATACCTTAACGTGCAACTTCTTTGCCCTTGGTCGATACCAGGTGTCTGGACATGCCCTAGTGCACAAGTTTTTTACTCTATATCGATTCAAGATGGTTGGATTTACCCTAGGGGGCAATTTATTTGTGTTAGATTGATACAAGGGCGCGGATATACTTTAATGCACAACTTCTCTGCCCTAGATCGATACCAGGTGCACGGATATACCATAACGGGCAACTTCTTTGTCCTAGGTCGATACCAGGTGTCCGGGCATGCCCTAGTGCACAAGTTCTTTACTCTGTATCGATTCAAGATGGTTGGATTTACCCGAGGGTGCAACTTCTTTGTGCTAGATTGATACTAGGTGCACGGATATACTTTAATGCACAACTTCTCTGCCCTAGATCGATACCAGGTGCACGGATATACCATAACGGGCAACTTCTCTGCCCTATGTCGATACCAGGTGACCAGATATGCCCTAGTGCACGACTTCTCTGCTCTATATCGATACCAGGTGACCAGATACACCCTAGTGCACAACTTCTCTGCCCTAGATTGATACAACGTGTCCGCGTATACCCTAGTACATAACTTCTCTGCTCTACATCAATATCAGCCGGTTGGATTTACCCTAGTGCGTAACTTCTCCGGCCTAGATTGATACCAGGTGCACGGATATACTTTAAACCACAACGTCTCTGCCCCGGGTCGATATAAGGTGTCGGGATATGCCCTAGTGCACAACTTCTCTCCTCTAGATCGATAACAGATTGTTGGATTTAGCCTCTCTCTCTGCGCTAGATCGATATCAGGTTCACGGATATATTCTTTAATGTACAACTTCTCTGACCTAGATCGATACCAGGTGGTTGGATTTACCCTAGTGTGCAACTTCTCTGCGATAGATCGATATCAGGTACACGGATATGCTTTAATGTATAACTTCTCTACTCTAGATCGATACCACGAGACCGGATATAACCTACCGTACAGCCTCTTCGCCGTAGATCAATACTAGCTGGCTAAGTATACCATAGTGTACAACTTCTCTGCCCTAGATCTTTGCCAGGTGACCGTATATACCCGAGTGCAAAACTTCTCCGCCCTATATTGATACAAGATGTCCGGGTGGTATAACTGGTACACAACTTCTCTCCCATAGATCGATATCAGGGGTCTGGGTACACTCTAGGGCACAAGTTCTCTCCTTCTTGGGATATAGCCAAGACTGACATGGCCTTCCAGATGGTGTAGACTAGTATATCCGATTTTAATCTTTTTGGATTAAAATATTTCTGCCTAGCCATATTCAAATTCTTTCTCTCCCTCGAACTAAGCTTACTACTAGTCATCGCACCATGAAGTGACCAAACACATGACCAATTGGGAAGTACAAAGGGTGATTTCTGAACTTATTAGAACTGCCGCAAACAAAGGGTCACACATACATATGTACTCTCTGCTGTTAAAAATTCTCAGATTATTACAAGTTATCCGTGCCATCTTTGGTTCTATACTTAAAGCAGGAATTTTAAATTTAAACTCAAAATTTATTTCGGCGTATTTAAAAATATTCCCTTGAAGTTAATCTGAGCAGAATCCAACTTAATCGGAAAAAAAGCTTCGTAAATCGTGTCTTATTATTAAACGTCGTTATATGTCTCTGTTAAATCAATAAATTCGTATGTATCAGAATATTTGTCGTTTTTCGTCATTATATTCTAAAAATAAAATCTATGTTTCAATCACAACAGTACGAAAACCTACTTTTAGGGCAATAGCACATTGTACGAAATCAACAGACGACAACGGAGTACGTCTAGGGCACACACCTAGAGAAATGTATAGAGAATCTCTAGTAATCCCACACACATAGCCTACATCAAGAACTAATCGAATTTAATGATTTACTGTTCAGATTGACTTTATTATTATCGCGATATTAAAAATAAAATTTGTTTCTTTTTTCGTTGACAATTAACACGAAAAATGATATGGCGATAAGAAGTACATTTCGGACACAATTCAACAAATCTGCAAATTAGGATAACAAAAGTTAAACGACTTCAGATTTGTGGAATCAGAGGGAAATGTAGAAATTAGGTTATTCCAGTAACAACGTATTTCTCGATTAAAGATTGTTCAGTGTTCAGCCAGCGACAATAGATATAATATCGATTTGCAGTATAATGGGCCAAAAGAGATTTGTTTGAGTTTGACATGCAACTTCTCTATATAATAATATCGACAAAAGAACCGCACAGCAAGAAGGTCAAGAGAGAATATGAGCCGACTCCTCCTCACATGTCCCTCATTTCAGTCCTCGAGGCAGTATAGTAGTATGTGATACCAAAATGATATCCGTAGATGTTTCGTGTTCCTGTGCCAAAAAAAAATAAAAAATATTCAATATAACTTCTCCCTGGCGTCGTTGCTGTCGTTATTGTCATCGTCTATTTTTTGTTTACCTTTTCTTGAAAATATTGTGAAAAAATCTTTTCTTTCACAGTTGAAAATTGTGGTATTTTTAGGTCATCCCTTATATATATTGCATGAACGAGCGTCCTGTCTTGTCTTCTTCTTCTTATATTATATATTCATTTTAAAAATCGACGAATTAATGTGTTTGTGCTTCATAGAAAATTATTTGTGGATATTATTCTTTTCACAAGATATGTTTGGCATACGCACAATTCATTCCACAATTTTCGGAATTTACATAATCTCTACACATGTCCCTATGCCGGTATCTGAAGGATCAAGTGGTGTCCTTTTTAGTACCAGGGTTATAAGATTGAGGTTGCGGCCTCTTATCTCTCTGGATATTTATGGTTGGAGATTAGACCAAGTCTTTTTTTATGTTAAATCGTTTTGTTTGCTTACTGAGCGAATGATATTAAGAGATGCTTTAAGCAAATTTAAGGAGTTTATGTAAATAAATCAATAAACCATTTTTTTTTCTTCATTTTGTTGTGGTACAGTCGAAAATTACATGAATAGATGATAGAAGTCAATAGGACAATGATGTCCTGGATGCATTTTACAGTCATGATGGAAATCTCGGCAAGGTCCAGAACTAATGATTTAAGAAAATACAATATAATATTTGCCATATGGAATGCTGCTCGGTTCACTCTCACAGTCTACAGCCCTTATTTTTGCTCATACTTCGGTATAGAAATATTTTTATTACTAGAACAACTCCACTCAGGGGCGTCACTTTCATAGATGCAAATGGTGCACTTGCACCGGGCGCAATTTCAGAAATTAGGATTATTAAAAAATATTTAAATCTTTGGAAAAAAAATTGAAAACGTGTTTCTTTTTTTCTGTCTTTTTCAATCGTCGTACAGCTGATGGGGCGCAATATGGCCTACTGCACCAGGCGAAAAAAATCCCATCGCCTGCCCTAAGTCCACATTCCACAGTCAGTATTCCCGAACTAACACTGGAGATAAGGAGCTACGGAGGAGCAAATGTGGACATCGCTCGCTATCTACTTGTTGGGAAGATGAAACTAGCGATAAGCCATAGAAGGAGGAAGAGTTAACCAAAAAGAATGGCACATTGGAGCGAATGAAGAGTTTCTTATGACGAAATAATTATAGTTATCCACAAAAAACTGGGCAGACTACGGTGGTTTGGACATATATCGTGTGTACCTCTGAAATAACAAAGCTGGTCCGGATTTTGAATGGTAGACCAACGCGAAAAAGAATGATTGGACGAAAGAGAAATAGGTGCACGGATAACGTGCTAGAGAAGATATAGTATGAGAACTTCGTACAAGAGAGAATTGGAGAGAACTAGCAAAATGTAGAGACGACTGGAAGAAGACACTACAGAGTAGTGCTGCACACGAGACGAGACGAGACTTGGCCCAGTCTCGTCTCGGTATCGAAAAAATGGGTATTTGCAGGTCTCGTCTCGTCTCGAAAAGTCTCGTGTCGTCTCGAAAAGTCTCGTGTCGTCTCGAAAAGTCTCGAATTTCACTGTCAATAATACAAATTGCTCAGTCTTCGGTATTTCGAGAAATATCAATATGTGCCTTATTAATGAAATTGTCTACAAATATTCCTTATATTGTCATGCTAGCCACTTCCCAGACGTAGACACCTAAATCTGCCTTTTGCAGTGGCACCAGGGCCGGGTAGAGGGGATCAATGAATCAAAAGTTAATTTCCAATTTGGGTAGAGTTACATTTACGTAGAGTCCGTTCCAAAAGAGAAGAGGTATTTTAAAGTCATTTCATTTCATTTCAACGCATTTCATTTCATTTCAACGCATTTCATTTTAAATGCGTTGAAATGAAATGAAATGACAGTAAAATACCTCTTCTGTTTTGGAATGGACTCTGCATTTAAATACTTATGAAATGCGTACTCTTCGCCTTGTCTCCGCAGCCTGCTCAAGTCATGCATTGGTGCCGAATATTTGTGCTATCCAAAGAGCGCAGCGTGAATATACTGAAATAGTTGGTGTCGAGATGATTTCAAAATAACGATTTGATTTCGAGACCTCGAGATGTCTCGTGAGATCTCGAATGGTAGTCCCGGTCTCGTATCGATTTTTAATCTGGATGTCTCGTCTTGATCTCGTCTCGAAAATCGAGACGAGACGAGAGGATTTCGAGACAAGTCTCGTCTCGTGTGCAGCACTACTACAGAGGCTCAGTCCTACAAGGACTGTAGTGCCATTTAAGAACATACACTGAAATCTGTGAGGCTATATGTTCTTTTAAAGAACTAGTATATTTGTACTTCTTTTAACAATTTTAAGGTATTTGGGAGATACATATGTATTGATGTCCAATTCTTCTATCCCGTTCTCCAACATATTCTGGAGGCAGTATTTACAAATAAACTGATACTCTTGTACAAAATTGTTTATTGAATAAATAATGCAAATTTAAAGCTTAATTCCGTAACAAACTAACGATATAAATTGAATTCACTCTCTCAATCTGGAATACTCCTTTAAAAGGGAACACATAGCCCTCAATGCTGAGTGCATTAGTTAAACGAACCGAATGAATCCTTGAACGTAAGTTGCTGGGGCGCCTTACATACATTCAATGTTTTCCGCCCACCAGCAGCACTGTTTACTTACAATAAAAGCCTCGTACGACTAATCCTTTCATCAATTTCAATGCCGGCACCACAATTTACAACGTCTCTATATTTCAAAGGTTACACTATATATTTTTACATATCTATATATAACCAACTCTATAACGAACACACACCCTAACACACATCATCAGTATACATGCAAAAACGTTGCTATATATATGTACGAGTATATATGTATTTACAGACCGTCAAGTTTTACCTGAATGAGATTCGATTTTGAATTTGGTCACGTCTTATCACCTGGATTTGTCGGTGGATTTCTTCCTACTCTGCAAATTGGCTTAAGAGATTTACATCAACTTGCAAACAAAGTGTGAAGAAAGTTCCATACCCCCGAGTGCCAGGAGCAGAGAGAGAGACAGAGAGTGTCAGAGTGGTGAATGTTACTTTGAAGGAAAAACTTCTCACTTGGGGTAAATACCCCGGAGAATATAAATGCACCAAACTTTTTAAGTCGCACATCAATTTAACGTTATTCCCGAGGTGATTTAAGTGTATCACATTTTCTCCATTTATCATAGACGCCATTATAATTCTCTGTGGAGGGAATTACTACTAATGGCTGCCAGAGAGCAATAAAATGATAAAGAACTGGCTCTGAACTGGAAAAAAAAATTGAATTTCAATTTACTAGAAAACGTATAAGTTTTTCGATGATTTCATTTGAATATTTGTGACAAAAAAAAAATATTTCGACTCTTAACTTTTGACGCTCTAACGACATCAACGAAGTTTATATCTTAAACAACCATTTTCAATTTGGTATTCTAAGACCCGTTGACCCGAAGAAATTGTTCTTTACATAAATCTACACTTTGTGGTCATATTTCAGACAAATTTTAAGGAAAAACATGTCGACACAAAATAATGATATTGTAGCACACGTCCTGAGACCAATGCATCCCAAGGCGTGTACATATAGGATGACCTCTTCGTACAATGAAAATGAATCTGTGTCCTTCAAATCAAACTTTAAACTTCGAATCATGATAAAGTCCAAGGGGACAAGATCTGGTGAACACGGTGAATAGTCTATCAATTTGAAGTGCAGTTCGTGAACGCGCTGTCCTCGATAGCCTTGGAGTTAAGGCGGCCGACTACCATTCGAGAGGTCCTTGGTTCGATTTAACTCCGCGACATGTTCCATCGTTTTTCCACTTGCGCATTCTTCCTTCCGTCTTTACAGAAATTCTTTGTTCTTTTCTTTGCCATCGCCTATAAGTACATTAAGCGGGGAAACCATCTCTTGTTCAATCATCGAAGTCAGCGTTCTGAGTCGTTACAAGCAATCGAGCACGCATCCCCCGCTGCTCGACTGATGAAAGATTCTCACCACTCCCTTACTTCCGATGAAGGGAACTCCATAGTGACGCAACAAAGGCACTTGAAGTAATGATCAACTAATGCCATCATCGTACATGAAATAACCCAGTCAGCATGGAGTTCTGCAATGATTTATGAATTGACCAAAAATTTATAAAACCTGTGAAGTAACATGGTATGAACAGAGTGACATGGTATTTAGAATAGCGATGTAACATGGTGTAATATTTGAAGTAAATAAAAAAATTTAATTTTGCTGAAAAACGGCAACAATTTAAAAAATGTCTGAAAGAAAGAAGTCTTCCCTTGGATGCTGCGTAGGTCGTAGCACCAGCAGATTCTCACATAGTTGAAGTAGGGAAGCTTGTCGACGTCCGATATCTGCAGAAGACCATGTGTAGAAATAATTGTATCAATCCTCCCTCCTCATTGACTCCCATTACGCATGAAGTCATGCAGACTGCAATCAGTAATAAATCGATACTGTGGAAATAGCAACTTGTGTTAATTATTACAATCTACACTTTAGTAAAAAAAAATTATAAAAACACCGACAATAAAAATACTGTGCTAAAATGAGCTCTTGGGTATCCTTAGAACATTAAACCAACGTGGGAATATTACAGCTTTGGCAAAATAATGTCACTATTACCAGCTAGTGACTGTTCCACCCCAGTAGGGAATTTACGAATTCACGAAATCGGAATGCAGGATATCTTGGTAGAAATTGGAAGCCTTCATATTGGAATGTATGGTAAGGCAAAAAATAGCTTTATACCTTCATATTTTTTTTGGCGAGTGATGGTGAGAATCTTCCATAGACACCGCTGAGGATCCGCACTCCGACGGTAGTGTTAGATTCTGACTAAACTCACCACCCTTCTCGGTGACGTTGTTGACGTCTCCGTCTTCTTCGTTTTCAGGATGGCCTCCTAGACAAACCGCGATAGCCTCGACCATTTCTCAGGGCCTTGGACCATGATCCCAACAATTGTGTCAGGAGTCATGCTTCCGAGTTCTCCTCCAACGCGCTTCGCTCGTACAACCACCTCCGTTTGCAGGCGCGGATTGAAGGGGGGGGGGAATTACGGGGGTCATGACCCCCCCCCCAAAAGCAGTGCCGCGGCCAGACAATTGAGAGGCCCTGTGCAAAAATTCAGCAAGAGGCCCCAGAGAGTCCAAAAAATTTTTTCGCTCGCAGATTGCCCATACCCGTGACAGAACTATGGCCCATATGCTGATTTCTGTGGCTCGTACTCATTTGTGTGGTCCATTCGATGAAGTAAATATGCAAATAATGAATTCAAATGATTTTTATTGCCAAAACAATTTTTCGCTCGCGAGGCCCCAACACACGGAGCCCTGTGGAGTTGCACACATGCCAGCAGCGGCACTGCGCAAAAGCGCTCGCTGTTTAAAAAACAAAATTGACCCAACTAAAAAAACAAAAACAAAAAATAACCAAACGCACAAAACCGACCCAACTTTTTTGCAAATTAAAAAAACAACCTTAAAAAATGACCTTCAAGGTCAAAGGCAGATTTAGTCAAGGAGGGATGAAAAAAAGGTGAAATAAATTTACACTGCGATTTTTGGACGCTATGATCAGGCGCGTACGCGGGGGGAGGGTTACTGGTGGTTAACCCCCCCCCCCATGATTCCAATAATAATAGGAAAAATTATAATTAATAAATATATCAACTTATTAAACAATTAAAAAAATATTCCGAATACCGATGTATAATATATGGTGGATTCTTTTCAAACGGGATAGCAAAAAAATAAATATCTCTCAAACTTTGGGAATATGTTCGTGAACTCGATGTGATATACCAAAAATTTTTTTAGCGCAATTGGGTGCGCCGTTTCGGAGTTACAACTGTTATTGAAAAAAACGCGATTTTTAAAAAATCACGTATTTCTCATTTATTTATAGCTCTCGACAAACTCCGAGTTTCGGGATGGCCATATAGATTTTTGTAGGAAATTTTCCGTCTTTTCAGATGAAATTACGCAAAAAACAATTGGACGCATTTTTGGCCAATTTTTGGTCAAAATTTGAAAAAAAACGTATTTTTAAATTTTTTTTTCATGTCACCAATCGATGTTTTGACTAAAAAACTACGCGCCACCAAGTTTTCAGAGTAGTTCCCTTCTTTTCGGTAAAAAAATTGTAAAAATGCCCTAAATCAAAGTCTAAAGTCTTGCGCACACCAAGAGACCATGATTTTTGGAGAAAAACAAGACATTTTGTGATATTCGAAAAATGGCCAAAAATTATTATTTATGTTTCTTCACAATTTTCAATAAAAAAATTGCGATAAAAATATACCTATAGGTAATTATTTTTATAGTGAAATAACATAAAATATAATATAAGTACATAGTCCTATTACATGAGAAAAAATTTTTTTTACCCAATATGTGTACAAAATATGTTTTGTGAAACCCCCCCATGGTTTCATCCTGCGTACGCTACTGGCTATGATTAAGAGAAAAATCAGGTATTTCGAGCGTTTCCACATATGCCTGACAGGAAAAAATTTTGATTTCTCGAAATCTACTGAATAGAAATCCACACTGTTTCACTTCCCCTTCGCTTAAGGTACTACTACCGGAAAAACGACCAAAAATAAGCACTTTTTTAATAATTTTTTTCTCAGCCGCTATGTTAGATATTATCAAGAAAATTGTTTTTATAACATTATTAGTCCTTAAAGGTTATAAAAAAATGTTTTAGTTTATTTCTATTTTTTGCCAATAAGGTAGGAGGCGCTGAAGTCAAGAGCTCAAAAAAGAGATAGTCCGATGAGTGAGAGATAATCTCAGAATTGAGAAGTTTGCAACAAAAAATTCGAACGGGATTTTATAAAGGAAAGTTTCTTACCTTGTAATTTACCACAATTAGTTAAAAATTAAAAACAAAAAAAAAAATGGTGAAAGTTTGAAAAAAAGTTTGACAAAATTGCATTTTTTTTCACCCTTTTTCACTTCCCAAATTTTTTTTTCTTAATTTTTTTTCTAAAATGTGGTAAATTACAAAAGGGTATACCTTAACAAACAAAACGCACCCAAGTTTATTAAAATCGGTTCAGTAGATCCTGAGATTAACTCTCACTCAGCTGAAAAAATGCAATTTCAAGAAAAACGTGTTTAATGTTTTGGTTCGCTTTATCCCTACTAATATTATAAACTCTGTTTGTCTGTTACGCTTTCGCGCCTAAACCGCTTAACCGATTTCGATTAAACTTGGTACAGAGATAGATTAGAACTTGGAGAAGGACATAGGCTACTTTTTCTCCCGAAACAAAGGCTTTAAGGGGTTGAAATAGGGTACGAAAGTTTGTATGGGAGTCCGTCATTATTGAGTAGAAAATTATTAATGGCACCCACCATTTGAAATCGATTAACTTCAAATTTTACACACACGCGTAGTTTTCTTGACAATGCAATGTGACCATTTTGTGCAAAAATAAAGATGGCGGTTTCAAGATGGCGGCCGATTTTTGCATTTGTCTTCCTCGACCAACGACATGGGTATCAAATGAAAGGGTATGACAGGTAGAATACAATTAGCGGTGTAGCTTCAATCCAAATTCAAAATGGCGGTCAACACAAAATGGCGGAATACATAAAATAGACTAAAAAATAGAAAATTTAACCGATCGACTTAAAATTTTGCACATACTCATAGTTCGCCTGAGAGTGCAATCTGACCGTTTAATAAAAAATCAAGATGGCGGTTACAAAATGGAGGCCGATTTTTGCAATTGTGTTCACCGACCCACCCACATGGGTATAAAATTGAAGTGCGTGACAGGTAGAATACAATTAGTTGTGTGGCGTCATTCCAAATTCAAAATGGCGGATTTCCTTTTTCTTCACAACCCTCTCAGTATGGGTATCAAATGAAAGGGTGTGACGAATATAATTCAGTAATCTATATAACGTCATTTTGAATCTAATATTGCGGACACCACAAAATGGCGGGAAATATATCTTATATTAATAAAAGAAAGTTCTGTATGTGTGCGCTATAGCTGGCGCACCAGTCAAGGCAGAGCTTCGAAATTTTGCAGGTATGTCCGTGGGGGTCTTCCATGATGCACCTCGAAGCCCGATTTTCGAAATTCAAAATGGCCGCCGAAAAATGACCGAAATTCCGGATTTCCGGTCAGCTGTATGTGGTTTGTTCAAGAGTTGGGAAATCTGAAAATCTTCACATCTTAGCTCCAAATGGAAGAACATCTTAGCTCCAAATGGAAGGCAATGAGTTTTCCGTTTGCTCTGGTTGTTTGAGTGAAAACGCTGCGCTTTCAAACAACTAGAGAGAATGGGACACACGTTGTCTTCTTTTATGGTTTTTACACTACGAAGGCGGTCGACTATAAAATGCTATAACTTTTATGCTATTACGAATTTCTTTATAAAAATGAACTAAGCTATTCTTCATAGTATAAGGAATCGAAAAATGAAAAAAAAATCGGTTTTTTGAAATTTTTCCCGGTAGTAGTACCCCACAGTGCTGTAACTGTTTTTCTATTACGAATTTCTTTATAAAAATTAAGTAGGTTATTCTTCATAGTATAAGGAATCGTAAAATGAAAAGAAAAAAAAATCGATTTTTTGAAAAATTTTCCCGGTAGTAGTACCTTAAAGGTGTTTTTTCTGAAAATCAAGAAAAGTGCCTGTTTTCAAACGCGTTTATGAGGTATTAAATCGAACCTCACCAACTTTTCTTGAAAATGGGTTGGTAGAGTAACTCTTCGAGAATAAATAGGGCTTTTCAAAATAACTCTAGCACCACCGTGGGCCTTGTTCAAACTTTTTTCCTGAAACGCCTGTTTTTACATTTTTGAGATTTACGCGAAAAATTATAATTATTTTTGCATGAAATTTTTATTTTAGGTAGGCACTAACAGAAGCCACAATTTCAGCCCTGAAACAAGGCTCTACGATAATTATAGTCCCTGTAATTAAATGTCAAAAAATGGCCATATTTCGTGGTTTTTTTTTGTAAAAACCTGTTGACCGATTTCAATTGTCCAAAACTCACAATTTGCGTTTTTTAAGCGCTATTACGTACTATTTTTTGTTTTCCAAAAACAAAATTTTTTCGCACCTAAAACGTTGAAAAACGTGTTTTCGCTACCATTATTAGCTTTTTTCCACCTGTTCTCCTGGACCGACTTTTTCCAAAACACATTGAATTCCTACGTTTTTTCGCAGGGTGGATTTATTTCAACTTTTGAATACTTTTCCGCTATCTCTCCTGGACTAATTGATCTATACTCTTTCTATATGTTTTGATTTGCAAACCCTGAAGTTAGCTGCGCTCACAAGAAAGGGCGCGTCTTCCTCAAAAACACATTAGGGTACGTTTTCGTAAGGCACGTTTGTTTTTAATCCACCAGAAAATTCGGTTAGTTTTGTTCGTTTTGTTTTTGTTTTTTTAGGAGTAAACATTTTTTTCGCCACTTTTAATTCCGTGACCCCCCAAAACAAAATTCTAGATCCGCGCCTGTCCGTTTTTTGTATGCTCTTTTATTATGAGGATTGGATTCAATAACTTTTGAAAATATTCTCTCCACCTTTCTTCTATCCTATAAGGGTCTACTAATAGGGTAAATTCAAAAACTCATCATTGCCACATTATGCAGGATTCAGCTACAAACTTCCTATTACTGAATTTTGCAGTGATGCAGAGTTGCAGAGTTTTTGAATTTACCCATAGGTTCGCATTTATGTCTCTGCAATATACACTATTGGTTGAAATTTATTGCTGATATATGATTCTCCGTTCAATGAAGTCTTCCTGCATCTGTAACATCCTTTGTTTAGATATTCTCTCTTTTTATTTCTGTACAGCTTGTCTGTGGTTCTTCTTTTTAGCATGAAGACTTCCATCCTAGCTCTTGTGGGGCCTTGTGGTGGCTCTGGTTTCCTTCTTCAATTTCAGACCTTCAGTCCTGCTCGAACCAGTCAATGGTGCCTCTTCTGCTGCCCTTATGTTCGCGGACTCCTTCTCGTACTTGAATGTGTTTACCCTCTGTGTCTTTTGGTCGTTACATAGTGGTCCGAGCAACAGCACGCTGCCATCATTGCTCTTACATCCATTATACCCGTGGTTCCTTTCCTCCCAATTAGGACATTGTCAATTTCATTATTTGTTACCCCGTCTGGTGACTGCCACGTCATCTTATGAATATTTTTGTGCCAGAACATTGTTGAACTTACTACCATCGAGTTCGAGCTAGCAAGATCGACCACCAATCCACTACCATTGCCATTGGTAGCGCTGTGTGACTCGTAGGAACTCCTCTTATTTTCTTATTTTGGCGTTCACATCGCCAAGCACTATTTTAATATCGTTTTCTGGTATTTCCCGAAATAGTGAGGAATTTAGGGCCTCTTCCGGGGAAATCACAAAAGGATCTGGTTAGCGAGATTCACGTGGCATAACGAGGGTGTCTCCCGCTAACCCCGATGGTTGCTTCTCTGGTTCAGCCTGTTGATATTGATATCAACTTTGCGTAATCGGATCCCCGTTGCAAAATTTTTTTGTTTTGATATTTTTTACATCCGTGTGAACTTCTATAAACATCCTCGAGTTCAAACGCATCGCCTCCTCCTTCAGTACCCTCCAGACTCTTATCAACATATCTTCGTCTGTATTGCTTGCTTCTAAACAAGCTTTTTAATAACCATTGCATAATGACGAGTACGACATAATAGACTGGTAGTCCTAAGCTTGGACTTTCGCATAACAAAAAAGAAAAGATGGACAAATTTATAAATTTACAATTATCTGCATATGCAAATAGGTTATAGGGCTACAAAAATGCAGGGTGATGTGTAAAACTCTACCAAAAAAATTTAAAAAAGCTCTAGCGGCTAACCGTTACGAACCCCCCACCCCCCCGGAAACCCACCACCCCCCACCCATAAGATTTTTTTGTCGCCTATCCATAACCTATCCAAAACCGTGGACTTGTAACTTTAGTAAATACACGTCTGTATAACACATAATTCTTCATAAGCAAAAATCAAAATTTGAAATCATTTTCAAGTACATTAATACAGTATTGAAAAAATACAGAATCGCGAGTGATTTAATACGCCATTAGCACTAGCCAGTATGTAAACTGGGTTCTATTTAATTTAGGAATACAGCCCGAATTATTCTTTCTACGCAAAAATGTTTATTTTCGCATTTTATTGAAAAAAATTTAAGAGGAGCGCGATAGCGCTTCCGGGTTTTTTCACATATGCATGAAGGAGCGCGATCGCGCTCGCCGGTATTCAAAGGGTTAATTATTTAGTTAAACGTCATCGTAAGCTACGATTTAAAATAATTCAGTTAGAACCGCACTTGCAACGCTTCAAAATAACTCTAGAATACGTTAAAAGTCATTTTCAGCTTAAAATAGTGAATTCACTTTTATCCCTTATTACTTGTACATAGTTGCCCCAAACATCTATGCCAGTTTCAGGATAAAATGATCCACGTACAACGCTTCTCGATTGAATTTTAAATACCACATGCCCTTTACAATTTTTTTCTATGGGTGCCATTGATGTGGCCAACATTGGTAGCAATTATTACTCTGTATGCGAAATCCTAAACAAATTTGCAAAACTATACTACGAAAATACGGTTACGTTGATTCAATAATATAACAACCTTCATTCTGCACATATTTCGTATTCGAATCACACAAGCGTTTATAAATAATATCCACAACACTTTCAGTATTTAAACACATAGCCCAATTCGGAAAGGAGTCCTCTCACCCTCGTAATAAAGTTTTAACCATAAATTAACATTAGAAAACAGATTACGTTTTTGGCTACTGCTTTCGTCCTTTATAACAAACTCCAAGCTCCGGTGTAGCTTAAGGTCGACATTTTTTTGTGCTGCTGCTGCTTTCTCTCTCTCTCGTTTCTGTATACCCAGAATCCCTTCAGCTCGGCGGCATTAACTTCTGAGAAACTTCCCCCTTTTGACATTCTTTTTTTTTTTTGGTCGTCGGTTAGCAAATCCATCTCAATCAAAATCCACTTTGAATTAAGACCAAACACTTGTACCAACTTGTCGAACTTTCTGTGGTGTCCCACCTTAAGTATGTCTCATGAAAAATGTCTTCTTTGCGGTCGCCTTAAAATTCAAGTCATGTAGCTCCTTCGTCCACCATCATAAAGGATATCGGAAGGCTCGGTGGCAGGGCGGGGCGGCGGGGATGGGATATATCCGCATGGTTGAATGTCATTGTATGCCCAGAACAAAAAAAAAACGATGAAGAAGGCATGTCAGTGAAGAAGGAGTAGGATCCCTGAAAAGCTTGTTGTTATTCACCAGACAATTCCATAATGATCTGGAAATTTGTGCCCTGAGCCAAACTTGTCTCCCGCTTTTGGTTTTCAATGGGGGTAGGAGTGTGCAGGATTTGAAAGGCATCTAACACTAGGACGAGGAATAGAGGCATGGAGTGGCCCCAAAGTTTCGGGGGAGCAGCAGTAAATTCTTAAAATCA
Organism: Thereva nobilitata; assembly: GCA_963855945.1. NCBI lineage: Eukaryota > Metazoa > Arthropoda > Insecta > Diptera > Therevidae > Thereva > Thereva nobilitata. The sequence goes on from OY979698.1 coordinate 97,016,000, forward strand.
ATAAATTCGCACCGTTCGTGCAGGGAGAGCATTTCTACGATTACAGTTAATGGTATAACCGCGTGAAATACTATAAAACTGTTTTTTTTCGGGCTTCCCAAAGGACGTGGGGTTGCACATTGTCCCAGTACGACCTGGACAGAACGGATTGAGGCGCTCGTCACTCGCAGTTTCTGCCTCGTATAATGGACGACCGATGGGTGGTGGTGGATACCTGAAACTCAATCAAATTGGTAAATCGAATTTGGACTCGTACATCTCTCGGCATGACCAACGTAATACGTGGTCTAATCCCTTTTTCAGGAATAAAGGACAAGGTGTGATGATGGAACGTGCCTCGCTCTCTTGTGGGTCTATAGGACCACGGTTAATGTGCGTGGTGTGATTATGGCTGGTTAACAATGGCTTTACACCGCTGAGTTAACATAAAGCTTTTGCACCTTAAATTTCGATCTAAACTCCCGACCAACCACCGAAAATACAAGGCAGCAGATGCAATCGATTTAAATTGCATGCTCCACGCACATAAACGGACCTCTTGTGTTGATTAAGGGGTAACACCACTGTAGGATTTTGAAAAAATGAATTTTTTTTCTTTGCTTGAAATATACTTCAGGATCACACAAACAATGTGCAGTTGGTCCTATAACAGAAAAATAATTTTGAAGGATTTAATTTTCGATTTTCCCCCAGCGCCTCGGAGCACGCGTTGGTCCGACTTATTGCTTGTATATTGCTGTCGAAATAATAAGTGCTGCTATAGCAAAAAGGTTATTTGGGTTCCCCAGGTGTCCACCAGGGTTCGCTACACAATAATAAACGTGTTTTACATTACATCGCACAGTGAAGGTAAAATACAATTTTCAAAGATTAGAGTACTTTCAAAACTTTAAGCGCGATTATCTGGAAACAATGTTTTTCGAACTGGGTGGACGGATTACTCGGAGACTATTCCATGGAACGGTTTGAAATTTTGACATTAGCTTCACAATTGCATTCTTTACAAAAGTACGTATAGTCCGGGGAAATTAGCATTTAAAGGAGACAAAATTCGGAAATGGCTGAAAATTGGTCCACAGCTTCCTTGGGACTTTTTAAGAAAACAATTTCGGAATCACAAAAAAAACAAAATGGCCGCCGGAAATATAGCGGTTTTCCGGTGTTTTCCTTGTATCTCAGTTTCTATATGTCGTAAAACCGCGTACAAAGGCTCTAAATGTTGACAATTAAATTCTCTACAACTTTAGTTGTTACGAAGATGTTGACCCGATTAACCCTTTCGAAGTTATTCAAGGTCAAATTTTCCAAAAATCACTTTTCGGCCAAAAATCACTAACTATTGATTTTTACAAAAATTTTCGAAAAGTTTTCGAAAAAATGGCAAGGGTGTCATTAGGGTAAGCAATAATCTTTTGTATAAATAGAACAAAAAAAATTTCTCAATAATCAGTTTCTGAGTCATTTTTTGACCAAAAACTGATTTTATGAAACTTTGACCTTGAATAACTTCGAAAGGGTTAAGTTTTCGAAAAAATGACAAGAGGGTTTTTTGTAGGCAATAACGTTTTGTATTGACTGATCAAAAATTTTTTTCTAAAAAACCAGTTTTTAAGTGATGTTTTTGCCAAAAAGTGATTTTTGATAACTTTGACCTTGAATAACTTTGAAAGGGTTAATCGGGTCAACATCTTTGTAAGAACTAAAGTTATAGAGAATTTCATTGTAAATATTTAGAGCCATTGTACGGGGTTGTATGACCTATAGAAACCGAGATACAAGGAAAACACCTGAAAAACGCTATATTTCCGGCGGCCATTTTGTTTTTTTTTTGTGATTCCGAAATTGTTTTCTTAAAAAGTCCCAAGGAAGCTTTGGACCAATTTTCAACCATTTCCGAATTTCGTCTCTTTTCGTGCGTTTTTTTTGCTAATTTCCCCGGACTAGTGCCGTTTTTTGATTCGTTGTAAAAAAAAATTTTTATAAACAATTTACTGCTCATTTTTTTGCCGAAAATCACTTTTTTTTCATAAGTGCGCCATTTTTACAAAAATCAAATAGATTAGGAAACTATTTGGATTTTGTACCAGGTCTTCAACTTTCGGAGAAATCCGTCCACCCGTGGAGGCCCTTAACAAAAAGGCGATTTCGAAAAACGACTGTGGCGCCACCATTTTGTAACAAAAAGTCAATAAAAAAAATTTTTACACTTGAATGCATGTTTGATCAATCGCCTGAAAAGAATTTTGATCCCTTTTTCCATACTTTTTAAATTAATTCCCAAAATTTGGCCTTTTTTCGCACCTCTACAGTGGTGTTACCCCTTAAGAGTCGGTAATTAGCCTCAACCTATTCAAAAGCTTTTGTGATTAAAATGGCAGCTTTTGTGTTTCAATTAAATTCATTTTCCTTATCCTTGAAGAATGCCAAAAGGACTTTAAATCCACATCGTCCAGAACATCCCTGCAATATTTCGTTTATGGTCTATTGTGATTTCCATTCAAGCGTTGTCAATTAGCTAAATAATTTCCCATTCCAATTTATTCCTGAAAGTATCCCCCTCCCCCCCCCCAGCTCTAAAAAGTAATTGAATTATCCATGTAAAGTTTTTATAGAATGGTAATATCGGAAGTTTTGATCTAGGGACGGAATATATGCATGTGTAATAAGGGCCAGAAATGAGTGGATCCTAGTAGTGAAGCTGTGTCTACTCCGGGTATTCCCATAGTCCCGACAAAGTGGGATATGATTGCCAGGCACCAGACTGATTAAAATAAGGACTTTCGATTTGGGTCAAATGATATTCTAAAGGCTTCTCTTTCTCCCATTCTATCGTTCCTGTTCGACCAAGTTTTTGTATCCTTAAAAGGGTGGCCTCCACTGCCTATGAGGAATAAACTGACTAAACTCCATAGCTTCAAACTCCCAGACAAAGTATAAACGAGATATAGAGAGAGAGTTCAGAAATACTTAGCAATTCACCAGCCTTTTTCCCTCATAAACTTCACAGTTGATCCTTATAAAGAGAGAGAGAGAGAAAACGGGCCCAGGACTAAGCCATTCAGTATGCGAAGACGTTGAAGTTGAAAAGAAATCAGATTCGGTTCTCAAGGATCTCATTAAATTAGCTTTCAATAAACCTTCATTCTGATTTTATGTCATTATATTTCAGTAGAATCCTGTCTCATCGGGCGGGCGCCGCCTGAATGGTATATCCCTGTGACTCCGCCCCATAGCTGCTATATCGACCCCCCCCAAAAAAAAGGACCCAGCTCTGCCCGCTGCTCTATGCCTCTGTGTACTGGGCAAAATATCGATATCTATAAAAGTCAATCAAACGAGAATTTTGTTGTGAGAGTTGGAACTAATGGTCGGGAGTGGGGTGCTAGATCTCGGAGCGATGGAGGTTTAATGGAAAAGTTCATTACGACCAGCAAACATAAGTGGATAGACTTTTAATTAAAGCTAATGGATTCTACCACTTGGCTAAAGTTAGTGAACTTCTAAGAGAGAGAGAAAGAGAAAGAAACGAGCTTCCAAAGAATTTCTGATTGAGTGTGTGTATTAGCGGCAGTACTATATGTACCCCCATAGAACCATATATGCGATATAGACCAAACTCCTCCAGCAACGGTGACGATTCATGGAGACGACACAATCTCTCCTATAGCTGGGAAAATGATCATAGCGCCAACGAACGATAAGGCTATATGCCAGGATCAAAGGGCTCCAATTTCGAGGAGTCCTTTGATAAGTGCAAACGATTGATTCAACTTGGCCAAAGGCTTTTAATCTTTACACCGTCGAGGAGTAACGACATAAAATGAACTTGATTACATCTAAAGCTGCAGGGGAATGGCGGGCGGTACATTCGTAAATATTGAGTGGCGGGAGTTGTTAACATATTTATTAGAAAATTGAGTGTTAGCGATTCTGTGAAAAGGATATACGAGAAATTCTTGACTTTTCATTTGTTTGACAATAATTAAAACTTGAGACTTGAACAATTCATTTTAGTGAATGCCAATAAGGGAGAGTCTGTAGGTGGAGACATTGCATGAGGACTTCTAGTTGGAAATGCTTTATCTAATAGCTTTTAATTTTATTCGTGACATAGTCATCCCAATAGATAAGGGCTTGGAGTTGGACTTCAGCTGTATAAGAAAGAGTTTGAAGTGTGATTTGAATTTAAGGTATGCTATTGATTGTCCTTTTGATTCCTATCACAATTTAAAGTCCCTAAGCAAAGCAGGTAGTTTCCTCTGGTGATAATATTTCATTAATTTTATGTGGCAGCTCTAAGCTTGATAATCACCATTTTTACTATAAGTTTTGCTGCAACGTCTAGTGGTAAGCTTAGTTTGAGTGTTAGAACAAGTTTGAGGTGAGGGCGTGCGGCTAGCGGTGAGCGGTAGGGCGGCGATTCTGAGTTTTCTACTTTTTATCCTATTATATGTCGTCTGCCATTTTGTGGTAGCCGCCATATTAAATTTAAAATGAAGTCATACAGATTACTTTATTATAATAATCACACCCTTTCATTTGATACCCATACTGAGAGGGTTGCGAATAAAAAGGGTAATCCGCCATTTGGAATTTGGAATGACGCCACACAACTATGTAATTGTATTCTACCTGTCATGCCCTGCCATTTGATACAAATGGGGCGGGGTCCCGGCTTCCATTTTGAAACCGCCATATTAATTTTTTTACTAAATTGTCAGATTGCATTGTCACGCAAACTATGCATATATGCAAAATTTTAAGTTAATCGGTTATCTTTTCTATTTTTTAGTCTATTTTATGTTGGCCGCCATTTTGAATTTGGAATGACGCTACACCGCTAATTGTATTCTACCTGTCATACCCTTTCATTTGATACCATGTCGGGGGTCGGCGAAGACAAATTAAAAATCGGCCGCCGTCTTTGTTTTTTTTTAAAAATGTTCACATTGCATTGTCAAGCAAACTACACATAGTTGCAAAATTTCAAGTTAATCGGTAATATTTTCTACTTTTTAGTCTATTATATGTCTTCCGCCATTTTGTGTCGGCCGCCATTTTGAATTTGGAATAACGCCACACACCTAGTTGTATTCTACCTGTCATCCCCTTTCACTTGAACCCCATGTTGGGGGTGGGGGAACACAATTGCAAAAATCGGCCGCCATATTGGAACAGCCGTCTTGATTTTTTACATAATAGTCAGATTGCATTGTCACGCGAACTATGCATAGTTGCATAATTTCAAGTTGATCGGTTATATTTTCTACTTTTTAGTCTATTATATGCCTTCTGCCATTCTCTGTTGGCCGCCATTTTGAATCTGTAATGACGTTACACCGCTAATTGTATTCTACCTGTTATACCCTTTAATTTGATACCTATGTCGGGGTCACTCAAATACGTTTTTCATCAAAAAATTGTTTTTTTACTATGCATTGATGCTGCGCATTCAAAACTCAGTCTGACAAGTTTATTAACAAAAATTGTGAGCAAGACAAGTTGTAAAAGATAGAAGACATCTTAAACTTTATTTTTAAAAAAACATCAAGGAAGTGTTATGTAGTGCAATTTATAACAAAAGGTCTGTCAGAAGTTAATTGACAAAAATTGTCAGCCAGACCAGTTGTAATAGATAGAAAAGATCTTAAACTTTATTTTAAAAAAAAATCAAGGAGGTGTTATGTAGTGCAATTTATAACAAAAGGTCTGTCAGAAGTTAATTGACAAAAATTGTCAGCCAGACAAGTTGTAAAAGATAGAAGAGATCTTAAACTTTATTTTTAAAAAAACATCAAGGAAGTGTTATGTAGTGCAATTTATAACAAAAGGTCTGTCAGAAGTTAATTGACAAAAATTGTCAGCCAGACAAGTTGTAATAGATAGAAGAGATCTTAAACTTTATTTTAAAAAAAAATCAAGGAGGTGTTATGTAGTGCAATTTATAACAAAAGGTCTGTCAGAAGTTAATTAACAAAAATTGTCAGCCAGACAAGTTGTAAAAGATAGAAGAGATCTTAAACTTTATTTTTAAAAAAAAATCAAGGAGGTGTTATGTAGTGCAATTTATAACAAAAGGTCTGTCAGAAGTTAACTAACAAAAATTATCAGCCAGACAAATTTTTTCAAAAATGGTTCATATTTACTACAAATTGTATAAATTTCAAGGAGGTGTTTTGGAAAAAATCATTTTTTTAGCTAAATTCAAAAATTCTTAAAAAATAACAATTAACAAATTTTTACTAGTCTGGCGGGCGTAACATGTTTTTTACATGTTTTTAGCCAGTCTCACTTTATAGTTTTGAGGTGTTCTATGGGGTAGCTTTTTTGTCATGGGAGCCTACACAGAAAAATATCAGATGGTAGAATTACCCCTGCGCAGTACCGTCAGAGATTGTTAGGGGTTTATATTTGACGCTATCCAATACTATTTTGATTGAACAGACAGCTAGAAAAATTCTCGATCCAATTCTTTAGAGTGCAATACTAGGACGTCATGATAGCAGTTTAGCTGACGGAGCTAAGTGCCATACTCTTTCAAAGTCAGAGAAACAAGATTAGTAAGATCTTTGGGGTGGGACAGCGAGGGAGATTCAGTCTCAGCTGGAAAGATGGCATAGACGAGGACGCTCAGATCTTAGGGATGCCAAACGGGACGACATTGGCTCAGAATTGGGACCGGTTGGCAAAACAGTTGCAAGAAGACAGGTTCGGATATCGGTGGTTGAGCCGTTAAAATGAGTTAGTACTATTGAGTGGTAGGAGGAGAAGTTGTTGGAGTCACCTTTTTCGGTATAGGCTGAACATAAGCCAGTTGGCAGAGTCTGTTGGCATTAAGCCTTTTGAGAGACCCATAAACCTCGCGAATCCTAAAGAAGACATAGCATTGTCGTAGGTACAAAGAAGAACTCGATAAAACAGATGCTACTAAGTTGGCCTTACATTTTCTTTCCACGTTCAAATGGAAATGTGCTTCGTCACTGAACCAAATCGTATTTACAGTTCGAATCGGGTTAAGATGTTTCACACATAACTCCTTAGGCACTCTGTGGTCATCTAGTTGAAGAACCTGCACGTACGGGGGCGCGAATTTTTTCGTACGCTGGTTTGAAAACGTTGAATATTTTTCTTCGGTTCAAACTGAAAAAGAGACTTCGTTACTTATATTAAGACTTGACGTGATATAAAGTTTTTTCGCATTATGATTCTAAAACAGAAAAAATTGGTTAAAGTATTGGTGAAAATTGGAAGAAGAAGAAGATTTGTAGAAGACTATAAAGCTTTCAAACAAATCCCAATCTTGAAAATATAAACATCTCCGCCTCCGCCCCCGGTCTCACTTAAATTTGGGACAATCTATAATTGATAGCAAGAAATATTTATATCGTATATTATGAAAGAAATTACGGATACCTCTCCACGATTCGCAAGATGTCGCTGGCCATCTCTTACATGTAAAGAAATAAATATCCAATTTGGGCAGATGAGTTACGCTGAAAATACACAAAAATACTACCAAATCGATAAACTTTACCCCAAAATCCACTTATATAAACGCCAGACAAGATGTCGCCATTACCTCGCTGCCAATACGCACATCCACACGAACATATATCCTCTGTCTATATGTATGTTATGTATGTACGTGTGGACGTACGGACGTGTGCATATAGTAGAAAAAAAATACTGAGGGTATCCCATAAAAATTTGTTTGCCACAGCAGAAAACTTTTTATGACTGCCTTTCATATTTTTAACATTTTTATGGATTTGACGCTATAAAAAGTTCATTGGTATTTGAATGGGGCCCAGATTTACACTACCGTGCGGTTCTGGTCTCGGGGCGGAGTGGTGGCGGCCCCCCAGTCAAGGGTCTGACCAGGGTATCCTCAAGATGCGGGTATATGCATGACCTCTTATAAGGATTTTCATTGTCATAGATTTACACACATTTAGAATTTCGCAAATGCCATACTTGAACTTGTATGATATCAGGATAAATGGATGCCTAACATGGGTTTGAAGGATTATTGACTTGCATGACATTTCGCTTGGTATATTCCCATACTATATACATACATTGAGAGTCCTGTGCCTTTTTATGAATTGGATATATCAGAATGGGGCTTTATCACGTTATTCGCATCGAATTCAGGGGAAAATTACTCAAACTTAGGATGAGAAAAGATTTTCTTCTGTGGGGCATAAAAGGGACCTCAATCCCATTTGTTTACGTAATCGATATAATCCATAGAAAAAGGGTCATTTTACAAAATGGTAGAGGAAAGCAGTTGTTGTCGAGATCTCTTTGGCAGGAAATTAAAGATTTGTTTATGTTATCGGTAACGACTTTTGTAATTTTTCTTTGTCGCATATTTTTATGCTGTTGCTTTTGTATAGTAAAATGGGAGTTTTTTGAGATATTTTTTGATGATGGGCAATTATCTACAACACGTTATTACAAATTTTTTATCATGTTATGTGTTGAATCTAAGCTTAAGAATTATCGTTTTGCACTACTTGTGAAATAGCATATGAGCGACACTATTCACACCATTCTTATATGGGTGCAAGGGGATACATGGGATATGGCGATACTGTGTCACAGAGCTACACAGGACACGGGCAAATTTTTGGGAAAAATGACCGTTTATAAAAGTCACAGTTCTAGAAACATTCAATAGAAACCTATTACCACCAATGTAGTTACAAAAAACAATATCATTTTCAAAACTAAAAAACTGAAGAAATTCTTTTTCTCGGTTGCGATAAAATGTCATATTCGTTCCTGTTGAAAGTAAATTTCCTTCTTTAAGTCTGGATGCAAAAATTCTGATCGTTCTTTTGAAAGGTCTACCTCTCGTATCAGATCCTTCAATGCTGCTTGGGTGAAAAATAAGCGCTCCGACACGATCGCAATTTTGTCTCAAAATCGCTTTCATTTGTAATAGAGTTTCACGAGATGCAACACTAGTGTTGCAACTCTCGCACTGTTGCTTGTGAGACAAGACCACACGCGAGACAAGGGTTTCTGGCCCCATGCGAGAGTAGCGCGACAGTAAAAAAAAAGTCCAGTCTCGCTGAGACAACACTATCGAATGCGATAGTCGCGACTGTCGCGCTCTCGTTTGGTCTCGCGGGATTTTCCAGTTTTTTAATTTTTTCGATAGAAAGTAGAGTTTTATATTTTCGTCGATAATTTTTTTATGAGCTGGGCAACCCCAGGCTTCCACAGTTAAAAGATGCTGGTAAATCCGCAACACGCCGGCGCACAGTGGGGCCAAATCCAAAAAAGCTGGCCAAAAGTTGAAAAAAAATGTTTTAGCTTGGCTTTTTTCTATATTGGGTTGGCAACAGTAATACCCTAACTGTCAGAAAATACATACAGAAGAATCGTAAACCTATTATCTGCTCTGAAATTTCAGTTGCAATACACCTCTGCTTAAGGTGCATTTCTTTGTTCGGTTAGTTGAAAAAAAGGTATATTGCAAAAAAAGGCGTGGAAGTCTGAAAACATCACCGATTGAGATCAGACAAAATGGAATCAACTCCTGGAGGTGAGTGCAATACAACCATGGTTATCAAAGATAAATTTCATGAATGAATTATTGTTAAAAAATTATGGATTGTTCCTGATTTTCAAAAATTAAATAACAAAAAAAGAGGGTTTATAATAAAAAAGTTATGGTGTTCTGTCGTGTTCGATGATTTAACGCATATCAGGTGTTAGGTCAACATGTAATCTATAAAATGAATAAAAAAATAGCTGCCCATAGCTGCCCCTATCCTTTTTTACTAATTTTTTTTAAATAAAATTGGTTTGGTCGTTATAAGAGACCAGAACCCAATGAAATAAAAACAAGGTATTTTGTCAACTCGTTTGCTTATATTGAACTGTGAAGGCACGTATACTTTAGCTAGCTCTATATACGCATACATTGAAGATCAATATATGTATGGATATGTGTGTATGTGCTGACATATTTTATATTGAAAAAATTTATATTTCTAGAAAGTCGAATCCTAACGACTGACTTAAACTTTTTTTGTGATCAGCGGCCAAGATTTTGACTTTTTGGGGAGGTAATGTTCACCATGATGAGTCCGCCATTTTGAAAATCTCAATTCCCATATCGGATTCGTAATCAGCGACCCGGAATACCCCCCATTAATATGTTTGGGTATTATTTACTAAAGTTTTCGACTTCTTGGGGAGGTTATGTCCACCATATTGAGTCCGCCATTTTGAAAATGTCAAGTCTGATAACGGATTCGTAATCAGCGACCCCGAAAACCCCCGAGTAAACAATTTGAGATCATTTAGAACACTTTTCGACTTTTGGCCAGCTTTTTTGGATTTGGCACCACTGTGCGGCGGGAGCGCGAGTAGCGTCCCTACCCTACTGGGGTGGTTTTAACCCTTTAGGAGGATTATCTCTTATCATAAAATTTGGCTTGATATGGTATAAATCAACCGCCTTCGCAAATAAACATTGCAACATTGTATTTCATGGGATTTTTTTAGATTATTATTGAAATTATCGCAACAATCCCTTAAAAGGGGGTGTTTTTGCATTTTCAAAGGTGACGACCATATTTTAGGTCTGCGGGACCCATCAGAGACCCAAAAAACATATAGGGAAAGAGTTTCAGAAAGGTGTTATTTTTGATGTCGGGTGTTTTTTTGCCCGAGTAAAAATAAAAAACGGCCTTATAAAGGGCGAACACCGGCCGCATGGCTTTTTAAGGGGCATATGATGGCCGTAGAGTTTTTAACCATTGTTAATGGGAGCACATACGGCCTTACGACGGCCAAATTTGACCAAAAGATTTAAAAGGCCAAGTACTGAGCTGTAGAAACGGGCATTCGACGGGAAATTTGAGCCAAAAGAAGAATCTGCAACAAATGTGTTGTTGAATGTGTTTTATGGGAACTTCATCATTTTCGTTATGTACAATGGTTCATTCGATTTATCCTACTTAAATATATCGATGCACAAGAGAAACGAGCTCGCCAGTCGTCGGTTTGTTGTACGTGAAGTGTGTGGTGCGTGTTAATTTATATTTTAGTAGGAAATTTTATTATTTAACGTTGAAAAAAAACACAACCGAAAAAAATCAAACATTTAATTGCAGTGAAATATATTTTCTTATAGGAGGGCGAATATCCACGTTGCTGCCACTGTACCACCGTCGTATACCCGTAGTAGCAACCATACGGCCACCGTCGTATGGCCGTTATTGGAACTGTAAGGCCGTTGTTTCACCGTCAATCGCCCCATGTACGGCCGTACTGTCCTGCAACGAGCCTTCTGTTAACCGCCAGATGGCCGAGGACTATGTTTCAATCACAGTCGGCATTTGGCCCGTTCTAAGGTCATCATTTATTTTTACTCGGGTATGTATGTAGACAAATCTTGCAACTTGATTTTTACCCACTTGCATATAACCGATCAACTTCAAATTTTGCACATATGTATAGTTCGCGTGACAATGCAATCTGACCATTTTGTGAAATAATCAAGATGGCGGCCGAATTTTGCTATTGTGCTCGCCGACCCCCGACATGGGTATCAAATGAAAGGGTATGACAAATAGAATACAATTAGCGTCATTACAAATTCAAAATGGCGGCCAACACAAAATGGCGGATTAACTTTTTCTTTCTCACATACTTAAAATGAGTATCAAATGAAAGGATATGACAAGTGGAATACTATAAGCTGTAGGGCGTCATTCCAAATTCAAAATGGCGGCCGACACAAAATGGCGGACTACCTTTTTCTTTCAGCACCCTCGATATGGGTATCAAATGAAAGAGTATGACGAGTAGAATACATTAAGCCGTGTGACGTCATTTTAAACCTAATATGGCGACTACCAAAAAACGGAAGCAGACGTAAGGCTAAAAGGTAAAAAACTAAAAATGTACAGTTTAGAAAAACTAAAAAATACGTTTTTATTTTAAAATGATCTGAAAAATATTGCACATATCTACAGTAAAAAGCCAGAAATGTTTAAATGCAAACTCGATGATTTTGAGTTTATTGCATTTCGAATTCCGTATTCCGTATTTCCTTCTTTATCATTGCTTTCTTGTCTTAAACTGAGCTGTGCTTGCTAAGTTAACGGACCGGCAAAAGTAATATGGCGGCCACAACAAAATGGCGGAAGATATATCTGCCGTGCAAAGGACAAATGACCTATATTCATTATAGGTCAAAATGGCTTTGTATGCTTTTTTTGATATTAAATATTCATATTTCTCCTTAAAAAAAAATTCAGACTGATTCTCCTTTTTAATTAAAAGTTATCACTTTGAACAGTTACTTTATTTGCTTCGGCTTCATGTATTTTGAAAACTTTGATCGCGTTTTTCTCGAAACGAGCTTTTTGAACATAGGTCTTTTGCCCTTTGCACGGCAGATATGGTAGACTAAAAAGTAAAAAATAAAAATATATAACTTAAAAAAACTGAAAAATACGATTTTATTTTAAAATGAACTAAAAATAAAAAAATAATTTTGAAGGTTTTATTGCTCCAGCTAGTATAGGGAACACCCTACCTTTCGAAATCAGGCAAATAACTAAATTAATGAAATTATTGGTAAAAATTATAAATATAACTTACTTAAATGTAAAAAAAGCGTGGGCCGCTAACGAAAAGCTCCAGTGTTAATAAAATAATAATACATATGTAGGTAAAGGGGCACACGCCTTTTTTACATTTAAGTAAGTTATATTTATAATTTTTACCAATAACTTCATTAATTTAGTTATTTGCCTGATTTCGAAAGGTAGGGTGTTCCCTATACTGGCTGGAGCAATAAAACCTTCAAAATTATTTTTTTCTTTTTAGTTCATTTTAAAATAAAAGCGATTTTTTTAGTTTTTTTAAGCTATATATTTTTTTATTTCTGTCTCGTTTCGCCATAAGACCCGGAATCACTGACATTTAGATGAAACAGGGGTAGAAAACTCGCATGGTTTAACATAAATATTTGTAATTAATAAAAAAAGCCATTTTAAAAGGGAAATAACATCAAAATTGTATTTCTAATTTTTTTTAACAAAAATTTATTTTGTTCTTATCGTCCAAAAGCGAATATAGAAAATTTTAATTTACAAAAGTAACTGACGTGTTTACATGTCAGTGAGAAAAGGTTTGTCAACTATGGAACGAATTGGTGCCATGAAAATTTCCTGATGAGCAGTCCATTCTATATGTCAGTGGTTTAGGGCTTTAGTCAGCCTTCGGTTCTGACCGCGACAACGAAGTCAAGCCGTCTACAGCAGTAACATTCCATTAACGCCACGCACGGAAGGAGCATGTGGCGTTCGCACACAGCTGCGATCACAGCTCTTCGCAAAGTTACAATAGACAAACTCCTATAAATAATGGGTCTAGCCTCTTTCGGCATTTCCGCCTAAAATTTTTCTAGATCTCCACCGCTGAGAAAGGCATGCTGAGCTGGCGACAGCAAAGTCACGTGGTCATTACTGGCTCTATGGATTCTACCTGCGATTCCATCCAAGCTCCATTCCCATTTTTTATAAAGGTCGGGCTGGAGTGTTCTTTGGAGAAGAGTCTACATAGTCTGACAGAGTCTTCTAAAGGTACCTTTACATTATGTGATTTGTCATATGACTTTACTGTTAAAATTACGATTTGACAGTCCATCTGACTTCGTATTGTGGTCACATTTAATTTTGACAAGTCAAAACACAAAAAAAATCAATGCAAATTTTGACAGATAGTCGTATGACATGTCAAAAACAAATGTCATTTGACATTTCATGTTTAGGTTTGACTTCATTGACAGTAAAGTCATATGACAAATCATATAATGTAAAGGTACCTTTAGAAGACTCTGCCAGACTATCCTGCCAAGTATCTCTCTTATCTGTGGCGATGGCTTTGAAGGGCTTCCAAAGGCCTTGTTTTAGCAGTCATTAAAGATTTCTCTTGTTAACTTCCTGAGTTTCGAGTTTTCTGTGAGCGCTCACTTCCGAACTTCTTTTTTCCGAGGACTTATGGAAATGTGTATTCTCGTGTTAAGAGTATTATTAAAATTAAGTATAATTATCAGAAAAAGAACGTGTTTAGTTGTAAATGTCTCCCACATTCGATGAAATTTTCGAAATTGTTTCATAATTCGATGGCCACCCACAGTAAGCGTTTTAATACCAATAAGAAATTTATAGCCTCAGTAATGACATAATAATTTACTCGTGCCCAGACTAAAGGTTTATTTAAAGCATTTCACTCGAGGCAATAAATTTGCATAAGCCCAACAAAAATCAAAACGTTATCTCTTCTGTGCTGCCGCTAAGCCGCAACGTCTTGATTCCCCGATAATCCCCCCCAAGAAATGTCTTCTCCAGACGAAAAATGTTACTTGTGCCTTAAATTTATAATTAATTACTATCCTATAAATTTGCCCTAACGTGTACACCACGAGCAATTATCTTTCGATTAGAGCATAGCAGGCCCATATCCGCCATTGTAATGAGTTTACGGAAGAAACTTGATTGACAGACCTCCTGGGATTCGGGAGCAGCAACCTTGCTAAATCTTGTGCTTAACACAATTCCCATCTGGCAGAACAAGGCAGCAAGGATTCCATCATTGCCGGGAGAGCGGGAGAGAACTCCCTTCGCCAAATAACCACATTTATTTTACAAGCAAGTCGTCCTCGAATGCGGAACAGTGGGGCGCCCGGGATACCGACCTGTCCCGGATACACCGGGACATTGGAAAAATTCGTATGACTAATTGCAGTCATTTGGAAGAGCACGACATGAGTAATTTTCCTCGAGAAGCGACATAAATTGCGGCGCGTAATTTCGGCGATACGTGAACTGAATCCGGAATTCCGCCCAGGGGAGCGCCGCCGCCGACTCTTTGGAAGGCCCCTCGTCCACCAGAGCGGCATTATATCTCTATTTCAATTTATCGAAGTAGAGATACTACGGAGTCAACGTGGCACGGCGGTGGCCAAGGCGGAAAGTGTGCGGGTCCTTCAAAGTTCTTATAGCCCAAGGTGGAGGGAGACGAGGCCGGGCGGGCTGGGAGCGTGAAGTATAAAAATAACGATCGGAATGAGGCTAATTTGAATCGAAATGAAATTCGCGCACATATTAAAAGTTTCCGCCGCGGAAACTAATGGAGTGGGACGCATTTTACGGCTATTGAACAGATAAGGACTTCGCGAATATCCCGGGCTCCCCCTAGCCGCAAGGAGGTGCAAATCTTCTTACCGCAAAATGCTTTTAAGCGCCAAGAGTCCTTCAGATAATACTGGGGTTTATGCATCATATACTCGTGCCATGAAAGTAAGTAAGGAGAGTACAGTAAAAGGATTTGCTTGTGACTGCTTTTAGTTAAGATGGCGCAAGAATGATCCACAGTCATTAGAAAGTTGCCGTCAACGGAGCGGATGTCGATGAAATAAGAAGAGGTTGAGGATTTCGATTAAATGGTTCTATAGGAGCTCTTGAATAGGGATATTTTTAGATCCAGCACCTTTTGATTTGTTGCTTTTCGTTTTGTTGAAATTGATTTTTGTTAAACAATAGACTGTATTTAAATAGACTGGTTCTTCTTCTTCTTTGGTGAGGTGTTCAGAAATACTGCGGTCACTTCACTTGACCTATTGTAGCTCATCCCTATACACCAAAACCTCGATTTGCGCCGTTAATTGGGACCAGAGAAAGACGACGCAAACCAAAACGACACAAGCCAAAACGACGCAAATCGAAATAATTTTTCGTATTATGTGTGTATTTCGTATTTTGTATATTTCTGCCACAGGGATGCACGAAATCGCCTGTATTGCTTTAAAAAATTGTAGAGGACGAAGAAAACCCTAGTAAAAATGTGCCGTGCGCATTTGTTCGCTATGCGTGCTAGCTGTGGCGCCGTGAGTGCTAGTGCGTACCTGATGCAGGCTAGCTGCGGGCGAGTTTTATTTTTACTCGGGCGAGAAGAAGCTGTTCATTTTTAAATGCACCTCTGCTTCATAATGTGGGAAATGGGCATTCATAAGAGGCTCTAAAGCAGGGGTGACCAACAAGTCGATTGCGATCGACCGGTTGATCGGAAAGCCAATTTTAGTCGATCGTTCGCGATGTCTTTACTTAACGTGTTACAATTGTAAGAAAAGCGACAACGAGTCGACAGTACTTACATTAATTTTTGAGACACGTACCGCGGAACTGAGAGCTTACTTTGCCGTTTAAGCTCCACTTACACTGACGCTGGTCGTCGCCACATACTTCCCTTCTAGCGACAGCAATATCGCAGTGGAATGGTGATTTCTCTTCCGCACTTCGCCTGCTTTGATGTTGCATGCTCTGTGGCGCTCTCTGTTTGCACTGGTTTCTTGCGAAGGTCGGTTTTGTTTAATGTCTGGGAAACTAATCTTTCTTTGTGGTTTACTTATTTGTTTTTACTTCTGAACGATTTTTGTAACATTGTTTTCTTCTAAGAATTCGGGCTACTTGGGATTTTTCAACAAACACCTCGAACGGACCATCTTATGGTGGATTCAAAGATATTCAGACTTTATCGTCTCTTTTGAGCGAACTGGTTTTTTAGATCCTCCTGGATGAAAACACTTTTCTTTTGCATGTGATAAAGCTGCTCTAGGTTTGATCTCGTTAATTTTATTTTTGAATTCCTTTACAAATTCACATGCCTTGACATTTTCCGGCTTGCCAAAGTGCTCGTGTGTGTGTCTTAATTGCTATTCGCAATGGTAAAGCAAATACATGCGTGCGTGCGGCGCGTGCGACGATAGATATTATAGAAATGCCTGCATTCAAATGCGATCTGACATATGTACGTGAACGAAATGAACTCAGCGCAAAAGTTGGTCTACTTTAAACATTTTTCGCATTGCTCTATTCGATATAGCCTGCCAAAAACACACGCACTACACTCACACAACAAACACATGCACTTGTCGCTTATATTTGCTTTTTTGTTATATGAACAGAACGCAAGTACGCAACTATCGGTCAGAGAAAAATTGCCGCATACTGGGGATCGGCCGCACGCACTGCACCCCAGCATGTATCTGTTTCCAGCTTAACAGTATTAATGGCTAGAGTCTTTTGTTTTGGTAGCACTTGGTCGCTACTTTTAGAGGAGTTCTGTGGACACTTTAAATTATTCAGTCGCATACTAACCTCTGATCATTGTCTTTACCCGCGGATGAGCCAGACAGTGTAGTTTTTTCATGACTAATCATCAAAATGGTTCAGGAACGTAAATTCGAATTTTGTGTTGACTGATGTCGCTGTAGACTTTCCACGGGCTCAATAGCATATTAGGCAAAAATTTGAGAAGAAATATGTGTGTGTGTCTGTGCGTACGTATGTTTTTTTATTTTTGTTTAAAAACGGTGCAAGCGGTTTGTGGAATATACTAAATTGTCGTCCTTCCAAAAGATAACTGAAGTGTTTCACTCCTTGATGCATTGCCAGAAGTTCTCTGTCATAACAACAAATCGATCGCGACACATTTTTGTGATAAAAAGTGACAGATGTCACTTCGACCTTAAATTTGCATTCTCATTGTCAATCTAAGAGACTCTTGGCGACTAGATTTACAAACGTCGTATTCTAATTGCCACAAGGTGGTGTGTGAAGTGATATTTCCCTCGATACTTTCGTAGGTATCGACAGTTTCATTCCACCGCGTCCCTCGTAGTCACGTCACTCGCCAACGAGATAAACCACCTTATGTATACAAAAGTTGGCCACCCCTACTCTAAAGCTTCTCCAGAGGAGTCTGCCCACATATCGCCTTCCCGTCTGACGTTAGATGGTTGGCATGGGTGCTTAGGGTGATGATATACGTCTCAATGCATTGATTCAATTCGTACGTCAATTGTCAGTTTTGTAGGCTTGGGGAGGCTGCTCAATCTCGAAAACTTCACTCCGATCTTCCCTTAGCCTACCAACTGAGAATTGACAGTTAGAATTGATCAATGCATTGACTCGTGTATCATCACCCTTAAAGAGAATCTTGCAAAGACAGGCCCCGCTTAGCTAAGCAATGTCCCCTCCGTTAATGAGTTTCTTACACATATCCTTGCGCAGTCCTTGTAGGGTTTCCAATGTTTGTGTTTATAACATATTTTAAAAATCTCCTTGGTTAGCTGCCAAAGGTCTCAAGTATTCGTTCCATCACGGTTAAAAGGCTTTTTTACTATATTTGACCAGTTTTATTCAATTTATTACAATTACATAATATTGAAACCTCCTTCTCCGTCATAGAGGAACATCTCCATCACATATTGTAAAGACTTTATTCACTCTGCGTATTTTAAATAACAACAACGAAACAAGGAAAAAAACAGTTTTGGACCCAGCTCGGCCCTAACGAGATACTTGAAAAATTATATAAACTTGCTGGTAAATTGCATCCCAGGTGAATACTGAAAGGTGTCACAAATCACTGCTTGTCACATCATACCTTGAATTCCAATTAGGACACACTCGAGTCTCTCATCAAGAAGACGGGGCCGAGCTCCTCACTTTAAACTCACTAAGCTCCTGGCCAGCAGCGCTCCCAATTATTCACAAGATGCTATAGAGCTCGTCTGGATGGCAGCGTCCTCCGATATCGATGGAGATTTTATCGGAAATCTTAAATATTCGGCCAAGTAGCGAGGAGATAAACGAGAGAGACACGGTTGGAACGCGATTGCGGCGATGTTGAAAATCGATAAACCGATTAAAAATAATTGTAAGACGCTTACGGGTAAAGCCGCTTCGAGAACCGATTGGAGCCCCATAATTACGCGGACGTTTTGAATTCCGGCAACATCCGCGCGGCTCCGGTGCTAGACAGAAGCGCATTCCGGGGGATCAGGAGACGGAAATACGAGATCGATTACTCTCGTCGAGACCAAACAATTCCGCCCGATTAGAGGCCAGACCTTTTGCTAGCGGAGTCCGTCACTTCAAGCTGGGCTTTATGTTTATTACTAATTTAATCAGTGATTAACTCCCTTCGCTGCCCAGGACCAAACTGCTCCGGATTTATGTGGGAGAGCGCGAGTCCTGTTGTGACCCTGCTGCAGCTTCAAATCGTTGTGTAGTCTTACACCAGTGGTAGGTCGAGTCCAGTTTCACAGGGGAAACAACGCTTTCGAATGCGATTTGGGAGGTGAGTTTTAAAGCGGGGATTACGGCCATTTCTTGTTTATTTAGTGGCCATAAATATGCTGATTACGGGAGATTTTTGGCGTCTTAACAAAATATTTTGGAGGATTGAAAGAAAGTTTCAGCTGGCAAAGGGCCTGTTCCGAGTTTTGTTTTCGGTCGTAAAGAAAACTAAATTAAATTATTGTCGCATCGCGTGCTCACTTTAAAAAGGTTAGAGAACTTTGAATTTATGTAAAAACAGTTCTCGTTCACTTTTTCCCTTTTTTATGTGAATGTAAAAATGCATAATTTTCCAACAACAATATTTCTTCCTCATACTGTTTTTTATGGGACAGTCTAAGCTCAGGATACACCCAATACATGTACTACCAGTTCATCGTGTCTTTCACGTCATGGTGCAATGTCTAACAGCAAGCTTAGTTTGAGGGATAGAATACTTTTGAGATTATGAAAAGTCAGGATGATGTTGAAGGAGTTTGATCTCGTTTGATTTTGTGTTAGTTCAGGAATACTAAGTGTGGAAGATTGTTCCGCAGTCGAGTTGTTCTGCTTATAGCCGTTAAGGCAAAAACCTAATTATTTCGGTAGAACAGTCGCTGCGGTAAAATTGCGGTGAAATTTTGTCACATCTTCTACATCCCTGCAGTAGTGAATTGGCGGAGTGAAATGGAGTTACAGTCAGGAGACATAACACACCGACTAGGCTGTTTCCTGCCATAACTACGTGGACGGTTACGTGTCTGATTTAGCCGTCTGTTATTGCGGTTATCGACTGTGCGAAATCGAAACCCCGTTAAAAAAAATTTTGAAGTGAAAACTTCTATAGGTACGTTGGGCACTTTTTGGCTCGGGGAAAAAACTAAAAACTTGCGTCACGCTACCGTACCATCACGCTACCGTACCATCACGCTACCGTACCATCACGCTACCTTTTTTGCGTACCATGTGAGAAAACTTTGCCTTTGGCGGTTTTAGTTTGTACTAAGTGTTATGTATTATACTATATTATTATGTATTATGTATTATGTATTCTTATACAATATATTTATGATTATGTATTATGAATTATTATATATTTTTTAATGGTATATTTGCTTGTTTGTTTGTTTCTTTGTTTCAAATCTTGCGACACCTTTTTTAACTACTTCTAATAAACCGATTCTTATGAAACTTTGCACACACACATTGAGTTCCCATGACAATGCAATCTGACAATTTTGTAAAAAAAAATCAAGATGGCGGTTACAAGATCGCGGACGAATTTTATCGAGACTTTTTATAAGCACAAATGACGAATCTGTGGTTAAAATTTAAAAATTCAAAATGGCGGCGTCAATATGGCGGATGAATTTTGCAAATGTGTTCTGAATCCATTGAAAATCGGTATCGGGGGGTTTTTAGAGCCACAAATGACGATTCTGTGCTCAAAATATGAAAATAAAAATGGCGGCACTAATATGGCGGATGAATTTTGCAAATGTGTTCTGAATCCATTGAAAATCGGTATCGGGGGGTTTTTAGGGCCACAAATGACGATTCTGTGCTCAAAATATGAAAATTAAAAATGGCGGCGCTAATATGGCGGATGTATTTTGCAAATGTGTTCTGAATACATTCAAAATCGGTATCGGGGGGTTTTTAGGACCCCAAATGACGGGTCTGTGGTGAAAATTTGAAAATTCAAAATGGCGGTGCCAATAAGGCGGATGAATTTTCCAAATGTGTTTTGAATTCATTGAAAATCGGTATCGGGGGGTTTTTAAGGTCACAAATGGCGAATCTGTGGTCAAAATTTGAAAATTCAAAATGGCGGCGCCAATATGGCGGTACGATGTTGACAATTACGATTCGATTTCACTGAAATACTCTATTTGGAGGTGTTTAAGGTCGGAAATAATGAATTTGTTGTCAATATTAGAAAATTAAAAATGGCGCTGGTTATATGGTATGCATAACAAATCACTTCACCAGAATTTTGCAAAAAAGTAAAATCCAAAAATGACCATAGAAGGCCATAGAAGTTTTCACTTCCAACGTGTGGTCCTATGCACACCAGTTTTTTGTTTTGAGTTTTGTTGCAGTGGGCTTCGTGCCAATTTCTTCTCTTTAGTGTAAACACCTAAAACATTCAGGTGTTAAAACGCAAGATCCATCGCCTCCTACTTCAGCATCTTCCAAATTCTTATTAATGGCTGGAGGAGTGCTACAGGAAGAGGCAGTGGACCTTGCGTTTGAAATGCTGGATGTGTTAGGTGAGAAGAAATTGGCACGAAGTCCACTGCAACAAAACTCAAAACAAAAGCTTTTTGTAATGGGGTTTCGATTTTGCAAATTTGATATCCGCAAGCAGCAAGCAACCGTAGCAACCCTATTAGCAATTGGTTAAGCTGGTGAGATGCCTTATTAGGGCTTTCACAGCCCTACGAGTATGGAATGTGGGTTGCTGGGTGGAGAAGTGTAATGAACCTTGGCTCTAAATCGTTGCCGACTGTTCTCTCCCTCGCTAAACCTCTAAAAATACTACTGCCTGCCTATGTTGATCAGTGTTTTCCTGGTGGAACTGATCCTCAAAGCTTCTATAGCGGTACAGACGAGCCCAAGACTAGCAGCCAGGGTAATTCTCTCATCGGATAGGTAAGCAGATACCAAGGCACTAGGTGCGGTCTATAAAACGCCCAAGCTGGTCGAAACTTCTATTTCGTGGATAGGAGCTACAGGATCAATCATCAGTGGGTAGCGGGTCACAGGGACATCGAAATCAATCAGTAGGCAGATGAATTGACCGGACTAGAAGTAAATATTGTAGGCACGCCAGTAGAGCATTTACAGACACTATTGTGTGTGATAAAGAGAGATATCGCTATGCACTTCCTTTATATATCAGTTACTAAGTGGTTGAATCTTAATATCATGTGCTATGACTAGAAAGAAAGGCAGAGATTGTGAAATCTCTTGATCGTACTGCGTAACGGCATTGCCAGATTCGTGTGGATTATTTCAGACGATTGGTTATTTCAGTTATATTCGGCTAGATTAAGAGTTTCAAACAACATCCATTGCTGAAGCTGTGTGGTAGAAGCATGCCAGAGAGACAATCGAATATGATTTTGACTGCTGTGCATATCGGGCTAGGATCAGACACTGGGAGTCTTTGGAAACATATTCTTAGAGGGACTGGGAGAGTTTTATAGGCTTAAAGTAGGAGATATGATGCGGTACCTGAATGTGATAGGCTGGATCTGGAGTCACTCCAAGCCATAGTATTTACGTAAAGATTTTCTCAAGAGTGCAGCTACAAAAAGATGCGCTTTCATCGAAGTCCTCGGTCCTCGAATAGGTCTGTCGCCTTTACCTACCTACCTATCTAAAAAAACAAAGTTATCTTCTCCAGAGACTGTTAAGGTGACAACTGAGTGTGAAATTGTTAGGAACGAACACTTTTAGATTCCTAGGTCGCCATCGTATGGGAGTCGATCCCTCCTGCTGTGAATAAATTCATCATTAATATTTCTTTCTATGTATTTGTGGTCGAGGCAATATTTCCAAGCAAAAACTCCCAGCACTTCACTACATCAACAGGTTTATAATGTGCTATCATCCTTCTTGCAGGAAAAATTGCTACTATTCATCTGTATATTTGCATGAGCTGCTTTTGCTTCGGTGTGTTTCCCGGTAAACATAAGAAAATAAAATACCGAAGAAAGTGTGTTCGTTCAGAGTGAGCGCTCCTATTTTTATCTCTTACGTGAAGACATTTAACATTCCTGAAATCACGGGAAAACACTTGTCCAAGTTGTTAGAATAAATTCTCACCATATGAAATTTATGTAACAAATCCGATTACACGGGTGTAGTGCCGCTTTGTCCTTCTTCACAAGTTAATTCCGACATCAGCTTTCTCACTATGCTGTCACTGGGGATGAAGCAGAACTTAATTTAGGATGGATAAAATGGATATGGAGAACACCGGTGGAGGATATGTCTATATATGTATGTAGAAGGTGTATATGTGCATGTATGTACTGTACACGGCAATTTTCCGAAGGCACAGTCAGTCCTCCGAATATTATTTGAGGCAGTTAATTAATTAACCGTACGCACTCCATTGCATGCCAGCCCTGACGATTTAGATTATACCCAAGGGATCACCGTGGCCGGAAATAGCACGACATAATTCACCTTTGTAACACGGATACGCACGTTGGATACATGGATAACACGACACGCACCACCTCTCAGATTTTATTTACTGGCGTGTATCCTGGCTAAGTCCTCGTTGACGGAGGTCTGGGATGAGATTAGAGGCCTGTCAAGGCATTTTCTGTTAGGGTATCGTAATTTAATAAAAGGAGTATATGTGTGTAACAGGAAGACACTGGCAGCCCCGGGACCCAAATATGGGCTGGCATACGTTACTCTTATTAAAGTCTAAATAAGTGTTAATGAATGTCAACTTGGGGGTCCTTTTTTAACACTTTTAGTGCTAGAATTACTTCACTTAGGCATTTTCCCTAAAGTGCTTCTCAAGGTTACGACGGAGAAGGATGCCATATGTTTTTGTGTCTTCATCTTAATTCAACACAGATGGAAAATGAGGGAATCCTCTTCAAACACCAGGCAAGTAATGTGTGCCCTGTGCTTTTCTCGGGCCTAATTAATTGCTCGAGATGTCAAATAAATTTCGTAATACATTTTTTAATATTAGAAAATGCGTTAAACTTGGTTTATGTTTAGTAAAATTCGTGTGATCGCTGCTTTAGAAAAGTGCATTCAACCGTGTAGGGCAGTCGCTTTTGTTCTGATCTAAAGATGAAAAATATAATAAACTTGGGGTGTTAATCATGAATATGATGCTGAAAGTCCATTTTGCAGAGTTTTCGAAGTTATACTTCTTTAGGCGCGTTTGGAAAATATTATGAGAGTGAATTTTTATCGAGACGCGAGACGCAACGCGAGACGGTGACCGAGAATATAGGCGAAGGGGTATGGAGGGCAAGCATTTCAACTCCAATTCTTTAGCTGATGTCTGTTCACGATTTCGATGGGTGAGAGGGTTTTTATCCTGAAGCTATGGAGGGAAATAAATTTCATGTACGATTCATCAGCCAAGCGAAGGTTTGGGCTTCTTGTAGGTATAAGAAGATTCGTAGTTGCTGGGTGAGGGGTTCTGTCGCGAGGCTATGGATCCGATCCGTGTTCTATTCATCACCTAAGCGCGAGTTTCTAAGGGCCAGTTTTACACGCGCCGACTTTTTCAGAAGATTTTTCTTGGTTTTTTGTCTGCCCGTGTGAAACTGGCCACGATAATAATAAAGCTATA
Organism: Thereva nobilitata; assembly: GCA_963855945.1. Taxonomy (NCBI): domain Eukaryota; kingdom Metazoa; phylum Arthropoda; class Insecta; order Diptera; family Therevidae; genus Thereva; species Thereva nobilitata. The sequence goes on from OY979698.1 coordinate 97,040,498, forward strand.
TTATTTACTGTTTTACTAACGATTTTGAATGGTTAAAACTTAATATAATTATTCAATCAGAAATTAGTTTGAATATATAATACAAAATATTTACTGTTATTATTTGGAAAAATAAAACAATGAACAAGATATTAATGGTTTTATTTAGCTTGACCTCGTTTATTTGTTTGGTTCAAATCTTGCGACCGATTCTTATGAAACCTTGCACACACATTGAGCTAACGTGCAATCTGACAATTTTGTAAAAAAAATGAAGATGGCGGACGAAATTTTCAATTGTGTTCTGATTCCACTGAAAAGCGGTATCGGGGGGGGTTTAGGGCCACAAATGACGATTCTGTGGTCAAAACTTGAAAATTAAAAATGGCGGTCCAATATGGCGGTGGAATTTTGGAAATGTGTTCTGAATCCATTAAAAATCGGTATCGGGGGGTTTTTAGGGCCACAAATTGACGATTCTGTGGTCAAATTTTAAAAAAATTCAAAATGGCGGGCCAATATGGCGGTGGAATTTTGCAAATGTGTTCTGAATTCATTGAAAATCGGTATCGGGAGGTTTTTAGGGCCACAAATGACGATTCTGTAATCAAAATTTGAAAATTCAAAATGGCGGATGAAATTTGTAAATGTGTTCCGAATCCATTGAAAATCGGTATCGGGGAGTTTTTAAGGTCACAAATGACGAATCTGTGGGCAAAATTTAAAAAAAATCAAAATGGCGGCGCCTATATGGCGGTACGCTTTAAGCAATTACAAATCACTTCACCAGAATTTTGTAAAAAGTAAAATCCAAAAATGACTGAATATAATAAAAATAGGTAAAAAAAATTTTTAAATCTGCTGTACCAAAAACTAGAAAATAATTAGAACACAAACATGAACCTTCTGTAATAGTAGGAGTGCTGTCTTCTACTGTCGTTTGCCAAGGGGCACTTTGTGTCGCTGTGTCAGCGAATTAAGTAATATTCTGGGACTTTTAAAAGACTAAAATAAAAACGTGCGGGGCCATAAAAACCTGTATAACCTGTATAAATAAGAACAACTTGTCTAGAAAAATGTGTTTCCTCTCTGCCGGAGAATGGGTTGACTAGTAGGTGATTTTAGTTAGAATTAGAATCCGGTATAACCGACAGGCTGGAACGTGTCGGCATCATGCTGTTTCCACCTGTCAACGCACGCAAATAATAAAAAATCCAATAAATTATTTGCATGCAAATTAAAAATTAGTCTAAAATCACGCCAAAGAAGTATAACTTCTAATGCGCGTACATAAGTACACACACCCACTTTTTTATCCTGTCCGCCTTAAGCCAGTAACTACTTGTCCATTAAAGGAAACCGAAAAAGTAACAAGAACGTCGATTCTGGATTTTATTGCTTATATAATATTTATAAAGCTTCATTATGATAACATACCCTTTTCTTCTTCAAATGCGATGTTCTTTCTTGAACGACGAAAACGAGTAATGGGCGTATATATAGTAGGGGAGCTGGCACTTGAAAAAATCGTGTCGCCCCAAACTTCTGCCGTTTGGTATATAAGCTTTTGAAGTAATTTTAAGCATTTTTTATAATATGACATTTTTGCGGGAAGTGGACCCATTTCGAGTTAGGGGTTTTGGGGGGTAAAAAGGGGGTTAAAATTGAAAAAAATGTCTGCCGCTTCGTATGTAGGTTCTTTTAGGGCTAAATAACCGTTAAATACTAGTGGCAGACATTTTTCAAAAATTAGCCGTTTTGCCTTTATTTAACGTCGAATGGTGTGAGTCATCTTTAACGACTCATAAATCGAGTTGTGTTTCATCTACAGAAATAAATAAAACACCTATCGATTCGTTATTCTAAAAGCTTCATTTTTGCAAAAAATATTTATTTTGAAAAACGTAAGGTTTTTAAGTTATTCGTGAAAAACCGCTCTAAAACATGAATTTTTTAGATGAAAAATCAACAATTTCAATCGCGAATAACTCGGAAAATATTGATTTAAAGAAAAAATTTCATATAACATTTTTTGCTTTCAAACTATCCCTCTATCGATTTCTGCAGTTATTTTGAGTGTGCCAATAACCACCCCCTAGAAGGGGTGGGATTCCCCCCAGAGAAATAGCACACATCAAGACAATATAACTTTTGTTCCTTGAGCATCTACTTACGTACTGTCCAAATTTCACGTCAATCGGTGCTGTCCGAAAGAATTCGGAGCCAAAAACCGCTATCCACTGGACTAGTAGTAGGCTCGCAGCAATCAGTTGAAGTATATGAAGTAGTCTTATGTAAGGGATTAAATGAAAAAAAATTATCTTCGCTAGTCCTACAGTCTTACCCCTAGGCTACCAAGGCCTGTACGAAAGCTGCCCTTCTTCTTGACTCCTTATAACATCAAACTTGACCTATCATTCGAACTAAGCTTACTACTTAAAACTTACGTAACCAACGATATGACAGACTGAAACTGTGATTTTAAAATTAATGAAAAATATATGTACAACGCAAAACAGACTGACGGACAGCTCGCATAAGTAAAACTCTTTTTCTACTCATGTGCGCACACGAAATAATTCAAGTGCACACAGCTCACGTGCGTGAGTAAGTGACAATTCTCCTTACTACTCACGCACGTGAGCTTTGTGCACTTGAATTTTTTCGTGTGCGCACATGAGTCGAAGAATGAGTTTTGAGTCGTTCGTGTGCGCACGCGAGTGTGCGTTTCCGAACTCTGGTTGTTAGCCCATCGACTCTTATTCTAGTGAAGGGGTGTTTTCCTATTAGACCCCTAAAGTGACCCGTTCAGTCTACTTATGTGAAAGGTTTGGTACTATGAAGTAATCGCTTCTATGCAGGGCGTCCAAGTTTACTTTTCGCAAGTGCAGTCCGGGGAAATTAGCAAAAAAAAACGCACGAAAGGAGACAAAATTCCAAAATGGCTGAAAATTGGTATACAGTTTCCTTGGGACTTTTTAAGAAAACAATTTCGGAATCACAAAAAAAAACATGGCCGCCGGAGATATCACTTTTTGGCAAAAATATCACTCAAAAACTGGTTTTTTTCGAAAAAAGCCCTCATGTAATTTTTTCGAAAAGCTTGACCTTTCCGAATTACTCAAGGTATTTTTTGGCCAAAAAGTGATTTTTGGAATCTTTGACCTTGAATAACTTCGAAAGGGTTAAGTTTTCGAAAAAATTACAAGAAAGCTTTTTTGTAGGCAATAACGTTTCGTATTGACTGATCAAAAAAATTTTTTTCGAAAAAAAAACAGTTTTTGAGTAATGTTTTGGCCAAAAAGTGATTTTTGGAAACTTTGACCTTGAATAACTTCGAAAGGGTTAAGTTTTCGAAAAAATGACAGGAGGGCTTTTTGTAGGCAATAACTTTTCGTATTAAATGATCTAAAAAAAATTCGAAAAAAACTGTTTTTGAGTGATGTTTTGGCCAAAAAGTGATTTTTGATAACTTTAACCTTGAATAACTTCGAAAGGGTTAAGTTTTCGAAAAAATGACAGGAGGACTTTTTGTAGGCAATAACTTTTCGTATTAAATGATCTAAAAAAAATTCGAAAAAAACTGTTTTTGAGTGATGTTTTGGCCAAAAAGTGATTTTTGATAACTTTAACCTTGAATAACTTCGAAAGGGTTAAGTTTTCGAAAAAATGACAGGAGGACTTTTTGTAGGCAATAACTTTTCGTATTAAATGATCTAAAAAAAATTCGAAAAAAACTGTTTTTGAGTGATGTTTTGGCCAAAAAGTGATTTTTGGAAACTTTGACCTGGAATAACTTTGAAAGGGTTAATCGGGTCAACATCTTTGTAAGGACTAAAGTTGTAGAGAATTTCATTGTCAACATTTACAGCCTTTGTACGGGGTTGTACAACCTATAGAAACCGAGATACTAGTAAAACACCGGAAAACCGGCGGCCATGTTTTTTTTTGTGATTCCGAAATTGTTTTCTTAAAAAAACCCAAGGAAGCTGTGAACCAATTTTCAGCCATTTCCGAATTTTGTCTCCTTTAAATGCTAATTTCCCCGGACTAAGTGATGGTGTTGATCGACATTCAGATCTTCAACGTCTTTCCCCTCCTCCTTTCTAAACCGGGCTTGGGACTGGCTATGGCGGAGTTGGTGAGGATATTAATGCCACAAAAAAAACACAATCCAACAAACAATAATACGAATTTCGATCGAACAAAATAAAATTATTTGCGAAAAAGAAAGAAAATGCCAACAACCAATACCCAAATTCACTAAATTGACACTTTGAATGACCATAACTCTAGAACAAGGATACGTAGAACAATGATTTTAGATTTCCGGCATTGTTTAGTCAATTATCAAAATACTGAACATATATGTATGTATGTATGTAAATCGACAGAATTCCTAGAATTTTACACACTAAAGTGATTTTAGTGCAGCCCGTTCACAGGTGGTCAAATGCATTAGCATCAGTTAAAGTTCAAGATGTTACCGTCATCCGTAAATGGGACACGACTTAAACAAATTCAACCTGCACTGCACTCTGAAATTGATCAATTTCGAGCTGTAAACACCTTTTCAGCGCAATGCCATAAAAACTGCTTGACAATTTACAGGTTGCTGAACCGGCGGCGGCGGTGGTGGTGTATTTTGAACGTGTTCCACTCAAAAGTTTCAGCTCTGGTAATAGAGAGAAGTTGTGAAACAAGAAAACTTGCCTTTCAATAATTCTAGTGCGCAAAGTTTATGTTTCCGGTTTAGTTTTGAGGCCGGCATTAATTTGGGCCCTGGGTGGCGGCGGCGGCAGACTATAATCCATTCTTCAGGTGAATAACGAAATGACCTGCCAAATTTACACCAACGAAACGCCCGCACACGTGCAGACAGGCACAACTTTTGCGGTGACATAATAAACTCCAGCGAAACTTTCGGCACTGATAACAACACAAATAGACACCGAAATAACATCCAGGACCGAAGAGGATGGCCAGGCTCCCGAAAATAAGGATCTCAGTGCCCAAAGGCAGCAGCAAGGCCGGAGCCAGGCAAGTCAGCCGCTTAAATCTACTGTCTTTCGCCCCCCGTGCCCCGTGCCCCTCAGTCAATTCAAGCTGTGGAAGTGTATCTATCCACTTGGCAGGAGTTGTTTGCATCGTTTTCGTCCTTGGGAGAAAGAACTACACTACTACCAGCACTACTGCCCTGCAAAAGGGATTTCGTCCCTATATCGAAACTTTCCGTCCCAAAACTTTCGCCCAAAGTTTCACATTTTCCACACATTCATAGAAATTGCTTGCGAACTATAGATATAAGTAGACACAGGCCAGCGGATATTGCTTGGAGATCCTTGCGTCCTCCTTTATCCAGCGGTGTGTTGTGACGAAGTGGCTTGGACGGTTTGCGGCGGGCGGCGGCGGCTACCTGGTGCCGATTGTGTATATTCTTTTCAAAGGTAATTACGATTGACCGTAAATTTTCGGGGTTTATGCCTCTCCGCAACCCTTGGCCAGAGCTCATGCTGAGAGACGAGAGGACGGCGATGACTGGTCGAGAGGTGATAAAGTATTCTCCTAGTCAATCAGTCGGTCATAAATTAAAAGTCCCGAGGGTTTCCTCTATTCATTTTTATTCTGCAAAAAGGCATTATCACATCGGTTTCCTTCAATAAAACACGGACCCTTGTGCCTCGGCAGGTCAAGTTCAGTCGAAGGATTCATTGTGACTGCGGAGCGATCCTTTCTTGTTGGCCGACGTGTAGCACATTTTCCTTTGGGGCATAAATTACACCTCAGCATCGGTGTGGGTGGGCGGTTAATTTTTATTGCGTAGACAAATTGATTTGATCCCCAGAATTTATGTTATCTAATTTTTATTTCCAATCAAACCGAACTTGACAAATTGGAACAAGAAATTGGGCACGAATCGAAAAGAACAAAAATCGGGACTTTTATGCCCAGACTGAAGGAAATGTTGTCGGTTGTGTGATTTTACGGCTAGATAAAAATTTTAACATAGAAAAATATTGCTTTATTTATGGCTAATCGAACAAAACTAATACACAATGTTAAATTATAAAGTTTGTCAAACGAAGCACTTAAGACCGTTTTGCCACCTTACTCCAGCTCAATGCCATGAAGACTCATGCTCTACTTCCAAGCGATTTCGTTTTCTTGTTCTGTTTTTATACTTCATAAAAGAATACAACTGAAAAATGACTTAAAAATTATGCAAATCGAATCACCTGAGCTGTTGTTATGCACAATTGCACCAGAAAAGTTAATCGAAAAGCCTTGATGCGACTGATGCGACTGTTTCTGGCATTTGGTTCAATTTCTCAAGTTCAAGTTTCTTTTATTAATTCTTTTTAAATTCTGTGCACGCACTTTTATGAAAACGAAAGAAATTATTTATTTTCAGATAAAATACGCCGTAGAGGGAAATTGTCATATGATAGTGATGTAGTTGGGAAGTTGGATTTTTTTTGTTTTTTTCTTTACATATGTTAAGATAAAGCGAAAAAAAAAATTTCTGCAAAATCGGTCCTGTGCTGCACGATAAAATTGCATAAATGTCCATTTTTGATGCGTTTTGAGTGCATTGCTACACTATTTTTTTAATTTCTCCAGTTCTGTTGGTCTTAGAAAAATAAAAAAATTGGAAAATACTCGTAAATGAATAGACTATCGAACTGATTCGGTATAAATACTTTAAAAATGAATCCTAACCTCAAAAAACCGAAATGTATGCAATTCTGCTTTATTTTACTAAAAATGCAATAAATAACGGGAAAAAGGTAGGATTTTGATAAAAATTGGAGAAACTATGTACTTTGATGCTATAAATACGTGGTTGAAATTTCAAAAAAAAATTTTGCTTTTTACGGCAAAGATTGGCAGTTTTCGAAAAAAATTTAAAATTGCCGCCATTTTATGCCAAATTATCGTACGGTAAAATATTTTTTTTTAAATTTTTGGGATTTTTTAAGTACTTTCTTGTGAGCATACGCAATATTTCTTTACTTTATTTGAAATGCCCATTTTAGGCCTTTGAAAACACTAAAAAGTTTCAATTTTTCAATTTTTTGCCTTTTTTCATAGTTGGCAAAAGGCAAAAAATTGAAAACTGAGATTTTTTAGTTTTTTCAAAGTCCTAAAATAGACATTTTAAATAAAGTAACGAAGTATTGCGTATGCTTACAAGAAAGTACATAAAAAAACCTATAATTTAAAAAAAAATATTTTACCGTATGAGATAATTTGGCATAAAATGGCGGCAATTTTAAATTTTTTTTGGAAAACTGCCATATTGTTGCCGTAAAAATCGAAAGTTTTTTTTTGAAATTTCAACCACGTATTTATAGCATCAAAGTACATCTTTTCTCCAATTTTTATCAAAATCCGACCTTTTTCCCGTTATTTATTTCATTTTTAGTAAAATAAAACAAAATTTCATACATTTTGGTTTTTTGAGGTTAGGATACATTTTTAAAGTATTTATACTGAATCAGTTCGATAGTCTATTCATTCACGAGTATTTTCCAATTTTTTTTATTTTTCTACGTCCAACAGAACTGGGGAAATGCATCAAAAATTGACATTTATGCAATTTTCTCGTGCAGCACAGGACCGATTTTGCAGAAATTTTTTTTTCGCTTTATCTTAACATATCGTCGGCCCAGAATGAAACAGTTCTAACTAACATTTTTGCCATTTCTAAGATTTTTATTGGAAAATGTTCAGAAAAGCATAAAGAATTACTAAAAATATATTGGGCAATCGTTCTTTTCTATTAACTGAGTTTTAAGAATTAAAAAGTTTTATTGGAATTGAAAAAGACTTCAAAATATGTAACAGACAGTTCTAACTCCACAGTTGGTACTCTTTTGTACCAACTTTTCAGATGGAAACGTTTTATACTTGATTTTGGCATTTTTTTATTAGAAACGTCACTTTGTTTTATTCATATTCGCAACGCATTTTAATGTCGGTGAGTTTTGAAATTATGATTTATGGATTTTTATTAATTAATTGATTTAAGACAGTACTAAAAAGAATCATCTGTGAAAATTTATAATAAAAAGTGACTGTGAATACTTAAAACTTTATTTTTCTAAATTTATCAATATAATTAAAGAAAATATGTTAAGTCGGGCTCAAAAAATGGTTAAAATGGCTACAACTACTGCTGTTGAAAACCAAACTGACTCTGTTCAACCAATTGGTAGTATTTTTGCGTGTTAGAGATAAAGAATAACTTAGTTATAATTTTATTTCTTATTCTAATTAGATTTTCTAAACGGAGAAGAATGTCAATAAAATAACAATAGTAATGCTAGTGTTTGTGTCTCTGAAATTCAAAAGAAAAAACGCACAAGAAAAAGATTAGCACACCCAAAGATGTGGAAGGCTAATATTCGAAAACGTCTTCTTCAGCAAGGTAAAAGTTATGTTAGTGTCACCGGGAAAAAGATACCTGCAAAAGAAGTTCAACCAAATAACTGCATGAATATGTGCAAATTCAAATGCGGTGCTAGAATAACGTCAACAGAAAGAAAAAATTTATTTGATTGTTATTATTCATTGGACATGAACGAGAAAAGAATGTTCCTTCTTCAAACCACAAATAGATTTTTAACAGGACGACCTTGCCGTAAACCTGATGGTGGCGTCTCTAGAAGGCAGTTTTCTTTTGAATACTTCTTTCAAGTGAGAAATGAGAAAGTCAGAGTATGCAAATCTTTTTATTTGGCTACTTTAAATATATCGCAAAAGCCGGTATACACAGTGCACACTACGAAAACTGAAAGTAACACACCAAGTATAGACATGAGAGGAAGGACACGAAACAGTTCCAGAAAATTGCCTGTTGAAAGTACCGATGAAGTTAGAAAGCACATCTTGTCATTTCCTACTATAGAATCCCACTACTGCCGAAAAGAAACTCAGCGAAGGTATTTGGAACCTCATTTAAATATAGCAAAAATGTACGATTTATACAAAGATTTATGCGCACAATCAGGTGATAAACCAGTTAAAAAAAATATGTACTACAAAATTTTCAATACAGAGTTCAACTTATCATTTCATATCCCAAAAAAGGATCGATGTGATCTATGCGAATCAATTAAGGCTTCCGAAAATCGGGGTGATATAAATTTAGAACAAGCAGAGCTACTAAAGCAACACACACAAAGAAAAAATATAATGCGGGAATATCGCGAAAAAGACAAGAAAGGAACGATTCCTGTTCTATCATTTGACCTACAAAATGTGTTGCCATGTCCAAAAGCAGAAATAAGCTCATTCTTTTATCGTCGAAAATTAAACGTGTATATTTGACCGCGTACTTATCTACAACCAAAACGGTCTATTGTGCTATTTGGAATGAAGCTATTTCAGGAAGAGCAGGTTTGGACATATCAAATGCCTTTCGAAAAATTATAAATAAAGTTCTTGAAGAAAACGAATTTGACCAATTGATTACTTGGAGCGATTCGTGTGTACCCCAAAATCGCAACTCTATTATAGCAAGTGGTGTACTGGATATTTTAAAAAAAAATCCTTCATTGCAGTCATTCACCATGAAATACTCTGTACCAGGCCATTCATGCATACAGGAGATAGACAATGTCCATTCGCAAATCGAAACCGCTTTAAAGCATCAAGAATATTATTCCCCTTTGGGTCTTCTTCGATTATTGAAGACAGTAAATCGCAAACGACCTTTTAGAATTCTTCAAATGGAACAAAATGATTTTAAAGACTATACTGTCCCTTACAAAAATTTAAACTTCAAAGATGTGCCATTTTCAAAATTATGTACATTAAAATTTAGCCAATCGGGTAGAAATTCCTGAAATCGATCACCAAAAATTGAAAATATTCAAACCAATTTGAAAACTAGTTCATTTGAAAGATTGGTTTGAATTGTGTAAATTCAGCAAATATCATGAAAAAATATTAATAATTAACAAAGTTATAAATATTTGAAATTTTGTGTAATTTTTTTTTCAAAATTCAATATCTCCGAGCGTAATTGACCGATTTTGAAAAAATTTAGTGCGATTGAAAGAGAATGAAATGAATTTTTCTAATGCTTGGTAAAAAACGAAAAAAAGTTATTTTTTTATAATTTTTACATAAAAAGTTAAATTAAAAATTAAAAAAAGTGAGAAAGGCAATTAGTGATAGTGATCTTATAAAAAACATCTGAAAGAGCATTTAATAAAGCTTCCATAGCCGTTGAGAAATTGTCAGGCACGCTATTAGTTTTCAAATTACAGCCATTTGTTTATAATAGTACACGCGCTCGGCGCGCCAACGGCGCCTCCGCGGGTTGCCTGAACCTCAGCGCGTACAAACTCTTACTTGTTTGGTGAAAAGTAACAATTAAAAAAATAACAACATATGACATCACGTATTATTATTATTATAATTATTATTACAATACAATATACACAATGTATCGAAAATATTGAATTATGCTGAAAATTCTCTACAAAATTCTCTACAGATCATCGATTTCAAATTGTGCGGTATGAACGAATGAAATTTCCGAGTGTTTACAATGCGATGTGCGTTTTCAAACCGCTTTGACAACCTCTTTGCAGCATGTGTTTTCATTAAATGTTTATACTTACGAAAAACATAATATTCGATAAATAATTCAAAAATGACACCATACAAATACACTTCAGCTGAAAGCCCGTGCCCAGCGGGAAATGGGATCATATGGCCTGATCCAAATCAGTTGAGGTTTTCTTCGCGCATGTGGGGAAGTGAAAATTGCACACAAATAAACATTGCGCACGTCGGGATAAGACATGCGCTTATTCTCACTTTTCTGTTGTTATTCTCTCTGCGCATGGAAAATGTGATTTTTGAGAAACCTCATCTCTTTTGGATCGGGCTCTACCAAGAAGCATGACGGTAGCCTTTTTTGGAAGGCGAGAATTCCTTCCTTTTCGCATTCCGCTCCATATATTTTTTGTGCAGCCACTCACTCAGAGAAAGCACTAAAGGAAGGAACTAATAGCGTGCCTGAAAATTTCTTAACGGCTATGGAAGCTTTATTAAATGCTCTTTCAGATGTTTTTTATAACATCACTATCACTCATTGCCTTTCTCACTTTTTTTAATTTTTAATTTAACTTTTTATGTAAAAATTATAAAAAAATAACTTTTTTTCGTTTTTTACCAAGCATTAGAAAAATTCATTTCATTCTCTTTCAATCGCACTAAATTTTTTCAAAATCGGTCAATTACGCTCGGAGATATTGAATTTTGAAAAAAAAATTACACAAAATTTCAATTATTTATAACTTTGTTAATTATTAATATTTTTTCATGATATTTGCTGAATTTACACAATTCAAACCAATCTTTCAAATGAAGTAGTTTTCAAATTGGTTTGAATATTTTCAATTTTTGGTGATCGATTTCAGGAATTTCTACCCAATCGCTTTTTGAATTAGAATATAATTTAGATTTTACATCTAACTACACGAAAGTTAGCTTGAAGCCACTCGAAAGAGTTAGCAGAAAAGCAATTATTAACAAGGGAAAAATATTAAATACTGAACAAGAGCCCCCTGTAATTAAGAGAAAATCAAACATTAGCACAGAGAAAAAAAAAGACTTGCAGGCAATGTTTAAATACATGCCTAAAATTGATATCGACTACTATAAAACTGTGCTTTAAAAACTTTACTTTTACCTGCCTTAAAAAATTAATTTTAACTAAAAAAGTGAATATTTTATTTATGTTAAACATTGGGGCTACGTAGACTAGTCATGATTACTATGTAGTAAAACCGATTTTTAAGAAGAGAGGGGTGAAGGGGCGGGGTGCGTATGGAGTAAAATCAGAGTAAAATCACTCTTACTACATGTTGAAGCATGACTAGTCTACGTAGCCCCATTGAATGGGTTTTTTTTATTATAGTTTATTTTATATGTTTTTATTAAATACAAAAACTTATCAAAAAAGCTTTCATTTATTTTTACAAAAAAAATATATTTTCAAAAAATATATATTTGTTTTATATCATAAGTTCTAATGGGGATTAGAATTACATCATTCTATCTTTTTAGTAGTTTTTAATACTACACTGTCCTACTGGTAGAAAGAACCTTCTCATTCTAGGTTTTAAAATTTTTTTGGTGTTGTAAAGTTCTAACTGCATTTTTTTAATTTCTTTTTTTACGGAACTAAAAGGACTTTGCTTAAAAATACGCTTCTATATAAAACTTTCAATTAAAATAATTGGCTAATTGGAACATAGAGGTCATACTGTCATAAATAACAAAAATACCCAGTTTTAAAAATTAAAATGGTAATTTCTCGAAAGTAGCCACGAAACAGTTAGAACTTTTTCATTCTGGGCCGACGATATGTTAATATAAAGCGAAAAAAAAAATTTCTGCAAAATCGGTCCTGTGCATAAATGTCCATTTTTGATGCATTTTGATTTCTATTTTTTTAATTTCTCCAGTTCTGTTGGTCGTAGAACAATCAAAAAATTGGAAAATACTCGTAAATGAATAGACTATCGAACTGATTCGATATAAATACTTTAAAAATGAATCCTAACCTCAAAAAACCGAAATGTATGCAATTCTGCTTTATTTTACTAAAAATGCAATAAATAACGGGAAAAAGGTCGGATTTTGATAAAAATTGGAATTGCCTTTTGCTTACTATGAAAAGCTACTTGCCTATGAAAAAAAGGCATAAAATTGAAAAATTGAAATTTTTTAGTGTTTTCAAAGGCGTAAAATGAACATCTATATATATAAAAGTGAAAGTATGTCTGTAAATGTTCAATAGACTCCGAAACCGCTCATCCGATTGGCCTGAATTTTTGTATATAAGGGTTTTCGGGTACGGCGGGTGTTCCTACGAGGTCTATTTTGCTCTATCTCGAACACTTCGGGTGGCTGTAGTGTACCGATATCCGTAAAATTCGAACTTTTGTATGGAAGGTACTCTTCGAATTACTGCTAAACAGCTCAGATCTATATTATTTTGGTTTTTCCGAAAAAAATACGATTCCCAAAGTTTCAGATCGATCGGTGCAAATTTAAAATGGCGGCCAACACAAAATGGTGGATGACCTTTTTCTTTGCAAGCCATTCGGTATGGGTATTAAGTGAAAGGGTATGACAAGTAGTATCACCTGATTACTACTATTGGTTTATGGGTGCAGCATAGGCGCGCCGGGTCCCAGCTAGTTTCAAATAAAGTAAAGAAATATTGCGTATGCTCACAAGAAAGTACATAAAAAACCCTACAATTTAAAAAAAATATTTTACCGTACGATAATTTGGCATAAAATGGCGGCAATTTTAAATTTTTTTCGAAAACTGCCAATCTTTGCTGTTTGCACGGCAAACAAAATTATAAATATGCCGCACGCGGCAAAGCCATTCGTGCTGACGAATTATAAATAATTAGTGGGTCACCGCAACCACGCAACAAGTCAATAAGTTGTTGTGATGATTAATAAATAAAAATTTAATTGACAAAAAAATGATTATTTAGCATATTGTTGAACGATATAAATTAAGTTGTTGAGAATTAAAAATCAGTTATCCAAGTAACTCCGAGTTTATTATTGTACTCCAAACAAAAAAACTGCTACTAAATTGATTAGGTTGTGCAGTCCTAATCTCCTACATATCAAAATACAGTCCAGCTCATACCATTTGCCGTAAAAAGCAAAATTTTTTTTTGAAATTTCAACCACGTATTTATAGCATCAAAGTACATCTTTTCTCCAATTTTTATCAAAATCCGACCTTTTTCCCGTTATTTATTGCATTTTTAGTAAAATAAAGCAGAATTGCATACATTTCGGTTTTTTGAGGTTAGGATTCATTTTTAAAGTATTTATATCGAATCAGTTCGATAGTCTATTCATTTACGAGTATTTTTCAATTTTTTTTATTTTTCTACGACCAACAGAACTGGAGAAATTAAAAAAATAGTGTAGCAATGCACTCAAAATGCATCAAAAATGGACATTTATGCAATTTTCTCGTACAGCACAGGACCGATCTTGCAGAAATTTCTTTTCGCTTTATCTTAACATATGTAAAGAAAAAAAAAACCCAACTTCCCAATTCCATCATAACTTCGCTTTTTTTGTTTAATTTCCCTCTACTTGTCAGAATATTATCGGAAAAGTATTTTATAGTATTTAATTAAAGTTGTAAAAAGAGTGAGGTGTAGTAAAATCGTAGGTCAAATGCCGGCATTGGTAGCCTAGCGCGGTTAAGATTACCGAGGTCCGCGGCATGGTCCTATACGTTTTTCCAAATCTAGAATTATCTTTAGGAAAAATCAGAGAGTTAACTGTGTCGTTGCTGCTATGGGTTATCGCTATGGATAAGATTCTATAAGAACCCCAAATATCATGTTTGGAAGATGCAGGTTGGGACCCTATGAGGCTAACCCCATGCTACTACTTCATGTAGACCTCATATGGACTACCCTATGATGCCTTGCCTCCTTTGCGCATCATTAAGAATGCCCCGAGTATCGTTTTGACATGCGGTCCCCCAACTTATTACTAACCCCGACCAATGCTGCTTGACATACGTAATCGAACGATAAACGGTCTATTGAAGGTGGTACGTGGTCAGCAACATAAATGTATGAATAAAACTAAAGCTTAAGAGTAAAAAGCTTTCTAAATACGTAAGGCAGATGGTGGGATTGCCCCATTTCTTTTGTAATAAGGGTTGCCTTATAAGACCCTTGTAAGAAACTAATAAGGCATACCTCACTTCAGTATCGCTGATTTTTTTGTATGTCCCTCATGATAAACTTATTGTAAAATTCTTCTATTGGAATGCCCCTCTTTTGCCACGCTACATGAGGGATGCCCTCTTTAAATTGTAGTTGGGATTAGAAAATGACAGGATAAACGTAGTCGCCTATGTAGACGACAATCGTGCCCGTTGTATTCAGACAGTTTCTCTTCACAATAAATTTTTTCTTCATGGAGATGGCTTTTAGAAAGATTAGCAAGTGATCCAAACGCTGTGGGCTATCTGTTAGTCCGGAAAATATTGGACTGATGCTTTCCGCCGAAAGAAAAAAAAATCCCTGATTTTATTTTAGTTGCAATGAATGCTCGAACCCTGAGTCTTTGCCGGCTACTAGCTTAGTAGTTATGGGTCTTATTTAGGTAAAACTGAATTTGAGGCTCAACATTGAAGAGAGGGCAAGAGCCTCAAACATACCTTTCTATAGCAGTGTGCAAACTTTCGGGAAACATTAAGGCTTAAAACCACACATACACAGCCTCTACAAAGCGGTTATTAGACTAGAGCTGACTCACGTTCCTGCCGTGTGGTGGCGCAGCCTGCACGGTTTTGAGACTATTGGAAGCGGGGTGCTGGTTACGGAAGACCCATGCCCATTTGACTACATTCCATGTGAAACCAAGTTCAACACAGGGTTTTATGTCTGTCTAGATCTTCACGAGATTTCTCCCAAAAATATTCTAATTCTAATTCTACCAGTGTTTCTCTCCCAGACGGAGCTGCTGACAATAGTCAGAAATGCAGACGAACCCAAGGCTAAGAGCCGGAATAATCGCCGATTAAGAACCCTAAAATGAAGCTCTCTGCCACATTCTAGCATGTACCCAATCATTTCCGCTATTTCGCTTTTTTCGACTTAATTTACCTGCACTGTTTCCGAACTCAACAAAGATAAAGCATATTCCGAAAAATTGTATGCAGCAGTTTATAAAAATAATATTCACATATGTATATATGGGACCCGGTGCGCCTATGCTGCACCCATAAGCCGCTAATAGTATTCTACTTGTCATACCTTTTCATTTGATACCCATACCGGATGGCTTGCAAAGAAAAAGGTAATCCGCCATTTTGTATAAGCGGCCATTTTGAATTTGGAATGACCCCACACAGCTAATAGTATTCTATTTGTCATACCCTTTCATTTGATACCCATGCCGGGGATCGGAGAACACAATTGCAAAATTCGGCGGCCATATTGGAACCGCCATCTTTGCGAAAGTAATGGATAACTCCAATCGCTTTCTCGTACCCAGAAACCTCTATGTATACATTTTCACCCCCGTAGAACGTATATTATTATGCTTTTTATCAAATTTTTAACAAAGCTCTCTAAGAAAGCGCCCCCCCTGAGTGATTTTTGAAAGTAGGCACCGATTCCAAAACTACCCCCTTGATGTAAGTAATATGTGGTTAAATTTTTGTGGCGATCGGTTGAATGGTTTAGGAGCTATTAGGGCACATACATACATACATACATCGAATTTTATATATAGATTATATAATACATACATCTATATTGATAAAAGAAAGTTTCTGTATGTATGTATGTATGTATGGATGTGTGCGCTGTAGCGGGCGCACCAGTCATCGCAGAGCTTCGAAATTTTGCATGAAAGCCGGTGGGGTCTAGCCTGAAACACCTCGAAGCCCGATTTTCGAAATTCAAAATGGCCACCGAAAAAAGACCGAAATTCAAAATGCCCACCAAAATATGAATTTGCAAATTGTGTTCCGATTTCAATGAAAGTGGGTATCTGGAGGTACTTAAGGTCGCTAAAAACGAATTTGTGGTCAAAACTTATAAATTCAAAATGGCCGCGCCAATATGGCCGACGAATTTACCAATTGTGTTCCGATTCCAATGAAAATCGGCATCTGGGGTTTTTTGAGGTAGCAAATAACGAATGTTTGATCAGAACTTATAAATTCAAAATGACCGCCCCAATATGGCTGACGAATTTGCCAATTGTATTCCGATTTCAATGAAAAACGGTATCAGGGGTTTTTTGAGGTGGCAAATAACGAATGTTTGATCAGAACTTATAAATTCAAAATGGCCGCCCCAATATGGCTGACGAATTTGCCAATTGTATTCCGATTCCAATGAAAATTGGTATCTGGGGTTTTTTGAGGTAGCAAATAACGAATGTTTGGTCAGAACTTATGAATTCAAAATGGCCGCGCCAATATGGCCGACGAATTTGCCAATTGTATTCCAATTCCAATGAAAATCAGTATCTGGGGTTTTTTGAAAGTTAAAATACCAATTCACCGAGAAGTTTCACGTTCAGAGGCACGTACTTAAATACATACATAACATAGTGTCACAAAAGATTTTCCAGCAAAAATAATAAAAATTTTACTGTCTTTCATTAATTAATTAATATATACAGATATGCAATGTTTTCTACATACCATGAGGAGCAGAGTCCATTTTTTTTTAATTTAATAACTTTTCACATTGTAGAATAATACGCCCAACAAATAGCAGCTTCGTCAATGGCTTAGAAATTTACAAAAACACTTGCCACAACGGTCACTTTTGAACTGATCCTGCGAAGAGAAAAAAGACACCTGACCGCCATAAACCGGTTTAATGAGTGGCAGGGGTCTCCTACTAGTTATTTACCAGGTAAAAACTCCGAAAATCGAACTTCGATTTTTCGACTTTTGGCCAGCTTTTTAGCATTTTGCCCCACTGTGCGTCTGTTGGCGTATCTGCCGGGAGACGCATTGGAGGGTAACACTCGTTCACTTCATGTGTGGATGTCTGGCTCCAACTGAAGCACAATAGGCAATTACGTTCTGGAAGACTTAAAAGAGATCGACCATTCCAAACGCGAACGTCGTTTTACCAAGCGGTCCCCCAACTAAGTACTACCCACGTCTAAAGGAGCTTGACCCTTTTTTGAAATCGCAATTTTGGTCCCATTAGTCCAAAAAAGGGTGAGCGAACCGTGCTTCGTTTGAAATATTCCGTTCGTGCTCGGCTGCATTTGGAAAAAAAGAATTTTGACTGAGGTGTACCGTGCCTTTTTTGGGTGCCATGCAGGCGTTTCGAAGCTGTTTCAGGCTAAGAACGGACGAGTCTTATTTTTATTCGGGTCTCCAGACTGTACAGTCACTGATAAGCTTCAAAACTCGTCGAAGCCAAAGTGCTAATTGAGCATGTGGTATCACTGGAGGCAGTCCCACATCTAACCTAAATGTCAACACGTAAATGTGTTTTGTTAAACCCATTATAATTTAGAGGCTTCCATTGCCTTTAGGTTAGTAACCCGACTACCATCCCAGAGTTCTGTGGTTCGATTCCGCACAACGCCAGGCAGCGTTTTTCCTCTATTTTCACCCAGGATAATTTTCATCTTTTTGTCTTCCCTTCTTATAGCCAATTCCCTATCCCCTCTTCTGGCATCGCCGCCTGAATTGTGCTTATGTAGTAAGGAAGCCTCTCCTGATCGATCGCCGAATTCAACGTTCTTCTGCTGTGATAGTATTCAAGAGGAATGGGAGGAACAAAACCTCATCTTGTTATTGACATTTCTTTCATTGTTTTCTTTGTGTATCCTTCAGACTAGAGTTGGCTGTTCGACATCCCTCTGTAGATAGATACAATTGACAGTACAAAGACGTTTACCTCTGAGCCCTGGTTTTAAACATAAAAAACTATCCAATATAAGTGCGAAAACATGGTAGAAGCCATCAACAATTATATCGACCATCATTTCCCAGAACGAGCAAAGAAAACGTTCACAGAAAGCTCGAAACACCCATCGACAGGGATAACCCAGCCAGAGTCTCGTTTTTTATATTTATTGGTCCATACCTGGTACGACTTCA
Source organism: Thereva nobilitata (assembly GCA_963855945.1). Taxonomy (NCBI): domain Eukaryota; kingdom Metazoa; phylum Arthropoda; class Insecta; order Diptera; family Therevidae; genus Thereva; species Thereva nobilitata. The sequence continues at coordinate 97,059,146 of OY979698.1, forward strand.
CCAGCATGAATGAATCTGTTTCACTAGCAATCCTCGCTGCAGTGGGGGCGCCATAAATAATTTCCAAGGCACTTCATAAAGTTGGAATTTCGGGATTTGAGAGTGTTTTCGCTCCATTACACTCCTTGCAGCACATCCACCAGATACAAGCATACGAGCAGACGGGGTGAGGTTTTACATAATGTTAATATGTTCCACAACCCTTCAACCTTTACGGTTTGGCGAATTTCAAGAAGAGCTAAGAGTGGGCTTATTGGGCAGCCATTTGTATGCAAATAACAGGAAGAGCACAAGCCCATTGAATAAACACTTCACAAGAGCCTGACCCAATGACCTCGGTACGATTTTGCCATGCAATCGTGAACTTGCTATTGGTCACTAAAATATGGACTTGGATTACATGCAATACTCACAACTCCCGAAACGACAACGCTAGATTAAATTAAATTTATGGCTTCGGCTCTTATGCTGGCAAAACGGATTGTAGCTGGCGCTGGGAATACTCAGTACGCAAAATAATAGATCCATGATAAGTGGGTCAGGAGATATTCCCTTAATGGATTAACAAGGCCGCAGATTGCTAAGCTTCGATTTATCAAGATATACGGAAACCCACTTTAGGGCTTTAATACTACTACGGACTGCCAGAGTTCTCCAAGAAATTGGCGGGGGAAATATGAATAAGTTGTTTAATTTATTTGATTGTTTTTTTTTTGGGCAATTAAAGCGGGCAGAGATACTCGAGGAAATCCCAAATTGAAATCCAGTTTAAGCAAGACTTAAGGCAGAGAGGACGTTGTTCGATTGGCTGATGGGAGTCTTCTTAATATGCGTAGTCAGTGGAAGTTTCTTAAATTATTTGTGTATTTAAATGCTTGAAGATATGCAAATTTAATCCTGAGCAACCTACGACCATATGCAATTGAACAGAAGTGAAGAGACAGAGGAGGGATCCTTCAAATTATATGAATTTTTCGCAGTTGTTAGAAGTTACATTATCTTATTTAATAGTCGTGTGTCCTCTTCAAGGCTAAATAAGGCTTATGCTCTATGTACAACATCAAGACTTACATTTTAAAATGCTAGGTCATGTCGTTGGTCACGTCAAGTCTAGCATCAAGATTACTCGAGTTTTTTATCGATGAAAATTGTGTCTGGAGTATTACGTTCATGGTAGAACATAAATAGACGACAGTACTGCAGGGATTTTATCTTGCAAATGAAAGTCGAAAGCATCACGATGAACATCTTCGAGCTAATGCCAAGAGACAAAGAGAGGCACGTTAATGAGCCACCGACGTACACAGAGCACATGATCGACAGCGCGTGCAAGAACGTCGCGCATTGACACGTGCATCACTTCACCGCCTTGCAGTCGAATATGAGCCTGAAATAGACCATTCGTCACATGCAATAATTGTCATCGGCAATATGGACAAAGAATGCCAATACTGTCATGCATTTAAATACAAAGGTGAATCGGTCGACCTTTGCTGTGCATCGGGAAAAGTTTCACTTCCACCATTGAATTCGCAGCCAGAACTATTGAAAACACTATTGGCTGGAGCCTCAATCTCAATCTAAATTCTTTCTCAATGCTTGATGCGGCGGTTCCAAGAAGGCGGCCGAAATTTGCAATGGTGCTTCCCTACCGCCAACATAGCTATCAAATGAAAGGGTATGACAAGTAGAATACAATTAGCTATGTGGCGTTAAACAAAATTCAAAATGGCGGCCAACACAAAATGGCGGTTTAGCTTTTTGTTTACAACGCCGGTATGGGTATCCAATGAAAGTGTCTAATATGGCCGTCACTACAATATGGCCCAAGACATAATGATAGACTAAAAAGTAGAAAATAAAAAATATAGTTTTAAAAAACAAAAAAATACGTTTTTATTTTGAAATGAACTAAAAAGTAAAAAATAATTTTTAATGTAAAGTTTTTATTGCTCCAGCCAGTATATGGAAACAACCTACCTTTCGAAATGTAAAAAAGCGCTTTTTTTACATTTAAGTAGTAGTGGCTGCAGCAATAAAAACTTTACATTCAAAATTATTTTTTACTTTATGGTTCATTTTAAAATAAAAGCTTATTTTTTACAAGCTTGACGTTTTCTGTGTGGGACAAATGTTGCGATTGATTTTTCAACTACTTCCCGATATGCGATGATGCTAAAATTTGGCACAAACTTTTGGTTCTGAAGACAATGCAATATAGTATATTCAATTTTATGGTACATCCAATATTGCGGCCACCTTAAATGGTGGATTACCTTTTTCTTTACCACCCCCCGACATGGGTATCAAATGAAAGAGTATGACGAATAGAATATAGTATGATATTTGGCGTCATTTTATATCCAATATGGCTGACACCACAAAATGGCGGATTACCTTTTTCTTTACAAACCCCCGATAATGGTATCAAATGAAAGAGTATGACGAGTAGAATACAATAAGGTGTGTGACATCATTTTATATCCAATATGGCGGCCACCACAAAACGACGGATTACCTTTTTCTTTACATTTACATTTTAAATCCAAAAAGGTGGCCACCGCAAAATGGCGCATGAGCTAAAAAGTAGAAAATAAAAAAACAATAAAAAAACTTTTTAAAAACAAGCTTTTATTAGATAAACTAAAAAAATATTAAATAATAAATAAGTTTTTAAATTATGCGTTAATAAGTTGAACTACAAAGTATAAAATAATTTTTTTAATCCACCTGTATGTAACTACAAGTAAAAGCTTGGGGCGCTCAGTTTACAAATTTTTCAGATATTATAACAATATAGTAATGTAAAAAAATATTATGATTTAACTAATAAATACGGATAAAGCGCCCCCAAGATTTGCTCTACCTCTACCAAAAAAACTTCAAAACGCCCTAGCTGCTAAACCGTTACGATTTACCGCTTCCCTCCATACGATTTTTTGTTCGTCCATGCAAAACCTGTCCACAGCCTGTATACACCCTGTATATTGGAAAAAACTACTTTTGAATCTACATTTTTCGACACTTAAACCGCCATAACTGGTGCAATATTAGCCCTACGTAAAAAATGATTATAACAAAAATTATAGATAATCGTGTGTTTTATAAGTCTTACGAAGGATTTTTTCATGTAGAATAAACCATTAATGAAATATAGTGCAAAGAAAGTAATATATGAAGTTTGAAGCACTATTTCTCGGTAGATATTGACTTTACACAAAAAAGTTCTAAACAAGAAAGTTAAATCACTTATTTATCTACAAAAAATATAATATACATTTTTGTCGTAAAATGCATAGTTTTTGAGATATAGAATTAAACGCATTTTCCTTCACTTTAAGTTTAGCAAGAGGGATGACACCATTTTGAATTTAAGCTTATAAAAATATTTAAAAATCATTTGGTAAAAAAAATCGCATGCGGTGTTTTTCGCAAAGAAAAAATACCTATTTATTGGACTATAATGGACAGAGTCTTCTACGGAATTCCCGAGAGGTGAATGCCTGCCTAAAAGAGTTTGACGTCATTATAACCACTGGGGTTGACAATTTATCTCCTATATCCTATCTAATCAAATACGCCTCAACTTTGGTTAAACTACTGTAGAAACTTATCGACCTATCACACTTTTTCTGTTGTTATCCAAACAGGCCTTGATAGCCTATGGGTTAAGATGCCTGACTACCATTCTAGAGGTCTGTGGTTCGATTCCACTCCGCGGCTTGTTCCTTTTTCTTATCTGACCTAAAACGCAATCCTTTTTTCTTGTCTTTTCTGTGCAATTTCCTGTTCTTTCTCTGTCGTCTCCTATAACCTCACTTTAAGTGAGGAAGTAATTTCCTGTTTGATCACCGCAATCAGCGTTCCGTTGCGGTAGTATTGGATGGGAACAGGGTCGTGATAAATCCAGAAAATACTTATACCAATCACAAAAACACCTAAATTTGCTGCTCTAAAATAATAAAGAAAACCATAAAATTTTACGAGTACACTCACTGAGACTCTAGTGAAGCCCCAGCACAACGCCACCAGTTCCCCGCTGATTTCATTTAACTCTGCTCGGTTAAATTTTTTGATTTATTTATGAATCTTATGCCACGGCTTTTAATTACGAAAAAAAAAATCTCATCAGCAATAACAGAGTACGACGAATCCACCCCTTCCGACTTTCTAACACAAAAGATGTGCAAAACGTTGATTTTTATATTTACGCCCCGGAGTGTGTGGTTTTCTGGTTATATATGTATGTATGTATTCTGAGAAGCATTCGGTCACGCAATCTGACCGTCTACTTTGAAAGGATTAGGGACAGACTGTGGGTCCTTGCGGAATGGCAACAACAACAAAACCGTATAAAGTATAAAGAAACACAAAATCCCAAAAGCCAGAAAAATAGGAAAAAAAACTCCACAACACCGATACAAATTCAGCGAGAAAATGGATTTCATGATATTTTTTGTTTTTGTTGTTTTTTTTTGTTCGTGCTGTTGATTTCGGCCCCTGCAGTTTTTCCACAGTGCTTCTCTATGTCCATGTCCTTGTATATCTATCCTGATTTTTGGGTACACCTCCCCCGGAGCGATGGCCCCCACAAGAGAGCCAAAAAATATTTCACGCCATTTATTCGCCCGCCCTTGTGGCCATCGTCCACCACGTTCAATTCATTTAATTCACTTTTAGAAAATTTGCTTCAGCCCCTGAACAAGCAATTGTCCGGGTGCTCTTCGTCGGACCCTGAACCTGATATAATCGCTTTCAGTGCTATAGAGTGGGGATATAGGGCCTTTGTTAAGGATTTATATAAGTGGTAGACGTGGTTTTCCAATTCATTCAGGGCGATTAATAATTAAGATTATAGACTTTTTGAATGATACCCATTTTCCCGCTGCCACCAAAAAAAACGAGTACCGCTGCCACCAAAAAAATATCAAAATAACCGACAACCGTTAAATCCGAATGGCAATGGCCATAAATCGAGAGGTTTAATGAATTGAGTTTTTAAGTCAATAATCGAAAAAGGATCTTTTGTTTATAAAGAACTTCATATATTATTAAAACAGCGAATATAACCGATTGGAATCGTGACGAGCCCCAATCCATTGACATTGCACTCTATACAAAGAAAAATAGATTGTCGACAGTACAAAGGGCTTTCCCTGAGCTCTAGTCGTCCACATCAAAAAAAAAAAAAAAAAAAAAAAAAAAAAAAAAAAAAACTGAAACCGAATTTACTATTAGTATTACTATACTCCAAAATAAAAATCATAAATTCATAGTGGCATTATTAAAGGCATCAACATGGTACGTGTAACATAGAGGTTTAGGCATCCTTGCATCCTGATTACACACAACTGTTCAACAATTTTCATTAAATAAAGGAATCACGAAACAAATTTTGGAACATACACACACACATAAAAATGTTGACTCTTCCTGGCAACTAACAAAAAAAGGGGTTTGTTTTCGAACCTCCATCCACTCGAACTCCCATATTGGACCGTTATTTATGAATAAAACATGGCGAAAAAGGTCCAGGATTAGACATTTCCTACAGCACACAAAATAACATACATATATATACATACATACAACCGTAGCAACTATACGAATTGAATTGAATTTTTATTGTAACATTTAAATACATTTTCGCGTAGGGATGGCAGAAGTCATCAACCACTTAATGTGGTATTCATGGGCGCCCTAAATCAGGTCGAGCGAAATAAAAATGAGCGAAAGGAAAAATGGTGGAAAATTTTTTTTTTACCCAATTCACCATCATGTCTGGGCCGAAGGTTGGGGCTTGAAGGCAAATTATCCACTGCCATACCGAGAATACTTTCACGGGGGTAAGAAGATATCGCTTTACGATATTATAGTATATGCGGTACTTGAGGGAGTCGAGCATATCACACTAACCATATATGAAATTATCCCCGAGTATCTGTGTTCATTTTTTTTTCCTTGCTGCTCGCTCCTTTGAATCCGGGGTTGCAGGACGAGAAAAATTCCTGCAAATGGAGCTTCCAGCTGGATTCAGGCACAGGGAAAAAAAGGAAAGAAATTGAGTCAACAACTCTGATATCAGGAAGGTAAAATATTTGCTCAGTGGCAAAGTATTTGCTTTTTTCTTCATTAGATCTCTGTGGGCATGCCGGCTGCCGTTGCCTATGTATAAAAGAAACTTCTCCTCTTGTTTGTCTCCCTTTCTTTAAGTCAATTACCAACTTGTTAATTGCTTCTGGATGTATACACCCACAAATTATTTGTAGAATATACCTTTTGGCTCGTGAAACAGTTTTTTTTTCATCAAAGCAATTTTTTTATTTTTTTGAACAGGAGAGGTTCATAAATTAAAAAGAGAGACGAACTCTGGTATATAATGAAAACCCATCAGAGGATTATTGTGTATACTTTCTATCTCTCAATATATATATATATATATACATTAAAACATTTTCTGTTTTTTTCTTCATATAGAAAAAGTTTTCCTTATCGGCATAAAGTAATAATCAATAAGAAAATTATGGGCATCGAGAGTGGGTACTAAAGTAGATAAAAGTTGTAATCAGCTTATCAAGAATGTTTTGCACTTAACTGACCTCTGAAGGAAAAATATGTGTGTGTGCTGGGACTGTATGGCTCAGGTAGAAAGATATAATAAGGTATAAAAATACACACTTAGCTCATAATAGTATCTTAAACAGCTGCAAGTAAAAACACAAATTATGAATATGCCAACTCTATAAAAACCCCTAAAACGGAGGATCTTGACACTGGAGAATATCTCAGTAATCTTGCTCCTTCCCTATCCTTACTCTAAGCTCGAAACAGAGGATACTGCAGCCATTATCTGCCAGGTTTTGCTAACAAAATCATAAAATGTAACTGTGAGCCCCGTTACAAAAATTTTTGTTTTATTTTTTATTTTTTTTGTTATCAGGTGTCTGGATACACATTAGTGCATAACTTTGCCGTCAATAGGTGTATTGCAATGTAGGTTATGAATGATTTGGCTGACCATAAAATCATCATCCGAAACCATGTCATATTATGTTCTGCTTCCTCTGCGGAAGTCTTAACATAAGTAACTAATTTTTTTTTTTGTGGGTGGGTGTGAGCTTGACCCACTGGGGCTGGAGTTGGGTGGGGCGTGGGTGTTACCATGACCTACTTCCCACGGTCCCAAAAAAGTTCTCACGCCAAGGTGGCACCATACCTACTGAAGTCACAGTCAGTTTCTCAATTTGGCGTTTGGGCCACCTGTACACCAGGATATAGATTCAAAAAGTGCGGATCTGTTAGACTTCCATTCTTCACAGCTCTCAATATTCATAACAAAAGGTTTTCAAAATCTATCTTGGCCCCTAGTATGTTTTTGCCTTTTGCCAACTATGAAAAAAAGGCAAAAAATTGAAAAATTGAAATTTTTTATTTTTTTGAAAGTCCTAAAATAGACATTTTAAATAAAGTAACGTAGTATGGCGTATGCTCACAAGAAAGTACATAAAAAAATTACAATTTAAAAAAAAAAATTTACCGTAAGATGATGGAATTTTAATTTTTTTTCGAAAACTGCCAATTGTTGCCATAAAAATCGAAATTTTTTTTTGAAATTTCAACCACGTATTTATAGCATCAAAATACATATTTTCTTCAATTTTTATCAAAATCCGACTATTTTCCCGTTATTTATTGTATTTTTAGTAAAATAAAACAAAATTTCATACATTTTGTTTTTTTGAGGTTAGGATTCATTTTTAAAGTATGTATACCGAATCAGTTCGATAGTCTATTCATTCACGAGTATTTTCCAATATTTTTTATTTTTCTACGACCAACAGAACTGGAGAAATTAAGAAAATAGTGTAGCAATGCACTCAAAATGCACCAAAATGGACATTTATGCAATTTTCTCGTGCAGCACAGGACTGATTTTGCAGAAATTTTTTTTTCGCTTTATATTTAAATATGTAAAGAAAAAAAACAAAAAAAATTCAACTTCCCAACTATATCATAACTTCGTTTTTTTGTTTAATTTGAATAAAACAAAAAGATATTAACAAATAATGCAAAATAATTGCAGAATAATCGAAAATACCCATTTTGAGGGCAAAACCCCCTTAAGAACCCTAAAAGGGAGCTTTCTGGCAATTTTCAGCCTTTACCTAATTATTTCCGCTATATCGCTTTTTACGGCTTAATTTACCTGTACTATTAATTTAACCCAGTTTTCTCGCAATTTTACACTGTTTCTTGCGGAAAAAAAACTACGTGATATTTGCCGAGACCCCTACCTCCCCCACGTGAGATTTGGTCAGATTCGGCTCGACCCCTTCCCCCCCACCCCCTTAAACGCCTCACGTAATTTATGGATGACCCCTTACTTCTGGTCTTAGATAGTGTCCACCAAGGATAACTTTACTAGACCCACTACAACCTCCTTTATATAGAAGGTGGACGTGATAAAAGAGACTAAATCCAAAGCCGATTTACCAGCACCTCTGTTCGCCTAGAATTCTTCTCTTCTGGACACGTGGAAAGGGCCTAGGAAAGCTCCAAGCTCTTGGTATTGACTCAGTTTGACAGAACTGGATCGAGAGTTTCCTTTCTGGCCGTTCAATGAACGCGACAATAATGGATGGGCTCAAATTAAAACGCTGCCGCATTTCAGTAGGTGTCCCGCAGGGGTCGATTCTGGCACCTGTTCTATTTATAATTTTTATAAATGATCTACTCTTAATCCCATCAAACAGACTTTACAGCTTCGTTGATTTGGGTTACTCTAACGTATTCGATAGGGTAAGTTTCCCTTAACGGATTAGAACTAAAGACTGACCAATCTATTAACATCTTAGGTGTAACAATAACGAAGAATCTCCAATGGCATGACCACATATCCCACCTCACCAAACAAGTAATTGAGGATATCGGCGAAATTGAAACCCGATTACAAAAATTTTTGTTTTGATTTTTGTTACAGTGCAAATTTCTTCTCTTTGGTGTTAGCTCGTAAGAGTACAAACGCAAGATCAATAGGTCTTTAGTACCCTTCGGACTCATACAAATCTATCCATGTACGTACATGGGACTTCTTAAGAAATGTAAATTTCCATTAGGCTTACCGGCTCGGCTCGTTTCCTATGCATTCAACTCCCTTTTTGGTAAACGCTTCAGACTAGGATTTCATTCATTAACAGCACAGCTCCATTGTGGAACAATCATCTGGGGACTGTATTTTCGAATTCTTACCAGCATCCAAGAGTTCAACCGAAGGGTTCATCACAGTCTCCCTCAAAATCCTTCTGCCTCTACATATGAACCACAAACCTGTTCTATCTCTTCAAGTAAGCTTAATGCCAGACACTGCACCATTAGTCCGGGGAAATTAGCAAAAAAACGCACGAAAGGAGACAAAATTCAGAAATGGCTGAAAATTGGTCCACGGCTTCCTTGGGACTTTTTAAGAAAACAATTTCGGAATCACAAAAAAAACAAAATGGCCGCCGGAAATATAGCGGTTTTCCGTTGTTTTCCTTGTATCTCGGTTTCTATAGGTCGTACAACCCCGTACAATGGCCCTAAATGTTGACAATGAAATTCTCTACAACTGTAGTTCTTACAAATATGTTGACCCGATTAACCGTTTCAAAGTTATTCAAGGTTAAAGTTTCCAAAATTCACTTTTTGGCCAAAACATCACTCAAAAACGGGTTTTTTCGAAAAAAATTTTTGATCGGTCAATACGAAACGTTATTGCCTACAAAAAATCATGTCGTCATTTTTTCGAAAACTTAACCCTTTCGAAGTTATTCAAGGTCAAAGTTTCCAAAAATCAGTTTTTGGTCCAAAAATGACTCAGAAACTGATTATTGAGAAATTTTTTTTGTTCTATTTATACAAAAGATTATTGCCTACCCTAATGACTTGCCATTGTTTCGAAAACTTTTCGAAAAAATTTGGAAAAATCAATAGTGATTTAGTGATTTTTTGGCCTAAAAGTAATTTTTGGAAGTTTTGACTTTGAATAACTTCGAAAGGGTTAAGTTTTCGAAAAAATGAGGACATGATTTTTTGTAGGCAATAACGTTTTGTATTGACTGATCAAAAAAAATTTTCGAAAAAAACCCGCTTTTGAGTGATGTTTTGGCAAAAAAGTGATTTTTGGAAACTTTGACCTTGAATAACTTTGAAACGGTTAAGTTTTCGAAAAAACGACGAAATGCTTTTTTGTAGGCAATAACGTGTTGTATTGACTGATCAGAAATTTTTATCAAAAAAACCATTTTTTTCGAATAAAAACCCGTTTTTGAGTGATGTTTTGGCCAAAAAGTGATTTTAGGAAACTTTGACCTTGAATAACTTTGAAAGGGTTAATCGGGTCAACATCTTTGTAAGAACTAAAGTTGTAAAAAATTTCATTGTCAACATTTAGGGCCATTGTACGGGGTTGTACGACTTATAGAAACCGAGATACAAGGAAAACAACGGAAAACCGCTATATTTCCGGCGGCCATGTTTTTTTTTGTGATTCCGAAATTGTTTTCTTAAAAAGTCCCAAGGAAGCCGTGGACCAATTTTCAGCCATTTCTGAATTTTGTCTCCTTTAAATGCTAATTTCCCGGACCACATGTCGTGACCAACAGCATAACATGATGAACTGATAGTGCACAGGGTAATTCTTAAACTAAAAACTGTCACAAAAAAAACCTGAACTTAAAAATCCTACAATATCATTCCTAGTCGATTTATTCGCTACGGCTGCAAGAGATCAAAGCAATTAACATTTTTCAATATCACTCTGTTTCCATTAAATTTAAAGAGATTTTCACGCTGATTATCCAAATTTATTCATCGCCAACAAACCCACTTCATAAAACCCCAAAAAAAAAAATTTTTTTATATAATAAATAAGCAAAAATGTCATATCAGATTTCTTGTAGTAATGTCCTTAAGTTTACGTACTTAGCACCTCATTACGTTATTCAAATTCTTCATAATCCGAGCCCACCCTTGGGTGTAATCCCTTCAAAAAAGTTTCTCGGAATTTTTCTCTTTTAACAAAAATTCACCCTTAACCAGTGAAAATCACCATCACCACCACCACCACCACCACCAAAGTAATCACAGCTAAATTTGAGTCACGTACCGTCCCAATATCCTTTTCCCTTTCAACGCCACAGTTCCATAAATTATCCCTAATAAGGGCTCACAGACCTGCTGGAAGCGATGAAGCTAGAGAGAGAAGCGCTAGAGCTTCTATACATAGAGCATTGGCGATAATTTTCTACGGCAGGTCCGCCCCCCTCCCGGCCCCCCGCCCCACCACCATCATCTCCCTGAGAGGAGCCATTCCAGAAATTGCTTAAACACCAAAACTTAAACTCGATGAAGCGGTTTTGTATTCCCCCGATGTTCCCCAGGATAATTGAAGTTAAACTTTTGTTTAAACACGAAAGTCATTTAAAGTTGCCGCCAACCCCACACGCGCCCCAAAACGAAAATGATGGCAATGGTGGCCCTTTTGTAATGGTGTGCCCCTGACTCGCCCTGACCGTAAAGTATTAACTTCTCGGGGTTGTCGATTATTGAGATTTCGCTGTTGGGTCGTCAAAAGGTCACTTCAGCTACGCGAGACTCGGAGGCGCACAACACTTTTTATGCAGGGCAGGATTGAAAAAGTTTTTGTTTCCAAGGGCCCTGGAATTACGTGGCAAATATTAAGTATGAAATTTTCAAATCAAATTATCAAATTGATGACTGCTGGGCTTCTGGGTCGCGCTACGCTTCCCCGGCAAACAAGAACTTATTCAAATTTTTACTTATCTGCCCTCATTATCATGATCCTGCTTTGGAATTTGATGAATATTGGCCATTACAATGCCGTAGATTTTGCGTACCTTGCAATTTCCCAAATAATCGCAAAGTAACGCCCGAGAATATTAAAGGGCGAGAAGAAAGTGGTAGCACGTCCCAATTATCAAACTTCTAACCAGGAATTTTTGTCTTTGATTATAGAACGCAAAAAATATGATGGGGTGAAGCGACTTTATTACTAATTCTCAAAGAAATTTACGATTTCTTTGGTTGAGCCTAAAAAAAACTTTTACAATCTTCTTCTTGAATTTTCTTCTTCAAGTTCTCTCTACATTTGCTAGTTCTCCCGAGAATATTATACCAAATTGTCGTACATGCTCTATCACATCATCCATTTACCTATTTTTTGAACGCCCTACCACTCTTTTTCTAGCATTCTTTCTACAGACACACGTCCAAACTATGGCGACTGCGTACAACTTAATTTTCAAGTTTACGCTAAGCCCCAGAATTGTGGCTTTAAAAAATTGTATATGACGTAGAAAACGGGCAATTATCCATTAAGGGTGCCATTAGCATACTCAGTAGACCGGTTCTCGTTCGATTGTGTAGGTCAAGCAGCATTGGACGTGGTTAGTACTTAGTTGGGGGACCACTTGGTAAAAGGACACTCGCCATTGGAATGGTCGATGCCCGATGCTGGTGCATTTTTAGAATTTCATGCCTGTAGCGGGAACTTGCATTCCAGTGTGGCGGGGCATTTGTTTGCTGTGCGTGCTAGTTGCGGACGCGTATATGATGTACAACAAGCAGGCGTCTCGACTTAATCGAGCAACACTTTCGTTTTCTTCTTCTTCAAATACTTCAATTACGTTGTCTTCGCAATATCGCCTTTCTTGTTGCCATCAGCTTCCTGGTCGATATAGCAGTCTTCGTCTACTTCAAAGCAGGTCCAACCTTTCCAGTTCATAGTTTTTTCTCCTGTTTCGTCACAAGAGTCGATGATGAATAGTGTTGGTTAGGACACGATTATAAAATGAGTTTTGTAAAAAGTGCCTCTTTTTTCTTTTGAGCCAGTACAATGTCATACTTCAAATGAGGCGAGGTGCAATTGCAATGCCAAAATGACAAAAACCAACAAATTAAAGTAAGAAAGAAAATAAATACCAATGAAGAGCTTTTTTATTAGTTTTATTCTAATATGCATTAAGCTGTCTCAGAGTAAGAGTAAGAGACTAAGAAACATATGCCTCCACAATGTATATTTATATTTTACAATCTCGCCTCGCCTAATTTCAAGTTGGAAGTTTCACTGCCTCAACAGAATTAAGAAATGTCTCTCCAATACGTATTTACAACCTCACCTCGCCTCATAAGTTGAATTTTACTGCTCCAAAAGAAATAAAAAAGAAAAAACCCTTGTCCTTGTATTTTCTTCAATCACACCTCGCCCCATTTATCTCGAAAAATTAAAAAAAATGAGACCTCAGTACAATTTACCATCGTGTAAGGGACAAATCGTCGGGTCAATGCAATAGTCACGAAACTGATCTTTTGCTATTTTAAACTAATATAGTACAAAAATTCGAAAAAAATAATACAATAAAAATAACTTTTAGTTATTTCGTGAAAAAATTCAAATTGAATCCCGTAGATTCCCATAAAAATTTAGATCCGTAACTTTGGCAGAAGATAATATGACTTTTTTCGCATTTTTCCACAATGTTTAAAATAGCAAAAAAAAATCGTTTCGTTTCGTGACTATTGCATTGACCCGACGAAATGTACTGCCACGTGTAAGTCCGGCTCAACTCTAATAATGAATCCAAGTTTCATCTACACTTATAATTCGACGCGAGAAGTCCGACTTGTTTCGCTTAAACCGCTCCAACACGGCCTTGAAAATATCCGTTATTCGAAAGTTCCTTTGCATGCAAGCATGCCGAATTATTCATAGTCAGGGAAAATTAGAATTTTAAGAAGACAAAATTCCAAAATGGCTGAAAATTGGAGCACAGCTTCCTTGGGACTTTTTAAGAAAACAATTTAGGAATCACAAAAAAAACAACATGGCCGCCGGAGATATCACTTTTTGGCAAAAAAATCACTCGAAAACTGGTTTTTTCGAAATTTTTTTCTTATCAGTCAATACGAAACGTTATTGCCTACAAAAAAACCTTTATGTCATTTTTGCGAAAACCTAACCCTTTCGAAGTTATTCAAGGTCAAAGTTTCCAAAAATCACATTTCGCCCAAAAAATACTTTGAATAAAGGTCAAGGTTTTTGAAAAAAATTCAAGAGGGGTATTTTGTAGGCAATAATATTTTGTATTGACTGATCAAAAAAAATTTTCGAAAAAAACCAGTTTTCGAGTGATTTTTTTGCCAAAAAGTCATATCTCCGGCGGCCATGTTGTTTTTTTTTGTGATTCCGAAATTGTTTTCTTAAATAGTCCCAAGGAAGCTGTGGTCCAATTTTCAGCCATTTTGGAATTTTGTTTACTTTCGTGCGTTTTTTTTTTGCTAATTTCCCCGGACTATCAGTCATTATATGATAAACGCGTTCTTTCGATATGGCCATAGCCTTCTATATCTCTTTAATCTCGTTTTGACAGTCGTACAATTTGATAAACATTTCCGGCCTCGGTGGCCTTGGGGTTAAGACGCCCGACTGCCATATCAGAGGTTTGTGGTTCGATTCCACGTCGCAATATATTCTTTCGTCTTCGCACTTGTTGACTGAAATTAGTGTTCTGTGGCTTCATTTGATTCTTTCTGTTTCTTTTATTTCATGTCGGCTAGTTTAATCTTAGCAACTATGTAGTGATCGGTGTCTATATTAGCTCCTCAGTAACTCCCTACGTCAACTAGAACATGGTCAGTTTTTATATGATGTCTGCCATCTGGTGAGGTCTATGTCGTCTTGTGTATATTCTTTTGACTGAACCAAATGTCAGCTTTTGTTAACCTTCTTGCAATGGCGAATTCAGCTCTGTTTGGATTTAATTCTTAAGGTCGCGATCTGATCAGTAATTAGGTTGAAGTCTATGGTGTTATTTGTTAGAGGTTTGACCACACCAAAGTTCGGTCTTGGGTCTCTATTGACGCTTTACCAATCCATATTAGAACTTGAATGAGTATTCCGTATCGTCTAGGCCTATCTATCATTTTTGCTCTAGGTCTATATAATGCCCTAAAATTCCATGTGAATCATTAGTCTTGTGATGTTGCAGAGATCTTGGTCGTAAATTTTGGAGAGTTCCGAAGCTTACCTACTTCTTGATTCCATACCAAAAATTGTTTTCCGAGGAGAAGTTGCGAATCTCTCACTAAAGTCTTTACTACCCGAGTAAAAATAAAACTCGCCCGCAGCCAGCCTGCATGAGGTACGCACTAGCACGCACGGCGCCACAGCTAGCACGCATAGTGAAACAACAAATGCACACGGCACATTTTTACTAGGGTTTTCTTAGTCCTCGACAATTTTTTAAAGCAATACAGGCGATTGCGTGCATCCCTATGGCGGGAGCGTGGATCCCTGTGGTGGGCCTCTATTGCTTTAATTGTAGAGATCGAAGAAAAATAGCAACAATCTTGGTGACCATAAAGGGTGCCAATGGCATCATACTCAGTAAAAAGGTTCTCGCTCGAATTCGTAGGTCAAGCAGCATTGGAAGTGGTTAGTGTTTAGCTGGGGGACTGCTTAGTAAAACAGCACTCGCGTTTGGAACGGTTTATTCCGATGCGGATGTATTTATAAATGTTCATGTCTGAATTTTTGGATTTTCGTGGCAGTGGAACAAATTTTCGTGCTTCTGGCGGGAGCGTGCTGTGACCGGGAGAGTTGGTGCCTTTAGCAAATAAATTTTTAGATTTTCATACCTGTGGCGGGAGCGTGCATCCCTGTGGCGGGTGCGTGCATACTTTTGTGGCGTCCTTATTTGTTCATGCGTGCTAGTAAGAAAATTAACCAACTAAATTTTTACCCGGGTAGGAGGATCAGTCTCTGAATATCTCCTAGGGAATAGCTGGTCTAGTTATACTTCTAGACACTTGCTTTATAGCCCAGTCGTCAGAGACAAATTTAGACTGAAAGCTCGCACAAAATGTGATCTCGCTGAAAATTGGGACTTAGGTACTTTTTTGGATGTAGAAAACGATAAAAAAATCTTTGCTGCTTTGAAGCGTTTTGCTAAGTTCACAATATCATTTTTATTTTCAAAAACAGCCGGCGCCAGACGAGAGAAGTGAAAGACTGACGGCGGCCCATGCCCGTCTTTCTTCTTCATCATATTTTGTGTGCCTGCTGTTTTTGAAAATAAAAATGGCGTCGAATGAATGCTGTAGGAAAAAATGAATATTTTACAACAAGCAGAGACAATGTTTATCATTTTAATTGTTTTTACATCAAAAGTAATATTTTACCAGTACCAGGATATTTTTTTCGTACGCCTCTATTAATAAGTATATGTCTTCAATTTTATAAATTTCAGTGAGAATTTTTCAAATTATAACTTCCGGTCAAATTTCCTATGAGAAAGAAAACAAAAAATTAAAAACTAATGGCTTCCTAGAAAGCTTAGAGTGTCTTCTTTAAAATGATTTTTTCATTTTTATTTTTGCGCACATTTTAGGCAAAAATACTTTAGAAGAATATTTAAATTCAGTTTTTTGGCGCGCTAAGATTTTTGAAATTTGCTTCTTATTTTTAATAATTTTTTATAATAATAAAACAATTTTTTTTAAAATAAGTATAAATATAAATAATATAAATTTTAGTAAAATTTTCCCCTCTTTCACGTGGCGCTATTAGTTTTTCGAATTTTTTTTATTTTTCGATATATAACGCAAAAACCAAATTTTCGAATTTGTTTTCGATATTGTGAACTTAGCATACACTTTAGAGCAGCAAAGATTTTTTTATCGTTGTTTACACCCAAAAAAGCAGTGCCGCGGCACCCATATGTGCAGACTGTGCATTTGCACTGGGCGGCACTTGGGAAGGGCGGCATTTTGGCGAGCGAAAAATTTGTAATATATGTATATGTACATATGTATTTTATAAATATGTCGTGCTGACGGCAAGAGCGGCAACTCAATTTAAATGGACGACGACAGCCGCCGAAAGACAAGGCGTTTTTGGCGATGAGCGCAAAAATTTAAATGAACGGTGACGATAAACAAAAAGAAGACAAACATCAAGCACCACACTCAATAGATTACCAATAATTAATTAGCACACGCAGCATGCACACAATAAACAAACGATGAACGAAAGGTGTCACAAAAACAACCCAGAACGGAATAGAAACCTTCTAGAGTCGATTCTGTACATTATCCTTCAAATGCGTAATGTCTACTTCTAGATCGAAACATTTCTTCGATTAACATTGCGAGGTCCTAGGGTTGAAGGCATAACGACAACCTTTTGCATTACAATTCATTCCAATATGAAGGCATATGAGCGACCTTTTGCATTACCATTGATTTCAATAAGAAGGTATAAGTACAGAGAAGTAAAATGCAGATGCCTAGTCGAATAGGCTAAACATGTTCCATGTTGCCGAAAGCGATTTGCAGCCATGTACATAGATGGCTAGAGCATGGCAACTTTGGTCGAGCTCCAGCAACAGACTAGTTGATCTATCGACTACAACGTAAGTCCCTAATTATGAATCGAGAAACGGTCCTTTTCCTAAGGATAAATCGATAAATGATAAACGAATCACAAAAATATAAACAGAAACGGTCCTTCTCACGACCAAATCAGTTTGCGGAGCAGAAGGCTAATAATAAAGGCCTGAACATGTAACCGAACCGAAACGAAACCGAATCGAAATGAAGGGAATAAATTGTATGAAAATGTATGAACTCAATTATGTAGCGACCAAAACCGAAACGGAGCGGAGGATATAAATTCATTTCATTTCGGCTTTCGTTTCAGCTAGTCAGCACTGGAAAGTAATGATCAGCTGACTGTCAGGTTTCAAAGTCACATTTTCTTTTTCTTTTGTAGATTTTTAATAAACAGAAAAACCATTTTAGCATCTGGCATATTATTTTATAATTTTTATTTAATTTTCTTATAATATTTACATTTAAATTAAAAACTTTTCAGCCACTTTTTCATTGTGCATAAAAATTGTCAGAAATGTCAAAAAGCGATTCGGTCCGTATGCTATATAATCGCTATCATATTGGAATTCGTTTCGGTTCCGTTTCGTTTTCGTTTCGCTTCGGCTACATGTTCAGGCCTTAAGCAAGAAGTTTCGCCGAAACGAAAAGGCAGTGGCACAGAAAGAAGTAGAAGAGAAGTCGCCATCCGTTTTCAGCTTGTCAGCACGGGTATTATCATCGAAGGCGAAGATAAATGAATTATTTCATTTAAAGCCGTGTTTTTTTAATGAACTATATAGGTCTTCGATCCAGTTCATTAAAAAAACGACAAGGGAAATTTCACTAAGCGCCATCTTCAGTGCTTTAAATATATTAAAATTAATCCGAAGTTGCGTGTCAGTAAAAAACTGTTACACGAATTCGCCTCTAGAAAATAATAAATAAGTTTCTAAAAAATAAATTATTTGTTTCCTCCTGCCTTAAAATTTGCTCTCGTCACTTCTAAGTTGTTTTTATTTTAAATGACGTTTTTCTGACAGCCGGTAAGTATGCTACATTCCGAAAAGAAAGGGAAATTTTGAAATGTCCCAAGACCTGGATAAAAACTTCGATAAAACCTGGGTTTTCAGATTTGTATGGGGAAGAACTATATAGTTCATTAAAAAAACACGGCTTAAGTCTATTATGATTGTAAGAGAGGAACTGTACTAATAAATGAATTGGTTGACTATGCCAAATAGAAACAAAATTTATTTAATTAACAATTTCTTCTAAACTAATTCCTATAAGGAACAAAAAAAAGCCACGAGCGAAGCGAGCGAAAAAAATTTTTGCCCTTTTGGGCGGCATCGACGGATGTGCACTGGGCGGCAAAGTGCCTAGCCGCGGCCCTGCAAAAAAGTACCTAAGTCCCAAGTTTTAGCGAGATCACATATTGTGCGAGGTCAAAATCTCTGACAACTGGGCTATTAGAGATGAAGTAAGTCCTTGAAGCCAAACACTAGACCGCGGTTTCTCTCCTCTATTGTTCAAACACTCTTTTACCAGTACCGCATCACTTCCATGACTACCCTATCTAAGAATATTTGAATATTTATAGTGGTTGGTGGTCTGGTCGATTAAAATTAATAACAAGTGGTTAAATTCTCAAATTAATAATTTAACAAAAGCAGAACAATGTGAGAACTCCTCTAAGAAACCGACCGGAAACTGGGGTTAAGTGAAATATAAACCAGAACAAAAGTGAAATAATGTGCATAAATTAAAAAAGTTATATGCATTTTAACAACCTAAGAAAGAAGCCATTCAAATATTAACTTAAGTTCTTTCAAGCCGAAAAGAAATCTACTACCATTGTGTGTGTGGAGCCCCGGCAAAAACCCCCAGACAAACAAAATTGAAGTTCTTGCCATCATCGTGTTCTTGTACTTCTACACATAGTCTTCTTGTCTGTCTTTAATTGACGATTCGCCCCAATTAACCTTCCCTTTTTAAAGCGCGCACAAACGTTCTACAGATTCCCTAAGCGAGAGATGATAAAGAAGCGCACAGTCCTCAAGGAATTGTCCCGCAAATGATAATAATTGAAGTTATATCGTCACAGACACACACACACACAGAGAGGAGCGAGCCATGAGGATATACTATACACCAAGGAGATGGCGGCGCAGTCTATGATTTTATTTTCGCGGTGGTGACATCAATCAAACAATTTTCAAACTCAATTAGTACTTTCCGCCCCCAAATGTAATAAAACGTGATGCAAATTGGCTCATCCGACTTCATAATCGCCTATTCGGCTGTTTTCTAAGAGACTATCTCTCCCCCGAGGGAGGGCTGCGGTTAGATGAATTAAATCAAGACTGGCAATAAGGGAGGAGAATAAGTTTCTGCCCTTTTTGGTGGTGTGCTGCCCAACGGTTTCGAAATTTTCCTAAGAAATGCCGCTTTATATTACATAAGGTCTACTTCTGTACGGAGGGATTATATTTTTATAATTACATAAAAATAACCCAGTAATAGACTCATAGACTCGATACACAATTTCAATCTGTCCAAACGTCACCCTTACCAAATTTCGCAACAAAAAATGAAGTCTCCTTGTACGAAAATAGGGGGAGCAGCACCAAAAAATATTTTAACTTTAAGAGGATAATGCTAGAGACCCCATGAATGGCCACCACAGCTATTATTTTCAAATTATCTATCTCTCCACTTGAATTGAATTTACCACCCCCAAGTCCAAGTCGAGTTGAGTAGAGTTTATCGGGCCGTCCTGATGGCATGTTTACCCAGTTTCACGGTAATTGGTTTGTTTGGACAGCACGAATTACTATAATTAGGATTAACCATTGATTAGAGCTCACAAGGATGCCTGCCTTACTTGACAGTAAATAAGATAATGAATTCTAGTAACTAATTAAATTGCCATTAGCTATGGTAAAATATTGAATATAATTTTGTAAGTTTAGCAACAATAATACTTGAGTGTTTCCATTGAAGCAATTGTATTGTGTTAATGCAGTGTTAGTTAAAGAAAATAAGTGCTTTTAAGGATTTAGATTAATTTTAAGGTTCTGTAAATGTCGAACTGGAATGAATGAATTTAGAAATATGTTTAAAGAATCACGAAAAACACTAGAATATGCTTGTACAGGTCTAAAAATTATGTTTGGGAAAAAGTTAATGGTGTTTTTCCGATAGATGGCGTTAATTGCGTTAATAAGTCACGCACAGCTGACTGCAGAGACACCAACAGCTAAACGCTCATTTGAAAGGTGACAGTTCGAGTATTACGTGACAGTAATATGGACATAGGGCGCGTTTAGGCCGAAGTTAATTTAACTGAGCTAGACAAGTTAACAACGGCATAAACAGCAATTTTTTTAGCGCTGTTAGCTGATTTATTTCTGCTTTTTGGCTTAACTAAAATTTAGCACAGCCAAAATGAATTGACGTTTGCTTGTAATTTTTTGTTGTAAGCATATAATTTAGAAATATTTCAATATAGAATGAAGATTTTATTATTGGCCCCTATTGCGGCTGTCGAGTCGACTAGCAATCGACCCGACAAACTCGAGTCGAGGCGATTTTGATTTTGTATTGCGTAAGAGAATCGACTTAAACAAACAGGAAAAGCATAGTTATCGACTTTAAATGTCGATAGAATCGACAAATATTTCGCATTGTCGACATTCGCAATACGGATTCAGTCATCATTTTAGAATCGACTATCGACTCGACACTCACAATAGGGGCGATTATTATTCATTTTTTAGCTTTTTATTATTTGTAAAATGGGAAATATTATTTTTGCCTGTTATTAGCTGTAAAATGAGAATTGTCAAATGGCATGCTAGAAACGGTGCTAAGTTAACAGCGCTAATTTAACAGAGTTAAAACAACTCGGGCCTAAACGCGCCCATAGTTGGCAGCAGTGCTTGGAAAGTTGTTTGCGTTCGAAAATAGAGAAAAATAATGAAAACTCGCGGTATATTTTGCAATGTTATTTCGACAAAGGGAAGAACTTTGCGCTTAGAAAAAAATTTGTTCTGTGTACGGTGAAGGCACTTTATAAAAATTTGTTACGAGGAAATTGTTTGCTCACTTTCGTTCTGGTAATTTTGGTTTGAAGGATGAGTCACGGTCGTCCAATCACGGAAAGTGTTTATGAAATTCTTGAAATAGTCCAGCAAGATGAGCATGCATACTTAATCCAGTGAATTTGTGAATAAAAGGGCCCCTAGTGGGAAAGTTTTGGGGTAGTTTTGATTTCTTTGGTTTTTTATGTATTTTGCGGTGCTGCATCCGAATCTGGGGTTTGCTGACAAAATTTCGTGACGGAACATTGATAAAAATGCAAAAATATGAAAAAGTTCGGACTTTTTCGCGGGTTTTCGGAGCCTATCAACTTTTCGTCCATAACTGCCGTGTTTTTTTAATCTGTTCTATTCTGTTCTGTCCTGGGACATTTAAAAAACGGCAAGGGAAATTTTCATTTTTATTTACATAAATTACGGCTTTGGGCATTTTAATTTCTTCTAATATTGTATGAGGGTCGGTCTTATTTATCTCTCCATTAATTTTTCTCGTTTTTCATTCAGTAAACAAAACATTTTAACATTTATTTGTTAACTGTCAAGTTAAAAAACGTATGTGAGAAAAGGGAAATTTAAAATTTCCCTTTGTGCTTGATAGTGTTCTTGATAATTATTGGGGGCAAGACTTTTGTATGGAAGCTGTTCTGTTCTGTGCTGGAACAGATTAAAAAAACACCCCAACATTCACATACTAAATGAAAGAGCACAAAATTTCCTACAAATCTTACTACCCAAGTATCTCTATCCGACTCAACGTTTTGGTTCTAGCGCTAGTTGAAAATTTACCTATTTTTCTAAGTCAGCAAAAACACGATTTTCCAATTGACAACGCTATGATACAGGGTGTATCCGTTAAGTTTACAAAGCGGACGAAGTTGGACGAAAAAAAAATATTTTGGGAGTGGGGTGGAAATCGTAACGGTTTAGCCGCTAGGGCGTTTTGAAGTTTTTTCTTTAGAGTTTTACATATCACCCTGTATTTTTGTAACCCTATGATCTATGTTCATGAGTAAGGTATCAGTGTACGCAGAATACTCCCACCTATAAAACTGTAAAAGTCAAGGTTCCACCCTATCAACTTCCAGAGTAATGAGTCATCAATTCGTCATTGGGTGTGATACCAATGCTGATCACACTAGTTAGGGGAGCAGTGACGTTATATAGTAGTATTGGATGGCGTTGAATCTAAACCACACACCATAACTGCGGTGTGGGTCTACTGGTCAATTCTATCACCGTATGTTCATAAATGTTAAAAACAAATATTTTCTATTTTCTCTTATGTCAATCCATCGATCACACAATCGAGATTCACAGCTACAATGCAAACAAAACCACTTCACAGCTTCACAGGTATTCTGCGTTACTCTTACGTTTTCGACAAGAATCGCATCGAATTTAAGGACTCCCAAACGAAGGACTGTCTCATCTCATCTAATAAAATTTGCAGCGACCTTCCTTCTGTCTGAGCGGACGGTGTAAACCTAATAGTTGACCCATCTGTTAGCTGAGGATCTGCGATCGCGATGGAATGATCACATATTCCAAATCGCCAAACAAGCATCTCAATGCCTAGGATTTCTAAAGAGATGCAAATTTCTCCTTGCCTCAACAGCTAGGGCTACCTTCCCGAGTAAAAATAATTTAGTTGGTTCATTTTCTTAAAAGCATTATACCGCCAGAGGTATGCATCCTACCACTACAGTCATGAACATCTATAAATGCACCCGTATCGTCGTAGAACTTTCCAAAAGCGAGTGTCGTTTTACCAAGCAGTCCCCCAACTAAGTACTAACCACGTCCAATGCTGCTTGACCTACCCAATCGAACGAGAAGCGGTCTACTGAGTATGCTAATGGTACTCTTTTTAATTGCCCGTTTGCTTCGTACTATACAATGCTCCCTTTAGTCCAGTGGCGTAGCGTAGTAAGGGCGGCCCGATCCGGGCGGCTCCTTTAGGGGGGGCAAAATTTCACAATAAATAATAATATCTTGTAAATATTATTTTTATTGCACCTACGATTCGGACCGATCGAAATGAGCACAGAATTTTTTATTACTTACACTGTGACGAAATCGGGGAATCCCCTTTCTTTAATTGAATGTTTAATAATGACATCTTGCTTATTGTAGCGACTCGCAACACCGTCTGTACTGACTTGCAGAGATTCCCCGAATTTTATTTTTTGCTTTGTTTGTGACTAATATGAAACGAGAATGACTTCTATCATATAAAGAATAGTGTTCAATATTGTACGAGGGTCGTCTCAAAATTATGTTCCACTATTTTTTTAAATTCGTGTCGTTGGCGGAAAAAGTCTGGGAGTCTCAGGGAATTTCCGTCTGGGTGTAGTGGCAGCACTGTAAAATTTCTATACGCATGCGTCAATCGATCCGACAGTCAGGCTTCAGCCACTATTGAGACTACACTCGCTCCTACCGCCAAAACGCCAAATAAAGCGAAAGTTGTGGAATCCGGAATCCGGAAAATGACAAACGTTCTTTTGAGATTCCAAAGGGGTGTTGTTGATCAATTACCTGCCCCGTGGGACCACGATCACAGCTGCATGCTTTTGTGGGGTTTGCAACAACTCAGAAAGGCGATCCAATACAAAAGGAAAGGAAATTTTGGCAAAAAACCGTCATATCGCTCTGCTGAATCCAGAAAAAAAATTTCATAACAAAAAAAGGGCTTCACCGAATGTTATGAAATTTTTTTTAGAGCATTTTTTCGTTAATACACGTTGATCGGCACCTCAACCAAGTCGGTATCATATTTGGTGCTCGCTGGGCGGTACAAAAATCACGAACTTCGTTCAAACAAAAAAAACGGCTCGACCGATTTTTATGAAAATCTTTTCAGATTATAACTTCGGTAGTACGCGTCGGTCGGCAGCTCAATGAAGTTCATATCTTTTTTGGTTCGCGCAAGATCGTGCAGGACAAAATGACCACATACGTTCGCACACACACGCATACTTCTTCTCAAATTTTTGCTTAAAATGCTTGAAAAATGGACCTTGAAAAATGAAAATAAGTTGAAAATTACGATTTAGATTTTCGGACCGATTGCAATTACTTCCCTATAAACTGGGAAGCTAATAAGAGGGCGGCAAAATTTTCTTCCGCCCCGGGAGGCTGACACCCACGCTACGCCACTGCTTTAGTCTAAAAAAAAGGTTAGGGTACCGTGCCGTGGGTGCCATACAGACCTTTTGACGCTGTGCGTGCTTGACTGTTGCAGGCTAGAAGCGGGGGAATATTATTTTTAGTCAGGCGAAGCGAGCCTGTGAAGGCATTTTGACTCATTGAAGCACCGTAAAAATGTAGCAGCTTTAACAAAATTTTATCCCTTTTACCGTAGCGACTGTTCCACTGAAATTACGCCGTCCTTCTTGTACGGCAATATTTTTCGCGTAACAAACGACTAATTCGCTCTAGAAGCTCGTTTATAAATAGAACAACTCGATTGTGGTACAATCTTCCGCAGTCAATATCTCCGAACTCATACAGCATCTTAGAAGTCAAACGTTCATCGATTCAGTTATCTCTTTTTTATAATGGGCTGGACATGAACTAGTTTCCATGTGTCTGGATAAAATCTGGAGAAGCACGACAGGGAAAAAAGTTAGCGCAAAAGATTTGGCAAAGATGAAGTGCAGTTCTTAAGAACTAGAGACGGTATATTATCAGGTTCAGGGGATTTATTGACGTCAAGCTCTTTATACTTCGCGACTCCTGAAAAAAACTCCGTCCATTGAGTGGGTTGTATATAGTAGTCTAGGATGAGGAGGTGTCATATCAGAGTCAAATAAAGAAGAATTCAATTAATTTTTCAATATCATTTCTTTTTCCGTTGTAGTAGCCGTAAACTACGAAGAAGAAAAGAATTGTTCCAAGAAGGAACAAAAAATTAAGTGATCCAATTTTGTTTATCCTTTTCTATGTAATCTTTTTTTTTAAATTTTGGTTTAAGTAAAATATTCTTAATGTCCTTAACAAATCGAATATGAAAGTCCTTGAAGTATTATTTTGTTAAATACTTCGTTGCCTGTAAGGACGACGTAAATCCTGCTTAATTCGTATAAAAGACAAAATTATGTCTTAATCGGCCCAAGATTCATGGCTCCTCCACAATTGTCCCAGTTTATTTTAAACGTTTACGAAGTACATTTCTTAGAAATCCTTCATTCATACCAAGACAGGATTACACACAAACACGTAACAAAACGTTAAATAGATTATTGTATCTAGAACTGGATAAAGCTTACAAATATCCTGCAACAAAATCATAGAATTTTCTGGGCTTTTGTTGATAAAGGAAACTTTCAGAAATGATGACCAAAATCTTTGAATGTTTCGCAACAAGTTGAGATTGTTTGTAGTCATGACGCAACAATATTGCTTGAAATCCTTAAGCAACACAAATGTTGAAAAAGGATTCAAATGTTGATCAAGAAAGATGATGAAATTTTGTATATGAAACAAACGTTTTTCAACATTGGAGCTGTTTATCAATATTGTTGCTACAAAATTGTTGCATAAATGATTCTGTGGTAAAGCTGTGCACATTGATATCTAAAGCATACCATAACAGTCATAATTTCATCTGATATGTCCTCGGATATCCTAAAATAATTTATGTTTAATCAGTTGACGAGGGGCGGGGGGGGGGGTTATTTGTTGAGGTTTTTTTTTGTGAGGAACCATGTATTTCTTTTGGTTCAAATTATTTTATGTATGTCATAATTTGAATTTTATCACTTAGCCTTTGTCAGATGGTTAGCGGAACTCACTTTTTTCAGGAGGCATAATTTCGACTTTGCGAAATAGAAGCCCCGTTACAAAAAAATTTTGTTTTGATTTTTGTTACATCCGCGGACTTCGTGGAAATTTCTTTTCTTTGGTGTGACCCTAACGACATTCAAGAATTCAAAGGCAAGGCCCATCGTCTCCTCCTTTAGCATCATACAGACTCTTATTAATTTATCCTGTCTTCTATTTCTCCCTTCGAACCAAGCTTAGTTCTTACTAAATATTGCACAATGACGGGTATGGCATGACGGGCTGGTAATGCAAAAGGTGACTCCTAAGCTTGGACCTTGACATAAAAAATGGGAGTGTTCTACTGAAATTACGCGCTTTTATAAATTTTTGCCCCTCGGAGCGCTACTAAGGGGAGAGAAATGGGAGCGCTGCCAAAATACTCCGCGCAATAGTGACGTTTTAAGGAATTCTATAAAATAAAGAAAATGGCTACAAATATCTTAGTCGACCGTAAAGGATGCATTACCATTAGTTCGATTACAGAAGACAAGCAGCATTTGACGTGGTTAGTGTTTAGTTGGGGGACCGCTTGGTAAAACAGCTGTCGACACTCACTTTTGGATTAACGAATAGGCAAAAGGTGAACAAAAATAACTGGCTCCAGTTAGCAAATAAACTCTTATTCAAATATCCACAGGCCGTCATAAATTCTTTATTGCATTTTCTACATTTGTGACTGCTTCGAAAACGGTTCTAAAGCAGCAATAAAAGAAATGCTCCCCTCTGCGGTTAAAAAAAATAAGGAACAGGTATTGGAACACGAGCGTTCCAAGCTTTTTTAAGGAGTGTTTTAAGACTGATATTGCATTTCAGTCATAAGTCACAAGATTTGTGACTAGTTCTTGTCATTGATAATTTGTGACTACTCTTGTGACTATCAACTGTTTTGATATTCTAAGCACACAGTCACAAGAAAAATTACAAAAAAATGTAATAAGTCTAGGCGACAACTTAGCCATTGTACACCATAAAATATTGATGCAGTGAGGCAGAGTGTGTGTGTGTGTGTGTGTGAACGCCCCAGTACTTCTCATCAACGTTGTCTGTCTGCCGAGTCTGTGAGAATGTTATGAAAAATATGCTAGAAACCTGATCGTTATACTCTTGTGACCTGCTGTTTATACAGTCACAATTTTTATAATCGTTGTGACTGTTCAGGCATTGTCAAAATTTGTGACTGCAAAATTATAATAAAAAATTGTCACAAATTGAGACTAAACAAAAACACTTGTGATTGGGTTGTAACTTTGTGACTACTTTAAGAGTACGGGCATAAGAACTTCCTACCTATATGGCAACATTTATGGCTCACTTCCACACACTAGAAACTAGAGTCTATGTTTTCGCGCACATTACGGTCTAGAAGTATCGTTTCGATGGTTTTGAATAGAACAACTTGACTGTGGAACAATCTTTCAGGCTGTCAGTATTTCCGAACTTGTATAACAACCCAAAGTACAAACTTAAGGTTCATCAGCATCTACTCGAACACCATCCCAGATAACTCAGACTTTTGTACAGACTGTGAAGTTTGAATGCAACTCGCGTCGCGACCGAACCCTCTATACATTTTTCGTAGGCTGGTTCAGTGGCGGTTACAGAGGGGGGTAATTGGGTGATTACCCCCCCCCCCCCCCACCCAAGAATTTTCGTTCTCTTATTTATTTTTATTTTTAAAAATTAAAATATTTCAAGCAAACAAGTTGGAGAGTCGTGGAAGGGACCGATACCCGAGACTACCGCTAATATGTCACGCTATGGCTGATTCCACACGAGCGTATGCACGACACGACAAGAGTCGGCTGCAAAGTGGTTTATGAAGAAGAGGGTGAGAGAGGACGATGGGGAGGGCACACAAATTTGATCGTTATTTTCAGCAGATTTTTGTTCTGTGTTTGCTTGGCAACCTGACCATTTTGTAAAAAAATCAAGAAAGCGGTTCCAAAATGGCGCCCGATTTTTGCATTTGTGTTCCCCGACCCTGATATGGGTATCAAATGAAAAGACATGACAGGTAGAATATAATTAGCGGTGTAGCGTCATTCGAAATTCAAAATGGCGGCCAACACAAAATGGCGGAATACATATAATAGAACAAAAAGTAGAAAATATAACTGTCAACTTCAAAATTTGCCCATACGCATAGTTAGCCTGTCAATTAGTGTTGGGTAGGACACGATTATAAAATTAGTTTGTAAGAGGTGCCTCTTTTTTCTTTTGAGCCAGTACAATGTCATATGTACTTCAAATGAATTTGGCAATGTAATGCCAAAATGACAAAAACAAGCAAATTAAAAAAAAGAAAGAAAATAAATACCAATGAAAATCATTTTTACAAGTTTTGTTCTAATATGCACTAAACTGCCTAAGAGTAAGTACGAAATCTATGCCTCCATAATGTATAGCCACGGACAACTAATTAGAAACACTTTCATAAAAATTGGATTTATACATTTTTCAAGTTTTTATGTAGCAATCCGTTAGGAATTCATTATGATATTGTTATTTATTTCCTTCAATAGGCCCACCATTATATATTTAAAAAAAATTTAAGAGGAGGTGGTGGGAATTCTTTAATTTGTTTCCTTCATAAAAACATAAAAACTGTATAAATGCAATTTTTATGAAACTTTATATTTATATTTTGCAATCCCACTTCGCCTAATTTCAAGTTGGAAATTTTGCTACCGCAAAAGAAGTAAGAAATGTCTCTCAAGTACGTACAAAATTCCACTCCCTCGAAAAATGTAAAAAATGTCTCTCCATCCAGTTCGTATTTACAATCTCACCACGGCTCAGTTCAAATTGGATATTTTACTGCCGCAAAAGAAGGAAGAAATGTCTCTCCACTAAGTAATTTACAATCACACCTCGCTTCATTTATCGCGATACACGCTCATATACCAAGTAGGACATTATTTTTGAACCGGGACATTTTAAAAAACCGAGGCCTCAGTACAATTTACATCGCAATTGTACTGCCTCGTGTAAGTCCGGCTCAAAAAAAATCAAGAAGGCGGCTCCAAAACGGCGGCCGATTTTTGCAACTGTGTTTCCCGACCCACCGACATGGGCATCACATGGAAGGGCATGACAGATAGAATACAATTAGTTGTATCGCGTCATTCCAAATTCAAAATGGCGGATTACCTTTTTCTTCACAACCCCGTCAGTATGGGTATCAAATGAACGGGTATGACGATTATAATACAGTAATCTGGGTGACGTCATTTTGAATCTAATATGGCGGCGGCCAACATAAAATGGCGAAAGACATATAATAGACTAAAAAGTAGAAAATAAAATGTATGTAATATGTTTTATCAAATCAATGGTTCATTTAATTTCTTTGCCTATTGTATATAATTTAAGACAATCGTTTTTCGTCGGAGCTGACACGCATTTTTAATTTTTTTTGGTTGTTTTGTATTTATGGTAAAAAAATATTTAAGTTTTTTCTTTTTTTAAAATTAACCCCCCCCCCTAAGCCAGTTGGTTGGAAACGCCGTGTTTTAAGTCCTTAAATCTCCAAATTCACGAACATAAACCCATTCACCTGTTAATATTCTATCAGTAACCGAAAAATTATCTTGTTTATTATTTTAATTCCAGTCTCTTTCCAAAAATGTACAAAATTACCACCAAATTATACAATATCAGAAATTGCATTTTATCGGGAATCCATCTCCCCGCAACAAGTTTCACTTTGCAAAACTTCTTCATAACCAATTAAGATAAAAGTTTCTCATTGTCCCAGCCAGACTCCACCTGGCTTCCCACTGCGAAATCATTCCGGGCGAAATCCATAGAAGCAAAAACAAAAGTTCGCTCCGCAGAAATTCAATTTGAACAAACAAAAAAGACACTGAGAGAGATGCCAGACTCTAGCAATCTCTCATGAAAAGTCAAAAGCCGAAGGAAAACAAATCCGAAAATTGATATTCATGACCGATAAAGAAATCTCCTAGTCACTCTGTTCAGGGCGACATTGTTTACTTTGGGAGCCCTCAAAAGGACATATCACACGTAATGTCCGAAGGGCTCCCCACCACCACACTGCTGCCTGGCATCCATGGGAAAAGTTGGCTGCCAATCGGTGTCACGTAAAAGGTCAATTCGATGCCCCAATCCTATGAAACTGATAGTTATTTCTCAAGTCATGGCCAGTCATGGGTCTGTGCTGGTCAGGAATGCTTCACCGATAGGATCTGTTTTTTTTTTTTGTTGTTTGGCCAGGACAAAACTATGGGCATAGGGACATCAGATATCGCAATATCC
Source organism: Thereva nobilitata (assembly GCA_963855945.1). Classification (NCBI taxonomy): domain Eukaryota; kingdom Metazoa; phylum Arthropoda; class Insecta; order Diptera; family Therevidae; genus Thereva; species Thereva nobilitata. The sequence continues at coordinate 97,089,781 of OY979698.1, forward strand.
CCAGACAAGCCATCGTAAAACGGCAACTGTGGAGGCAGTAAAAGTCTCCTTAAAGCCAAACAGAATGAGTATCGGAAAACGAAGGTAAAGTGCTGTACGGATCCTAGGTCCAGTCTTCCTCCTGGCATTATCCCCATTTTGGTCATTACAAAGTGATGGAATCTTTAGGGAGCTGCCATCGCGCGGCCCGAAATCCCCCCCCTACATTACTCCCGGGGCCATAACAACTGAGAAAAGGTTAAGGCCTGAAACAAGGCTTCAAAATTTATTGGTCATTTATCAGTGGACTATAAAAAGTCAATGAGGGAAGGTGAGACCTCGGGCCTCCGGGCCAAACAGCCAACATAGACCAACCAACCAGGACGCCTTAGCTGCTGCTGCTGCTCTATTTCCTCCCCTACATATATGCCCAGGACTAAAGCGTTTGACATTTATTCTCTTCTCCAGCCGAATGCCGGATATATGAGGTTATTAGAAAATGAACGATAAAATATATCATGGAGGATTTTATTGTGTATAATGAACACATGAATTGGGGATTTCATTTCAGTTTAATGGTTACGAAAGAGGCCACCGTATGATTTACAAACATACACGGCCCTAAACCCCCGCCGCCGCCGCACATGATTTAAGGCTATTCATGGTCGTTCGATTATGTTTTTTATAAAATGTAATTTTTTGAAACATAATGACGATGACACTTTTATGATGATACCTTTTGTTATCTCAGTTTTATTGGGTCCAAAAAAAATTTTTTAAGGGTACTTTGTTTTAAATTTCATTTACTTTGTGGGGAAATCTACTTCAAATGTTTTGCCACACATGAAGCAAAGTCTGCTGTTGGTGCACCCAGGCCCGGCTTAACCGATGAAGCAGAAGATGCAAAGCATTGGGGTGGCAAAGGAACAAAGGGGGCTAAAATCCAAAATTGAAATTAGTCCGGGGAAATTAACAAAAAAATGGCTGAAAATTGGAGCACAGCTTCCTTGGGACTTATTAAGAAAACAATTTCGGAATCACAAAAAAAACATGGCCGCCGGAGATATCAATTTTTGGGCAAAAAATTACTCAAAAACTGGTTTTTTTCGAATTTTTTTATTGATCAGTCAATACCAAACGTTATTGCCTACCAAACCTATGATATTGAGGATATCGACTTTGCGAAATCAAAACCCCATTACAAAAGTTTTTTGTTTTGATTTTTGTTTCATCTGTGGACTTCGTGTAAATTTCTTCCCTTTGGAACTCCTAAGCTTGGACTGGACTGTCACATAAAAAATATATAGATTAAAAAAACTAAAAAATACGCTTTTATTTTAAAATTAACTAAAAAGAAAAAAATAATTTTGAAGCTTTTATTGCTCCAGCCAGTATAGGGAACAACCTACCTTTCGAAATCAGGCAAATATCTAAATTAATGAAGTTATTGGTAAAAATTATAAATATAACTTACTTAAATGTAAAAAAAGCGTGGGCCGCTAAAGAAAAGCTCCAGTGCTAATAAAATAATAATATATGTAGGTAAAGAGGCCCACGCTTTTTTTACATTTAAGTAAGTTATATTTATAATTTTTACCAATAACTTCATTAATTTAGTTATTTGCCTGATTTCGAAAGGTAGGTTGTTCCCTATACTGGCTGGAGCAATAAAAGCTTCAAAATTATTTTTTTCTTTTTAGTTAATTTTAAAACAAAAGCGTATTTTTTAGTTTTTTTAAGCTATATATTTTTATTTTTTACTTTTTAGTCTACCATATATCTTCCGCCATTTTGTTGTGGCCGCCATATTACTTTTGCCGGTCCGATAACTTAGCAAGCACAGCTCAGTTTAAGACAAGAAAGCAATGATAAAGAAGGAAATACGGAATACGGAATACGAAATGCAATAAACTCAAAATCATCGAATTTGCATTTAAACATTTCTGGCTTTTTACTGTAGATATGTGCAATATTTTTCAGATCATTTTAAAAAAAAACGTATTTTTTAGTTTTGCTAAACTGTACATTTTTAGTTGTTTACTTTTTAGCCTTATGTCTTCTTCCGTTTTTTGGTAGTCGCCATATTAGGTTTAAAATGACGTCACACGGCTTAATGTATTCTACTCGTCATACTCTTTCATTTGATACCCATATCGAGGGTGTTGTAAAGAAAAAGGTAGTCCGCCATTTTGTGTCGGCCGCCATTTTGAATTTGGAATGACGCCACACAGCTTATAGGATTCCACTTGTCATATCCTTTCATTTGATACCCATTTTAAGTATGTTAGAAAGAAAAAGTTAATCCGCCATTTTGTGATGGCCGCCATTTTGAATTTGGAATGACGCTAATTGTATTCTATTTGTCATACCCTTTCATTTGATACCCATGTCGAGGGTCGTGGAGCACAATAGCAAAATTCGGCCGACATCTTGGAACCCCCATCTTGATTATTTCACAAAATGGTCAGATTGCATTGTCACGCGAACTATACATATGTGCAAAATTTGAAGTTGATCGGTTATACGCAAGTGGGTGAAAATCAAGTTGCACGATTTGTCTACATACCTACATACATACTTACATACATACCTACATACATACCTACATACCTACATACATACAGGTAAAGCTAATATAAAGCGTATAAAAACGACAGAAATACTCCATAGGTACGCTATCAAGAATCAACAACAGAGATCTGCGAGAATCTACTCATCAGGTTGTCCATGTGCTCGTACCAATAGAGTTTGGCATGTCATTCCTAGCAATTCGGCATAAGAAACCTAAAACTTTGTTCGTAAAGACCAGCCTCGTCTGATCTATCTGATCTTTCTGTCTGAATTATATGCTGGTGTCATCGTTGTTGTTGTTACTGTTGTAAACGCAATTCAAAAAATTTCCTACTCATAAACACGCAAACACACCATTTCTCTCAACTCCAAGACAAAAACCACCTGCATCCACCCAAAGCCGAGACACAACCTCAAAAAGCTTTCAGTCAAACCAAACAGTGCTGCCAGATCAAATTTAACCAAAAGACAAAAATGAATTGTCGACGATCTTGAGGAAAATCCATGATGGCGGAAAATTTCATTTTTTTAAAGTATATGTAAAACCCCCTGTTAAATTGCTCTCGTACGCCCATAGTTATACTACTCCCTCTCACAGCGTGTCAGATATGCTTTCGCACGATTGTTCTTCCTGGAGGATGTAGAAGCTGGTGGTGCCACATTCTTTATAGGCAGGAGAGACACGGTCTGCTTGGTGTTGACAAGGCTTCCTGACTGTCATCCCGTCTTTTATTCATAACGGAGGATTTAGCCAAAGAGGAGCTCAAGCATGCCCCGAAGGATCTCCCTATTCTACTTCGGCCATTTTCGTGGTCCTCCATCTCCTAGCAGCTATATAGTCATATCGGCAACCTTGACAAGCAGTACTTCAACATTTCCTACCTTCCTTTCCGAGGAGATTTTTGGTTAGTGAAGCCGAACCCTCCTTGCCGGGCACTCCAAAGAGTCCCCCTACAACTTCATATCAGGATAAGGCGTTTATACACCTGGATGTCGGTACTCAGATAGATCATATGCGGTACTGTTCAACTACCTATTGCCATGCAGCACTTGGTACGATGATATTTACGTTTTTGGCTTGTTAGGCTTTGCAGGGCGAGGTCCCTATATCTCACTAACTACATTCGCCGTCCTCCTTTCCACTGAGCTTCACTATTGGTATTAACAGGAAATTGAGAGAAATTGTGTGTCCACACGATAAGGACTGTTCTCCGACACGACTTTCCGTACGACTTCTTTACAGACTGTGCAATTTGAATGCAACGGGCGTCGGAATGTCTCTGGAAACTCTCTATGGACTTTTACAGCGACTTAGCAGCGGTTTTGCAAAATTCTATAAGAATGAATAGACAGACCGAGTCGGCGCTGGTTTTTTTTACGCTCGGTGCAGAATGCCATATTGCGCCCTATCAGCTGTTCATTTTTGGATCGTAGTGAAGCCAGGCTCCGATTTCAGTTTGCAAGCGCTCTGGGCAGACCATACCCCCCCCCCCCCTTTTAACCCCTCCCCCACCTCGTTGACTCTATTCTGCTCCAATTATTGTATCTTGCCTTTACAAGTTCAAGATTATTAGTCGGTTCAAATCAAAACTTATTTATACATGGTGTTCCCGACTAAGATGCTAATCTGTGATTCCTGGATGTATTTGGAGAAAAAAATGGTTCTATAGAAAGGGGCTATCGGCCCTATCTACTGAGACACATGGTGTTAAAGAAAAGACGTTTGAATAATTTTTCAATTTAGTTATACTTTAACTACTCCTCAACTATTTATCGTAAACAACGTAATTAGGCTCATTTTTTAGAGAAATATACATTTTTTATTTTGATATCAATAGCATCAACCTCAGTCACTCCGTTTAGAAGATGTGTAAGTTCCAAGTCAAAATTTTATTTTTTTTAAGGCCGAGGCTATTCGCACTGCAGAGTAGATAAGAGTAGATAAGAGTAGATGAGAGTAGATGAGAGTAGATGAGAGAGTAGATGAGAGAGTAGATGAGAGCAAATGAGAGTAGACGAGAGTAGAGGAGAGTAGATGAGAGTAAATGAGAGAGATATTTACTCTCATATACTCTCATCTACTCTCTCATTTACTCTCATCTACTCTCATGTACTCTCATCTACTCTTATGTACTCTCATCTACTCTTATTTACTCTCTCATCTACTCTTATCTACTCATATCTACTCTGCAGTGCGAATAGCCACTCCCTTTTTTTAACTAAATTTTCAACTAAAACCACCGTTTTCTCCAAATAATACGTAGTTAACCCATAATTTTTTTTCCAAAATTGGAAAGCTTGGAAAATTTTCTATGAATAATGTCCAAATAGTTTTTACGCTACGGCCTTTACTTTTGAAGTTATAATATTATGACACAGCTTAAACTCTCACTCAACCACAAGAATTTCCCTTGTCAAAAGTTAAATTTCTCGTTGCACCAATCTCATGCACCAAAATCAATTTTCGTCGAATTTTTTTTATTTTTCCGCTCCGCCGCACAGTGGGCTGGATTTGATAATTTTGGACTTAAGGATTGATCTTTATATTTTTGAATTCTACTATTAAATACAATATTTTTATATAATATAACTATTTTTTGAATAACAAATAGTTTCGGAGTTATTAGGGTTTTATTTTTGTATGGTGTTCTTGTTATTTTATTCTTGAAACCTCGTGTTAGCCTTAGGTTCATATACCCTCCGCCTCCGCCTGGCACGAGGTCTTTTTCGCCACCTGACCAACTGAATGACATAGAAAATGGACTACCCCATAACTTCCTAGAAAAAAGATTGGTTGAGGATGTCATGCAAGCTCATAATGTTGAGAAAAGGGTTAAAAACTCGCAGGTAAAAAAAACCTGTTTAAACACACCGCCCCTTTTTAACACAAAACAGGCACCTAATTAGGTTAAATAGTAAATAGTAGACAAGGTAAAGGAGTAATTGGTAACAAATAGATAGACTTGTTGAATGGGAATTCATTCACAGAACAGATGTTCGATTGTAGTCCGGGGAAATTAACAAAAAAAAACGCACGAAAGGAGACAAAATTCGGAAATGGCTGAAAATTGGTCCACGCTTCCTTGGGACTTTTTAAGAAAACCATTTTGGAATCACAAAAAAACAAAATGGCCGCCGGAAATATAGCGGTTTTCCGGTGTTTTCCTTGTATCTCGGTTTCTATAGGTCGTACAACCCCGTGCAAAGGCCCTAAATGTTGACAATGAAATTCTCTACAACTTTAGTTCTTACAAAGATGTTGACGCGATTAACCCTTTCAAAGTTATTCAAGGTCATAGTTTCCAAAAATCACTTTTTGGCGAAAACATCACTCAAAAACTGGTTTTTTTGAAAATTTGTTTTAATCAGTCAATACGAAACGTTATTGCCTACAAAAAAGCCTCGTGGCATTTTTTCGAAAACTTTCGAAGTTATTCAAGGGCAAACTTTCCAAAAATCAGTTTTTGGTCAAAAAATGACTCAGAAACTGATTGAGAAATTTTTTTTGTTCTATTTATACAAAAGGTTATTGCCTACCCTAATGACACCCTTGCCATTTTTTCGAAAACTTTTCGAAAAATTTTTGCAAAAATCAATAGTGATTTTTTGGCCGAAAAGTGATTTTTGGAAATTTTGACCTTGAATAACTTCGAAAGGGTTAAGTTTTCGAAAAAATGACAAGTACAAGTTTTGAATAAAATTTTAAGCTCTAGAACGATACTGTAGAAGAATCCGTAGACCAAGAGGAGCGTTTTTAGAAGAACGCCTTTTTTTACAAAAAGTGAAATTTTAAGGAAAGTGTTCAATATTTTGCAACAAAAATAAAACTGTTTTTTCAACTAGCAAGAAGCAATATTTTTGGCAAATAAGAGATATCTGAGTTGCGTTAAACAAAAGTTATTAGCAAATTAAAAAAACGTGAATTTTAACAGTTTTTTGCAGTTATCTCTATATTTTGTGCTCTAACCTATAACTTTATATATATATCAATCGAAAGATAGTTTGAATACCTACAACTTTATAATTTGATTTTTTTCGATCCGACCTCAAGTTTTTATGTTATTCGCAAAAAAGCGTTTTTTCCACTTTCCGGAATTTTTAAGGTTAGGTTCGCCATGCCAAATTCAAACAAAAAACGCTATCCTTATTAGAATTTTTTTTCCTATATAACCATATTTTTTGTTTCCTGTTGGCAATTAACGCTAAATTTACAAGGAGCTATTGTAGATTGATTAGACTAATATCCAAATACAAAAACTCAAATTTCTCCGTAATCGCAAAAAATCGCAGCGAAAGCTTTAGCATGCAAGTAGTTCAGCACTCCCCTTACATGAAACTATAAGCGGAATTTTAAGCGATTTTAAGCGTTTTGAGAAAATCGCCTATTTCACTTTTTCTCCATACAAAAAAATCTTAAAACTAACATAACTCAGAAAATATTCGTTTATTTGATTAATTGTTAATTGTATCAATTAATAGAATTAAATCCCATCATTACTTTTTTGAAAAGACCAACTTCATTTTCATGTATCCCAAGTCCACTACAGCTCAAATCCAGCCCACTGTGCGCCGCCCCTGAAAATTTACCGCCCTGGGCATATGCGTTTGTAAATCTGGGCCTGAGTGAAGGACAATGAAAAAAATACAAAAACACTTTTTCAATTATATTTTTTCAAAGATTTTAATTTTTTTTTAAAAAAAAACTTAATTTCTGAAATTGCGCTCTCATCCAATTGCGCCCGGTGCAAGTGCACCATTTACATCTATGAAAACGCCGCCCCTGTACACAGATGTCCCTACGACCAAAAGTCTCTACTGTGTGGACCCACCATAATCGGTATTAGGCATCATTTCAGAACATCCGCCATTCTGCTTGCACATCGCTCACTATTTGAGACGCTAAACTAGTTGATACATCTACACCTTTCGATTCCAAGGCATCTCTATGCATCACATTCCCAGCAAGTCACTTCTAAATATATAACCGCCAATTTCACTTAACTCAATATTTTCCCAAATGAATGATATGAATTTAGACAAAAACTATCCCCGCATGAGATTAGCCATACCATAGCTATGCCCGGAAATATTCCAGCAAATCGAAACTGGCCCCCATCATTTATCCCGTTGGCCGTCAAAAAGTATCCATTCCCTGTTAATCAGTACTCCAGAGCTCAATTGAGAATTTACCCTCGTGATCTCATCTAAGCATCAAATTGCATAATTCACGATATCAACATCATTTGCACTCTATCATGTGGCTGAATGCATTCATTATTAACCCCTGAAATGGCGCCGTGAATAATTAAAAGACGTCTATCGATTTTCAGGAATTTCCATTAAGTTTTGCGACATTATCCCGTAGAACTGTTCCTGTGGAGCCCATTACGACAATTTAGTGAGAACGCATACTCGTTTGCGGGCAGCAATATCCTGAACTAAAGGATCTCCGGCAGAGCGGCTGGGGCTGGTACGCAAGAGAACCGGGACACAGGAGCTAGAGAGCAGAAAAAAAACAGAAGGAACACGAGCACCGGAAGCCTCTAGAACCTAAGTAAACGCGCATCCCTGCAATTGTCCAGGAGTTAATTTACAATCTGTAAATAATTAACGAGCAGTCCTCCCCACTTTTTCCTGGTTTCGCTCGGTTTTTGCAATTTCTGCCCCTATCAGAGATGGAATCCAAATTAGTCTACCCCCGAGCTATTCCGTATGAATTTTTAATATGGCGAGAGAGCATGCCAGGGTACACGCCGTCGTTGCTGGCCCCGAATCCAGGATCCTCATCCCAGCTGCCCAAGCAGTCGGCTTAAAGTCCACAGCTGGTGAATCACCTCCCGGGCACAGGACGAGCAGAGTGTGAGCTTTATGAAAGGATACAACTGTTCAGTCCTCAAATACGTGAAGCTAAGTCGGAATGTGTATTTTTAGTCTTGTAGTTGAATATTAACCAAAGAAATGCAATGAGGCCGAGCCTCTTGGTATTCTAGGCTTGAGCTCACCTTGAAATATTGATGACTAGGCCGAGGCTGGTACTAATCGGGAGAGTTTTGTACTTGGACAAATTCACTGCCATCATTCGGATCGGCTGCCAGCGAATCAATCTCTAATAAATCGTCACAATAATCCAAAACGTTTTCCACGGAGTTCATCACGTGTTGACCTCAGCCCGTTGTCCGTTAGAGCGCCCAGACAGAAAAGTCTCGGTCCGTTGGTCCATCGGAGGAGTCATTATTCCCGGAACACATATAATCCAGATAAGACAAATGCCGATCCCATTAACAGGTCATTACATAAATAGCACCGCATAGATCCCGCATCTATAGACCGTCGTCGTGTATATGGAAAACGAGCCGAAACAGAGGAAATGAGGCCTTTCGGGTGGCGAGAGGTGCAACACAACACACACACGCACACCACAAACAAACTTTCGTGTAGGGCCTGACGTGTTTTGGTACAGTTGTCAGAACCATACACCATACGGAAGATTCGGCCATTCGCTCTGCTGATAGCCCACTGATGTTCCGGAACCATGTATGCGAGAGAAAAGAGGATAAATTCCTCCGAAATGATCTTAACCAAATGACCTGGATAATGACTTCGTTTCCTTTATCATCCTAGAAATGAATCCTATTAAAAATGAGTCACTGCAAAGTGATTTCGGCTTAGGTTCGTGATGATGGGCTATTTGTCATTAGCTAAGGTGAGACTTTCCCAGGGCCTGTGAAGAAGGATTGACTTTCACGTGACGTTGATTTGAGGAAATGACTAAGTTAATACACGGATAAGAAGGTATTTTTCGACCTGTGGCCGTTTATGAATGTATTTGTGGAGGAGTTGTTGTTGGATAAATTGTTTTATGCAAATTTGATTCGTAATTACTTCAGATTTCAAGGGAATTCGATTTTGGGTTTGTTTTGCGATAAATTAAATGGTTTTATAGTCGATTTGTAAAATGGTCTTTTACTGGCGTAAATTATAAACAAAAACCTCCAAAATTCGATTTACACGGTACTCAATTAACACAGTTTTGAATTTACGCAGTTTCTTATTAGCAGAACTAACCAAAATTTCAGAGATCTGTCAACGGATCTTAAATAGCCTTCACTCTTTTTGCTGCAACTCTGTGTAAAAGAACGTCAAAACAACATTATATAAGCGTTCTGATTAGAACCCGGTAGGGGAACGGCTAACAAAGACCTCGGAAGGTGGTGGCACCTGATTTGTCACTTCTGCCAAAACCCGAGAAGAGTCACTGCAGACGAACACCTAGCAGCTCTGTTAGCAAGTCCTAATCCCACCTCCGCGCGGTTCCCCCCCCCCCCCGGGGGGTACTTCTTGGGAAGGAGCTAACGGGAGACGGTCGAATGGCGAGTTCTCCGCGCCACAAAACAGAGTTCTAAGTCAGTTGGGCTGAGGGTTAGCAACCCACTCCCATAAAACACATAATTGCTAGGAATCGGTTTCCACCCCATGTCCCATGAGGGATTAAAGAAGCAATTAGATTAGACCCACGCTAAGGGGTTAAGCCCCTCGTCTATGGCCTAGAATACATGGAGAAAAGGAGAAGAAGGTAATAGGAAGTTGTATCTTACGCCAACCACTCTGCTCTTCCAAGCACTAGTGATGAGCAAAAATAGTCTTGGTCTTGCAGTCTTGTCTTGGTCTTGCACTTTAGCAAGACCAAGACCAAGACTTAGCTATGTTTGCAAGGCCAAGACCAAGCCTTACTGTGCAAGTACAAGACCAAGCAGGGGCGTTTCCAGCCAACTGGCTTAGGGGGGGGGGTAAATTTAAAAAAAGAAAAAACTTAAAAAAATTTTTTATTCCATAAATACCATTAACACCGCCACACCCCAACCAATGGTCAAAAATTGCTGCCACTAGTACTTAACGATTATTTAGCCCTAACAGAACCTACGCAGTGGCAGAATTTTTTTTCAGTTTTAGCCCCTTTTTTACCCCCTTACCCCAATCCGCTAATTCGAGGTGGGTCCACTTCCCGCAAAAATGGCATATCTTATATATTAATAGGCAAACAAAAAGTTTGTGCACGCTAATGCTTCTTTGTTCGTCGACCGATTTCGTTTAAATTTCAAAAAATGTTCTTTTTATGGCATAGTTTTGTAATAATCAACGAAATCGATTCACGAATAAAAAAGTTATAGCGATTTTAATTTTTCGAATTTTAAAAAACCGTTGGAAAATTTGAATTTTTTTTTGTGAGCATCAGCGTAGAGCTGAGTAGCCTACGATTGACACAAATGCCGTTTCAGTGAAGCGAATGAGAAACAGAGAAAATAAGCTTTTGTGTGGATTTTTGGCGGCAAAACTGACATAAAAAAACTCCGTCACTTTGTGCGTGCATTTTTTTTATACTCTTTTGTGTATAGTATTTTTGTAAGGTGCTGCCGTTCGTTTTTTGGCGAGTGAAAACAAGTGCAAAGTGATAGAATACATTTATTATTTGAATTGAATTTAAAGAGGCAAGTTGCGACGTTATTTTTTTCAATATTTTAATTTTGATGCTTTAAGTGATTTTCTTTTAATTTTATTTTGTGGTTTTTTTGTTTTTATTGCTTATTAATAATTTGTTTCTATTTTTTTTTTGCGTTTTATTTTCGAAATGCCAAGTCAACGGCGTGGCGTGGACATAGCGTGTGGTGCCGTACACGTGTACGTCATGTATAAAATCACCTCTACTACAGAGTGCCGCACACATGTAAGATATTACATAAAAAATTTAGTTTAAAAAAACTAAAAAATTCGCTTTCATTTTAAACTGAATGATAGTAATTGAAACTTTTAATTCCCACGCGAAAGGGTTAAATTCGAACAAAGGATGAATTTTATTTAGTAATTTTTGGTGACTGAATTTCGGTAACGGGCGTCCCTACTAGTTATAAAAAATGCTTGAAATTACTTGAAAAGCTTATATACGAAAGGCAGAAGGTTGAGACGATACGATATTTTCAAGTGCACTTCTCTTACGGCGCTTGAGCAGTTAACTTCATTTTGTTTACATAGGCTGTTTCCACACGAGCGTTCACACGACAGAAAGATGTCGTCTACAATCGTCAAATCTCTTTTGGTGTTCGGTGAAAAATCGTATGAGCTTCTACATCAGGGGCCGTATTTGGTTTCTCGAGTCGATATCGACTTCTGTCGATAAATAAAAATTGGCATTTGGGAACACGATATCGACAACATTATCGTCTCTTCCCTGTCGATAAAAGGTTTGTTTATTAGTCAGTCCTAGAACGATCTAAATCAGTGATTCCCAAACTTATTTCGGTCATGGACCCCTTACTATAACAAAAACTTAATCATGCACCCGCAAACCCAAGTGAAACAAATTTTATGATATAATAAAATCTACTAAAAATACTTTAATCTGTTCTCTCTGAGAAGACAATTGCACATAGCTAGGTAAATGAATTCGGTACATATTTTCAATTGTTAAGAAAACAAAAGAAAAAATGCAATTGTGCTTGAAAATATAGGTATATAGGTACTTAATACTTAAATAATTTTAAATAAGAAGGAGTCCAGCGGGAAAAATTGGGAGCTCTGCTCAGGGGAGCTGATTTTGAGCTTTCTGGAATTTTCAGAAAGTTTATACAATGAGTAAAACTGGCAATTATCTTAATGATCATAAATTGTGCCATTAGCATACTCAATAGACCGGTTCTCGTTCGATTACAGAAGTTAAGCAGCATTGAACGTGGTTAGTACTTAGTGCGGGGCCCGTTTGAAAAGCGACACTCGCCCTTGGAAAAAAAACGAGTAAACAATAATTGCAAAAGGCGAACAAAAATAAAAGGTTTTCGACATCCGGAACTTATTCACATTAGGGATGTTACGAATGTTCGCATTCGCATTCGCTTATGCGAATGATTCGCATCATTTTAAACATTCGCATCGACATTCGCATTCGCATCAAGTAATGCGAATGTTTTGCGAATGCGAACGTGTGTAGGTCGTGTCGTGTCTCGTGGAAAACAAAATTAAAATACGACAAATTAACGGCTCGCAAGTATCTGAGCGCTCGACCGACCGGGGCCAGCGTTCCGAATGAGCAATTGTTTAATACCCCATTCACAAGTGGCCGCAGGCAAGCCGTAGCCCTTAGGCCAGGTCAGCAGGTACCGCCCGATGAAGGCCATACATAACTCAGTCTGACTGAGGGATGAGGACTTGAGGCATACGTCTGACAGGCCGTGGACTTCAGGCGACCTCATGATTCCCTACATGCACACAGGCGAAGACGACAGTTTAGCGTAGCAGGTTGTTAATTCAAGTGCAAAAATTTTCATCGCCTCAACGAGAATTTCAGATAGAAGTTCATATTTTCCGGCACGGACTGACGATAACTACACACACAAAGATTTTTGTCAGCAATGCATTTGACGGTGTGGGTGAGTGAGTGTCTGGTTATACTTGGCCTCAAGGCAAGAAACCTTCAGGCCATGACCTGCCGGCGGACTGTATATGAATGGGGGTCTTTAGAAATCGTCTCATGAAATATAATATTCCTCTTTTGAACATTGTTTGTTAAATACGAGAAAAAAGAATACCATTACTGTATTAACACTGGTCTATTGTTTTAATATTTTTTCATATCTTTTTGTAAGTAATAAAAAATGAGGAATGCTTATGACACACATGAGGTATCAATACCAAGGTATCGATACCAGGATATGGCGAATATCGGGGTATTGAGGAACCCCTGGAACACATGAACGAGGGTATAGTTTGACGTTTGTGGACAGCTAAAAAATTATTCAAATCTAGTAAGCGAATTTTGTTAAATTTAAAGTTTTAAGCGTTAAGTGGCATATTGAATTTGATATGGAAATGGAATATTTAATTGCTTGATTCCTTGCCAATCAAGAGGAAATAAATCTAGGTCTGAGGCAAATTCAAAATTTGGAACGAAAAATAAAGAAAAGATGAGATATCTTGTTTTAAAAATATATATTTAGACATTTTTGCTCGATTCTCGCACACAGGTGGCGCTGTGTGCAGTGAAAAGATCTTATACCTACTCTATACCCACAAAATGTTCGTGGTATCAATACCCAGTTCATAACCACTTGTTTTCCTGGGTATAAACGGGGTATAAGGTGACAGACATATGGTATAAGTGGGGTATTCGCAATACCGTGCTAGCGATACCCCATGTGTGTCATAAGCATATTAAATTTTTTAATGCTATTCCTAAACATTCGTATTCGCATTCGCACATTCGCATTCCGAACATTCGGGTTCGCATTCGCGAATGTGAAAAATATAACATTCGTAACATCCCTAATTCACATATCCATCAACTTCAAATTTTGCACATATTATGTATGTATAATTCGCGTGACAATGCTATCTGACCATTTTGAAAAAAAATCAAGATGGCGTTTCCAAGATGGCAGCTGATTTTTGTAATAGGCATGTTAACAACGGCTTAAACGTCAATTTATTTAGCGCTGTTAGCAAACTTATTTGTGCTTTTTGGCTTAGCTAAAATGTAGCACAGTTTCTAACTGTCAAAAGGAAAAGGGGTTGACGTTTACTTGTGAATTTTTGTTGTAAGCAAATAATTAAGTAATATTTTAATACAGAATGAAGATATTATTAATTTTTTTTGCTTCTTATTATTTATAAAATGAGAAATGTTATAATTTTTGGTTGTTATTAGCTGTAAAATTTTAACTGTCAAATGGTGTCCTAGGAACGGTGTTAAGTTAACAGCTATAATTTAACAGAGTTAAAGTAACTTGCGCCCTATGCCAGGTAGAATACGATTGGCTGTGTGGCGTCATTCTAAATTTAAAATGGCAGCCAAAACCGAAGGACGGAAGACATAATAGACTAAAAAGCAGAAAATTTAACCTATACTTCAAATTTTGCACATATGCATAGTTCGCGTGATAATGTACTCTGATTTTTTTGTAAAAAAAAAATAAATATGGCGGTTTCAAGATGGCGGGAAAATTTTGTAATCCCCGATTTCGCGTCATGGGTATCAAATGAAAGGGTATGACAAGTAGAATAGAATTAGCTGTGTTGCCCCATTCCATTGGCGGCCAAATCAAAATAGCGGATTACTTTTTAAGAGCATTCTCCTTTGCCCAAATTCTGTTTGTATAACAAAAGTTTTTTAACAAATGTAATACTTTTAGTTTGAGAAAATTTAATTAATCACACTTTAAATTTATTTCATCAAATTTGGCGAATAAGTCAGTCAAATAAGCTGTTTGCTTTCCGATTTCGTCCGCGCCGCGTGATCACGCAGGAAACATCGCTTTTTAAATTTTTGTAATTTTTTATATGAAACCTTCGATCTTTTTCGCGGACCCCCGGTAGTTTTTCGCGCACCCCCAAAATAATTTTTAATTTTCACGGACCCCCTGGATCATCCCATAGACCCCCGGGGGTCCATATGGACCACTTTGGGAATCACTGATCTAAATCATCCTAGAACAGAAAAGTACAGGCTTTGGCGTTCATTAGTTTTAAAACTTGTTATTTTTTGTTCGGGAGTGTTCTAGTTTGGTGTTCATTAAGTTGTTCTAAAGTGTTCTAAGTTTTACTTTTTGGTTCTAGAGTTTTTTCAGGACAGTTTTGGACAAGAAGTCTTTTGTTGTTGTTTTTTCTTAGTTTTGACAGATGTTTATATGAAATTATGAGAACAGACAATGTAGAACAAAAAAGTACAAAAAAGCGTTCATTAGATTTTCTGTTCTAAGTTGTTCTAAAGTGTTTGACGTTTAATTGCTTGCTGTTGTATTCTGTTCTGTTCTGGCCTGTACTGAAAACTAATAAACAAGCCTAAAGACTTTTGACGTTTATTAAAAAGCTCAATTTATGCATACAATAAACTTTTAACAATTTCTATTTTAATTAAAAATACGTGGTTTGCTGCACTTGGAGTAATATCACACAATTTGATGGTTTTATATGGCAGCGCTTATCTGTCGATTTGGTCGAAATGCCAAATATGAAACTTAGAGAAAATCGAGAAGCTTTTTTTGTTGAGTCGATCCATCGACTCGAGAAACCAAATACGGCCCCAGGGTACAACTAGCAGGCAACAAATCATACTGGCTTTGTTGTTGTTTTGGACATTCCCTTTCCGAGCAAAAGAGAGGACACTTTCAGTAATGCAGGTTGCGTGCGCAATTGACTTATTCACCTGCATTACTGAAAGTGCCCAGAATTTTAGAAAAAAACAACAACGATGCAGGAGCTGTCAAAGCGTTCGATCAAAAATATGCTGAAAATATCGTTCAAATTTTTGTGCCCTCCTCATCGGCCAGTTCGGAAAAAAGCTGTGTGTTTCTCACAACAAGTCAAGTAGTTACAGGTGACATTAAAAGCCAACCTTTATTGATACCAGTTCGTTGCTTTTATGTGAAAGTCCAAGCTTAGGAGTCACCATCTGTACAACCAATCCGTCATGTGGTACTCTTCTAATAGTAAGCTTGGTTCGAAGGAAGGAATAGAAGACGAAGATTAATAAGAGTCTACCGGAGGCTATAGGCTTTGCGTTTAAACTCATGGACGTTTTAGGAGTTTCCACCAAAGACGAGAAATTCAGACGAAGCCCACTGTAACAAAATTCAAAACAAAAAAATTTTGAACGGGGCATCGATTTCACAAAGTCGATATTCTCAATAGCAGCCGGCTGAGCCGTTTTGGTTCTCTCGAGCCGACAGTACCACCGGTAGTACCAGACCGTATAGTAACACGGATGGCTCCAAAATAAAGATAAGCGTGAGGACCGGTTTTTGAGGTGAAAGTCTCACGATTTGTAGACCATTCAGCTTGCGCATCATAACACAGGTGTAGAGGTGTCTTGCCTATACCAATTAGCAGATCTTTATCCTATGTGACAGCTAATCGACAATCAGAGTGTTAAAGTCCCGTAGGAGATATAAGGCAGGTATTCTCAATCATGTCACATTTTTATGGGTCGCGAGCCATCCGGGATTCACATGCAATGTAAACGGAGACGCCTTGGCCAGACAGAGTCCTGCCAAAAGTTTTTATCCATCCGGCTCGGGCTATTGGAGCACCCACCTTATAAGAGTATTAGACTCTCTTTTTATGTGAAAGGTGAATGCCCTTTTCTTCTATCGAGAGTTGTATCATTGAGTGCAATGTCAAACATCAAGCTTTAGTCGGGAAGATAATAAAGAGAAGAATTAAAAAACTGACAACATTTATTCCACCAGCTCGCCATTCAATACTAGCTTGACAGAACACTGACTTTGGGGATCACAAAAGCGATGGCAGGATAACGGGCAGGAAATTTTTTGTAAAGATGGAAGAAAAGAAAGAAGAAATGTTATCTAGGTCGGAGAAAATAAAAAGGACAAAAGATCATGCCGCGAAAGGGATTCGAACCACAGACCTCTGGTATGGTAGTCCCCTAGACTATCGAGGCCAGCTTATGAAATACATCGACCTGCAGTGGCGAGGAGGAGTCTGGCCTTCATGTTCTCTATTAATATTCTGCGATATTGAAGAGCATGATCTCCTTGTTCCACGCAATCTTACTTGATCAAACAAGTCTAATACCGGTATTCTAAATGCAGTCACAAGTCACAACGCAATCACAAGTGTATGGTGAGTCTCAACTTGTCATCTAGATAATCCACAAACGGATGCTTAGAACATCAAATCTGATAGTCACAAGCATCAAACTCTCAATGACAAGCAAGAGTCTCAATAGCTTGTGACTTATGATTGGTCTGGAATAGGGCGGGGGTAAGTGACAAATCTTTACGCAGACTCCTCAGCCTGGTTAGGATCGCGACATCTAGTAGCAGGATCCCATTGTCCGGCGTAACCTTCAGGGTAACTTGTAACAAATCTAAGTGGCGAATCGTTAGGTTAACTGCTGAGCCTGTTGAAGCAATCTGACCTACAATTCTGGGGCTGCTAAAAGACCCGATGCCTCACAGAATGAAGATACACGAAGAAGTCATACAAACTTTAATGAACATAATCCTTGTTGCCTTTTTTTATAATTTTAAGACATTTTGAAACGGTTTGCAGTCTCGTTGGGAGTATCTGTTCACCCTTTACTAATACTTCTATATATACAGGGTGGGCCAAGAATTCGTTAACATTTAAATCTAACACCCCACGCAAACACACGCCGCGCGGGGCTCGGGGAGGGGTCTTGCCGCTAGTTTGTTTCTGGGAAATTTAGTCGCAATGGATCGCTTCACGGGGCCACAGCGCGCTTTTTGTGTGAAACAATTTTATTTAAACGGCAATTCACTCATTACTGTGAGACGCTTATTTCGCTGATTTGCACGACTTAAGTCAGTGTCCGAGTGCACCTTTAATAAAGAAACGGGTGAAAAAGTTCGAAGAGACAGGATCTACACTAAATGTGAAACAAGCCGGCGGCTCGCGGACTTCTCGGACCGAAGAGAACGTGCAGCAAGTTGCCGCTTCTGTTCGACGTCATCCAGATTTATCGACGCGCAAACGTACGGCACAATTACGATTATCCCGCACATCATTACGCCGTATTTTTAAATTAGATTTGAAATTACATCCATATAAGATCCAGATAGTGCAGGAACTTAAACCTAATGATTTAAATTTGCGCAAGTTGTATGCCGAAACAATGTTAGATCGATTCAGTAATTTTGACAACATCTTATTTTCCGACGAAGCCCATTTCCACCTCAACGGACATGTAAACAAACAGAATTGCAGGTATTGGAGCAGCGAAAATCCCAAAGCTAAACACGAGAGGCCACTTCATTCTCCTAAGGTAACTGTATGGGCTGCAATTTCATCAAAAGGAATCATTGGACCCCACTTTTTCGAAGATTCTCACGGCCGTTCGGTTACTGTTAATTCTGCTGAGTATGTGAAAATGTTACGGGAGTTCTTGGCACCGATGCTACTGGAATTTGCTGGCTACAATCGTAACACATGGTTTCAGCAAGATGGAGCCACTTGTCCCACATCCAACCAGTCCCTGCCGGTGGTCAAAGAAATGTTTCCCGAAAAGCTGATTTCCAGACGAGGCGACATCCCATGGCCACCAAGGAGTCCAGATCTATCCCCAGCAGACTTCTTTTTATGGGGTTATTTAAAGAGTCGTGTTTACATCCATAAACCAAATACACTACGTCAACTAAAAGAAAAAATCAGCGAAGAAATGTCGGCGATCTCGCGGTCTCTTTGCCGACGAGTATTCGAAAATTTCGGTACACGCTTAGAAGAGTGCAAAAGTCGAAACGGTGGTCATTTAGATGATATTATTTTTAAAAAATAAATTCCAATGAACTACTTTTCTTGTAAATAAAAAATTTTGAAATATGTCAAATGGTTTTTTTTATACGATTTTTTGAAATATTAACTAATTCTTGGCCCACCCTGTATAAAAATGAATGTCTGTTGGTTTGTAATGCGACACTAAAACTCAAAAACTAGACGGCCGATTGAGCTGAAACTTTCACAGAATGTGCGTTTTGACTAAATCTCGGTAAACCGCATGGCGCAAATACGCTCCGGTAGATGGCGTCCAAGGAAAATAGAAAAAATGTAATTGCAGAGAAAATTTTTGGTACAAAAGAAAAAAAAAGAAGCGAAACGCGCCCTCGCAAAACAAACAGTTCTTAAAGTTGCAAATAACGAATTTGTTATCAGAACTTATAAATTCAAAATGGCCGCGCCAATATGGCCGACGAATTTGCCTAATAGTTTCACATTTTGTTATTTGGAATCAAAAATACCAAAAAATTGCCTTTTTTGCAAACTCTCCTACTGTTTATTAAAATTCATATCAACTGATTACTCCTATTGGCTTATGGGTGCAGCATAGGCGCGCCGGGTCCCAGCTAGTATTTTATAAAATATTCTTTTACACGGCTCAGCTTTCACGGTTCTTCGATATAATTTAACAAAATCTGCATGTAATTTAAAAATGGACTCGCTTTACCTTTATACCACCCAAAAAACACTTTAGAACTTGATGTCAAAAGACAACACATAATAAAAGAGTCTTGTTCGCCTAATTTCTTTTCAGAATGTTTAAGAAGCAACTTTTATGGAAGTACGCGAAATATTTTCATAAAATATCACAAAATAACTCGGTCAGACTCCATGAAGGAAGTCATAGTCCCCCGTAAAAAGCTATTTAAGGACGTTGATTAACCTAATCACACTAACCTCCTCTGTAATTTAGCATCCCCAAATCTTTTATAAATGCTGCCACGAATTTCTCTGCTATGTAAGCACAACCGCAAAGGACCAACGTTTTCAGATGAAATTCCAGTAAATTTTTTTTTAAGAGTTTACCTTCAGTCTTACCTTCAATTCCTGCCAGTCTGCCTGCTCTGTGTTGCTCTGGTCTATATCATTTGCGCTTCTATTTTTTTTTTCAAGTTAAACTCTCACTTAAGTTAAAGTGATGTGTCGCTTAGATTGGGATCTCATTAATGATGCCATCCGTCTTGATGTTACCTGAATTCGAAACAACCTGAACAAGGTGATAATATATCTCTCCTGCTCTCGACCCCTGTACCTTCTGCTGCATAGGCCCAACACTGAATGGGAGCACACCCCAAAAACAGTTGGCACGAATGTATTCAGGCGGCGGGCGGGGACAGGGCTAGGTGAAATGATCCAAAGGAGACAAGGAATTCAAATTGAACTGAGAGATGCTAACTCAATTAATGACAAGTTAAGTTACCAAATTGTGTGACCAGTACTGCAGGGCGTACAGGGGGAGACCTTCTAATTAAATATATTATAACAGTGCGTACATTACAGTCACAGAACAAGTGGGCTTTTAATTAAGATCTGATTCTAGTAAACTCGGTTTCGAAGGAAGGTGCTTTCTTGGTAGGCGTTTGAATGCTATTATTGTCGGTAGATACATGCATAATTGATTTCTGGTCACCAAAATCTTATTACAATTAAGTCGAAATATTTCTTTGATATATATATGTGTGTGCAAAGAATATGTATTGCTGTAGGACTTACAGAATTTAATTACGTTGAACAGAAACAGCAGAAGAGTGTAGAATGCAAGTGATAATGCGACGCTGTAAGTCAATATAACACTGAAGTCCTCAGGATCGTTTGTCAAAGGATAAAGTGGCATGGAATTTAAGCAGGTGTCAACCTGTGTTATTAGCGACGAGCCCCTCGATCGGCAAAACGTTGCATTCTATAACTCGACGCAGTTGGTGCTTCATCGATTTTTGATGTCTGTTGACCGATAGCTTGTGGAAGGTATTTCTGCAAAAAAGTATCACCGCCTACAAAGTTGGTGTTGTTGTTCAGTGTCGTCCTCTGCGCGTGATAGAAATAATCGGAAAGTTACTGAAAGCCTCAGAAGTGAACTGGTCGATATTAAAGTCAGCGTAATTTTCTCCAAGATGTAGGCAGGCGCGGAATCAAGGGGGGGGGGGGGTCAGGGGGTCATGACCCCCTCCAAAGCGCTAGCTGTTTAAAAAAAAATTGACCCAACTAAAGAAACAAAAACAAAAAATAACCAAACGACCAAAACCGACCCAACTTTTTTGCAAATTAAAAAAATTACGTTAAACTACTATAGTTGGGTTGTCGGTTTGACCCTTTCGGTCCACACGATCAACTTCCTTGTATAATAAATGTTGAATATTGTGAATAGATATTTTAATAATGGATATCTATAAATAAAAGAAAGTTTCTGTATGTATGTATGTGTGCGCTATAACGGGCGCACCAGTCATTGCAGAGCTTCGAAATTTTGCATGAAGGTCCGTGGGGGTCTTCCATGAAACACCTTGAAGCCCGATTTTCGAAATTCAACATGGCCGCCAAAATATGACCGAAATTCAAAATGGCCACCCAAATATGAATTTGCAAATTGTGTTCCGATTTCAATGAAAGTGGGTATCTAGGGTTTTTAAGGTCGCTAATAACGAATTTGTGCTCAAAACTTATAAATTTAAAATGGCCGATGAATTTGCCAATTGTGTTCCGATTCCAATGAAAATCAGTATCTGGGGTTTTTTGAGGTAGCAAATAACGAATTTATGATCAGAACTTATAAATTCAAAATGGCCGCGCCAATATGGCGGACGAATTTTTCGAATTGTATTCCGATTCCAATGAAAGTGGATATCTAGGGGTTTTTAAGGTTGCAAATAACGAATGTATAATCAAAGCTTATAAATTCAAAATGGCCGCACCAATATGGCCGATGAGTTTGCCAATTGTATCCCGATTCCAAAGAAAACCGGTATGTGGGGGATTTTAAGCTAATAAATAAAGAATTTATTATCAAAACTTATAAATTTTAAATTTCGGGGGTAATCTGGTCGACGAATTTTGCCAAATAAGTGTCATTTCTCGGTCAGCTGTATGTAGGTTATTCCAGGGTTTGGAAATCGAAAAATCTTCACATCCTAGCTCCAAATGTAAGAATATTGACCATAGTGTATCCTGCTAATTTCCTCTATTGTCGTGAAGTTTAAGAAGGGGGCAGTGTAACGGCTAACCGAAAAGAGAAAGTTAAAATTTCAATTCACCGAGAAGTTTCATGTTCCTACCTACTTGAATACATACATAACGCAGTGTCGCATCTCAATATAGTACGGCTGTTCTAACTGAACCGCCAAGAACAGGAAGGAGGAACACATGTGTGCAAGAAGTTTTGTTTTGAAAATAAAGTTGTTAAAAAGAAACAAATTGTTCCAATTAATCCCTGACG
This sequence comes from Thereva nobilitata, assembly GCA_963855945.1. Taxonomy (NCBI): domain Eukaryota; kingdom Metazoa; phylum Arthropoda; class Insecta; order Diptera; family Therevidae; genus Thereva; species Thereva nobilitata. The sequence goes on from OY979698.1 coordinate 97,112,060, forward strand.
AATCCGAGAACGCTCGAGAAGATATATTATAATATTTTTTATAGGTAACTCTAAATTTCTGTGTGGAAAACAAAATCATTTTTTCCAGATTTTTTGTTGTTTTTATTATACTTTTTTCCTACCGCGTACACATAAACTTTTTTTATTTAAAGGCGTTGCAACGCATGCGAGTTTTTTACTAGTTTTAATAATAAATGAACAATGATTTAAACAAATTGTAAGAAAATTCATACACGGTTCTTGAAACTAACACAACTCTTATACCCAATGGGGCCACGTATACTAGTCATGCTTCAACATGTAGTAAAACTAATTTTATTTTTTCAGGTACAAAAATCACTTAAGTAGTCTAAACAAAGAAACCGCTCGATCGAATTTTATGAAAATTTTTTCATATTGTAACTTCGGTAATCCGCTACGATCGGCACCTCAACGAAGTCGGGATCATTAGTGGTTCGCGCAAAATCGTGGAGGTACAAAAATGACTTATGTCGTTCAAACAAAAAAAAACGACTCGACCGAATTTTATGAAAATACTCTTCGATCGACATCTCAACGAAGACGATATCTTTTTCGTTCGCGCGAGATCGTGAAGGAATAAATGACCACACACACACATACTTCTTCTCACATTTTTGCTTAAAATGCTATTGGGACCTTGAAAAATTAAAATACGTTGAAAATTACGATTTCGATTTTCGGACCGATTACAATAACTTCCCTATATACTGGGAAGCTAAAAAAAGACCTTCAAAATCAACAACAGATTGATCTTTACTATATTCTTTAGATATATGTTTTGATTTGCAAACTCTGAAATTAGCTGCATTCACAAGAAAGGGCGCGTCTTCATCAAAAGCACATTGGGGCACGTTTTCGTAGGGCACGTTTGTTTTTATTCCACCAGAATATTTGGTTAGTTTTGTTAATTTTGTTTTTTGTTTTTTTAGGAGTAAAATTTTTTTTCCTCCACTTTTATTTTCGTTCCTCGGTGACCCCCATCAGGAAAAATTTCTCTACATCCTCGAATCCTTCTTTCATTCAATATGGGAAGGTGCTAACAGAAATCAAATCCAACGCCGACCTAACTTGCATCTCTATTTGCCTTAAATTCTTCCTTGTCCGAGTCTGCCATGCCCCCCCCCCATTGTCAAGTGTTCTCTCACTCAATGGACAGCGTTTTTTCAGCGTGTAAGTGCCTCAAGGAGCCCGACTCCAACAAATCCATTGGCCCCGACAATATTCCCTCTATGGTCCTTAAAAAAAGTAGGCCTCACCTTTGGCTAAACCTCTGGACAAACTCTACGCCCTTTTACACTTCTCCGGAGTTTTCCCTGACTTCTGGAAACTGGGGCTGGTCACCGAAAAAAAGGTGACTCTAGTGTAACCTCTAACTACCGTCTAAAGGAATCACTTCTCTTCTGTCCAAAATCATGGAGACAGGAAGCTTATGGAATATCTTGAATGCAACCAAATATTGGACGCCATGCAGTACAGCTTTAGATCGAAAAGATCTACTGGCGACCTCCTAGTATACCAAACGGAGTACCTCTACTAAAGCAATCATTGATTTGGTGAATCCAGCCTGGTTACTCTCGATACCTCCAAAGCCTTTGAAAGAGTATGGCACCCCGCTCTATTGACTAAACTCCAAGCTTTGCTCTAAAGAAATGGATTAGAGTTTTCTTTCTGACCGTTCAGTCAAGGTAGTATTAAATGACCTCGAATCCAATCCCCACAACATCCCTGCAGGTGTTCCTCAGGGCTCAATTCTATGACCAACTCTGTTCCTAGATTTTATAAATGACCTGTTCTTAATCCCGTCCAATTCATTTCACAGCTTTGCTGAAGACAGTATTCTGCGTTACTGGTATAACTTTGAAAATGCAAAGCATTCGCGGCCAGACCTTGTCTGCATGACCGTGAACTTATGTCCATTTCAATCAAGAGGGACATAAAACTCATTCAAGATTTGGGCCGCAAGAATCGTGTTGAATTTAACACACCAAAAACGAAGTACGAAGTAGTGTAAAATATTTGGACTTGAATAAATAAATAAATATATGGGACGGGACCCCGAGAACCGCCTTAGGTGCAGAATCACGCTCTCCAACTTATTACTGATGGCTCGATTTGCTCCTCGATTCACTCATTAAGCCACCGCAAGAATGCAGCAGCTCTGGTGAAATTCTACCGCATCTTTGGAACAATCTCCCACACTCAGAATTCCCGAACTTATACAACATCTAAGAGTTCAAACGCAAGGTTCATCGCCATCTTCTCATGCAGCCCCCACCCCCCCCCCCCCCCAACCTTAATCTGACTTTTCCTTTATCGATTCTTCGAGTTAAACTTACTACTAGACATTGGACCATGAAGTGTACGACACAACGGACTGGTAGTACAATAGCTTAGACTTCCATATAAAAAAAAGATACAGCTTGTTGAAGATGCTCTGCCGTGTGATAGAATAGAATTGTTCAAGTGATTTAACACGAGTGGCCATCTTAGCCTCCTCTCCTATATTTATACTACTCATTATATAGTCTGACCAATCAATTTTTTTTTACTGTACTTGTTGGTCTGCCTTACAATTTTCTTTTTTCTCAATAAAATTCAATTTCCCTATTTACTTCAGATGTCATAAAAGTATTCTAATTCATTGACATAGGCATATATTTACAGGTCTTGTTGCACCAAGCTCATTTTTGGGTCAAACCCATAAATTATTGCAGAACTCTGTGCTGACTCGATGATTTCTTGTGCCACGTATCACAAAACCATTCTAATTCATTGACATTATTCTACGTCAATTTATTCATACCGATGTTACTTCACAGCTCTTTTTGCACCAAACTCAATTTTAGGTCAACTTATAAATTACTGCAGCACTCTGTGCTGACTCGACAATTCCACGTGCTTTTACTCGCACTTCAATATGTACAGCTCGAATTGACAAGCAAATAATAGTCCGAGGAAATTAGCATTTAAATGAGACAAAATTCGGAAATGGCTGCAAATTGGTCCAAGGCTTCCTTGGGACTTTTTAAGAAAACAATTTCGGAATCACAAAAAAAACATGGCCGCCGGAAATAGAGCGGTTTTCCGGTGTTTTCCTTGTATCTCGGTTTCTATAGGTCGTACAACCACGTACAAAGGCCCTAAATGTTGACAATGAAATTCTCTACAACTTCAGTTCTTACAAAGATGTTGGCTCGATTAACCCTTTCAAAGCTATTCAAGGTCAAAATTTCCAAAAATCACTTTTCGGCCAACAAATCCCTAACTATTGATTTTTGCAAAAATGTTCGAAAAGTTTTCGAAAAAACGGTAAAGGTGTCATTAGGGTAGGCAATAATCTTTTGTATAAATAGAACAAAAAAAATTTCTCAATAATCAGTTTCTGAGTCATTTTTTGATCAAAAACCAGTTTTTTGAAATTTTGACCTTGAATAACTTCGAAAGGGTTAAGTTTTCAAAAAAATGACACAAGGCTTTTTTGTAGGGAATAACGTTTCGTATTGACTGATCAAAATTTTTTTTGAAAAAATCCGTTTTTGAGTGATGTTTTGGCCAAAAAGTGATTTTTTGAAACTTTGACCTTGAATAACTTTGAAAGGGTTAAATTTTCGAAAAAATGACACCGGGCTTTTTTGTAGGCAATAACGTTTCGTATTGACAGATCAAAAAATTTTTTTGAAAAAACCCATTTTGAGTGATTTTTTTTGGCCAAAAAGTGATTTTTGGAAACTTTGACCTTGAATAACTTTGAAAGGTTTAATCGGGTCAACATCTTTGTGAGAACTAAAGTTGTAGAGAATTTCATTGTCAACATTTAGGGCCTTTGTACGTGGTTGTACGACCTATAGAAACCGAGATACAAGGAAAACACTAGAAAACCGCTATATTTCCGGCGGCCATGTTTTTTTTTGATTCCGAGATCGTTTTCTTAAAAAGTCCCAAGGAAGCCGTGGACCAATTTTCAGCCATTTCTGAATTTTTTCTCTTTTCGTGCGTTTTTTTTTTGCTAATTTCCGCGAACTATAAATGCTTTAATGAATGAAAAACTTGAAGCAGTTTGCATTACTATAGTGCTAAATTTTTGGTCAACCTATAAATTATTGCAGCACTCCGTGTTGATTTAAATTGAAAACTAAGTATAGTTTGGTTCTGCGCAGCAATTATTGTTCCTATTCCAAAGCTTGTATGTGACATTTTAAAACGCTTATGAACCTTACTCGTTTAACTTATCTTTAAAGGAAGTCTTAAATCTGTTTTTTCCTGTGTATCCTTGAAAAAGAAATCCTAAATAATATTAAATTTCCTTTAGCAAAAGTCACTGACATTTTATTCATAAAAAATGCCCTTCAACCTGTGTGTACCTGTAACGATTTTTTCTTACAGATGTAAAAGTATAACATTAACCCCCAAAAAACGGAAGGACAACACATACCTATATACATATTATATGGATATAAAAAGCTGCATTTTGTGTTTCTCATCACTGAGCAGATAGAATCCCTATATATGTACTGACTTTCTACGCTACGGTTTTTTTTTGTACAATGCCAAAGGAATAAACTCGAACGCAGCCAACGGCTGATTTGCAGAAACGTTGCTGTATAGCAGAACAAAACACAGAAGAAAAAAAAACCCGAAAAGGAATCAAACTCGCACACATTCCGGAAAGTTATTTTTAGCTGTTTCAAGCTTCCTTGAAGGCAAAAGCTGATACCACACAATGAAATTGGTAAAAGCTGAGAAAGGAATCAAGGAAGTACTGAATTCCGTCCGTGGCACAAAAGTTCCGTATTCAGATATAAATCTGTGGAGAACAATCGACAGAATCTGTTTTGCGCGGGAAGGAATCCTTAATGTGTTTTAAAATCCTTTTCATGTTTGCTCGAGGATTTTTCTTTGTTAAATATTTACCTGGAAAATTAATAAGACAACAACAGCAGAAAGAAACAAAAAATGGATTTAAAACTGAATTATGTTTTTTGGGAAATTTTTAATTCTTGAATAATGGCCGTAATCAGGTTTTGTATTTTTCTTAAGGATTTTGTTTTGGGGTAGGAAATTTTTAGATATTGTATTATTTTTTTTTTTGTAATATTATTTATTTGAAATTTACAAAAAAAAACGATTTAAAACCATTCTGATTAGAGACTTTGGGGCTTTAACGAAGGATCATGTTCAGACTCAATACTCTTCAATTTGTTTCAATTCATGCCACATTCCTCCCATACACGAGCAGATACCAACGCATCTCCTAACAATCAATACATTTTTAATAATACATATATCTTCGTTACCGTCCGCGAAGGAATGTGTGATGAGCGAAAAAAAATTCATTGTACATTGGTCCTCGCAACACTGTTGCCACATGGCTGGAATGTCCTGAATACCATAAATATGTCCTCTGGTGAAGCTGGGGCTGGCTTTTGTGAAAACGCACATCGACCCAGTCAGAAACTTAATTTCACTGTTGGCAGGAATCCCTCTTCCAAGTTTCATGCTGGTTTCCTAGGCATTTCAAGTATCCTAGGACATCCGTGCATGGACAAAGAATTTTGCGAAATGTCATCACGTGTTGAAGGACAGGCATCGCATCCAGCCTCCTCGGTCTGGCATGGCAGACAGAAGCGCTATATGTTTTACATTTTCAGCAAAATTTCACCTAAAATGCTGTCACGAATGATTTTGCAGGACCTGTTTGCCACTTATTCATAGAGCTTCATATACACCAACTATGTGGCAGCAGCTTTTCGTGTATAGTATACTATATTGTAATTCACAGTACAGCAAGGACCTGTCAACTGTTAATATCGTTACACATGCCACTATCAATAATGAACGATGACATGAAGTTATCTTGCATAATTCATATTTTGTGATTCCTCACTTTGCTGCTTTATACATAAAAACGATTGTTATATACACTTACAAAAAAAAACTGCACTACTTCCTCCTTCTTGTGTTTCATAGAACCAAAAAGGATTGTCATCATCACCATGATTTTTTGTTTTGTTCATCCTTTGATAACAGAGAAGGAATGTTCAGGTGCAGTAACTTATGAATTGTTGATAGCTCCATAAAGACAATGTTCCACGCGGCAACTTGGAGATGGTTGGTGTTCAGGTGGCCCTTTCCGCCTTATAATATCCTTCAGTGCCAGACGACAGAGACATAACACTTTGTTGGATTACAAACTTTTACGATCGTTGTCGTCCTTAGCGGGGCGGGAACGGTTCGGTTGATGTTCGAGTCTCAACTCTCATGAATTTTTCACTGTAATCGTAGCCAAATTGATTTTTACATTCAATAAAAGCGTTATTGTAATGGATATATTTGCACAGGATTTGAGAATTTATTGCACGATTTAATAAACGATACCAAATTGTCTACTTTTAAACTTTTATATGCCTGGGAAAAATATTAATTAAATTGTGGTTATGTGAGATGAAAGTACACACGATATTTTTGCTCCGTGTATCGATAGGTCGGCAGGTAAAGTTGTCAGCTTCGTACGAGAATCGAAGACCTGGACACAATTGCATCGTTTTACAGGACATCGTTTTGTAACCGAAATCGTGAACCTTTACGTAACTATATGGCAGTATGTTTGAAATGACTTGAGATCCAACCTTGTTAAAAAAAATATAGTTTAAAAAACTAAAAAATAAGCTTTTATTTTAAAATGAACTAAAAAGTAAAAAATAATTTTGAATGTAAAGTTTTTATTGCTCCAGCCAGAATATAGAAACAGTCTACCTTTCGAAATGTAAACAAGCGTGCGACTCTTTACCTATATTCTTATTTTATTAACACCGGAACTTTTCGCTAGCGCCACACGCTTTTTTACATTTCGAAAGATAGGCTGTTTCTATATTCTGGCGGGAGCCATAAAAAATTTACATTCAAAATTATTTTTTACTTTTTAATCATTAATATGAAATGGAGTCATAGAAATCCGTTTTTTCTTTTTTTTAATTATGTTTTATTCTATGACTAGCATAAAACCCGCGTGCCTTGCAACGCCTTTAAATAAAAAAAGTTTATGTGTGCACTGTCCACGGTAGGACAAAAGTATAATGAAAACTAAAAAAATTCTGGAAAATGATTTTGGATACCATATAAAAATTTAGAGTATACCTATACCGAGCGTTCTCAATTTATTTCTTTTAAACAACTTTAATTTCAAAACAAAACCTCTTGCACACACATGTGCTCCTCCTTCCTCTTCTTGGCGGTTCAGTTAGAACAACCGTACTAAATTGAGATGTGACACTGCATTATGTATGTATTCAAGTAGGTGCCTATGAACATGAAACTTCTCGGTGAATTGGAATTTTAACTTTATCTTTTCGGTTAGCCGTTACACTGCCCCCTTCTTACTTAGTGTTCGGAGCTGGGATGTGAAGATTTTTCGATTTCCCAACTCTTGAACAACCTACATACAACTGACGTGGAAAGGCTTATTTGGCAAAATTCGTCCCCCATATTGGCCCCGAAATTTAAAATTTATAAGTTTTGATCATAAATTCTTTATTTGTTAGCTTAAAAACCCCCAGATACCGATTTTCATTGGAATCGGAATACAATTGGCAAACTCATCGGCCATATTGGTGCGGCCATTTTGAATTTAAGTTTTGATCATAAATTCGTTATTTGCAACCTTAAAAACCCCTTGATATTCACTTTCATTGGAATCGGAATAGAATTGAAAAAATTCGTCCGCCTTATTGGGGCGGCCATTTTGAATTTATAGGTCTGATCATAAATTATTTATTTGCTATCTTAAAAAACCCCAGATACCGATTTTCATTGGAATCGGAAGACAATTGGCAAATTTGTCGGCCATATTGGCGCGGCCATTTTGAATTTATAAGTTCTGATCATAAATTCGTTATTTTCTACCTTAAAAACCCCCAGATACCGATTTTCATGGAAATCGGAACACAATTGGCAAATTTGGGTGGCCATTTTGAATTGCGGTCATATTTCGGCGGCCATTTTGAATTTCAAAAATCGGGCTTCGAGGTGCATCATGGGAGACCCCCACGGACCTTCGTGCAAAATTTCGAAGCTCTGCGATGACTGGTGCGCCCGCTATAGCGCACACATCGCACATACACGCATCCATACACGCATACAGAAACTTTCTTTTATTAATTAGATAAACATTATTAATTGATACAATATTGACGTTTCGACATTATGACATTTTACTTTTTAGTTCATTTTGAAATAAAAGCGTATTTTTTAGTTTTTTTAAACTATATTTTTTATTTTCCACTTTTTAGTCAGTCTATTTCATGTATTATAATTAAAATGACGTCACACAGATTACTGTACTATACTGTACGAAAAACATACCGAGGGCATTGTAAATAAAAAAATAAACCGCCATTTTAAATTTGGAATCACGCCACATACTTAATAGTATTCTAATTGTCACACCGTTTCATTTGATACCCATACCGAGCGGGTTATAAAGAAAAAGACAATCCGCCAATTTGTTTTGACCGTCATTTTTTATTTGAAATGACGCCACACAGCTAATAGTATTCTACTTGTTATATCCTTTCATTTGGTACCCATAACGAGTAGGTTGAAAAGAAAAAGGTAGTGCGCCATTTTGTGTTGGCCGCCATTTTGAATTTTAAATTACGCCACATAGCTTATTGCATTGTACTTGTCATACCCTTTCATTTGATACCCATGTCGGCGGTCGGGGAGCTTAATTGATTTTTTTACAAAATGGTCAGATTGCATTGTCACGCGAACTATACATATGTACAAAATTTGAAGTTGATCGGTTATGTGGAAGTGGGTCAAAATCAAGTTGCAAGATTTGTTTACATACTACATACAACATACACGTGAAGCTAATATAAAGGGTATAAAAAGATTTCAAAATGCACGATGTTTGATCCTTGCAAGAGCCAGACTGAAAAAAACTATCGGTGGCCTCTTTGGTTTGCCCCTCCTCACATCTACGACAATGGCTGTCGTATGGATTTGTCTAATGTGGTCGCATGTTCCCCAATTGGCCAGGGCAGAATTACCTGACAGACAACAAAAGTCATCGCTATTTAAGCTTCGCCAGCGTCACAGACTTTATTGGTCGGTTGATGGCATTCACCTCGTTTAGGAGGCCATACTATTTCTGCGAGGCACTTTCCGTTAACCCCGATGGTTATGACACTGGCACTGCTGGCTGCAACTGAGTTTTACAAATTTTAGCTAATGGCGACTTAGATTGATATCAGGTTTCTGGGTGCACTTTAGTGCACATCTTCTCGACTCATATGAGGATTGCCATGTATATAAGGAAAGAAGCCTTCCATAAGATGTACAATAGTACCACACCAAAGGTCCAAACTCCTAGATCTCTTCCTCAGCTCTCACCTAATGCTGTACTCCATCGAAGTTGATTTACTCCTTGGGAACTCGGACCACTAATTTTCTAAACCTAACTTTCTACTCGAATCAACAGAGCTCATAAGAGAACTGTCTGGCATTTTGGGTAAGCCGACTAGGGCCGCCTTATTCGTTTGAAACCTGTCTTTCCGGAATAGTAATGTCAACTTTTCCACTCCATGGACAGCCTAAATAATACTGGCAAAAATGGGATTGTTCATTCCTCATTCTTTCAAATCTATAGAGTCAAGCCCGAATGGATGGTTTAATCGGGAGTTTATGAACTCTCAATTCTATCACCCGTTCTATTCCTAGTTTTTATAATTTGCACAAGTGGGATTGGGATTATTGGGAAGAGTAAGAGGGAAGACCGAGAACGATGGAAGAAGATTTTTGAAGAGACCAAAGCTCACAGAGGGCTGTAGCGCCATTGGTGATGATGATGATCATTTGCTCTTCAGTTCAGGGTAACCCTTCCACCGAAATAAAACTACCTTCTACCTCTACGACTATGTTTTTCCGCTACAGAAGAAAACCCCGCTAAGTTCACTACTCTGGATACAGAGACATGCGTGCGTGCGTTGCGTGCGGTGACACATATTTTAGAAATGTGTGCATTCAAATGCGACCTGACATATACATCCCTGAACGGAACCCACGCAATGCAAATGTTGGTCTACTTTAAACTTTTTCCACATTGTCGCATTCGACATAACCTCAAACGCCAAAACAAAAGCATATACAACAAACACATGCACTTATCACTTTGAATTTTTGGTTATGTAAGAAAGGCCAAATGGAAGTCAATTATCATCTGTCGGTAATAACTCGTCGCATACTGCTAAACCGCTGCACGCACCGCACGCACGCACGCATGTATCTGTCTACAACTCTACAATCTACAGGCATTATTTTCGCAAAAGCTACAGTCAAGGAAATTCCCCCACAAATGATCTATGACATTTAAGTCCGTTGTCTGGGGAGGGATTTGCAATGATTTGGGACAATTGTGTATAAGCCATAGCATGGCAACTTCCGATTTATGTTTAGGGTCATTATCTTGATAGTACGCAAAGTCGTTCAGAATCCCTAAATTCTCAACCCTTTGCTTTACATTTTCTTTGAGAATGTTTAAGTAGACCAATCTATCCACTTTACCTTCAATAAGATGCAGATTGCCCACTCCAGCACTGGACATGCAGCCCCTAACCATTATAGACTGACTGTATGTTTACAGCTGCTACGCCGCGCCTAGTCTCACGATGGAGGAATACGTGACATTGGTGGTTGACTGCAGACGTGAGTCGCCATAACCCCAAAATAATAGCGGGAGATTTCAATTCAATGCATGGGCTGTGGACTGGGGCAGCCGGCATTCTAGTGGAAGCGTTTTCACGCGTCAATGTATGGCAAACACCGGCGCACAGTGGTTCCAAATGCCGAAAAGGTGGCCAAAATATGAAGACGCTATTCAAATTGTATGAAATTACGTACTAATAGTGTTTTGAGGTCGCTGATTACGAATCTTCACTCAAAATAAAAAAAAACAAAATGGCGGATCCAATATGGCGGATAAAATTTTTATAAAGTGGTCAGATTTTTATGAAATTTAGTATGAAGAGTATTTCCACGCTGATTACGAATTGCTTTTCAAAATTTAAAAAAACAAAATGGCGGATCCAATATGGCGGATAAAATTTTTATAAAGTGGTCAGATTTTTATGAAATTTAGTATGAAGATTATTTCGAGGCTGCTGATTACGAAAATTGAAAATAACAAAACGGCGGATCCAATATGGCGGCCAAATTTTTTATAAAGTGGTCAGAATTTTATGAAATTTTTTTTAAAGGACCCCATTCTGGGGGTCTCAAAATAAGAATAAAGTGTTTTGTCAAAATGATCGTCTAATCATAAATTAATCTTAAAAACTCATAATAATAATAATATAATAATAAAAATAACACTTTTGTCCTCTTCTATTCATAAAAACGCAGATTGTTTTGGATTATACGTTTGTAAAAACCCATCGCTTTCCTCGAGATTCTGATAACGCATAACTATACTGGCGTTTGTGAGTCGGAAAAAACCGCGAAAATGGTAAATATTTGGAGGGGTTTAAAAAAATGTATCCACCACCACCCATACAAGTTTGACCGTTATAAAACGCTGTTTCTAAATCTTTAGGTACCAACCTACATAACTAGACCTAAAAAAGTCTGCAAATCAAAGATCGATTTTAGGGAGTTTTGCCCACCTTTTCTGGATTTGGAACCACTGTGCGGCGGTCAACACACCTTCCGAAAAGGTGAAACAGGGTCTATAGTAGACATCAGTAAACTCAATGGCCAGAGACCTTCAATGGCGGGTGAGCGAGGTGTACCTATACGCACAGCGACCATCACGCCAAACTTTCCGCATGGGATGACGAACAGAAAGGGTGCTGCAAAACCAATCCATAAGCACCGGATGGGCCCAAACCAAGCTCGATGAAGAACTGTTCAAAGAGATAATCCTGCAGGAGAATATTGCGCAGATAGGATGCGCAAATTAAAGGGTCGCAAGGATTACCGCAACGATGAAACGGGCATGTCACGCCTCCATGCCACAACGCTTAAAACCCCGAAGACGTCCTCCGAACTTCTGGTGGAACGATGAAATCGAGGGGTTTCGAAGGGTTTGCCTAAAGGCAAAAAGGTGCTGTCATCGAAGGCGGTAATGGCTAGAACTTGAGGAACTCCTTATGGAACACAAAGAGGCGAGGAGAGGGCTTAAAAATGCCATCCGAAAGAGTAAAACGGAACACTTTAAGAGTCTGTGGAAGGAAGCGGATAGAAACTTGCTTGCAGGGTAGTGATGTCGACGGCTAAGGGCAAGCGTTCCCCAACGATTACCTGCCCTGAAATGCTGCAAGACATAGAATGGATCCGATAACAGGATGAACTATCTTGCCAGACTTTGAAAATTGCCAGCAAATTGCCACCTGGAAGACTCTGGCAAAATTAGGCAGTCGGAAGTATTTTTGGAGGTTTAGCGATATAAAGAAAACTCCAGCGCCTCATGTATGGATAATATAACTCTGTTTTTTTTTTTTTTTTTTTTTTTTATGTGGAAGAATATAGCTCAGGGAAAGCCCTTTGTACTGTTGACAATTTAAAGCCAATATCAAACCAATTCATTATAATTAAGCTAAATGTGATAATTCATTATATGCAACTGTCAAATAATAGGGAACTTATTAACATTGTAATAAACCATGAACCGAAATATGCAATCTTCGTGTCCTCCAGCTCCATTCGCCAATTCTATCTAGATACAACGGGATGTGGGGTAACAGGGAATGGGAAACCATTTATATGAAAATTATGGCGCCTGCCATCCAAAAATTTACATTCAACATCGCCCCATGAGACTTTTAGGGCTTGAATGCATGCCAATTTCTTGATTGTCTCAACTTGGCAAAAGATTTCGAATGAATTTTCAAGTTTTGTGGAAAATTTCATGATTTGTTGAGTTTTTGCTCATCCCTGGTCAAAATGGCGCCAGCATTCTTATATCCCAATTCGATTTTTCTTTACAAAAGTCTCTCCGCACGACGACGACGACGAAAAAAACAAATGTCGTCCTTTTTTCCCCAATTCAAATTATTTGGCAAAAACACAATGAAATTTCTCGAATGTATTTTTTTTTATTTTATTTTACTGCATTTGGAAAGATTTTTTGATACAATACGAATTTTTTTTCATGAATATTTTGCGGCCGCCCTTAAATTATGGATAATCACATTTTTGTAGAGAGATGTTGACAGAACCTTTCACTGCAATTTAAATCGCACGACCGGAATCTGTTAACTCAATTTCAAAATTAATTTGTGTATCGAAATTTAAGAGGATTAAAAAGGGCTGAAAACAATTTCATTTTGGTTCATCGCCAGTCCCGGGCATGGGTGGAGAAAAAATGCTGTTTTCTCATATAGGCACAGGACTTGGATGTATTCTGGTGCAGCCTTAATAGCTTTAATGTGCTTATGACGTGGAATCATCCAAAATGAATGATCTCGTCCAATAGTGGTTATTTTATAATAATTTTGATATTTTCCATGTAGTATTTTGTATAACCTTAACCCTTGAGTGTGTATGTGTGTGTGTTAGGAAGGTTTAACTAAACTAAACTTCTATTGCTAAAACTAACTAAAAAAAACGCGTGGAACGTACGAGAGTATCTGGGAAGAACCATTTTAATTATTCAACATATTTTACTGATAGTATAAGAGAATTTTTATAAATATGTAAATATTACTGGTATAGTGTATGGCCGAAGCAATTTTCATTGTTCTGAGTGAATTAAAGCCACATCCTGTCCAAACAACCCTCATTCAAAATAGGTAGAAAAAAAAAGCACCAGGGCCGACCCTCTATTGAAATTTTGATGCCCTTAGCCCCATTTCAGGAAGTAAAACTTTAAAGCCTAATATAATATGCTCACTGGGAAATCAAATCTCCACCCTCGCATGAACGGGGCCCTGAGCACGAAAAGATATCCATCAACCGAAATGGTTGCTCAATTTTCGGTCCTGATTTTATATTACCGCCATTAGACCCGAAAAAAACTTGTAACAGATTTTCATCAAATGGTCACACAGTAAAGGTGACAAATCATGGGTTTTAGACTGAAAACCGTAAATCGATTCGGCATTTTCTTGAATAATTGATGGCATCAACATTTCCATTTCGTATGGAGCACAAAAACGTTCGTTACCAACAACAAATCTTTAAATGGCACACATCACATATATACGAGACTAGATTCGGGATGGTTGGATAAACAAGAGGACACACTATGGCAGGAATATATAGACGGGAAAAAAACCACCTCATTGTTGCCCGAATTCCATTATTAGGGGAAATCAATGTAAACAGAACTGCTCCAGAACGCCCAGTTGTTGGGGGGCTATCCAAATGGGGCCAATTTCACGTTCAACAAAAGCCGCCAGCATGCAAAATGGTCAGAGAATTTGCTTTTCCTAACTATCAAATGGGCAATTGAGGTAGAGTGTGTGCACACCTGGGTCGACAACATTGCTTTGATGGGGATTTAGAATCGTTTTTCGAGGACTTTCGGGCCGATAAAGGAACCACAAATATTTAATCCCTTTTAAGAGCTATACAACATCGATTTTTGGTCATTTTTGAACGGGAAGATTTGTCATAGATTGCTGCAATGGGAATATTTACTTAGTTTATCACGAATTTCTGTCGAATTTACCTAACTAACGGTTTATATGCATATCGACAATTGGTATAACCAGTATGACTAAATCCACTGCAACCAGGCCCGCCCCGATAGCGTAGGGGTTAAGGCACTCGACTACCATCCCAGAGGTCCGTGATTCGATTCCACTCCTCTGATCTTCCTGCCCCGCCCCCACGCGGTGTTACACCCACTAAATGAACGACTGAACAATGTACGACTCGCAATGTGGCACTCGACTGCCATCCCAGAGGTCCGTGGTTCGATTCCACTCCTCTAATCTTCCTGCCCCGCCCCCACGCGGTGTTACACCCACTAAATGAACGACTGAACAATGTACGACTCGCAATGTGGCGCTCGACTACCATCCCACAGGTCCGAGGTTCGATTCCACTCCGGCCTTTTCATTTTCCGGCCTAGACAGATTTTGTTCTTTCTTGTCTTCCCTCTTTACAGAAAAAAATTCCGACCCTGTTTTCTGGCAATCGTCTCATATTAAGCGAGAAAGCTAACTCCTGTCCGATTCCCGAAGTCAGCGTTCTGGCACGATAGATTTGGATGGGGGAGCTGGTGGAATTAAACCGTTGCCAGTTCTTTCAATCTTCGCTCTACTATCTTTCCCAATAGAGTTTGCTGTCCGCCATTGCACTAAAAAATAGAACCGTCAACAGTACAAAGAGTCATTACACCTGAGCACTATTCTTCCTAATAGAAAAAAAACATACTTTATCTACAAGGGCGAGGTTATAACAGAAAGAAAATTCAAAGTCGACTTACTAGCATCTCTGTTCTATTTCTTCCTGCAACCCCCCCCCCCACGCGGTGTTACACACACTCAATGAACAGCACCTTCTGTACGACTCGCAAAACATACATATAAGTACCTCAAACTCTACGGAAATTTTTTCCTCTATCATATTTCTCCGTGGTTTAAAACATGGGTCCGGGTAGAGTCATGGTACGCCGGAGTAAAAATTCTACTTTTCCAAATGCAGCCCGATACAGTCATGTATCAATAAAAGACGCAGCAAATAGTTCAAACGAAGCATGGTATGCTCACCACTTTTTTAGACTAAAGGGAGCAAAATTGAAGCGAAAGGGAGCAAAATCTTGAGGCCATTAACATACTCACTAGACCGGTTCTCGTTCAATTGCGAAGGTCAAGCAGCATTGAACGTGGGTAATACTTAGTTGGGGGACCGCTTGGTAAAACGGCCGTCGCGTTTGGAATGGATTATGCCTATGCGTTTGGAATGTCTATGATTGCCCCCTTAATCGATCCTTAACTTCTTCTTGTTGTTGAGGGGCGCCTTGGCGGGCACTGCGACCTATTTTATTTGGTCTATTGTGCCATCCCCGTCTCATCTAGGTTAAGGCTTTTAATGTAGCCTAAAACTGATTTAGGGTTCATGTCCCAAATCTCCCTGGGAGAAGGGAAGTGGCGATGGAGGAGGCTCAATTTCTTCCTCGCTGTAGCCTCACAGTCGCACAGCAGTGCTCCACAGTTTCGGGAGCTGCCCCGCAGAACCGACAGCTACAATCGGCTGCCAGTCCTATTTTTTTTAGATGGTAGTTAAGCGAACAGTGGCCCGTCATGAGCTCTGTTATTATTTTTAGCTCCCACCTCCTGAGATTTAAAAGTTTGCCCGCTTTAGAGCTTTGTCGATTGCGATGAATCTTTTAGCTTGACGAGCACCCTGGGTCCTTGTCCAACTATGAAGAAACAGCTGGTCGACCCAATTTTTGATGGCCGTTCTTACGTGGCAGCTTTCTAAGCTTCAGAAAGGTTCGGGGCTGATAGGAGATGAGTTTGCCCCAACTCTACCCAGGCTGTCGGCAATTTCATTACCAATGTGACCTTCGTGGCCCGGAATCCACATCAGCGTGACACTGTTGTTCCTGCTGAGGGATTTCAGAGATAGGAGACAATCCAGGACAGTCTTTGATGACACCCTGTGAGATCTAATGGCCAACAGGGCAGCTTGACTGTCCGAGAAAATAACAATGTTAGAGCTATTTGGAGCTCTATTAATACAGGTCTGAGCACACATCTGGATGGCGAGTACCTCAGCCTGAAAAACAGTGGGGGTAGTGCCCAGAACCATGGATATTTTGCTCCTTGGGCCATATACGCCCAGCCCTACCCCTTTATCGGGGTTGGAACCGTCCGTATACCAAAAAGCCGTCCTCATATAAATCTGAAAACCTTTTTCTATCGTTTCTACTGTTTAGGGGTCTTTTAAGAAATTTTCCACTTTTCAGAATGTGGCAAACTTCACGGAAATAGGAAGAATGACGCTTATTTGTTTTTATAAAATATTTCCTGATGTGGAGAATTGGTGCTGCCATTTTCATCATAATAAGTTTGATAAGTTTTGATCATAAATTCGTTATTTGAATCTTTAAGAACCCCTAGATATTCACTTTCATTGGAATCGGAATAGAATTAAAAAAATTCGTCCGCCATATTGGCGCGGTCATTTTGAATTTATAAGTTCTGATCATAAATTAATTATTTGCTATTTTAAAAAATCCCAGGTACCGATTTTCATTGGAATCGAAACACAATCTTAAAAACCTCTAGATAAACACTTTCATTGTAATCGGAACACAATTGGCAAATTCGCCGGCCATATTGTCGCGGCCATTTTGAATTTATAAGTTCTTATCATAAATTCGTTATTTTCTACCTTAAAAACCCCAGATAACGATTTTCATTAGAATCGAAAGACAATTGGCAAATTCGTCGGCCATATTGGCGCGGCCATTTTGAATTTATAAGTTCTGATCATAAATTCGTTATTTTCTACCTTAAAAACCCCCAGATACCGATTTTCATGGAAATCGGAACACATTTGGCAAATTTTGGTGGCCATTTTGAATTTCGGTCATATTTCGGCGGCCATTTTGAATTTAAAAAATCGGGCTTCGAGGTGCATCATGGGAGGCCCCCGCGGACCTTCGTGCAAAATTTCGAAGCTCTACGATCACTGGAGGAGAGGAGAGAGAGGGCTGGAGGGAACACGTGTTCCCTCAAACCCTCTCTCTCCTCTCCCTATCAAACCAAGCAAAATTGCATAAAACTTTTTGTTTCGTGTTTCATCGTGTAAAATGACCCATACAGAAACTTTCTTTTATTAATATAGACTTAAAGATGGAGCTTCAAATTGAGTAGAGTCTCCAGCGCTGTGGTCGGTCATTCTTTGAATCTTGCATATTTCTACAGCAAAGCTATTCAGCTTGGTTCTATGCTACCATACAATAATACTCTCTACATCTTGTCAGCCATATACAAACGTAAATGGTGTCCTTTCTGCACCAATTGACTGTTTGTTCCCATCGTCGCACAGTGGGGCCAAATCCAAAAAAGCTGGCCAAAAGTCGAAAAAAAAATGTTTTCGCTGGGCTTTTTTCTACATTTGTTTGGCAGCACTAATACCCTAAGTGTCAGAAAATACCTACAGAAGAAACGTTAACCTATTTTCTGGTCCGAAATTTCAGTTGCAATATACCGCTACCTTGTGGATTCGTTTGTTCGGTTAATTGAAAAAAAAAGTGTAGTGCAAAAAAACGACGTGGAAGTCTGAAAACATACCCGATTTAGATCAGACAAAATGGAATCAATTCCTGGAGGTGAGTGTAATACAGTCATGATTATTAAAGATAATTTTCTTGAATGGATTATCGTTAAAAAATCAGGGAATGTTCCCGATTTTTAAAAATTAAATAACAAAAAAAAGATGGTTTGTAATAAAAAAGTTATGGTGTTCTGTCGTGTTCGATGATTTAACGCATATCAGGTGTTAGATAAACATATAAGCTGTAAAATAAAAAAAAAACAGCTGCCCATAGCTGCCCTTAGCCTTTTCGTACTAATTGTTTTAAGTAAAATTGTTTTGAGCCATATAAGAGACGAGAACAATGAAATAAAAACAAACTATTTCGTCAACT
The DNA here is from genome assembly GCA_963855945.1 of Thereva nobilitata. NCBI lineage: Eukaryota > Metazoa > Arthropoda > Insecta > Diptera > Therevidae > Thereva > Thereva nobilitata. Next base: position 97,130,685 of record OY979698.1, read on the forward strand.
TTTTTGCTTATATTGAACTGTGTAGGCACGTATACTTTAGCTAGCTCTATGTACGCATACATTTAAGATCAATTTATTTATGTATATGTGTGTGTACTAACATTTTTTATATTGAAAAAAATTATATTTTTTTAGGTTCCAGTTAATCCGATTCCAGAAAATCTAATCCTAATGGCTTATTAAGAAGAGAGATTTATGAAATTGTGAAACCAAATTTAAATCAAGACATATCCGAGGTTTTTGTAAAAATTGAAAAAGTTATGGTTGATAAGTTACAGTCAACATATACCATATCAGATTTAATCAAGGCCAGTATAAGAAAATGTATGTTTGACTTAAAAGCGAGATGGCAAAAAAGCAAAAGGACGGAAGTTAGATTTTTCGAAAGTAATAAAGATTGGTTGGATGAATTTCTGATTTTAAAAAAAGAAGAGAAAGATAGTACTGGTAGCAAAACAGGTAGGCCTTCCTTGGACTTTAGCTCATCCACCGACAGAAGCAAACGTCGAAAAACAGCAGAACTGCGCACACAAGCAACTGCAGAAGAATTGGCATATGCGGCGCAAATAAAATTAAGAGGAGAAGGGAAAGTTGACGCTGCAAATGTTGTAAAGCAAGTCACAGAAGGCACTCCCACTACAGTGAAAAAATATCGCATATCTTTGCAGAGCAATTGTGAACAGGAGATCTTCACGCCTGATGAAGCTCTTTCTTTATTTATTGAACTACAATTCTCTAAAAACAAATACCAAATGTTACGCAATGCTACGTTAAGAAAGAAATCGCAGCTATTTCCATCTTACAAATTAATTGCAAAAGCCAAACAAAAGTGTTATCCACCGACTACCATTGCAGTAAGCGAATGTACCGCAGAAATACAATTACAAGCATTACTTGACCACACGATTGGTCGCATTGTAGACAGTCAGTTAGACGTTATTCAGAGCTTGAGAGTTGAACAATAAAGGAATTTAGTGTTGATTGTAAAGTGGGGTTGTGATGGCAGTTCTGGACAAAGTGTTTATAAACAAAAATTTGGTGATCCAGATGAAACAGATGAGAGTATTTTTTTCACTTCTCTAGTACCACTTCAACTAGTAGAGAATTCGGCGATCACCTCGGCGATCATCTCCAAGATTTTGTAGACCAATTAAAATACAGTTTTTACGTGAAACAACAGAAGTGATAGTTTCAGAAACTACAAATATTCAGAAACAAATTGAACGATTGATCCCTTTTGAAACAAGGGTAAATGGAAAACCAATTGTTGTTAACTATCAGTTAGCCCTAAGTATGATTGATGGGAAAGTTTGCAATGCAATCACGAGCACTTCCTCCTCACAGCATTGTTACTTATGTAAAGCAACATCAAAAAATTTCAACAATATTGATGATATGGCACAGAGGGAAATTGACGTAAATAATTTAGAATTTGGTTTATCGTCGTTACATGCATGGATAAGATTTTTTGAATGTTGCTTACACTTGTCTTATAAATTAGAAATCTTAAAGTGGCGAGTTCGCAGTGATGAAGATAAGGAATCAGTACAAAGGAGAGAAACCAATTTACAGGAAAGTTTTAAGACAGAGTTAGGGCTAATTGTTGACAAACCAAAACCTGGGTATGGAAGTAGTAATGATGGCAACACTGCTCGTCGGTTTTTCGAATGTTACGAGATTTCTGCACGGATAATTGGTATTGATAAAGACATCATTTATCGATTCTACATGTTACTGCAGGCTCTATCGTCAGGGCACAAAATCAATGTTCAAAAATTTAATGAATATGCTCTAGAAACCGCCAAAAAATTTGTAAAAATGTACCCATGGTATTGTATGCCTACAACAGTCCATAAAATTTTAATTCATGGTTCTGTCATAATATCTCACGCCCTTTTACCAATTGGGGAAATGTCAGAGGACGCTCAAGAGTCGTGCAATAAATTTTTCAAAAGGTTTCGTGAAAATTTTACACGCAAATACTCGAGAGAGAAAACTATGGAAGATATTTTTAATAGGTTTCTACTTTCATCAGATCCATACATTTCAAGTTGCAGAAAATTACCTAGCAAACCATTGAAATCTTTATCAGTAGACGCAGTTGATCTTTTGTTGCCCCCATCTGTAACTATCGATGATGATTGTACTTTCGAAGATAATACATCATCTGCTTCGGAATACTCTACCACAGACTACAGCAATTTAAATGAAAATTCATCTGATGATGACTCAAACTTTTTTTTGTGAAAATTTAATTTGTACGAACACCCCCGATTAATAGGTTTCATTTCATTTACTACAGTTTTTGACTTCTTGGGGAGGTTATGTCCACCATAATGAGTCCGCCATTTTGAATATCTCAATTCTGATAACGGATTTGTGATCAGCGACCCCAAAAACCCCCGATTAATAGGTTTGGGTATTGTTTACTACAGTTTTTGACTTCTTGGTGAGGTTATGTCCACCATATTGTGTCCGCCATTTTGAAAATCTCAATTCTGATAACGGATTTGTGATCAGCGACCCCGAAAACCCCCGATTAATAGGTTTGGGTATTATTTATTACAGTTTTTGACTTTTTGGGGAGGTTATGTCCACCATATTGAGTCCGCCTTTTTGAAAATCTCAATTCTGATAACGGATTTGTAATCAGCGACCCCAAAAACCCCCGAGTAAACAATTTGAGATCATTTGGAACACTTTTCGACTTTTGGCCAGCTTTTTTGGATTTGGCCCCACTGTGCGTCGGTCTTTACACAGGACTTCCGCCTTTATAATAATTTCATACCCTACAAATCACTCCTTCTCCCAGCGCCGACGACGGGGTTTTGAAATTAAATATAGATTTTAATGAGCCGTTAACCCTTTGAAATCATTTAATCCAAACTTGAACTAAAAACTTCCTCGACTCGTGATACTTAAAATTGGTTATAATTATTGGTACGACATATTATCGATAGTTGCCACTTTGCCTTTAGTGTAATTACGTTTCGAAAAATCATGCCGGCCACCAGCATGCTATGCACGTTCACTAACCTTCGTAAAATTAAACTTAATTACCACTTTTATTACCTGGTATTCAAAAGATTTTTAAGGTAGTTTCGAGGTAAATGGGTTACAAAGTCACTCCTTCTGAAGAAGTCCCCTTGGCCCCAGTATCTCTGGTTGATGTTTTCGTGTGCTCCTCATTAAATACGGCATTACTGAATCGATACGGTGTGCCCGGTTCTTATAGAAGTTATATATCAGTAATTTAATTTTATCACTTACTCACTTACGAGTACAAAAGTCCGGACAGAGCCGGAGAACTCCTTATGGCTCAATGTCTTCTTCGTTGGTTGGGCTCCTCTTGTGAATGGTGAGGCTCTCGAGATATTTTTGGTCTTCTTTTATCTGGTCACTTTGCTTGTGGAGTCGAGGAAGAAGGTCAAGGCTTCCTTTAATTAAGTAGGCGCCATCGGAAATAATGGTGCAATAAATTCATTGGATTTTATTGGTATAAAACGGCTTTCGTAGGAGATTTTTATTACTTTTCTGTAGTCATGTATTGCTTTATTGGGCCTTGAAAGTGTTGCCGAGTTTAAATGGGATGAAAATTGCAATTTTTCGGAGGATAATTCTTGAACTAAATAAAAAAGACATGTGCGAGTAGAGTTTAGGGACTGAACTGAACATTGTTGTGTTTCGGTACAAGAGTTATTATGGTTAGTATAAAGTAACAGGGAACAGAATTGGTATGTTTTAATTTAATTAACCTGAAAACTTAAACTTGTATTACTAAAATAATGGAGACAATATACAGTATCTGTTGACAGGGTCTTTCCTTGCTTACTCAGTGTGCTCAGTGCCGGCGGATCGTTTTGGGCCCGGGTGGGTAGTCAGAAAACATCTTGAGGTGTTTTAAATCGTTGATTTTCGCTCTTACCTTCGTCCAGACGCTTTGGATTTTTCGCTGACATGGGATTTGTGGTTCATTAATTTCAAAGTTGCTACTTGATTGGAAATTTCTTCGAATTTTGAATCTCCAGAACAGTAAGGCTGCCAACCGTCCCGCATTAGGGGGGACAGTCCCGCATTTGCTTGTATTGTTCCCCCTTATTAAAAGCGTCCCACATTGTCCCCCAAACGTCAAATTCGTCCCACAAGTCCCGCATTTAGTTTTTGTGCAAATAGTCAGCTTTTTTATGGTTGTCACTTTCGGTGACAAATGGCGAAGTGAGACAAAAATGCTCTTCAGCCTTATTGTGGTTGTCACCTCACCATAGTGAGAAATGTTACTGTCACTGTCACTTTCCATATTATGGACAGTAAATTCAACGAGGTCAGATATTTCAGTTAGCATTTTTGTCTCACTTAGCCATTTGTCACCGAAAGTGACAACCATAATAAGGCTGAGTATATGGTGCATCAGGTGGAAATGACTAAGGAGACGGACGTTAGCCCTTAAAGAGAGAAATTAGACTGTAATTCGGGGGTGCGCAACTAAAGCTCCATGAGTGAATGTAGAAAAGTAAAAATGTCATGTTCCGTAGCGTATGGCTCTTATCAGAGCCAATCGTGTATCAATAGTATGTCCGAGGATACAACCGTTGAATATAAGTTCAACGATGATAACGCCGATCACATTTCATTATTTTCTTCTGAGTTGATTGTAGATGAAGATGATAATATGAAAGAAGTGGAAATAGAAGAGATAGAGAGAAAATCAACAGAATTTTATCATAACTGTAACCCAACGATTAGGCCTACGGGGGACACCATGTAAAAAACGCCCCTTCCGTTCTGCCGCAGAGGTGGTGCGGAAACGAAAGCAGCACGATGCCAAGATTTTCAGCCCTATAATCTCGAAAACTATTGGTTCCACATAAATTCTGTATAAGACATTTTTATGCAGATTTATCTAATAAACAAACTTTACTTAACCAAAATTTACGTAAAGCCGATAATTTACGAGATTTTTGCGAAAAACTCATTTTTGTGACCTTTGACCTCTAATACATATCTCAAGACGCGGACACGATATTATATGAGACTTTTGACGCATCATTTTGAATGCCAAAACAAAGGTTCATACAAATTATCAGCTTATTACCCCTCATTCTGACGTAAAACCCTAATTTGACTGGACTATTAGTTCGGGGAAATTAGCATTTTAAGGAGACAAAATTCTAAAATGGTTAAAAATTGGTCCACAGCTTCCTTGGGACAATTTTAGAAAACAATTTCGGAATCACAAAAAAAAACATGGCCGCCGGAGATATCACTTTTTGGCAAAAAAAATCACTCCAAAACTGGTTTTTTCGAAACAAATTTTTGATCAGTCAATACGAAACGTTGTTGCCTACAAAAAAGCCCTGTTGTCATTTTTTCGAAAGCCTAACCGTTTCGAAGTTATTCCAGGTCAAAGTTTCCAAAAATCACTTTTCGGTCAAAAAATATCTTGAATAATTCGGAAAGGCCAAGGTTTTCGAAAAAATTACAAGAGGGGTATTTTGTGGGCAGTAACGTTTTGTATTGTCAGATAAAAAAAAAATTCGAGAAAACCAATTTTTGAGTGATTTTTTGGCCAAAAAGTGATATCTCCGGCGGCCATATTTTTTTGTGATTCCAAAATTATTTTCTTAAAAAGTCTCAAGGAAGCTTTGGACCAATTTTCAGCCATTTTGGAATTTTGTCTCTTTCCGTGCGTTTTTTTTTTGCTAATCTAATCTCCCGGACTATATAGGCTTATTTTATTTTTCATGATCGCATAGAAAAACTCGCTCCGTCCCCCATTTCGATTTAGGAAAGTTGGCAGCCTTACAGAACAGCCCAAATCATCGATTACTACTTTTAACTTCTCATACGATTCAATAGCGCCGCGTAGATTACATTTCTGTAGATCTGCATTCCAAATCAGTTTTACAAATATCCAAAGTTTAGTCTAGTGTAATATAAAAAATTCACCTGCTCTTATTTCTTCCATGATTTTCGACAATACTATAGTAGCCATAAAATCTAGAATTTTATTCTGACAGTCTTCATGGAGCCATTTGTGATCATCTCTTTGCAGCCATGATGCCAGTTCAGTCACATCTTCAGCTCGAGCCTTTGAAAATGCCATGAAATTTGAATTTTCATAGTTGTTGGCTCCTCTCAGGGAAACACCTTGTCTGACCCCCACTGACCTTATCAACATTTTTTACGCTTCAAGGCAGTCTATATGAAGAGAACTAGTGGCATGAAACTCTAACCCGCCATGTCCATGATTCCAGTTGTAGAATCCCTTATCAACCCTACTTGGATGCGATAGCACGCGAATCTAATTGGCTATTAACTTCATCTCACACGCTTCGGTGCATATAGTGCAAATCGCTTTGTTGTTTTAAGTTGAAGCCATGCGTAGTCTTTCGCCCATTTTTTAAAAATAACCGGCGCTGAAGACTTCTTAGTCCAGTGGTGGAAAAAAGGGCCATCTGAACATTTTCTGAAAACAGCAATTTTTTTTTTGAAATATGTAGGGGGGTTGGTTGGGAGTATAAAACCGAGTTTTCGGGATCCGGAGGGGTGACGTTCGACCGCCATCTTGTTTTGAGTGGTGAAAAATGGTTTTCCTTATTTCTCGGAAACCATGAGTCCTACAGAATTTTTGTAAAGATATTTCTTTTAGATAATCAAATTATCTACAACTTTCGTAAATAATGTTTTGCCGTAATATTAATAATAAAAAATATATGGACGAAAAATGACAAAAATTTTGGGGGTGAGGAGTTTTAGAGCGCTATAACTTTTTTTATTTTTGATTTTACATAAAAAAATGCCTTAGAGCTTTTTTGTAGAGAATTTTCTTGCGAATAATTTGATGTGGTCATCTATTGAATTCGGGTTGTTTTTGTAGATTTTAGAGCGAGAGATTTTAGGTATCAGTGTACGCAGAATACTCCCACCTATCTAAAATTGTAAAAGTCAAGGTTCTACCTTATCCACTTTCAGAGCAATGAGTCATCAAAGTCAAAATTTAGTTTTTTTGTTTAGTTTTTTTTTAATTTCAACTAAAACCACCTTTTTCTCCAGCTAATTGAAAATCGTCGGATATTTTTTTATTTTATTCTAATGTATTGGGATTTGCGGGAGAATGTGTAGCACGAAAAAACTTATATCCGGCTAGCATTTAAAGGGGCATGCCTCAGGCAGCGTGTAGGCCTCATGTGGCAAATGAGGGGCATGCCGAAAGATGGCTTTCCCCTTAGATTACTCATGCGTACCACAGAAAGAAAAAATCTGCGATACTGAAGTGAGGTATGCCCTATCAGTTTCACATAAGGGCCCCGTAAGGCAAACCTCATTACAAATGAAATGGGACAATCCCTTACGCCTTACGTATTCGGAAAGCTTTTTAAAAGCTTAATTTTACTCATAAAGCTTTAGTTTTTGCTGTTCATATTTCAGACAATTATGTTGATTGGATTGAAGGCTGTCTTTAGCATACTTAGACCGGTTCTTTTCGATTGCGGCGGTAAGCAGCATTTGACGTGATTCGTACTCAGATGGGCGACCGCTTGGGAAAACAACGCTCGCGCTTGAAAATAAAAATCTTTCAACACCGCCGCAAGTTTTTATTTATTAAGGCGAGTGTACATCCCAAGAATAAAGTGGAAGAACAAAGTGGCCCTGTACAAAACGCAAGCGCAAAGTTTCTCGAAAGCTCGAAACTTTTTACAACTGTCAAACGTAAAATGTTTAACACGGTCGCAGAGGAAACGATTTAATAAGCTGCAAAGCCTTCTAGATAGTTATATTAAATTAATGTGTAGTAAAAAAGACAATTTTATTAGTTTCAAACATTTTCTCACTTCGTTTTTGAGTTAAAAAAATTAACGCATTTTTCAAACTGTCGAAAACAAGGTAAATATGCAAAAACTAGGGAAAATATATAGGCATTAGAATATTATAGGCATTAGAATATTGAAATTTAACGAAATTAAAAGCTTTTTTTTTAAACGCAATAGCTTGGCATGTGTCGAAAATTTACAATCTTTGCATAAATCGTGCAATTCGTGACTGTAGCGCATTCCCCATGCATTGTCTTCATTGATTGGCTATATATCCTTCGGAGAACCTTCCTCTCAAATATATCCATCTTATCTGCGGATTTTTGGGAGATATTCCATGCTTCACACCCATACCTTAGTACTGTACATATGATGGTTTTGTAAATTCTTCCCAGCGGAAAAAATTGGGAACGTTCCTCAAGGGAGCTAATTTTGTGCACTGCCAAATATGCTCCCGAGGGAGCATTATTGGACGTTTCAGAAATTTTATAGAACGAAGAAAATGGGCGATTATCTTGTTGACCATAAAAGGTGACATTGGCATACTCAATAGACCGGTTCTCGTTCGATACGGAGGACAAGCAGCATTGGACGTGGTTAGTATACTTAGTTGGGGGACCGCTTTGGTAAAACCACACTAGCGCTTGGAAAGGAAAAGTCAATTGCAAAAGATGAACAAAAATAAAAGCTTAATTTATACACAGGCCCCCACGAATAGCTCTACTGAAGATATTAAAAAAAGCTCTCTAATGATCCTTTTTGTCTCCAACCAAATCATTGCAGGAGTGCTACTATGGGAGCTCAAAAGGAGTGCTATATTCTGTTTTGCGGCGTTTATTCTTGTATGCACGTCTATCGTCTCATCGTTGTCTTCGCTGACTATGGACTCCAGGTAGTTAACTTGGTTTACCCGTTCAAAGTTATATTCCCCCCATATGGTGTTGTGGTTTCTTCTTCTTCTTTCCACCCTCGAATGGATTACAATCTTGCTATTGTCTGCATTTTTTGCAACTCTATGTGTTTGGGTCCATCTTATAATTCCGTGAATATTTCTCTGTGGTATGCTTGTTTGAAGTCGATGAAAAGTTGATATACGTCAATGCTGTATTCCCAGCATTTTCTGACGACCTGCTTTATTGAAAACAGTTGGTCAATTGTTGACCTATTTCTTCAGAATCCAGCTTGATATTCGGTTATTGCAGCTTCTGCATAATGTTCCAGTCTGGCTTTAATTATATTTGACCTTAGTCTAAGGCCACAGTTTTCACCTACAATTGCCTTGACAATTACCCTCGCAATCTGGGATTTCCAGTAGAGCTTTTCATCCAGGATTATGCCTAGATATTTCGAGCTGTATACATCAACATAATTAATCTTCGGCGGTCGTTTTATCATAAATATCAACCTAGTTCACCCCCCGCACAAAATCCAGGATTGAGACTAATTTGATAATTTTGCACTACATTCGCCATGTGCAAAATCTCAAAATCCGAGATACTTCGAATGCGAAATCCAAGAGCTTATTTTGTTAAACTCCACATAAAAAAAAAAAAAAAACAATGCTATGGTTTAAAATGTGTGGAGAAAGCTCCGTACACGTGATTCTGAATGCTTTTAATTAGCATACAATACAAACAAACGTTTACAATTGAAGTTGGAGTGAGCTTCACACTGAGATTAAGCTTTACTTTGAAATGGAAGTAGGACCGAGTGATACATCTGCGAAAAAGTGATACCAGTAATTTTCGAAAATATAAAAAAAGAATTTCCAAACCTCCAAAAGTGTTCATGTTTTACACTGTTTTTATACGCTTTATATTAGCTTCACCTGTATGTATGTATGTATGTTTTTTTTTATGTGAAAACGTCAAGCTCAGGAATCACCCTTTGTACTACCAGCCCGTCATGTCGTTCAAGTCATGGTGCAATGTCTAGTAGTAAGCTTGATGTGAAGGATAGAGGAGGAAAGGATAGGTTAGAGGTCTGGAGGGTGCATGAGTAGATGTCGGTGGACCTTGCGTTTGAACTCTGAGGTGTTATATGAGTTCGGAAACATCGACTGCGGAAGACAGTTCCACAATCTAGTTGTTCTATTTATAAACGACCTTCTAAAACGTAATGTGCGCGAAGAGGGGGCTGAAGGGTGTGGGGGTGAGCCGAGTTGGCTAGTCTTGTGTTGCGGGAAAAAAGTTGTATGTATATATGTATGTATGTATGTAGACAAATCTTGCAACTTGATTTTCACCCATTTGCATATAACCGATCAACTTCAAATTTTGCACATGTGTATAGTTCGCGTGACAACGCAATCTGACAATTTTGTAACAAAATCAAGATGGCGGTTCCAAGATGGCGGCCGAATTTTGCTATTGTTCTCCCCGACCCCCGACATGGGTATCAAATGAAAGGGTATAACAAGTAGAATACAATTAGCTATGTGGGGTCACTCAAAATTCAAAATGGCGGCCAAAACAAAATGGCGGACTACCTTCTACTTTACAACCCACTCGATATGGGTATCAAATGAAAGGAAATGACAAGTAGAATACTTTTAGCTCTGTGGCGTCATTCCACATATGACAAGTAGAATACACTTAGCTATGTGGGGTCACTCAAAATTCAAAATGGCGGCCAACTCAAAATGGCGGACTACTTTTTTCTTAACAACACCCTCGGTATGAGTGTCAAATGAAAGGGTGTGACAATTAAAATACTATTAACTGTGTGGCGGGATTCCAAATTCAAAATAGAGGTTAACACAAAATGGCAGTTTACCGTTTTCTTTACAACGCTCTCGGTATGGGTATCAAATGAAATATATGACAAGTATAGTACAGTAAGCTGTGTGACGCCATTTTAAATCTAATATGGCGGTCACTACAAAATGGCGGAAGACATATAATAGACTAAAAAGTATAAAATAAAAAATATAGTTTAAAAAAACTAAAAAATGCGCTTTTATTTTAAAATGAACTAAAAAGTAAAAAATAATTTTGAATGTAAAGTTTTATTGCTCCAGCCAGAATATGGAAACAACTTACCTTTCGAAATGTAAAAAAGCGTGGGGCGCTAGCGAAAATTTCCGGTGTTAATAAAATAAGAATATAGGAAAAGAGTCCCACGCTGTTTTACATTTCGAAAGGTAGGTTGTTTCCATATTCTGGCTGGAGCAATAAAAATTTACATTCAAAACTATTTTTTACTTTTTAGTTCATTTTAAAATAAAAGCGTATTTTTTGTTTAAGAATTTAAAAAGTTACGGATTACGGTTAAAGGAAATATTGAAAATCTTCGTTGATGTTTACGAGCCTTAACCTTCTTGTTGAATGGAATCTCCGTGCCATCTAGGGACAGAGCTTTTAAATTTAGCTTCCTTCTATTAGTTAATAGTAGGTACCATCACAGTTTTTTGTGGGTTAATTTTTTGCTCTTTGCGTAAAATTGTTCCACAGTCGGGTTGCTCTATTTATGAACGAAATCCTTGTCTGTAGCCTCAGCGAAAAGAGGAGCTGTATACAGAGGGAATGAACTCGAACAAGCTAATCTAGTGCTTCAGGTAAATGAACTATTTAAAAACTCTGTAAACTAGAGGTAAATTTACTAAAATATTATGCTAATGTTGGTCGATAAAAGAAAAATACACTGCGGCTTGCCGCCTATTTTTAAAATGTATGCAAATTATGTTGCTCTGTTGTGGCTAGGGTTTTCGTAACCATTCCGAGGGACTTGAATTCGTTGTGGACGACAAGTCTTGTGAAATTTTGCTTACAATCATATTTTGGCCGAAAGGTCGAAGCTTAAAACAAAAAGGAGCAAAATGTCTTTGGGTATAGTATGCCCACCCAATCAGGCCCTAGAACACATCAAACATAATTACGGTAAATTCACAATTCGCGCCTCGAGGTAAATAACGTCTAGACGATAGCTCTAACGTGAAAATGTGTTTAGAGAGGTCCTTTTGCTTTATATATATTTCTTATACAACCTAAGGCTAAGCAAGCAGCATCTCTCCTCTCTCTGATGATGATGTTGTTTGGGGCCAACAGCAAAGCAAACAAACCGTCGTCGTCGTCGACGACGACGTCGAAAGAGATGCTTTCAGGGGTAATGGCGAAAGCCCTTTTTCACTTGCCTTCTTTCTGCCTAAGAAGGGACAAGGATTCTGTGGTTTATTTATGTTAACAATCGTGTAAATATTTATTGAATAATAAACGAAACCTCTTGGAGCTTGGGCGGAAACCGCCAGCCAACATTGCTATGATTTTCCCCAGATGCTTTTTATTCGATGTTCGCTCTCTAAGTTGCACGATTTTTTTTTGTCTCCCACTTTTTTCTGCTTCTTTGAATGGAGAAGGATGAAAAACAAATTCGGCCTAAGTTTAAACTGTAAACACAAGTTTCCAGATAAATATGGAAAAAAAAAGTTTTCCTTGTTTTTTTGCTCCTTTTTTTGCTGTTCCTAGGATTCGAGATCTGAAGTTAAGTATCGATTTTGTGCCCCTCTAATGGTGCGAGTCGTTTTGTTTGGCAAACGAATGAATAATCTACATGTAATTTGGTTAATTTTACAATAAAGTCAACACACGCCAAGTAAATGTGTATGTGGACAAGTTCAATCGCATTATTAGGAAGAAAGTTACTTCTACTGTGCGACTAGGTCGTTGTCGAGGGCTATCCTATCTAAGGTAAGGTAATTGATTAACACAATTTTTCTAGAGTCTATTTCACATGAAATTTTCGCCTAAGTCACCATTTCGAATCTACAGCTCCTGACCAAAAAATTAGACGTACTTGTAAAATTTTTAAAAGTCTCAAAACAACGCCCCTTTAGTTTGTTAGCAGGAGACTAGGAGACCGTCTCAAAGAGGGTCAACTACTAATAGCAGTTAAACATGATTTGGAGCCGCATGATGGACCAAGGCCAATGGATCCAATAATTATTTTGATGGGACAATACGGCAGCAATATTACAAATATGTGTGGTCTGACGTTCTGCTGCCGAATATTAACTCCCTACCATGCATCGTGTAAGATATTATTATACCTTTATGCAGGACACTTGACATGGATATGGTATATATCGCAGGGATGGCGACACTTGATATGGGCAAGGGCGGCGCTTTCATAGATGCGAATGGTGCACTTGCACCGGGCGCAATTGGACGGGGCGCAATTTCGGAAGTGAGAGATTTAAAAAAAAATAAATCTTTGAGAAAAAAAATTGTTCTAATGCAAGAAAAGCTAGATTTCAGCTTCGAGATTATCATAAAATTTTACTCAAAAAAATTTTACTCGAGATTTTACTCAAAAAGTGAAGGAATAGAACTTCGTCTTCGAGAATCAGAAGTAAAGATTCAGGAGAAAAATCCGCTAAGTGAGAGAAAAATCCCTGAGTCATTTATACTTCGCTGGAGCGATGGGGCGCAATATGGTAGGCTGCACCGGGCGCAAAGAACCCAAGCGTCGGCCCTGGATATGGGGCATGGAAGTTTAGCGTGGTGTGCTGAGATCTCTGCATGTCCAGTGTTGCTGTGCCATACTTAGTTGTGGCGACTGTTTAATGCTTTAGTATATAAAGAATAAATTCCCCTTTTTTACTCCTTTTTTTCTATTCCTATCACCAAGATATCAACATTATTGTCAAATACTAATTTTAGCATTGAATTCTACTCAAAATACTAACATGAATGAATATTCACTCAAAATTTCACTCAAATTAATAATTTAATCTGGTCACACTTATCACTCCAAAGTATTCATAATTATGAAATTTCATCCCCACTTCTATTTAATTCAAGCAAAAATCCTAATAAAAATGCAAATTCAAGCAAAAACTAATAAAAATGCACACATGACTCAAGCTCTCTTTTGATGCCGATCTTTAACCAGACGAGGTAAGTTGGATTCAAAATATATATTTTATTTTCCTTTCCTTTAACGACCTCGGATAGTGACCAAGAAAGTTTATTTCCTAGTTCTTTTCTTTAACGTTTTCCTAGTTCTTTTTCTTTAACGTTCTTGGGTAGTGACCAAGAACAATAATTTCCTAGTTCTTTATCTTTTACGGTCTTGGATAGTGACCAAGAACGTTAATTTCGTAGTTCTTTTTATTTATCCTTCTTGGGTAGTGACCAACAAAGTTAATTTCCTAGTTCTTTTTCTTTAACGTTCTTGGGTAGTGACCAAGAACTTTAATTGGGTAGTGACCAAGAACGTTAATTTCCTAGTTCTTTTTCTTTAACGTTCTTGGGTAGTGACCAAGAATACTAATTTCCAAGGTCTTTGGTAGTGACCAAAAACGTTAAGCGGGTAGAGACCAAGAACTTTCACTTTCTAGTTCTTTTTCTATAATGTTCTTGGGTAGTGACCAAAGACGGTAATTCCCTAGTGTTTTTCTTTAACGTTCTTGCGTAGTGACCAAAAAAGTTAATTTCCTAGTTCTTTTTCTATAATGTTCTTGAGTAGTGAGAATAACGGTTAACTTCGTAGTTCTTTTTCTTTAAGGTTCTTCCGTAGTGACCATGAATGGTAATTTCCAAGTTCTTTGGATAGTGACCAAGAAAGATAATTTCCTAGTTCTTTTTCTATAAAGTTCTTGCGTAGTTACTAAGAACGTTAATTCCCTAGTTCTTTTTCTTTAACGTTCTTGCGTAGTGACCAAAAAAGTTAATTTCCTAGTTCTTTTTCTATAATGTTCTGGCGTAGTGACCAAGAACGTTAATTCCCTAGTTCTTTTTTTTTAACGTTTTTGTGTAGTGACAAAGAACGTTAATTTCCTAATTCTTTTTCTATAATGTTCTTGGGTAGCGACCAATAACCTTAATTTATAAGTTTTTTTTCTTTAACGTTCTTGGGTAGTGACCAAGAACGTTAATTTCCAATTTCTTTTTCTATAATGTTCTTGGGTAGTGACCAAGAACGTTAATTCTCTAGTTCTTTTTCTTTAACATTTTTGGGTAGTGACCAAGACAGTTAATTTCCTAGTTCTTTTTCTATAAAGTTCTTGGGTAGGGACTAGGAAGATTAATTTCGTAGTTCTTTTTCTTTCACGTTCTTGGGTAGTGACCAAGAATGGTAATTTCCAAGTTCTTTGGGTAGTGACCAAGAAAGTTAAGTGTGTAGAGAGCAAGAACCTTAATTTCCTAATTCTTTTTTTATAATGTTCTTGGGTAGTGACCAACAACTTTAGTTTCGCAGTTCTTTTTCTTTAACGTTCTTGGGTATTGACCAACAATGGTAATTTCCAAGTTCTTTGGGTAGTGACCGAGAACGTTAATTGGGTAGTGACTAAGAACGTTAATTTCCTAGTTCTTTTTCTTTAATTTCCTTGGGTAATGACAAAGAACGTTAACTTCATTTCTTCTAAGGTTCTTTATCCCTCATTTTGAATCCAACTGAGTCGACCAAGTGAGTACTGTGCTTTAATTGAAAAACATATATTTAAATTTCATTTATTTATTATTGTAATATGGAACACGCATTGGAACAGTTGTTGCTTCATCCTAATGGTATAGGCGCTGAGGAGCTCCAAATGGAATTAACTTAATAAGATTAGCTTGCCTGCTTCCTTATCCTACTATCTCCTAGGTGGGTTCCGCTTCGTAGTCTTCTGGGGAATGTCGCTGCTGGAGTTGATGTGGGTGCTCACCGCTTGATGAAACTGAACTGGTGTTTCGTTGGGTCCTAGTGGGATTGGTCGGCCGATTGGATCCCTTGGTCCTGCAGTGGGGGAGTATCTTTTTGGTCCTCTGACATAAGGCGTTACAAGGGCAGGATGAAAATTCTACCCAAAAGTGGTAACGATTAAAAATTTTCCTGCGCAAATTGCTTATGATGCATTTCTCACATTTCTCTACTGCAAATTGGCCGCAAATGACTCTTGCAACTCTAAGCCGCACTGAGCTGAGCAACTTTTGAACATGACCCCCAGCCATGGTATTCCTGTCAAGATAGTGTCAAACTTCAACTTGTAAAACGGTTTGAAAACTTGATCTGAAATTGCTTCCAATCAAATTTTTCGGGTCCTGTTTTTTTGGAGATGGTGCGTCATCGATTGTTATTACTGAAAACTTTATTGCATTGTAATCTCGTAATGCTTTCCCTTAATAAAGCCACCCAGTCACTTCGGAATTATTCTCCATTCGGCATTTCTTAACAACTTAACGAAGGCATTAACGTATTATGCCGAAAAAAAGTCAAGGAACGCGATATCCAGAGAAGAAGTTGGCGATACGCGATGAAAGTAAGCAAATACATGGAAATCGAATTAAAAAGCTTTGCGAGAAAACTTTTCAATTATAGAAAAGCTTTCAAGGGAAATAAAATGAACTTTTCTAATTAATCAGTCAATAAGTCCGCAAACAACTAAAAGAAAAGAAAAGAAAAAGGAATCAAGCGAAGGGGGAGGGAAGAGGGAGAGCGGGAGCAGGCAGGCAGGCAGGGCTGGAACTTGAAGGGACTATCCATTAACGTTTATTTAGAATGCTCTTTGCCCTGAAATCTATCTGACACCCGCCCTTTCAAGTCCGATTCGGTCTGATTCAGTCCCTTAGCTAACGGTTTTAAGACAGTTAAATTTTTGTTTTATTGATGACCGAAGTTTGGATTTGTTGCCCTTTCTAACCCCCTTGACATTGTTGTACCATGACCTCTATTCGGGATATATAGAAAAGCCAAGAGAATATTCAGTGCTGGCAGCAGTCAGGAAACCCTTTTATTTTTTTTTTTTTTATTTATTTTTTTTTGTATTTTTTTTTTAGAGCACACAGGAGAACGGCTTGTTTTGTGTGGGGAAAAATCGTTTTCGATACATTTTCCCTATTGCCTTTGAGGATGAACCGCAAGGCGTGAGACACCCTCAACAAATACACTTTGATATCATCCTAATCCGCTTGGGTTCAACTTTTGTTTTCTTTCGCACTTAAGAAGAGAAGCCTTAAGGATTGATGTATAGACGGCATGAATAATTCAGCTACAAATCGTGTCATTACTCATTATTGACAGAGACATGTGTAACGAACGAAAACCTCGAAATGGAGTAATCATCTCCCGGGATTGAAGATTGGAGCTATCTCTCGTTTGTGTGCTGCTTCTATTCTTGTGATGGATTCTTTGAATTCAGGTTTGTATGTACAATCAATTTATCTGTCATTGAAAGAACTCGGTTCTGTCGAATGATTGATACTTCGCGGATGGATTCAATCCAAAAGCAGAGTTTTCGTCACACACCTTATACTCGATGCGAGACTTTGCCTAGTAAAAGCGTGGAATTCTGATTAATAATACTTCGTACACTTCCAAAAGTACTGTGAACTAAAAAAAAATTTTTTTTTATATTTTTAAGATTTCTAATTTTTTCTACTTTAATCGTATTCCGTAAGTCGAATACTTTTAAAACTAGGTGACTGCTATAGAAAGATTCTCTCTAAGTAGCTCTGCCAACCATCTTATATCAGGCAGAGAGGAAGTTCGTAGGTGGAGTTCCCTGGGGAAGTACTGAAGTTTCTCGTGAATACCGACTTCCAGTGATGCGAAGAAGGGATTCCAGACAGGTAACTTCAGTTACACGCAGAGGTAGCAGCACCATGGGAAGAAGTCTATTGGATATCCAAAGGGTTTATCGCTGTAACAATCACCAGACATGGTTAACCTAATGCCAATTATGATTCAGATCCAATTATTACTCAGACTCCGCGCTGCTCCCTGAGCTCTAGTCTTCCACATAAAAAAACATCCTGTTTCCACACAACATCAACATCGGAGATCGACCCACTCTACTGGTGGACCCAGAGGAGATACTTGTGGGAATTGCAGAACATATCCTGGAAACCGCGAGAACGGTAGCCACCAATAAGACCCTTGGTGTGGACGGCTTACCGAACAAAGCGGTTAATATAGCAGCCAAGGTCGCTCTATTGTGAGTCCGACTAAGGGCCGAAGGTGTACGAACATGCGACCTTCCGCAGGGATCCGTCCTGGGCTCTCTCCTGTGGATGTGTTGAGGCTACACCAGACGTTTTGATCGGGTTCGCGGATGACATCGGGATAGCGGACGTAGGGCTACGCCTCGATGAGATCGAATTGTGCGAGAATGGAGCGATCTGGGAAATTTAAGCGGGGCTAGAAAGCGCTGACTGTAGCTTGCCGGGCACAAAACAGAAGCTATGCTGATCTGCAAACAGAGAAAGCCAGGGTTAAGCTAGGGCAACAGATCTTTCACTCACAGCTCGCCCTAACCCGACTATCATCTTGACGGGGTACGCAAATAGGGCCCCTATGAGGCTAGCTCCACTGCCTCATGTGGACCCCATGTGGATTGCCCTATAAGGCCCACAAGGGGCATCTAACGCCTTGCCCCATTCCGAGTTGAAAACTAGTTGGGATGTGGCTTTTGACCCTTTCGGTCCACAAGATTAACTTCCCAGTATTCGTTCAAACAAAAAAACGACTCGAACGATTTTTATGAAAATCTTTTCAGATCACACTTCCTTTAACACGCTTTGAACGGCATCTTAACGAAGTCGGTATCTTTTTTGGTTCCCGCGAAATCGTGCTCGTACAAAAATCACTTACGTCGTTCAAACAAAAAAACGGTTCGACCGATTTTTATGAAAATCTTTTCAGATCATATGTCCTTTAATACGCTTCGAACGGCACCTTAACGAAGTCGAAATCTTTGTTGGTTCTCGCGAAATCGTGCCGGTACAAAAATCACTTAAGTCGTTCAAACAAAAAAACGGCTCGACCGAAAATCTTTTCAATTCATATGTCCTTTAATACGCTTCGAACGGCACCTTAACGAAGTCTTTTTCGGTTCGCGCGAAATCATGCAGGAAAAAATGACCACATACGTACGCACACACACACACACATATTTCTTCTCAAATTTTTGCTTAAAATGCTATTGGGATCTTGAAACGTGTAAATACATTGAAAATTTCGAATCCGAATTTCGGACCGATTACAATAACTTCCTACTGGGAAGTTAATGAAGGCTAAAAAATTTGAAAGTTTCGGCGTGGATATGCGATTAATAACTGCGGCGGTATCGAAAGCTTCATATTTGCAAACGTTAGTGTCGTTTTACAAAGTGGTCCCCCAACTCAATACTAACCACGTCCAATGCTGCTTGACCTCCGCAATCGTACGAGAACCGGTCTATTGAGTGTGCTAAATGACAGCTTTCACTGATACCAACATAATCGTCTGATACGTGAAGCAAGGCAACAACAAAAACCCCAGTAAAAATTTGCCGTGCGCATTTGTTCGCTAAGCGCGCTTGTTGTGGCGCCGTGCGTGCTAGAACGTACCTGATGCCGGCTAGCTGCGGGCGAGTTTCATTTTTACTCGGGAACTAAAGCTTTGTATAAGTAAAACTAAAGCTTAAGCTTAAAGCTTTTTAAAAAGCTTTGCGAATACGTAACGCAAATGTTGGGATTGCCCCATTTCATTTGTAATGAAGTTTGCCTCATAGGGCCCTTATGAGAAGCTGAGAAGGCATACCTTACTTCAGTATAGCAAATTTTTCTTTGTGTTCAAATCCTTCTTTCTGAATGTCGCTCACATGGGGTCGACACGCTGCATGAAACATGCCCTCTTTAAATGCTAGTCGGGAAGGTACATGGGAGTGGTGATGGACCCGAGACTAAGTTTTACAGCCCCTTGGACTTTTGCGTTGAGTGCGTTCTGTTCACGCAAGTACATGTCAGGTCGCATTTGAATGCACGCATTTCTATAATATAGAGCGCCGCACGCACCGCACGCACGCAACACTAAAATAACAAGTAACACTAAATTTTTTATATTTTTTGGTTGAATTGCAAAATTTTTTTTTTATTTTTGAAATAAAAGGTTTCATTCGAGTAACTCTACCATCGGTCATAGTTCTGTCATGGTTTGGGGGTGCATGGCAGCGTCAGATGTTGAAATATAAAATTTTTAAGTGTTGACTCACTTTTGACGCTCACTGTATGTAGCGTTAGCTTTCTTTGTGAATAGGGCAAAAAGTAATTTGGATAAGGGATTGCATACAAACGTCGAGTCCAGTGGTTGGCTTGGCGTAATTCGGTTTGACGGCCTGAAGCTGGAAACAGATTCATGCGGGCGTGCGGTGCGTGCGGCCGATCCGCTATATGCGGCAAGTTTTCGCTGACAGATAATTGCTTGCTTTTCTTCTGTCTAATCTTTTACATATAACGAAAAAATATATGCGACGAGTGCATTTGTTTTTTGTGTATGCTTGTATTTTTGGGCATTTAAGGCTATCTATATTAATAAAAGAAAGTTTCTGTATGCGTGTATGTGCGATGTGTGCGTTATAGCGGGCGCACCAGTGATCGTAGAGCTTCGAAATTTTGCAAGAAGGTCGGCGGGGGCCTCCCATGATGCACCTCGAAGTCCGATTTTTGAAATTCCAAATGGCCGCCGAAATATGACCGAAATTCAAAATGGCCACCCAAATTTGCAAATTGTGTTCCGATTTCCATGAAAATCGGTATCTGGGGGTTTTTAAGGTAGAAAATAACGAATTTATGATCAGAACTTATAAATTCAAAATGCCGGCGCCAATATGGCCGACGAATTTGCCAATTGTCTTTCGATTCCAATGAAAATCGGTATCTGGGGGTTTTTAAGGTAGCAAATAACGAATTTATGAACAGAACTTATAAATTCAAAATGGCCGCGCCAATATGGCCGACGAATTTGCCAATTGTCTTTCGATTCCAATGAAAATCGGTATCTGGGGGTTTTTTAAGGTAGAAAATAACGAATTTATGATAAGAACTTATAAATGCAAAATGGCCGCGACAATATGGCCGGCGAATTTGCCAATTGTGTTGCGATTACAATGAAAATCGGTATCTGGTGTTTTTTAAGATAGCAAATAATTAATTTATGATCAGAAATTATAAATTCAAAATGGCCGCGCCAATATGGCGGACGAATTTTTTTAATTCTATTCCGATTCCAATGAAAGTGAATATCTAGGGGTTCTTAAAGATTCAAATAACGAATTTATGATCAAAACTTATCAAACTTATTATGATGAAAATGGCAGCACCAATTATTCTCCACATCAGGAAATATTTTATAAAAACAAATAAGCGTCATTCCCCCTATTTCCGTGAAGTTTGCCACATTCTGAAAAGTGGAAAATTTCTTAAATGACCCCTAAACAGTAGAAACGGTAGAAATAGGTTTTCAGATTTATATGAGGAAAAACTGTTTATAGTTCAATTAAAAAAACGCTGTTTGTATTTTAAAGCAAATTTTTGTTTTGGTTATTTACAAAAACTGTGCACACATAATCTTTTTTTATTTAAAGGCGTTGCAACGCACGCGGGTTTTATGCTAGTATATAATATGGCAATGCGAAAAAAGTTGAAAGTAGACTAACTTTTGCGTTGAGTGCGTTCCGTTCACGCAACTACATGTTAGGTCGTAATTAAATGCACGCATTTCTAGAATATCGAGCGCCGAACGGACCGCACGCACGCGTGAACGACATGACAGACTGGTTATACAAAGGGTGATTCCTAAACCTGAATTTTCTACACAAAAGAGCTAACCATATAAAAGTATCGAAGCCTGAATCGAAATCTAAAGTAGACTTATTCATGGACATAAAAGACCATCCTTATCTTCGTAGCTGGAACTGATTTATTCACCTCGACCAAAGTATGAAAATTGATTAAACTAAGTTTCCTTCTATCTAGCTAATAAATTTACTCCAGCTCATCCTACCGCACGGCACAGAATATGAAAATTGCGCTTTTAAATACCTTCTCTAGAGCAAACTACAACCAATTTTCTGCAAGGATATCGATCGTTGAAACTTGAAGGATGTTTTTTTTTTCAATTTTATAATATTTCGCGGTTATTTAAATTTATTCAGCGTAGTATAGTGGCAGCGCAGCGGTGAACACAAAAACTGCACCGAAATGCAATAGAATGTAAAAATAGAAAAGTTCCTTAGCTTTAGCATAAAAAGAACGGAGAGGTCTGTATTATTCGTTACTGAATGGCCTGGACTAATTTTTCATCATCTTTCTTCTATGGATACACATTTCCAGTGGGACTCTCCCTACCCATAGCCCAGGTGCATTCATATTACGGTGCGGAAGGAAAATATACATAAAAACCTTAAAATTGAATAAAAAAACAACCGAAGAGAACAGATAAAAATATTCTTTTCTACCAACCCTGCCTTATCCTACACCACAACCCCCGGAGTACTCCAAACTGAGAAAAACCGAAAATCGGAGTGGTTTGAGGCTTTTGGTTTTGTATTTTAGCCACCCACAATTTGTTTATTCTGTTTTCCTTTCTTCCCTGGATAAAGGGGGCTGGGGGCGGGCGGGTTTTTTTCGTCTAATAGAAAACGAGATAGGATATTTTCTATACCTACGGATGATGAAAGGCAGAAATTGTAAAAAAATCGGCAGAAAGAAGAATCGCTCCACAAAAATCCTAACAATGCAAGATGAAAATGTAAGTTTCCTGCTGAAAAGGAATAATGTACTCTTGGCGGTTCAAATTAATGATGGCAGTAGGATACCGAGATGCCGAGATGGGCTTTTCTGAGAGCGGACTAGATTTCTTGTGCTATTCGAAAGAAAAATTTATATTGTGAACGGCTTAATTTCGTCTTTATCCTTTTATTTAATTAAAAATCCGTGCTCAAATGCACTTTATATCTACTTAAACGGACGAAATCTTTTCGGGTGTGGCATTCATTTGCATAACATACCAAAAAGGATCAAATATTATGTTAATTCCAAAAAAAAACAAAACAAAAGGATAAGTAAAACCACCCCTACACACTAATACTTGCCGCGCACACCATTTCCAGAAATATCAGAGCTTGAAATTGTAATCTACATTTCATATCAAAACCCTAAGAGTTCATATAAAAATTCGAAGGTAGATCGATCGGAGCTGCAACGTGATCGAAATTGAGTATTTCCTTACATCGGAAGTCGCCTGGCCAACACAGTCTGAAAGGTAATAATCAGGAGTGAAGGAGCCAGCAACACAGCAGAAGCCATGCACAGGACAAGAGCAGCAAGAGTTTAATTCAATTTCAGGAATTGTGTTTCGTGTCTCAGGCATTATTGAATTTGATATCGAAATTATGCTGCAGGTAGGAGCAGCGTACGTGTGGATGCAGACTGAAAACTGGAAGAGACTACAGGTTGCACGGATACAGCATCAGCCAGCAACAAGGCACAGGTAAGTTATTGGTGCGGAATGTATTGCTGAGAATTGGTTTTTACCTTTGCCGTGAACGTGCACTAAATACAGACTAAACTGCGTGCAGTTTACCCATGGATAAGCTTGAAATGTTTAACGTGAGAGAGATATATCCTTCATCTTCATCCATTGCCTTAGTGATATTTATCTAGAATCATGGAAAGGATTTTCATTTTCATCCACCATTCGCCTCAGTTTTCAACCCGCTCTCGCCGCGCCCACCTCCCCTCACCAACGTCCCTCTCCAGCGTGAGGTACAATTATTAAATTATTAATTCCAAGTTGACACATTTCCTGATTGTTAATTAATGTGGTTGCGGATTTGTATACCTGTAAGCCGTTTAGCAGGAGTTCGCACGTGTTTCAATTCTGAGGTATTCAAGCGACGGAAAATTAATTCGTTGCCGTAATTTAAATGCAAAAGCACACCAAGGGTGATATTTTCACACGCAACGTAAAATCTATGGGTTTAATTGCGATGCAATTGCACAATATTTCAGATTGGAGCTTGTTAGCTTGAGTGTGGGTGTATTGGAGGTTGGGTATTTTTCATTTATTAATTGATATTTTTGGTGTTGTAATGGCGTTTTGGATAAGTCTGTATTTCTTTGTAAAAACTTTCTAAACCTTCTTCATGCGAGTGATAATACTTGCTTCCCACGAGTAAGTAAAGTAAGAAGTTTTCACTCCAAAATTTTCTGCTTAAGATATTACTACTCAGCGCCGGCCGTAGCCCTAGATCAGGGTAGAGCGAGATTGTTTTTCGGCGCTCTTTGGTCAACGTTAGGTGAAGAATAAGAAATCTGGGATTGTCATTTTCAAATCCCATATGGTTATGTACAGTCAGCGGCGACTATAAGATTTTCCGCCCCATAAATTAGGTCATACAAAAGAATAATCACCATTTATTAAATGCTGAGTTTTTAAACGTCAAATATTCTTCGCTAATCCTCGAACGTAGGCAATTTTTATTTTTTTTTTAATACGAAAAACGAAAGTTGTACACAGCGGTGACAAGAAATTTTCTCAGGCGCAAGTTACCCAATACCTACTGAGATACGTAATGCTATTTCTGTATATGGAAATGCTTCCTGCAATTCTTCGTGCTTAAGAGATAGGTTGAGTTTCCTTAAACTCTCACATTCTTCTTGTAGATCGTCCGCAAGATCAAATGTATAATTTTTGGAGTTTTATGGGGTTTACTGTTTACCTCCCCATCAAGTAACCAATTTGCATAAGAGAATTTGCAGTTACTGTCTGTGTCGAAACCTTCAAGAATTTTGGAAACTATATAAGCTTTTTGGTGGCCCGCGTCACTATTTATAGCGTCAAGAACCGCTATACTATTTTGTTCCAATTTTTGTTAAGGCTGACACAGGCATCGGCCCTAGATGACCAACGCTTATACCAGAAATTTTCGACAGTTACATTTTCACGCTTAGCTCAAAAGCTACCGTTCAGTACAGTACAGTAATTTTGTGAATGATGGTGAAAGAAAGACGTACAAATTTTGCAGCAACCCCAAAAAGTTATTGTTCTCTTAGTGTATTAAGTAAGACGGCGAGATCTAAGGGGTGCATCAGCGAGGGAGACCCAACTTCCGATGGAAGGATGTCGTAGACCAGGACCCCCAGAGCTTAGGGATGCCAAACTGGATGACATCGGCTCAGAATCGGGACCAGTGGAGAGGGCAGTTGCGAGAGGTCAGGACCGGATCCCGGTTGTAGAGCCGTGAAATAAGAGAAGAAGATTATTAAAAGCTTCCAAAGCTGATCACGCAAGCCGCCCCTCTCAATCTGCGCCCCGGGGCCATGGCCCCTATGGCCCTAGGGTGAATACGGCACTGTGTACAGTACATGTTATTAAAACAAATTCAAGTATTTTTAATTGTTTGTCTGTCTGTTTGTCCGGGCTAATCTCGAAAACGGCTAATCCGACGGGACTTTCACGGGAAGATTCAGTAGTATTGGGTATGATTTAGACTACTTTTTCGCTCCGATCCGACTATCGGATCCGGCTATCGTATTCGACTATCGGCTCAAGCCGAAAACTTGACCCGATCACCGTAGGAAAACGAGTGGAACCTTTTTTTATCATTCTAATTGTAGACATCAAAGCTCTGGAGCCGCTAATCGATTGCTTAGGCAACTTTGTCTCACTCTAATCCTACTAAGTGGGTCAGACTGAAAACTTGAACCGATAAGTCGAAGGAAAGCCTGATCGAGTGAAAACTTTATTTTATCATTCTAATTGTAGGCCTCAAAGAACTCTATCTAAATATCTAAGTTTGCCTAAGTGAACCATGATCGTACTTTTCTTTTTGGTCAGATTTTCGAGGATTTCGTTATCTGTAGTACGAGCAATATTTACTTAGGGATTTAAATAGAGGTCTTTGAGGACTTCAATTAAAATGATAAAAAAAAGTTTTCAGTTTTTTATTTTTCGCTCGAAATTGTTTTTCACATTAATTTTTTCGCCCCGTGCCCCCTGGCGGCGCCTAGAGCGACCGCTCCACTCGCTCTACCCTAGGGCCGGCCCTGTTACTACTCTTGGCCGTTCCATATCTCTCTATCCTAAAAACCAGGTTCGGTACCAGTGTAGATACCCTCATTGAGAACTTGTGACTATTATTGTGACTATCAGCAGATTGGTCAGTCACCAGCGAGATAGGTAGTGTATTTAAATATTTAAATAGGCACGTGCCGTCACTATCTTGGACTGGTGGAAGTGCGATCATAACCTCATCGTGGTGGTCACTGGAAGCTAGCCTCTGGGAACCGGGCGCACCCAGTTGTATAATGCCTTATTCTGATATGGAGGCTCTGTCAGGATTGACCTTACTTTTCCTAGCATACTCATGAGACTTTTATGGACCAATTTATCTTGAGAGGGCCAAGAGAAGGAATTGTTCCTTACTACCTTTGATTTTTCCATAATTTTATCAGTCTAAATTATGAAATAATAAAAATCCAATTTCTTCAAAATACTGACGTGACTATTTTTCCCGTAATCAGCACCCAAAAATATAGGAGAAACAATATTTGAACATGAAAAAGGTTTTTCGTTGTAGGTCTGTGTAATCAGAAGATATACTCTCTTCAATAAAGCAGCATTCATTGAAAAATATTGAATGGTGTAGTTTTAATAACAATTCCAAAAAGAAACTAACAGATGGCCCAACTTTTATATACACCGAAGACAGGGCCGCTGACAGAAAATCTGGGCCGGGGGACAAACAATACGGGCCCTCGACAAATTTCGAACAAAGATCGCATTCAGCAATGTAAAGGGTGATAACTCTCCTTCGAAATTGGCCTTGTAGATGTGTTTCAGATGGATCATTTCATCCCGTAAATTTTCAGAAACATCCAATTTGTGTTTTTTTGACGAAATTTGTGGCAGCATTTCCAATTTCGATTTCGTTCATCGCTGTGAATTGTCATAAAAAAGAGAAAGTATTATGTAAATCCTTCGTGGCATTGAACCTATAGTAGAGGGAAATTAAACAAAAAAAAGCGAAGTTATGATGTAGTTGGGAAGTTGAATTTTTTTTGTTTTTTTTTCTTTACATATGTTAAGATAAAGCGAATAAAAAAATTTCTGCAAAATCGGTACTGTGCTGCACGAGAAAATTGCATAAATGCCCATTTTTGATGCATTTTGAGTGCATTGCTACACTATTTTTTTAATTTCTCCAGTTCTGTTGGTCGTAGAACAATAAAAAAAAATGGAAAATACTCGTAAATGAATAGACTATCGAACTGATTCGGTATAAATATTTTAAAAATGAATCCTAACCTCAAAAAACCAAAATGTATGAAATTTTGTTTTATTTTACTAAAAATGCAATAAATAACGGGAAAAAGGTCGGATTTTGATAAAAATTGGAGAAAAGATGTACTTTGATGCTATAAATACGTGGCCTTTGAAAACACTACAAATATCTATTTTTCAATTTTTTGCCTTTTTTTCATAGTAGCTTTTCATAGTAAGCAAAAGGCAAAAAATTGAAAATTGAAATTTCAAAGGCCTAAAATGGGCATTTCAAATAAAGTAACGTAGTATTGCGTATGCTCACAAGAAAGTACATAAAAAAACCTAATATTTAAAAAAAAATATTTTACCGTACGATGATTTTAAATTTTTTTTCGAAAACTGCCAATTATTGCCGTAAAAAGCGAATTTTTTTTTTAAATTTCAATCACAATTCGAATCAAATTCAAGTAAGACAGCAAACTTTCGAGATTTTGAACTTCGCCGTCGATAGTAGCACCTCTGGCTTGAAGAATGATGCTCCTTTCATTGATAGCTGTCAATATATTCGACCAAATTGAGGATGCGAATTTTTGCATGTATTTCAGAACGCCGTTGACATCACTTCACTACGAGCCTCTGCAGTCAGATTAAGTTTAGTTAAGACTTCCAATGCTTCATGTAATCCTGAAATATGTTTGGCAAAAGGTTTAACTGTCTGAACTCTGGCAGACCATCTTGTATCTGAAAGGCTGTGAAAGGAGCCCGTTATATTTTTTTTTGAGAATTTCCCAACGTTGTGGACTGCTGCTGAAACTGGTGTAGCATATCTGAACAACTCTGAAAAAAGCGATTGCTGCCTCACGGCATTCTGCAACGCAACATAAATTGAGACTATGGATTGCACAGGGCAGGCGCGAACGCCGGCGGGGGGGTTTACTGCGGGTTAAACCCCCCGCCATGATTCCAATAATAGTAGGAAAAATTATAATTAATAAATATATCAACTTATTAAACAATTAAAAAAATATTCCGAATAACGATGTATAATATATGGTGGATTCTTTTCAAACGGGATAGCAAAAAAATAAATATCTCTCAAACTTTGGGAATATGTTCGTGAACTCGATGTGATATACCAAAAATTTTTTTAGCGCAATTGGGTGCGCCGTTTCGGAGTTACAACTGTTATTGAAAAAAACGCGATTTTTCAAAAATCACGTATTTCTCATTTATTTATAGCTCTCGACAAACTCTGAGTTTCGGGATGGCCATATAGATTTTTGTAGGAAATTTTACGTCTTTTCAGATGAAATTACGCAAAAAACAATTGGACGCATTTTTGGCCAATTTTTTGGCCTTTTTTTGGCCAAAATTTGAAAAAAAAGGAATTTTTAAATTTTTTTTTCATATCACCAGTAGATTTTCTGACTCAAAAACTACGCGCCACCAAGTTTTCAGAGTAGTTCCCTTCTTTTCGGTAAAAAAATTGTAAAAATGCCCTAAATCAAAGTCTAAAGTCTTGCGCACACCACGAGACCATGATTTTTGGAGAAAAACAACACATTTTGTGATATTCGAAAAATGGTCAAAAATTAATGTTTATGTTTCTTCACAATTTTCAATAAAAAAATTGCGATAAAAATATACCTATAGGTAATTATTTTTATAGTGAAATAACATAAAATATAAGTACATAGTCCTATTACATGAGAAAAAATTTGTTTACCCAATATGCGTACAAAATATGTTTTGTGAAACCCCCCCTCCCGCTGGTTTCATCCTGCGTACGCTACTGGCACAGGGCCAATAAACAGCATTCGGATTTTTCTCCACATTACGTTGTTGTGTCCCATTATATGATCCTTTCATTGTCGTACCTTTGTTCTTGACAGTCTTCCAAAGGAATGTTATATACTTCTGGAGTATCGACAATTAAACCAGAGGGGTTATTCTGTAACTGTTAAAAGTCTAGTGAAAAGTCTTTTCAGTGAGAATTCCAATAAATGCGATTCTGAAACGATGAGAACGTGAGTTTGTCTGTAAAATTATTTCATGGTGAAAAATAATTTCTCATAAAAAATTTTCTAGTGAGAAATGTGAAAACTTGTCATTTTCAAATAACAACAGTTGTGAGAAATGTGAAAACTTTTAATTTTCAAAAAAAAATATGGGAGGAGTGTGCCACTCATTTAAATGCTCTAGGTATAATTTTTTAAGTAGTAATGTGTAACTTTTAAAGTTCAACGGTTATTGCAAAAAAACGTGAATTTGAAATGGAAAGCCAATTTTGAGTGCAAACCCAAATTATAATTGCCCAACTTTGTCGTCTTCTTCTTTGCTCTATAAATAGAAATACTGTTGCCATTTTAAATGTTACAAAGTCTTATCTACAAAGTAGGCCACTCGAATAAGAACAACATGTGACATAAAACCCCACGTGTGACGTTTATACAAGTGAGAATTTCCAATGTGAACTACATGCAGCTCATTTGTCATTGGAATATCTCACTTTAGAGTATAGAATCGCTTTGCTGACAAAAATGAGAACTCAAAATGAGAAGACCCGATGAGAATGAGAATGAAAAGACTTTTCACGTTTTCACTTTCTCATAGTTACAGAATAACCACTCAGAGATCTCTTTGCCAGTTTTTTTTGTTACAATCGACGAAAGCCAGAAATCGTTCTTGTATTGTAAATATTTTTTTCTTGGATTAAAAATGGACGCAACGCACGCGATCGACGTGGCTCGAATCGGGTGTGGCATCAACGATGATAGCGAAGTATTTGGCACTTTTACGTTCTTCTATTGTGGCCGAATTAACGTGTTCAGCACAGATTTGAATAAATTCGTTTTGAATCTCAACCGAAAGATAGTGGACCTGCAAACGTTTGCGTTGTTGTTGACTTCTCTAAATGCTCGCGAAGTATCGGGTCGTAATGAGTGATCAGTTCTAAAATGCCCAAAAAATATCCGTTGTTCCGTTTTAGGAAAATTTCTTCAAATTGGTAAGAATTTTAGAAGAAAAAAAAATTTATTGGTGAATAAGACTTACGGGGCCCTTTAGGAAGGCCGGGCCCGGAGGGGTTCCTCCCGGCTCCCCCCCCCCTCTCGACAGCCCTGACCGAAGAAGTCTTAAACTGTTAAAATCTTCATGGGGTTGTAATCTGATAGATTCTGAGATCTCATTGGTAACACTGCTGCAAGCATACACAACAAATACATAAAAAGTATGGAATAATGGGGTATGCGTTGCTCCACAGCTTGTCACCCAGATTTTTCGAAAACTATTGGCTCTACGTAAATTTTGTTTGTTTAGGACATTTTTATGCAGATTTATCTCACGAACAAATTTTACTTAGTCAAAATTTACGTAAAACCGATAATTTACGAGATATTTGAGAAAAACTGATTTTCGTGACCTTTGACCCTCTGTAACTTGAGTGGCCGGCCAGTTGGCTTTATGGACTTTTTGGGAAATTATTTGTGACCCCAAAATAAAGAGAATCCCGTCGGTAAAACCTCCAGTTGGATTTTTTTAAAGGTTCATGTATAAAGTGACTGGACTAATTTAAGTATTACTAAACTTGGAGAGCACTGACAATATATACATAGATACTTGAAAAACTTCAAAGAATTCTATTAAAACGAAATTTAATACACTTTATAAGATGCAGAATAAACCAACCTCCTCGAGCTGCAATGGGCGGCATCAATCTTGCACGCGATATGTCATCACTTCTTCATCGCACATAAAGAGGAACAGGGCAGGCTCCTAATTAATGGCCATTCGTTACTTCTTCCACGCTATAAATTTAGCTTGCTTAACAGAATTTAGTGTAAAATTAGAAACTTCAACATCTTCCACAACACCGGATAGAGGATAGAGAGAGTGTGTGTGTGTGTGTGTGTATGTTCCGTAGAACAGATTATGTTTAAGAATTTAGCTACAAGTGCTAGACGAAGGATAAGGATGCAACGGCTTCACCCTAATGAGCAGGAGAAGAGTGGTTCATGGGCAAAATTTACACCGAAGACAAAATGCTGCTGTTTGTTTGTTGTCTTCTGTCGTCGTTGGACGCGTGGGCGTTAATTTCATTCAAGTCTACAATAACAGTGTTGAAGAGATTTTCCACAAATTTTTTCCCCAAACTTTTTGTGAAATTGAATTGTTTCGGGGCAGAACTTGTCAGCGGCCCTTTCTAAAATTCATGAGCATGTTGTCTTTTGTTCAATAATATAATATGCAACAAGTCGCTAAGTGACACGAAGACGAAAGTTGCTGGCTTCTTTTTCTGTCTGTTATTTTGTTTTCAAAGTGTGTCAAGGCCCAAAAGAAAAACTTTCCTCTTTTATATGAACTATGAAAAAAAAAAGTTTGTTGCAAATGATGCTTACACATATACACGAACATTTCGATATGTTTGAAAGTTTATTTTCGATAATAAATAAAAAATTATTTGTCAAATATTAAATGTTTAGGATCAATAGAAAAATTGGGTAGAATGTACGTCTGATTGACAACAGCCAAATGGTATCCTGCATAACATTGGCCAGAATTTCAGGCGTTATAGCAGCTATTTCGACTCGTATGTTACCTTTGAGTTAGCCAATGGTGTTCGGCGTGCTGGCATAAACTCTACTTTTTAAAAATAACCCCACAGAAAAAAGTGCCGTTTAATCCGGATAACGACAAGGCCACTCCAAATCACCATTCTCAAATCACGATAAGCACGCACAGTTTTCACAATTGAACGATTGTTTCAATGTAATCCGCTAAAATTTTAGCGCGTTCTTTCGGTGTGTCTTGAGTCATAGCTAAAATGGTACTGAATAACGTTTCAGAATCGTGTACATTTGCCGAAATCGCATAAAAAATCTCAGAGTTATTCAATGTTGAAATACCGAAGGTCTAGTTGGCGCACCCTGATACAAACATACATTCTTTGAAGAGCGTCTTTGAAGGTACTGCGTCCTTTTCGGTTTATTGTGCCAATACCGTCATTAAAAACCACCTAGGTTATGGTTTCAAGATTGTTCTCTATTCTAAATTGTGACCAGTCATAAGTAACAACCTTTTGAGACTGTTTTGGTATTCTAAGCACTCGTTTGTGAATTATCTAAATTGTGACTGCAAAATTAAAATACCAAATTGCCTGAATGTTGAGAGTCGCCACACCCTTGTGATTGCGTTGTGATGTGACTTGTGACTGCTTTTAGAATACTCGGTATAAGGCTCTTGGTATAGTCTAAAATTGATTTAGGATTCATATTCCAAATTTCTCTTTGAATGGGGGAGCTGCGATGAAAGAGACTCAGTCTCCTCCTCACAATCACCTAGCAGATGCTCCCCATGGGTCCATCGGCTACAGTTCGATATGCATTTTGAACACTATGGGCAAGCTTTTCGAACAGGTGATATATAACAGATTACTAGCAAGCGCCAAGAGGGAAGGTGAGTTGTTGGAAGGCAATTCGGTTTCAGGAAAGCTAGATCGACAACTGTCAGTACTGGGGAATAGCCTAGCATTCGAAGTGAATAAGAGTTGCCCAATGATAACCTTCTCGCGAAAAATGCTTTCAACATCGCGAAGTGGAGCAAGATCGTCGAAGCGCTGTTAAAGCTGGATACACTGAAGTATCTAGAGACCATTGTGATAAAATTATTTATAGGTAGGACACCACACTGCGAGTCAGACGAGGGAATAAGGGAGTATATGACAACTTGCATAGTCTCCAAGGCTCCGTCCTAGGTCCTTTCCGGTGGATCATCATGTACGATGAAGTTCTGGCACTACGCCTCCGGTGAGAAGCGGTCGCAATAGGGTTCACCAATTACATCAGGGTCGCGGTATTAGAAAGGCGAACGAAGCGATTTCGGAGATAACATACGTCAGAGTTGTATATAGGTACTTGCCTAATCACTGATCGGTAGAGTTAATGCTTCCTGTGTGGTATCGAGACCCGCCTCTTGCCGAAAGTCTGCTTTTCTTTGGCATGTGTTCTATGTTTTGAGCCTCCGAAGTACTTAGCTGATCTTGCTAGATAATAATCGCAGTGCTTGGTGGTCCATTAATTTCAGGTAAATTTAAATCGGGAATGAGTTCTGTCTATTCGGGGATAAAGGTTAGCCCACAACGATTGGACCATTCGCTAAAATTTTTAAGAGCCCATAATCCTACTGATCGCCGAGAAAAATTTTCCAGATTCTAGGACCACCATGTCGTTAGCATAGACCTTTATCTCCTCGTTCTCTAATGGTTTTACTATCGTATTCGTAGCTATAAGCCATAACAGCGCCAAGGCGACTCCTCTCTGTAGTGTCGAGGATGACGAGATTATCGGCGAATATTTCTTTACGGTTCCATGCAGACGTCTATCTACCTCCGGAATGAAGTTCACTTTGACCCTCCTTGAAGATCACTTTTGTTGTGGGGCATACAGTTGTAACGGAAGTAGTTCTTGTAAAAGGGCAGAAGCCTTTGATCAATAATGTCTTGCGCCTATTGCACCATGAGCGTATCCACACAGGGGCGGCGTTTTTATAGGTGCAAATGGTGCACTTGCACCGGGCGCAATTGGACAGGGAAGGAAATTCAAAAATTATTATTTTTAAAAAATTTAAATCTTTGAAGAAAAAAAAATTGATAAAGGGTTTTTCTGTCTGTTTCCATTGTGCTTCACTACGCTCAACACATGAACAGCTGAAAGGGCGCAATATGGCATACTGCACCGGGCGCACAAAAACTCACCGCCGGCCCTCTGTCCATATGTAGTGATTTTTATGATGAAAAACTTCTCATGATGCAACTACCTCCGCCGGCAACCTTATACGTACCAGTCTGGGATAATTCTTCGTAATTCTGGAAGTGACCATCACCAACCATACTCTCAACATACAAATCAAAGGAGTATATGAATTTAAAGGGACAAAAATGCAGATTTCTCTCAATCAACAAGTAAAGCGCCACACGACAGTATTATTCCGTTCGTTAATAAATTATAATAAGAAAAAATATTCGCACGATGCCCACCAGAAAAGTGCTAGAAAAGAAATTTCCATTCTCACTTTGCCTTCGTCGAGTTCAGTTGGAAAGAATATCGCCAGAGAGAGCCAGAGACGAGTTCGTCCTCGGCATCCCTGGTCTATGATTCCCTAATGACATCCTTATCCCGTACTCTAGACATTTCAACAAACACAAGTTCCGGGAAATTTCGTCCAGGAGTAAGGATCTAGAGCCTTCATCGCCATCGCCGTCGTCGTCGTAGTCGTTTTCTGCTTCTTCGTTTTTTTTTGTAATCTTTTGGCAAAAGCTAGTGAAGTGCAAACTTTGCATTTAACATTAGTGGGAGTACTGGGCAAATGTAGGTAGATCTCGATGGAGATTCTACTTTAAGACTCTTACATAAAATCCTTCGACTGCCTCCTCGGCTTTTCGGAGTTATGCCTGCTACTTATGTGCGAGAGAGAATTTAATAATTTGCTCAAATATTTGCTGACTTCTTGTCGAACGACGACTACTGCTGTGCCGGGGAAATATAGTTTTGTGATTTATGGCAGAGCGAGGACGGGGGCAGGGAACGGGGGCGAGGTTATGGAACTGCTTGTACCGTGAAATTTGCTTTATGAGAAATTAGAGTTGAAGATTTAAACTTTCCGCTTGCACTTTAAATGATAAGAATTATAATGTTTGATAACGAGTTAAAAGTTGTTTAAGATTATTAATTTTATATTTTATTATAGTAGAACTTCCAAAGGAAGGATCCGAACAGGAAATTCCACTTGAAATCATTATTAAATGCTCTAAGGACGCATTTTTTTGATAATGGCTTAAAGATGGGTGATTTAAATACAAAATGGGTTAAGGAAATTCTGTAGCGACAATTTTGTAATTGAAACATAATACTTTGGTCAAAGCATAGTTGTATTAATATAGGATAGAGAATACTAAAAAATAAAACGAAAAGAAATGCTCTTCTCATGTGTCTCAAAGACAGTGGTCCTGACAATATACTACCTATAGTCCTTCAGTATCTCACCTTAACCAGAACCTTGAACCCAAATCAAGTCCTACCCAATAAGAAGTATAGTTTTAGACCACAAAGATCTACTGGCAACCTTACTGCATGCATATATCGCTTTGATGGATCTGGTTTATCTGTAGTATAGTTAAGCCGGTACGAGCACAGTGGCGACATTGGTTGCCGCGTCCGTTGTGGATGTGATCTTAGCTTGAAGCTTGGTTTTGGTGTGTTTTTGCCTTGAAGCTTTGGTAGTTGTTTTGTGTCTTTGGTGAGCTTTCGCGGTGGGGGTCTTGGGTGAGCTTTCGCGGTGGGGGTCTTGGGTGAGCTTTTGCGCTGAGGGTCTTGGGTGAGATTTTGTGGGGGGTCTGGTCCGGATTCCAATAATTGGCTCTGAATTTAGCCTGTGAGAGTCGTTCGAGACGCCACTAAGAATTAAGCTAAGCTCCTTAGGTACCGGGCGAATCCAGTTGCATAATGCCTTATCCTGATATGGTGACTCTGTCAGGATGACGTACAGGGGCTGACGTCGTAGGACCGAACTCCAAAGGCTCCATTTCAATGGGTAGGTGGCTACCTTTCTTCCAGATTGAAATAAATGCAATTGAGACATGTTCCAAGCTGAACCTTACGAAGTGTTTGAAAGGTGCCATTGTTAGAATTTTTTCGGACAGTCAAGCTGCCATCAAGGCATCCTCATCGTGGAAGTTTTCGTCCAAAATAGTTGTAGGGTGCTTTAACCTACTGACCGAGCCTGGCCAGAAAAATAAAGTCTCACTCTGATGGGTCCCAGGACACTAGAAAATCAAAGCAATGAGGCTGAGGAAAAGCTCGCGAACGAGGGGTCTGAGACTCTGATTCAGGGCCCAGAATCCTTCTTTGGGTTAAGGAACTGAACCTAACCTATTAGGAATCGGTTCCAGGTCTTATACAGACTAAAGAGCTAATACGACCCTGTGCCTTAAGGCTCCTAGCACACTGCATCAGAATTCATGCGAATTTTGTTCGTACGAATTCTGACGAAAATATGCCGTCAGAAATCGCAATTGCGCTCTCTCACTGCATCAGAAATCACGCGATTTAATATTGTTTTTCTTTATAGAAATTTTTGCGATAATGGAAGACATGACAGAATATTTTTACTTGAAACTTGGAACTATGAAAAGCTACTTGCCAACTATGAACAAAAGGCAAAAAATTGAAAAATTGAATTTTTTTAGTTTTTTCAAAGTCCTAAAATAGACATTTTAAATAAAGTAAAGAAGTATTGCGTATGCTCACAAGAAAGTACATAAAAAAACCTACAATTTATAAACAAAATATTTTACCGTACGATGATTTGGCATAAAATGGCGGCAATTTTAAATTTTTTTTCGAAAACTGCCAATTAGCGTAAAAATCAAAAGTTTTTTTTGAAATTTCAACCACGTATTTATAGCATCAAAGTACATCTTTTCTCCAATTTTTATCAAAACCCGACCTTTTTCCCGTTATTTATTGCATTTTTAGTAAAATAAAACAAAATATCATACATTTTGGTTTTTTGAGGTTAGGATTCATTTTTAAAGTATTTATACCGAATTTGTTCGATAGTCTCGTTCACGAGTATTTTCCAATTTTTTTTATTTTTCTACGACCAACAGAACTGGAGAAATTAAAAAAATAGTGTAGCAATGCACTCAAAATGCATCAAAAATAGACATTTATGCAATTTTCTCGTGCAACACAGGACCGATTTTGCAGAAATTTTTTTTTCGCTTTATCTTAACATATGTAAAGTAAAAAAACAAAAAAATCCAACTTCCCAACTACATCACTATCATATGACAATTTCCCTCTACTAGTATTAATAAAAAAATAAAAAAACGTGATTTTTCGAGAAAAAAAATTAATTTTGTTTTTCGATTATAGTTTAATTACAAAGGTTAAAAAAATAAATTAAAAAACGCTATTCTATGGGAAATTTAATTTTCTACAAAAAAGTATTTTAGTAAAAATCTCGAATTTCGCTTTGTTTTCAAGTTATTTCGAAAAACCATAAAAATGGGTACTTAGGGTCGGCGCTCAAAAACGCACCTCTCTAAAAATGGGCACTTTATGATTTTATCATATTTAGGTGTTCAACTAACATATGTTCTATCTATCTATCTATCTATATTAATAAAAAAAGTGTCTGTCAGTGTGTCTGTCTGCTTGTACGTACGGTCGCGCGTTGGAGCCAAACTAGAAGAGATAGAAATCTTTATTTTTTTTGTAGATGCATGGATACCTAAAAACAGGTGACTAAAAGTTTCCGTTTTTCGAAATTTTAATTAGTTTTTTTTTCAATTTATTTATTAGTACGATTGTTCACCATTTTTTACGTTCTACGCCTTTTGCAACTAGAGTTTGACCCACTTTCATGTAACCGATCAACCCCAAATTTTGCCCATATGCATAGTTCGCGAGGCAATGCTATTCCAAATTCAAAATGGCGGCCAACACAAGATGGCGGAAGACATAATAGAATAAAAAGTAGAAAATCTAACCTATCAACCTGAAATTTTGCACATATGCATAGTTCGCGTGACAATCCAATCGGACCATTTTGTAGAAAAAATCAAGATGGCGGTTTAAAGATTGCGGCCGAATTTTGAAATTGTGTTCCGAGTGTGAGATTGTGTGTGAACGAGTATGACAAATAGAATACTGTGTGGCGTCATTCTAAATTCAAAATGGCGGCCACAACAAAATGGCGAATTACCTTTTTCTTTACAAGCCACTCGGTATGGGTATCAAATAAAAGAGTATGACAAGTAGAACACTATCAGCTGTGTGGCGTCATTCCAAATTCAAAATGGCGGCAGACACAAAATGGCGGCCAACCCAAAATGGTGGATTACCTTTTTCTTTACAACGCTCTCGTTATGGGTATCAAATGAAAAGGTGTGACAAGTAAAATACTATTATCTGTGTGGCGTCATTCCAAATTCAAAATGGCGGCCAACACAAAATGGCGGTTTACATTTTTCTTTACAACGTCTTTAGTATGGGTATCAAAAGAAAGTGTGTGACGAGTATCGAACAGTAAGCTGTGTGAAGTCATTTTAAATCTAATATGGCGGTCACCACAAAATGGCGGAAGACATACAATAGACTGAAAAGTAGAAAATAAAATATATAGTTTAAAAAGACTAAAAAATGCACTTTTATTTTAATATGAACTAAAAAGTAAAAAATAATTTTGAATGTAAAGTTTTTATTGCTCCAGCCAGTATATGGGAATAACCTACCTTTCGAAATTTAAAAAAGCGCCAGAACAATCAATTTAGTTTATCCTGAAGCTCTTTGAAAAAATACCGTAACATCTGTAGCATGTCTGATTATATGCTGGACATTATTTTCGCCCCTTCTGATCGTCTCAAGTTTAAAATCGGCTTAAGAGGAATTGCCTGTATAAACAGATTCGGATTCTCTCTCAAATATTGAAAATTTACTTTCTTATACTATGCATTAACATAACCTTAATCACTAGCCGGAAGATATTGATGTGCGAGTTCGTAAACGCAGGACTGCAGTCATTCTCCAGAATTCAGCAATTGGAAGTCTGTAGCTGAATTCTGCAGAATGACTGCAGTCCTGCGTTTACGAAGTCGCACTATACACTCAATAAATCGTCTTAAGCGGAAATAAATTAAGCTTGAGACGAATTTCGGCTTAAGACTGTTTATACGGAACCGGAACAAGGTAAATAATGCACGTTGCGCGAGCAATTGACTTATTCAGCTACAGGCTTCCAATTGCTGAAGAAATCATTTGCCCGCGCAACGTGCATTATTGACTCTGCGTGTGTTTGTAAAATATTTATTAGATTTTTAGGGCAGCAAATTGCACGGCACAGTAGGTGCCAAATTTGCAAAATTGATTACTTTTTTGGCGCTTTTTTTGGAAAAACATTTTGGAAGTTCTGCACATGGCGCCTAATCCCCCGGTACAGCAAAATCTAAACAGGCCCTTGATTGGAATCCGCAAGGATCCCGTCGATTCGAAAGACCTAGAACAACGTGGAGGAGAACCCTATTAGCAGAGTCAACTGGGCGATTATAGTCAGAGCTGAGAGCTGTCGCGGAAAACAGAGTCCGGTGGAGGGCAACTGTTTCCGCCCTATGTCCCATGAGGGATTAAAGGTGTAATTAGTTAGTTAGTAAAATAAGTTTTTGCAGACTTGTTCTTTTTTTCATTTGTACCTTTTTCCTACCGCGGACTGTGCACACATTATTTTTTTTTATTGAAAGGCGTTGCAACGCACGCGGGTTTTTGCTAGTTAAACAAGAAGTAAAATCAATGCAAAGCTATTGCAGCTGATGTACGTATCGATTGGTCTAGTAACGACTAATGTTCGGACTAGACTTAAAAGGGAGATTAGAAGACATGTATCTCATTCGGTTTGTTACAAAGTATAAATATAGTATCCTTAAGTAAAACATAGAAATCCCAAACCTAGAAGGAACTCTACCATGAAAAAAGTTGGTGGAATCTGCCTTTATCTTCACCAATAGAAATAAAACTTTTCACACAATCCATAACGTCATAGTTTTTCAAGATTATCCCCTCCAGTGCCTTTAAACAATTATAAATGACAACACTTAAGGCAGTAAATTCCGAAAGGTGCGCACGGTTCTTAAAGATAGCACCCAGCCAGCCCCAGCGGAATTAGTTTTGAGATGTGCACTTTAAACGTTGGGGTTGCCTCCCAGTAAAGAGCCCATACTTGTGGCCCCGTTGTGCTCCAAATGCACGGTGTACGGAGTATACATATATAAGTGAGCTTTATTGTGCCAACGAAGGGATGAAATATCCTTGGGAAATTCTCATATGGAAGGAGGAATTATGCTTTTGTAGCTCTATACCAGAAGAATTTTTACCTTTTTTTCTTGTGTCCCCTATTTTCTCTCTCTCTTAGGCAAGACTGATGAAGTGTTGTGCTCCATTGGTCGTTCTTTCGGTTATGTCATCCAAGCTTAGTATTAGTGTTTTGTTTTTTTTTTCTAATCGCCTCTGGAGAGAAGTTTGTTAGATTATTGCCACAAATTCAACGAGGACTAATGGTGATTTCCATAGAAATTCTGTGTACATTAAGAAAATCTTTACTTAACTTAAACATAACAGAAATGTTCTGAAAGCATTTTTCGATCGTTAATAAACGGATATGAAGGGAATAAGTCCAGAAATGTGAGTATCGCTTAGCCTTCGTTAAGTTCTTGCTGTTCGTTACACATTTCCTCTTAAGTTACACTCATGGAGACGTGCAAAAAGGAACTCAATAGAAAAATAATTCTGTGTTTATGTATGAAAGTTTCCAAGTTTTAATCCTGTTTGATGAAATTATTTAGAAATGCCTTCCATGATGCATTAACGCATTAACATATATACTGCATTATACCTTCAACGGAGTTGTAAATTAAAAAAGTCCTTACTGACTATACTAATTACGCTCTCAGTTGAATAACGCATCCAGTCTGACTAGTGTGCGTGTTTAATGATTGAAAGGTTTTTTTATTTTCAATCCTTGGATTTTTTCTATTTTTGCATTATTCTTTGAAAATGCGATCAAATTTCTTACAACGCATGGTTAAAGGTAATAAAGGGGTAATAAAGCAAAGCATAAAATTTCACTTGATGGGCATGTGAAGAAGTTGAGTTTGCATTTAAAATCTTGAAAAATAGAGAATATAAATGGGTGTAGTTTAGATAACAAAAGGATCAATGAAAGCTACCACCAACAAGCACACTTACTCTCTGTAAAAAAAAATACCATAGCACACGCAGTGCAACTTCGATTTGTAGATTTGTAATTTTTTTATACGTTGTAGAATTCTTGGAAAATGTAATAAAAATACTTAGAAAACGTTGTTATTACCAGAGGTAATAAAGGGGTAATAAAACAAAGGTAATAAAACAAAGCATGATAAAAATCCACTTTATGGCGACGTTAGATTTATGATTAATATCTTGAAAATTAAGAAATATGAGGATATGGCGTAGAGAAATCGGTCATAACACCATTTTCCATTTGTAGTGGAAGACATCGGCCAAATGAAACTGGCACTTGCTGCATTGAAAGCTCAAAATGATAAGGGCCAATGAAGTAGCAACAAGAACCTTCTGTTTTTCAAAAACAACATCGATTTGGCGTTTTTCATGGGGTGCGAAATTCTTGGAAAATGTAATAAAATTTCTAACAAATCATGATTATTATCAGAGGTAATAAAGGGGTAATAAAACAAAAAATAGTAAATATCCAATTGAAGGTGAGGAAGATTAGTTCAAAATCGTTTGTTTTATTAGATGAAGATGAAGGCACAATGAAATTCGCCTGATACCTACCAAGAGCAAGCACTTTGTCTCTCACTCTCTGTTTAAAAGTACCACAGAACGCGCAATGCAACTTTGATTTGAACTTTTTAATGCGCGGTGATATTTTTAAAGAGAGAACCTCTTGTTTGTAGTAAATGTAATAAAATTTCTTACAAATCATGATTATTATCAGAGGTAATAAAGGGGTAATAAAATAAAAAATTGTAAATATCCAATTGAAGGCGTTGAAGATTAGCTCAAAATCGTTTGTTTTATTAGGTGAAGATGAAGGCACAATGAAATTCGCCTGAGACCTACCAAGAACAAGCACTTTGTCTCTCACTCTCTGTTTAAAAGTACCACAGCACACGCAGTGCAACTTTGATTTGAACTTTTTAATGCGCCGTGATATTTTTAAAGAGAGAACCTCTTGTTTGTAGTAAATGTAATAAAATTTCTTACAAACCATGATTATTACCAGAGGTAATAAAGGGGTAATAAAATAGAAAATAGTAAATATCCAATTGAAGGCGTTGAAGATTAGCTCAAAATCGTTTGTTTTATTAGGTGAAGATGAAGGCCCAATGAAAATCGCCTGATACCTACCAAGAAAAAGCACTTTGTCTCTCACTCTCTGTTTAAAAGTACCACAGCACACGCAGTGCAACTTTGATTTGAGCTTTTTAATGCGCGGTGATATTTTTAAAGAGAGAACCTCTTGTTTGTAGTAAATGTAATAAAATTTCTTACAAATCATGATTATTATCAGAGGTAATAAAGGGGTAATAAAATAAAAAATTGTAAATATCCAATTGAAGGCGTTGAAGATTCGCTCAAAATCGTGTTTTTTATTAGGTGAAGATGAAGGCACAATGAAATTCGCCTGAGACCTACCAAGAACAAGCACTTTGTCTCTCACTCTCTGTTTAAAAGTACCACAGCACACGCAGTGCAACTTTGATTTGAACTTTTTAATGCGCCGTGATATTTTTAAAGAGAGAACCTCTTGTTTGTAGTAAATGTAATAAAATTTCTTACAAACCATGATTATTACCAGAGGTAATAAAGGGGTAATAAAATAGAAAATAGTAAATATCCAATTGAAGGCGTTGAAGATTAGCTCAAAATCGTTTGTTTTATTAGGTGAAGATGAAGGCCCAATGAAAATCGCCTGATACCTACCAAGAAAAAGCACTTTGTCTCTCACTCTCTGTTTAAAAGTACCACAGCACACGCAGTGCAACTTTGATTTGAGCTTTTTAATGCGCGGTGATATTTTTAAAGAGAGAACCTCTTGTTTGTAGTAAATGTAATAAAATTTCTTACAAATCATGATTATTATCAGAGGTAATAAAGGGGTAATAAAATAAAAAATTGTAAATATCCAATTGAAGGCGTTGAAGATTCGCTCAAAATCGTGTTTTTTATTAGGTGAAGATGAAGGCACAATGAAATTCGCCTGAGACCTACCAAGAACAAGCACTTTGTCTCTCACTCTCTGTTTAAAAGTACCACAGCACACGCAGTGCAACTTTGATTTGAGCTTTTTAATGCGCGGTGATATTTTTAAAGAGAGAACCTCTTGTTTGTAGTAAATGTAATAAAATTTCTTACAAATCATGATTATTATCAGAGGTAATAAAGGGGTAATACAATAAAAAATAGTAAATATCCAATTGAAGGCGTTGAAGATTCCCTCAAAATCGTATTTTTTATTAGGTGAAGATGAAGGCACAATGAAATTCGCCTGATACCTACCAAGAGCAAGCACTTTGTCTCTCACTCTCTGTTTAAAAGTACCACAGCACACGCAGTGCAACTTCGATTTGAACTTTTTAATGCGCTGTGATATTTTTAAAGAGAGAACCTCTTGTTTGTAGTAAATGTAATAAAATTTCTTACAAATCATGATTATTACCAGAGGTAATAAAGGGGTAATAAAATAGAAAATAGTAAATATCCAATTGAAGGCGTTGAAGAAATTCTTGGAAAATTTAATAAAATTTCTTACAAATCATGATTATTACCAGAGGTAATAAAGGGGTAATAAAATAGAAAATAGTAAATATCCAATTGAAGGCGTTGAAGATTAGCTCAAAATCGTGTGTTTTATTAAGTGAAGATGAAGACACAATGAAATTCGCCTGAGACCTACCAAGAACAAGCACTTTGTCTCTGTTTAAAAGTACCACAGCACACGCAGTGCAACTTTGATTTGAACTTTTTAATGCGCGGTGATATTTTTAAAGAGAGAACCTCTTATTTGTAGTTTTTTTTAACCTTACTTATGAAGTTGTATATAAGTCGAACCACAACTACGACTAGTACCACAACTACGGCGACTGAATCAACCTAATTTTTATTTTGTATATGCTGCCTATCAAAGTTCAATAATTTCTCTTATTATTGATTATGGTGGTTATGTACGAGTATGTATGTTCTTGAGGAAAAAAATAAAAAAAATATTTTCTTCTATAATTATAAAACCCCTGTCCTGTCCCATAATCCTTAAAATAGCAAATAGAACTGGTTCGCAACTTATTCACTATACCAATACCCAAAAATTTCGCGATAACTGAATGCAAAAATTTCTATGAAAAGCAATTGTTAACGTTGAAAATTATATCTGCTACTTTTCACTTTCAGCCCTCAAGGGTCAAGGTAAAAACATTTCCATTTTCGGTTGAAGAGGGTGTGAATGTCAAACAGATCCAGAAATTGATTCCTATTATTAGATGGCGCAACCTTCCGTTGACATTCTCAATAACACCGGATTGAATAATACAAAATTAAGCAGAAAGAGGCAAAGTTTCAGATTCAAACACCCACACACAAATCTATACACACAGTGAACGAAGTATGTGCAGAAAATAAGCAACAAAAAAAAATAAATAAAATATAATGTTTCCCTGTGTGTTAACAGAATTACTAGAAAAGCGACGACGACGCCATTAAAAGATGACTGTTCTGTTCTGTTGGTATCCTGTGAACCTTTTTTTTGTTGTTTGTTTGTTTGTATTTTGTTTATTTCAATCTCATCCTGTTACCGATCCCCGATTCCCGTTTACGTGTATTTGGGATTTATAGTATTTTGTTGCTGGCTATTCTCTTGACGCTTTAAAGAAATTAACTTTGCTGGGGGTTTCACTTCTTCTCCATTGGGGGTTTTAATACTTTTGGTCATCAAAGTTTCAAGCTCCCTTCATTTGATCCTAATTGATAGGCAAAAGGGTACAAGTACTTTGATACCTTGTTGAGTGTATTAATCTGTGTTTGACATAAAAGCGACTTGAGGACTATCAAGGTTGGAAATGTAAACGTGAAAATCCTTGATATGAGAGTTTAGAATTCAGCATTTAACCGAACATAAACACAAACCACTTTTAAGGGCTTATACTTAACCTGTAAAATCGCTAAGGAAAATTAGAAAAAGGGACTTTTAGATAGGATAGTAACACTAACTTATATTTATATGGGCTTCAAAGCCGACTCGGGAATGGTGGAAAGGAAACTAATATCGTTAACCCTTTAATGCTTTCGATAGCACATCTGTTGTACTTAAAGTTTTATTTATT
This sequence comes from Thereva nobilitata, assembly GCA_963855945.1. Classification (NCBI taxonomy): domain Eukaryota; kingdom Metazoa; phylum Arthropoda; class Insecta; order Diptera; family Therevidae; genus Thereva; species Thereva nobilitata. Next base: position 97,175,436 of record OY979698.1, read on the forward strand.
TCAAATTTCTCGGTAAAACGTACATCTCCGAAAAACCTTTAATCCTTAAATAATGAAGAATAAATAATGCATACTACTCTCCTTTGTACTGAAAAATTTTATCTAGAAAGCTGGCAATACTCTTGAGGATATTTCAAAAAATGTTTGTTACAAAGTGATGTCAAGTGCACACGTTTTAAAGAGATTTAAGAAAATTCTTGTAAATCGAACAATTTTTTTAGTAAATCTTAACTTATATATTAATACTCAACAAGAAGTTTTAAACGCTAAGGCTTTTTTGTTCGTGAACCGATTTCGTTTAAATTTTCAAAAAATGTTTTTATACGCTTTATATTAGCTTGACCTGTATGTTGTATCTAGTATGTAAACAAATCACTTTCATTTAACCGATCAACTTCAAATTTTGCACATTATGTATAGTTCGCGTGACAATGCAATCTGACCATTTTGTAAGAAAATCAAGATGGCGGTGCCAAGATGGCGGGTGAATTTTGCAATTGGATTCTCCAACATGGGTCTCAAATGAAAGGGTATGACAAGTGCAATACAATTAGCTATGTGGCGTCATTCAAAATGACGGCCAACACAAAATGGCGGATTACCGTTTTTCTTTACCACGCATTCGATATGGGTACCAAATGAAAGGGTATGACAAGTAAAATACTATTAGCTATGTGGTGTCATTGTAAATTCAAAATGGCGGCCAACACAAAATGGCGGATTACCTTTTTCTGTACAACCCACTCGGTATCGGTATCAAATGAAAGGGTGTGACAATTAGAATACTATGAATTGCGTGGCATCATTCCAAATTCAAAATTTCGGCCAACAATGGCGGTATATCCTTTTCTTTAAAGCGCCCTCGGTATGAGTATTAAATGAAAGTGTATGACGAGTATAGTACAGTAATCTGTCTGACGTCATTTTAAATCTAATATGGCTGTCATTACAAAATGGCGGAAGACATATAATAGACTAAAAAGTAGAAAATAGAAAACATAGTTTAAAAAAACTAAAAAATACACTTTTATTTTAAAATTAACTAAAAAGTAAAAAATAATTTTGAATGTAACGTTTTTATTGCTCTAGCCAGTATATGGAAACTACCTACCTTTCGAAATGTAAAAAAGCGTGGGACACTTTACCTATATTCTTATTTTATAAATTAACACCGCAACTTTTCGCTGGCGCCCCACGCTTTTTAATATTTCGAAAAGTACCCACTTTCCATATATCCATATATTGGTAATTGGCTGGAGCAATAAAAACTTCACATTCAAAATTATTTTTTACTTTTTAGTTAATTTTAGTTCTTTTTAGTGTTCCCGACTAAGATGCTAATCCGTTAAGGGGTGTTTCCTGGGTATATTTGGAGAAAAAAATTGTTCTACAGAATGGGGCTATCAGACCTATCCACTGAGACACAGGGTGCTTAAGAAAAGACGTTTGAACCATTTTTTAATTTACTTAACCTTTAATTACTCCTCAACTATTTATCGTAGAGCGTAGGAAATATGATCTGAAAAGATTTTCATAAAAATCGGTCGAGTCGTTTTTTTTTTGTTTGAACAAAGTTCGTGATTTTTGTACCTGCCCAATAACGCGCGTACCAAATATGATACCGACTTCGTTGAGGTGCCGATCGAAGTGTATTAACGATGATATGATCGGAAAAATTATCATAATATTCGGTCAAGGCGTTTTTTGTGTTTAAATGAATAGACTTCGGCAAGTGTGCCAAGTAACTTAAATTAATTAGTTTCGCCACTGTCTAATATACTCGTTGGAATGAAACCCGTTCCAAATGAGGTAAACTTTTATGGATTCTGCCGAGCAATATTTTCCCATGAAATTTTCAAACTTCAGATCAGAACTTTTTGATGATTGCTTGAAACTTTCTACAGTTTCTGGAAATTGAAGTTCATCCGGCCTTTTCGGTCAAGTTTGACAAATCCTTTACATTGATTAATTTTGGTACTATCTCCTGAAATCGTTCGAGTTTCCAAATGAAGTTATTACCTTCCGAGTTTATCAGCGGCGCTGCAACACGCTCAAAACGAGTTCGACCACGCGTTATAGTGTAGCGAACGAAGTACAAGGGACAAGTTCGTTTGCTACCGTTCAGTAAAACCAAATTCTCTATAAAAGCCTTGCAGATTTACCACTGTTTTCGTTATTTCAAATAGCTTCTCTCAGGATTACTTTGGCACCAGTTCTGATACTAGCCAATTTCCCACTACTACTAAAACTATTACTATTTTCTAAGTAGACAATTAATTAATATTGGGCCCTATTCTGTAATTTTTCATAAAATAACATTTTATGTTATGTTACGATGATAAAATTTCTACTTCATAAAATAAAAGTAAAATATTTTAAAAATTCGTATTCTGTCATGATTTCATAAAATTATTTTTTATGAACACATAACATAAAATATTTAGTACAATCCGCTATGGGTTCTATTTCGTTTCGAACAGCTGATCGGTTGAAAATGAAAACAAATAAAATTATGAATGAAAACAAACAAAATCAAAGCGCGCCTTGTTTCAGTATCTGACAAAATGCAATTTTCTTAATGCGTTGGGCATATTAATTTTTAATTTAACTCAAAACTCAATGAAAACTACTTTCACGCAAATGTCAATTCCCGTCGGTTATTTTCATAAAATGGGTAAAAATACCTGTAAAATGTGCTGCTTAGATTATTTTATGTTATGAAGCGTAACAGGAAATATTTTATGTTATGATCCATAAAATAAAATAAAATTTGTCGGACAGAATATAGTCCGGGGAAATTAGCATTTTAAGGAGACAAAATTCCAAAATGGCTGAAAATTGGAACACAGCTTCCTTGGGACTTTTTAAAAAAACAATTTCGGAATCATAAAAAAAACAACATGGCCGCCGGAGATATCAGTTTTTGGCAAAAAAAAACACTCAAGAACTGGTGTTTTCGGAAATTTTTTTTGATCACTCAATATGAAACATTATTTCTTACAAAAAAAGCCCTTTTGTCATTTTTGCGAAAACCTAACCCTTTCGAAGTTATTCAAGGTCAAAGTTTTCAAAAATCATATTTCGGCCAAAAAATACTTTGAATAATTCGGAAAGGTCAAGGTTTTCGAAAAAAAATTTAAAAGGGGTTTTTTTAGGCAATAATGTTTTGTATTGACTGATCAAAAAAAATTTCGAAAAAACCAGTTTTTAGTGATTTTTTTTGCCGAAGCGGCCATGTTGTTTTTTTTGTGATTCCGAAATTGTTTTCTTAAAAAGTCCCACGGAAGCTGTGGTCCAATTTTCAGCCATTTTGGAATTTTGTCAAATTTCGTGCGTTTTTTTTGCTAATTTCGCCGGACTAATAGGATTTTAGAGAAATCTTTTATGTTATGGCATAACATCACATAAAATGATAATATTTTACTGACAGAATAGGCCCCATTATATTATTTAAAATTACAAGATTTTTGCTATTAGGTATAGGAGTTGTGTTAGTTTGAAGAACCAGGTGTATGAATTTGGTGTGGTTTTTTCTTACAATTTGTTGTTATTATTGTTCATTTATTATTAAAATATAGAATAGGGTCAATAAAAAGGGTCAAACCCACATCCCAACTAGTTTTTTTATGTGGAAGACTAGAGCTCAGGGAAAGCCCTTTCTACTGTCGTCAATCTATTTTTTTCGTATCGATTCGAGTCCTAGAGAGTCCTAGCGCGAGAAACACGATTCTACACAAATTACTTTTCTAAGACTAATTGTTTTAACCACCGGGCATTATTGCGCGCTAGATTACCACTTATGGAGTTTACGATACTCGGGGGAGGATCCTAACTGCAAAGTGAGCCTCGAGGAGCACGAGTCTACCCTGACACTGTACCGCCATAGCGAGGACCAGGGTTTTATTAATCGGTTCGGCCTTCATTGACCAAATAAGTCTAAGTGACAAATCTTCAGGCGTACTAGTAGGTATTGGGGCGTAGTAGAACAGAGGTAGTAGGTAATGAGGCGGTTTAGCCTGGGAACAAGGCCACAATCTTGAACGGTGAAGGAGTTGTGGGGGAAGTAATAGGTAATAATGGCATGAGTTTATTTCTATTATTCCGCTCCCACGCATCAACGGGCGTTGCCTTCACCGCTCAAAGTCGTGACCTTGTTCCCATGAAAACCGTCCAATTACTCATACTGCTGAACCTGGTCAAGCGGGGTATAGTACAATAGACCAAACAAAGTGGCGCCGGTACTTTTGGCCTAATATCTTACCCAAAGAAGAAGCAGAAGAGCGCAGATTACCGTCATCAGCGAAGCTACATATATGTATAAGAAACACGATTCTATACAAATTACTTTTCTAGGGCATGCAACCAGGCCATGGAATTGAAATTGAAAATTGTCCTAGACTTTTACACGGCCATTAAATATCACGGCCAGGAAATACCCGTAAGGATTGCATGCAAAGTAAAAATAAAATCCCCCCAAAAGATGTGAATCGAGTCACTACCACCATCACCTTGATGGAATAAATTACTTATCAATAAACCCTACGAAATAGGGCCGTCTCCCTTTACTTATTTCCACATGAAATCAGTAAACAGATCTCTCAGCAAAGTTTTATCGAAAACTATAAGATATTTGGGACATAACATAAAAACTTCTTAGTTCATATAAAACTCTTTAAGACATGTTACAAGGAGTCTTTAAGCAGCGCAACTGCTTACTTAAAGGAAGTTACTACCGACTATATAGTGGCGCGGGGGGCGGAGGGACCACTCCTTCCTTTACATGACAAGGAAGTTACGAAATAATTTTGCAGTGTCCAACAATGTTTGTATCAATCGATATTTGTCGTCCTTCCTTGAAAAGAAAAAAATGTAAGGAAGTTTACTGCGATGGAGAGATTTCTCCTAGTAATTGTTTGTGCCATCTAGTGGAGTGGGAGAGGGAGAGACAGGGAGTGGAGGAGCTGGGTGATAGGACGTGAGAGTGAGGGGGTGTGGGGTGGGGGAAAGAATAATGGAGGCTGCACGTATTGATGTTGTTCGACATTCGCGATTCAACTACATGTTGACGACGACGATGTTGTTTTCAACGAAAATCTCTCGTTCATACTTTCATGTACTTTCGTTTGCCATCATTACGTAAATCCTCGTGTAAGACGACATACACTCCCGGGGTAGCATTTGTTATATCCTGACACTCGCAATTTATCAGGATTTGCTGTAGTATGTTTACATCCAAGAGTCTACGAGAATTATCCTTCCGATTGATATGCGAAGGAAAACTAGGTTAATTTGCTTTTGTCAGGCGTATCCTTACCTCTATAGTTGCCAGTTGCCGGCGGATTCCAGGGAAGGAGTTTTTATTATCTTATGGCACAATATATCTTCTTATTTATATATATATGTATAGTATATTATATACATACATATGTGTGTGCAACGTACTAGTGTAGAGATGTATGGATCGCACACGCATATTAAAAAGTTTTTTAAGGGATGAAGTGGGGCTTTATGATGGTATATTCTGGCCTTATTTTTACTTTAAAGATAAGAAACTAAATCCTTCGTTTCGGTTATATTTTATCCAAGAAATCACTCAATTTTACGTATCACGGCAAGAGTGACGCGGGATGAAGGTAGAAAATATTCAGTTTCAAGCTCGTTTGAAGGCTTTTTTGCTGAGTGGTAAGAAGATCTGAGTACAACTAACTAAGCTGAAAATTGTGGAGATTTTAAGAAATTTTTGCAACGATTTTTTGCTTACGTTTACAAGTAGTTAACGGGTATTGATTTCATAGTATTTTCTTATATTAAGCTTGATTGGAAGAAACGAAGACAAATTTCATATTCCCCCGATAGCGATACTCCTTAGCCCCTCTAAACGTTACTCACTCCCTCACTCAATCCCTTTTTTTTCTTGGCACTAGCATAAATTCCCGTCGAACTCACAATATATTTGGCCAAAATACTTCTTCTTAATAGAACGACCCTCAATCAAAAGTAATTTACAATTCTCAAACAAATATTGGTGACTGGCTTGGATCGGCACGTACTGTAACCGAGTGGCAGGACTCTGCAGAGCCACGAAGAAAAGTTCATTAAGCATTGAGTGCCCCGAACAGAGAGCGAGAGAGAGACTGGGTGAACTTTTAATTACGCCAAATGAATTCATCACTTTGCATACTTAATTCTATAGGTTTCTTCTGTTCTTTTACAACTTACACTTTTCAAAAACCACCATGAGCTGAGGTTGGCCGTCTTTATATCTCCTCTATACATCTACATTCATACATATATATATTTTTTCTATTTTCTTATTCACGGAATTTTCAAGGGTTTACAGCTTAATAAATTGACGCCCCCAGAAGAGGAGAAAGTAATGTTTATACTCTTTTTTGTACCTTTGTTGGGTATATTCGGAACCAAGTTGCACCGCCATAGTCCAAAAAACGAAATGTCGAAAGGTTCTTGAGGAGCAACCAGGACTCGTTTTTGTTGTTGTTGTTGTTGTATTTGTGTGTACGGAGCACACCTTTCATAGGATCGGAAATACTTCTTTCAAACAATAACAACTTTTTGGGAGTTATTGAAGTATTTTAAAATTGAATACTCTTTTTCAGGCAACATCTCCTCTTCTGTGGGGTTAATTACAACTATGATGGAATTTCTGTTTGTTTAACATGGAAGAAGAAATTTCAAAAGGACAACAAAATTCTGGCTTAAAAAAATAGGAGAAAACGAGAAACTTTCCTCTTTAATTTTATGGAGAGATATTCGAAATTACAAAGGAAATATTTGCTATTCTGAAGAGTTCCGTAATAATTATGAATGCATTGAAGATGCTTTGAGGAGAATTTTGTATGAATTTTACTGTTGAAGTAGTTAGTGGTAACTAGTTAGTCCTTTTCGAGCTGCCACGGAACTAATTATACACTATGCATGAAGAAAGAAACTTATGGCAAGGACGATAGTAGTTAAAAATGAATTTAAACACACTTTACCAATTCCCGTTTTATAGATTTTGTAATGGTGCTGTCTAGCACTGGTCCGGGGAAATTAGCATTTTAAGGAGACAAAATTCCAAAATGGCTGAAAATTGGACCACAGGTTCCTTTGGACCTTTTAAGAAAACAATTTTGGAATCACAAAAAAAACATGTATGCCGGAGATACCACTTTTTGGCAAAAAAGTCACTAAAAAACTGGTTTTTTCGAAAAAAAATTTTCATCAATCAATACAAAACGATATTACCTACAAAAATTCCCTCTAGTCATTTTTTCGAAAATCTACCCCTTTCGAAGTTATTCAAGGTCAAAGTTTCCAAAAAATCTTTTTTTTTGTGATTTCGAAATTGTTTTCTTAAAAAGTCTCAACGAAGCTGTGATCCAATTTTCAGCCATTTTGGAATTTTGTCTCCTTTCGTGCGTTTTTTTGCTAATTTCGCCGGACTACAAACAAAGTTGTTTGCGTTTTTATAATATAAGCAAAAACTTTGATTTTCAAACTTGCTACTTCTTCCAGTCCAGTGACTGGGATTTGTGTTTTCATAGTGCTGACGCAAAATTTTATGTCACCAAAGTTATAGGAGCAGGAATGTGTTTCGTTGTGAGATTATCCTCAAATCCACTGCTATCCAACCCTCTGCCACCGAGTATACTACCCACTTAATGGACGAAGCTTCTTTACGCAAAGTGTTTATGTTCTCTCAAAAAGCTTGACCTTAATAAATCCACTGACTCTGCCAATATACTCCCTATGGTCCTTAAGAAATGTGCCTCTTAGAAACTAGCCTATGTTCAGTCCATTAAGGTGATTCTAAAAACTCCCTGCAACTATCGCTCAAAAATAATTACTCCTGCTCTCGTCAAAGTTATGGAGACAATAATAAAACTTCTACAATATCTTGAATCCAACAAAATTCTTCACGACAGGCAGAATGTGGCACCTAAGTTCTATACAGGACTGAATTGGCGACAATAGGGGAAATGACCAAGATACACTATGTTCAATGTTCTTCCATTTGGAGCTAGGATGTGAAGATTTTCAGATTTCCCAACTCTTTAGCAACCTACATACCGCTGACAGTGAAATAACACTTATTTGGTAAAATTCGTCCGCCATATTGGCCCCGAAATTTTAAATTTATAAGTTTTGATCATACATTCCTTATTTGCTACCTTAAAAACCCATTTTCATTGGAATCGAAATACAATTGGCAAACTCATCGGCCATATTGGTGCGGCCATTTTGAATTTATAAGTTTTAATCATAAATTCGTTATTTGTAACCTTAAAAACCCCTAGATACGGATTTTCATGGAAATCGGAGCACAATTGGCAAATTTGGGTGGCCATTTTCAATTTCAGTCATATTTCGGCGGCCATTTTTAATTTATAAGTTCTGATCATAAATTCGTCATTTGCTACCGCAAAACCCCCAGATACGGATTTTCATGGAAATCGGAGCACAATTGGCAAATTTGGGTGGCCATTTTCAATTTCAGTCATATTTCGGCGGCCATTTTTAATTTATAAGTTCTGATCATAAATTCGTTATTTGCTACCGCAAAACCCCAGATACGGTTTTTCATGGAAATCGGAGCACAATTGGCAAATTTGGGTGGCCATTTTCAATTTCAGTCATATTTCGGCGGCCATTTTTAATTTATAAGTTCTGATCATAAATTCGTTATTTGCTACCGCAAAACCCCCAGATACGGATTTTCATGGAAATCGGAACACAATTGGCAAATTTGGGTGGCCATTTTCAATTTCAGTCATATTTCGGCGGCCATTTTGAATTTATAAGTTCTGATCATAAATTCGTTATTTGCTACCTTAAAAACCCCCAGATACCGAATTTCATTGGAATCGGCACACAATTGACAAATTCGTCGGCCATATTGGCGCGAACATTTTGAATTTCTAAATTTTGACCACAAATTCGTTATTACCGACCTTGAAAACCCCTAGATACCCAATTTCATTTAAATCGGAACACAATTTGCAAATTCACATTTGAGTGGCCATTTTGAATTTCGGTAATTTTTCAGCGGCCATTTTGAATTTCGAAAATCGGGCTTCGAGGTGTTTCATAAGAGACCTTCGTGCAAAATTTCAAAGCTCTGCGATAACTGGTGCCCCCGCTATAGCGCACACATGCTTACATACATACATACATACATAAATACATACAGAAACTTCCTTTAATTAATATAGATGATCTAATCTTATAGAGGTCCAATGTACTTCCTACGCTAATTTTCAGAGAGCGTGTAGATCCCTGCAAAGTTAGGCGCAATGCGACCTAAAAATAATTGGATCTCCTTTTAAAAGTACCACAGCACATAAAATAGTTCAAATTAAAGTTGCACTGCGTGGGCTATAGTACCTACTTTCAAAAAGAGAGGGAGAGACATGTAGGTTTCAGTTGTCTTATTGGTACGTTCTGGGCGAATTTTATTGAGCCTCCCTTCACTGCTTATAAAAAAAACGAGAATATTCGAAGCCTTCAAATTGATTTTTATAATTTTTTATTTTATTACCCCTTTATTACCTCTGCTAATAACAGCTCTTCGTACGTAATGTTGCCTCACGTTGCACTGCGTTTGCTATCGTGTTTAAAGAGAGGAAAAAAGAAATGAGAAAGAAAGTTCTTTTTGCTATAGTAGGATTAATAGTTTTACTGAGCTTTCAATGCAATGAAGCATGTTTCCGTTTCATTTGGCTTCTGTCTTCACTGCATATAGAAAATGGGATTATGAAAAATTCTTCTATGCCACATCCTCATATTTCTCATTTTTAAAGATATTAAACACAAATTTAACCTCTTCACGCGCCTATAAAGTGAATTTTTATCATGCTTTGCTTTATTACCCCTTTATTACCTCTGCTAATAACAACTCTTCGTACATAATGTTGCCTTACGTTGCACTGCGTTTGCTATCGTGTTTAAAGAGAGGAAAAAAGAAAATGAGAAAGAAAGTTCTTTTTGCTATAGTAGGATTAATAGTTTTACTGAGCTTTCAATGCAATACAGCATGTCCCCGTTTCAGTTGGCTTTTGTCTTCACTGCATATAAAAAATGGGATTATGAGAAATTCTTCTATGCCACATCCTCATATTTCTTATTTTTAAAGATATTAAACACAAATTAAACCTCTTCACACGCCTATAAAGTGGGTTTTATTATCTTTGCTTTATTACCCCTTTATTACCCCTTTATTACCTCTGGTAATAACAATGTTTTGTAAGTAATTTTCCAAGATTTCCACATACACTATCATATCCTCTTCGATCTATCCTTCAAACTAAGCCTGCTACTAAACATTGCACCATGAGTTGAACCACATGACAGACTGTGGTAGTAGGTACAAAGGGGTCATTTCTAAGCTTGGAGGTTTTTTCCATATAAAAAAAAGAAAAATTCGCGTTAAATGGAATTATTTATACGACATTTGTGAAAGGCATCAATCAAATGCAAATGCTTTCTTTTTTACTAAAACATTCTCATATATCAACAAAACCTTCTTTTCATTCAAAATAAAAGTCAACAGTTGTTCCTTAATTAACTTCAACTCAACCGATTAATAATTCACTGATATGGTTGTTAAACCCATGCCCTTGTCTTGTACTTTAATTCTTATTTGTCTAACAATTATATTCCCTATGCTAAGCCTTATCCCTAGATGGAAATCTAAATTAGTCCGACCAGTTGTGTAGTGGTAGTGGAGTTATGAATTTTTAATCAATACCTACAGCGTCACATTGTGTCCAACGGCAGTCGTAATATTCACCACGAAGCCATGCAAGTTATGGAAGAAGTCGAGCGGAGGGGAGGGGGCAAGGAAAAAAGTCAACGGTAATGTTTGCCATCCTTTTACAAGAACTGCAGACATAACGAACAACTGATGGAAAAGGATAATTTCATGAAAGGATTGTGCAAACATAAAGAGCAACAAAAGTAATGTTTGTCCAGAACAAAGAAGAGACAAAATGGCGTATACTATTAGGACGGGCCATGGGCCACTATACCAGATATGAAGGATCTAAGCCCAGAAACTGTAGCAACTTTTCCACAGGAAGGAGCTAGAGCACAACTTGAAACATTAAAGGAGCTGAGAGATGGCTTCCATTTGTCCCAGTTAGCTACTATTTCGCCTTAAATAATTCATCGAGAGAAAAACACATTTTTCTATGTTCCAGACGCTCTGGCGACCGGCTCAACCCCCCGTAGTCCCCCCTCCCCCGCAGCCCAATCCTTGGTATTATACGCCAACGTGCATAGCACTAACACGGCTTTCTGAACACCACCGTGTATATATAGTCCTGGTATCCGTCGCAGCGTTCGGGTAAGCCCTCAATGTCGCCACTGATATCGTTAAGATTCGACGTTGTGTAGTACATTAGTTGCCAGAGCGTCCCTCTTTTTATCTATTTGCCAAAGCCATATCCGGAAACGTTCTCCTATAGGATTTAAGATAAATATTAAATGGCACTCTGGGAGCACTGCCAGGAATTCAAATGTTATGAATTCTTGAAGAGCACCACAATAAGCGCCAGCTCGAGCGTATGAAAGGGACGCCAGGCTCACGATGTCTGCAAAGTCCTGGGTTGAGCGAGATCCTTGCAACCCTTTTGTGTATCATTATTCAAGGTGATGATGGTTTTTTACATGGAGCCACAGACATGAAATGGATTTAAATGACATTTTTTTTCTTCAAAGTTTTTTTTTCACATTATTACTTCTTTCACATAAAGCAAACTATATTTGAGCCTTAAAGTCTTGTTTGGGGTTTATCACATGTGTTCCACATAAGCACCGCAAATGTGGCTTTAACACAAATGTGACTTTAATGCATGATTTTTTTCAATTTCTGGCTTTGTTAAGGCAAAAGGTTTGGTATTGTACATAAATAGAACTGTAGTCTTCCACAGAAAAAAAAAAAAAAAAAAAAAAAAAAAAAAAAAAAATCTATTCGGCGACCTGCTCTAGCTCAACCTGGGGTATGAGGCTGATGATACACGGTTCAATCAAATGGTACAATATGAGGCCCACTGCCTTATGTGGACCCCGTGTAGATTGCCCTATAAGGCCCACACGGGCCGCCGGCAGGCCTTGGCCTGAAGGTTTCTCGCCTTGAGGCCAAATATCACTACACACTTACAGGCTGCCGGCAGCCTACAAAAACTGACAGAAATCTTTATGTGTGTGGGCATTTATCGTCAGTCCGTGCCTTAAGATCTGAACTTCTATTCAGTCTGAAGTTTTCTTTGAGGCCATGGGTGAAAAAAGTGCCATCAGCCGGAATTTATTTCTTGTTTGATAAATGTGCAAAGAAATAATTCCTGTTCGCCAGTATGTCTGTCTGGAATCATGAGGTGGCTTTCGGCCTGTCAGACGGTCCGAAGGTTTCTAGCCTTGAGGCCAAATATCACTACACACTTACAGGCCGCCGGCAGGCCGTGGCCTGCATCCTAGGAAAACTGACAGAAATCTTTATGTGTGTGGGCATTTATCGTCAGTCCGTGCCTTAAGATCTGAACTTCTATTCAGTCCGAAGTTTTCTTTGAGGCCATGGGTGAAAAAAGTGCCATCAGCCGGAATTTATTTCTAGTTTGATAAATGTGCAAAGAAATAACTCCTGTTTGCCAGTATGTCTGTCTGGAATCATGAGGTGGCCTTCGGGCCACGGCCTGTCAGGCGGTTGCCTCAAGTCCTCTTCCCTCGGGCAGACTGAATAATGTGTGGCCTTCATCGGGCCGTTCCTGCCTACCTGACCTCAAACAAAAGCAACGGCCTGCCGGCGGCCTGTAAGTGATTGGGGCTTTTAGCGCCTTGCTTCATTCGTGCTTCGGCATAAGGAATGATCCATTTGGCCCGTTGAGGCAGAATCATTGCTGCCCGATCCCAAGTTGAAAAAAGAGACCGACAAATTTGAGAACTTCAGAATGGTTACGTGAGCACACACTGCCCGTGTCGATAGCTTTATATTTTTAAATGCGAGTATCGTTTTACCAATGCGGTCCCCAACTGCGTCCAATGCTGCTTGACCTTTGTAATTAAACTAGGTTCCGAATTCCGCAAGCGTGAACACGACTCTGTGCACGGGTAAAAGGGTTCACAGCTCTGTTTTTGATTCCGCAAGCATAGAAATGAGTTTTTCTGACAGAAGGCGTGCATATGTGTAGGGCAATATATTCACAGAAGAAACGCAAGTGAGTAAGTGGTGAAAAAAAATGGACGAATAAAAGAGTGTAAAACGACGAGTGAGGAGCAAAAACCAAATACAGCGCTCTAAGCTTTCAGAATGAACTTATTCAGCGCAACAATATTTACGCTCTGTTGCGGAATCACCTGAATCGAAAAAGTGCAAATCGCCATTCCATTTGTAATGAAGTTTGCCTCATAGGGCCCTTATGAGAAACTGATAAGGTATACCGAAATTTTAGTATAGCTGATTTTTTTCGTGTGGTGTACGTGAGGAAACTAAAGAGAAAGCCCTCTTTCGGCATGCCCCTCGTTTGCCACATTGGGTCCCCATGAGGAACCTACGGGGAAATCCCTCTTTCGGCATGACCCTGAGGCAACTTTTTAACTGCTAGTCGAGTAGGGTCTAAAAAGCTTAAGGTATACAGTTACAAATTCTTAATAGCTCTAATGGCCAATTTATTCGCCAACCAAAAAAAATCGGCTGAAAACTTCGTTTGTGGGGAAGAGGGTAAGGGAGGACGAAGGAGTAGGTCGATTTTTTGAACCAACTCTTTCACTGGATTTTTGAGTCAACTTTTTGTTGTTGTTGTTTTATCTTTCTGGAAGCAAAGAGAGAGAAATAGCAGAAGGGAAAATTAAGATTAAAAACAACAACAATAAGCTAAAGCATTTTGACCCACGCGTGGTTGGAAAATTTGGCTCCTTGGCTCATTAGCCCCTCATAGTTTTGCTGATGACGATACTTTGCATTCATCTTCTTCTTCTTTTGGTGAGGCATTCGCCACAAAATACCGCGGCCACTTCGCTTGGCCTATTGTACTACACCCCGCCTGAACATGTTCGGCAGTATGAGTAGGTAATGGGACGGTTTAGACTGGTAACTAGGTCGCAACCTTGATCGGTGAAGCCGTGGCTTGTTGATGAGTTGTAGCCGGATTAATAGGCGATAATTACATTTCGTTATCACCTATTCATCAACGAGCGTTGTTTTAACCTCTCAAGGTCGTTATCTAGTTCTCAGGTTTTAGGAGAGCCTTCTCACAGCCTTTATGCATGGATAAAGTTATCTCCCCTGTTTGAAGCTTTATAGATGATCTTATATTTTTGCCGAATTACTCAAGTCCTAAACAAATCCTGCAAAAATATTTTACGAGTCCTTTTCAAAGGTGCAAATTAATATAAATATCCAAACAAACATTCCCTATACGAAATTCAGCCATTCTCCGCCACATTATTCAAGCTAATAGGTTATGTGCCGTGTAGGTACCTCTCCACATATCCTTTGGAAATTGCTTCAGTTTTAAAATGATTGCGTGGAGAGGAGGATTGGGGAAGTTTAAGTTATCTTTTAACAGGTACTTAGGACTTTTCTTATATACAATTTTTTTTCGTTGTTGTTGTTAAGAAAGAAAAGTGAAAGAGGGTGAAAGTTTTTGTGTCGCTGTCGCGTATCTAGGGAAATGTTTATTTCTGCACATGCTGTACGTAGAAATTACCGCATTCTCATTGTCTCTGCAGGAAGTGTAAACCGAATAACCTTTAGCACGTAAACGAACTCGACAACTTCTCAAGCACAACAAAGTATCCAACCCGTTGTTATACCCAAAAGTTATTGAAATTTAACGGCGTTAACCTGACGTCACGTACTAAGAATAAAAGCAGCTCGCCTAGAAATGGGAGCACGTACTATCAAATACCCGAGGAGAATTTCCTTAAAGAAGAAGGAGATTCTGCTAAAAACTGGAAAGTAGTGGGGTGGGCGGTAGCTGGTCTCGAACGGGCGCTCGCTCGCTCGCTCTCTGCAGTCTTCGTCCTTTGATAAGTGTCTGAGCTCGGATGGAAGAATCTCGCCTTAGTTTATACTTAAGCTGGCGTTCCATTATTTACGCTTCGTTTATTGGGAAATGTATGTTAATGAGGCAGAAAACACCCAGAAGTGAGTGATTATTTGATAACATTCGCTGCGAAAGACATTAGTGCCGTCTCGGGCGCCTAATGAATTCCAAATTGTCCTGAAAGGATTTTTAGGACTAATTTTGATTGTTTTTAATTCTGTCTGACTGGAATTACTAAACGACAGCGGAAACGACTTTATAAAAAGCCCGTGTCCCCAGCCAAGCTCGACAGTTGCCGGAAATGGCAAGACAGGTTATAATAATTATGGCAATCCTTTTGGAAGCGTTGTTCTTATTTAATGCAATTTTTATCCTTAGTTTATAGCCGTAATTTAGCAACCCAGTTACAGCGCTGCGCGAATCTCCTCGAGTACCTCCTCCTCCGCCTTAACAAGCAACAAAATGTAAACCTAATTTACTTTTTCGGGGGAAAAACAGTTACATCGACTTAATTTCAATGCATACAGCTGCATTCTCGCAGTACCAGAGTGCAGCAGCAGTACAGCATCTTACGCCCTTAAGGGTATTTCCCAAAACAGAAAAGGATTGCAGAATACAACTTAAGGATGTGGGCTGGTACATGCTCTAACAATTATCTGCCTTAAGCTTGTAGCCAAAGAACAGAAGGTTTTGCTCCTAGGTATCCTGCAGGGCTTGTTGAGTCCCTCTAACGGTTCTGCCTGCCTGAGTTAATTAGACTCCCTTAAAGTGCACTTGGAAAACGGGGAAACGTTCCTGGAAATGTTTTTCTTAAACGGCCATTCATGAGAACTGCTCTTCTTTTGAGCTCCATTAAGTAATTAAATGCTGAAGGAAATATACAACGAAAAAAAAATGAGGAGAACAATTTTTATTATGAAAAATAAAAGGAGAAAAATTCGGCCACTAAATAAATTGATTTAGTTTTCATTCAATGGCGGCCATTCAAATCATTAAGGAGTAACTTGAATCCTTCAACTATTGCGGATCCGGTTTTTTAGGAGGGAGGAGTAAAAAAGAAAACTAACACACACTGTGCTTCTTCTTACTCTTTGTATCTTCTCTATCCGTGCGAACAGAAATTAATGTCTTCTAGTAAATACCAGAAAGTTACCCGTGTGAAGGAATACCCGTGTGTGTCAAGAGTATGTTGTAAGTCCATTTCGTCAATAGTCTCAATTCCCTCCATTTCACAGCTTCACTGATAACGCTAAATCCAGTGAAAGAGTTGGTTCAAAAAATCGACCCATTCCTTCGCCCTCCCTTACCCTCTTCCCCACAAACAAAGTTTTCAGCCGATTTTTTTTGATTAGCTATTAAATTGGCCATTAGGACTATTAAGAATTTGTAACTGTATACCTTAAGCTTTTTAGACCCTACTCGACTAGCATTTAAAAAGTGGATTGCCTCAGGGTCATGCCGAAAGAGGGATTTCCCCGTAGGTTCCTCATGGGAACCCCATGTGGCAAACGAGGTGCATGCCGAAAGAGGGCTTTCTCCTCAGTTTCCTCACAAACACCACACGAAAAAAATCAACGATACTAAAATTGCGGTATGCTTTATCAGTTTCTCATAAGGGCCCTATGAGGCAAACCTCATTACAAATGGAATGGCGATTTGCACTTTTTCGATTCACGTGATTCCGCAACAGAGCGTAAATTTTGTTGCGCTGAATAAGTTCATTCTGAAAGCATAGAGCGCTGAATTTGGTTTTTGCTCCTCACTCGTCGTTTTACACTCTTTTATTCGTCCATTTTTTTCACCACTTACTCACTTGCGTTTCTTCTGTGAATATATTGTCCTACACATGTGCACGCCTTCTGTCAGAAAAACTCATGTCCATGCTTGCGAAATCAAAAACAGAGCTGTGAACCCTTTTAGCCGTGCACAGAGTCGTGTTTACGCTTGCGGAATTCGGAACCTAGTTCAATTACAGAGGTCAAGCAGGATTGGACGCAGTTGGGGACCGCATTGGTAAAACGATACTCGCATTTAAAAATAAAAAGCTATCGTCACGGGCAGTGTGTGCTCACATAACCACACTGAACTTCTCAAATTTGTCGGTCTCTTTATTCAACTCAGGATCGGGCAGCAATGATTTTGCCTCAACGGGCCAAATGGATCATTCCTTATGCCGAAGCACGAATGAAACAAGGCGCTAAGAGTCACTTACAGGCCGCCGGCAGGCCGTGGCTTTTGTTTGAGGTCAGGTCGGCAGGAACGGTCAGTCTGCCCGAGGGAAGAGGACTTGAGGCAACCGCCTGAAAGGCTGTGGCCCGAAGGCCACCTCATGATTCCAGACAGACATAGTGGCAAACAGGAATTATTTCTTTGCACATTTATCAAATAAGAAATAAATTCCGGCTGATGGCATTTTTTTCACCCATGGCCTCAAAGAAAACTTCAGACTGAATAAAAGTTCAGACCTTAAGGCACGGACTGACGATAAATGCCCACACACATAAAGATTTCTGTCAGTTTTCCTAGGCTGCAGGCCACGGCCTGCCGGCGGCCTGTAAGTGTGTAGTGATATTTGGCCTCAAGGCGAGAAACCTTCAGGCCAAGGCCTGCCGGCGGCCCGTGTGGGCCTTATAGGTTAATATACACGGGGTCCAGATAAGGCATTGGGCCTCATATTTTGCCATTTGATTGAACCGTGTATCATCACCCTCATGCTCCAGGTTGAGCTAGAGCAGGCCGCCGAACAGACCTACATTTTTATTTATGTTTTATGCATAAAATACAATACCAAACCCTTGCGTTTTTCTTCTTCTTTGGATAAGATATTGGGTACAAAAGTACCGCGGCCACTTCGCTTGGTCTATTGTACTATACTCCGCTTAAACAGGTTCAGCAAATTTTAGAAGGTAATGGAACGGTTTAGCCTGGGAACAAGGCTTAGCCTGGGAACTTTGACAGGTGAAGGCATCGCTCGATGATGAGTGGGGGCGGAGTAAAAGGTGATAATTACATATCATTATCACCTATTACTCCCCTACAGCTCCTTCACCGGTCAAGGTTTTCGCCTTTTTCCCAGGCTAAACCGACCCATTACCTACTACCTACCTTCTACTACTCCCCAATACCTACTAGTACGCCTGAAGATTTGTCACTTAGACGTGTTTGGTCGAGCAAGGCCGAGCCGAAAAATAAGACACAGCTCCTCACAATCGCGATACAGTGACAGGGTAGACTCGTCCTCAACTTTTGCAGACGAGGTCCTTCATCCTTCCGATCCTTCATATGTTGTAATTTAGCGCGTAATGTCCGGTGACAAAACCAAATAATGCCATAATATCCTTTTTGTTCCACTTCATCTAATTCTTTGGCAGCATTGTAATCCGAACTAAAAATAAACCGTTGGCAGTTACCAGGCAAGGTGTGAACCTATAGTGTTCGGGGTATTTCATCAGCTTGTCTATCAGATAGAATACATAAAAACTTAATCTCCAACAAGATTTTCCTATTATAGCTCTATACCATTAGACTCCAACTTATCGTTTGTGTTTTGTTTAAAATCCATCTCCTTTCGAATCAAACGAACAAAAACTTTAAAGTGATATTCCCCCAAAAAAAAGTTATATACCCCAAAATCCCATAATATTCTTCTATTCCAGTTCGTAGAAGGGGTGAAATTCCCCTACAACATTCTTTAAGCCCCCCTCCCCTCCCCCCACAACATCAATTACAACTGAATAAAATCTCCTTAAATCCGTCCACACTGGAATTCTCCAAGGATATAAACCATAACTTTAGGCATATATCAAAGCTGGGAGATGCCGTTGGGCCTCCGTAATTCTCTTTATTGAACTGTAACGGAGCTCGGGGAGACTGATAAATTTTTCACTCAATTCCTATGAAGTAAATTTTATCCCGTAAGGGCGCTGCATTTACACCACCAGAGTTCTTCTGTTTTTTTTTGTGCCTTTCTTTTGGTATTCATCCAATCCGCTCAATCTTGTGCCTTGGTGCTACGATTTGGGATTTATTGTGGTAGAAAGAGATTTTAGTGGGTCTGTAGACGTGTCCCACTTACTTTATCCCCGGCACTGAATGTTTTATGAAATTTAGAGTTGTTGATTGCCCCATTTTTGAACGTGCAGAGATTATAAAAATATACTTTTACCCGGTCCACACACACACACATACACACACAAAACGGCAAACGAAGTGAAACAAAATGTGGATAACATTTTACATTTTATTGCCTTTATAGTTTTATGGGCGTCTACACGGGCGGAGGTTGATCAGTTTTTAGTACTAACACATCTAACAATCAAATTCAATTTATTATTGGAGGACATCTTTGTGATTTTGAAAGGTCCAAGAGCGAATTAATTTCATCCCTTCGGCATTGATGTTTGCTGAATCTGTTCAAGCGGTCTGGATTAAAAATCGGAGGTATAAGGGCTGCGGGGATTATAATAGGTTCATGTTGTAGGTCAAGGTCTGGGGCCTTCTTCACCAAACTCGATGAAAACAATGCCAGACCCCTATTTGACCAAAGCGCCCGCTCTTTCAATGAACACAAAACCTAAATGGTCCGGGACCCACATACAGGCGACCCGATTAATAACAGAAGTTAATGTGAGTTGGAATTCCCAAACCAATAACTAAACTGGACTTGGTCCTACTGAACCTTATCGTTGGAATTGCCGCTTAGGTACCGGTTAAGATAGAGATTTGAAAGACAGTAGCTAGGATGACCAAGCTAAACGCTCTACTAAACCTGGGGTTTTGGCCACAAATCCCAGTACCGACGCCTACCTGTGCTTTGAACTTTAGGATACAACAAGGTGGGCTAGTATGATACACGGATCATACTAGCCCACCTTGTTGTATCCTAGAGAAGTAGGTACAGGAATACTTGGGCCTGAGAACAAGTACAGTGGGGCGGGGCAGAGGGCGGGGCAGTGGGCGTCGCAGTAGGCGTGGCAGTAGGCGAAGTAATAGTTGAATTATCACCTGTTATTTCGTTCACTGCCCCGCCCCCTGTCCCACCTAGGGATGGCAAAAATGGTCAATAGATCGATATATCGACATCGAAGCAACATCGGTTTTAATACATTTAATACATGTGCTTTGATGTAGTAAAATAAAAACTTCGATCTCCACAAACATCGGAGATTTTTAAAATCACATACTTATAGTAAGTATATTATTGTCTTTATTAGATATTTTATTAAACATCTACATAAGGATTACGTGTATAGAACTTTTAATTTTCATTTATTGCTCGTCTCCAGTATTTTTCAGGCATAGATCCTAAAAATAGAAGCTTCGGAAGAACTTTACTAAATAATCTGTTTCTAGCTTGATCAATGGTGCCACCCGCTATAACCAAGCGCAACACCATTTATATATTACATCTTCGAATAGTGAAAAGCGTAGTGGAGTAACAGTACAAATATAGTAGCTGACAGTTCTTGGGAATTCGTTTTATGATTGCAATTCTTAGTCCTTGTTTACATTGCAAAATTTATTCCCCAAATAAGTTCCAAAAGAAATATTTATCTATGCCCCATTTTACACGATGAAACACGAAACAAAAAGTTTCATGCAACTTTGCTCGGTTTGATGGGGAGAGGAGAGAGAGGGCTGGAGAGAACACGTGTTCCCTCAAACCCTCTCTCTCCTCTCCCCCTCAAACCGAGCATGGTTGCATGAAACTTTTTGTTTCATGTTTCATCGTGTAAAATGGGCCTACATATATAAAAATGAATGTCTGTTGGTTTGTAATGCGACACTAAAACTCAAAACCTAGACGGCCGATTGAGCTGAAACTTTCACAGAATGTGCGTTTTGACTAAATCTCGGTAAACCGCATGGCGCAAATACGCTCCGGTAGATGGCGCCCAAGGAAAATAGAAAAAAGGTAATTGCAGAGAAAATTTTTGGTACAAAAGAAAAAAAAAGAAGCGAAACGCGCCCTCGCAAAACAAACAGTTCTTAAAGTTGCAAATAACGAATTTGTGATCAGAACTTATAAATTCAAAATGGCCGCGCCAATATGGCCGACGAATTTGCCAATTGTGTTCCGATTCCAATGAAAATCGATATCTGGGGTTTTTTAAGCTAGCAAATAACGAATTTATGATCAGAACTTATAAATTCAAAATGGCCGCGCCAATATGGCCGACGAATTTGCCTAATAGTTTCACATTTTGTTATTTGGAATCAAAAATACCAAAAAATTGCCTTTTTTGCAAACTCTCCTACTGTTTATTAAAATTCATATCAACTGATTACTCCTATTGGCTTATGGGTGCAGCATAGGCACGCCGGGTCCCAGCTAGTAAATTATATGCCCGTACATTTTATATGTAAAAATCTTACTTCAAATTTCAATTTTTTGCCCTTTGCCAACTATGAAAAGCTACTTGCCAACTATGTATGAAAAAAAAGGCAAAAAATTGAAAAATTGAAGTTTTTTACTTTTTTCAAAGTTTTAAAATAGACATTTTAAATAAAGTAACGAAGTATTGGGTATACTCACAAGAAAGTATATAAAAAAACCTACAATTTAAAAAAAATATTTCACCGTACGATGATTTGGCATAAAATGGCGGCAATTTTAAAATTTTTTCGAAAACTGCCAATTGTTGCCGTAAAAATTAAAAGTTTTTTTTTAAATTTCAAATAGATATTTATAGCATCAAAATACATCTTTTCTCCAATTTTTATCAAAATCCGACTATTTTCCCGTTATTTATTTCATTTTTAGTAAAATAAAACAAAATTTCATACATTTTGGTTTTTTGAGGTTAGGATTCACTTTTAAAGTTATTATACCGATTCAGTTCGATAGTCTATTCATTCACGAGTATTTTCGAATTTTTTTTATTTTTCTACGACCGACAGAACTGGAGAAATTATAAAAATAGTGTAGCAATGCACTCAAAATGCATCAAAAATGGACATTTATGCAATTTTCTCATACATCACAGGACCGATTTTGCAGAAATGTTTTCGCTTTATCTTAACATATATGTAAAGAAAAAAAAATCCAACTTCCCAACTACATCATAACTTAGCTCTTTTTTTGTTTAATTTCCCTCTAGTATATATAAACATCGAAAACAAGAACGATTACGATACATCGATGTATCGGTCTTCATACATCGATGTCATACCTCGATGTTTTCGCTTCCGATATATCGATGTTTTTAATACATCGATGTATCATTGCCATCCCTAGTCCCACCCCACTGACCTAATCCCAGGCCCAAGTATCCCAGTACCTACTTAAGGAAAACTCAGAATAGACTCTCTTTTATATACACAGAAAGAGATCTGCGGGTCCTGCCCTTTGTCCATGCGCTATCAACAATGGAGCTAGGCAACTAATGTCACATTTAAGTATTTGACTTGTCGTGAGAAGCCTAAAACTAGTGCACCAACTGGAAACCAAGATGTCTCGGTATGCTTTGTGCGGTGAGCTCCCTATATCTCACCAACTACATTAGTTCTCTAATCCGTTGAGCTCACCCAGGGTCCATTTGAAGTCAATAAGGTCACCACGTGAAGGTCGTAGTAAAAGATTGAGAGTGGCAAGTGAAAGGCATCGTATCCGAAAATCAGCCATCAGGTTGCACATTTGGGGCGCCTTAACTCCTAAGCTGCTCTTTTAAGACTATAGAGTTTGGATTAGTCGAAAGCCCATTTCTGAATCGACGTTGTTGTTAGTTCAGGTATAGGTCGGTTAGAAGAAATATTTTCTACCATTTTCCATTGTTGGTGGGGAGCCTGAGGTGTTTCGTTTTGCATTAGCGAAGTCGAGTTTAGGCGAGTTACAAATTTGCATCAGTGTAATTTACTTAAATCCCCCAACCGGAACTGCCGGTATGCTGCTACTAATAAAACGAAACATCGTCAGTTCCGAGATTCGAAGTAGATAGACGAATTAATCTTACCCAAAAACAAGGTCTCAGATCAATGCACACAAAAAAACAATAGCCAAACATTTGCAGCAGGACGAGATCTCCTGTCAGAAACAACAGGAAGTCGCCGGGCATTTTTTATTTACATCAACTTCCAATTAAATAAATGCTCGGCCATTAAAGAAAACCGACACACAGGCCAACATCCATTCTCCCCGGATACTGTGATTTTGTCTACAAAGAACGCCCCGTGTCCATTAGCAATATTGGCATGTCAGAGGTCATTCGGCCTCTCCGATTCACCTGCCCCGGCTCCTGGCATCATAAGGTGGGATATAACCGACCGAGAACAGTGAAGGAATGGGGGCTAGGGGGGCCCTGAGTGCTGAGAGTCATTAATTATTTGCAGCATAAACAATCGATGGAGGGCGCACAAAAGTGAAGAAACGCCGCATAAAAACATGAAAGAGGACCAGATGCTGCTGGGAAAATTGTCCATTTGTGTTGTGTTAAATACATTAATTAATTATTGATGGCAACGCCAATCTCGGCGTAACGTCTTAACCCGAAATTCCTGGCTCGGCTAATGGAACTTTTTACAGCGAACAGATCTTTCGCTCAAGGTTCAGAAACGGGAGCCCAAGGTGCCGGATAACGGGGCCCTAAAGGGGAGGGCAACGGTGCTCCTGTAAGGTCGTCAGTGGATGCTAGATATGCAAAATTCACGGCTGCTATGCTCGGGTAAATATTTTGATAATCAATGAAGGTAGATGTCGGTAATGAATCATTGGTTCTTGCGTTGTTTGCACGAATCGAATTATTTATGAACGCCATTTTCATAGAAAGCAACCGTTAATTAATCTTTTCCTGAGCAAATTTTCATTTTGAATATTGAAACCCAGACCCGAAACGTACGTTGATAGTAGCTTCTCTGGTGGTAAAGCCCGTTTTATATCGTCACTATGGTAACTTGAGGAGGAATCGTTCCCCAGGATTGTTGGGGTTTTTCTAAAGATAGTTTCAAAAATTTTCAAATAAAGGTACTAAAAGGGTTGAAAAGGTTGCATTTGAGAGCAGAGGGCTTTAAATTTTGTAATAAAGGAGAGGAAATAGCGAAAATGGGGCAAATGAAATCCTAAAATCGAAATCAGAAGAATTTTTAACTAACTCTAACATAAGTAATGAAGCTTCTGTTGAAATTGCGCGAAATTTTAACGTTCACAATGTAAAGTAGCTGAGTTACTCTACTAATTTGGGATTTCCCCTTTCCTATAAAGAAATACGTCTAAACATCGAATGTTTTTTGTTTTCTATTTTTACTTTCTCA
This sequence comes from Thereva nobilitata, assembly GCA_963855945.1. Taxonomy (NCBI): domain Eukaryota; kingdom Metazoa; phylum Arthropoda; class Insecta; order Diptera; family Therevidae; genus Thereva; species Thereva nobilitata. The sequence continues at coordinate 97,199,726 of OY979698.1, forward strand.
TCGTGAGTTTATTACAAGTTGAGCCATAAACATGTAACAGTCGAAAACAACGCGTTTAAGATTATCCAAGGCTATTATGAAAATGGGCGTTCATATAACTACGCATTGTGCACTACTACTCCGGGGAAATTAGCATTTAAAGGAGACAAAATTCGGAAATGACTGAAAATTGGTCCACAGCTTCCTTGGGACTTTTTAAGAAAACAATTTCGGAATTACAAAAAAAACATGGCCGCCAGAAATATAGCGGTTTTCCGGTGTTTTCCTTGTATCTCGGTTTCTATAGGTCGTACAACCCCGTACAAAGGCCCTAAATGTTGACAATGAAATTCTCTACAACTTTAGTTCTTACAAAGATGTTGACCCGATTAACCCTTTCAAAGTTATTCAAGGTCAAATTTATCAAAAATCACTTTTTGGCCACAAAATCACTCAAAAACTGTTTTTTTCGAAAATTTGTTTTGATCAGTCAATACAAAACGTTATTGCCTACAAAAAAGCCTCGTGTCATTTTCTAGAAAACTTAACCCTTTCAAAGTTATTCAAGGTCAAAGTTTCCAAAAATCAGTTTTTGGTCAAAAAATCACTAACAATTAATTTTTGCAAAAATTTTCGAAAAGTTTTCGAAAAAATGGCAAAGGTGTCATTAGGGTAGGCAATAATCTTTTGTATAAATAGAACAAAAAAAAATTCTCAATAATCAGTTTCTGAGTCATTTTTTGACCAAGAACTGCCTTTTTGAAACTTTGACCTTGAATAACTTCGAAAGGGTTAACTTAACCAAAAAAATGACAAAAGGCTTTTTGTAGGCAATAACGTTTTGTATTGGCTGATCAAAACAAATTTTCGAAAAAAACAGTTTTTGAGTGATTTTGTGGCCAAAAAGTGATTTTTGATAACTTTGACCTTGAATAACTTTGAAAGAGTTAATCGGGTCAGCATCTTTGTAAAAACTAAAGTTGTAGAGAATTTCATTGTCAACATTTAGTGCCTTTGTGCGGGGTTATACGACCTATAGAAACCGAGATACAAGGAAAACACCGGAAAACCGCTGTATTTCCGGCGGCCATATTTTTTTTTTTTGTGAATCCGAAATTGTTTTCTTAAAAAGTCCCAAGGAAGCTGTGGACCAATTTTCAGTCATTTCCGAATTATGTCTCCTTTCGTGCTTTTTTTGCTAATTTCCCCGGACTATACGTGATTTTTTCGGTCCGTAAAATCGTCCAACCGAGCGCACACAATCTTCAATATAGGTTCGTTCCATCGAAAACATTGCAGCTGTACGCGATAGTGTGGGTGAGACTCCGTCGACCTCTATTCGTCATGGCACTGAGGAACTGCACATCTCACGGAGCTCGAATGCAGCGAATTTTGACAATAGAATTGAATTTGCAAGCTGGTCAAGTTCAATTGACTCAGGAATTTATGCCCACGGACCATTTGAACGGCGAATGGACGTCTGAGCAAAGATAAGTGAATGTCAACTTTATGCAAAAATAGTTTAGAAAAACTAAAAAATACGCTTTTATTTTAAAATGAACTAAAAAGTAAAAAATAATTTTGAATGTAAAGTTTTTATTGCTCTAGCCAGTATACGGAAACTACCTTCCTTTCGAAATGTAAAAAAGCGTGAGCGCTAAGAATATAGGTAAAGAGTCGCACGCTTTTTTACATTTCGAAAGGTAGGTAGTTTCCATATACTGGCTAGAGCAATAAAAACTTTACATTTAAAATTATTTTTTACTTTTTAGTTGATTTTAAAATAAAAGCGTATTTTTTATTTTTTTTAAACTATATTTTTTATTTTCTACTTTTTAGTCTATTATGTGTCTTCCGCCATTTTGTAATGAAAGCCATATTAAATTTAAAATGACGTCACACAGCTTACTGTACTATACTCGTCATATACTCGTCATTTAATACTCATACCGAGGGCGTTTTAAAGAAAAAGATAAACCGCCATTGTTGGCCGAAATTTTGAATTTGGAATGACGCCACACAATTCATAGTATTCTAATTGTCACACCCTTTCATTTGATACCCATACCGAGTGGGTTGTAAAGAAAAACGGTAATCCGCAATTTTGTGTTGGCCACCATTTTGAATTTACAATGACACCACATAGCTAATAGTATTTTACTTGTCATACCCTTTCATTTGGTACCCATATCGAATGGATTGTAAAGAAAAACGGTAATCCGCCATTTTGTGTTGGCCGCCATTCCCTTTCATTTGGTACCCATATCGAATGGATTGTAAAGAAAAACGGTAATCCGCCATTTTTTGTTGGCCGCCATTTTGAGTGACGCCACATAGCTAATTGTATTGCACTTGTCATACCCTTTCATTTGATACCCATGTTGCAGAACCCAATTGCAAAATTCACCCGCCAACTTGATTTTCTTAAAAAAATGGTCAGATTGCATTGTCGCGAACAATACATATGTGCAAAATTTGAAGTTGATCGGTTATATGGAAGTGGGTCATTCAAGGTCAACAACAGATTGATCTATACTCTGCACTCACAAAAAAGGGCGCGTCTTCATCAAAAACACATTAGGGCACGTTTTTGTAGAGCACGTTTGTTTTTAATCCAGCAGAAAATTCGGTTAGTTTTGTTCGTTTTGTTAATTTTGTTTTTGTTTTTGATGTGAAACATCTTTGCGCGCGTCGAGAGTAATTCTTCAAGGTCGGGAACATTTTGTGGGAACGCTTTTTAGGGAACGCTTTATAGGGAACGCTTCGTTCCAATCCAATTTTCATTCCATGAAACGGAAGATCTGTATTGAGGAAGACAGAATAAGACGGAGATTTTAAGATTTAAAAAAAAAAATAGTAGCACCAAAGAAAAGTGTTTATATGCCGCGAGCCAGACATGACGAGCCAGACATAGGCAGAATGGAACAAATGGTTGAGTGGTTGCCTTACGACGTTGATATTCCAAAAAGTCGCGGCTTCAATTCTTGATCTCGGTATTTGAATTTTATTATTTATATTTAATGGTTTTATTTGTTTGTTTGTTTGTTCGGTTCAAATTTTGCGACAGCTTTTTCAACTACTTCTACTTAACCGATTCTTATGAAACTTTGCACACACATTGAGTTCCCGTGACAATGCAATCTGACATTTTTGTAAAAAATCAAGATGGCGGTTCCAAGATGGCGGACGAATTTTCCAATTGTGTTCCGATTCCATTGAAAATCAGTATCGGGGGTTTTTAGGGCCACAAATGACGATTCTGTAGTCAAAAATTGAAAATTCAAAATGGCCGCGCCAATATGGCGGATGAATTTTGCGAATGTGTTCTGAATCCATTGAAAATCGGTATCGGGTTGTTTTTAGGGCCACAAATGACGATTCTGTTGTCAAAATGTCAAAATTTTGAAAATTCAAAATGGCCGCGCCAATATGGCGGATGAATTTTGCAAATATGTTCTGAATCCATTGAAAATCGGTATCCGGGGGTTTTTAGGGCCATAAATGACGATTCTGTGGTCAAAATTTGAAAATTCAAAATGGCAGATGAATTTTGCAAATGTGCTCTGAATATGTTGAAAATCCGTATCGGGGAGTTTTTAAGATCACAAATGACGAATCTGTTTTCAAAATTCGAAAATTCAAAATGGCGGCGGCAATATGGCGGATGAATTTTGCCGATGTGTTCTGAATCCATTGAAAATCGGTATGGGAGGGTTTTTAAGGTGACAGATGACGAATGTGTGGTCAAAATTTTAAAATTCAAAATGGCGGTACGATTTTGGTAATAACAATTCGATTTCACTGAAAATTGCTATTTGGGTGTGTTTAAGGTCGGAAATAATGTATTTATTGTCAAAATTAGAAAATTCAAAATGCCGCTGGCAATATGGTATGTAGCATTGAGTCGCATAAGAACTTTGGAATGGCTATGTATTGAGGAGCTTGATTGTGAGAAATTAACAGGTAAGAAACCGTGCAACAAAGATGCAATGAAAGAGTTGGAAAGGATGAGAAGTTTGCATGATAATACGAGCCAAAAGCCAAACTAAAAACTAGAAAATAAAAATAGGTAAAAAAAACTTTTAAGTTAAATGGTTTTATTTGAAATCATAAGCTGTACCAAAATCTAGAAAATAATTAGAACACAAACATGGGCCTTCTTGAGATTCTGACGTCTGGTAAGAAATCGTGTAATAGTAGCCATGCTGTTTTCTCATGTCGTATGCCAAGGGGCACTTTAAGTCGCTGCGTCGCGTCAGCGGATTAAGTAATAGTCTGAGACTTGTAACAGACTAAAATAAAAACATGGAGAGCATAAAAATCTGTATAACGACTGTATTATTAAATAAAATCGACTTGTCTAGAAAAATGTGTTTCCAAGCCCACCAAAAATATATTTCAAATGCGGTCAGACATCATGGTCGAAGGTCATCAACAGCAATGGTACATTTTCAACACAAATCGGTGTGTAAAAAATTTACGGCTTTTTTACATCCCAAACGCAAAATTGCTGTGCGATAAAAGAGCTCCAGAGCTGCGTTTCCCCTTTGCGTTTGGGATGTAAAATGGCCTTTATTCTTACTAATTATTCAATTTAAAGAAAGATGAAGATCGCCAAAGATGTTTCACATCTTTCACGTGCACTGGTTACACGCGCTATATTTTTTTTAGGAGTAGAAATTTTTTTCCGACACTTTTAATTTCGTGATCCCCCCTCCCCCCCCCCCCCCCCTCACGAAACAAAATTCTAGATCCGCGCCTGTGTGGAGCTCCTGATGATGACGATGAACTAGGTTGATGTTCATGTTACATTTAACGATTACCTTCCTTGATTATCTTGTTGCACTCAGAACGAATACGTTATCAACAACGCACTAGTTGAAGCGTTATTCATTTCAATTACATAATTGAAAACAATGTGCTAATATCTCCTGGGGCCTGCAGCAGACCTGTTCTTTTAATCATATAACTCTTCAAATATGCTGCCAACACCACAATCCTGGCATGACCTGAAACTCGCTGAAAAACAGAATTCGTGAAAATGTCGAGCATATCTCAATTAATGCTGCTGCTATAATTTGCAAAAAGAGAATTTCGCACATTATTTTAAGCTGATTGCAATTTTCTACCCAATTAGATAATATTTTTTATGATTACATTGTTGTAATACGATCCTCCATCTTTGCCATAACAATGGAGAAATAAGCTTAAAAAAATTCACTTGACGAAAAATGGGTGGAAATAGTGTGCAAAAAAAAAGTGAAAAATTTCACCAAGACCGAGGCTGAAAAACATCTCCTCCAGAGGCAATGAAATGGCGAAAGTTGATGTCGTGTTAGCTGGGAATTACATCGGATCAATTGGTCGTGTAATTCCATGCCATGGGAAACCTACCCTAGTGATGTGGGGCTCCGCTACAATACGAGAGCGAATTCACCTCGGCGGCGTTTCGGTGTGGCTGGCTGCCAAATTGCGAAAATATGTTTTGCGGTCGTATATTGCCGCTGCTGCTTTGGAAAATATCGCCCTGCATCCATTGGGATCAGCCTTTGTGCTGTGTCTGTTACCTAGCAGCACCGCTACGAAAATTCATTTCAATAACACTTTTCGTAATTATAGGTTATTGCGGCAATTTAGTAATGCACGTAACAAATTAATGGAAAAATATTGTTGTTGTTATTTATATGTGTGTGTAAGGACGGAGTTTATTTCCATGGACAATCTCTGTTAAAGACGCAACCCGACACTGGGAAATCATAATCAGAATTCAACATCATCTCTTAAGGCGTACACGTCTAGTAGATTTATATACGAAGGTAACTTAATGCTATGTGCTTTGTATACGAGGCTGGTAGATAAGTACTTCAATGATCCCCACCACCAACCCGGCCGCCAACGTTTTATCGCAATTCATTATAGCGTGAAATTTAAGCTACTGCTTATGGAAAATGAAAATGTTGCAATAAACCTGCAGCTTTAGTGAACAAAACTGGCATGAAATCAAGAAATTTACCCCAAACACAATTTTCACAAAATTCATCAGAAACTGTACCCATGGGGTAAGCCGCTCCACCCGCGCCCCTACGGAGCAGCACACAACAGCGTAGAAATATGGTGTTCCTTCAACAACATCACCTTCTCTAGTGGGAGCCTTCGGGGCTGACATGAATGCAATCATCCCTTGATAAAGTCGGCTTTGGCTTCCAGCTTCTTGTTTTTAGTGAATCCGTCCATTCCCACACCGCCCCCCGCACCGCCCAAACCCACCCCGAATACCATATCCCCGGTTTCGTTCCGGTTAATGCAAATGGTTTCGGGGGATTACCTTTAATGTCGCTCCGAGAACAAAAGATATCTATCTTTCCAGGATGTAATTTTAAGCCAAAAAACAAGATTTCCCTTTATTCTCACCAAGATCCGCTTTGCGCGTATTCGCAGATTTTCTATGGGGGATGAAAAGAATCAAATCTGCAAACGGGGGGGTTGGCACACAGCTCTTGTAGCAAAAGGGGAGCTGCTCGTAGACTGTGTTCGGTTGAATCTTCATTAATGTCCTTTGATTTTTTATACAATTTTTTTTTCCACACAGATTCGAATGCTTTAATCGAACACTACATATGTATATACGATTGTATTGGTCTACGACGAAAGTTTTCTCTCTCTCTCTCTCTCTTTACCGTTTTGGCTATATTCCTTAATCCTCATATTTACTATCGAAGATATATAACCAGAGACGAACTGATGACGAATACCTTGCAAAAGGGCGGCAATAGCGTGTAAATGTTAAAGAAATTGCTTGTCAGAAACACGTGCATTACACAAAATGGTGTTCACTGTGCTAGAAGCACTTGACGGCTGCTATGACAGATTTTCCTATGAAAATAAGAATCCTACAGCTAAACGAGTGTGTAGTCACTGTGCTCTCTTATATTCGGCAAACTACAAGCGCTTAGTCGATTTCGTACAAACGCAAGTTCAGAAAATCAATTTCTCAAATATTTAAATTTTTGTGTGACGTTCTCTGCAGACAATTTGGATTAAGGATTTTTTTTTAAAAAATATATTCAACTAAAAGTTTCAGTGTAGAGAATAAAGGAACAAGGTAATGACTGTCAGCTATGCGCCAAACAGACTAAGGCCCTCCGCACACGAGTCGACCGATTTGCAATCCCAGTTTGCAACTGGTTTAACAATAATGACGCTCGCAACCAGTTTGGAACCAAAAAAATACCCTTCTCCACACACAAGCGCCAAAAAAAAAAAAAAAAAAAAAAAAAAATATTTTTCATCAATCGGTGTTCTACGCCCACAAAGTTTTTAGTCACGAACATTTGGCAATATGTCAAGTTGTTCAAATGAAGTGCAACCACGCAACTGAAATCGCTTGCGACCGGCAAGAACAGTCACACGCGACCAGTTGCAAACTAGTTTCAAATCGGTCACGTTTCTGTCGACCCGTGTGTGGGTTTCCCACTTGAGTACACAGGCAAGGTCACTAAACAGTTGCGGACGCAACTGCGATTGCAAATCAGTCGCCTCGTGTGCGGAGGGCCTAAAGGGGTCCATACACGGTCGAACAATTTGCGCAACGCAGCCCATTGTGCAAACATTTCCGACGCGTATGAGGCGGTTTGATGTGTTGCGCAACTGTTTGGTGAAAATCAAACGCGTTTGAAAAATTTTGTGCAACGGCAAAATTTTTTGCAACTGGTTTTACAATAATGACGCTCGCAACCAGTTTGCAACCAAAACAAGACCCTTGTCCAACCAAACACAAGCGCAAAAAAAAACCGATGGCTTCAAGACAGCGACAGCTTTGGATGCCTGGATTTGGATCCAGACTTAGAAGTTGAGCATTATCCCCTTTATCCCTGCGTCAGCCGTCACAGAGTCTACCAATCTCCTTCTGGGTCTGCTTTTTGGTCTATTTACCTCAATTCTGTTACTATGAGCCGTTCTGGGATACGGTTGTCCTCCATCGTGGCCGGTTAGTCTTAGTCTGTTAATTTTTATAGCGGTACTACTGGCAATATTTCCACCGGACAATAAATCGGCTATTAGGCCACTGAAGTAGGTATTGCGATACTTTGGCATGGGAACTATGTCATGGCCGCGGTGGTTGAGACGATGAAAGTGACTCAAACCACTGAGACTCTGCGTCTCTTTGTCGTGATAAAAATACAGCTGCAAATGATTAGGAATTAATTGATAAAACGTGCATTGAATACTAGAGGTCCACACATGGTACACCTGGTCTGGTGAACCCCAAGCGGTTTTTCTTGGGCCGGGTCACAATGCTGTCAGGGAATTTCTGGGGTGCAGCAGGAAGTATGTCAGGACACTAGTTGGCTTGGTCACCGAACTTTTTGTTATTCTTCTTCCAATAGCACTGGAATCTCACTTAAGGGTTAAGAGCCTCCTCTATTTTTCTCCTCCAGTCGTTTCGATCTCTGGCTGATGTTCTCCAGTTCGACGTATTTGGTAGTTCGGTTAATAATAGGGTACCAAAGTTCCGCTTAGGTCGGGCCTTCACCTAGCGAACGGTGCACCTCCTTATTCACCTGGTAGTCTGGTACTGCATGCGTCACACCTTTTGTCGGCTGGTTAGCGGGATTCACTTGTTTCAGGAGGCATAACACTCCGATGAATCTGTCTCCCGCTAACCCTGACGGGTCTGGCTCAGCCGGCTGCAAAAAAGTGAACTCATACAACAAACGCGAGGCTCACTGCCTCCTCCTCATGTTCATGCATCCACCAGGCTACCCTTAACCTATCATATTTCTATCCTCAGATCAACCTTACGACTAGACACTGCCTCATGACTTTAATGACATGACGGACTAGTGGTATAAATGGTGATTCCTGAGCTTGACCACGCCACATAAAAAAAAGTTGAACACTGCGTCTAAAATTACCCCCCATGGAAGATCGGAGGGTCGGACCACTCCGCAGCTGGCAATGTGAACAGCAGGATCTTGTTATTCGGTGCGACCTTACTGGACCTAACAAACCTAAGCGATATATTTTTAGACACTCTGCTGAACCTATTCAAGCGGTCTGGCCTGTAAGTCTAATATAGTAGGCTACTAATGGCTTAATAGGTCAAAGTTAAGCGCGGTGCCCAAAACCTCACTAATATAAGAAGGAGAGGAATCTCAACAATAGATATTAATAAATAAATATTAAAATAATAAATAAATATTTAAAGCAAATTCTTACTCGATATCTATTTCCAAGCCGTTATCGGAATTTTGGCATTTTACTTCTTTCCAACCTGATTAGATTAATTTTGTTTACTGCGGCGGCGGCAACTGAAAAATTGAATGCTCTCAGTCTGCTATTTTTGTATTATGCACTGCCAAATCTGCGCAGTTGGCTCAATTATCGAATGCACCTTATAAATAGAGATAAATGTTAGAAGCGAAGTTCAACTAATTTCACACAGGTGGCGCACCAATCCAACCCAAGGCACAAATCGAAAACAAGCTTTTACCGAAGACACAAACCAAAAAGCTCTATTGCGCAATAGGTGGAATAAATTAGAAAAAATCCTGCCTTTGTCATGAAAACGAATTTTTTTTAGATTGTATTTGGTACATTCATAGCCCTCGACTAGTGCAAAAAAAACTGCAAATGTTATTTTTAAAAGTAACTTCGTTACTCTATGGCAGTGATGGACAAACCTAAACAGCTAAAGAAATGCATTTGTGTAAAAGCTATCAGAAGTTTTCTAGAGCTTTACACTGACTAGACAGTGTATTCTTTTATATGAGTACAAAATCTGATACGTTCCCAATCGTATGAAGTCTTAATTAAAACTGATATTCTTTTTCTTGGATATTCGAGTCATGGTACAATAATTACAAGGTAAGCTCATGAAGGTCCCGTGACGACACTCAGATCTTTTCTCACAAAGGAAAAAAGCTTCCCGTGACGTCACTCAGATCTTTCTCACAAAGGAAAAAAGCTTTCCCGTGACGTCACTCAGATCTTTTCTCACAAAGGAAAAAAGCTTTCCCGTGACGTCACTCAGATCTTTTATCACAAAGGAAAAAAACTTTCCCGTGACGTCACTCAGATCTTTTCGCACAAAGGAAAAAAGCTTTCCCGTGACGTCACTCAGATCTTTTCTCACAAAGAAAAAAGCTTTCCCGTGACGTCACTCAGATCTTTTCTCACAAAGGAAAAAAGCTTTCCCGTGACGTCACTCAGATCTTTTATCACAAAGGAAAAAAGCTTTCACGTGACGTCACTCAGATCTTTTCTCACAAAGGAAAAAACTTTCCCGTGACGTCACTCAGAACTTTTCTCACAAAGGAAAAAAGCTTTCCCGTGTCGTCACTCAGATCTTTTCTCACAAAGGAAAAAAGCTTTCCCGTGACGTCACTCAGATCTTTTCTCACAAAGGAAAAAAGCTTTCCCGTGACGTCACTCAGATCTTTTCTCACAAAGGGAAAAAGCTTTCCCGTGTCGTCACTCAGATATTTTCTCACAAAGGAAAAAAGCTTTCGCGTGACGTCACTCAGATCTTTTCTCACAAAGGAAAAAAGCTTTCCCGTGACGTCCATCAGATCTTTTCTCACAAAGGAAAAAAGCTTTCCCGTGACGTCACTCAGAACTTTTCTCACAAAGGAAAAAAACTTTCCCGTGACGTCACTCAGATCTTTTCTCACAAAGGAAAAAAGCTTTCCCGTGACGTCCATCAGATCTTTTCTCACAAAGGAAAAAAGCTTTCCCGTGACGTCACTCAGATCTTTTCTCACAAAGGAAAAAAGCTTTCCCGTGACGTCACTCAGATCTTTTCTCACAAAGGAAAAAAGCTTTCCCGTGACGTCACTCAGATCTTTGCTCACAAAGGAAAAAAGCTTTCCCGTGACGTCACTCAGATATTTTCTCACAAAGGAAAAAAGCTTTCGCGTGACGTCGCTCAGATCTTTTCTCACAAAGGAAAAAAGCTTTCCCGTGACGTCACTCAGATGTTTTCTAATGTACCCCGTGTTCTTTTAATGAACTGGGTTTTGAGAGCTTTTGAGGAGCTTTTGAGTTCCCATACAAAATCGAAGAACCAGAAGACCCAGATAAAACCTGGGTTTTCGATTTTGTATGGGAACTCAAAAGCTCTCAAAACCCAGTTCATTAAAAGAACACGGGGGTAAAAGGCATAAAAGCTTTTCAAGATGGAAACAGAGCTTTTCCTTGTGAGTCTACCTTGTATTATTGTACCATGATTCGAGTCATCTGACTTCGTATACATATTCAAAGCTCATTCAAAGCACTAAAGCTCATTTGCCCGCGGGCATAGGAATGCCCATTACTGCTCTATGGTAATGAGTCTTAAAAACAAATGAAATTCTCCTGTGTAACTTCTTAAAGTAACTTCCTTGTTGCATTTTAATATTTCTTGTGATCCATGTACTTCCTTCCAACTGTAGATACTAACGCACTTGAAGACTTTTCACTAATTCTCTCATTAATGCAATTATTTTGCGACCACGAAACCTTGTTAAATTGCTTTTTGGCACCTTTCAGTAAGATACAAGCACAAGACTAATTAAAACGAGAAGCGGTATTCTCCAAGATGGCAGAAGGCAAAGTCGTCTAATGATGAACTTTAAATTTCTCCAAGGCAGGCATGAAGTGTGCAATTCAATTACAGCCAAGAGGTGGGATTCTTAATTGATTAGCCTTGATTAAAGGGTGCGCAGCTTTTAGTGGGTCTCCCTCTAGAGACTTGTGTCAATGTGTATAATGCACACACGGAAGCATAATTCACTTTAATTATTATTATCGCGAAGCCTTTGCACATGTGTTCTTCATATATGGTTAACCCTTTTGTTGGGTGTATGTATGTAATTAAAATGTGAAATTTTCCTAAGTAACTCGGGTGCGATTCGCTTGTGGTGAAGGTATATGAATTAGAAATTTTCTACTAGATGTTTCCAGTTACACTAAAGATATTAATTATTATTTTCTTAGAAATTTCCCCCCCCCCCCCACCCCCCGCCGGTTTCATACTATCGGGAGTAAGGGGTCAAACTGCTGCTTTCAAAGTAAAGGTAATTCAACCCAACTTTCTCGACTGCTTGATTGCATGTTCTGCACCCGACCTCCCACACCCTTTCTCCCCTTTCAACACTATGCAGTTCGATAAAGGATGCACTTAATACACTCTCTATCTTAAAAGGAACGAGGGCGAAATCAATTTCTTGCACAAAGACGCCAGCTCCTTGAAATTCTCACATAAAGGAACACCGGGCAACTTTCGAACAATGGTAGTAAATTTCTAAAAGCTTTCTCTCCACTTTGTCCCCCATTGCGTTTCTGTATTCGCTCCTGAAGGCGGCAGCGATTTAACAGTGCCACCGTTCGTTATTATTAATTTTTCCAGACATTTTTCCCTAAAAAATTTTATTTTTATTTTATTTTTTTAAAGCTTTGAAGTATTTTCGCCTCATGTCCTCTTTGTGTAATGCCTCGGTCCCTGGCTGTTTTAGAGCAAGACTGTGTGACATTCGGCGGATAGCGCTCCGAAACTACATCAAAAGAACCGGAATCTGAATGTAAATTGATTTTAAAAGGTTTAGCGACAGCATTTTAGAAGTTCAACTCTGACGAATTAAAACTTGAAGAATGATCTTTTTTTTTGGGGATTTACTAAGGAGAAAATGATTTTCAACGAACGCGAGGTAAATGGCTCAAATATTTTTTGAGAGCAATGTGAACAGTCGGGGTAGCAGTAACGTTTCTATACTTCCCTATCGGATTTTTAATAAACCAAGCGTCGATTTAAATAAGTCTCTTTAACTGTCCAATAAGTGTCAATTAGATGAGAGGCAAACTTTTAAAGGGATTAAATCGATACGATAAAGGCAATATCGCGGTCTTTCCTGTCAGCAGCTTCCCTACCCAACGCCAACGTTTGTTATCATCAGTGAATAAGGAGTTTATGGTAGTCTATATACTGGTATCCGCTAGTGTCCTTTTCCCTGTCCCCATTTTCCCATTGTCTGCGTTCGATCATTTGTAATTATTGCATTGAGCTTCACCGTTTCCCTTAAAGCGACAATTTCATTTGAATTCTCGCGCAAACAGGATTAAGTCTGTGAATGGAAGGTTCAAATTAATCATAATTAAACCAAAAAAGGAATATTTTCAGTTAATATATTCAAAGTTTTTGATATTTCCATTGCGGATTTAATTAGTGAATTTATTGGTGCATGGTGTGTTGATGAACTTAAAGTCCTACCAAAAAAATATGGGTTCCTGTAAAGACCGTATACGGGCGAAGTTTTAACGTGATAACGTCTTTTTTGTGTTATAAGTTTTTTGGAACAAAGGATTAAATGAAGATTACACTTTTAAATTCATATAAATTCAATTCTTCATTTTTAAAGAAAACATTTATTGTAATTAGAGATTAGAATTCTTTCTGAACAGATTTAAAATTTAGTTATCTAATTTTGTTTACCACAATCTGTCACAAACCGAGCAAGCGTGGCCAAAATCGTTGTCCAGGAAAGTTAATTTGAATCTGTTTATTGACGAAGCCCATTTCTTATACCACGTAGATTGTATCTGTTGCACCGCTGTTTGGTTTGATGAAGTACTCGGTTGTAGAGCAGCTTGCACTGATGCAGGTCTACGCTACGGAGCACAATTGCCAAAATTAGTCCGCCATTTTGAATTTTCAAATTTTAACCACAAATTCGTCATTTGGAACCCTTAAAGCCCCCCGATACTGATTTTTAGTCCAATCGGAACACAATTGCCAAAATTAGTCCGCCATTTTGAATTTTCAAATTTTAACCACAAATTCGTCATTTGGAACCCTTAAAGCCCCCCAATACTGATTTTCAGTACAATCGGAACACAATTGCCAAAATTAGTCCGCCATTTTGAATTTTCAAATTTTAACCACAAATTCGTCATTTGGAACCCTTAAAGCCCCCCGATACTGATTTTTAGTCTAATCGGAACACAATTGCCAAAATTAGTCCGCCATTTTGAATTTTCAAATTTTAACCCCAAATTCGTCATTTGAAATCCTTAAAGCCCCCCGATACTGATTTTCAGTACAATCGGAACACAATTGCTAAAATTAGTCCGCCATTTTGAATTTTCAAATTTTAACCCCAAATTCGTCATTTGAAATCCTTAAAGCCCCCCGATACTGATTTTCAGTACAATCGGAACACAATTGCTAAAATTAGTCCGCCATTTTGAATTTTCAAATTTTAACCACAAATTCGTCATATGGAACCCTTAAAGCCTCACCCGTCCGAATTAGTCTCGTGTGTAGCACCCCCCATTGAGACGTTTTCTATCTTTTGCTCCGACGCTAAGAACGCGAGCCTCTTTCTCGAATGTTGCGCGAGCATCGTAACGTTACTGGACGTTAGTGGCTTCGTTACAACTTTTTCGTGAATGCCTTCCAACCGCATCGATTTATAAGACGTTATCACGTCAAAAACAGGATTATTGCGTTTGATGGAAAATATCATGAGCTTCAATTTTAACTATGACCACTTTCTTCGAAAATCCAACCTTGCTAAAAGTATGCTTCCACCAAAACTAATATGCAAACTTCATAAAAAATTGGAACACAGTCCAAATCGCCGAAGGGATCTCGCATAAATGAAATCGAATTCTTATTACTATTGAATTCTTATCGTGAGAGATCCAAGCCGTCACAAGATCCCACTCCAACCCAAGACCCTCACCATGAAAGCCCACCCAAGGCACACAAACAGCGAAGTTCAACTAATTTCACACAGATTGCGCAACGTGAAGAATGCTTTCAACAGCTGTGTTCCTTTTCTACTTTTTAGTACTTGCGAGCAGAGCAGAAAAGGAACGCAAAATTTGTTGATTTGAGTAAAACCTAACCTAACATTTTTGATGTTATTTCATTTGTATACAAATAAAAGGTTAAAATAATTTACAACATAATTTAAATTAATTCGGTAAATTTATTATTTATATTTTTATTAATTTTACTAGCTGGAACCCGGCGCGCCTATGCTGCACCCATAAACCAATAGGAGTAATCAGTTGATATGAATTTTATTAAACAGTAGGAGAGTTTGCAAAAAAGCCAATTTTTTGGTATTTTTGATTCCAAATAACAAAATGTGAAACTATTAGGCAAATTCGTCGGCCATATTGGCGCGGCCATTTTGAATTTATAAGTTCTGATCATAAATTCGTTATTTGCTAGCTTAAAAAACCCCAGATATCGATTTTCATTGGAATCGGAACACAATTGGCAAATTCGTCGGCCATATTGGCGCGGCCATTTTGAATTTATAAGTTCTGATCGTAAATTCGTTATTTGCTAGCTTAAAAAACCCCAGATATCGATTTTCATGGGAATCGGAACACAATTGGCAAATTCGTCGGCCATATTGGCGCGGCCATTTTGAATTTATAAGTTCTGATCACAAATTCGTTATTTGCAACTTTAAGAACTGTTTGTTTTGCGAGGGCGCGTTTCGCTTCTTTTTTTTCTTTTGTACCAAAAATTTTCTCTGCAATTACCTTTTTTCTATTTTCCTTGGGCGCCATCTACCGGAGCGTATTTGCACCATGCGGTTTACCGAGATTTAGTCAAAACGCACATTCTGTGAAAGTTTCAGTTCAATCGGCCGTCTAGTTCTTGAGTTTTAGTGTCGCATTACAAACCAACAGATATTCATTTTTATATATATATAGATTTATACATTTATTATTTTTATTTTTATTTATAGACGTTTTTATATTAAAAAAGCTCAAAACAATCAAAAGCCATCTATGGGGTGATAGGGTAATTAAAATAATTCACAATAGACTCCAAATGGGAGCTTTCCTCTAGCGGATTTTAATTGCGTAACTAAAAGTGTTATCTCCTCGTATGTTAGAGCAAGTGTAGCTGCGAGTACTTACCAGTAAACAATAGTAAAAATTAGCAGAAAAGGAACACAGCTAACATCGCGAGGTGGAGCAAGATCGTCGAGGCGTTGATAAAGCTTGATACACCGAAGTATCTTGTGCGCATTGTGATAGAATTCCTTGTAGGTAGGACACTACACTGTAAGTCAGATGAAGGAGTAAGGGAGTACAGGACAACTTGCGGAGTCTCCCAAGGCTCCGTCGTTCGCATGGGCGGCGGAGCATAATCATTGTTAACGTTAAAATGTATAAAGTTGATCGGTCAATTTATTTACCACCTTTATATTTTTAAACGCAAGTGTGGTTTTATCAATACGACCCCCAACTGAGTACTAATCACATCCAATGCTTGACCTCTGTAATCGAACCAGAACCGAGCTATTGAGTATGCTAAATTACACCCTTCACGGTCACGAACAAAATTCCCTGAGAACCAATGCGTTGTATGAGTTGAACTAAAGCTTAAGGGTATTTCTTTAAAGCTTTTTAAAAAGCTTTCCAAAAACATAAGGCAGATGTTGGGATTGCGCCATTTCATTTGCAATGAGGCATTCCTCATAGAGCATCTAATGAGAAATTGATAAAGCATACCTCATCGCTGATTTTTTTAGTGGTGTCTCATTGTGGTGCTCATGAGGAAGTGATCCTTTCGGCATGTCCCTCATTTGTCACATGGAGTCCTCATGAGGAACCTTCTAGAAATCCTTTTTTCAGCATGCCCCTGAGGCAATCCAATTTTTAAATGCTAGTCGGGTGGGGTTTAAAAAGCTTACGCTATACAGTTATAAGTTCTTAATAGCTCTAATAATTTAGTTTTCATATAAAAGGCCTTGCTTGTGTGCGGCCCTTCTACGTCGAGACGGCTCTGCAACGTTCTGCGATGAAATATTTTGGCTGTGGATTTCCCGACCCAAAGCGAAAGTGCGTGCGCACTTTTCCTTCCATCCCCACGTCGTAGGGCCTCTCCTGTGGATCATCATGTATGATGAAGTACTGGCGCTACGCCTCCCGCGAGAAGCGGTCGCTATTGGGTTTGCCGATGATATCGGGATCACTGTAGGAAGAAAGTGACACGACGAAATCGAGATATTCGCGAACGAAGCGACATGGAAAATAAAAACGTGGCTCGAGAACGCTGGTCTAATGCTAGCTAAGCACAAAACGGAAGTAGTGCTAATCAGCAAACGGAAAAAGGTGGAGACCATCGCGGTGAAAGTAGGTAACCAGGTCACCCGCTCCCAGCACGCACTGAGGTATCTGGGAGTGATGATTGACCGAAGGCTCAACTTAGGGGTGCACTTGGCAGGCGTAGCGAAAAAAGCATCCGCCATCAGCGCAGCACTCGCGAGAATGCTGCCTAATATGAGGGCCCAACGCCAATCCGACGCCTCCTCCTCACAAGAGTGGTTAGTTCGGTCCTATTGTATGCAGCGCCAGTATGGGCAGCGTCATTGGACAGAACGGGCAATAGGAGGAAAATAAACTCTGCGTATCGGTTAAGTGCCCTTCGGACATGCTGTGCATACCGTAATACGTCCGACGAAGCAGCATGCGTGATAGCAGGAATGATTTCCACTGATATTCTTGCATTGGCGGGCAAGAGGTTATACGCCCGGAAAATGCAAGAGGGGAGTCCAAGGAAGTGCGACGGACTTCGACGCGCTGAAAGTCAATCGCAATATAGCAGAAGAGCTGGGACGAGTCTACTAAGGCCCGGTGGACCCATAGACTCATAGCAAATGTGAAGTGAAGTGGGTTATAAAGCGAACATGCGGAAGTGAGTTACTACCTCACGCCGCCCGTTCCTGAGTAGGCATGGAAGCTATAGGTCATATCTTCACCTCCTTAGGTTGGACAATTTACGTTTCTGCCCGGAATGCCCGGACGATAAAAAGGGCGAGGAGCATGTCCTCTTTAAATTCTCAAGATTTATAGAGCACAGAACTGTGTTGGAAGCAGTTGCTGAAGAGCAGCTAACACCTGAGAACAACTTGGACCATATAATAAGGTCGGAGGACGTAAGGAGAATAATGGAAGTGATGTCTCCTATCGTAGGCGTACATGCACACATTCCCTGGTGCTAGACTGATGTGACTTGAGCTGCGTTCCTTTTCTGCTAATTTTTACTATTTTTTACTCGTGAGTACTCACAGCTACACTTGCTCTAACATACGAGTAGATAACACTTTTAAGGCGAGTTTACATCCCAAGAATAAAGTGGAAGAGCAAATCTGAGCTCCTTCATCGCATAGAAAATAGTATGGTTCTATCTCTGTTGCACCAACGTGGCAACAGAAAACGGCAGCCTCAAAGTAGGGCTCTACTCTACTCTACGAATGCGAAGTCCGAAACAAAAGCTTTTACTTTCGTTAAATTTAAGTATTCTAATGCCCACTAGATGTCACTTTCACATTTAATTCTGTTATTTCAAAAATAAAATACAAAAATGTCACGTTGTTCGTGAAGAAACTTTAAAATTTTTGATTAGTCCTCACAAATCACACTTTTCTTTAAAAGAAGTGTCTTCACAAATCACAATTTTCTTTAAAAAATAACAATTTTCTTTAAAAATGTTTCTTCACAAATCACAATTCTTTACGTCTGACTCTAAAAAGTTTCGAGCTTTCAACGAAACTTTGCGCTTGAGTTTTGTACAGGGCCACTTTGTTCTTCCACTTTGATGTTGCGATGTAAACTCCCCTTTAGTTTCGCAAATTAAAATCCGCTAGAGGAAAGCTCCCATTTGGAGTCTATTGTGAATTATTTTAATTAGCCTATCACCCCATAGATGGCTTTTGATTGTTTTGAGCTTTTTTCATATAAAAAAGTCTATAATAAAAATAAAAAAATAATAAATTTATAAATAAAAATATAAATAATAAAATCGGATTAATTTAAATTACATTGTAAATTATTATTCTAACCTTTTATTTGTATACAAATGAAATAACATGAAAAATGTTAGGTTAGGTTTTACTCAAAACAAAAAAATTTGCGTTCCTTTTCTGCCCTGCTCGCAAGTACTAAAAAGTAGAAAAGGAACACAGCTATTCTCACCTTTCTCCTTGTAATAAAAAAAAGCACAGATGGCGCACCCCTTCAGCCCAAGACATAAACCGAAAACAAGCTACTACCGAACACACAAACCAAAAAGCTCGATTGTGCTTTATGGTGAAATAGGAGTCCAGCAGTGGCAAAGCTATACTACTGAAGCTGAACTTGATCCGTATCGCCGTTTTCCGTAATAGAGATCTACCCAGAGCCCAAAGAAGGCTTAAATGACAAACAATACGGCTTCAGACCAAAAAGTAACCATTTTAGTGTGTCTAACAGAACACCTCAGCCAAAGTATGCATCCATGTGGTGAAGTTAGTTTGTTCGCTCTGAATATACCCAAGGCTTTTGATAGAGTATAGCATCCTGCTATTACCCCGTTTATGACTAGGTTCAACCTAGGTTCAACCCAGGTTGAACCCAGTCATAATCGGGGATCGAGTTGAAACTGGGTCCACTCAACCCAACTCAGCTCTCCTACCTGGGTCGAGTTGATATTTCGCCTCATAAACGCGTGTTGAGTTAAAATTGGGATGAAGTGACATTTGTTTTGTTTGTTTACCATCCGTGAAGTCTGCCTTCGGCACTAGTTTTGTGTTCGGTGTTTTTGTAGCGCGTTAATTATTTTATATTAACTATATATGTAAAAACAGAGGAAATTTAATTTTGACAATGGCTAAAAGAAATGTTTGGGAGCATCAGGAAACAAAAACTATGTTAGGAAAAATGTGGAAACAAAATTCCCTTCACCATTTTGATGGAAAACTGTATAAAAAGTCAGAAATATAGAAAAAGAATTAACAAAAAGAGGTTATGTTTTGATGGCAGTTCAACCCGATTTCAACCCAAAGTGAACTCAACTCGGAATCATATACGGTGGTCGAAATTTCAACTCAACCTCGACTCAACTTTTCAACCTAATCATAAACGGGGTATATGTTAGCTAAACTCCAAACCTATTGGTATTGACCCAGCTCTAAAGAACTAGATCAAGGGTTTTCTTTCCGGCAGTATTGGACGGGGTTAACTCTAAACCCCACCCCACCTCGGCTTTCGATTAACAGTCAGCGTTACACAAGGAACTAAATTATAATAATTGTAGTCAAGTCAATTTTATTAAAAATAAAAAACCCTGTTTAATCCGAAAGAACCAAACCCAAAAATTATTTACACAAAACTGCAATAAACAAGCCTTACTATGAAAACGTCTAGCCAATCTACGGACAAAACTGATTATTGTAATCCAATATTGAAAATTCTGCAATTGAGCGAAACAAAGCTTATGCAGCTTTACATCAGCAATCCTTGTGTATACATACGTGTAGTTTGTATGTAAACACAAGCTAACGCATCCAGGAATTGGCACTAAACAAAGAACTCATAACAGTTTGACTCGCCATCACAGGATCCCATAGAGCGGCAAATGGAGAGTTGTTGCATTTATGTTTTATAGAGAAAAAAAAAACCCTGAACTCCAGCTAAGGCTAACCAAACACACACCCATCCAACTTCTATCTGAAACGATTGACTCAGGCATCTGGAAAATACTATGTAAACATTAACATCCGATTCGGTGTTGGACATCGTTTATATAACATACGAGTATAGCTCTTCAGAAAATATAGTAGGATGCATGCCAGCCATCCCTTTTCAAAATCTCCTTTTCATATGCAAACAGACCAAGCATTGAAGTCCTTCTATAGTATAAAGCGCGTGCATTAAAGTAAGGTAAGCAAGGTACAGTGTAAGCATCCCGCATTTGAAGCGAAGTCAATAGTAGTCGCACCAGCCGAGAACATTGATGGAGCGCACCACACCAGTTGGAAAAGTTTTATGGGCAGCCATTAATTAGCGCTTTATGACTTAACGAATGGGCGAGCAACCTTTATACGGGCTGTGATCGGTGTGGTTTTACTGTTGTTCTGCCCTTTTTTTCGCAATTCACACAAGCTAATCGATTTAATTGGAGACTTTAGCCGCCACTTGATTCCGCCCTTAAGTCTTGGCTGGAGGTGTAGGACTATTTAATTTCTGGGGATTAGTTAGGGGTTTTTAATTGTTTACAAGTACATATTTCCAAAGATTATTTTTTTTCTCTTTTTCCACATAGAGCTTAGGTGTCACTCTATACCAATCTGTCATGTTGTTCAGGTCATGTCGCACTGTCTCAAGATAAATAGAAGGTCTGTTCCCGTACATGCAGAAAGTACAGAATCTGTCAGTTGCTTCGAATTACTTAACAGAATTCTGTTCCCGTACTTTTACTGCAGCCGCCATACTCATTTCCCCACCCTGCAGTAAGAAGCAGAAACCTGCAGTAGCTACGAGCTGCTGTAACCTGCTGCAGCTTAGATATTTGAAATATGGCAATGTCAGAACTGTCATTCCCGTGTTAAAACTGCAGAAACCTGCAGAAACATGTTCCTGTACTTTCTGTACTTCATCCCCACCTCTCAATAAGCAACTTGCAGTAAGTGGCAGAATGCAGAAAGTACGGGAACAAACCTAGAAACTAAGGTATGGGACAGAAATTTTGACATTTCATTATGACGTCACATTGTTCAGTTGAAAAATTGTAAAATGTTCAAATAATTTAAAAATATAACATAAAACAGGTTCGAAAGTGAATAAAAATAATGCTATTATATTACGTTATGGTTCTACAGGGTGGGCCAACTTGGACTGACTGATGTAAAATGCATATAACTTTTGTAATTTTAATCATTTATTATAATTTTTATTTTTACATGATAGTGTAATTTGTTAAATTTTTTTTGATCTATGTGTGGAAAATAACATCTTTTAAATGACCTCCATTTTCTTGTTGACAAATAATGGCTCTTTCTAAAGCATTTTGCATTACGGCACGCAACGTTTCTGGCTCCAAATTTGTTATTTCTGCACGAATATTTTGCTTAAGCTCCGAAATTGTTTGTGGTTTGTTCATGTAAACCCGTCCCTTTAAGTAGCCCCACAAAAAGAAATCAGGCGCCGTCAAATCTGGGGAACGGGGAGGCCAAGCGAAATCCGCATTTTTCGAAATAATTCGGTCACCGAAAATCTCTCGAAGAATCTCTATTGTCGCCCTCGCGGTGTGCGGTGTAGCTCCATCCTGCTGGAACCAAATGTCAGGGTTATTCAGAACTGCCGGACGTAAAAAATTCTCTATCATGGTCCGATATACCGCCCCAGAGATGGTTTGTAGATGTTCATCTTCATCTTCGAGAAAATATGGACCGATGACTCTATCGGCCATAACTCCACACAAAACAGTGCATCTAAGAGGGTGTAATTGACGCTGATGCAACGCTCTCGGATTCTCCTCAAAACGGGTCATTAGGTTTCTAATCATGTTTGCACTGGGAGCTGTTGCAGTATTAAAATGGTGACGGTATTTTCTTTGCGTTGCAACAATAGATCGTCGGGAAACGTGATAAAATTCAATAATTTTGACCCGTTCGTGCACCGTGTATGTAGCCATTATAAAATTTCATAAAATTCTTTATAATCTGCAAAAAAAAAATTAAAAAAAATTAAAAATGCAAAAGTTACAGATTTTTAAAAACAGTCAGTCCAAGTTGGCCCACCCTGTATTTACTTTTTTTGACGATATAAGTTTCTTGTCTTAACTTATACTTTGATTTAGAAACCTAACCCTAAAATCCATTCCACATTTAAGAAACAGTAGTTTTTACCACCATTCACTGCACAGTTCACCATTTTTAGTTTATTTATGATATTTTTATAATAAAGTTTAACTTAAAACTCTAACTTTGAACTCTTCAATAATTTAATGCAAGTCAACTGAACATTGTGACGTAAAAAAAAATTAAGGTTAGGGTTGATCTGTTCGTTGTCCCATACCTTAGTTTCTATTTATCTTGGCACTGTCTTAAGCTTAGTTTTAGAAATGCCAGAGAATAACATAGGAACGTTATGGTGTTGTACGACTTCGGAAATACTAACTGAGATAAATTGTTCCATAGTTGAACCAGTAATCATTTGACGTTTCTGATCCTTGACATTTTTGCCTAATATTTTAATGCTGGCGCCATCTATTGGAAAATGGCTGCTTTTCATTCGCACTCCTAATATTAAAAAAACAAAATAATTAAAAAATTAAAATACACGACGCCGAATTAAAAAATGAACTAAAAAGTCAAAAACAGGTTTTAAGTACTAATGTAAGACAGAAACAAGGTAGAAGATATTTTATTTATCGTATATGTATAATTTGTATTTTTTCAGTCGCATCGACATTCGCATTCGCTCAAGTAATGCGAATGTGTGTAGGTCGTGTCGTGCCTCGTGGAAAACAAAATTAAAATACAACAAATTGACAGATCTGGCTCGCAAATATCTGAGCGCTCCACCGGCCAGCGTTCCGGATGAGGAATTGTTCAGTGCAGCCGGCCTTATATATGAGCCCCTTAAGGCCCACATTCACAACAGGCCGCCAGCAGACCGTAACCTTTTAAGCCAAATCAGCAGGTACCGTCCGATGAAGGCCATACATTACTCAGTTTGAATGAGGGATGAAGACTTTGAGGCATACGTCTGACAGGCCGTGGACTGCAGGTGACCTCTTGATTCCCTACATATACACAGGCAGGACGAAATTTTAGCGTAACAGGTTGTTAATTCAAGTGCAAAAATGTTCATAACCTCAATCAATGAAAATTTTAGACAGAATAGAAGTTCCGATCTTCAGGCACGGACTGACGATAAATACCCATACACATAAAGATTTTTGTCAGTTTTTTGGACAGCAGGCGCAGCAGGACACATCCAGTTGACGGTATGTCTGAGTGAGTGTGTGCTAATACTTGGCCTCAAGGCGAGAAACCTTCAGGCCATGGCCTGCCGGCGGCCAGTAGAGAAATGGGGGCCTTTAGAAATCGCCTCATGGAAATATAAAATTCCTTTCGTGAACTTTGACTATTAAATACGAGAAGAAAGAATACCAATACTGTATATAACACTGGTCTATTGTTCTAATATTTTTTCACATATATTGTTCTAATATTTTTTCACATTAGCGCGGGTCTTATCATCGAAAGCGAAGAAATGAAATTAAATGAATTATTTCATTTAAGTCAATTCTGAAATAAGAGAGGAACTGTACTAATAAATGACTTGGTTGACTTTGCCAAATAGAAAAAAAATTTATTTAATTAAAAATTTCGTATATACTATAGTAATTCCTATAAAAAACAAAAAAAGGCCAGCGAGCGAAAAAGAATGTTGCCCTTAAAAGGGGCGGCAGCGGCGGATATGCAGTTAGCGGCAAAGTGTTAGCCGTGGCCCTCATTGTGTTTTCACCTTTACATCCTTTTCGATTTTCCAGCTCAGTCGCGCTACCGTCACAGGCTTTATCCGTTGGTTGACACGTTTCACCTCTCATCAGGAGGCATAATATTCCAACGAGGCTATTTCGCGTTAGCTTCGATGGAGCTGCATCAATGGGTGAGCTTAGTATAATTGATTTTTGTAATATCTTTTATGTACCTACTATTTGCTACAACCTGCACCCGTATTCTTGTAGTAAGTAAAACCCGAGTTGTATCTGATACTCAATTATATCAATATCGGGTGTCTGGATATACCTTACTGCATACCTTGTCTGCCCGTAGGGGATTAGACATTTATAGTAGAAATGACTTGGCTGAAGGTGTATAATAGCACATATCCAGATTTTAATCATGTCTGGATAGAAATATTTCCACCTCCTCTGCCGAACGTATTTCCAAATTCTTATCATCCCACCTGCAGAGAATTGGGCTAAATAGGCTAAACTACTGAAATAGCACGTGTTTCTGGGAAAGATGCGTAGTTCTAATCTACATCAAATACAAAATTTTCCTACGAGAATCTTTGATTTTGCAGGCCAAGAAGCACACGTCCTTTATCTAATACTTAATTCCCATCCAACGCTGTACTCTGTCGATCTTGATTCAACACTCGGCAGCTCGGGCGCTTATATCTCATAACCAGATTCTGCTTCAACGTACTCAGCTCCCAAAAGAACTGTTTGGCATTTTACAGAGCCAACTGAAATCGCCTCTTCCAAGCCAATGACTGGGACTTGTGTTTCCGTAATATGAACGCCAATTCAGTCGACTATGCTAGGCCATCCCCGGCTCCGAGCAACCGACCCATTCAATTGACGAAATTCCCTTCAGGACTTGCGATGAATATACATAGGTGTCTTAAAAGGCTCAATATCTATAAATCGCTTTTACTAGACTGAACTCTCTCACCCTCCACGACCTTTTAGAAAGTGCTTCACCATTGGTTCCGCCTTTTTTGCTAATCAAAAAAATATATAGCTTAAAAAACTAAAAAATACGCTTTTATTTTAAAATTAACTAAAAAGAAAAAAATAATTTTGAAGCTTTTATTGCTCCAGCCAGTATAGGGAACAACCTACCTTTCGAAATCAGGCAAATAACTAAATTAATGAAATTATTGGTAAAAATTATAAATATAACTTACTTAAATGTAAAAAAGCGTTGGCCGCTAACGAAAAGCTCCAGTGTTAATAAAATAATAATACATATGTAGGTAAAGGGCCCACGCTTTTTTTACATTTAAGTAAGTTATATTTATAATTTTTACCAATAACTTCATTAATTTAGTTATTTGCCTGATTTCGAAAGGTAGGTTGTTCCCTATACTGGCTGGAGCAATAAAAGCTTCAAAATTATTTTTTTCTTTTTAGTTCATTTTAAAATAAAAGCGTATTTTTTAGTTTTTTTAAGCTATATATTTTTATTTTTTACTTTTTAGTCTACCATTTATCTTCCGCCATTTTGTTGTGGCCGCCATATTACTTTTGCCGGTCCGACAACTTAGCAAGCACAGCTCAGTTTAAGACAAGAAAGCAATGATAAAGAAGGAAATACGGAATAGAGAAATGCAATAAACTTAAAATCATCGAATTTGCATTTAAGCATTTCTGACTTTTTACTGTAGATATGTGCAATATTTTTCAGATCATTTTAAAATTAAAACGAATTTTTTAGTTTTGCTAAATTGTACATTTTTATTTTTTTACTTTTTAGCCATACTTCTTCTTCCGTTTTTTGGTAGTCGCCATATTAGGTTTAAAATGACGTCACACGACTTAATGTATTCTACTCGTCATACTCTTTCATTTGATACCCATATCGAGGGTGTTGTAAAGAAAAAGGTAGTCCGCCATTTTGTGCCGACCGCCATTTTGAATTTGGAATAACGCCACACAGCTTATAGTATTCCACTTGTCATATCCTTTCATTTGATACCCATTTTAAGTATGTTAGAAAGAAAAAGTTAATGCGCCATTTTGTAATGGCCGCCATTTTGAATTTAGGATGACGCCATAAGGCTAATTGTATTCTATTTGTCATACCCTTTCATTTGATACCCATGTCGGGGGTCCGGGAGCACAATAGCAAAACTCGGCCGCCATCTTGGAACCGCCATCTTGATTATTTCACAAAATGGTAAGATTGCATTGTCACGCGAACTATACATATGTGCAAAATTTGAAGTTGATCGGTTATATGCAAGTGGGTGAAAATCAAGTTGCAAGATTTGTCTACATACATACTACATACATACATACATGCATACATACATACATACATACATACACATACATACATACATACATACATACATACATACATACATACATACATACATACATACATACCTACATACATACATACATACATACATACATACATACATACAGGTGAAGCTAATATAAAGCGTATAAAAAGCTCTGCTGACGTCCTACTTGTCTGCCTTGAAAACAACTCGTTAGCGTGGTTAGACAAGGAGGACAACACATCGGTGAAAGCATATTTTGCTCCTCCATAGATTCATTGTGCTACCGCAGGACTGTAGAAGCCTTGACAAAATTTTATAGTTTTTACAGTCCTCCTTTTCGCGTACATTATCGTCTAAAACTCGTTTATAAAGAGACCAACTCGACTATGGAATAATCTTTCACAGTCGGTATTTCCGAACTCGTAAAAGATCCAAAAACTCAAACGTAAGTCTCATCGCCATCTACTTCAGCGCCGCCAGACCTCTTTAACCTATTCTCTTCTCTTGCATCCTACAAACTAAACTTACTACTAGACATTGCCCCTTGACCTGAACAACATGACGGACTGGTATTTACACAGAGTATTTCCTAAGCTTAGTTTTTCTCACATAAAAAACAGAAAACTTTTTTAATGTTGGCTTAATTCAAACAAATTTTAAAAAATAACGTGTAAGTCCTCCATTGTTGCGACATTGTTCTTTTTTTTTAAAGGATTTTCAACTCCTCTATTTTGGTTAGTAAATAAACCCAAAATCCCTCCAATTTCGCCCCAAGGAGTATTTGAATGGAACAAATGAAATAATTAAATGCAAGAGTCCTCACGGAACTCACTGGATTATACTTATATACACGAGTGCACTTGCTCCTTGGCATTAAACTGCTTGCGAACGAGCACAATCCTGCAGGAAGTTAAAAACTCCCTTGCGGCGCATAACAAATGACCGATGCGAAAATTCATGAGCCGAACAGTAATTATAACCTTTCCCTATTCACTAACTATTCGCCACACACAATCCGAAGCCCCAGCTCCTGTTCTGGCTGTATGTATGGTCAGTCCCAGTGGGGTAGCTCCCTTAATGCTCCCCTTGGCTCAGCTGGTACACGTTATATAGGAATGTGGTGGTGGTAAGGAACTTCAACTTCATCCCCAGCATGTATAGAGTGAGGAGTCAGAGTTTTACGGCGGTTTCAAGTTTAAAGTTTTTTTTTTACTAATTTTTCGGAGATGGTCATTAACCTAGCGAACGTTGAGCTTTGAATTATTAGTGAGCCACCATTACACTACTCGAGCGGGCGGCGGGCTAGAGCTGGAGTTGTACTACTAAGCCCGTGAGTGTAGTCCGGTTGGCAAATAATTAATTACGTTGGGCTAATTAGACGACAGGCATTTCAGTCGGGGCGCGCCGTGAAAAGATGTGGGTCAGTCAAATATTCGCCCAGTGGTGGTGGGGCTTTCAATTGTGTTGTTGAAAAGTAAAGGAGATTAAATATTTATATTCCGCCTCATTTTAGGAACCTGTAGTCGTCATTGAAGAGGACAGGGTAACGTTCGACATATTACGGTTTTAAAATAAGTGTGAATGTTTTATAGTGTAATAAGAGGGCTTGATGTCTAGTCCATAGAGTGGATCTTCTCGGACCTAGACCAAATGGGATTTTACGTTATTTTCGAAACATTTGCCCTTGGTGGTTATGTTTGAGAAATACGAAAAATAGTGGTGTTATAATAGTGGAGTAGTTGAGTGGAGTGATAATAAAGAGACTACATCCACACACTCAAAACCGATTTTATATTATCGCCTACTGTTCCGTCCTCGGACGAACCTAAAAAATGAAAACAAAAATAATCAACAAAATGTAAAACACGTTCCACAAAAATAACTAGCTGCCAACACTAAAATAAATCTCCCACTACAGTGGTTCCAAATCCCGAAAAGGTGGCCAAAATATGTAGACGATATTCAAATTGTATGAAATTACCTACAAATAGTATTTTGACGTTTTACGACTTCACTCAAGATTAAAAAAAAACAAAATGGCGGATCCAATATGGCGGACAAAATTTTTATAAAATGGTCAGATTTTTATGAAATTTGGTATGAAGAGTATTTCGAGTCTGCTGATTACGAATTGCTACTCAAAATTTAAAAAACAAAGTGGCGGATCCAATATGGCGGACAAAGTTCTTATAAAATGGTCAGATTTTTATGAAATTTGGTATGAAGAGTATTTCGAGTCTGCTAATTACGAATTGCTACTCAAAATTAAAAAAAAACAAAATGGCGGATCCAATATGGCGGACAAAGTTCTTATAAAATGGTTAGATTTTTATTAAATTTGGTATGAAGAGTATTTCGAGTCTGCTGAATACGAATTGCTACTCAAAATTTAAAAAAACAAAATGGCGGATCCAATATGGCGGACAAAGTTCTTATAAAATGGTCAGATTTTTATGAAATTTGGTATGAAGATTATTTCGAGTCTGCTAATTACGAATTGCTACTCAAAATTAAAAAAAAACAAAATGGCGGATCCAATATGGCGGACAAAGTTCTTATAAAATGGTTAGATTTTTATTAAATTTGGTATGAAGAGTATTTCGAGTCTGCTGAATACGAATTGCTACTCAAAATTTAAAAAAACAAAATGGCGGATCCAATATGGCGGACAAAGTTCTTATAAAATGGTCAGATTTTTATGAAATTTGGTATGAAGAGTATTTCGAGTCTGCTGATTACGAATTGCTACTCAAAATTTAAAAAAACAAAATGGCGGATCCAATATGGCGGACAAAATTTTTATAAAGTGGTCAGATTTTTATGAAATTTGGTATGAAGATTATTTCGAGTCTGCTGATTACGAATTGTTACTCAAAATTTAAAAAACAAATTGGCGGATCCAATATGGCGGACAAAGTTCTTATAAAATGGTCAGATTTTTATGAAATTTGGTATGAAGATTATTTCGAGTCTGCTGATTACGAATAGCTACTCAAAATTTAAAAAAGCAAAATGGCGGATAAACGTTCTTATAAAATGGCCAGAATTTTATGAAATTTTATTTAAATTAAACAAATCGGGACAAACTGGGGCAACTTTTGAAACTTCCAAATTATAGAGAAAGATCTCAAGAATGCGACAAAACTTTTTAGAGAGAGTGGAATGTCGTGGGACTTTTGTTTGAGTAATGTAATTTTACAACGGGAAATTATAATAAACTTGTTTTGAATGGTACATTACTAAAATAATTAAGAAAATTGATTGTCAATATGAAATAACGTTTAAAAGTACTTACTTTCGTTAGCAGAAGCCATTTCAAACGATTCCAGGTCACTGTTAACACAAAAAACCCGTTTCACTATGTACCGCTCCGAGGCACTCTTGTGCCGGACGCTCACGTAACAATGGCTCCCAAGAGCCCTCATGCAAGTTTGACAGCTGTTTCTAATAGCTTAGATACCAACCTACATAACTAGACCCATAAAGTCCCCAAATCAAAGATCGATTTTAGGGACTTTTGGCCGCCTTTTCGGCATTTGGAACCACTGTGCACCAGTCCGAAAAATAGCTAAAATAAATACAAAACAAAAATTAGTAAATAAATAAAATCAAAGTATGAAAAGGAATAACTTACCGCGACCTGATGAAGTCTATGCGATAGACAGGGACGAACAGCTGATTCCCAAAACACGAACCAAAAATCATATACTTCGAATCGAAGCCCCCCACCAAATTTATTGTTCGAATGGAATATAAATACCGGCGAACAGTCGAAGTTAAATCAGATGACTTTAGATCTTGCCAGCGTATTGAGCTGAGAGATAAAATCGTATTGAGATTTTACAAGTAATTTCGTTCAAAAAGGCCATACTGAGGCTTGGATTTAAAGCAATAAAGGAAAGGCTTTGCAGCAATAAACGAGTGGTGCACGTGTGCGAGACAAATTGATAACTCCTGATGAAGCCCTTCGCACTATCGGATCATGTGTTGAGATAGACCGCCAACATCTTTCGGGACTGATGACGACGTTGCGAAAACGTGTCGAGGTGCCAACTTCTACTCGGATCAATTACCCGTTTATGATTAGGTTGAAAAGTTGAGTCGAGGTTGAGTTGAAATTTCGACCACCGTATATGATGTCGAGTTGAGTTCACTTTGGGTTGAAATAGAGTTCAACTGATATCAAAACATAACCTCAAATTTTTGTGTGAAGTTCTCATTTTTAGATACGATAGCCTCTTTTTGTTAATTCTTTTTCTATATTTTTCAATATTTCTGACTTCCTATAGAGTTTTCTATCAAAATGAACTTCACGGATACTAAACAAACAAAACAAATGTCATTTCAATCCGATTTCAACTCAACCCGCGTAAATGAGTCGAAATTTCAACTCGACCCAGGTAAGAGAGCTAAGTTGAGTTGAGTGGACCCAGTTTCAACTCGACCCCGGTTTATGAGTGGGTTGAACCTGGGTTCAACCTAGGTTGAACCCAGTCATAAACGGGGTACATTACATATCTTGTTGGTATGGTGCTCTGAGATCGTATTACAATGTAGAAAAGCTTTATATCAGCAAATCAAGCTCATACTTAAGCAGAAATCGTAGAGATCGAAACGATGCAAGCTGGCAACTGAACTTAAGAATGCTGCGATGCGAAGTCACCTTTCCCACAAAGCATAGACGGCAGGAAAGCATAAACTGATCCGGAAGCCCCGCTTGGTAAGCACCTTCGAGGGACCCATTTTAAGGATCACGATGATGACGCCAGGTCGTAGTAATGCCTTTACGGCTCGAACCAGTCTGAACTCAAACGTCATGCAAAAGGGTTGGTGAGTTTAGTCAGTAGGAATGTGGCACTGACGTCTGAGTGCGGACCCCCAGCGGTGTCTTCTGTCTTAGGCATGGGCCGTAGACAGACGGTCACACACATTTCCTGGCTGCTAGACCGATGTAAGATTCTCACCAATACAATAGTCTATGATACATCGAATTAATCTAAAAAGGAAAGACAGGAAAAAAAGAATGTTATAAAGGTGGGAGAAGTAGAAAGACGAAGGACCATAGGACTTCGTAGAATTGAACCGTGGACCTATGACGTTTTATAGGGCGACTCTTGGTTATCGAGGCCCAGTCTATTTTTGGTCACAGCACCCTACCATTTCTGCTGTTCTTTGGTAATCCATTTATTAATGTGGCTCCTTACCAGCCCCCTACCAGTATGGACGGATTATGGTTCTAGATCGGAAAGCTCTTGCTTTGTCGTGCTGTCAGACTTCTCCTTCCCATCGATACTAGCGTCTCGTTCCAATCGATACGAATGTGCCCTTTAACCCAGACTAACGGTACATTATTTTGTTTCGCATACCTCTTTATTTTTTGCTCATATTCTAGCGCTCTATTCTCGGAATCCCTTTGATATGCATCATAAGCTCCCTGATCCCTTGGACATCATGAAGGATCTTCATGGGTCCATGTTACTTTCCTGTCGGACGCCATACAGGTGACGTTTCATCCGAAATGCCGATGTTATTGTCCTCTTTACTATTTGAAAATTCAAAGGTAGCTGTGAAGTGTTACATACATACAAACGATAAAACTATACGTTCGCCTCGAATAGCATGTGCAATGTTGACGTCGTCGTAAAGGCACAGGTTTCTTTTTAATCGCTTACTATTTTTATTTGTCATGTATAACCTTGTGGAAGACCATGACCAACTAAAGTGTACAAGGGCATTTTAATATTGCACTCTGCCTAAACACCAAAGGTGCAGAAAGGGTCTCTGGGCCTCACTCATAAGCATAATTTCACCTTTAGTACTAATATAAAAGATTTTCACACTCTTACAATAGACCGTATGTAAGGGATGGAAGTTGCATGCATGCCCAAGTACAATAAGTCCATGTACATATGTATATACTCTTATAGCATGAACCATAGGGCAGCTGCCAAATGCATGTTATTCGCAACAGAAGAATATCCTTTACTTTCCCTCCGGTTCCATACATGCAGGTATATGTTATGACTAGACTCTCTCGCATGCATCTCTCGTTCATTCAGACCTTGCCACTATAGTATACTAATAAAAAGTAGAGAAAAAAAATAACGCTGCCATTTATGAATACACCCGCTTTCATATTTGCCGGAATTGCACTTTGCACGATGCGAAATTCAGATTTATGAGCTTTTATGTTGCACTCTAAGAAAAGTTCATATAACTCGGCAAATCCTTTCGTTTCCCGTATTTTATGCAGTTTTTCTTTTATTACGGTCGGACGTGGGGCGGAGAAAGGGAAAACAGTTAAAGACCTGCTATAGTTGCTAAGCTTGGACTGTGGACTGTGGCTATGGACTGAGCGAGCTATGGACTGAGCTGAGAGCTATGGACTGTCGTGGTTTCGTGTTAATGCAAACGATTCATGCGGTTATGACCGAGATCTGAATTTTTCCCCTATTAGGGTAAAAAAAAAAACGTTTTATGACTTTCACAAATTTTCCTTGTTATAGTTGAGCTTTGCGCTGTGCAGAGATGTAAGATTATATCCTGGCACGGAGCTTTGACATCGAAATGACTTTCTCATGAATTCGCTTATATAAAAAGAAAAGCAGCAACGAACAAAAAAAATACGCTTAAAAAATTCCCCGCTCGAGGGTTGTAAAACACCATTTCCAACGGCTGCTTGTCACAGATAAATACTTAAGATAGGGATTTTGATCCTTTTAATAAGATTACTTTGATTATTTTGCCAGGACTCGACTATAAAGTTAAACCAGAACGGTGCTGTTTTTATTTTCTTTCCTCTCCGGGGATATTTGATGGTAATTTGAATTTACCTACAAAACCAGAGACAGACAAATAGTCACAGCTTGAAGCTTTATTATGTTGGCATGTTATTGAGTTGTGAATTATGTTTTAATTTAGTACGAGTACAATGCTATACATAAAATAGGGTAATTTGTCGCGTTTATACAATGCAGAAACCATCACGATAGCATACACTTTTTTTTGGAATGGTTTATTTACCAGCAGTTTATTAGCCACACAAAATTAAAAAGGTGAAAGATTAACACAACAATTGGGGAGATCGAAGGTTTTGAAACGAATAATCCCCGTGTTCTTTTAATTAACAGGGTTTTGAGAGCTTTTGAGGAGCTTTTGAGTTCCCATACAAAATCGAAGAACCAGAAGACCCAGTTAAAACCTGGGTTTTCGATTTTGTATGGGAACTCAAAAGCTCTCAAAACCCAGTTCATTAAGGTACTACTACCGGGAAAATTTTTCAAAAAATCGATTTTTTTTTCTTTTCATTTTACGATTCCTTATACTATGAACAATAACCTACTTAATTTTTTTAAAGGAATTCGTAATAGAAAAAAAGTTACACCACTGTAGAGTACTACTACCGGGAAAAATTTCAAAAAACCGATTTTTTTTTCATTTTTCGATTCCTTATACTATGAAGAATAGCTTAGTTCATTTTTATAAAGAAATTCGTAATAGCATAAAAGTTATAGCATTTTATGGTCGACCGCCTTCGTAGTGTAAAAACCATAAAAGAAGACAACGTGTGTCCCATTCTCTCTAGTTGTTTGAAAGCGCAGCGTTTTCACTCAAACAACCAGAGCAAACGGAAAACTCATTGCCTTCCATTTGGAGCTAAGATGTTCTTCCATTTGGAGCTAAGATGTGAAGATTTTCAGATTTCCCAACTCTTGAACAACCCACATACAGCTGACAGGAAATCCGGAATTTCGGTCATTTTTCGGCGGCCATTTTGAATTTCGAAAATCGGGCTTCGAGGTGCATCATGGAAGACCCCCACGGACATACCTGCAAAATTTCGAAGCTCTGCCTTGACTGGTGCGTCAGCTATAGCGCACACATACAGAACTTTCTTTTATTAATATAAGATATATCTCCCGCCATTTTGTGGTGTCCGCAATATTAGATTTAAAATGTCGTTATATAGATTACTGAATTATATTCGTCACACCCTTTCATTTGATACCCATACTGAGAGGGTTGTGAAGAAAAAGGTAATCCGCCATTTTGAATTTGGAATGACGCCACACAACTAATTGTATTCTACCTGTCATGCACTTCCATTTTATACCCATGTGGGTGGGTCGGTGAACACAATTGCCAAAATCGGCCTCCATTTTGTAACCGCCATCTTGATTTTTTACTAAACGGTCAGATTGCACTGTCAGGCGAACTATGGGTATGTGCAAAATTTGAAGTCGATCGGTTAAATTTTCTATTTTTTAGTCTATTTTATGTATTCCGCCATTTTGTGTTGACCGCCATTTTGAATTTGGAATGAAGCTACACCGCTAATTGTATTCTACCTGTCATACCCTTTCATTTGATACCCATGTCGTTGGTCGAGGAAGACAAATGCAAAAATCGGCCGCCATCTTGAAACCGCCATCTTTATTTTTGTACAAAATGGTCACATTGCATTGTCAAGAAAACTACGCATGTGTGCAAAATTTGAAGTTAATCGATTTCAAATGGTGGGTGGCATTAATAATTTTCTACTCAATAATGACGGACTCCCATACAAACTTTCATACCCTATTTCAACCCCTTAAAGCCTTTGTTTCGGGAGAAAAAGTAGCCTATGTCCTTCTCCAAGGTCTAATCTATCTCTGTACCAAGTTTAATCGAAATCGGTTAAGCAGTTTAGGCGCGAAAGCGTAACAGACAAACAGAGTTTATAATATTAGTAGGGATAAAGCGAACCAAAACATTAAACACGTTTTTCTTGAAATTGCATTTTTTCAGCTGAGTGAGAATTAATCTCAGGATCTACTGAACCGATTTTAATAAACTTGGGTGCGTTTTGTTTGTTAAGGTATACCCTTTTGTAATTTACCACATTTTAGAAAAAAAAATTAAGAAAAAAAAAATTTGGGAAGTGAAAAAGGGTGAAAAAAAATGCAATTTTGTCAAACTTTTTTTCAAACTTTCACCATTTTTTTTTGTTTTTAATTTTTAACTAATTGTGGTAAATTACAAGGTAAGAAACTTTCCTTTATAAAATCCCGTTCGAATTTTTTGTTGCAAACTTCTCAATTCTGAGATTATCTCAGACGATTATCGGACTATCTCTTTTTTGAGCTCTTGACTTCAGCGCCTCCTACCTTATTGGCAAAAAATAGAAATAAACTAAAACATTTTTTTATAACTTTTAAGGACTAATAATGTTATAAAAAAAATTTTCTTGATAATATCTAACATAGAGGCTGAGAAAAAAATTATTAAAAAAGTGCTTATTTTTGGTCGTTTTTCCGGTAGTAGTACCTTAAAAGAACACGGGGAATGTTAACAAATGGAGTTCAAATGAAGAATCCGCCATTTTTTTCCTTCAAAATTTGAAGTTTAATTCTAGTCTCTTCATAACAAAGAAAATGCTGCTCAGCCAGGCTATGTAGATATCATCCGGGAAATAAAGCAACTGCTTCCACTGGAAGCTTTAGTGATGCGCTTCCCGAGTATTACGAATCGGAAGTAGGTTTGGTGCGAGCTGCGAATTCTCTTTGTACGTGACAATTCGCTGTGGATTTGCTTTGATTTCAGTTTTCATCGGTCTGCGCATCTAATGAGTAGTGATTTGTGAAGGAGCATAACTGGAAGTTTTTGTGTGAGAATATCAAAATATATTGTTCTTCTTATATCTACCCAGCGGGAAAAGTTTGAAGGCCTTCCTCAAGAAGCTTTTAGGAAGGAGTTCGTATTCGGTGTTCCAAAAAAGTAGGATGGAAGGGTCAAATATGAATATGTAATTAATGAACAGTTTTTATTCAGTTAATACAATTTACCATTAAATTGTGTATAAAAATGTGTATCTAAAAGATTATTATAAAAGCATTAAAGCAATATCTTCCAATGATCTCAATATATTTAGAAGGTGTAAGAAATTGTACTTCCTTGGAAGAAATAAAAGAGAACGTATCACAACACCTTACCGGGAATGCGTGGGGAAGGTGAATAAGCTTTTAAAGCTTTTCGACTCATTCCTTCTAATAACATGCCTGCACAAAAAAGATATGGAGCGGAATGCTAAAAGGAAGGAATTCTCGCCTTCCAAAAAAGGCTACCGTCATGCTTCTTGGTATGATTCCATTTCCCGCTGGGTAATGCTCAAAAAAGCTCTGTTTTTAAGTATGAAATATTTACTCTCTCTTCAGCTCTTTTCCTTCCCCTTTAATTAAAAAAAAGCTTAAAAGCTTCACATATCCAAACAGAACCATAATCGCAAGTGCTTCCCGCTGCATCCATTTGGCCATTCATACACGAGGGAGCATGGTTCTGCAACCAAAAGCTTTGCTGCAAGTTTTCTGAAAATACACGGAGAAACAGCGATGGAAGCAGCTTTTGTGTTGCTACGTGATATTTGTTCGTATTAGTGAGATGTCAAATTTTTTATTAAAAACAAAATGGAGGTTTTTTTCGCTAT
The DNA here is from genome assembly GCA_963855945.1 of Thereva nobilitata. Taxonomy (NCBI): domain Eukaryota; kingdom Metazoa; phylum Arthropoda; class Insecta; order Diptera; family Therevidae; genus Thereva; species Thereva nobilitata. Next base: position 97,236,747 of record OY979698.1, read on the forward strand.
TATGAAATAATTTATTTGAAAAAATTCACTCACTCCCTTTGAATTCTCAATAATTAAAAGTTTTTTCTTATTATATACAAATTTTGACCAAATTTTATTGCTTGAAAGTTTTTTTTCATCGCCAAAGCATTGATTTCTTATTTGTGTGAGTGCATGCTTTCCGTGTTCGCAGGCCAAAGGCAGGAGCACAAAAGTCTCCACCGGAGCACGAAACTCTCCACTTATTGCATCTCCCCACGCCTCCCTTGCCCGAAAAAAGCTTTTGCTCCGGAACCATGCTCCCTCGTGTATGAATGGCCTTTAACAAGCTTCAGAAGCGCGTTTAAGGAAAGAAAGGGGAAGCGCATCTTTCTGAGGACATCCCCATGTAAAATTGCAATGAAGTGGAATGGAACAGGCAAGCACTCCGTGCTTCCAAAGAAGCACATTAACTGCCGTGTGGAAGCGCTCTTCTTCCCCGCTGGGATCGAACAGGACAGCTGCTATCCGGAAGGGACGATGTTTGAAGAATACCGCCGTATGGGGTAGAACATCCCAATTCAGTGTTTCCAGGTAGGTTTCAACGACATCCCTGCAAACAATTTCTCGGAGGCTCGCTTTCTCGGACCATTATCGATTCGAAAAATGCTTGCGAAGGGTACGAGAAAAAGATTCAAAACGCAAAATGAAAGCTTTCCTGGTTGATTTGTTTCTCCCAAAGCCTTCATGCTGTAGAAAAATATTGAGAGCCGATTTCCCCTGAATGGGACTTCAAATCTCCAAATTACACTAACAACATAACGTCATTTCACCGATTTGAAGTCCTATTGAGAGGAAATTTTGAGAGCTTTTGGTTTCTCTTCAACGATTTGTTTGGAAAGTTTGAGCTTTTGACTTGTTTTGCTCGGCGGAGTGATTTTCGGCGCAGAAGCGATTTGCTATCGATACGAGCATGCGATTCGTTATCAGCACGAGAAAGCGATTCGATCTCTAGCTCCGCTTTTATTGCCTTCGAATTCGTTTACGAGTCGTTAACGAGTCCGAGATCGAAGCAAGCTTTCGCTTTTGGCAAATCGTTCTCGAATCGTTTCCGAATCGAAATGTTTGCAGGGATTACACACATGCGACCGAATGTTGTCGTAATTTTGACTTTGTCATGGCTTTGCTAAAACAATTCACTAGCTACATAAGTGCGCATAGGGGCATCGCAAGGTGGACAGCAGTCTACCGAGAAGCTCCTGTCTCTCGGTGCAGTGGGTCTCTAGCCCAGCCTCTAGGTGCTGCCTCTCCTGGCATTTCTTGGCCTGTATTTGTTTCTCTGGTCTTCGTATTGCTTAAGCCTCTAATGAATGGCCTTCAGCACCACTCAAACCATTCACCCACATCCTCCGACGTTATCATCTGGTCCAGGACGTTCTCCGGTGCACCTTCACGGCTGTATCCACCACAGTCCTCTGAACCTTAAACTTCGAGCATTTAAAGAGGACATGCTCCACGCCATCGTTATCGTCCTGGCATTCTGGGCAGAACATTGAATCGTCCAACCCATGAGTCCATCGTAGTATGTTCGTCCCACCTCCTTTGCCATGCTGCGATAGACTGGCCTCGCGCTAGATTCTCCGTTGTCTGTATGCATAATAAGCGAAGAAGCCGTCTCCTAATTGATCACCGGGGTCATTGTTCTGTCGCTGTACAATTAGATGGGAGCGGGTAGTGTAAATCTATGTGTTGACATTGGCATCGACCTGTGGCACGGTGCATTGCCTTGATGAAAGAGCACTTTCTTCTTTCTTCATTTGGGCCCGTTTATTCACGATTTCGCACTTCAAGCACACTAATAATGCTATGTAATATTCACTATTGATCCTTTTCGCCCTTTCTAGAGAGTCGATGAATATTATACGAAGCGCATCCCAAAATAAAGACGCCATAACCTTTCCAGCGCCGCATTTTTCGTTTTTAGTCGCTTTGCATGGCTTTCCCGATTGCAGTCCACTCAGCAAACTTGACTTAGGAGTGTAGTGATCTACGAGTCATTGTCACATATCGCATGAAAAAAAACCCTTTTTTATTTCGCCTAAACAGCTCCAAACAGCGGAATTAATCAACAACACATTGTTGTTTTTGGTCAACAGCGAGCAAGCGCGGTACTTACTTCGAACGGAGCTTTCTCATGGACAACTGTTCATGCAACATAGTAAATACACCGCCTCCTGATACCTTTAAGATGTCAGCTTATTTCACGCAACTTCACTTTACGATCTTCCAAAAAGATTCTACGCAATGTTTTCTGAATCTTGGCAGTTGATTTTTGGCCACCAGGGGCCCCATTCCGCAACGGTGAGTTTTTGACCAGTGAACACCGAAGGAAAAACTTACTGACAACCTCGGTGTTCACTTTTCGTTAAAATGCGATTCCGTAAGTGCCAGTGAGTTCTAATGTGCTGAATGATTTTTAAAGTGGCTGAATGATGCGCTGACTTTTTAATTTGTTTAGAGTATGTAACTTTCCCGGATGATCTTTTGCTCCCCACTTGGCTTTCTTGAACTTTCCATTTTAAAAAATGTAACAATAAACTAAAACAACATTTTAATTTAATATAACAAAAAAATCTCTAAAAAAAATTATTTAAAAAAAAAATTAAAAAACTTATTCAAAAATAATCGCACGAAATTACAAAAACAACTTTACTCGTCAAAATTCAAACGCACCGTAAATTCACAGCCTTTTTCTCAGTGAGAAATTTTTCAGGGCGAAGTTTACCGCAAATGTCAAAAAAAACTCATTCTCGCTCTTGCGGACGCGAAAATAAGCAGTGTACACAGAAATCGGTGAACACCGTAAAGCTCACCGTTGCGGAATCGGGCCCCAGAGCACCGTCCAGCAGCATCATCCGTGTTTGCTCCTCCGCGTTTAAAATCAACAAAATACTCCTCTACCATTTGTCTCGATGGAGCAGAATTCGAGTTACACCTGTCAATTTATTACTTTGTTTGAATGGTATTTTTTTCATTAGAAAACAATACTTTATAATCACACGAAATCCAGAATGTTCCATTGCTTTGAAAATTACAAAAGTAGCATCGCTAAAACCACTGTGACTTGCAAACTCTTGACTTATGAATTTTGACACATTCCGTTTGAAAGTTGGTACTAAAAATCATTTGGATTTTCCAAGTGGCGCCATCTATATATCAACCTATGAATTTATTAAATCTTCTTATCTTCTTCTTTAATAATATTCTAGTTGTGCCACTTTCAACATTTTTCCAAGAAATCGAACGAGAATTTTTTCAGAAGAAAATTTTTTTACTTTTGTTGTTTTGTTTGATCGGAAGAGAATTTTTTACAGAAAAGAATTTCGTGTTGTATTTGATTTTTTTTTGCTATTTTACGTTTTTGTGTTTAAACAGGGACTCCACTAGTGATTTAATATACTCGTCGTTAAGAGAATTGTTTTAAATAAACTTAAACACAACTTTGTTAAATTTATATAAAGTTTGGTCTAGCTTTGTTACGGACTTCAAAAAGTTTCCAATTTCTCGATTGACCTCAAGGAAAATGTTAAATGAAACTTTCTTCTATCTACAAAACATTCCCTAACAATCTTTTTCAACATATACACAACAAACATTTCTTCAGCTTCTGGCAACAAACAAAATATTTTGTGAAAGTGTATCTTTAAAAAAAAAACCAAAACGAAAAGGAAAAGAAATAAAAACAATAAAAAAAATAACACCTAAAAAGAAAAGAACGATTTCAAATTATATAGCTTTCACCCTAACCTAACTAACAACAACCCCCGGTCCGACAAGGCCGAGAAGGGGTCGTCGCAGTATAGTTGACAAATTGTGATTGGAGATTTGACGAAATTGTTTTGCTTTTGCGGACCGATTTATCTTTTATAGCTCCATAATTCTATGGTCCAAGGCTTAACTTTGGGCCAAATAATATTTTTCGTTATAGCTGAATATTCTTCTCTAGCTCTATGGGTAGAACATTTTTTTGGTGTAGGAGGGGGCCAGGGGATGAGTGGACAGAACATTGTGTCTCTGTCATCGGTGGTGATATTATCCAGCAAACCAACTAGGACATAAAAGTATGCCCTAAAATAACTAAAAGATTATCTTTACCCAATTTCTCTTTTTATTATGGTTTATAGCTGCCATTGTCGTCTTCTCAAATGCATGTGTATATGTGTGTGTGTATGGCTGGCTGCCTTAGGATTACCGCCGCCATCCCCTTATACCCTTATCAAGTGGTTTATTTATTTTTATCGTTTCATAAGATGATTTTCTTTTTTACTAATAAAACTGCATAAATCTGAGGTCTAGGGTAGTAGTTTGTAGTTATCTAATGAAAAGTAATATATTACTGTATGATTTTGCTTTTGTTCATATTGTGGATAATGTAGAGAATAATTTATTTATCGTTGTATTATGGACATGAGTATCCTTCAAGCTTGGACATGACTATCCTACTAGACATTGGTAATATAAAGGGTGATTCCTTAAGCGTGCTTTCACATAAATAAAGTAGAGTTTAAGTAGAAACTCCTTGCTTAGTTGAGTAGTATCCAAATTAGTTCACTTTTCTTTCAGTGTAGTATTGGGTCTAAAGAGTATCGTGGCTACAACTTGGCCCTATTGTTCCATAAACAGCTCCACCACCAACACCAACAGATTCAGTAGTCTGCGCTGAACAACGAGAACCATCTCGTCACTATCGTGGGAGAATGACAGAGCACATGAAGAGCAGACTGGTCTTCTCGAGGCATAATCTGAAGCAGGGGCGGCGCTTTCATAGGTGCAAATGGTGCACTTGCACCGGGCGCAATTGCACGGAGCGCAATTTCAGAAATTAAGGTTTAAAAAATCAATTTAAAACTTCGAAAAAAATTTGAAGTGTTCCCGTGTCTTCATTTTCATATATTAAAGGAACTGCACAGAGTGTTTGTGTCTTTTTCCATTGTCCTTCGCAAGGTGTGGCAGTTCCATTTCATTCGCATGAATTCGTCGTCTATTATTTCTTGGCCGGCACGGTGCCATAGTTCTTGATTTGTAGTTCGTACTAGTTGTACTATTATAGATAAATAATTCAGCGAGAGACACTTGAAATATGAAAGTTTGGAGAACCACACAGGGACCTCTATTATGGAAATTGGAGTGTATAGGTCTATAGATTTGCGAAGCCCAGGACTGTGCTAAAACGGGTAGGGAAGCTCAATAAAAAATATCCTGGAGCAGATGACTAGGTTGGTGGATGTGTGGAGAATGGTGGCAGTGGCACTGAAGGCCATCTACCAGAAGCTTAAGCAGTACAAAGCTTAAAGAAACAGTATTAGCGGTGGACTTTTGCGAAGTTAAAGCGCAAGCAAACCCAGCACAACAGCAAGATCAAGAAACAAATCCTGATTGGACGCAGGCAGGGGCGCGCTTTCACAGGTGCAAATGGTGCACTTGCATCGGGCGCAATAGGACGGCGCGCAATTTCAGAAATGAAGATTTAAATAAAAATTGAAACTTTGAAAAAAAAATTGAAGGGGGCGCAATATAGCATACTGCACCGGGCGCAAAAAACCAAGCGCCGGCCCTGATCTGAAGGTTAATAATAGGGTATACCGTCATAGAAACGGCATCGAATTAACTTGAGAGAAAAGCTTTTTGTAAACTCAACGGAAACTCTACCCCGTCTCAGTAATAGAACCGTTAAAGAAGAAATCCCAAACACTGGGATGCTCATTTAGTGATTTGGAATACTTGGCCATTCCATCGCAGGTCTTTCATAAATGCACTGACGTTATTCGAAACCAGCAAAAACATGCGTGCGTTGCAACGCCTTTTAATAAAAAAAATTATGTGTGCACAGTCCGGAATAGGAAAAAGGTATAATGAAAAAAAAAGTAGAGGTGTCGCGGGACGCCCGACAGAAGCGAAGCTTTTACGCATTTTTCGGTGGAAGTATGTAAAGAATATATGGACGCTAATATTTTAAAGGTTTCCCAATGTTCACAAATTAAATGGAAAAAAGCTTCCCTTCAAAAAGAACAAATCTGCAAAACATGATTTTGGAAACATACATTTTTTTAAATTCGATGTTGAGCGCCATCTATGGGAAAAAGTTTGTACTAGGTGCACAACAGACACCTAGCAATCATATTCAGAATACGCCTCTGAACCTGTGCAGAACTTGCCACATGGCGACCTTAACTTTTTTCTCCCAAAAAAGCGCTAAAAAAGACATCAATTTTACAAATTTGGTGCCCACTGTGCAGCACAAAAATTTACAATTTGGCGTCCCTAAAAAAATCGAATAAATACATTTCGGCTTGAGACGAACATTGGCAACATTAAAAATGTGTGTGTTATGTTTTTATCGTGGCGAAACTACTCGATTCGATACTTTCGTCTGATCCGATAGTCGGATCAGAGTGAAAAAGTAGCCTAAACGCCTAAGAAAATACTGAATCATCTAAAGCCCTAAATTGGATTAGCCGTTTCCGAGCTTTGAGGTTTACAATTGGAATCATAAAAAAGTTTCCGACTATCAGATGAAGTTTTCCGTTTGAACCGATAGTCGGATCCGAGTGAAAAAGTAGCCTAAAGCATGCCCAAGACTGAATCTTCCCGTGAAAGTATCATCGCATTCGGATTAGTCATCTCCGAGATTAGCCCGGACAAACAGACAGACACAGACATACCGACAAAAATTTAAAAAATACTTGCTTTTGTTTCAATATCATGTAAAAATAACCATATGAGCTTAGCCAAATGTAGACCTCAAAAAGTTATATTTAAACATCGATTGTTGCTTAAGTAAATATTGATCGGACTATAAGTAACCCTAACTTCGAAAATCGTACCAAAAAGAAAAAGGCTTCATATAGTACGATTAAGATTTACTTAGGCGAACCTAAATATTTAGATAGAGCTCTTTGAGGTCTACTCTACAAATGGAATGATAAAAAAAAGTGTTCACTCGCCTTCCTTCGGCTTTCGGTTCAAGTTTTCGGTCGAATCCGGTAGTCGGATACGATTGTCGGAACCGATAATCGGATCCGATAGTCGTGTCCGAGTAAAAAAAAAGCCTAAAACATGCCCAAGAAAATAGTGTATCTTCTTCTATCTTGTAAGTCCCATCGAAATCGGATTAGCCGTTTCCGAGATTAGCTCGGACAAACCGACAGACATACAGAACAGACAAAAATTTTAAAAATACTTGATTTTGTTTTAATATCATGCAAATAACCATATGAGCTTATAAAATGACAATTATTTTGAAATCACAGACAGACACTCCAATTACAATTAGTCCGGAGAAATTAGCAAAAAAAAAGGCACGAAAGGAGACAAAATCCCAAAATGGCTGAAACAGCTTCCTTGGGACTTTTTAAGAAAACAATTTCAGAATAACAAAAAAAAACATGGCCGCCGCAGATATCACTTTTTGGCAAAAAAATCACTCAAAAACTGGTTTTTTTCGAAATATTTTTTGATCAGCCAATACAAAACATTATTGCCTACAAAATACCTCTCGTGAAATTTTTTCGACCTATCCGAATTATTCAAAGTATTTTTTGGCTGAAAAGTGATTTTTGGAAACTTTGACCTTGAAGAACTTCGAAAGGGTTAGGTTTTCGAAAAAAATGACAAGAGAGCTTTTTGTAGGCAATAATCTTTCGTATTGACTGATCAAAAAAAAATTTCAAAAAAACTACCTTTTGAGTGATTTTTTTGCCAAAAACTGATATCTCCGGCGGCCATTTTTTTTTTGTAATTCCGAAATTGTTTTCTTAAAAAGTCCAATTTTCAGCCATTTTGGGATTTTGTCTCCTTAAAATGCTAATTTCCCCGGACTAAATATATTTGACACTATTTCGTTTTGGAAACATTGAATTCGAGACGATTATTGCGCCCCCCTAATCGTAAATGACATCAATATCCTTGTTAATTCATTCCAGGCTTAAGTCCGCGATCGTTAAGAGAGGATCTGGTATGTTCTTGTCTTGCATTATCGAAACCGTACGAGTAACGCAGCTTACCCTTGTCAGTGAAGCTGTGAAGTGTGTTTGAAGGTAACGAGAGTAGGTAAAGATAGGAAATAGAGCAGGTGACAGAAGTCACCCTTGGGGAACTCCGGCACATAAGAGTTGGCGCTTGAATTTGACGCCTCACAGTATTACCTTGAATGAACGGCCGGAAAATAAACTCTCAATCCAGGTCTGTAGAAATGAGTTAACAACACCAATAACTTTGAGTTAACCTAACAGAGCTGTGTGGCAAACTCTATCGAGAGCTTTGGAGATATATTGACCAACCAAAATTTGGTTGAGGTGTTTTGTGAAGCAAACTAAAAGATCGTCGGTACACAATAAGCTTTTAATTGATTATCGCCTCCATATTTGGGAGTGGATTTTTTGGCATTGAGCTCCTTGAGGCACCTATATTTTTTTTTGGGATACGATGAAGCTTAGGAGTCACCCGTTGTACTATGAGTATGTAGGCCATGTCGTTCAAGCCATTTATATTTTTACTATATTTAAAAATGATTCTTGAGCCATTAATAGAAAACTACAATTTCAAGGATGTTACGCACATACTATAAATATGTAGCGACTTGTGCTTTCCAAGGTCGGCCATTAAGTCCTACGAGTTGAGTGAAATCATGAATATCCTTCTTCCAGTAAATTATCTAAAAACTAATAAATTTATACAGAACAAATCAAATATATCGTCATTCTTAATTTTATATCTAAAATACAAAATTAAGAAAAATCTAACAAAAGCGAATTCTATTTTTAAAAAAAAAGGACTTTAAGGTAAAATTGACACTCTATTCTCTCACTTTTGTTCGCGTTGTGTGTGTGTGTGTTTGGTGCGAACAACATCAAAGGAATTTCGTGCAACTGACAAAAGGAAGTTCTCAATTAAAATGCAAATTAGGTGTCCATTCAACGTGTGATAAAAATCTGCTTCTCCCTTAGCCGTTGGAAGATTATCAGCTGTTGGAAAAACTAACTGCTGTACACACAAGCTTTCAGTAGGGGTTGAAGGGGAAATTCGCTTGGAAAATGTTGAGATGGGATTGGATTTAGGCGCAGGAACATCGAATTTCGTAAAAAAAATGGGAAATTTTCCTTCCCCCAGGAAAAGCTTGATTTTAATCCGAAACATTTTTAGTTTTATAAAATTATCCTTTAGACAATATACATTTGTGTACATGTATACGAAATGCAACTTTAATGCATATTTTCATGCAAGTTACTCTAGAATTTTTTGTAAGAAAATTTTCCTTACCTTGATGTAAAGATTTTAGACTGAACGTTTTTCCAAATTTTCTTTAAACACCTGTGGCACTAAAAAAAGTCATCATCATCAATAACTCCACAGTCTGTTATTGGCCTGGGCTTTCTGCAACATCCTTCTCCAGAAATGTCAGTACTTAGCTTGAAGTCTCCAATTTCTTATCTCTACATAGATTTCGTAGATCTTCTTCTACGCCATCTGTGCATCCCTTTTTTTGGCGTCTGGTCTGGTTTTTTGTTAATAATAATTTTTGCTGTGCTGTCATCGCTACTGAACATGTCCTAGCCATCGAATTGTGTTAATTTTTATAGTTTTTATTATGTTTGGATCCTTATACAGTTCATGATTGTATCTTCTCCTCCAAACACAATTTTCCTTCGCTCCTCCATTACTATATATAGTACGAAAGTATTTTTCTTTCGACGCCCTCTAGGATGTCTTCCACGTAACTTCTTAATGTCCAGGTTTCGGATCGTATCGACTGTTAACGTAGCCCAGAGCAGCTTCTATTTCACAGCGCCAATCTTATTTGCTGTCGTGTCGTTATCTTTTGAAATTAGCGTCCACAATTCTTTTTTTTATTCCTTTGTTGTTATATGTTTCAATTGTCATATTCTAGCGATCATTCCGTCTTTTACAGATGCACATTATATTTCGTTTTCTCCCCATTAACTGCTAGGCCGAATTTCTCTGCAGTTCTTTCTAGGGATATGAAAGTTTCTTTCATGTGCTTTGGTGAATTTGGCTAGTAAAGGGTGCGTTTTAGGTTTCAGGCTAGTTTTTTGGCCGCCATTTCGTTTTGGCTGTCATTTGTCAGTTAATTTTTGACAGTTGTGGATAGTAGTCGATAACCATTTATTATGAGTCATCTAACCCCGCAACAACGGCTCGGTTTTACAGCTCGGTCGGTATAAACGTTCAACATTTTTGGAAAAAAATCAAGATGAATGTGAGGTACATTTGGACTTGGCTGGGTTGCTTAATAAATAACCAGAATGGCCACTATTTTCAGTGCCGGATTTACATAAGGGCACTTGGGGCACGTGCCCAGGGCCCCCACATAATTGGGGCCCGCGAAATTGTGAAAAAAGTGATATATAGTCACATGCGTGCAGAGTGGTGTGCGTTCGCACGAAGGTGCTGTCACAGCGAATAACAATGACGGCATAGACGACTTCGTATGAGCGAACGCCATCTGCACGCATGTGACTGTAGCATTTTCTTTCGACCTTATATGTATATATCTGCATTTCTTATCTACATGCAGTAACATTTGCGTTTGTGTCACTTGAGTGTGTTCAGGGCTTTACAAGTAGTAAAAGCAGTAGTAAAAGAAGCAGTAAAAGGGGTTGCCGTGGGGGTGGCTTCCGATTCACTGATAGGGTTGACTTTGGTTACAGTTAGGGGTATTTCTACACAAAAAATTGGCGGGGTGTTTTCATAAGCAAGTGCGATACACTCAATTTTAGTAATAAGAGTTGCCCTAGTGGTAGTTTCTGATCAAGTTAGAGGGTTGGTTTTATTTTTATTGAATTCGGCATACCCAAATTAGTAAAAGGTGACATTATCAGCGAGGTGTATCAACTCGCCCGCAGTTAAAGGTGATTTTCAAGAAGTTTGATCTCCAATGTATCTTTGAGGTATAAAAACTTGAAAAATCGTAGTCCGTACACACAGAATGGAGGGGAAAGTACCGGAAAATGCATAATTATGCAAAAAAAGTGCATTTTTTGCGGTTTTTCAAAGATATTCATTTAAGGTTCATAAAAATTTGAAAAAAATGGTTCGTTTTAGTATTAAACAAGCCTTTAGTAACATATTGGGTCATTTAAGACCCTTTATGAGCCAATTGTAGCCATTAAACGCATCCAAAAGTGCATAATTTGCATCCGTTTAAAAAAAGATGTAATTTGGATTTTTATATTTATTTTCGTTAAAAATACAAACGTAATTTAATGTTTAACAATTTAGTTAATTATTTAATAATGGCGCTCGTTCAAACGTTTTCGTTGCGTTCGTCTACTACTAACTCTCTAATCTTCTTCTTCTTCAACCTAAACGCTCAATTTCCAGTTTCAATAACTTCTGTCTCGGTGCTATTTTAATCAGCTGATTACATTCGGCCCTTCCTGACAGATCGCTGTCCTCAGCATCATCGTCGTCGTCGCTAAAATCAGTTGCTCCAAGGCTGACATACGGCTTCAACCGATCGTAGGCATAAACTATCTTATGTTGTGACCGCTTTCCTCCTGTCACTTCATATCTTCCGTTTCCTAACACTCGTTTAATGATGTACGGTCCACTATAACGTTTGGCCAGTTTTCGTGAATGTCCAGTTGCTGGTGCTTCAACACGAACTAAGACTTGCATGCCCTCACTAAATTCAACTGGTTTTCGATGTCGTTGCATGTATCGTTCCTGCTGCTGTCGTTGATTTCGTTGGATGTTATCGTTGACCTCTTCGCGATCCTTCTCACATTCGTCCTGAGATCTTGTTTCAGTTACGTGCAATGACGTAGTCAGTTTATCTCCATTTATTGTACGTGGGTTATAGGAAAACATCATCTCAAAGGGTGTTCTCTTAGTGACGGCGTTTTCACTTGCATTCAATGACCATTGAATCCGTCCAATGTTCTCGTCCCAATATCGTTCATCTTTTGTCATTGTTGCCATCATTGGTGTAATCTCTCGGTTAATTCGCTCAACTTGGCCGTTGCTCCTAGCTGATCCGGCGGCGGTTAGTATATGTTGTATTCCATAACTTGAACATGTTCGTCCAAACGCTGCGGCCGTGAAAGCCGTGCCTCTGTCAGTAATAATTCGTCTTGGCGTTCCGAAATGGTTCATAATCGACTTCAAGAATTGGATAGCTGGTCTAGCTTTGGTACTTCTTACAGCTTGTATAGCAGTATACTTTGTAAACCCATCTACTAATACTATAACATGTGTGTTATTCCGGGCACTTTTTGGGAAGGGTCCAAGGTGGTCTAAATGAATGGTATCCATAGGTACTGGTACCTTCTCAATTGGGTGTAACTCTCCTTCACAACGTCTTTGGTGTATTCGATGATATGCACACTCGATGCATGCTTTTATATATTCTTTTGTGAATCGTCTTGCATTCTGAAACCAAAATAACTTAGCTATATGTTTTAGCGTACGATCGATACCTGGATGTCCCATCTCGTCATGATGATATCGCAACAATTGCCAGCGGGCGGCTTTTGGTACAACCCACTTACTATGTTCTCCAACTTTTCGCACTAGGTATGATCCATTCATTTCGTAATCATTATGTATCTTATGGGTTTCTCCATCGTTCGGTGCTTCGCTTAATATTTCTATAATTTCTTCAATTCGTTGGTCTTGTCTTTGTAGGTTACATATCCACTCCTCATAATTAGTGTTGATCAAGTAGATTTCATGTCCGGCTGGGATAATATCGGCTGCATCTTCACTTGGTTGTCGACTAAGCGCATCTGCGTGACCCATTGCGTTACCCTTTCGATATTTCATTTCAAAGTTATATTCCTGTATCTTTAGGAACCATCTAGCTATGCGTGGTAACAAATCTTTCTTAGCCAATGTGGCTTGTAACGAAGCGCAATCAGTTACGACCGTAAAATGTTTCCCGTATACATAATATCGGAAACGCAATAAAGCTTCTACAACGGCAAGCGTTTCCAATTCATAACTGTGATATACTGATTCTGTTCTTGTTGTTCGTCGGCTGTAATACGCAACTGCTTTGAAGTTCTTTTCGTTTGGTTTCCGTTGCAGTAAAACTGCTCCAAGTCCTACGGCACTTGCATCTGTGTGTATCTCGTGTGTCGCTCCTGGGTCGTAAATTGTAAGTACTGGCTGCTGCGTAAGTTTCGACTTCAACTCCTCAAATGCCCGTTGATGTTCATCGGTCCATACGTACTCGATTCCCTTCTTCATAAGCGCGTAAAGTGGTCCGGCAATTAGTGCGAATGCGGGGATGAATTTACGAAAATAGCTGCATAGGCCAATAAACTGTCGCACCTCTCTCAGACTTTGAGGTACTGGAAAATCATCAATAGCTTTCGTCTTTGTCTCGCCAGGTGCAATGTTTCCTTTTTCTATAACGTGTCCCAGATAAGTAATGCTGGTTTTTAAAAACGTGCATTTTTGTAACTTCAGCGTCAAGCCTAATTCCCAAATAGTCCTTAGTACTCGTTTTAGCCTCTCTATTCCTTCTTGTACCGTAGCGCTTGGTATTAGGATGTCGTCCATGTATATTTGCACATCTCCTGGTTCTGTAGCTTCTTTAATTTTCTTCATAATGCGCTGGAAAACGGCTGGCGCATTTACCAATCCAAACGGCATTCGTTCAAATTCGTACAATCCATCTGGTGTAATAAAAGCGGTGAGTTTCTTAGATGCTTCGCTAACAGGAATCTGGTAATATCCAGCGTTAAGGTCAAGCGCAGTGAAGTACTTAGCATGGCGTAACTTGTGTAGTTCTTCGTCAATGTTTGGCATTGGAAACACTTCTTTCTTCGTAATCGCATTGAGTCTTCGGAAATCGACGCACATCCGTTCAGTACCATCTTTCTTTGGTATCAAAACAACTGGGCTGGAATATTCCGATTTTGACTCTCGTATTATCTTTGCTTCAAGAAGTTCTTGCACTATTGCTTGTAATTTTCCCCGGCAAGCGTATGGTATTCGGTACGGTTTCTGGGATGTGATTTCGTTTTTCTCCAGTTCGATAGTCATTTCATCAATGTTGGTGCGTCCAATGTTAGTTAGATCTGTTGAAAATAGGTCTTCATACTCGATAAGCACACGGTGGAGTTCGTCTTCTTCATCACTCGTAATTTCGGGATTCTTGAACTTTTCACGTATTATTTGTTTCTGCTGATTATCTTCATCTTGTCGATCCATCTTTTCCAATTTTATATTATCTGGCGTTCTAGTTACGACAACATTATTCATGTCAAAGGTGTCGCGTCCAACAAGTACATCAACTGGTATATGTTCCGTGTTTACCACGATTGCATTCGCCTTCATGTTGATATTATCTACGATGATTTCTCCCTTTACTTTAGATGTTGCTTGAAATCTGCTCCCAGCAAATCCAGCCAACGTTTCAATACATTCTTCCTTGTCCATGTCAGTAGTACGTTCTTCGCGGATGAGAGTTGCATCGCTACCTAAATCGATACAGCACGTCATTGGTGTTCCGTTAAAGGTTATATCCTTATAGTTTTCAGTGCGTCTAACTATTTGAACACGCCTCACTCTCCCTTGATTTGGGTCACATCGTTCAGTTTGCCCTTTAGGGTGAACCTTACCACATATTTCGCATCGAATCCTCTTTGTAGGTTGGGGACAATCTCTAGAAATATGTCCCGTTTCATAGCAATTGAAACACTTTCGGTTGTGTGTGTAGCTATATTCCTTCATTTGTTGGTTAGATCGTTCGGATTTCCCATCTATAAAGTTGTTTCCAATAGTTTTCATATTGTCGCTACGTGTAGTCTGTGGTGAATTATATTGCGTTCTTTTGAAACTCATAACCCATTTAATTTTATCTATTAGGTCTGGTATAGTTGCAAAGTTGCAGGATGCTAATATGTTGCATAATTTTTCATCGTTAAGGCCTCGTATTATATATTTGATAGTTGCCTCGAGAGATAACTCAGCTCGTTGAGCTATCCCTTGTATGGTAAAAATATATTCCTCGACCGTCTCATTCGGTTGTTTCGTTCGCCTTGTCAGGCGTTCATGGATGTCCGCTTCGTTTTCCACACTGGGGAAATTAAGTAATAATTCCCTTGCGAAATCTGCCCATGTCAAGTCATATTCAGCTATGGTTTCTACCCAAAGTTTAGCGGCTCCTTTCATCCTTGATATGGCTGCTAACACTACTAACTTTTCGTTCCACTCGTATATCCGCATTAATTTTGTAACCTTATTGACCCAAAGTCCAGCACTAGGTGACACAGAATTTGTAGGGTCAAATATTGGTATCGTGCTTGTAATATCATGGAGCGTCATTATCGGTCGCACCGCTTGCATGTTGACGTCCGCCATTTGCTTTTCTTTCGCAAACATTTCCTTTTCACGTTCAAGTAATTCCTTTTCTTTCCGCATCAAGTCCATTTCCTTTTCCAGGATCGCTGCAGAATTTCTTCCAGGCTCCATTTCATTCGTATTTAATCCAGATGCATCACGCCTTAATCGTTGAATTAATTCGTCTTTCTTACCTTTGTCTGGCAATCCACGTTCACGAAGACGCTGCTTCAATGCTTTTAGCGTAAAGTTTTCATAACCTTCCATGTTAGAAAACTATTTCTCCTTATGAAAATTATTTCTCACGTTATGAAAACTATTTCTCCTTATGAGAATTATTTCTCCTCTCCCGTTGATTTCGGATTGCGATCCCACTTCTGAATTGTAATTTGGATTTTTATATTTATTTTCGTTAAAAATACAAACGTAATTTAATGTTTAACAATTTAGTTAATTATTTAATAATGGCGCTCGTTCAAACGTTTTCGTTGCGTTCATCTACTACTAACTCTCTAATCTTCTTCTTCTTCAACCTAAACGCTCAATTTCCAGTTTCAATAACTTCTGTCTCGGTGCTATTTTAATCAGCTGATTACAAAGAAGTTTTAATAATTCCTCTAAAATTAATAAAATTTTATACTCGGGGTTTTCGAGGTCACTAATTACGAATTTGAAGAGAAAATCGGAAAATTCAAAATGGCTGACAGAACTTTTCCTTATGTATCAGATCCAATGCAGCAAAGCAGAACCCTCGGCAGAGAATTGGTTCTATTGGCTTACGCTGGTCACGTGACAAGAAAAGCAGAAGAGAGTTCTGCCGCTGCTTTTTCATCTCAAATTCTAATTTTGCTGCTTTGCAAAGAAGAATTTTTTGACATTTCAAACATCTTTCACTTGGCAAGTTGTTTTTAAATGACTAAGGGCCGAAACACATCCACGCGTGGTTTGAACACATCCAAGCCCGAAGCTAGCTCCAAGCACATCCAACCTATGCGTTTAAATGGGATTGAATACATTAAAACTTGTGTCGCAAATTCAGGCCTTAGCAAAGATTGCCGCAAGGCTCGCCTCTGTCGGAATTCCGGCAATGTTGGAATTTGAATTCGGCCGAGGCTCTAGTTTGCCTTTAACAGTTGAACTTTGAGGTTGGGATTTTGTTTGCGAGTTTGTATTGATAAAAATACGCGCCGCGCCGCGTTCGGTGTGACCCGGACTTTATTTGGATCTGATTCAGCAGGCAGAGTTCTGCTTCTGCCTCTGCTTCTGCCGCTGCTCAAAAAGTTGGATCTGATACAGCCTTGCCTTGTATTATTGTACCATGAGCAAATGCCATGTTTATCTAGAGAGTTGCGAATATCGGTGGTGACTTTGAGAAGCTCAGTTTCGCAGCTGTGATGCTTGCGTTAGCCAAATTGCCAAGTAAGTTTGAGACGTTCCCAATACGCAATTATTTGATTAACTATCAAATTTTCAATGACCTTTGCACGAACTGGAAGGATATTGATAGATCGAAAATCGGAGGAACTGGTGGGAGAAAGGCACTTGGGAATGGGTACGCTTCCAAGACGAGGAAAACTTTGATCTCGTGAGGCAGGAGTTGAAGATGCGAGTTAAAATAGGCAATAGACGAGGTATGAGCATTTTTAGAACCTAGGCGAAATGTAATCTCTACCAGTCGCATTGGATATAATTGGCTTCAGGGCAATGATTACCTACTTAAGCACTTCTCACACGGAGATACTAAAATATTGGATACTCGGCGACTGGCATTCAGAGACTTGGAGGCTAGAGACTGTAGTTGCTCATCATTTTCGTACGCCCGCGACTTAAATTGCAAGTTTCCTATTATCTAATCTACTTCCAGGATTTTTTTTTGTACTACGGATGTGCACTTTGTAGTAGTAGTAGTGATGAGGATATCATTACCCAGTATTGTTATTACCGCCGTAGAAAGAGGACAGTGAGAAAATTCAGGTTACAGCCTTATATCGGAAGAAACATAAATTGTAGATTGTTTGTTGCTGCAAAAAATTGCAGGAATCTGATACTAAAAACGAAATTTAATTAAAAAAAATATAGTTTAAAAAAACTAAAAAATACGCTTTTATTTTAAAATGAACTAAAAAGTAAAAAATAATTTTGAATGTAAAGTTTTTATTGCTCCAGCCAGTATAAGAAAACAACCTACCTTTCGAAATGTAAAAAAGCGTGGGGCTCTCTATATTCTTATTTTATTAACACCGGAACTTTTAGCTAGCGCCCCACGCTTTTTTAGATTTCGAAAGGTAGGTTGTTTTCTTATACTGGCTGGAGCAATAAAAACTTTACATTCAAAATTATTTTTTACTTTTTAGTTCATTTTAAAATAAAAGCGTATTTTTTAGTTTTTTTAAACTATATTTTTTATTTTCTATTTTTTAGTCTATTATATGTATGTGTTCGGCCATTTTGTAGTGACCGCCATATTAGATTTAAAACGACATCACAAAGCTTGCTATACTATACTCGTCATACACTTTCATTTGATACCCATACCGAGTGGGTTGTAAAGAAAAAGTTAAACCGCCATTTTGTGGTGGCCGCCATTTTGAATTTGGAAAGACGCCCCACAGCGAAAAGTATTCTATTATCACATCCTTTTATTTGATACTCATACCGAGTGGGTTGTAAAGAAAAACATAATCCGCCATTTTGTGTTGGCCGCCATTTTGAATTTGGAATGACGCCACGCAGCAAAGTATTGTACTTGTCATATCCTTTCATTTGATACCCATATCGATTGGGTTGTAAAGAAAAGGGTAGTCCGCCATTTTGTGTTGGCCGCCATTTTGAAATTGGAATGACGCGAATTGTACTCTATTTGTCATACCCTTTCATTTGATACCCATGTCGGGGGTCGGGGAGCACGATTGCAAAATTCGGCCACCATCTTGGAACCGCCATCTTGATTTTTTTACAAAATGGTCAGATTGCATTGTCACGCCAGCTTTACATATGGGCAAAATTTGAAGTTGATCGGTTATATGGAAGTGGGTCAAAATCAAGTTGCAAGATTTGTCTACATACATACATACACACATACATACATACATACATACATACATACAGGTGAAGCTAATATAAAGCGTATAAAAATGTAGTTAAAAATTGGAAGAATCCAGCGCTTGGCGAACAACATCAAAATATTTTTTTCAGAAATGAAGAGTCCGTGCTCCGTACTGATGACATCTCGCTTTCCTGATGGAGGGAAGCTGCGTCCCCGTGTAGTGATGAATAATGAGGAGTACGGATGTGACAAATATTATGAAGGCGAGCTAGTTTGTTGCCTAGGTACTTGCACGGGTACTTGAAATCCGTCGCTTCGAATAATAATCGAATGTCGTCAATGAGCCGCCGTAGAATCTCAACCAAAACCAACCAATCTCAGTCAAAGGTTAAATGGTGGTACCTCTCATCATCCCCACTTCTCCCTTCATCATCAAACGTTCGTGACGCACATGCGCTGGAGCGCACTGTCTAAAATGGCTTTATGTCGTGTCCGTTTCACTTACTCCGTTTCGGAGTACTGACAAGTTTAAAGGACTGAGGCGGATCATCTTTTGCAATCAAATGTATTGAAATATGAACGAAATATGATTTCTTGATCACTTATATCAGTTATCATTTCATTATCAGTGCAAGAGACCAAGCAACTGAACCGCTGAGTCTCCTAATCACTGGTTGCACAGTTGCCGAGTATCCGCGACTAAATTATCCCCATTTGAGTGCCGCTGTCTGATTACGTATGACGTTTCTCTAGTCGCCGTGTCTGACTGTTGATTACGACTCTAATGTTCCGAGATTTGAGTATCCCCATGTGAGCAGACCCTTAGAAAGAGCTTAAGGAAAGCAGAAGCCATCGCAAGAAGCTGTAAAGCCTAGTGTCCACTATAGAGTTTTTTGCAGAGAAAACTCTCGCGTAGAGACGCGTAGAGAAGTATATACATCCTCTAGAGCTCTACACATGCGCTCTACACCCACTCTGCGCGAAAGTTTTCTCTACTAAAAAACTCTATAGTGTATACGCAATTTTTTTGTGTTTGGTAGAGCTCTACATTTGCTCTACGCTCTATCAAACTTGTTTGATAGAGTTTTTCTCTCTACGCCTCGAAATTCGAATACGACATACTTAGAAAATTTTGGTATGCAGATGTATCTTGTTCCGTGAGCTCATTCAATAATTCTCGATACATTCCAGCGTTCGTTCCAACGTTTCCTTTCCTTCTTTTTCTCTTCTTCGAGCAAAAATAAAACGGCAGCAGCTGTTTTTGGCGAGAGCTCATTTTATTATTTTTTTTATTTCTGTTAATTTTTTACACAATAAGTGTAAGCACGCACCTCTGAATAACTGAGAAATGAAATGACATGCAAAAGTCGATGGCCGCAGTTGCGCGCTCTACCATACGACTCTACTGTAGAGAAAAGCGAATCTGCAGTGTACACAGTCCGTAGAGCGCGTGGTAGAGCTATACTCAAAATTTCTCTAGAGCGGCTCTACGATGGAGTGGTAAAGTGGTAGAGACGCGCTGTAGTGTACACACTACAGGTAGAGCTCTACACTCTACCGAAAATAACTCTATAATGGACACTTGGCTTAAGAGAGATAATAACCTGGTCCACCGCTTGATTAGATATAAAATATCGGTTAAGGGTATCAGGACACCAAGGTGGAGACGGAGTATACCAATCCTAGCTTACACAGATTTAAGGCCTCCCTCAATAAATTGCTGTTGGCAGGCATAAGGCTTTGATTTAGATATATTGGGGAGTCGACAGTGAAGCCACACAGCTCACAAAGTTTGAATTTTTGTTTATGGTTTACCTTTAAGGCCTGCAAGAATGCCTGCGGTTCACGCTGTCCCGAGAATTTTACTATTATGGTCTACTCGTTTTGCGCATGCCAGATCGCAGCCGAAAATCATCAGTATAGGCAGAAATTTGATGATTCACTATGGATGCCAGTTTAGCAACGATCTTCGGTGGTGAATGATGAGGTTTAGCAGGGATACCCCGAATCACAGTATACAGAAACAAGGTAATGTAAAAGAGACTGACAGCTTCGAATATCGTAGAAAAAGGTGACGTCACCCGGCGACCTAATGCAGAAAAACAACAACAACAATTTCGATTTTATATGGGAAGAGGTCACCGAGTGACGTCGCACTAAAACAATATTCAGTCTTTTACATTACCTTGTTCCTGTATACCGTGCCCCGAATGATGACATCAATTTATCTTTGAGTTCGCCGCATATCATCCAGATCACGTGCATTATCAGTAAACTGGGAGCTGATTAATTTGAAGGTCTTCTGAATGTCTCTGGGGACTTTTCCAGCAACTTTCCTTTGTTTCATGATAAAAAGACATAGAAGTCCCTGGGACCCAAAGTCTCTATCGAGTAGGCCCACCATTACCCCATCTCCAGATTTCAACACAGGATCGGTCGGCTTCTATTTTCCCACCTTCGTGTTGTTTGTTGTTTTTTTTAATTTCTCTACAGCGTTCTGTACATCTTCTAATGTTCCCGTTAGTTCTTCTCATAGTTACACGTTTTCTGCTACGATAACAATTCTTTGAAGTATTCACGCCATCTAGTTAGAACTAGTTCTTTGATACTCAGGACCTCCCCTTTGCTCATTTACTTTTTATATAATTTCCTAAATTTAAAATTTCAAAAAGGTCACATTTTCGTTAATTAAAGCTATATTGAAGTTTCCTGAAGATGCACTCAAACTCAAATGAACTCAACTCGAAAGTAGTTTTATTTTTTTTTAACTTATCGAAAAGGTAATTTTCATTAATGGCTCCTCTCCTGAATAAACGAATAAAACTTTTCACTACGAATTGCCACTTGAAATGAAAAAATATCTAAAAAAAAAATGAAAGTGCTCAAGTAATTTGTCAAATTGCGGATTTTATTTTATTAAAAGTAATCAGTCGAGCACTTTTTAGCCGAGCCATTACCGGTCTTCACTGTTCTCTGTTATTTGGTTTTTTTTTTTAAATTTATTTGATTGCTTAAAAAATTATTATTCAACATTATAATTAAGTGGATTGCAGCTCTAACACGTCAAGGTTAAAATGCACACGAATGCAACACATAATCGCGTGCTTACAGTTGGCCATAACATTTCATGTTATGTAAATAAATAAATCAACGTGAGTGTATGTTTCGGTGTCAAAGGTTGGAAAAAAACATTAAAGGAAGTTTGTTACTGAATTTATGAAACACCTGAAATTTGCATAACGATTAATTGAAGGTGCAGTATCAAGGACCATGATTATTTACGCCTGTTTTCGTAGGATGTAAGGACACTTGATCAACGTGGCTGGTAGACTTAAAGTTCTACTAGAGGAATTACATTAATATAAAAGTGATCTAACAGCAGTACAAAAGGTGAGGTGAATCGGAAAGCGGGTCCTAGAGAAAAAGATGCAGAATATATTTTATAGCTGCAGTAAGCTTAAATCGAAGGATAAAAAAGGATAGAATAGGGTAAGGGGAGTCTGGGGGATGCCCAAGGAGGAGGCCGCGAACCTTGTGTTTGACCTTCGCGTTGTCGTAAATTCCTTCCCAATAAATCGAAGGTACGGCAGCGGTCAGGAATTGGGAAAACCCCCGTTGGCAATGGAACGTTGTTCAAGCGCTGTGACCTACAAATATAGGGAATGTAGTATAATAGATCAAACCGCGGTACTTTTGAACCCATTACCTCACCAAAAGAAAAAATACGTAAAAAGAAGTAACTTTTGCAAGTAACTTGCACAAGTAACTTGCACAAGTAACTTTTGCAAGTGACTTGCACAAGTAACTTTTGCAAGTGACTTCCGGAATTTTATTTGCTAGCAGAAGATACACAACTTTAGAGACAAATTTGAAAAAAAAATCTATACCAAACGCACACTAATGAATTTGTCAGTTTGAAATCCCTCAAAGTAATTAAATACTTAAAAATAATTTTCTAGTTTTAGAGCAATAAATAAATTGCCCTAGAAAATTGTTTAGTCGAAGTTGAAATAAGTTACAATTGCTGTGTTAAGTAAATTCAACCGCATTGGAAATGTTTTTGTTGGTTTTAAATTGTTTTTGGCTTGAGCTTGAAAGACACAAGTGTTACACGACCGACTACTGTGGTAAATCATTCGATGGAACTGAAATTTTGCTAAAACCTAAACAAAGACTTGCTGTTGAAGGAAGAAAACTTCCAAAATATTCACAACTATAGAAGCTTTGTTTTAAACTAACAACTTTTCAATAGTTTATTAAGGTATTAATAGTGTTAGGGTAAAGTTTTGTTCAGAATATTGTTTTGTACCTGACAGCTACAATACATAGTCAGAACTTACGGAGTTGGTTTCATTTTCCTTCTAGTTAAGCACAAATGTCTTAAAGTCCAATAAGCAAACTTACATTGACAAATTAATAGACTTTAAAAATTGTTAAAGAGGAAAAAGTTTAGTTTATAAAAAAGTCCTTAAATTACTTCTATCGACAGACAACTTTACGACTACAATCTTTCTAGATAATCTGGTTAAAATCTGTGATGAAAATTACCCAAGTGTTGCAACCTCGAACTCAAAATTAGGGTGAAAATATGAATGAAGATGGGCAATTATTTTTGGATCCTGTTTATAAATGCCTCCATTCCTTTAAAAACATACACTAGAAAATTAAATCAGGTCGTGTTTGAATTCACTGCTTCTTCCAAACTTCTTTTCTTTTTAATCTTTTTTATTTTTCATCAGCAAGTTCTTGAAACCAACTTCTAGAAGTGCTGCATTGCAAGTATTTCCAGAAGTTGGAAGTACTTCCAGAAGTTGCAAGTACTTCCAGAAGCTGCAAGTACTTCCAGAAGTTACTGTCTAGTGGACACAGGGCTTAACAAATGGAAACTTCCAAGGTATTGGACGACGTCAAATCTAAACCCCACAACATTTCTGCTGGTGTAATTTCATCACCTCTTCTTTTCCTAATCTTTATAGGCGATCTGATCTCGGTCCCATTCAACTCACCTCACACCTTCGCTGATGATGGCAGTACTTTGCATTAATCTTACGCCTTCGATAATGTAAGATACTCGGTTCTCTCCTTCAACATCTTCTCTACTCCTCATTACCCCTCACCACACCTTATCTATTCAATCCCCCGTACTAAGCTTACTACTAAACACAGAACCATGCCATATAAAAGACGGCCGAAAGTTCCGGATATCTTCTACAAAACTACAGAGTCCAAGCCTTAATTAAGAATTTCCGTAGTGCGTGCGGGAAAACAAAATGTATACCCTTCGGAAATCCTCCTTACGCAGTTTTTCCTCAAAGCATTTCCAGAACCAATGTAGGGCAAATGAAGTAGAGTTGTGAAACTGTTAACTTCCAAACAAAACCACACTAAGTAAAAATTTTGTCAAGCCCACTATAAATGTACATCTTCTTCTTCTTCTTTGGTGAGTTATTGTGCCTAAAAAACCGCGGCCACTTCACTTGGTCTATTGAACTACACTCCTTGTCAATTGCCTGGCCCCTGGGTTCTCATCTGCAAAGTCATTGACCCAGAGCCCCTTCCCGTATTGCACAATCTTTCCAAAAAACCTTGTTTATAATTGCTGAACCGATTTTCCGACTCTTGCACAACCTACATACATACAGCTGACGTTGGGAGAAACATGGTTTAATAATATCGAGACCACCAAATTGCCCTTGGCCATACGTCATACGGCTGTTCCGGAACACAACTGGCATCTTTGCGCAGCCATTTTGAATTTCTAAAATCTGGCTTTGAGGTACATCATGGGAGACCCTCCACGGACCTTCATGCAAAATTTCGAAGCTCTGCGATGGATGGTACGCCCGCTATAACGCACACGGGCATACATACACAAACTTTCTTTTATTAATATAGATTTGTAGGCCAGGCCCCTTGAATAGGTTCGGCGGCCTAGAGGTTTCTCGCTTAGATTAGACTGTTCGAACTATCGCGGTTCAATCACAAAGAACATGAAGGGCAGACATCCTCTTCTACGCAAAGCCTGCAAGTCCTCCTCCCTTTCTATCCTCCATAAGTGTTAATTCAGAGCACAGTGTCCGGTAATCAAGCCAACAACTGTCCTGACCGATGAATTCAATGTAATTGGTCCATAGAAGTCTCATGAGTATGGTAAGAAAGGAAAGGTATTTCCCGACAGAGTCTTCATATCAGGATAAGGGATTATACAACTGGGTGGATCCGGTGCCCAGAATAGATCGACCTCTATTCCCATTGTCACGTCACCCATTGAAAAATGTGAGAATAACACTTTAAAAGTGACGTGACAAAAAATCTGAGGTGAGAAAAAAAGTGATGCGACTATGGGCATTTTCGAGAATTCACCATGGTAGCTACCGGTCGAACCAGAAGTTAATCCACCATCCATCCACCACCCTGTAGTGAGACTCGGAGGCTCTGGTTACCTTATCGGTGAATATTCCAACATGGTGAGTGGTAACTTATGGTAAGTAATCAACTCTCGAACATGGTAGATTAATTTCTGGTTCGACCGGTAGCTACCATGGTGAATTTTCGAAAATGCCCTATGGGTATAGGGGCCATCGTTAGACAATCCAAGAACTACCCACTTAGGATGTATTATGAAAGTAATGCGCATTTTCGGGGAAAAATAGATTTATTGATCCGATTGGTACAAATGGCTAAAATTCTTAAAAATAGTGCCGTCCTGCATCAATACACTTGCGGAGACGATTCTGCCACGCCTGAAAGGCACCCTGGAACTTCTCGACTGGAATGCCTCTCAGGAACCTTGTAACATTAGCTTGGATGTTCTCCACCGACTCCCAGTGCTTTCCCTTCAGCTCTCTCTTCAGTCGGGGGAACAAAAAAAAGTCAAGGGATCCAGGTCCGGGTTGTAAGGAGGCGGGACCACTGAGGGGGTCTTGCTCTGGGTCAGGTAGTTGGTGACGACGAAGGCCGTGTGGCTGGGGGCATTGTCGTGGTGGAGCTTGAAGACGTTTTTGATGTCAAGCCTGACGCGCACAACCCGGCGTTTCAGTCTCTTGAGCACCTCCAGGTAAAAGGCTGCGTTGACACTTTGTCCTTGCGGTACAAATTCAAAACCGACGATTCCTCGGATGTCAAAAAAAAAATTAGCATTGCTTTGATGCGAGACTGGCTCATGCGCGCTTTTTTGAGTTTGCGAGAAGATTGTGTACGCCACTTTTGCATTTTGGATCGTCCTTCTTAAACGCCTCTTGAAGCATTTGATGGGCCTTATTCTCGTTGTCGAATCCCCTAAGTGAGATTTGTCTTAGGCGGTGTCACGCCACTTTGAATGTGGTATTCTCGTTGGCGAGTGACGGGGCTAATAGGAACGTTGTGAAATGAAACACATTTTCATTTGAAAAATGAGTTTGACATATTTAACAGTGCGATGTTTGTTGGAAAAATGCATAAAAATTTGTAAAAATAAATAAATAGAACGAGTTCATTTGCGTTTTGGTTTTCGGATTCCGAATTTTGCAGCATAAACTCCACCATCACTTTGAATTTTTTTTTTGTTGTTATTTTTACACTAAAATATTAAAATTTATATATTTATTTTAATTGTCTATAATATTTTAAGCAATATACAATCAAAAGAATTTTTGTTTACATTTTTTTCTGCTTCCATTTTACTAAAAATAGAACTGTCAATACCTACAAAGGTATCGAGGAAAATGTCACTTGATACTTCCACCTAGTGACAATTAGAATTCGACGTTTGTCGATCTAGTCGCCAGGTGTCATTTAGATTGACAATGAGAATACCAATTGAGGGTCGAAGTGACATCTGCCACGGCACTCGACAACGGGAATAAGCCCAGATAAGTTTCCGTTGCATTCTTCCCAAGTCGCACACAAAACTTGATCGCGTACCGCTATTTCAGCGAACATTCCATCGTGCTGTGACACAATCGAAAAAAATACCTCGCGCGAAGACACGTCCTACCGCTCCTACTACTCGCGGAGCGAACTGTGACCGGGCGCGTTTTGAAGGGCAGACCCCCAACCACATTGGATAGTCGCGTCACAATAAAATCATACGCATTCTTTCATAATTCACCCTGTATACATATATAAAGCAAAATCGAAAAAACTAATAAACACAGAACATAAATGATCTTTTATTTTTGAAACAAAGGAAAAATATACATATCAATTATTACTTATAGACTATAAATACCATTATTTTATTTTATATAAAATACTTTCTTCTTATATACAAATAAACGCACATTTTTTTTTACTTATAATATCATTGCGATTTTGGACTTGTATCATCGATTGACAACCTGTACCAAGCCGTGTTCTTTGTTTGTTTTTTTCATTTTGGAATTTACGTAAAATATTCGAACTAAGATTTCATGTATTTGTTTTTTTAGAACAAATATACAAATTCTAGTCATCAATATACACTAATAAAATAAGTTTGTTTGTTTTTGTCATTTATTTTATAGTTAGTTTGATAATGTACGGGTTTTATTTTAAATAAATTTCCTCTAATCAGGTGCAAAATCCCTTTTTCCTAATATATATTATATCTGCTCATACTAATTCGAGTTTTTTTGTTTTGAAAATAATCTCTACACATTGAATTGTTTTTTTTTTACTTTTTTGCTTATCTTTTCTTATCTAAAAATTTTTTTGTTTATAATTTTGGAAAATGCCTTTTGTAAACGACTTAACTCTTTCGATATTTTTAATTTTAAAAAAAGAAATAAAGATAAATAGATTTTTTTTTAAAAGGAATATCGCCGTAAATTTTCTTGTTGCTTTCGAACTTGTGTTATCAAGAAATTTTGTTTATATTAAAAAATTGTTACCGATTATATTTATATATATAATATACGTGAACTACACTTTCATCTTATATATCAACAGTTTTCCGTTTAACAGGAGTTTTTTTTTATATAAGTTTCCTTTTACTAAGTTAGCATGAGCATTGATCCTTGTTATTTGGTGTATCGTTAGTAAGTGATGTTCGTCCAGGCTGTGATGGCTTATGTTGAACACCAGATTCAGATGCATTCAAATCCAAGCGTCCTTCCTGAATATTTTGATATATTTTACGAGCGGTTTCTAAAAATGCCTCTTCCACATTTTGTCCTCTGTGAAATAAGAAGTTTATTTGAAGAAATGATTCAAATAGTATTCATAACTATGTCTCCGAAATAAATAAAAGAGTGATAGAGAAGAGTGAGGGCGATATTCAATCTTCTCCTCGCTGTACCTTCATAATCGCACAGCAGGTGATCGATCCGCTGTTTCAGAAGATGCTGCGCAGAACTGACAGCTACAATCAACTACTAGCACTATTCTGCTTAAATAATAATTGGACGAACAGTAGCCCGTCAGGAGCTCTGTTATTCACTTTGGCTCCAACCTGTTGAAATTTAGAAGTTTGCCCGCTTTAGCTTTAGCTGGGTAAGCTGCAGAAAGGTTCCACACCGACAAGTGATGAGTTTGCTTCTACTCTTGTCAGGCTATCTGCAATTTCACTACCAATATGGCTTTCGTGGCATAGGATCCACATCAGCGTAACATTTCTGTTCCAGCTGAGGGATTTTAGTGATAGGGGACAATCCAGAATAGTCTTTGATGACCGTCTGTGGGATTTAATACTCAACAGGACAGCTTGACTGTGTGTTAGATGTTAGAGCTATTTGGAACTCTACTAATACAAGTCTGAGCACACAGCAGGGAATACTTCAGCTTGAAAAACAATAGCTTGGGCCATGGATATTTTGTAATTAGGGCCATGGATATTTTGCAACTAGGGCCATATACGCCCAGGCCAATCCCATCTTCGGGTTTGGAACCGTACACCAAAAAACCCGTGTCTCCATTAAAGAGGGGCCAGCGATGATGCCATTCTGACCGACCTCTGTTAATCGTCATAAACTGCTTGTCACAGTCCAGCATGGCAGAAATGGTATCGGAAAATGCAAGCAATGGCTTTAGTTTTAATTCCTTGAGAATCGAGAGGTGATCCACAAGGTCTCCTGGCTTAAAGGAAAATAGTCGCAGCACCTTTCATTACTTGATGAAGGCTCAGCAGGCCTTTGGATAGGTGCTTTTAACTCCCGTGATTGCAAGACAGACCAGCCTTTGAACCTTGGCCAGCTTTTAATCACGGCACTCTTTTATTTAGTATTGATACACCATACAATAGATGCATACGTGACTATGGGCCTTAAAAGCGTCGTGTATAGTCAAAACATTAACGCCGGCCTGAGGCCCCAAATTTTGCCTGCGAATTGACGACAGATATCGCGAGATGTTATTGCTTTCTCAGTTAATCTCTTAATCTGGGATTTCCAGGATTATGCCTATATATTTAACCTCCTTTAAGAAGGAAATTTTAGTACAATCTAGAGAGAGAGCCTTTAAAATTAGCTTCGTAATATTAGTAAATGGTACGATAACAACTTTTTGGTGAGCTAATACCTATGTTCTTGCTCCGAGAGGAGCTATGCACATATGAAAGAGCGGCTTGCATGAGGTCCGAATTGGTAGCATCTCACGCCGTTGTTCGTTATGACGATGTCATTTCTTTTAAGCCCCAGTTATTGAATTCGGCAAAAGGTCGACAAGAAGTTCGTCGATTACTATTGACTATAAGAGAGGCGATAGGACGCCTTCTTGAGAACAGCCTTTTGCAGCCATTATCGTTACTGATTCGTCATTCATCTCCGTAGTTATCAGTCTACTCCTGAGAAACGACGAGATCCATCTCACAGGCGTTGTCAAATGCGCCCTCAATATCTACGAAGGCACCAAGAATTCCCGGAGGGACCTCTCGATAATTCTCACTAGCACGTGGATGCAAATCTCTGTAGATCTGCACGGCCGATAGGCAAACTGAAAGCAGTAGGGCTTTCAGTCGCGTTATATTCACGTGTCCCGGGAAAAAAAATCGAGACTCGGTCCGGTCTCGAAATTCCCGGGAAAAACGAGTCTTTCGAGACTATTTCAAAAATAGGTTTGATACTCAAAGAGCATTTAATGTACTTTTAGACAGAGAGGATCTGATTTTTTTACAAAAGTAACTCACTGCTTCTACACTAGTAGGGGCCATAGATATTTGATAGTTATAGCAATGGTTTCCCTCTGTCGTCACCATTTTCAAAGAGAATTATTTCCACATGCAAGGTTGTTTGCACGTCATGGATAGACAAGGAAGTTTTATTCTCTAATATGTCTTGTTGAGGTTTTAGCAAATTATTAAGCTCTTTTGTCGTTAAACTCGTGGTGAGCTTCGCAATCGTCATATCATTTGAATCACTGGTATTTGCTGGATAACTGTCAGTAGGTTTTTCAGTTGTAGATTGATTTAATCTTGCGTACAATATTTTTAATGATAGTGTAATTTCATCGTTACTTAAAGTTTGAAAGGCTCTTGGATCCAGCTTTTTTTATAAAAAACTGAGGATTGTGTAAGTATTGTAAGATACTCGCCTCAATCAGTCTATTTTGTTCAAGTCTCGAAAGTCTCGTTATTTCCGAGACTGGAGGTAGCAGTCTCGAGTCTCGAAAATACGAAAAAATCGTCGAGACTCGAAATTTTCGAGATCGAGACTCCCGGGATGAAACCCCTACAAGCAGTGTAGTGGGTTCACTGGAATATCCAACCTAATATGCTTATCTAAAACCTTCTCCATCGTGTTCAGGAGAAAAAAAAAGAGGCTGATGGGTTGAAAGGATTTTGCTCCCTTGTATGATCTTCTGGTTGCTTTGGGAATAAAGACCACCCCAAACTCTCTCCAGCCCTCGGAATATGGACCACCGAAAAGCTTCCCGGAATAATGGCAACAGAATTGGTAAGATCTCTTCCAGGCCCTGCTAAAGAAGCCAAGGCCAATAACAGTCTGTGGAGCTATTGTTGCTGATATGTCTCCGAACAGGGTTTTTTTTGAAATTGGTTTACTTACGTCATTGCACTAGCTTCAACAAACATCAATCCATTCTCATCAGCAAACTTCTTAGCCTCCTCATATGTTACTTCACGAGTACTTTCAAGATCAGATTTATTTCCGATTAAAAATATCACAGTACTAGGATTAGTTAAATTTCGAGTGTCAGATAGCCAGCTACTTAGGTGATTATAAGTCGATCTAAAATTGATAGAAAATGTGTTAAAAAATGAATATTTCCTTAGAATTATTATATCGTACCGTCTTGTGATATCATATACCATTAGAGCACCAGCAGCACCTCTGTAATAAGATCTTGTAACGGCACGAAAACGTTCCTGGCCAGCAGTATCCCAAATTTGTAATTTAATTTTCTTTTCTGCTACTTCAATAATTCGTGTACCAAATTCAACACCAATTGTATGAGGGCAATTTGCCATAACTAATTAAAAAAAATGGATGATTTATTTATTCCTATTCTTATTATTCGAGAGATTAAAAGTTACTCACATTTTTTCTCAGTGAATTGGTGTAGTAGGCAGGATTTGCCAACACCCATGTCACCAATTATGATATACTTAAAAATGTAGTTATAGTTATACGGTCCAGACGACATCCTTGACACTGAAATGGAAAAATAACTTCTTAGAGATATATGCGAACAGAGGAAAATATTTTAACAGACCCTGAAAAAATTAAATCAAGGCGAAGAGAATACGTCAAGGATTTACTAAGCCCAGATAGCAGTGAAAATAAGAACTCATCGCGCGTAGTAATACCGGAGGACGAAGTGACTATGGAGTTACCATCATAGCTCCTAGTACAAGCAAGAGAAAAGCAATAAATCGGAGGGCAAGAACTGTTACAACAACTTCATGAGCGCATCATGCGAGATTTGGGAAGGAGAGATCGTACCAGATGAGTGGAAGAAAACTGGCATAGATTCAATTTACAAGGTACAAGATTTCTACATCTATCCTAAAGATTAGAACAATTCGCAGAAAGGATCCTAGGCGAGAATAAAGCAGGCTTAAGGAAGGATCGTTCGACATCCGACCAGCTGCTTACTCTGAGACCAATCCTTGAAAAAAGATGGGAGAAGAACGTAAATATATTCCAAATCTTCGTGTCCTACAAGCATATGAATCTAAGAATACCCTCAAAGCTGACAAGATTGATGAAATGCACAGTAGAAAGGACGATCTGTGGGTTTGGTTACAAATCAAACAGGAATTAAAAAAAGGCGATGGCTTAGCTCCTATTCTATTTAACTTGACGCTGGTATGGGTTACAAGAACATGAAAGGAGTTGAAATGTGGAAGGTGTTTGAGTAGATGTCAATGAACCTTACCTTTGAACTTTGAGATGTTATATGAGTTCGGAAACACCGACTGCGGAAGACAATTCCACAATCGAGTTGTTCTATATAAGAACGCGAGCCTCTAACCCATAATGTACGCGAAGACGGCTGCAGTTTATGGGAGGAGCCGAGTTAGCTAGCATTTTGATCCAAGGAAAAAGTTGCCGTGCAGGCAGGAGGTTCTTGATTTGAGTGGAGCAATCGCTATGATAAGAGCGATATATTGGCTGCTACATTCCTACAGTGGCTTAAAAAGTCTATGGAGGACCACAGGATGCTATCGCCTAGGATTTTGATCGCGCAGTGTTGCACCTTGGCCAATCAAGTAGCCCGAGAAAGATAGAGATGGGCGCAGTAACAGCAGACACAGGTATGATCCTAGGAAACCGTAACTGGGAACAAGTCGCCAGAAATCGGGCAAACTGGAGCAAATCTTAAGAGGAAGGCAAGGTCCGATATGGGTTGTAGCGCCATTGGAAGGAAAGAAGTTACGCCTTGAAACACCCAAGTGTTTTGTAGAGAAAAGAACACTAGTAACAAGTTTATCGTTTAATTATCGCATCTGCCATTTCTGTACTCAACAACATGTGGATAATAGATAGAATTCACTGTTCTAACAATAAGAAAGCGTTTATCCTATTTTTGGTAGTTCTTAGTTGGGATTCTGTTCTTGGTTCTTAGAAAAGAGCTTCCAATCTACGTCTGTTCGGCGACCTGCTCCAGCTCAACCTGAAACACAAGGGTGATAATACACGTCATTGGTAGGCCAAGGGAGGGATCAAAGTGAAGTGTGTAGGGGCGTTGATTCAATGAATATGATGATGATGTGTATCATCAGCGCTTCAGGTTAAACTGGAACAGGTAGCCAAACAGGCCTATTGTTTCAACGTAAGTTTAAACACTGACAAAATAACTGTCATCGACCTCAATTGAAACATCATCAACTTACAGCTTTCTAGAACAATATCACCTTTATTAATTGGAATTTCAGTAAAAAAATCCATACTAACTACTTTAAGCCTTCCGTTGTAACTAAACTAGTTTTCGTTTTTTTAATACCTGAGCAAGACCCAAAACGTTAATAATTACTTGGAACAGTTAATTATGCACACTTTTTCACAGTACATTACTAGGGAACGATAAGGGTTATCAGCTTGCGACTCCATCAGAAATTGCCCCTAGCAACTTTTATAATAGAGCTTAGTAATTCCAACAAAGACAATAGTACCCAATAAAGTAATTCATTAAACAATTCTTTAGGCGACCAGTAGTGCATCTGCAAAAGAATAAGAAGTAAAGGCGCGCCTTCTTAGACATGAAGTGTGACAACGAATCTTAAACCAGCGCAGCAATTGTTGTGAATAATCAACAAAAGGAAACGGGCTGCCGAAACGGTACGAACACCAAAAGAACTTCCATTAAAAATAAACAGCTTGAACAAAACAGGGTAGGCACCTCGTAATCTAGTAATGATTGGATTTATTCTACTTTTTGTTACACAATCAACTTTTGATGTATTATCAATTACGTCGCACCAACCCCCATTGTTTTTTTCCAGAAAATCTTCGGGAGGTAAATAAGAGCCTCTCCTCAGCGATTCTTTAGGCAGTGGCTGCCTTTACGCAAATTTTTTTACTTACACAATTTTGTTTCCTTGCGCTTATGTAGAAAAAATCCCGCGCTGGTAGTAAAATGAGATTCAGGTAAATTTCCAAATGAATTCTAGTCCCCCTAAATGGCAGATGGAAACAATGAAATATAATGCTCTTAGGGAAAACTGCGATTTTGAGATTAGCAAATTAAAAACTTTGTCCGCTTTCAATGATTACTGTACTAACTGCAGAAAAATGGTTTCCAAACTGGAATGATCTGTCAAACAACAAATTTGGGAAATGAAAACTAATCGAAGACCGAGTTTTGCCATATAAATGTGTTTTTTTATTAGTAGTTCAGTTTTTGTTTTTTCTTACATTGCAAAGTAGAATGAAAATTGCCTCTGTAGCCTTTAAAATTTTATACGGCAATATCACCAAAGCAATAGTGGTGTAAGTAAACATTTTTAAATTTTTTAAATTATTAAATTTTGAAATTATGTTCTATTAATCATTAAATTGCCTCAATATTATAAGCATTTCAAAGAAATTGCTCCCCCAATAATCTCCACTTATTATAATCTTAAATTATCACGATAAAACACGCTATAAACTTGTCTGACCTAAATTTTATGGCAAAGTTTCGTCAACTTCTTTTATTTATCGTTAATACAAAAAAAATATGGAAAATCTTCGTCTAGTTCGTTAAGAGTTCGTTCATACTGGAAATGTCAAATACATACAGCAAATGTCACTTGTCGAATAGGTCGCGTTTTTCTTTATTCGCCGATATATATATAAAAGAATTTCTTTAAAAACATGTTTATAAAATAGTAATAATAAATTCAAAGATGCACGAAAGTCGTAATTTAATATTATAATAATAAAATTCCCACTAGACATGGCTGGGATGTACGGATATAGTCGAGAAGCTGTTAGAGTGAAAGTCAAGGTAGGGTTGAGAAGTTGAAAGAAACTGTTGGTTTAAAAATAATGAAAATTTCACATTAATAGATTTTCCTTTAATTAATATTAAACATATTCCAATAATACAATAATTGTAGTACTTAAACCTAATTCTTGACTTTCTCCAACTCTTCATGAATGAGTAATAATAATTGTGGCCGTAATTCACTCTATAAAAAAAAATTATTGACACATGTGCAAAGGCTCGAAGAAATCATGTGAACAATTCTACTTTGTGCTTTTGTTATAAGTAATCAAATATAATCTACGAATTAATTTAAAGTCTTATCTTGCAGCCTTAACCCCTAGGCGTGGGTTAACAAACTTAAATTTGATAAGTTTCATGCGTACACGACAGAACTGGAGTAGAGGAGGAAAAAGGAGTTTTCAGAATTTATTATTATTGTCCTTTCTTTCTTGATTATATTTACTTAGGTTTTAATATTTAAATAAGCAACAAGGAAAAAATAATTCGACGTTGAATGTCTTCAAGAACAGATTGTATTTGGAGAGATATCAGGCAGCTTTAGCAGAAAGGATAGGTCCAAACATAAATAATGCAGATATAGTTAATGGCTAGAACTGAACATGTTACTGAAAGATTTCTCGAAGGAAACACTTAGCTACAAACGCATAAGCAGAGCCAGCAAATGGTACGACGAGGAATTCAAAGCAGCTATAAAGGACAATATAAAATTGAAAAATATACATAGGGATACCGATGAGGAGCACTGAAACTGAAATACGAGGAAACGAGAAGAGAAGCAAAAAATATTTATAGGAAGAAGAAAAGACAATTCCTTAACCACTCCATTCTGAGGACTGAGGAAAACTTTGCACAAAACAAAACACAGGAAGCATATAACAAAGGAAACTTCTTCTAAAAGGCTTTAAATCCTCCTCCGATATAATTAGATCAAAAGAAGGCATTTATTCCCAGCCAGACTGCTTAAAAAATGAACTAAATACAACATCCAAGAGTTGAACCGCGACGCTCACTGCCTCCTCCCCATGCATCCTTCAGACTACCTTTAACCTATCATATCCCTTTTCTATCCTCGAGCTAAGATTACTACAATACATTGCACCATGACGTGATTGACATGACGGACTGGTAGTATAAAGGCACCTAAGCTTAAACTTTTAAATAAATATAAAAGGTACCAATAACACAACAAAAGATCACAAATATGACTCCAACTCCTAAAGATATCCAGGAAATATTTAGAGAAGTAGGTAAAGAAGTCCCAGGATATGCTCAAGCGGAAAGGAAAGAATGGGGCCCAGACGAAACATGGAAAGGTCCAAGAAAGAAACCTGTTGAGGACGAAATTATTGAATACCAAACAAGAGACATTAGAACACGCTCACACATTACATCGACGTATAGCAAAAGATTTCAAACTTGCTGCAAGAAGAGATAAAAGGAAATTTTATGAAAATATTGCTATAAAGAAGCACAAGTAGCAGTAAACAATAGCAATATGTATCTGCTATACGAATATGCATCTGCTGAACTCAAATAGACGTTAACTTACATCTACGGAAGATCAGATACGAAGATGGCGTCAATACTGTACACAGCGAAACCAACAGAGGGAGATCAGTGAATAGCAATCAATATGAACGGAAGAAACAAGGCAAGGGGCCAGGGGTGGT
The DNA here is from genome assembly GCA_963855945.1 of Thereva nobilitata. NCBI lineage: Eukaryota > Metazoa > Arthropoda > Insecta > Diptera > Therevidae > Thereva > Thereva nobilitata. The sequence continues at coordinate 97,272,636 of OY979698.1, forward strand.
AGCACGTAAGTTGTTTCAATCGACCTCTTCATACCACGCCAGGATATTCAATATAACTCCACAAACGCTGGGAAAAGTCAAAGTAGCAAAGGTCAAGCTGAAAAATAAATCAGAACGCCCAGATGGAGTTCCATCTGGATTGATCAAAGCCAACATTCGAGTAAAATCACAAATATTACATCCTATCTTACAGCAGATATGGAACGAAGAAAGGATGCAATTCCATTTATTTTGCATCCTTTCTTCGAAGGCAATAATTATTAAATTGTCAAAAAGAGGAGATCTAAAAGAATGCGGGAATTGAAGAGTATTATCCAACACGGTAGCCTCGATAGTTCTTTGTAGAATTGAGGAAAAAATAGATTGTCAGCTAAGAGAACAGCAAATAGGGTTTAGGAAAGGTCGTGGATGTATAGATAAGTCAAACACCATAAGATTTATAGTCGAGCTTTCGATAGAATGGAAGTCACCATTATACATTGCATTCGTAGATTACGAGCGAGCATTCGGCACAATCCATAGGGGAGCTATTTGGAAAGCTATAAAACAGAAAAGTACAAACAAAATTAATTCAAATGATCATAGTGCAATACGAGGGAGCGGAGCTAAGAATCTTCATAATGGAGAACTAAGTGATCCTGCTCGGAAAGGTCTCTGTGGTATGATCTATGAAGTGTGGCAGCGGCGAGACCCAACCTCCACTGGAAGGAAGGCGTAGAGCAGGATGCTCACAACTAGGGGTTGTCAAACTGGATGAAATCGGCTCAGAAGCGGGGCCGGTGGAGAGAACAGTTGCGAGAGGCCAGGACCGGATCTTGGTTGTGGAATCGTCAAAGAAGAAGAAGGAGTGATCCAATAACAACGACATGAAGGATACGCTACAATCAAGAATTGTATTAAGAGTAAACTATCAGCACTTTCCAATCTATTGCGTTTACGTTTGGTTGGTCATGTTCAAAAATTGGATAACTCAAGGATGCCGAAAAATACCTAAATCTACTACCAGATGAGAAAAGATCAGTTGGCAAAGAGCGGTCAAGGTGCGAAGACAGTGTTAAGGCTGATGCATCAAAACTCCTTTACACAAGAAATTGGAGGCAAGCTGCGGGGCCTAGAGGCGTCTGGACGAAGAAGCTGAAGGAGGCCAGGGGTCGGATTCCCCAAGCGTGAACACCACTGTGTGCACGACGTAACAAAGGAAACAGTCGTGTTCACGCTTGCAGAATCCGGCCCCATGGCTCAAATTGAGCCATTGAGGAAGAAGAAAGTTTTACTCCTTATATAAATTTTAAAGCCTCGCAGATATTTTTAGTAGTCGCTTATGTATCTTATTTACAAGCGGTAAACTTAATGTCCTAAATATGATTGCTATGCCTAGATAATTCTTTTAAACTTGGAAGAGTCTTGCATATTTTTATATTTTTTGTTGAAGTGATTTTAATAGTTTTGTTTATCTCTTTCTACCTAAAAATTATCATGTTTTCCTTCTATTCCAGAAATGCGAACAGAATGCTCCACCAGAATGGAGAAAATTCAGTGTAGACCCCCAAATAACATCACTGGAAGTACTATACAGCATCCTTGCAAAAGCATTTGACATCAAGTCAGACTTCTCCATTAGTTATCGAGCTATAGATCCAACTGGTCAAGAGACATATCTGGGAGTCTTATCAGATTGGGAACTAGACGCAGCTTTCCTACGAGCACACAATTTATCAATACAAACCGGAAGCGAACCATGTTTAAATTTACGTGTAGATATCAAAGCATTTTCCGAAGCAACAGATTGGGAAGTCAATTCGCCAGCAATCAAGGAAGTATCTTCATTCCAACAATCGATTGGAGCTGGTCAAAAGTATGTGCAAACTATGCAAACCAAGCTGCCCGGATTGATTATAAATCAAATGGAAAAAACGTTTTCTCTAGTTCAAAGAGCTTTGAATCTATCCGATGACCAGGTACCCGCACAACCGCCACGTCCACCGTTAAGTGATTCGGAGTTTAGAAAGTTTTGCGACTCTGTAGGGCAAATATTGCATCCGAATGAATTGCGAAAAGTTATTTTTGCTGGTGGTATAGATCCTAGTCTAAGGCGAGTTGTGTGGAAGCATATATTAAACGTTTATCCTAATGGAATGACAGGAAGAGAACGAATGGATTACATGAAAAAGAAAGCAACTGACTATTACAGATTGAGAGATATTTGGAGAACAGCAGTCCTGCAGGGCCCAGTTATAGGCGAGCTGGCTTACGTTACAAGTATGGTAAGAAAGGACGTATTAAGAACTGATAGGCTGCATCCGTTTTACGCTGGAAGTGATGATAATCAAAATATCGCCTCGCTTTTTAATATTTTAACTACGTACGCACTTAATCATCCATCAGTAAGTTACTGTCAAGGCATGTCTGATATTGCGTCTCCTTTGCTAGTGACTATGGGAGACGAAGCTCATGCTTATATATGCTTTTGTGCGATAATGTCACGTTTGAAATCGAATTTTATGCTTGACGGAATTGCAATGACACAAAAATTTACGCATTTAGCCGAAGCTCTACAGTTTTATGATCCAGAATTTTATGAATATTTAAAATCGCAACAAGCTGATGATTTACTATTTTGCTATCGTTGGCTTTTGCTAGAAATGAAGCGTGAATTTCCATTTGAGGACTCTTTACGAATGTTAGAAGTGCTATGGAGTTCTCTTCGATATGAACCACCATCAACTGAGCTTGATTTGCTTGAAAAAGAATTCGAACCACCACCTGTAGATGTTCCCCCACCGAAAAGTCCATCTGTTATACTCCGTACTCCACGCGAGAATCACTATACTAAAGTGTGTGCTTTACGTCGTCAAAGCTCGTCTGTATCACTTTTGTCAAATTCTCCGAATCAATCGGGTTTTCATACTATTAACAAACTCGATGCTACAAAAAGGCTTAATCAAAGTTTAGATGAAAATATTTCACGATTACCGACTAGAGTAAAAAATGTTATAAAAGCACACCAAAGTTTAGATGAGACGAAAATGCTTATGCTGTTGGAAAATATGGAGATTGCAATCGAGGATACCGTGATAAAAAAGGATGAAGAAGTTGTTGAAGTTAGTGTGGATAACACGAAGATTCAATTTCATCCAACAAATCCTTTCATAGATGATGCACAGAATGTACAGGAACAAGAGGTAGAGTTAAATAAGGAGGATTATAGTCAACCAGACGTTTTTGATGATAGCATTACGATAAGTAGTAATACCGGCGGCAGTCAAAGTTCATTCCAGAAAAGAGAGCAAAAACAAATTTTTAGTAAAGCACAAAAAAGTTGCATGAAGCAACAGTCTAATAAAACCATTTTTTCTTATAATGCGAGCAATTTAATAGCGAAGCAACTCAGTATTAAGAAAGGTGGACATTTTAAGGATCTGAAGGAGAAAATTGTCGCTAGTAAGAAAGGTGAGCGAAACTTGAAAGTAAATTTTGATTGTTGTTTTCACGTATTACCTAGATCTCTACTACATTTCCTTTTTATTATACCTTTTCTTAAATCATTTATCCATTTTCAGGTATATTGGCTTCGCTGGACAAAATCGAGTACACAGATACGAGTCCTACTCAAACCATTCAAGTGCAACAATCGTTTGATGATAGTGGAAAAAGAACGCGTGGCCAAAGGGTGGTAAAAAATTTCAACGAATTTCTAAATTTCGCATCTATTAATAAAAGTCGCATTTCTGATAAGTTAGTAACAAATACCAAAGTTCATTCAACACTCGTGTTTGATAAGAAAGACGTAAAGGATAACGTAAAACAAAATCGGCCGATTATTAAGTTAACAAAAAATTCATTTGACGAATCTGATTCATCAACATTAGATACTAGTGGTACAACGACAGACCAGCAGCTTAATCTACCAAAGCCTCTGCAATTGCAATTAACTAATATTGTTGCTCAAACACAGCAAAATTTAGACGGTAGTAGTCCCGATGACAGTCAAGACTATTATCCTATGACCACTTCAATTACAAGAGAATTGCGATTAGAATTAGAAAATCTTGATCGACAAGTTTTTGGCGAGGCAGGAATTATTAGGAGAAACAAATTTTTAAGTGATTCAGAAATTGGTTATGAAAAATTAGGAAGGGATACTCTGGATTTGGTAGAGGTGCAAGAGGAGGAAATTGTTTCATGCCCAGATGTTAATGCTCTTATAGTATTAAGGAATGCTGAAAAAAAGACTCTTGATCCATTGAAACGAATTAGCACATGTAGTGCTAATACAGATATATTCGTTTGGGAGAATCCTCTTCATCAAATTTCTGGTGCATCATCATGTAATTTCAATGAAATGATTGAAAGTAACGAAGATGAATATGCTATCAGAAGTCTAACGAATGGTCTACCAGAAGTGAATGAAACTAGTAGCGCAATGACACCAGATGAGCAGCTAGATCTTGAGTATGATGGTGATATTATTTTAGAATGCTCCGGAGATGATACAAAAAAATCATTGACACCTTTACGCTTAGTTCAACCAAAAAATAGCAGCACAAAAATACGAGATGATTCAGATTCAGATAATACAGATAGTTGGAAAAATATGGAAAATCTTAATCCATTTTTACCAGTTACAAAGAAACCAATCAATGATGTGATAGAATCGAATTGTAGCGAACAACAACAAAATCATCTTCCTGAGTCTGAAGTGGTGACGAATCCACAATTAGGTGAAGAAGCAGCTGAGGCAAATGTTATTAGCTTTTCGAAATCTAATAATATTCTGCCATCACCAAAGGAATTTGGTGGCGGAAATCCATTTTTAATATTCTTATGCTTAACAATTCTTCTACAACATAGAAATATAATAATGAAAAGCGGCATGGACTACAATGAGATGGCAATGCATTTTGATAAAATGGTGCGTAAACATGAAGTAACGCGAGTTCTTAATCAAGCACGTCGTATGTATTTCGATTATTTAAAAACACAAAATTCTATTAATTCTTCATGCGGAAACGAACCAGCTAAATCCTAAGCTAGACTCCCCCTCTGCCCCCCAAAAAAAATTAAGGAAATTTTTCATTCCGCTTTTACAAGTCTGAAAAAAAAGTATTTTTTTTATTGTTATTCCAAAAAAAAAATCCTTGTTGTTTAAGGAAATAATTTTAAGATATAAAAATCGTTATTAGGCCCAATTACTCTGTCATTTGTACTTAAGGATAATTTTTTTTATTATACTCGCTATGGCACAGTTTCGTATATTCACGTGTTTTTAATGTGTCCCCGATAAAACCGCAGCATACCAATGAAAAACAAAACAAACATGGGAAACTTTGTTGTGATGATATTTGTAATATGATTCCTGTCTAGCATTATATCTAGCATAGGTAGAAACTAGCCTTACATAATTATGATGAAAAAAGAACGTGTATTTTAAGCTTTCTAGTTCTTAAAAATTAAATTCAATAAAAATGAATTAAATTAAAATCAAATTACTTATAACATGTGTTTAGGTCTTTAATACTTTTTGCTACCTTTCCTTATTTTTTTTAAATTTAGTTACTTGGTCTACCAGCAAATTATAAATTTTGAAAATATTATAAGGATTAACTTTATGTATATTTTTGTTCAGTAGGCTGTAAAAGAGACGCTAGAATGGTCCCCTAGACAGAATAGAATTAACTGGTTCGATCAAGACTGCAGATCCGCAATTGAAGAAAAAAACCAGAGCTACCGGGAGTACATCGCAAGGACCACAACAGCCAGGATTGAAGCCTTCAAGCTTAAAATAAGAACTGCAGACAAACTGAGCAGAAAGAAGAACAAAAAATATCTAAACAGGAAGATACTACAGTTACAGCAAGACTTCGATTAAGGGAGAATTAGACAAGCGTAAAAAGGAACACGCCAGAGCAGCAATAAGTTTCAGCCAAGAAAGGACAACTACAAAAACATAGGTGGGAACCAATTAGCAGATCCTGATAGGATAAAATAAAAGTAGAGAAAATATTTTCACAACTTATTGAATCCCACCCCCAGAGTAAACTACCATCCCAGAGGTCCAGGGTTCGAATCCTGTCAGCACCACGGTCCTTCGCATTTCCCACCTTTTTTCTTCCCTCCTCATCCTCCTGTCATAGCCTTCCGCTAGCACTGCCCCGCTCCACCAATCGCTTGTCATCGGTTGGTTGATGGGATTCAACTCGTTTCAGGAGGCATAACACTCCAGCGAGTTGTTTCTCGTTGCCACGATGCTAGAGTCGCGATAGAAATGGTTGGGAGTAGGTGGTTGTGGCAGTTCCTTCCTTCACTTCTCTCTTTCCCTTCACTATCTATCGACTAGAGCTGGCTGTTCGACATTGCACTCTATACGAAAAAAAATAGATTGTCGACAGTACAAGGGGATTTCCCTGAGCTCTAGTCTTCCATATAAAAAAAAACGAGGATCCACAGACGGAGGCATTTGTAATTCCTCAAGATAATATCTCAATAGAACCACCAACACTGGATGAGGTATGTGCAGTTGTAAAAATGCAAAAAAGCAACAAATCGCCTGGTATCGATGGAATAGCAGCTAAGCTGCTGAAGGAAGGAGGACTACAACTCTTATCAACCTTACACCAACTGAAATGCAGCGTCTGGGAGGAAGAAGTTACACCAGATGGCTGGAGGAAAGCGATTATATGTCCAATATACAAGAAAGGAGATAAATTAACCTGTAAAAACTACAGAAGCATCAAACTCTTCAGCACCAGCTACAAAACCTTCACAATCCTTGTGAAACAAAAGCTAGAACCTACAGCGGAATGCCTTATAGGAGAATATCAAACTGGTTTTAGGACAAACATGTCAACATCGGACCAGCTGCTGACCTTAAAGCAAATTATGGAGAAAACCTGGGAAAGGAATTGTAGATATATACCAGACTTTCAACAGGCATATGACTCTATAAACAGAGAGAGGTTATACAAGATGTCATCTGAACTAAGAGTGCCCTCAAAGCTTATACGACTGATCAAAATGTGGAACGAATAGCTGACTGGCGAAAGTCAGTCCATAGAATTGCTTGATGGCTACACTCTTGTACAATTACTTGGATATGCAGATGACTTGACTATCGCGGGAAGATTCTTTTTGGCAGCAAAAAAGTCTATGTCGAACTAAAAGAGGCGGCAAAGGACATAGGTCTGAATATCAACGAAGAAAAACAAAGGTAATGCAACAGTCCAGAGCTAGAAGATTTAGAATAAGAAGAAATGTAACTATCGACGAACACAACCTAGAAGTAGCCGATAAAACAGTGTACCTTTAGCCTACAATTACAAAAGCGAAGAGATAACCAAGCGAATACTACTAATAGAGCCCAAAAGCAAATACTCCACTCGAGATTTGTGCACAGAAAAACAAAACTCTTAGGCCGCTTGTTAACGGCAAGGGGCAACGCTCCGGTTTTTGCTATAGACCGCTGGCCGTCACTCAGTGTATTCGCGATATGTGCGCACCCGTTTGCCATCGACGCGACGTTCGCCGTCCCGTTGCAGTGAATCATATCAGCCTATACGAGTGTGTTCACGACTCACAGTGGGGCAAATAGCTCATTTTTTGGGCAAATGACAATTCCCAAGCCTGGAATTAATGAAACTTAAAAATTTTTTTCTTAACTATTCGTTATAAAATTGCGTTTAATTCTATCGAGCCGGAATTTTGAAATTTCAAAATTAAAGATGGCTAATCCAATATGGCGGACATAAATTTTGTAAGTAAATTAACATTTTATCAAAAGATTCTTTAAAATTATTGAAATTAATTATTATTAATTAATTTTTGCTTTCCAAAAAACCCCCCAAGTAACAATTTTTTATAATTTTAAAGAATCTTTTGATAAAAATTCAATTTACTTACAAAATTTATGTCCGCCATATTGGATTAGCCATCTTTAATTTTGAAATTTCAAAATTCCGGCTCGATAGAATTAAACGCAATTTTATAACGAATAGTTTAGAAAAAAATTTTAATTTTCATTAATTCCAGGCTTGGAAATTGTCGTTTGCGCAAAAAATGAGCTATTTGCCCCACTGTGCAACGCCGGACGACATACCAAGTTTATAGCAGCAAAATTAAATCGATTTAACTTAAACTTACGCCAAAATTTCGAATTAACGTATAAACGGCTAATTTCCATTCTTCTAACTTTGGCTTAAGCCGAAAAATTTCGGTTTAAGCCATAATTCGAATTACCCCGTTTATACGACAAAAAATTTTGTATGATCCATAATTCGAATTATTTTTGGAGTAGCTATAAACTGTGTTCGGACATTTTTAGTATTGCGATTTGTAGTAAATTAAGGATAATGATATAGATATGGATTTATTGATAACTCGAGTGGAAAATATGCTTAATTTTACGGCATGGAAGAAAATCTGCACAGTTTTAAAAGAAAATTTTGAGATATTGTCTGACATTATAACAAGCTTTTTCTTTCTAGTCGACATTAGCAAGGTGTAGACTCACTCACTTCTTGTTTGAAACTGATGAGATTATAGACAATGGAAACATCCCCGTTATTTTAACAAATCATCAACAAGGACACCCGTTTTTCATCGACCCGACACCCGGTAAAAAAAACGGCCGTTACCAACCAGCCTTAGTGCCCGTCCACAACTCAGCCTGCCTAGCCTAGCACTGCACCTAGCAAGAACAAAATTTGATCATCGCACACTAAACTTATATGGTGTAATGTGCAGTGCTAGGCTAGGCAGGCTGCGTTGTGGACGGGCACTTACTCTACAAAATAGTAATAAGACCAGTATTGTGCTATGGTAGCGAGACTTGGACTATGAGCCTAGAGCCAGGACATAGAGGAACTATCATCAAGTTTCAGAGAACAGTTCTCAGGTGCATAATAGGCCCACCGAGAGAGGATGGAATATAGCGTAGGAGATACAACAGCGAATGGGGCCCCATACACTACAAGGTTTTATGTGTACAAACAAGGCGTTCAAACAAAGATTGACAGTGTCTGGTGAATTTGGTTTTTGGTTTTATGTTTGTCACAAGTTTGTCCCAAATATCAAAACGTTTTGATTTTTTCGTGGTTTTATCTGACAGTTCTCTCCATAACATAAAAAACGTCTGCTCTGGTGTTGTTTATTTGGTTTCGGTGTTTTTAGTATTTAGCTGTATTTATTTATTTAGTTTTGCTGTAAAACCTTATAGTGTATGGGCAGGCTCAACGTACAAACAAGTTTGTCACAAACACTGTGGGACATGTTTGTACACATAAAACCTTGTAGTGTATGGGGCCCTAATGGTAAGAATTTTTGAGGACCCGGAATTCTCAACCTTTATAAAAAGTAACAGACAAGGCTAACCGAGCACGTAATCAGGATGGGCGACAACCGTATCTCAAAACGGCTCATAGTAGCAGAGATTACGCGAAATATACCAGTAGGCAGACCCAGTAGGAGATGGATAGACCCTGCATCGGCTGACACAGAGGCAATGCTTGAAATTTGGAACTGGAGACATGCTGCAAGGGACCGTCATACTTGGAGAAATGCCAAGGTTCGATTTAGGTTGTATCGCCATTGAATGGATGGAAAGGGTGAATTTAAGGTTAAAGCAAAGGATAGTTCAGGAAATTTTTTCATATTCTACTCTAGTTTTAAAAAGGAATGTATAGAATCAAGTAATCCATACAGGCCCGAAAAGTTCCCGATGGAGGGTGTGGAAGCGTCCACACCCGGTTAGGGACGCCTGTGGAAATCCACACACCAAATTGAGAATATTTCAGCCGCTATTAGGGATAGTTCCACCTAATATACGTGATAAAAAATTGTTTTTACATTTTGCATACTATGTAGAACAATGTTCAGAAGGAATTTTTTCCATAGATATAGTATCTATAATCAATGTAATAAAAAAAAAATCTGAAAAGTTCATTTTTTCCCCATTCTAAATGAGAAAGTCGCCTTAAACCTCTTTGGCATTAGATAGAGAAAGCGAAATTTTGGAAATTGGAAACGTCTTACTCTTGAAATGTACAAGGAATCTGTTGAACACTGGAGAACCTTGACATATCGTATATATCGTTGTCGATAGATCAAATAGACGAAATAAATGAATATCAAGGAACAGAGTGTAAAAGTGGGTAAATCGGGGGTTTTCGAGGTCGCTAAAAATATCGTCAGTGCCCCGCGGATAACCTGTACGGCCAAGCCGGTAGAGGTCGGAACTATGGCGGATAAAAACGAGCGATCCCGAGAAATTTCTTACTTGCCACATTTTTTCATGTTTTTTCAGTATTCTCCGTTTTTCAAAAAATTTGGCTTTCCCAATACTCAAAGCAATAACTATTTGATTAATTTTGAACCACTTTTAGTCGGGGGAAATTAACATTTTTTAGGAGACAAAATTCCAAAATGGCTGAAAATTGGTCCACAGCTTCCTTGGGACTTTTTAAGAAAACAAATACGGAATCACAAAAAAAAACATGGCCGCCGGAGATATCACTTTTTGGCAGAAAAATCACTCAAAAACTGGTTTTTATGGAAATTTTTTTTGATCAGTCAATGCGAACCGTTATTGCCTACAAAAAAGGCCTCATGTAATTTTTTCGAAAACCTAACCCTTTCGATCAAGGTCAAAGTTTCCAAAAATCACTTTTCGGCCAAAAAAATACCTTGAATTATGTAAGTGTAAATTAGAGCTACATAGAAACATGTTCATCGATTCCCTAAGAGGTAATGAAAAAGAAGTACAAACTGTAAGAGATGTTTTTCAAATCCTCGGAGAAGAATCAGCTCTATGAAACCTTTGCTCTGAGCTCACTAAGCTCGTAAAATAATTCTTACGCAGCCACCGACTTCCTGCACTGCTGAACAATCGTTCAGCGCATTAAAACTCCTAAAAAAAGTTTGAAGATCAACAATGACCCAAAGCAGACTGTGCTCTCTGAGCACCTTATGTATTCATAAAGAAGCTTTGGACCAATTACTAAATTTCGATACATTAACGGATGACTTTATATCACGCAACTCTCACCGACAATGTACATTTAGTTTATGGAGAGATTTCACGGTTCGCAGAAGGTAATTTGTGGATAGAGAAGCTGGGAATATCATAAACTGCAATTTTTGAAATATTCCATAATCTAGATAACATTTTCCCTGTCGATTTGAACTCTTTATTTAAGTAATAATATAAGGATATTATATTAGTAATACTAAGTTCATACATATGTTTAAGCTCTCTTAAAAATCAGAATATACTTTTTATATGAAAATATATAATAAAAATATTTTGAAAAAATATTAAGAAGATAACATGTATACGGATTCTCATAATCTCCCAGTAGGGAATGGAAACCTTCCAGAGTCGATTCTGTACACGTTCCTTCGAATGCATAATGTCTACCTTGCGATGTCCTAGGGTCGAAGGCATAACGGCCACCTTTTGCAGTACAATCCATTCCAATATGAAGGTATAAAGCTACTTTTTGCATTAGGTACCATACATTCCAATATAAAGGCATAACGGCTATCTTTTGCATTACAATTCCTTATGCATGACACTTTACATTACCATTTCTTCCAATAGCCATCGATTCGCATTGCTTCCAATTTCTACAAAGATTTACTGCATTCCAATTTCATGAATTCGTAAATTCCCTACTGGACTTGATCCTGCTGTTTTAGTGGAGCATTGAGCTCTTGGATTTTCTTGTATATGCATATAGGGGTGCAGACCTCAATTTTAGGCCCCCCTACCGAACACTACTTTGGATCCACTCTTGGATGCTCCACACCCGGAAAAATGAAAAGTTTCCGGGCCTGAATCCATAATCAGTCCCGCTACGTTCAAACTAGATTGGTAAGCGTAGATAGTTTAATTAAAACTAAAAATAAATCATGTGATAATGCACCGTGGATAAGAAAATACCTATACTACTAACTGTTTGAAACATCTTAATTGCATAAATAACAGATACGACTAAATTTTTTTTTTACTAAACTTTAAAGCAAATCATTCATTATCATTCCTTTTAACCTTAATTACAAACGCAAAGTTCGATTATCTTTTACTTAGAATGACATTTTACACTTAAAACATTGTATACGAAGACGGTTTCAGCTCGGCTGCTGCCTTGGGTTCATTAGCATCGCCTTCAATTCATAAAGTTTTAGAAAGAAAAGCACTTGGAAACTCTGAATAAATAAGGGATACCTAGTTTTCTGGGGCGGTGTGAATGCTTAGCTGACGGCATGTATACGTCGTTTTCTGAATTTCAAGCCCTAAAAACACACCGTTCTCATCCTGCTGCCTGCCTGCCTCGAGAGTCTTGCTTGAGCCCTCGTCACTTGATGGGGAAAATGTTAGATAAATACCAACAAAAGAGAGAAATTTTTGCTCAACCAACTTCCTTCGCTCAACTAGACGGGAGATATGGGTCACGAATTATAAGCAGAAAGTACTAAAATTATCTTCTCTGCATGGAAGATAGGATTCCTTGTCACCAGAAGGTTCCTTTATTCCTGTTTTAACTAGTTGACTCTACTTGGTTGGGGGTAGATGAAATCGTGTAGTATATAGAGGAAAGATTAGTGTGGTTTATAGACAGATTCTAAATTTAAATTGTCGATTTAAATAAAAGCGTTTATGATAAAGGTAATTTTAAATTGATTAGTAGAGCTCGAGGGAACTTGGAGTTTTATGTAACTCCTCTTAATTGTATTTCAACACAGTATGGGGGTATCGTGAGGGGTAAAATCGAACCGTCACCTCCTCGTGGGGCCCCCTGGATAACCAACTAACGACGGTAGTCTACCAAGCCAAGATGTAAATGCATCGTGTCGAGGGCTGCATGGCAGTGGGTAGTTTTGCACTGTCATGAACGATCTCCTCTGGGCACCGGGCGCACCCAGTTGTACATAGCCTTGTCCTGATATGGGGGCTCTGTCAGGATGGACCTCCTCTTTCCCGCCACACTCGTGGGATCTATTTATGGACCAAATTAAAAAAAAATCAGACGAAGAAGGAGATTGTGGGTCTGATGCAATAAGCATCAGCTCAGAGCTGGAGAGGGAACTCCTTGGAGGTACCTCGTCCAGCACTGAAGCTTCGGCTTCTCAATCGTCAACAACAATGCCCCAGACAGCCGGTGACAATGTTGTTGACGATATAACTGCCAAGGTTGTCGGTATGACCGTGCAGCCTAGCAAACAAAAATCTGGCGCTGCCAAAAGAAAGAGGGCCAAAGCTAGGAAGGCCGCAAGGGAATCGGGGAACTCCACGGAGCACACCCGAGTACCACATTTGCAACTTCCTTTGCAACGAACTGAAGGCGGGACAGCGGTCAGGACACAGGGGGCTCCAAGGAGCGGACCCAGACTGCCGCTGCACTGCCAAAGGTTTCTGGACACTCTGGAAAATTGGCAGCACCAGAACATACATCTTCTGGGGGGCAATGCCACACGCCGGACCCAACTGGTCTACTGCCGAAACGGCAGCGATCGAAGGATTCTCCGGCTGGGCAGGGACCCCAGAGGAAAAAAAGGAGGGAGCCGCAGGAACCCTCATACCGGGATAAGTTGGCTGGGATCACCATGGCGGTGGTACTGGGCAACTATCCCGAGGGCAAATTGACGGAGGAGGAATCCTCCTCTATTTGCGATGCAATCTTGACAGAGGTGGACAAAAGTCCTAAAGGCGACTGCCCACCTCAGTTCTTGGGTGTAAGGGCGGCAGGGGGTCTAATCAAGATCACCTGCGCCAACGAAGCCACCAACCTATGGCTGACGAATGCTGTCGCCAGGCTGCAGGCTTGGGAAGGGCGCAACCTCAAGGCAATTGAGGAGAAGGACCTTCCCAAATTTAAGCGGATCGCATTCTGGGTTCCTAACGATGTTAGGGAACCGGAACAGGTGCTCCGCAGAATGGAGATACAAAATCAGCCAATTGAGGTGACCTCTTGGCAAGTGATGGGTAGGAAGGTTGACCAGAACGGTCAAACCCTTGCCCTCAGCATTGACGATAGGTCGCTCATGCAGCTGAAAGAGAAGGGCATGTCCCTATTTTACGGCTTTGGCCGTATTAAAGTCAAGGAGATTGGCTCAAAAAAGGAGGCTCCTGCTGACTCACAACAGCAGGTGCAACCACAAGATGCGGGTGGTACAGTGCAACCTGCAACATAGTAGGGCAGCCTCGGCAGTCCTTTGCAGGGTGCTGGCCACCCAAGGTGTTGACGTGGCTCTTGTACAAGAGCCATGGGTGAATAACGGTGCTATACAGGGCTTGCGGGCAGCTGGCTACAACATTGCATGCAGTGATGTGGACGGTGACCCTCGGACCTGTATAGTCTACAACAAAAACACTAACTGCTTTCCTCTCACAGACAAGTCGTCGAGAGACCTGGCAGTGGTGAAAATACCTATTAGAAGGGGGGCAGCAAAAGCATAATAATATTATGCTCAGCATACCTCCCCTACGACTCCAGGGACCCACCACCATCCAAAGAACTCAAGGATATTGTGGGTCACTCTAACAGGAGCGGTCTGCAGATCATCATAGGATGTGACGCGAACGCCCATCATGATGCCTGGGGCAGTAGCGGAGTGAACAAAAGGGGCGAATACCTTTTTGATTACCTCTTAACTACTAACCTGGGCATATTAAATCGCGGCACGGATCCTACCTTCGACAACGGTAGAAGACGTGAGGCTTTAGACATTACGCTGGCCACTCAACACGTTGCCAATTACGTGAGTGACTGGCGGGTCTCAGATGAGCCATCGTGCTCAGACCACAGACACATTCACTTTATGGTGGGTGAGTCTTTGGAAAGAGTGAGTGCATATAAGAATCCCAGATATACAAACTGGGCAGGCTTTCGGGGCGAACTCAGTAGCGTACTGAAGGGTTCCATGCACTCAATCAAATCTACGATGGATGTGGAACTATCCGCGGACTTCCTTACGGAGGCGGTTACTGCTGCTTACAACAATAACTGCCCCCTTCTGATGAGGACGCGTAACAGGAAAACTCCATGGTGGAATAATGAGCTCTCTAAGTTGAGATCCGCCACTAGGAAGCTATTCAACGCAGCCAAGAAGAGCGGCAACTGGGAGAATTATAAAGGCTCGCTAACCACCTATAACAGGGCGATCAGACGAGCAAAAAGAAACAGCTGGAGGAATTTCTGCGAGAGTATCGAAGACATTCGAGACTCAGCAAAGATCCACAAGGCTTTATTAAAGGGCACATCGGGAGATCTCGGATCTATTAGGAGAACCGATGGCTCTTTCACACAGTCTAGGGAAGAAACCTTGATAATATTGCTCCAGGCACATTTCCCAGGCACAATCATTTATTCAAATGGGAATACAGCTACTGCTGGGCAACTAACAGGCTCACTTTCTAAAGCGACCAAAGCTGCCTGGACAGAAGCAAACGCCGTGTTTAATCACGAAGCAATTAGGGAGGCGATAGGATCGTTCAAACCATACAAGTCCCCTGGAGCAGACCGGATCTATCCCATTATGACCTGGTCACTCCCTTATTATGCAAAATATTCAGGGCTTCCTTCGTACATGGTTATATCCCATCTGTCTGGAGGAATGTCAATATAACATTTATACCCAAGCCAGGGCGTTCGGACTACACCTCGGCTAAAGCTTTCAGGCCGTTAAGTCTCTCGTCTTTTGCCTTGAAGACAATGGAGAAAATTGTCGACAGGGTGATAAGGGAAACTTATCTTCAACGCCAACCACTAAGCTCCTATGAGCATGCGTACCAGGCGGGCAAGTCCACTGAGACGGCACTGCACAATCTGGTGCTCAAGCTGGAAGGCGCAGCACTAAACAAAGGAGTTGCGCTGGCGGCCTTCCTCGATATCGAAGGAGCCTTCGACAACACATCCTTTGATACTATAGCTAAGGCTCTAAGTAGACGAAGTCTAAGTAGCACTTTCTGCGACTGGATCGACTCTATGCTGAGAACTCGCAAACTAATGGTTTCTCATGTTGAGGGGTCTCTGGAGGGCACTATAGCAAAAGGTTGTCCGCAGGGAGGAGTTTTATCCCCACTTCTGTGGTGCCTTGTTGTAGATGAACTCCTGGAACTACTCAACGGCCGCAACTTTTTCGCCCAAGGCTACGCAGACGATGTCGTCATCGTAGTAACGGACGAAACTGAAGGAGCCATGTCAAGACGTCTGCAGCAGGCACTAGATCTAGTATCTAGTTGGTGCGACAGCGTAGGACTAAAAGTCAATCCCGACAAGACGATTCTCGTTCCCTTTACCAGGAAACGATCACTACCTGGGGCTTTCGGAGCCGACACTCGCAGGTAGAACTATAGGCTTTTCACAACAAGCCAAATATTTAGGAGTGACGCTAGATGCCAAGCTCAACTGGAACCAGCACATGGATACTCTGATGAGCAGAACGCGCAGATCCCTGTGGGCTTGCCGCAGAGCTTGTGGCTCCATATGGGGTTTGCAGCCGAAAACCATGTACTGGATATACACCACCATCGTCAGGCCCATAGTAACTTATGGAGCTTTAGTTTGGTGGCACAGAACGGCGCTTAAGGGTTTCATAACCAATTTGTGCAAAATTCAAAGAATGGCCTGCCTTTCCATCACTGGAGCCATCCGCACTTCCCCGACGGCAGCATTGGAGACTCTCCTCAATCTGGTACCACTCCACCTTGAGGTAGAGAAATCTGCGATAAACGCGGCGCTGCGGCTGAAAGCGAATGGCTATCTGGGCGCTGGTCTCGAGCGAGGACATTCTACAATTATCAACATTATAGAAGGGATTTCGGAAGCGGGGATGCTCTCCGATTGCATGCCTTTCAAAATCTCAAAATTTAAGCAACCCTCTGTGCACATACAAGATAGGCTAACCTGGACCTTTCCTAAGGTATCGCCGGGTGGACTAGTATGGTACACGGACGGCTCCAAAACAGAGACAGGTGTGGGCGCCGGAATCTGGAGCGAAAGCCCCAGATTCAGTAGAGCGATGAGCTTAGGCACCCTAGCAACTGTCTTCCAAGCAGAGGTGTACGCTATACTGGCATGCACTCATGAGAACTTAAGAAGGGCCTACCAAAACAAACGGATCTTTATCTTCTCTGACAGCCAAGCGGCAATTAGGGCGATAAGGTCCCGTAGGACCAAGTCTAAATTAGTTTGGGACTGCCAACGTGCTCTTGGTGAGCTGGGCGTTCTCAATCAAGTTACCCTTGTCTGGGTCCCGGGACATCGGGGCTTCAAAGGCAATGAAAAAGCGGATGCCCTAGCTAAGCAGGGCTCTGACATTGCATTCATCGGTCCAGAGCCGGCTATCGGAGCACCTACCAGCTTGCTGCGAAGGGCCCTAACCGATCGGACTTTAATGAAACATACTGAACGCTGGAGGTCCGCGCCTGGATTGGCTAACTCTAAGCGGTTCCTGCCTGGGCCGTCTCCTAACACGGCCAAGAAGTTGTTAGGGCGCAGTAGAAACGATGTCAGGACACTTGTTGGCTTGATTACCGGACACTGCGCCCTAAATTACCACTTATGGAGGATAAAAAAAGCGGAGGACCCCACCTGCAGGCTTTGCCTGGAGGAAGATGAGTCTGCTCTCCACGTCCTCTGTGAATGCCCCGCAACAGCGAGGAGCAGGGTTTCTTTATTCGAAGAGTCCCTGCTCGATTATTCAAGTCTAAGCGACAAGCCACTAGGCAGACTAGCGGTCTGGCTTAAAAATATGAGGTATAGGGGTGTAATACAATAGGCCAAATGAATGGCCGCAGTACCTATGGACCCAGTACCTCACACAAAAAAAAAAAAAAAAAAAATGGGGGTATCGTAATTCAGTAGACTGCTCCACTATGATACTCAAGGTGTTAATATGATCTATGCAGGAAGCGGCCCTTTCTGAATCCACCAGGCTGCTTTCTAAGCGTTTTGTTTACTGCTTCTCTTATTCTAGATAGTAATATGTGGGCAGTGCCGGCGGATCGTGTTGGGCCCGGGTCGGTAGTCAGACAAACACACCCCCTCCTCCGAAACTGTGATTTGGTAACAACTTTTCCTAAAAAGAGGTCACTTTATTGTAAATCGAAAGATGGGCCGACAGTGTACAGACCAACATGTGGTGTCCTGGAACCTCTCCTGTGAATCAAGACGGGTAACAGCAGAAAATGGAAGACCGCATACAGACTAGTCACTGCTCACACGGGGATACTAAAATATCGGATACTCGGCGACTGGGATACAGAGCCTTGGAGACTCGAGACTGTAGTTGCTTATCATCTTCACACGGCCGCGACTGAAATTGTAAGTTTCCTACCGACTATCAAGTTTGCTATAGTATTGAATGCCGTCGATCCTCCTCACACCATCTCGGACGGTGTTCCCCAAGAGTCAATTCAACCTATCTCCAGGATTTTCTTTGGACTACCGCCGCAGAAAGTGAACAGTGAGAAGATTCTGGTTACACCCTTATATCGAAAGGAACATAAATTTTAGATTGTTTGTTGCTTTGGGGGGTGAACGGCTAACAAAGACCTCGGAAGGTGGTGGCACCCGATTTGTCACTTCTGCCAAAACCCGAGAAGAGTCACTGCAGACGAACACCTAGCAGCTCTTCTTATATTCTGGGAGAAACGAAACTGAAAATCGTAGGAATGGCGTTGGCGTAATACTCACCAAGGAAGCCAGGTCCAGCCTCATTAGCTGGTCACCAGTTTCTGAGAGGATTATTACCGTGCGCCTACGTACCAGGCTAAGAAGTACTACGATAGTCCAATGCTACGCTCCGACTGAAGACGCAGAAGATGACATCAAAGACGAGTTCTACATGCGACTGAATGAGGTTTTTCGCTCTATTCCAAGGGGAGACATCATTGTTTTGATGGGTGATTTAAACGCACAGATCGGCCCCAACAACACCGGCCTTGAGCACACTATTGGAAATCAAGGCCTAAGCCAAGTTACCAATAACAATGGTGAGCTTTTCGTTGACTTCTGTAGTTCCCATCAACTCATGGTAGGTGGAACCTACTTTTGTCACAAGAAGATACACAAGGAGACCTGGGTATCGCCCGATGGTAGAACGAAAAATCAGATAGATCACGTGGCCGTCAGCCGCAGATGGAGAACTATTCTGGAGGATGTCAGGAGCTTTAGGGGAGCAGACACTGGAAGTGACCACCATTTGGTAGTAGCAACTATCCGCCTAAAAATCGCCGCAATCAGAAACGTTCAACGCGATGCCATAAACCGTAGACGGTTTAACGTAGACCTTCTGCGGGGAGCACTAAAAGGAGAGAATTTGCTGGAAATCTGCAACAAATCTTAAACCAGCAAACCGTTTCTGACGACACGAACATTGAAGAGCTGTGGAGCACAACAAAGGGCGCTATAATAACAGCAGCGGAAACAAGCATCGGTTATGTCCAAAGAATCCAGCAACACTGGATCTCGGACACAACCTGGCAAAAAATTGAACGCAGAAGGGCCCTCAAAAATAACGCGAACTCTACAAGCGACCCGGAAAGACGCCAACAACTTGAACGGGAATACTCCCAATTACACCGGGAGGTAAAGAGAAGTGCCCGGCGTGATAAAAGGCGGCAGATAAATGAGCTCGCAGAGAAAGCGGAAAACGCGGCAAACACAGGCAACAGTAAGGTGCTGTACCAAATTACTAAGCAGCTCTCGGGAAAGCACTCTACTAAAAAGCATGCCGTAAAGAGTGCGGATGGAAGGCTGCTGTGCAGCGACGAGGAGCAACTCCAAAGATGGAGAGACTACTTCTTCGCCGCCCTGAATGGTTCCTTTTCGCAGGAACCTGAAGAAAATGACAACAATGCACAGCCAATAAGAATCGCCACTCGTGCACCATCCAAGACAGAAATAGTAACCGCAATTCTTGCAATGGCCAATGGTAAAGCAGCTGGAAAAGATGGCATCCCGCCAGAATTGTTAAAAGCCGACTCAAGCCTCATAGCAGATGCGCTACAGCCAATCCTGGAAATAGCATGGAACACCTGTACCTTTCTGGAGGATTGGACGGAAGGTATCATAGTCAAAATACCAAAAAAGGGGGACCTAACAATATGTGACAACTGAAGAGGCATCTGTCTATTATCTACTGTGGGCAAAATCTTGTCCCACATATTACTATCAAGGATAAGAGAGGCAGTAGATCGAACGCTTAGAAGACAGCAGGCCGGATTCAGAAAGGGCCGCTCCTGCATAGACCATATTAACACCTTGAGAATCATAGTGGAGCAGTCTACTGAATTCCGATCCCCCCTTTACCTTGCTTTCGTAGACTATGAGAAAGCGTTCGACTCGGTCAATAGGAGCTTTATATGGCGAGCTCTACGGAAACGTGGACTGCCGGACAAAATAATAGAATTGATAAAAGCTCTATACAACAATTCCAAATGCAGAGTTCTCCATAATGGAAAATTATCCGACAGCTTTGAGGTGAGCTCAGGAGTACGACAAGGATGTCTACTTTCACCATTACTATTTCTTATAGTAATAAACGACATTCTTGTCAGCGCTCTAGATAGAAGAACAGGTGGCATACAATGGGGATTGTTAGACCGCCTTAAGGACCTCGACTACGCGGATGATATCTGTTTGCTGGCCCACAGACACCAGGACCTCAAAAACATGGTAAACAATTTGGCAACACAAAGTAGCTCGGCAGGCTTAAGGTTAAATCCGACTAAAACAAAAGAAATGCGGATAAATGCAAACACCCTTGAACGAACAGCGCTAAATAACCGCGACGTGGAACTGGTAGACAAATTCTGTTACCTCGGTAGTATTATTACCGAAAACGGCGGTACAGAAGAAGATGTCAGTTCCAGAATAAATAAAGCAAGAAGCGCATATGCATGCCTGTTTCACATATGGAGATCGACGGAGATCTCAATTAACACCAAATTGCGGCTGTTCAACTCCAACGTTAAGGCAGTTCTTTTGTACGGTTGCGAAACATGGAAAGTCACCCAATTCATCAGATAGAATTTCAAATGAAGAACTATGGCGCCGTGCCGGCCAAGAAAGGATAGACGACCAAATCAGGCGAAGGAAATGGAATTGGATTGGCCACACCTTGCGACGCGAAGACGATAATCTAGCCAAACAGACCCTTGACTGGAATCCGCAAGGATCCCGTCGAGTAGGAAGACCTAGAACAACGCGGAGGAGAACTCTATTAGCAGAGGCCGCAACAACCGGGAGATCCTGGTCAGAGCTGAGAGCTGTCGCACAAAACAGAGTCCGCTGGAGGGCAACTGTTTCCGCCCTATGTCCCATGAGGGATTAAAGGAGCAATTAGTTGTTGCTGCAAAAGAATCTGATACTAAATTCCTTGCGTTCTATAGAATGAGAAAAGACACGTACCAAAAACTAACGCAACTCATCACTCCTTCCATTCGATATACAAACACCAACATGAGGGAATGTAAGACCCCTCAGGAAAGAGTTCTGATAACATTGAGATATCAGTTATCATTTTTTCTTAGTGAAAGAAACCAAGCAACTGAGCGACTGGGAGACTGGCATGTCGAGTCTCCTAATCACTGGTTACGCAGTTGCCTAGTATCCGCGATTCGAGTATCCCCGTATGAGTGCCCCCGTCTGTTTACGATTGACGTGTCGCCTGATATAAAGCTGGTGACATATCCAAGCGTACATGCGTTGCATTCGTTGACAGATAATATAGAAGTGTGTGTATTCAAATGCGACCTGACGAAATATTCCGTGAATGTTCCGCATGCCACGCAAAAGTCGGGCTACTTTCAACTTTTTCTGCATTGCCGCATTCGACATAGGACACACAAGCATACACAACAAACACATCCGACTCGTTACTTAGATTTTTGGGCTATCTGTGAAAGCCGGGAGGAAACGCAACCATGCAATTATGGGTAAATTCAAAAACTCATCACTGCAGAATTCAGCCACAGACTTTCAATTGAAGCCTGTGGCTGAATTCTGCAGTGATGCGGCAGTGATGAATTTACGAATTTACCCTATGTGTCAGGGGAAAATCGCCGCATATCAGGGAGCCGCTGAATGCAATGCATGTACGCTTGTATATATCACCAGCTTAACAGTCGTTCCGAGATTTGAGTCACCCCATATGAGCAGTGCGTAAAGCTGCAAAGAGATACGTGCGTGCCTACAATGCTGCCCAAAGTGGGGGCCCTAGACCGATCCGTCGCCGTCAGGTCAGTCTAGCTTTACGCAGTGCCAGTGTGGGCAGCAGCGTTGAACAAGATGGCTAATAGCAGAAAATGGAGGGCCGCATGTAGACTATAGCCGGAGACAAGCACGTGCGTGCGTATAGTGCGTACGTTCCGTGCGTGCGTACAGTGCGTACGTTTTGTGCGTGCGCACCATGCGTGCGTTCCGTGCGTACGTTCCGTGCGTTCCGTGCGTGTGTTCCGTGCGTTCCGTGCGTACGTTCCGTGCGTTCCGTGCGTGCGTTCCGTGCGTACGCTCCGTGCGTGCGTTCCGGGCATGCGTACAGTGCGTACGTTCCGTGCGTGCGTGCGGTGTTTGCGGGTAATTTTTGCTGGCAGACACTTGCGTGCTTGGGTTCCGTCGAGTCCCTTACAAATAATCAAAACCTCTAAGCGACGAGTGCATGTGTCGGTTGTGTGTGCTTGTGTTTGGGTATTTGAGGCTATGGCGAATGCGGCAATGCGGAAAAGTTGGAAGTAAACCAACTTTTGCGTTATGTGCGTTCCGTTTACGTAACTATATGTCAGTTTGCATTTAAATGCAGGCACTTCTATTATATCAATCACCGCACGCACCAACGTACGCATGTATCTGTCTCCAGCTTAAACGTCCTTCGTCCAACGATGCGGCATGCGTGATAGCGGGAATTAGGGAAGACAAATTCAGTGCGGCAACGTAACGTAATGGCAAGGCAAATGGGACGAGTCTGTTGAGAGTCGGTGGACCCTCAGACATGGATAGATAGGTTACGAGGAAGTGTGAGGAAGTGAGTGACCTCACGCCGTTCTTGAGTGGAAATAGAGGATTTAGAAAATACCCCCATCGTTTCGAGGCTCAGCGCTGTGACTGGTATGACTAGGTATCCAGGATAACGGAGAGAACGTCTTCTTTTAATGTGTGAGATTCGGCGAATATGGCCAGGAACCAGAGGCATTCTTCATGTCACACGCTCACTTACCCTAAAATTCCGGGTGGGTATTTTACCCAGCCGGAATTTTCTGGGTGGGTACTGCCACCCACCATACCCACATTATCCGCCGGCTATGTATGTGGGACAAGACTTTACCCGCAGTAGATAATAAACAGATGCCTCTACAGTTGTCACATAGTGTTAGGTCCCCTTTTTTGGTTTTTTGACTATGATTATGATACCTTCCGTCCAATCCTCCGAAAAGGTGCAGGTGTTCCATACTATTTCCAGGATTGGATGTAGAGAATCTACTATAAGATTTGAATCGGCTTTCAGGAAGTCTGGCGAGATGCCATCTTTTCCAGCAGAGCTTCATTATTGGCCGTTGCATGAATTGCGGTTACTATCTCTGTCTTAGATGGGGGGTTTTTCCTTGTAGAGTTAACGTTATTTTTATGGGCCCCTTCAGTAGTATAGCTATGAGGGTACTGGCCCTGGTCATCGGTTGTGGGCTCGTGTATGGATATGGTTTTAGTTGTCAGTGAGCGGCCGCCTCTTTGATATTAGTTGAAATTCGCTGTGTCTTAGGTGAGCTTTTGCGCTGGGAAGTTTGGTTGAACTTCGCTGCGGTTGGTTTGTGCCTTGGATTAGCTTTCGCGGCGAGTGAGCTTTCGTACCAGGGATGGAATCTGTCCTCCTCCTCCTCTATAGCTAACTGTCTGTTCTATCTGGTCTGCCTGGTCTATTTGGTGTGTGTGAATACCAAGCGCAGCACCACATATTCAGACCATCACTTGCTAATCTTATTTAAACAAGATGATTTGAACCACTGAACATGTACCCTGCAAATTTATTGACTAGATAGACCAGAACTCCTCCTTTTTTCTTCCTCTATAGCTGTCTATCTAGTCAGTCTGGCCGGGTCTGCATAATGCACATAAGGACTTCCCATTTTGCCCAACACATCAACCACCATCAAGATCGAAAGAGAAAAAACTGTTAAAAATATTATTGGCACAAAAGAAATACGTTATAAATTACCACAATTTTAACCGCAGGACTCGCAAAAAGTTTTCAATAATAATAAGAACCATATTTCATTTATAGGGGATTCGGTGGGGTATTAAAACTCATCCGGCGTGAAAGCTCATCGGAAACAAAAATAGCTTCAACCAAATTACCCAGCGCTTACTCGCTTAAAGAAATTTTACTTCCTCCAACCTATATACCTATAGCTACCTGTAGCCTGAAACACTTTCTTAAATCCATGCGAACTAAAGTAATATTGATATCGTTAACTTAATTATATTGCATTTAAGTTTAACGGGCCTCGGTAGTCTAGGGAGTAAGGCGCCTGGCTACTATCCCAGAGGTCCCGGGTTCGAATCCCGGCAGAGCCCCACGGTCCTTCGCCTTTCCCACCTTCTTTCTTCTTCCCTCCTTACATTCCTCATTCTCCCTGTCATAGCCTTCCGCTAGCACTGCCCCGCTCCACCAAGCGCATGTCATCGGTTGGTTGGTGGGATTCAACTCGTTTCAGGAGGCATAACGCTCCAACGAGTTGCTTCTCATTGCCCCGATGCCAGAGTCGCGATAGAAATGATTGGGGTTAGGTGGTTGTGGCAGTTCCTTCCTACTTCTCTCTTCCCCTTCACTATCTATCGACTAGAGCTTGCTGTTTGACATTGCACTCTATACGAAGAAAATAGATTGTCGACAGTACAAAGGGCTTTCCCTGAGTTCTAGTCTTCCACATAAAAAAAAAAAAAAAAAAAAAAGACGCAACCCAAAACCCGCTGGAAGCTAATGCACCAACCCCTATTGGAGCCCGGATCAGCAAGATTCCACCCAAGGCACAAAACTACAGATTCGTCGCCAGTTTGAAAGCTCACCCAGCGTGAAAGTCATCCAAGACACACCCAAGAATTGGAACCTGGATCAAATTCGCCCACAAGATCCCACCCAAGACCAACCATGCCCGCCCAAGGCTCTCCCAGCATGAAAACCAAACAAGACATTACAGGGACGTTCAATTAATTTTACACATGTGGCCCTCACACCCAAAGCTCACCACAAAAAAGCTCACTACATAGGTTCTTGCCCCGGATAAAGGTAACAGCCGAGCCCACAACCCGTCACTGCGCCAGGAGCCCTATTGCTATACTACTCCTAAAGCTTGTGATTTCCTTTACAATAATTCTCCATCTGCGGTTGACGGCCAAGTAATCTATCTGATTTCTCGTTTTAACATTCAGCGGCACCGAGGTCTGCTTTTGTATTTTTTTGACAGAAGTAAATTCCACCTACAAGTTGGTGCGAACTGCAGAATTCAACAAAAAGCTCACCATTGTTGTTAGTATCTTGGCTTATGCCTTGATTTCCAATTTTGTGAATTCAAGGCCGGTGTTGCTAGGGCCGATCTGTGCGTTTTTTTTGATGTGAAAGAGTCTAAGCCTAAGTGCCACTCTTTATACTGTCAGTCCGTCATGTCGTTTACATATGGTGCAATGTATAGTAGTAAGCTAAGCGCGAAGATAGAAAAAGGATATGATAGGTTAAGAGTAGTCTGGAGGATGGACGAGGAGGCAGTGAGCCTTGCGTTTTGATTCTTGGATGTTGTATGAGTTAATTTTGTTTAGCAGCCTAAAGTTTAAGTCACCTATCAAAACAATGATGTCTCCCCTTGGAATAGAGCCAAAACCTTTATTCAGTTGCAACTAACATTCTGGGGAGCGTAGCATTGGACTACCATAGTGCTTCTTAAAATGTACATCCAATTTGACCGTGTATAGAGAACTTTAGTCTGGTACACAGACGCACAGTAGAAACTGGTGAGCAGCTAATAAGACTGGGCCTGGCTTCTGTGGTGAATATTACACCAACGCCATTCCTACAGTTTGGTTACTGCCAGAAAATTATGTAAGAAGGGCTCACCGTTTCGGTAAATATGCTCCCCGCATTTGTGCCATCTGGCCGCGCTCCAATGATCTTGATATTATATCGGTTCATTTCGTTGAGGACTTCATCCAGCTGTCGTCCAGCAGAAAGCAGGGTTCTTTCATTCCATGCCTCAATTTGTGTCCTGGTTCGAAAAGCAAATGTCGTCGTTGTGTTACCATTCGGTTTCGAAGCATTGTTTGCCGATTCGTAGCAAAACTATTGTGATGATTTATGCGCCATCTATTGGGGCTTGGAGACAACTGTTATTTGTAACGACTTTAGAACTTGAATTAACGATGATTTATGTACTAAAAACTATTGGCGCCATCTACTAGATTGGAATGTGAACAAGCGGTAATTAAAAGGCAAAGCTTTTAGAAGCTTCCGGAAAAAAAGAATGTTCGCGTACCAATGTTCTCCACAATGGTAGAAAAATCGGGTACGTGAAGCGTGGATGCATAAGGCCATTCATACACGAGGGACCATGGTTCCGGAGCAAAAGCTTTTTTCGGGCAAGGGAGGCGTGTGGCGATGCAATAAGTGGAGAGTTTCGTGCTCCAGTGGAGACTTTTGTGCTCCTGCCTTTGGGCCTTTCCACACTAGTATTCTTGCTGCAGTATTCAAACCGGGTTTTTAGGAAAAGGGTAAGAGAATCAAAGAGAATTCTCTACAAAAAGTGATGAATTCTCCTTAGAGGTATTCATGTCAACCCTCGTAAATCGCGTAAACTAGTAAACTGCGTAACTAATGTCAGATTAATATGAATGTGACATTAGTTTACGCCGTTTACTACGTTTACGCAATTTACGAGGGTTGACATGAATACCCTCTTTGATTCTCTTACCCCTTTCCTAAAAACCCGGTTTGAATACTGCAGCAAGAATACTAGTGTGGAAAGGCCCTTTGGCCTGCGAGCACGGAAAAGCATGCACTCACACCAATAAGAAATCAATGCTTTGGCGATAAAAAAAACTTTCAAACAGTAAAATTTTGTCAAAATTTGTAAATAATAAGAAAAAACTTTTAATTATTGAGAATTCAAAGTGAGTGAGTGATTTTTTTTAAATAAATTATTTCATAACAGCGAAAAACCCTCAATTTTGTTTTTTATAAAAATTTGACATCTCACTAATACGAACAAATATCACGTAGCAACACAAAAGCTGCTTCCATCGCTGTTGCTTCGTGTATTTTCAGAAAACTTGCAGCAAAGCTTTTGGTTGCAGAACCATGGTCGCTCGTGTATGAATGGCCTAAAAGCAGCGGCATTTAGGAGCAGTTTTGATTTGGAAAGCGATTAAAGAGTTCGAAAGTGACCTAAAGCGACAAGTGGTTGGAATATTGAATTAAAAAGCGATAAATAGTGTGAGATATTAAATTAATAGCGTTAAATAGTGAACTTTAAGGATTGTGTGTATAAGTTGTTCTTTAATTGTGTCTGTTATTGAATTGTGTTTTAGTTTTTAATAAATAAGTTTTGTGTGAACATTTAAAAGTGTATTTCGTAATTAATCCTACGAATCCGTTAAGCAGTAAAAACGTAACACTATTTTGGTAGGAGTGTGTCGCTAACCCTCGCCTCAAACGACTTAAAAACCTTTTTTGTGGCGCAGAAAACTCGAACGTCCCCCCTTAGCTCCTTCCGAAGAAATAATCCCAGGGGTCACCGCGGGGAAGAGGAAATAGGACTTGCTAACAGAGTTTCTAGATGTTCATCTGCAGTGATTCTTCTTGTGTTTTGATAGAAGTGACAAATCATGTGCCACCAGAGATACCATTTTTACCCGTTCGCAAACAATATCCTATAAAAGTTTGTATCGTGTGGACCCACCATAAAAATTTAAATTTGTACCAAATACCCTAAACATTATCCATGATGTTTCAGATACATAAAAAAATCCCCTCATTTATCCTAGAGTCAATTTCATTTCATTTACCATAAATAAAAGACAGAAAAAAGAAAAAAGTTTGTCTTAAATAAATTGATAATGAAGTCGCTGCGATTTGATTCCCAAAAATTTCTACAAAATTGCTAAGCCATATTCTTTAACATGCGACAGCAGCATCTTTTCTCCCCCCCCCACCCTACTATTGATATGAATCTAGCAAGAAAACGCCAAGACGGATAAAAAAAAACAACAAACTTAAGATTCATGGCACGAGCTAAAGAAGAAGAACTTGAAAAAATGCAGCTCAATTTTTCAATCAAGTCTAGACAAGAAAATCAATGAGAATAAAACAAAGTTATAAGACAAGAGAATGAAGGCTCCTCTATCTCTTATATTGTTTTAAGGACGTCCTTCTCAGCTCGTCGTCGTCTTTAAATTTATTTCAATACCAAAAGGATCTGTGGCAGGAAATTGCTCTACATGCAAAATTTTCTTATTTCATGATGTAAATCAGAGCAATGAAGAAGGATATTTTTGGCAATCTGCGATAAGGAGTTTAAGGATATTTAGTTTAGTGGAATTTATTAGCTGTAGTACCAGGATATAACATGCAACACGACGAATACTGCCATGATTTACTATAAAGGAGAAGTACTTCTTTTGGAAGGAACGAGAGAAATAGCCTTAAACTCGTCCTGATATCACAAAACTTTAAAATAATTAAATAGAAACATGGGACGCCTTGTCTCTCCCTGTATACGCAACAAAGAAGGACGAAAGAAAACTTGAATGAATTCATCCTTCCTTCAGTTCCTTTTACTTCAGCACAAACCTTCCAATAAAGCTTCCAAACATCATTCCAAAATAAAATATAAGCAAAGAACGTACAAGGATCCGCTGAATATATGCGCAAAACTGAATTCCAGTCCTTAAGAAATGAGAAGAAAATCCTTTTATGAGAGTGCAAAAGGATGAAAATGAATGAAAGTGAAATTCTTATGCTAACGTCTGCGTGTGAAAGAAAAAAAACACAAAAGATTTTCAAATGTAGACACACAAAACTTTATTTTCCTTAGCATATCCTTTTTGCCCTTTAACTTTTCGCATATTAACTTAAGTAACAAATAATTCTACACCTTGAATATACATACATGCATACATACGTATATGCATGTTTGTTTTCCTGTTACAAAGATTCTCGCCCTGTTTCCACAACTGGTTTACATGTCTAGAGCTCATTGTTCTTTTTATCAATTGACAGCGACTATTCAGAAGGATTTATTGCTACTTAGACGCCAGTAAGTAGATGTTATTAACATCATCACACTGTCTCATATTGTAGTAGTTAAAGTTTCCCTATAAATCAGATTTGTGAAGAAACCTTTTTTGTTTTTTTGTTTGTTTGCTACATGTACTTTTTGACTACGAATATTAAGGATTTATGCATATGGACATGCCACACACATGTGTGGCAAAAGATAAATTTTCGCTTGAGATAAATCTGTTTTATGTATGTGTATGTGAATATTTTCGGATATTATTGAGAAAATATGTCTTGAAAAAGGAGATTTTATTAATGTTAAAAATTCTGAGAAAAAATTGAACTTATGCAATTTTGAAAATCACGTGATGCTTTTTAACACTGGCTATCATCAGGATTAAGTGTTTTCTTTTTATATTGGGACATCTAATCTTCTTCCTCTTCTTCTTTCACTTGGCCTATGGCAATGCACCCCTGTACCTCATGTTTTCAGACCAGACCGCTTGAACAGGACGAGCTATCGCCTGCAGATGGGGTCCTCCGCTCTTTCTATCTTCCAAAAGTGACAATTCAGTTCGCAGTCATAGTCTTAGGTAGGACACGATTATAAAATGAGTTTTGTAAGAGGTGCCTCTTTTTTCTTTTGAGCCAGTACAATGTCATACTTCAAATGAGGCGGGGTGATATTGTAATGCCAAAATGACAAAAACACGCAAATTAAAAAAAGAAAGAAAATAAATATCAATGAAGACTGCCTTAGAGTAAGTAAGAAATCTATGCCTCCACAATATATATTTATATTTTGCACCTCGACTAATTTCAAGTTAAAAACTTTGTTATCGCAAAAGAAGTAAGAAATGTCTCTTCAGCACGTATTTACAATCTCGCCTCATCTCATTTCATGTTGGAAATTTCACTGCCTCAAAAAAAGTAAGAAATGTCCCACCAGTACAAAATTTCACTCCCTCGAAAAATGTGAAAATGAAATGTCTCTCCAGGTTCGTATTTACAATCTCACCACGGCTCAGTTTAAATTGAATATTTTACTGCCGCAAAAGAAGTAAGAAATCTCACCTCCCTTAATTTATCTCGATACAGGCTCATATGTATACCAAGTAGGAGATTATTTTTGTACCGGGACATTAAAAAAAATTGAGGCCTCAGTACAATTTTCCATCGTGTAAGGGACAAATGTACTGCCTCGTGCAAGTCTGGCTCAACTCTAGCGTAGTGACCGGTGATCAAGCCAACAAGTGTCCTGGCATGTTTTCTACTGCGCCCGAACAATTCCTTCTTGGCCAATCCAGGCGCGGAATTTCAAGGTTCGGTGGCGTGGGTTTCATCAACATCTATTCGGCAAAGGCTCTCCTGCACTCTTGGGACAAACCAAGCCCAAATAGCTGGTTCCGGGCTGATGAATACCCCTGTGTAGCCAAGGCATCGGCCTTTTCATTGCCTTTGAAGACCGCCCCCTCCCCCGCTCCCCTCCACCCGATGACTTTTTTTCGTTTTTTTTTCATTTTTTATGTCCGGGTTAGAAACTCACAGAACCGATAGGTAGAAGATTTTCGGTTGAATGCTTTTGTAGCCAGTGAATTGCGTAGAGAGCTTCATCGAAGCCACCTTTCCTACAAAGGAAGGAGAGACGGTAGGTCGCTCATCCGTATACCCACTGTCCCGGCTCTGGTGAGGAGCTATTTTTAAGGATCACGCTGATGACGTCAGGCCGAAGTAATGCCTTTACGGCTTGGGCCGTTTTGGACACAAAAGTTGGAAATTGGTATAGATGAGTTTAGTCAGTAGGAATCTGACACCACTGTCTGAGCGCGTACCCTCAGCCGTGTCTTTCGTTTTGGGCATGGGCCCTATAAGCTGCTGCTCTACTGACGAAAGAATCTCCGATGACCTTGGACCAAAACAATGGTAACTTGATTGAATACCCCCCTTCCCCCACCAAGGGTACGTTGGTAGTCCCAGACTAATTTTGACTTGGTCCTACGAGACCTTATCGCTCTGATTGCCTTTTGGCTATCAGGGAAAAGAAAGGCCTACCGGAAGGTCCAAATTGCGGCGCCCTTATCTGTCTCTGTTTTGGAGCCACCCATGTACCATACTAGGCCACCCTGCGATACTTGTAACGAGCATGCAGTCCGGTAGCATTCTCGCCTCCGAAATCTCTTCTACAATGTTGAAAATTAAAGAATGTCCTGGCCTAAGGCCCATTTCATGCCCTAGCACAGCTTTAATGGCGGATCTGTCTACCTAAACCTGGAGTAATACCAAATTGAGGAGAGGCTGAAACGTTGCCGTCGACGAAGCGCTGATGGCCATTTTGTTGTAAAGGCAGGACTAATTCAGTTATGAAACTTTTAAGCGCCGTTCTGTGCCACCACAGTAAAGCCGCTTAAGTTACCTGTAAATGGCTTGCAGTGGTAAACCCCATGTGAATCCACAAGCTCTGCGGGAGGCCACAGAGATTTGCATGTCCTGCTCATTAGAGTATCCATGTGATGGCTCCAGTTGAGCGTGGCATTTAGAGTCACTCCTATGTCCTATGTAATTGGCTTGCCTAAAATTCTGCCTGCATTGGCATTGATTACATTACGACTTCAATAAAGGCAACAATGCAAACGAAAGTGCAAGAAATGTTAATGCAATCTATAGGGACAGAAAAATAAGCTTAAGCCGGTCCCAACGGTAGTTCAAGGGAAGCCTCGCTTTAGGAGAAGTGTGGAGCTTGACGAAGAGGTCCTGTGTACCCTGGTGAAACAAAACCCCGTTGTAACCATTGACGAAATAACGAAGAAGTTTGGATTTGGTCATTCAATCGGTCATCGACTTCTTCATGCCATTGTGAAAGTCAGTTCTCTCGCAGGGAGAGAATGTGTGTTCTGTGTAGGTAGTAGGACGCTTTGGCGTGGGAACCAATATGCCAATATGTGACAGTGTGATGCGTGCTCTCTTGCCTGACGACTGAGGGGTGTACTGTCATCCGTGATGGCCATTCCCCTTTGCGATTCTTTAACCTAATATAATTAACTAGCTGGGACCCGGTGCGCCTATGCTGCTCCCATAAGCCTTCTTATCCATTATACATAAATCATCCCACATTTCCGTTTCTCCTTAACGTCTTTCCAAAAAAAAATCTTGTTGATCAATTCTGAACCCATTTCTTAGAGAGCTTCAGGATGCACGTTTTTCCATTTGTAGCTATAATGTCAAGATTTTCCGATTTTCCAACTCTTGAACACCCTACATACAGCTAACCGGGAAATGACGCTTATTTGGCAAAATTCTTCCGCCATATTGGCCTCACAATTTTGAATTCGTTATTTACTAACTTAAAAACTCCCATATACCGATTTTAATTGGAATCGGAATACAATTCGCAAACTCGTCGGCCATATTGGTCCGGCCATTTTGAATTTAAATTTTGATCATAAAGTCGTTATTTGCTACCTTAAAAAACCTCAGATACAGAATTTCATTGGAATCGGAACACAATTTGCAAATTCGTCGGCCATTTTGAATTTATAAGTTTTGAACACAAATTCGTTATTTGCGACCGTAAAAACCCCTAGATACCCACTTTCATTGGAATCGGAATAAAATTGGCAAATTCAACCACATTTCTGCGGCAATTTTGAATTTCGGTCATATTTCGGCGGCCATTTTGAATTTCGAAAATCGGGCTTCGAGGTATATCATAGGAGACCTCCACGGAACTTCATGCAAAAATTCAAAGCTCTGCGATGACTTTCAACGAAGCTCTCCATGACAGCGCCATCTAGGAGTGGCTTTAGAAAGTAATAAAATAGCCTATGTTCTAAGTTTGAATGTAAATAGCACATGGTTAAAATTTCATTAAGATCGGTTGCACGGTGTAGGAGCCTATAGCGATCATACATACACACATTCATTTTTATACGCTTTATATTAGCTTCACCTGTGTGTATGTGTCTCTGTAAGTATGCATGTATGTCTGTTTGTATGTTTGTAGGTATGTATGTTTTAGCTTTATATTAGCTTTACCAGATGTATGTATGTATGTATGTATGTATGTATGTATGTATGTATGTATGTATGTATGTATGTATGTTCTATGTAAACAAATCTTGCAACTTGATTTTGACCCACTTCTATATAACCGATCAACTTCAAATTTTGCACATATGCATAGTTCGCGTGACAATGCAATCTGACCATTTTGTAAGAAAATCAAGATGGCGGTTCCAAGATGGCGGTCGATTTTTGCTATTGTGTTCCCCGACCCCCGACATGGGTATCAAATGAAACGGCATGACAGGTAGAATACAATTAGCTGTATGGCGTCATTCCAAATTCAAGATGGCGGCAAACAAAATGGCGGACTACCTTTTTCTTTACAACCCACTCGATATGGGTATCAAATGAAAGGGTGTGACAATTAGAATACTATTATCTGTGTGGCGTCATTCCAAATTCAAAATGGCGGCCAACACAAAATGGCGGATTATCTTTTTTTTACAACCCACTCGGTATGAGTATCAAATAAAAGGATGTGATAATAGAATACTTTTCGCTGTGGGGCGTCTTTCCAAATTCAAAATGGCGGCCACCACAAAATGGCGGTTTACCTTTTTCTTTACAACCCACTCGGTATGGGTATCAAATGAAAGTGTATGACGAGTATAGTAAGCTTTGTGATGTTGTTTTAAATCTAATATGGCGGTCACTACAAAATGGCCG
This sequence comes from Thereva nobilitata, assembly GCA_963855945.1. Classification (NCBI taxonomy): domain Eukaryota; kingdom Metazoa; phylum Arthropoda; class Insecta; order Diptera; family Therevidae; genus Thereva; species Thereva nobilitata. Next base: position 97,306,620 of record OY979698.1, read on the forward strand.
AACACATACATATAATAGACTAAAAAATAGAAAATAAAAAATATAGTTTAAAAAAAATAAAAAATACGCTTTTATTTTAAAATGAACTAAAAAGTAAAAAATAATTTTGAATGTAAAGTTTTTATTGCTCCAGCCAGTATAAGAAAACAACCTACCTTTCGAAATCTAAAAAAGCGTGGGGCGCTAGCTAAAAGTTCCGGTGTTAATAAAATAAGAATATAGAGAGCCCCACGCTTTTTTACATTTCGAAAGGTAGGTTGTTTTCTTATACTGGCTGGAGCAATAAAAACTTTACATTCAAAATTATTTTTTACTTTTTAGTTCATTTTAAAATAAAAGCGTATTTTTTAGTTTTTTTAATTATATGTATAGATTGGAGTTGTTGACATTTAATTGCATCCAAGCTGCATAGTATGTCAGGTGGAGCCGTGATGGTAACGACGGGTGTGGGTTACGATGCACCTATTGCAATATTCTTGGTATCACGAATAGACCTTTTTTGGACCGAATTGTGGCTGGTGATGAAAAGTGGATCCTGTGCTAAACACAGAAGACAGTGGGAAGACAAAGAAAAGACCCCGCAATCCCAGGTTAAATCAGGTCATCAGCAACTTAAGGTTATGCTAGATTTTTGATGGGATATGAAGGGCTTAATCCACTACGAGCTTTTAAACCCTAACCAGACGATAACAAAACAGGTCCACTGTGAGCAGCTTAAGTCACAGCTGGAGAAAAATTGACCATCTTTGGTGTAAAGATGGTCTGTCGTATTTCATCAAGACAACGCACGGCCACATACAGCAACAACGACTTTACAAAAGCTGGACGAGTTCGAATCCACCATATTCACCGGGGATTGCACTATAGGATTATTACTTGTTCCGCAGTCTACAAAATCATCTGGATGGAAAAAACTACGGATTCAATAGAACATACCCGAATGGTACTTGAGGGGTTTTTTTTATCTCACGTCCAAGTGAATTTTGGAATAGGAGAGTTCAAACTCTTAGTCAATTTAAATATATCATCTAAAGTCACTTATTATTTCAAATTCAACAAAAGCTTGAGGGAAACATTAAGAACAAAATTCTTTTGTGAATTTTAAAGAGTTTCCCAAAAACCTTGAAACCCTTCAAGTAAAATTCATTTAAAATCTTGACACCCCAACGGTGATTTTGTTGAATGTATATTTTTTATTATTGAACAAATATTTTATCACATTATTAAAATAGAAAAAAAAACCGAAAATAAATAATTCCTTTGTATAAATTTATTGCTGATTCATATTACAAATCGTTTTTTTTCTTCTTTAAGGTATACTGAAAAGGATTTTCTCCTTGAAGTAATTTTCTATATTTTACCGCATTCTTCAGAAAATAAGAGGAGAAACATTTCTGCTTGAAGAAAAGCACCGCCAACAAAATCCACCTTCGAAGTAAACCGTTAGAGATTTCTACTTGAATGGAAGATATCTCAAGCACAATATTTGTGAATAATGCGATACTGGTGCTGTCTCCCTTCAGCCTGCACACGCCTCCCCCAAGTCAAGCCCATCAACATAAAAAGCCACTTACCCAGAAATAAAATTTTTGTATCCAAAAAATTTTATCTTCAAAAAGGAATACGTAGGCATACATGACGCTGGCAACGGCGGGGGTGGAGGGATGGCAGGGTTGAAATCCTGAAGGAGAGAGAGAAAACTTTGCTGACATATTTTTTTTTACTTATCATCATCTTCCTGGCCGTGCTCTGTCCAACGAAGTGCAGAGCATGAAAATATTTGCAAATGTGTAGCTGGCACAGTGCTGTCATCGGTGGCAGTTTAGGAAGATCGATAAGGACTTATTTGATTGCCTCCTAAAAAGGATGTTTCCTACAGGAGGAACTAATAATGGCGATTTATTGTGTTGCAGCATTTACTGTCTGCTATTTTATCCTGGCCCAAATGGTTGGAATATCCTATTTTTGTAACAGATCCATTACAAGTCCTTTTGATAAGTGGACCTGTGAGGACTCGCAAGCGGGCTTAACCGACTGAAAAGGATTTATTTAATAAAACCCTTTAACAAAGACAATAGCATATTTTAGTGGAAAAAAAGTACGGGGAATTAGGTAGGAGTATCCAATCTTTTAGTTAGGATATTCAGAATATGCGGGGTGTTTTGGACTAAGTGGCTAATCCTTTAAGGGGCGATTCCTGGATATATTTGAAGAAGAAATTGTTGAGAGAGTGAGGAAGTGTCTATCGGCATTATCCACTGAGATACAGGGTGTTTACAAAAAGAGTTTAAAAAGGTTTTTTTAATTTAGCGCGCGACATGAACCGAACAAGGAAATTTGCGCGCGCGACATCAGTTTAAATCGACTGAGAACAAAGGCTGTTTCCGTCTACCCCGATGGTTGTGTGGGTCATAACGTCCGCGGTCAGGTACCATGTATTATTACATACTGGGTCAAGATCAAACAAAAGCTGGCCAATGTTCAACTAGGTATCAAAAGCATCTGTCCAACTGCGGATATGGAAGCCCTACTGAACCTAGTAAGCTATGTGACGTCATTTTAAATCCAATATGACGGCCACCACAAAATGGCGGATTGCCTTTTTCTTTACAATCCCCTGACATTGGTATCAAATGAAAGAGTATGACGAGTAGAATACAGTAAGCTAAGTGATGTCATTTTAAATCCAATATGGTGGCCACGACAAAATCGTGGATTACCTACTTCTTTACAACCCCTCTAGGGGTATTCAAATTAGAATAGATATTAGACGTTTGGTCTGGGCCAGAACGGAGTGTTGCCCCGGGCCCCTAATTACGCGGGTGTGAAAAACACGAAGTGAAAAAACAAAACTTAAAACGAAAGGAGTTGATTGCTCATATGAAAAAACAGTTAATGGCAGGAATACGGGAAATGAAAATATCTTTCCAACGAGGTATTGGTCGAAACTCCATGTCGTTTTATGTCCGCGATACAGCGGGTCAAAGGTCAACGGAGAGGTTTACGAATTTTTAGCTATTTAACAACTGAAAATGATAATTATGAGAAATAACAACTGAGAATCATCAGTTTTCACATTCTAAAAATAAAAGTTTTGACGAGAAACAATAATTATCGATCAGTAAAACTTTCTGACGAAAGAAAGAATAAAAAGCGAAGGTTTAAGAGCCAAGATACTTTTCCGAAATAGTGTGGGTTGAGTTTAGTTGAGTTGGATTGAATTTAGTTGAGTTTAGTTGAGTTTTGTTGAGTTTAGTTGAGTTCAGTAGAGCTTGGTTGAGTTTAGTTGAGTTTAGCTGCTAAGAGTTAGAATAATAGTTAAGTTTAGTTGAGTTGGATTGAGTTTAGTTGAGTTTAGTTGCTAAAAGTTGGGTTGAGTTTCATGTAATGCTATGGCCATTATTGTTAATAGGCTTTTTTTATAAACAAGCCACGTTCATAACATTCTCTTGTTCAGTGTTTTACTAAAAAAAAATTCAAGGTCAGAATGTCAAAACTGATGATTCGCAGCTACTATTTCCCATAATTATAATTTTCCAAAGTTGTTAAATAGCTTAAAATTCGTAAACCTCTCGGTTGACCTTGGACCCGCTGTATCGCGGACATAAAACGACATGGAGTTTCGACCAATACCTCGTTGGAAAGATATTTTCATTGCCCGTATTCCTGCCATTTACTACTTTTTCATATGAGCAACCGTTAACGAAATATTCAAAAAAATGGCATTATTAATTATTTCAGGCACGTCCAGTGCGAACTTTGGCGTTGGATTGCTCGCAAACTACATAAGCGATAACGACGATTAAGGGCTCATTCTAAAGGTAATCACTAGGACTTTAAATTTGTTAATGGGCATTAACCCAAAAAAATTAACATTTGGCGAGTTAATAGTTAATGTTTTTCACACCCTCACAACACGATCATGGTTGAACTTTGACCGGCCATTACTTTGAGCCAAATCAACTTACAGAGCTCGTTGAGGGCTCATTTTTTAGATAATTTTATTCTCCACAACTTTTCCATTGATCATTATCAGCTATCATTGCATGCAAACGAGCTATTTAATATAAACAAGCTCTCCCTCTTTTTCAAGATGGCGGCTTTTCCCAAGCCACTGCGACCCCACAAACTTGGTTTTATCATTGCCAGATGTACCCGAACAAATGTCAAAAAAAAAAAATTCTGTACCTCTTAAAATGCAATTTCATCCTCTTTTTTCGACGATTTTGACTGGACTAGTACAATTTAATTGAAACTTCACATTTAGACGGATCCGGGAAAAAAACGGATCAGCAGGGTTTTTAAACGGACGTTTTGTCACTGCGAAGAGCCGTCTAAACACTCGGACCGGATATAGTGTGAATGCCGACGAGATGGCACCGATGTGCCCCCTTCCAATCCCGCGGATCACCCCTCACACATCGTTTCGGCGTCTGCGCTCGTGAAAATTGGATGTCGATTCATGTACGTTAATCTCGCTGGTTGAAAATAGACAGACGGTCCGTGTTAGTGTGAACACGCACGTCCGGGCGCCGTCTCCGTTTAAACATACGGTCCGTGTTAGGGGAACGAGGCCTCACGGGTACAGATACCGTCACGCGTGTCTATACGGGATACGGGGTTACCGTGTCACAGGGCTACACCAAATACAGAGTCATTTTTGGGAAAAATTAAACAGTTCTGCCGCCCACCCTCGTCCTCCGCCCTGCTCTGCCGCCACCTTCTGCAGCCCAACCTCAGTAAATTTTTAACAATACATTTTTTTTAAATATTTACCATTTTCCCCCTTCCATATTTCCTTAGGTATTTATCCTAGCGAAACCACGGTATAAATTTTTTTCAGTAATTGAAAATTTAGGAGGGCTCCAATCATATTTCAGCCCCAGGCCCCGCAAGGTTATGTGTCGGGCCTGGATAGAGCACAGATTGAACGGGTAAAGATTTTCTCCAATTCTGGAAGAAATTACTACCTGGACCATGTGCCGCCCTTATAGCCCATATCCCGAGCCTTGTTCAACCCCAACCCGGGTGACCCGCAGCCTGTGTGACCCGTGGCCCGTGTGAGCCGTTTTTTGGGGCGAATAGGCACGCCGTAAATCCAAATACCTCTAATAGTTTTCAGTACTAAAAAATTAAATATCAGAGAATAGTTCCGAAATTTACCTGACATTAAGTAATTAAAGAAATTGTTTACATAATGACCGTTTGTACATCAAAAAAATTAAAAAAAATTATTTCCCCTTTTGCCCACTACCCACAGACTGATTCTCTAAAACAAGCTCTAATCTAAAGCTTATTAGCTCCGCAGTCGTCTAGTAGTGTACTTCATCCCTTAGGGTTTAAACCCTAAGAACTACTGTAATACGGATTACCAACGCCATAACCTACTTTTACTAACATTAACGCAATAACTATTTCCTCATACACTACTAACAAACCCAGGAAAAGTATATCTACTGGGGTCTCTACCCCTTCTGGCGATAGATATTTAAAGGTAATCCTCCACCCTTTTCCTACAATTCAAACGGCAATGGTGTAAATTCAATTAATTTTTTATTTACTGCAAATATTTTCCCTTCCTTTAGGGCTTTAATTGGGATTGAGTTATTTTAGCGAAGGTTCAATTACACCTGTGCTGTGTTACTATATGTATGAGGATGTCATGTGTTTAAACCTATCATGTTTCCTGCCATATTCCCGGAATAACCGAACGAATTCTTGCAGAGTCTATCGCTGGAGAATTTTGCATATTTAATAAACGATAACTAGGTTATCTCTCTTGTTCCGAAATTCACGTGGACGTAGATGGGAATGCGCTTGCAGATTGAAGAAATATTTGTCTTTCTTCCAGTCAACAAAAATTAATTTTGTTTTATTTGCAAATTTTTTTGTAATCGATTACTTTTCTAATTGTTATCAGAGCAGAGTAAATCAAGGTGTTTTTTGTTGTCACATAAAAATTGAAATGTAAAAGTTAATTTTAATCAATAAATTTATTTTTAAGTTTTATTACCACAAATTTAAAAGAAAGAATATTGCTTTCTGAATGAAATATTCTGCAATTCTTAATTTATCTCCTTTCCATATTTCTTGTAAAATATTTTCTCTCTCTCACTTAAGTATGAAAACTCTCAAGTTTTCTGTTTCCGCCTTTTCATCAAAACTTTATCCTACCTTTCCTTGCTTCGGGTACTTCTGTTGTGAAAGCTATTCAAAAACTTGAAAATAGCAGACAGAAGATTTTCTTCTGGAGTCCCACTTGAGGACCAAAAATAGAGCTGTGACCAAAAACTTGATAGTTTTAAGAACAGAAAAGGCAAAATTTAAATAAATGTAAATTGAATGAAACTTGAACAAATTCAACACCATGAAAATTGTTTGTGAATAAAGTCCGCACAAACTTCATTTTCCGTTGTGAATCGGAGCGAGAAAAATCTTCGTATTCAATTTTGTAATTTTAATACTTGAAAGGAAAATTTCGATCTAAACTTTTGTGTATAGGATGTTTGCTATAAGAGAGGTGACTGAAGTACGTATACTATTGAGAAGGCAATGTATTCAATGATTTCAAGCTAGGATTCAATCCGCCGTCGCACAGTGGGGCAAAAGCTCATTTTTTGGACAAGCGACAATTTAAAAAATTTTTTTTTTAAACTTTCGTGATAAAATTGCCTTTAATTCTATCGAGCCAGAATTTTGAAATTTGAAAATTAAAGATGGCGGACATAAATTTGGTAAGAAAATTAAATTTTTTTCGTAAGATTCTTTAAAATTATTGAAATTAATTATTATTAATTAATTTCCAAAAAAATTCCCAAAGTAACAATTTTTTAAAATATTAAAGAATCTTTTGACAAAAATTTAATTTTCTTACAAAATTTATGTCCGCCATATTGGATTAGCCATCTTTAATTTTGAAATTTGAAAATTCTGACTCGATAGAATTAAAGGCAATTTTATCACGAATAGTTTAAAAAAAATTTTTTTAAGTTTCATTAATTCCAGGCTTGGGAATTGTCGCTTGTCCAAAAAATGAGCTATTTGCCCCACTGTGCGTCGTCTGGTCACAAGCCCAGGGTGTGAAAGGAGGAAGGTGGTCGACCTGCCGAATTGACTAGGATCAAGAAATCGAAGAAACTACGCAAGAAACCGCATGGATATACGAACTAATTATTTACGAAATAGTGCTACTGCATCCGGGGCAGTAGATGCGCCAGCGCTGGGGACCAGGGATGCTGGTGAGAAGTTGGTTACTGGCCGAAGACCCAAATTAATCACACCGAAAATGGAAATTCAATTGGGCATCAGGACATCACGTCAGCCAAAAGGAGATCATAGCAATGGAATAATCGAAATGCTGCGCTATCGGAACTATAACTTACCGGATTCGGACATTGACGATCGTCCCGCCAACAATCGACGAAACGATGACGCTTTACAATTCCGGTAGTGAGAAACGAGAGGCCGTCGTCGGGTTTATGGTCGATCGACGGGCTGCCAGCAGCGTTATCGCATTCCAACCGATATCCGAGCGTTTGGCACTTATAGCCATCGGTGGAACGATCAAGACCCATATCGCATCCGTTTATGCGCCAACTGAGACCAGCCCGGACGTGAACAAGGACGAATTTTACGATCAGCTTCAACAGACGTTGGATACGATACCTCGAACCGAATTAATCATACTCGCGGGGGACTTTAATGCACATTCAGGTGCAGATCGAACCGGATTTGAAGGAACGATGGGCAAATTCGGACACGGAGAAATTAACGACAACGGTTTACGCCTCCTTTCATTCGCAGCGTCAAACAATTTGATCGTTCGCAACAGCATCTTCCTCTATCCACTCAAACACCAACTCACCTGGCGAAATCCATCCGGCAACGACTCGGCGATGTTAGGCCGGGCGCCCACTAAAACGATGTGGCAGTGGCGCGTGGTTTTGGCCTGTCATGTGGAAACAAAGTGGCATGCCACTGCCACTTACCACTTAAAAATTAACCTTGTCGGAGACTAGTGGCAATCAAGTGATGCCACGCCACTTGCCAGATGCCACAACATCGCCACTCCACTTCAATGTGCGCTACTTCATTTGATTATACGGGAATACATTTTTCCACTTGCCATTAGACCGCTACGCCACTGCCACATCACTTTAGTGGGCGCCCCGCCACTTGCCAGATGCCACACCATCGCCACACTCCACTTCAATGTGCGCTACTTAATTTGTTTATGCGGGAATACATTTTTCCACTTGCCATTAAACCGCCACGCCACTGCCACATCACTTTAGTGGGCGCCCGGCCTTAGACTACTTTCTGATCAACGCAAGATTCCGATCGACGCTCAAAGACGTACGTGCGATGCGTGGGCTCGATTGCGGATCGGACCATTATTTTGTTCGAGCGAAATTACAGATGTGATTACAAAAAGCGAAGAAAACGGCGCCACCACCAGCCAAGAAGAATTGAGCGTGCCTACGGGACCCGGCCATCCGTCAAGAGTTTAAAATGGCATTATCCAACAAATTCGCGGCACTTGCAATACCGGACGATATCGATGTAGAAGAAAGGCAATTATCGGAGTCTATTTTGGTGTGTGCAATAGAGTTGTGTCCACAAATCCGTAAACGGACCCAGTCATGGATCTCGGACATCTGTCTGGACCTCGTCGATCAACGAAAACGAATGAAACACGTCGATTTCGAGCAATACCGACGATTGAACAAAGAAGTTCGACAGAAAATGAAATTGGAACGAGAAGCGTACTGGAATAACGTTGCGGCCGACATGAAAGAAGCGGCGTCGAGGCACGAGTACCAGACGCTGTACCAGATAATCCGGCGGTTAGGCGGCAAAACAACATCAACAAACGACAACATTAAAAAAACTGGTGTACCTAGGACCACACGATGAAAGTGAAAACTTCTATGGCCATTCTATATTTCCAATTCAATCTTAATATTACAGGAGGATAATGGTCAATAAATTTTGTCTATGATTGTTCCACCGCGCATTTGAATTATTTTTTTTTTTTTGTGGACTTTGGAAACACATTTTACTAGACAAGTCGTTCTTACTTAATTATACAGTCGTTATTACAGGTTTTTATGCATTTTACTTTTTACAAAATTCTGGCGAAGTGATTTGTTATGCATACCATATTGCCAGCGCATTTTGAATTTTCTAATATTGACAAGAAATTCATTATTTCCGACCTTCAACACCTCCAAATAGCGATTTTCGGTGAAATTTGACCACAGATTCGCCATTTGTGACCTTAAAAACCCCCCGATACTGATTTTCAATGGATTCAGAACACATTTGCAAAATTCATCCGCCATATTGGCACCGCAAATTTTCAAATTTTGACCATAGAATCGTCAGTTGTGGTCCTAAAACCGACCCGATACCGATTTTCAATGGATTCAGAACACATTTGCCAAAATAGTCCGCCATATTGGAACCGCCATTTTGAATTTTCAAATTTTTACCACAGAATCGTCATTTGTGGGCCCTAATAACTCCCCGATACCAATTTTGAATGGATTCAAAACACATTTGCAAAATTCATCCGCCATATTGGCGCCGCCATTTTGAATTTTCAAATTTTGAGCACAGAATCGTCATTTGTGGCCCTAAAAAACCGCCGATACCGTTTTTCAATGGATTCAGAATACATTTGCCAAAATAATCCGCCATATTGGCGCCGCCATTTTGAATTTTCAAATTTTGACCACCGATTCGCCGTTTGAGCTCATAAAAACCTCTCGGCTGCAGCGATGGAGAGCATTCTTTCACCAGCTTTACAACCACGATCCGCCACAAGGTCCAGCACTCGAACCGCCGATTATCGAACAGCCGACGAATCAGTTTCTCGATACCACACCGACAATTATCGAGGTGAAGACGGCAATAAAATCGCTGAAAAATGGAAAAGCGCCGGGAATAGATCAAGTAACCGCCGAGATGATCAAAACCGGAGGCGATGGTCGAAGACAAGCAGCCTTGGAAGCAGTTAGTACTTAGTTGGGTGACCGCTTCCGAACACCGCGGCCAATGCTGCTTCTCTTCAGTGAAGTAACGCAAACTGCGCACCATCGGCACTGCCCGTTTAAGATTGACTAAAAGAGATCCACAGAAAATAGTCCGATCCGACATTCCTCGTGAACAGCGAATTATTACACTAGTCAACACTAGTTTTGGTGCCGAGAAGCTGTGTGTTTTTTTTATACGCTTTATATTAGCTTGACCTGTATGTTGTATGTTGTATGTTGTATGTTTCATATAAACAAATCTTGCAACTTGATTTTGACCCACTTCCAGATAACGGATCAACTTGAAATTTTGCACATATGTATAGTTCGCGTGGCAATGCAATCTGACCATTTTGTAAAAGAATCAAGACGGCGGTTCCAAGATGGCGGCCGAATTTTGCAATTGTGCTCCCCGACCCCCGTCATGGGTATCAAATGAAAGAGTATTACAAGTAGAATACAATTAGCTATGTGGTGTTATTCAAAATTCAAAATGGCGGACAACAAAAAATGGCGGACTACTATTTTATTTACAACCCACTCGATATGGGTATCAAACGAAAGGGAATGACAAGTAGAATACTATTAGCTCTGTGTCGTCATTTAAAATTCAAAATGGCCGCCAACACAAAATGGCGGACTACCTTTTTCTTTACATCACCCTCGGTATGGGTATCAAATTAAAGGGTGTGACAATTAGAATACTATTAACTGTGTGGCGGGATTCCAAATTCAGAAAGGCGGTCAACACAAAATGGCGGTTTACCTTTTTCTTTACAACGCCCTCGGTATGGTATCAAATGAAAGTGTACGACGAGTATAGTATAGTAAACTGTGTGACGTCATTTTAAATCCAATATGGCGGTCACTACAAAATACATATAATAGACTAAAAAATAGAAAATAAAAAATATATAGTTTAAAAAAACTAAAAAATACGTTTTGATTTTAAAATGAACTAAAAAGTAAAAAATAATTTTGAATGTAAAGTTTTTATTGCTCCGGCCAGAATATGGAAACAACCTACCTTTCGAAATGTAAAAAAGCGTGGGCCTCTATCGAAAATTTCCGGTGTTAATAAAATAAGAATATAGGAAGAGAGTCCTACGCTGTTTTACATTTCAAAAGGTAGGTTGTTTCCATATTCTGGCTGGAGCAATAAAAACTTTACATTCAAAATTATTTTTTACTTTTTAGTTCATTTTAAAATCAAAGCGTATTTTTTAGTTTTTTTAAACTATATTTCTAACTTAGGACCTTACACTGATTACATTAATAGCAAAAATGTTGATATCCTACGTGTAGTTTTTTAGATTTTATCTTGTACATAAAACAAAGCAAATTTACATCAAAAACAGCATTTATTACTTATTATTTAAATAAAAACTTTCTTTTTCGCGACTTTCGTGAATGAGGTGCCTACCTTTCTTCCATTATTTTTAGGTCCTGGTGAAACCGCTCTACTTGTTCGTCGCTATAGGATCCAAGATTGTCTGGGAATTGGTCAAGATGATTGTGAAGGTAGATTTGGATCATTAATACAACTACTTCGCGATGAAGAAATGATACAAAAATCAATTTATTTATAGAAATGTATCCATAAGATAGCAAATCATGCACACGAATTACTGATTACAGCTAAAATTCAAAACTAAGAATTGCAACGTAGGAAAAAAAAATGAAAAATATTTTTAGTGCTGCCAATGTACACCTTATACAAAACCATTAACGATATCTCGGCACCAAACATTTTTTTTTATTTGTTGACCTGTGTTATTGATCTGTTCTTCCTTACTTCCTTAATCTAAGGTTAAACACCTTCAACTCAATTCATACTACTTCAAAAAAAAAAAGTTCTTAAAAAGTTAATGCACTCCTCTCTTATTAGCTGTGCTTATTGAAAAACTACAACTTTTCTACGATAACGAGCGCAACCCTTTTTCTCGTACTCAGCAAAGACGTGCGAAATTGGCAGAATCTTACGTGGAAAAAAGTTCAATGCCACACATCAGACCGTACTTGAGAGCTACTCAACGCTCATTTAAAACTGCAAGGAAAGTTGAAGACTTTCTTGAGTGCAGTGCAAGCCATTCGGCAGCAGAAATGTGATTAATTCAATGATCATAAAGTAAACATTCTGCGATATTGAATGAGTTGTAATAGTGTGTAATATAAGAAGACTATGCCATAAGCAGAGGCACAGCAGAAAGTGAATAAAATAATCTCTGTCAGCATTTGGCATCATGGACATTGTTTCCATATTCTCGTGACAATGTGGAGAATCACTACTTCAACGTTACTACGCTACTGCAGGATTTCGACATGGTCTCGATGCATACCAGTGAGAATTGTTGAACGTGTGTTCTATGTTGACAGAATTCACACAGGATTCACGGAATTTACTTTGTGTGTTGAAAGGTACTCGGTAGGAAAAAAAAAACCTTTAGGCTTTGTGTTATCCATCCGAAAGTGAAGGAACTAATTGAAGTCAACCGTGACTCTCGTGATAAGGACCAGGAGATGAAAACTTGAAAGCATCTCCCTATTCACCCGAGTGTGTCGTTACTTTTGATGACAGTAGCTTTACAGCCAATCCCAGCTGATTACTTCTGCTCCAATTACTTTCGGCATAGTTTCCTACAATACACTGGCACAATGGCAAACTCAACTCTTGTTCCTCTTGCGCCCATAATCATTTCGTGTAGAATGTTCATTCGCTTTCAGTTAAGCGAAGGAACACCTTTACGCTAATAGCGTTATGTTTTAAGGACTTAAGGTGTTCTCTAACACTTGCAAGCGACTTGAGATGTGCTGCGATACTGAAATGGCGTAAATTATCCCTACACCACTGAGAAATATGGCAGAAAATTATTCGGATAACATTCAAATGCATAAATAATAAAGATTTTTGACGCAAAACAGGAACAATGAAAATTGTAATGAATTCAAAAGCGTTACAGCTAAAATGCTTGTTTCTGGTCCTTGTTGCTGTAATAGAACAGAAATGATGTTAGGCAGGTAATGGTTGTAAAAGAAAATTAAGTCTTGAATATATTTATGTACGTAAGCCATTCAGATTTATATAACATTACTGTAGACTTGTTTCACTTGTTAAGGAGAGTTTAAAACGCATTTGTAAAAGGATAATAATGTTTGTGCATTAATTTTTTTATATTTCTAGACAATTTTCAGTATCAACACACTTCTTTACTAATTACAATTTGAATTAAGTCCTTTTTTAAACATTTACCTCCATTCCAAAAACGTTGTTTGTTCAATTTCACTTCACATTCATGGAACCATTAGTTCAGTAACAATAACCATCGACAATAATTGATTAAAATTTTCCCATTCTGCCTTTACACTTCCCTTTAATTTACACTCAGCAAATTTTCAGATTATTACACTTTTTGCCACTTTGCCCTACTTTAAAAGGATTTTTTTTATGTAATCAACACTGATTTGGCTTAGCACGAATGCTTCAAGAAAATTGGAGGCATTAACGTTCGTTATTAAAATAGCATAAAAACTGGGTTGGTTCAAGCCTTTCAGCAGCGTTATCTGTTGGTGCTGAGGTGGAACAGGAAGTAGGCATGGATCCAACATAAATAGCAACGAACAGTAATCACCTGTGATTTTATCTAGTGTTTAAATTCTCGTAAATAATACGTAGACTTTGATGAAGGTGGAATTGGCTTTAAACGACAAAGACTGTTCATTTCTTGTTCTTTGCAGATTATTAAATACTAGCAAAAAACCAGCGTGCGTTGCAACGCCCTTAAATAAAAAAAGTTTATGTGTGTACTGTCCACGGTAGGAAAAAAGTGAAAGAAACAACAAATCTGGAAAAAATGATTTTGGATACCTTTTATATGGTTAATTTCTATTGACAGCTGTCATTAGTAAAAACCGGTTTTTGATATGATATTCGTATTCAGCGGTATCGAAAACCTAAGGATACCAAGTTTCACCTTGAACCGATGGAAATCAATTGCCCAACGCTTGGTTGAACCTAAAAAAAATATATAGTTTAAAAAAACTAAAAAATACGCTTTGATTTTAAAATGAAATGATGAAAAGTAAAAAATAATTTTGAATGTAAAGTTTTTATTGCTCCAGCCAGAATATGGAAACAACCTACCTTTCGAAATGTAAAACAGCGTGGGGCTCTCTTCCTATATTCTTATTTTATTAACACCGGAAATTTTCGCTAGAGGCCTACGCTTTTTAGTTGTTTCCATATTCTGGCTGGAGCAATAAAAACTTTACATTCAAAATTATTTTTTACTTTTCATCATTTCATTTTAAAATCAAAGCGTATTTTTTAGTTTTTTTAAACTATATATTTTTTATTTTCTATTTTTTAGTCTATTATATGTCTTCCGCCATTTTGTAGTGACCGCCATATTGGATTTAAAATGACGTCACACAGTTTACTATACTACATTCGTCGTACACTTTCATTTGATACCCATATCGAGGGCGTTGTAAAGAAAAAGGTAAACCGCCATTTTGTGTTGACCGCCATTTTGAATTTGGAAACCCGCCACACAGTTAATAGTATTCTAATTGTCACACCCTTTCATTTGATACCCATACCGAGGGTGTTGTAAAGAAAAAGGTAGCCCGTCATTTTGTTTTGGCGGCCATTTTGAATGACGCCACAGAGCTAATAGTATTCTACTTGTAATTTCTTTTCATTTGATACCCATATCGAGTGGGTTGTAAAGAAAATGGTAGTCCGCCATTTTTTGTTGTCCGGCATTTTGAATTTTGAATAACGCCACATAGCTAATTGTATTCTACTTGTAATACTCTTTCACTTGATACCCATGGCGGGGGTCGGGGAGCACAATTGCAAAATTCGGCCGCCATCTTGGAACCGCCATCTTGATTTTTTTTACAAAATGGTCAGATTGCATTGTCACGCGAACTATACATATGTGCAAAATTTCAAGTTGATCCGTTACCTGGAAGTGGGTCAAAATCAAGTTGCAAGATTTGTTTACATGAAACATACAACATACAACATACAACATACAACATACAGGTCAAACTAATATAAAGCGTATAAAAATGAAATCCCATGTTAAATGCCATTTAAAATTCGGACAGCAACGGACTGCGTGGGGGACGGGTTATCATTTTGTTTTTCTCTTTTCGGTTAGCCGTTACACTGCCCCCATCTCACTTGGCGTTCGTTCCGAACACAGCTTCCGTCCCGTTCTTACCGATCGAACTTTTTGAATGCGATAGATGGCATTGTTTAATCTCGTGATGGCAGTGGAGGGTCCTTCCCTTTTCTTTGTAATTTTGGCGATTAACCTTTAATTAGTCGAGGATTTTATAGGTACACTCGATCGCGTGGAAAACTTCATGACACTAGGGGAAATGACCAAGATACACTATATTCAATGTTCTTCCATTTGGAGCTAGGATGTGAAGATTCAGATTTCCCAACTCTTGAACAACCTACATACAGCTGACACGGAAATGACACTTAATTGCTAAAATTCGTCCGCCATATTGGCCCCGAAATTTTAAATTTATTAGTTTTGATCATAAATTCGTTATTTGCTACCTTAAAAACCCCCAGATACAGATTTTCATTGGAATCGGAATACAATTGGCAAACTAATCGGCCATATTGGTGCGGCCATTTTGAATTTATAAGTTTTAATCATAAATTCGTTATTCACAACCTTAAAAACCCCTAGATATCCACTTTTTTTGGAATCGGAATACAATTGGAAAACTTCGTCCGCGGCCATTTTGAATTTATAAGTTCGGATCATAAATTCGTTATTTGCTACCTTAAAACCCCCAGATACCGATTTTCATGGAAATCTGAACACAATTGGCAACTTTGGGTGGCCATTTTGAGTTTCGGTCATATTTCGGTCGCCATTTTGAATTTTATAAGTTCTGATCAAACATTCGTTATTTACTACCTCAAAAAACCCCAGATACCTACCGATTTTCATTGGAATCGGAACACAATTCGACAAATTCGTCGGCCATATTGGCGCGGCCATTTTGAATTTATAAATTTTGACCACAAATTCGTTATTAGCGATCTTAAAAACCCCTAGATACCCAATTTCATTGAAATCGGAACACAATTTGCAAATTCACATTTGAGTAGCCATTTTGAATTTCGGTCATTTTTCAGCGGCCATTTTGATTTTGGAAAATCGGGCTTCGTGGTGTTTCATGGGAAACCCCCCCGGACCTTAGTGCAAAATTTCGAAGCTCTGCGATGACTGGTGCGGCCGCTATAGTGCGCACATAGATACATACATACGTACATACATACATACAGAAACTTTCTTTTATTATACGCTTTATATTAGATTCACCTGTATGTATGTATGTATGTATGTATGTATGTATGTTCTATGTAAACAAATCTAGCAAATTGATTTTGACCCACTTCTATATAACCGATCAACTTCAAATTTTGCACATATGCATAGTTCGCGTGACAATGCAATCTGACAATTTTGTAAGAAAATCAAGATTGCGGTTCCAAGATGGCGGTCGATTTTTGCTATTGTGTTCCCCGACCCCCCGACATGGGTATCAAATGAAACGGGATGACAGGTAGAATACAATTAGCTGTATGGCGTCATTCCAAATTCAAAATGGCGGCAAACAAAATGGCGGACTACCTTTTTCTTTACAACCCACTCGATATGGGTATCAAATGAAAGGGTGTGACAATTAGAATACTATTATCTGTGTGGCGTCTTTCCAAATTCAAAATGGCGGCCACCACTCGGTATGGGTATCAAATGAAAGTGTATGACGAGTATAGTATAGTAAGCTTTGTGATGTCGTTTTAAATCTAATATGGCGGTCACTACAAAATGGCCGAACACATACATATAATAGACTAAAAAATAGAAAATAAAAAATATAGTTTAAAAAAACTAAAAAATACGCTTTTATTTTAAAATTAACTAAAAAGTAAAAAATAATTTTGAATGTAAAGTTTTTATTGCTCCAGCCAGTATAAGAAAACAACCTACCTTTCGAAATCTAAAAAAGCGTGGGGCGCTAGCTAAAAGTTCCGGTGTTAATAAAATAAGAATATAGAGAGCCCCACGCTTTTTAAACTATATTTTTTAATATAGATGAATTTGGATTTTTTGAGCGAAGGCATGCAGTAATGAAAGATAAAGATTTTAACTTATCTAGTGAACGTGCCTTACCTAATCGATCCCTGACTGGCGAAGAATAGTGGATCCTGTACAAAAATGTTAAGCTCAGAGGGCAGTGGATAGATAAAGGAAACACCTCGGAACCCCAAGCTAAAACAGATCGTCACCAACGTAAGGTGATGATTCTAACTATGATTATAACTGCACTACACGCTTCAAACTAAGAATCTGATAGGAAACAATGTGTGCTGATTGATTCATTTACATCACGTACTTTTTCTGTTGTTTCCGGAGTTCCTTAAGGTAGCCATTTAGGACCACTTCTATTTTTAATCTACATTAATGACATAGTTAAAATACTTTCTTTTTCAAAATGTTTTTTATATATGTGACGATCTTAAGCTTTTCATCTCTGCTCAAGATTATCGGGATTCAATTTATTGATTTATTGATTGAATTTTATTGATATAAACTCATGGAATGGTGCTCAAAAAATGACAGTACTGAATCTTGAATAACTTCGAAAGAGGAAAATTTTCGAAAAAATGAAACAAGGGCATTTTGTAGGCAATAACGTTTCGTATTGACTGATCAAAAAAAAATTTCGAAAAAAAACAAGTTTTTGAGTGAGTTTTTGGCCAAACGGATATTTTTGATAACTTTGACCTTGAATAACTTTAAAAGGGTTAATCGGGTCAACATTTTTGTAAGAACTAAAGTTGTAGAGAATTTCATTGTTAGCATGCACGAGGTTGTACGACCTATAGACACCGAGATACAAGGAAAGCACGGGAAAAACGCGATATCTCCGGCGGCCATGTTTTTTTTGTGATCCTGAAATTGTTTTCTTAAAAAGTCCCAAGTAAGCTGTGAACCAATTTTCAGCCATTTTGGAATTTTGTCTCCTTTCGTGCGTTTTTTTTGCTAATTTTCCCGGGCTATACCTAATAGCAAAAATCTTGTAATTTTAAATTATATAATATTAATAAATTGTCTACTTAGAAAATAGTAATAGTTTTAGTAGTAGTGGGAAATTGGCTAGTATCAGAACTGGTGCCAAAGTCATCCTGAGAGTAGCTAGTTCAAATAACGATAAACTTGGAAGCAAATGACTTCGTTTGGAAATTCGAATGATTTCAGGAGATATGTATTAGCAAAACTATTTAATGTAAAGAACTTGTCAGACTTGACCGAAAAGGCCAAATGTTTCGTGACTGGAAATTCCCGGATGAACTTCAATTTCCAGAACTTGAAGGACGTGGAAAACAATTCTCTCTCCGTCATAAAAGTGCTGATCTAAAATTTAAAAAAATTCGTGATGTTTGTAAAGGGTTACGTAATTTTTGCGCAATTTTTAAAGAGAGCTCGGATTTTGACAAGTGATATTTTGATGGGAAGCTATCACTCTGCTGAATCCAGAAAATGTAATTTCATTTAGAATGGATTTCATTTCAACGAGTCTATTACATAATAGAAAAACCACTCAATTTAAAGTGCTTGTGACCATTAGCCGAAGTTTTTTCATTTAAACAAAAAAAACGGCTTGACCGAATGTTATGAAATTTTTTTACAGAATATGTTTTCGTTAATGTGCTTCGATCGGCACCTCAACGAAGTCTATATCATTTTTCGTCCGCGCGGTATCGTGCAGGTACAAATATCACGAACTTCGTTCAAACAAAAAAACGGCTCGACCGATTTTAATGAAAATGTTTTCAGATCAAATTTCCTTTAATACGCTTTGAATGGCACCTCAACGAAGTCGATATGTTTTTAGGTTCGCGCGAAATCGTGCAGGTACAAAAAATCACTTACGCCTCTAAACAAAGAAACCGCTCGACCGAATTTTATGAAAATCGTTTTAGATTATATATCCTTTAACCGATTACAATAACTTTCCTATAAACTGGGAAGTTAAAAAATAAATAAATATAGCCTAAAATTAATTCAGGGTTCATATCCCAAATCTCCCTGGAAGCAGGAAAGTCGCGATGAAGGAGACTCAACCTCTTCCTCGCTGTAGCCTCACACTAGTTTTGGGGGCTGCCCGCAGAACCGACAGCTACAATCAACTACCAGCCCTATTCTGCTTAGATGATAATTGAGCGAACAGTATGGCCCGTAAGGAGCTTTGTTATTATTTTTAGCTCCCACCTCTTGAATTTTAAAGATTTTCCCGCTTTAGCTTTATCGATTTGAATGAAAATTTTAGCTTGGCGAGCACCCTGGGTCCTTGACCAGCTATGAATAAACAGCGGATCCACCCAATTCTTGACGGCCGTTCTTACGTGGCAGCTTGCAAAGCCGCAGAAAGGTTCCGGACCGACAAGTGATGACTTTGCCCCTACTCTAGCCAGGTTGTCGGCAATTTCATTACCAATGTGTCACATTCGTGGCTCGGAATCGACATCAGCGTAACATTGTTGTTCCTGCTGATCGATTTCAGAGATAGGAGACAGTCTCTCAGAACAGTCTTAGATGGCACCTTGTGAGATTTAATGGCCAACAGGGCAGCTTGACTGTCAGAGAAAATAGCAGTGTTAGAGCTATTTGGAGCTCTTTTAGTACAAGCCCTGTTTATATAACAAGTTGATACCGCTGACCTTCAGTTCATGCATTTGGTAAACCGCATTATTAATGGGATGACCCAATAATTACAACCAGACTAAATCCTTCTCATCTTTCGCCTTGAAGAAAATGGAAAAGATTGCCGACGCAGAGATAAAAGGTACTTATCTAGTGCACCAACGACTCTGTTCTTCTCAGCAAGTGGAGGAGAAGTCTGTTTAGACACGACGACCTGTTCCTGAAGCTGGAAGTAGCTTACTTCTTCTTCTTCTTAAATGGCGTTACACCCCTTGTACAAAGTGGGCCAATATAGTCCAATAAATAGGTTGAAAAAAAGGCCTTCGTAATGCGAAAAATACCGCACACGATTTTTTTTACCAAACGATTTTATATATTTTTATAAGCTTAAATTCAAAATGGCGTCATCCCCATCCTCTTGCTAAGCTTACAATAAAGGAAAACGCATTTAATTCTATATATCAAAAACTATGCATTTCACGACAAAAATGTGTATAATCTTTTTTGTAGATAAATAGGTGATTTAACTTTTTTGTTTAGAACTTTTGTATGTAAAATCAATATCTACGGAAAAATAGTGCTTCAAACTTCATATATCACTTTCTTTGCACTATATTTCATTAATGGTTAATTCTACATGAAAAAATCCTTCGTAAGACTTATAGAAAACACGATTATCTATAATTTTTGTTATTATCATTTTTTACGTAGGGCTAATATTGCACCAGTTATGGCGCTTTAAGTGTCGAAAAACGTAGATTCAAAAGTAGTTTTTTTTCACAATATGCAGGGTGTATACCGCTAAGTTTACAAAGCAGTCGGCTGTGGATAGGTTTTTGATAGATGAACAAAAAATCGTATGGAAGGAAGCGGTAAATCGTAACGGTTTAGTAGCTAGGGCGTTTGAAGTTTTTTTTGGTAGAGGTTTACATATCACCCTGTATTTTTGTAATCGTATGAGATATTTGCATGAATAAGGTATCAATGTACGCAGAATACTTCCACCTATCTAAAACTCTAAAAGTCAAGGTTCTACCCTATCAACTACCAGAGCAATGAGTGATCAAACTCAAAATTTCGGTTTTTTTTCACTAAAATTTCAGCTAAAACCACCTTTTTCTCGAAAAAATACGTAATTAACTGATATTTTTTTTTGCAAAATTGGAAAGCTTGGATAATTTCCTATCGATAATATCTGGACAATTTTTTTCCTACAGCTTATATTTTTGGAGTTATACAATAGGTCCACGTTGCGGCCACGGTACTCCTTGGAAAGAATAAATCTAGAAGAAGGAAATCAAAACACATTTATCTTTTAGGTAACAAACTCAAGCATTAAACTAACTTGTTTAGAAATTTACAATTATAATAATTTTCTACAATATTAAAAAAAATCCACATAAAACCTCTAAACGGGCTCTTCTCATTTTCAAATAATCTTCAGCCATAAATAATATAATAAGGAAAAACTTTTTGCGATATGACTATGGTAACGCAGTAACAGTAAATTCCATAGAATTGTTCCCTCATAAAGCTTACAGAGAAGGACAAAGGCATAGTGGTATACACGAGTATGCGACAATGTTGAGAAAAATCAAAGTAGGAAACTGGGACAATAAATCCTGGATTTAATTTAGCGTAGTACGTATAAATGGAAGAAAACCTTGCTTTGGACATTTTATTTCTTGTAGCTTAGTTTTGTTTTTGTTATTGCCTATTTTGTTGGGTCGTAATAGAGCACAGAAATGTAAGCGAAAATATTTGGCCTTTTTTTCGGAACCCCCCCACATTAAAATCAATAATATAAACACATACTTACAAGATATTTTTAGATTGGGTATATTTAAATTTCTATGGAAATGAGAAGAAAAAAAAGGTAGAAAAATTATATAATCTCATTATACTGTAGTAGTCTAACTTTTAACCTATGTTTCACAGAAATGGCTGTAATAAACTTAGATATAACACAAGATTTGTGAGTAGAGGAATACGTGAATAAAATATATAGCTTAAAAAAAATAAAAAATACGCTTTTATTTTAAAATTAACTAAAAAGAAAAAAATAATTTTGAAGCTTTTATTGCTCCAGCCAGTATAGGGAACAACCTACCTTTCGAAATCAGGCAAATAACTAAATTAATGAAGTTATTGGTAATAATTATAAATATAACTTACTTAAATGTAAAAAAGCGTGGGCCTCTTTACCTACATATATTATTATTTTATTAGCACTGGAGCTTTTCGTTAGCGGCCCACGCTTTTTTTACATTTAAGTAAGTTATATTTATAATTTTTACCAATAACTTCATTAATTTAGTTATTTGCCTGATTTCGAAAGGTAGGTTGTTCCCTATACTGGCTGGAGCAATAAAAGCTTCAAAATTATTTTTTTCTTTTTAGTTAATTTTAAAATAAAAGCGTACTTTTTAGTTTTTTTAAGCTATATATTTTTATTTTTTTCTTTTTAGTCTACCATATATCTTCCGCCATTTTCTTGTGGCCGCCATATTACTTTTGCCGGTCCGTTAACTTAGCAAGCACAGCTCAGTTTAAGACAAGAAAGCAATGATATAGAAGGAAATACGGAATACGAAATGCAATAAACTCAAAATCATCGACTTTGCATTTAAACAGTTCTGGCTTTTTAATGTAGATATGTGCAATATTTTTCAGATCATTTTAAAATAAAAACGTATTTGCTAAACTGTACATATTTAGTTTTTTACTTTTTAGCCTTACGTCTGCTTCCGTTTTGTTGGTAGTCGCCATATTAGGTTTAAAATGACGTCACACGGCTTAATGTATTCTACTCGTCATACTCTTTCATTTGATACCCATATCGAGGATGTTGAAAGAAAAAGGTAGTCCGCCATTTTGTGTCTGCCGCCATTTTGAATTTGGAAAGACGCCACACAGCTTATAGTATTCCACTTGTCATATCCTTTCATTTGATACCCATTTTAAGTATGTTAGAAAGAACAAGTTAATCCGCCATTTTGTGTCGGCCGCCATTTTGAATTTGGAATGACGCCACACAGCTTATAGTATTCCACTTGTCATAATCTTTCATTTGATACCCATTTTAAGTATGTTAGGAAGAAAAAGTTAATCCGCCATTTTGTGATGGCCGCCATTTTGAATTTGGAATGACGCCACACAGCTTATAGTATTCCACTTGTCATAATATTTCATTTGATACCCATTTTAAGTATGTTAGAAAGAAAAAGTTAATCCGCCATTTTGTGATGGCCGCCATTTTGAATTTGGAATGACGCCACACAGCTTATAGTATTCCACATGTCATAATATTTCATTTGATACCCATTTTAAGTATGTTAGAAAGAAAAAGTTAATCCGCCATTTTGTGATGGCCGCCATTTTGAATTTGGAATGACGCTATTTGTATTCTATTTGTCATTACCCTTTCATTTGATACCCACGTCGGGGGTCGGGGAGCACAATAGCAAAATTCGGCCGCCATCTTGGAACCGCCATCTTGATTTCACAAAATGGTCAGATTGCATTGTCACGCGAACTATACATATGTGCAAAATTACATACAGGTGAAGCTAATATAAAGCGTATAATATAAAAAAGGAGAAATTAAGAGGTATAAGCTAAACTTGGTTAATTATTTTCAATAGTATTTTTCTAGTTTGCAATACAGTAAAGAAAATCGCACTAATTTTCAACGTTTAAGTTTTATTGAAGAGAAGGAGTAAACCAGCTACGACTTGGATTCATCTTCATCTTCCAGGAAAATCATTATCCCTTCATCTCTATCCTAAAAATAGCTTCTTACCTACATAATATTAAAAGACTTTCATCGCACGATGAAAGTGATACCATTAAAATTAAGCTCCTTTACTGCAGAAAATAGACGCGTCTCGCCCAAGGAGGATTCCGCCTTACGATTAATAATGAAAGAATAAAATTATTCATACAGAATTTTATTTTTTTTTGCTTCTAAGAAAATCGCATAAAGAAAAGCTTTTCCAGATGGAAATCGATTTTCTTTAAAAACACATTTAGAGCATATTTTCACCGGAATGAAGTTCCGTGTCAACATACAAAGAAAAACCCGGGAGGGGATGGATCAGTGGATGGCTGTATATAGAGAAGCATCATCGTACATTCGTGTAACAAAATAGGCTCATAAATTTCTATCCGCAAAGGCATTTAAGGATTTTTGCCCACTTTGAAAACGTTCAAGCAACACGTTAAAGACTTCTCTTTCTCTCACTCTCTCTCTATCTCTGTTGCGCCCGGCGACGTTCATCATGAATTTTTAATGGTTGAAAAATCTAAAGTAGGTTAACGTGTACCTCCGATTTAAGTGCTGCCATACACAAACAACAGTCTAAAGTCACAATATTATTGGAAGGTGTGCTTCTCACCCAAAACAATCTTCTTCCATATCGCCATCAATCCTTAATCGAATATGCAACAGTTTAAAATTTGTTTTATACGCTATAAATCCCTCCCCACACCCCAAGCAACATCCTTACGGCTTATGAGTTGTTAGAACATGGAATCATGAATAAAACATAACAAAGGGCGTTCTTTTAGATTTACTTGCTTGATCATAAATTTCCTTCTGTCCCTAGACGCAAGGTGGTTATGCATTTGTTGTTTAGTGGTTTTTTTATGTTAAAGACTAGAGGAGCTCCGAGGCAAGTCCCTTTATACTGTCGACGGTTCTATCATTGAGTGTAATGTCATACAGCAAGCTTCAGTCGGAAAGATAGTAGATAGGAAGAGGAAAGAACTTACAACGCTAACACACAGAGTTTTATTCAACTCTCTCCAATCCAATACTATAGCGGAGATGGCTTCGTCGCTTGTCATATTAATATGCGATAGCAGAAGAGAGAACAGGGAGTTTGTGTGAAAAGGGAAGACGTGAAAAAAGCAATTTTTACAAGGTGGAACAAGTGGAAACCAAAGGAGTGGATTCGAACCCATGACCTCTGGGATGGTAGTCGGGCGCCTTAACAGAGGCAAGGAAGTTCACAACAGAACTGTGCTTTACCCGATGTAAGCATGACGATACATGGCTCAATGTATTGATTTATTCGAATTGTCAATTGTCAGTTGATACATAAGCCAAGGGAGGGATCAGATTAAAGTTTGCGCGATTGAGCACCTCCACTGGCCTTTAAACTGACAATTGATGTAGGAATCGAGCCAACCCGAGAAAAATAATCTAGTTGGTTAATTTTCTTAAAATCATATAGCGAACGAATGCGCATGCCACACGGGTATGCATGCTCCCGCCAGAGGTATACACGCTCCCGCTACAGGCATGAACATCTATAAATGCAGTCGCATCGGCATAAACCATTCCAAACGGTCCCCCAACTATGTACTGATCACGTTCAATGCTGCTTGACCTATGCAATCAAACGAGAACCGGTGTACTAAGAATGCTAATGCCCCCCTTTATGGTCGCCAGGATATGTGCCCGTTTTCTTCGTCCTGTACAATATTTTAAAGCCAAAATTTTGCTCCCTTTTGTCTAAAATTTGGTATGTGCCTATAGCGAGCTGCTTTTGGAAAAGTAGATTTTTTACTTATAGTCCGGGGAAATTAGCATTTTAAGGAGTTCCAAAATGGCTGAAAATTGGTCCACAGCTTCCTTGGGACTTTTTAAGAAAACAATTTCGGAATCACAAAAAAAAACATGGCCGCCGGAGATATCACTTTTTGGCAAAAAAAATCACTCAAAAACTGGTTTTTCCGAAAAAAAAATTTTTGATCAGTTAATATGAAACGTTATTGCCTACAAAAAAGCCCTCTTGTAATTTTTTCGAAAATCTAACCCTTTCGACAAGAGGGCGTTTTTGTAGGCAATAACGTTTCGTATTAACTGATCAAAAAAAAATTTGAAAAAACCAGTTTTTGAGTGATTTTTGCCAAAAAGTGATATTTCCGGCGGCCATGTTTTTTTGTGATTCCGAAATTGTTTTCTTAAAAAGTCCCAAGGAAGCTGTGGACCAATTTTCAGCCATTTTGGAATTTTGTCTCCTTTCGTGCGTTTCTTTGGCTAATTTCCCCGGACTAAAGCGTACCGTGCCTGTTTGATTCTTAGTTCGGACAAGTCTTAGTTTTACTCAGGCGTACCGCACCCCTTTCGATTACCGTGCAGGTGTGTTTTTTTACTCGGGTTCGAGGGTAGACTCATTCTCCTAAAGGTAAAGCCTGCAGGTGGGGAATTCCGCTCTTTTTATCCTCTATAAATAGTAATTCAGGGCTCAGTGTATCCTGACATCAAGCCAATAAGTGCAGCCAACAAGTGTCGTGACATCAAGCCAACAAGTGCCCGGACATCCTTTCTGCCGTTAAACGACAGTTCACTGCCATGCAGCCCTCGACAAAGTTATCGTGTCATCTTGGCTTTGTAGGCTTTGAATCGTGTGCTCCCTAATACCGTTGTTTGTTGGTTATCTAGCTAGAGGGCACCACGAGGAGGTTACGGTTCGGTTTTGCTCCCCGACTTTCTTGAATTCTTACTTACTTGAATTTTTCAAAATCTCTATAATCTTAGTTGAAGTGATATTTGACCTTTCTTATTGTAATAAAGTATCTTTCAACAAGAGGTGTCATTTTAAATTGAACGCCATTTTTGAACTGTCATCATTCAACTGTCATTTCGATTACGTTTGACAAGTAAAAACTATGAAATTTTCTGTCATGGATCAACAAACACTCGCAACGCGCATTGAAAGAGTGAAAATTCACTTCGTAAAGTTCGTACTAATTGTTATCATCATCAAGCGCATTCTCGCACAGGTATAGTATAGATTTAATAAATTAATTCGAAACCTTCTTGTCCGAGGCTGGTGACTCGAGCTCGTCCGAGCAGCTCAGCTGAAAATATCTTAGCTGAGAGTATGGCTGTAACCCAAAGTTTCTCTGTCCAATTCGAGACGATCACAGGAATTGGGGATGTCACAAACCCAAAGTTCCGCTTAGGTCGGGTCTTCACCTAGCAGACGGCACTCCTCCTTTTACGACGCATAACACTGTGACGAGACTGTCTCCCGCTAACCAAGACGGCTGCGTGTTTGGCTGAAGTACATAATATCGACTTTGCGAAATGGAAGCCCCGTTACAAAAATTTTTTGTTTTGTTTTTTGTTACTGTCCTTTGTCTTTATAAGTTGGAACTAACACCAGAATTGGAGTGAACATATCACGCACAATAATGTACATTTTCTGGTTTGGTAGTGGGAATTCAAGAACAAGATCATGATTTTTTACACAAAATTATTCTGAGTGATAAGGCTAATTTTTGACTGTCTGGGCACGTAAACAATTAAAACTGTCGCATCTGGACCTTCGAAAATCCAAGAGAAATTGTCGACAACATTTACAACCATAATATATAACAGTTTGGTGTGGTTTTTGGACTGGCTGATTAATCGGGCCATACTTTTTTGAAAATGTTGCTGGTTTGACCGTTACAGCGAATGGATTGCGTTTGAAATTGATTTTATGGACGACGTTTATTTTCAGCAGAACTTGAAACAGTGGCTTCATTACGTGAACAATTTGCTGGACGTATGATATCTCGAAATTGTTGGAGATTTCAATTGTCCGCCGTGATTGTGTAATCTAACACCATTAGACCTTATTATTTGGGGCTATGTTAAAGATAAAGTGTGCGCCGCTACGATTCAAGCACTCAATTATTAATATTAGAGCTGGTATTGATGAAATACGCCGAAAATATCAGTAGCCATACGTGAGTAGGTATGGAGGCGGTTGAGTATGAGAACTAGGTCATGATCTGCTGACCTACTTCCAAGGAATTATTTGATTACCTAACTGGATCTAGATAAGATTTATAGGTCAATAAAATTAGATAAAAATGAAAGTGACAGATCTTACGTGATAGGCTAATTGAAGCAAGTAGAACGGTGGACATTTATTGAAAGCTACTAAGCAGCTCAGAAGTGCTGTCAAGAAGAACTAAACTGAAGATCTACAGCATGTGACATGCATGCAACTATCACCGTTCGAAAGGAGAGTACTAGGAAGGATATTCGGTCCAGCGGTAGAGAACGAGATATGGGTGATTGTCACGAAATGGTAGTTTTTAGAAGGTATTGAGGAATGGATAAAAAAAACTATTTAAAGAGCAATGTTTCTTAAGTTTTAAATATCATTCAAGCATCTATATAATATATGGTTACCACAATCTACACCAGGAGTCGCCAGTAATATGTTTATTTGAAAATTTCAAAATTACAGAGCTTCGGAGGCGACAGGAAAATCCGAATTGTTTTTTTCATTTTATAGCCGGTTTCACTCTTGAAATCAAATTGAATAGAGAAAATTATACAATCTGAAAGTCGAAAAAATGAAAACCTGCGTGTTGCAAGGTTAATAAAAAACTTGAATCCAAATACAAAATGACCAGAACAAAAAAAATCGAATTGAAGAAACTTGAAATGGACTGAGAATGAATTTAGAACAGTGAAATTCAAAAATTTCGGCCCATTTCAATACATTTTGTTTTAACAATCAAGTAAAGTTCTTTTTTCTTACAAAAGTTTTTCTTTAAGCATAATTATGAGAACTACGTGTGTATGTGTATGTGTGTTTGTGCGTACGTCCTGAGTAATTTTTTCCTTCACGATATTGGGCGAACCAAAAATATATCGTCTTCGTTGAGGTGCCGATCGAACGGTATTAACTAAAGCATGGTCTTAAATTATTTTCATAAAATTCGTTTGAGCCGTTTTTTTGTTTAAACGACGCACATAATTTTTGTACCCGCACGATATCGCGCAAACCAAAAATGATATCGGCTTCGTTGGGATGCCGATCGAAGCACATTAACGAAAACGTGCTTTGGAAAAAATTTCATAACATTCGGTCAAGCCCTTTTTTGAAAAGACTTCGGCCAAGAGCCACAAGCACCATATAATAAACTCGATAGAATGAAACCGGTTCTAAATGAAATTAACTTTTCTGGATTTTAGCTTCCGATAGCTTCCCCATAAAACGTCACTTGTCAACAAAATCCGAGCATTGTTTAAAACCCGTGCAAAAATTACGTTAGCCTTTTCCAACTTCACTATTTTTTTCAAACCTTAGATCACCACTTTTTGGACGGGGAATTGTTTTTCACGTCCTACATTTACTGAAGAAGAAATTGACCTTCTCTCAGGATTACTTAAGCACCAGTTTTGGTACTACCAACCCTACCAACTTCCAGAGTTATGAGTCGTCAAAATCAAAATTTTGGTTTTTTTAACTACAATTTCAAGTTTCACTACTTTTTTCTTCAAAAATTACGTAGTTAACCTATACCTGTTTTTCCAAAATTAGAAAGCTTGGAATATACTAAGCATTTAAGAGTTCTTGTTTTTTAATTTTTTGGTTCTCCCAACCTCTTTGTCGTTTCGTTGACATTTTGAATTTTTTAGATTTTTTTTAAAGTCAGCACAATCCTTATTAAATAACAGACTTCAAGAAACTAATTGGCAATTTCGTAGAAGACCGCGAGATTTGTGTTCTTTAAAGGAATTGTGATACGCTTGAATTTTTTTTATTTTTTTGTGGGAAAATTTTATTTTTTTCAAAAAAAATTATTTAGAAGAAACATTTTTGATTTAACATTCGGCACGGCCCACCGGGAAACTCCCGGTAGCTTGGTGGGCCAGACCAGCTCTGATGTACATGTAAATTGAATGATAGCTGTTACGGAGGCGACGATTACGGAGGCGACATTGGATAGAAAAACAGGTTTCTTGGTCCACCATTAGAAGTAATCTTTTTTCCGAAAATTTGTTTACTACTCAAAAGCGAAGAAACTCAGTGAATGAAGTCCGAGAAGGATTCAATTGGATTTCTTAACAAAGACACGAGTTATGGAGTCGACTGTTTTTGGTTGTTTCGGTATTTTTTTCGAGTGTTGATGTTTATTGAATAGAATGATCGCTGCTCGCACCTTCGACCGACAAACACTGTGATTCTATAACGTGTGAATTCTCATTTCCATTATGTGGCACCCCCCCTTCACAACTAATATCTGTTTTCTAAACTCCAGATTTGAAAATTCTATAATAGTTATTAAAAATATAGTTTAAAAAACTAAAAAATACGCTTTTATTTTAAAATGAACTAAAAAGGAAAAAATAATTTTGAATGTAAAGTTTTTATTGCTTCAGCCAGTATATGGAAACAACCTACCTTTCGAAATGTAAAAAGGGGTAGGACTCTTTACCTATATTCTTATTTTATTAACACCGGAACTTTACGTTAGCGCCCCACGCTTTTTTACATTTCGAAAGGTAGGTTGTTTCCATATACTGGCTGAAGCAATAAAAACTTTACATTCAAAATTATTTTTTCCTTTTTAGTTCATTTTAAAATAAAAGCGTATTTTTTAGTTTTTTTCAACTATATTTTTTATTTTCTATTTTTTAGTCTATTATATGTATGTGTTCCGGCATTTTGTAGTGACCGCCATAATAGATTTAAAATGACGTCAAAAAGCATACTATACTATACTCGTCATACCCTTTAATTTGATACCTATACCGAGGGCGTTGTAAAGAAAAAGGTAAACCGCTATTTTGTGTTGGCGGCCATTTTAAATTTGGAAAGACGCGACAAAGCTAATGGTATTCTAATTGTCACACCCTTTCATTTGATACCCATACCGAGTGGGTTGTAAAGAAAAAGGTAAACCGTCATTTTGTGGTGGCCGCCATTTTGAATTTGGAAAGACGCCACACAGCTAATAGTATTCTATTATCATATCCTTTCATTTGTTACTCATACCGAGTGGGTTGTAAAAAAAAGATAATCCGCTATTTTGTGTTTGCCGCCATTCTGAGTTCGGAATCACGCCACACAGATAATAGTATTCTAATTATCACACCCTTTCATTTGATACCCATACCGAGTGTGTCGTAAAGAAAAAGGTAGTCCGCCATTTTGTGAAGGCCGCCATTTTGAATTTTGAATGACGCCACACAGCTAATTGTATTCTACCTGTCATGCTCTTTCATTTGATACCCATGCCGGCGGTCGGGGAACACAATAGCAAAAATCGATCGCCATCTTGGAACCGTCATCTTGATTTCCTTACAAAAGGTCAGATTGCATTGTCACGCAAACTATGCATATGTGCAAAATTTGATGTTGATCGGTTATATGGAAGTAGGTCAAAATCAAGTTGAAAGATTTGTTTACATAGAACATACATACATACATACATACATACAGGTGAAGCTAATATAAAGCGTATAAAAACAACGGACAAAATGTCAGCCAGGAACTTTCAACCTGGCGCATTTTGGAGGGAACTCAAAATTGCTGTGATCGGTGGTGAATGACCTCTGGAACAATTTGACATATCACGCGAGCACCAATGGCGTATTATGTTTCCGTCATGACAGGTCCGTGACGTAAAACTGGGAAAAGGACAGGTTATGGAGGCGACAATTTTGGTGGTTTTAGGGCTGCCATTTTCTTTCACGAGTATGTAAGAGGGAAATTCAGGTTGAGGGAATTGTACGATTACTATATAAAAGTGATAAGGGCCCGAAAAATTCCATTCCGCAATCGCAGCACAAGAAAAACCTACAGCCATCGAAAGCTACCATTTCGTGATAATCACCCATATATAGATGTGGTTCCAGCCATGAATTGGAGCAAAAACTATGAGAATGTCGTATGGCTCATCAAGTCGCTTGGTCACGTGTTAAGAATGCCAAACTCCGGAATATCTAAAATCAGACAAGTTGAAGAAAGATCAGAAAACCCTAGGAAAAGATGGCTGAAAGCTATGGAAGACTAAATTCTGTCAGCAATGGGAATACGCTGTTGGAGTAATATCGCTAACTGCCACGAATCTTGGAAAAAACTTTTTGAAGAAGCGTAAGAAGAACTGTAACGTACGAAATAATATAATTCTACCGAATGTATACACTCACCATATTAATTAATACATTTATCTTCTTCTTGTTCCAAGTAAAATATTCACATGCAGAATGTCAAGTATTCAAGTAACGTTTACATGAGCTTTTTCAAGTCAATTAGAAAAAGTTTTGTGATTTACTTGACTCAAGTATATTTTAGGTGAGTTTACATGCATGTTTGTTTACTTCAACAATACCTCAAGTAATCATGTAAACATAATATTTGTTGAGAGAAAATGTACATGGTTTCGCCCAATTTGAAATAGACATTAATTCAATTTTGAATGTGTTTACATATAGAATTAAGTCAAAGTGCCTAAGTCAAACAAACTTCTATGCTACTATCAACTACATGTTCCCAGCAGAGTATTTCTCGACAACTTTGACACTATTTCCTATGAGAACAAAAAAAACCTTTTCACGTTATATATTACTTCGCTGTCGAGTTATTGTGATATTAATCTGTAGCTCCCTCCTAAAGCTGGGAAAATGACAAAAACTTCAATAGGCTGTGAACAATATCCGTTCATTATTTCATCCTAACGCCTAACAGGAATGAAACCCCCATTTCGCGTGCTAAAATGCAAAGTTTTCAGTGAACGAGTTTTTAAATTACTCGGAGTTTCCATAAGGCCTCCCTTTTCAGAGTTCAGCCGCGCTGCTAGAGAGCTTATCACAACGTGACAAGGAAATATGCGAATGCTTAGAATGTATAGCTTTAGATAAAAAAGGGCACATGTCGTGTTAGTGTCTGCACACATATATGTACGCGCGATAACGTAACATAATAAACTCTAGAACGGTCCTATGAAGCTCCAAGCCTCCATCAGTCCTTCTCCCCAAATTTCATTTCCCGAAGAAAGTTTTTAACATTGCGTGAAAAAAAAAATGAAAACATTTCAAATATATAAACAACACAAACTTGTGTCATTTGAAAGGAGGGATTACACTCAAAGATTATCTTTATATCCGAGTTTTTCTTGTGGTTTTTAAATAGGCCGATTGCGGCGCATCCTTAATTACTATAAAGGGATCGGGCAATAAATCAACCCAGATCGGTCGGGATAAAATATATATCAGCATATAAAGTTTGCTGACTAATAATTCCAACCTGACCATATGTACCAAAAAGGAGAGCGATCGATAGCAGTAACACTTTCCTTAATTGAATCCAGTCGAGAGGAAAATTTGTTAAAGGATATAAGGAATCAGTTAATATGGGAGCGGGTTTCAACGTTTCCAAATTAAGGCAACCGTGAACAACAATGGGCCATGGGCTTCGGAAAACTTTCGTAATAACTGGTATTGCACTGAACTGATGAATGCTGTGGCAGAGAAAGGGATTACATGATATATGTATACATATATGTATATAAAGGGACTTTCGCCTTAGGACAATAATCTTCGAGAATATGTTAAGAAACAACGTTGAGTATCGGACAAGCATTAGAAGTAAATACTTTCGCTTTAGGGCTTCAGTGTCTTTAATCATATTAAGCAATATTCTTAAATTTACTTAAATATTACATTTGACGTAATAAAAATTTAAGAATAAATTTTTTAAAACCTATTTTTAATTTAAACCGGACATAAATTCGTCGTCATTCATTCTTACGCTACATTCCTTGAATTTCACTTTCATGAAACACATTTATACGTTCTGGACAACATATACCTCTAGAAGGACTTACTTCCATGATTGTTTAGATATATAAAAGTATATACTATCGTGTATATTCATAAAACTCGAAAAATCGACCGAAAAAAAAACATAGAGGAGAAAATGAAGAGAAACATAAGTTAATGCCCTTTTGCCTTAGCTCAACTGCATAAGAATTCACGACGAAGCCTGTGGATACATGTACGAGTTACACAGTCTCGCCATATGGTGTTGAGTTGATGTGAAAAATCAATATAATATCGTTTGCCTAGTAAATGACTTTCTATTTGGCTTTACTCGAAATATAAATGAAATTTTTAATTTCATTCTTAATAGGAAAAAGGGAGAAAATTGGAATTAGGGGATTAATTTCGAAATTTTTAATTAGTTATTTCGTAAGTAAGTAGACTGGACTATTTTCAAAATAAAAGTTTTCTCTTATTCCATTACAATATCGTTATAAATTTAAAAATTCATTTTTATCCAGAATCGTCACCAGAGACACAAACCGATCCTATATGATTGCATAAACCGTTTTAAATGATAACTACATTTATGTTCAAATGAGACATCAAAACCAAAGTTTCCCTTAAAAGGGATTTCTTACAAGGTTTTAGTTACTCATGGCCGATCAGCTATCCACATCAATAGCTATGTATATCTTCCCACGAAAAAAACCAGCACAGAAGAGTAGATCAAGCGAATTCTCCGTGCTCTCAACAATCTATATATTAATACGCAAGCACTTTTTTTGTACAGCACTTTACCGGACTTCCACTAAACCGATTTTCCTCAAACTGGTTTTATATGGAAGTCGGAGTCGTGTGCACAAAACAAGAATTATTCATTTATCTCAATTCTGTCACTCAGAAATGAGTATTACATTTTCCATTATAAAATGATAAAAGGACAACAACAATTACTACGTAAACATTATGAGTTGAATAGTTGAGTGGAGGTTGAGTTGAATTTTCGACAATCGACAAAATTAGACAAAAATCACAAACAAAACACAGATATGCTGCTGTCAACTAAATTCAACTACTAAACTACTGAGGTCGCGTCTATTACTGAGTTTCCATGGGAGTCGAGTTGAGTTGTGGTTGAGTTGAAATGACAATTCAATTCAACGATTAACTCTATGCGTTTCCATGTCCGCCTTCCGTCTTCCTCTATCTTTTTCCATAAATTAATTTTGTTATAGATTTTTCTTTAAAAGTATTTATTAAATATAAAGAGGCGCGACATTTTCAGTTTTTGTACCTTTGCTAGTGTGCCGTTTTTAGTTGCATGAGTGAACTCAATTCAACCTACCTATTTTCGTTGAGTTGAGCAGAGTTGAAAATTTTTAACGAAAACTTAACTCATTCTGTTTCCATGACGTTAAACTCGGGTTCAACTCGGGTTGAACTCTCATGGAAACTCAGTATATATGCATACTTTCAACTCAACCCAGGTAGCAGAGCTGAGTCGAGCTCAGTCGACCCTATCTCAACTCGACTCGCATCTACATGCATTTGAACTCGGGTTCAACCTGGGTTCAATTCATCATGTATACGTAGTAAATATAAGGTAAAAATTACGGTTAGCATATAAACAGGCGAATATAAAAATTTATTATTAAGGTTTGTGATTTTGTTTGTTTTTTGTTTCAACAA
This sequence comes from Thereva nobilitata, assembly GCA_963855945.1. NCBI lineage: Eukaryota > Metazoa > Arthropoda > Insecta > Diptera > Therevidae > Thereva > Thereva nobilitata. The sequence goes on from OY979698.1 coordinate 97,341,662, forward strand.
ATTAGATTAGAAATAAATGCATATACTATCGCAGTACGGCAAGAAGAGTGCCAACAGTCACCTGGCGGCAATAACTCAAAACAGTCAATTTTTGAGTTGTGCCACTTTTCTTGCCGCGTAGTGCGATTGCATGTCAGCGTCATTCCGCTTATGTTGAAAAGGTTTTTCTTTCTATGGGTTTTTTACCGTCCCGGCAAATTTTAATTAAAAAAAATAAAAAAATAAATAATAAAACAAAGTGGAAATTATTATCAAAATATCACGGTAAGCGATGGTGTTTTTTAAATGAAGAAAGTTTTGTTCAAAGATGCGATTTTAGATGATAATGTAGTTTTTAATTGCACTTTTTTAAAACAATTTTTTTTTGTTTTTGTTTAGCACTGATAGAGAAATTAAAAAGTGGTAATAGTTCAATTAAATTATTACTGAGTTATTTGAAATACGTAGACGTCAAACTTTAACGGAACGGATTGAGAGAAGAGTAGGGGGAGAGGGTCGAATTTCGACCAATGGGCGATACTAGTAGGAATAAAACATCTCCAGGTAGGGATGAATAGTCCAGGAACCTATTGTCGAACGGTAGGAAGGCATAATCAAGATCACTACAAATCTGAGGTTTTAGAAGTGTTTTATTTCAAAACGCTTAAAACGTTTTATTTTGACGTCACTCATTTCATTAACATTGTCGACACTTTTAAAACACTTAAGCGTTTAAAAAATGTCTACAATGTTAATAAAATGGGTGACGTCAAAATAAAACATTTTAAGCGTTTTGAAATAAAACCCTTTCAAAAGCTGAGATTTGCAGTGATAAGACGAGAAAAAATATGAGCGACCCATATTTCACGCAATTATGCTAATGCCCGCCAAGGGTACCATTTAGCATATTCAGTAAAGCGCATCTCGTTCTATCAGGGAAGTCAAGCAATATTGGAAGTGGTTTGTACTTAGTCGGGGGACTGCTTGGAAAAACCAGCACTCGTGGCTGGAATTTTTTGGTTTTTTTTTGTTTTTTTTTGTTTTTTTTTCACTTTTTACAATGAAATTATTATGTTTTAATATAATAATGATTAATAGTCCTATCAACATAATTTTTATTATTCATTACCAAAAACACGCTACAAACGTTTACTAATTAAACACTTAAGTGTTTACTCATTAAATGCCGCTAAGTGTTTAAAATTCGACTACAACAATTTAAACGCGTTAAGAGTTTAGAAACTAAACACTTGAGTTTACAGTGAAATATCATCAAAATTTCTTCTTTTGGTATAGCAGTCACCCTAACCTCAAGGGTTAATACTTCCGGGAAAATTAAGGATTCCAACTAGAATGAGAAGACCGCGCTTCCAGTAGGCGAGTTTCAAACGGGCCAACAGCCAACCAATAAAAATATGCTGTAATCATCCATTCCCTTTTGAAATTGCATGGACTTTCACACGAGCCAACTTTTCCAACCAACTGTACCGTCAGAATGTTTTAGCTTATTGTTATTGTTTTTAATCTTAATTCTCTCTTCTGCTATTTATCTCTCTTTTCTTCCAGCTGTCAAACAGTTGACTGAAAAATTTCAGTGGAATTGGTTCAAAAAATCTGCCCACCCCATTGTCTTCCCCTAACCTCTTCTGCACAAACAACGTTTTCAGCAGATTTTTGCTGGTTGACCCGTGTGAAAGTGGCCGTAGCAAGAACTCAGTTCAGATGGCTGCAGATAAGAATTAATTGTGCCAACCCAGGGTCGTGCTTAACAGAAGTCTTATTCTGGAAAAGCTAGGTTTGGTGCTCTTTGAAGAGCCCTGAGTAGATTGGAACGACGATAAAGGCCTACCAAAAAATCGTGTAAGTTAATCTACAGTAAATACATATGTAGTTCATTACCCAGAGCAGCTGTGCTCATTAATAATAATATTACTTTCACTTATCTTTCACAGTTCACCTCGAGCAATCTTGTGACGGTATAGATTGAAATGTGAAACGACGGGGATAGGTAAGGCAGTAGCTCTTCTTATTCTTCTTCAAAGATGCTACAGTCGTTGTAGGACTCTTGAAGTTTCTTCTCCCAAAAGTCTCTACTTTTGCTAGTTCTCTCCAAATTCTTATACATAAGGCAGTAATTTCGTCGGCGAAGAGGAAACGAGTTTCAAAACTAGTGCCGTTATTATTATCTTATCTTATATTATTAAGTGAGCAATTCTTGTATATTTGTAAATATTTTTTCGAAAACGCCTCTAACTATTTTCACCAAAAATTGGTATTTAAAGGTGTTTTCACACAATGAATCCGTTGGGCTTAGTGAATACTTCCGGAAAAGTTGTTTTCTGCGAGTTTTCTTACATTTTTAAAAATTGTTGAAAAAGATACTTTTCTTTTTAATAATAGTCCGGGGAAATTAGCATTTAAAGAAGACAAAATTCGGAAATGGCTGAAAATTGGGCAACAGCTTCCTTGGGACTTTTAAGAAAACAATTTCGGAATCACAAAAAAAACAAAATGGCCGCCCGAAATATAGCGGTTTTCCAGTGTTTTCCTTGTATCGGTTTCTATACGTCGTACAACCCCGTACTCAAAAACTGGTTTTTTCGAAAATTTTTTTTGATCAGTCAATACGAAACGTTATTGCCCACAAAAAAGCCTCGTGTCATTTTTTCGAAAACTTAACCCTTTCGAAGTTATTCAAGGTCAAATTTTCCAAAAATTACTTTCCGGCCAAGAAATCACTAACTATGGATTTTTGCAAAAATTTTCGAAAAGTTTTCGAAAAAATGGCAATGGTGTCATTAGGGTAGACAATAATCTTTTGTATAAATAGAAAAAAAAATTTCTCAATAATCAGTTTCTGAGTCATTTTTTGACCAAAATCTGATTTTTTGAAACTTTGACCTTGAATTACTTTGAAAGGGTTAATCGGGTCAACATCTTTGTAAAAATTAAAGTTGTAGAGAATTTCATTGTCAACATTTAGAGCCTTTGTACGGGGTTGTACGACTTATAGAAACCGAGATACAAGGAAAACCCCGGAAAACGTTTTTTTTGTGATTCCGAAATTGTTTTCTTAAAAAGTCCCAAGGAAGCTGTTGCCCAATTTTCATCCATTTCCGAATTTTGTCTCCTTTCGTGCGTTTTTTTGCTAATTTCCCCGGACTATAAGCAACGCCCTATTGAAATATTCTATGTCACTATTAATAGTTTTTTTTTATATTTATTTTTGGAAAAAAAGCTTTTACAATTATGTTTTCAAAACAAGTTTTAAGTATTAGTAAAGGGAAATTAAACAAAAAAAGCGAAGTTATGATATAGTTGGGAAGTTGGATTTTTTTGCTTTTTTTCTTTATGTTAAGATAAAGCGAAAAAAAACATTTCTGAAAAATCGGTCCTGTGGTGCACGAGAAAATTGCATAAATGTCCATTTTTGATGCATTTTGAGTGCATTGCTACACTATTTTTATAATTTCTCCAGTTCTGTCGGTCGTAGAAAAATAAAAAAAAATTGAAAAATACTGAATGAATGAATGAATGAGTGAATGAATAGACTATCGAACTGATTCGGTAGAAATACTTTAAAAATGAATTCTAACCTCAAAAAACCAAAATGTTGTTTTATTATACTAAAAATGCGATAAATAACGGGAAAATAGTCGGGTTTTGATAAAAATTGGAGAAAATATGTATTTTGATGCTATAAAGACGTAGTTGAAATTTAAAAAAAAAATTTCGATTTTTACGGCAACAATTGGCACTTTTCGAAAAATATTAAAATTGCCGCAATTTTATGCCAAATCATCGTACGGTAAAAAATTTTTTTTAAATTGTAAGTTTTTTTATGTACTTTCTTGTGAGCATACGCAATACTTCGTTACTTTATTTAAAATGCCCATTTTAGGAGGAAAACTAAAAAATTACAATTTTTAATTTTTTTGCCTTGTTTTTCATAGTTGGCAAGTATCTTTTCATAGTAAGCTGTGAAAAAAATACGTGCTGACACTCCAGTTTTCGCGTTTGACAAATAGTTTGAAGAAAATCAAGTTTTTTTGATTTTTTGGGGGCGTGACTACTTGTGTGATGTGGAATTTGTTCGTGTATGCTACCGTGTTCGTGTTTGCAAACATTTCCTCAAATTTATGAGTCATTTCGGCTTATGAAAGGTGATACTTTGCGGAGGAGTTCGTCGAAAGTATGTAGCAGAGGTCATTCGGAAATAATTTTTATAATTCAGATATAATCATTAAACACAACACCTTTTAGCCGTGTTTTTTTAATGAACTATATAGTTCTTCCCCATACAAATCTGAAAACCCAGGTTTTGTCGAGGTTTTTATCCAGGTCTTGGGACATTTCAAAATTTCCCTTTCTTTTCGGAATATAGCATACTTACCGGCTGTCGGAAAAACGTCTATGTTGTTTTTATTTTAAATGACGTTTTTCCAACAGCCGGTAAGTATGCTACATTCCGAAAAGAAAGGGAAATTTTTAAATGTCCCAAGACCTGGATAAAAACCTCGATAAAACCTGGGTTTTCAGATTTGTATGGGGAAGAACTATATAGTTCATTAAAAAAACGGCTTTTGTATTTTCTACCGACCCTATCTAGCTCAGCTATTCATCGCTCCACTAGCTTGGAGTGAATCAGCGCACATTCCTTCTCTTTCGCACACATTTATCCAGAGCATTCATTCATACATTTTTTAGAGGTGCCATTTGTCATCCCCAACTCCTGCCCACACTTTTTAACCATCAGACGGGAATCGGATGTATGGACAATAACCAAAAGTTATTAGCCTTCGAATTATTCCTAGGAAATTTTTGAACTCGTATATTTTTTGTACAAGGAACAATTGTCTGGGGATATTTTAACTAGGATATTTTGTTCATGACGCGCCACCATTATTTTGACTGGTATTTGGTATATTTAGGCACGTGGGGTAGTTTTAGTAGTGAGTAAAATAAAGAATAACGGAAACAGTAATTGTAACAATGGTGTTATCATTAAGCTAGCATAATTCATTAATTATTAATTATTACTTAAGTGCCCTTCCATTAACAGATGACAGTTAAAAAGACTACAATTATCAGAAAATGACTCTGCATTTCATTTCCTTCTAAATACCACCGATTTCAACCGATTTATTATAATAAAAAAATGGATTCTAAAAGAGATGTTTCATGGTTTATCAATACCTCGAAACTATTCGGCTTCACCAAAAGTGATAAGTATAACTTCAACATATTTGCAAATACACTTTTATCATTGGCAATCTTATGTGAACTTGTCTATATCCAATACATATATTCCGATTTAATTTATCACAAATCATCCTTGACGGGAAAACTACTGGACATGATACAAGTCCTTTTTCCACTATTTAATCATTTCATAATCGTAATTGAAAATATCCGAAATCGAAAAGTTGATGCGAAAATTTGGAAAATAATCAAACAAATCAATGAACACCACGAACAGTTCTCATCGAAATCAATCAACCAAAGTTTAGTGCAATCTTTTACAATAGTTTTCTTAATTATTTTAATTTTTGGATTAATCCCCGAAATATTTATCATTGCTGCAATTTATCGTGATCCATCTTCGTGGAAGAATAGTTGGTACATTAGATTGTGGTCGAATCAGATAATCCGTTGGAGTGTTCTATACTTTCTACTACTTCTGTTAGTAGTTCGGCATAATTTGAAGCGTTTGAAAGATGAATTAAATGAAATTAGTAAATTCTCAAAGTTTTGCAGATCTGACAAGAATTTAACATTAAAATATAAATTAAAATTAACGCGAAAATTTCATCAGTTAATAATATTGTTACATATAAAAATATCAAAAAGATGCGGAACTAGTCTTGTAGTAACAATAGCAAATTTCTTTATAAGTGCAACTGTATCCTTCTACTATGTAGCTATAAGGATATATTTTCGAGTACACACAGGAATTGTTGGTGAGTATTTTAATAAATAAAATAAAAATAAAAAAAAACATTTTACTCAAATTTTTACTTCGCAGAATCTTTCATGTGCACTGTTCCTCTAGTTTCTACCATGTTATTAATTGCGAATATAAGTGAAACATATAGTTCAGAGGTGAATATGTTTTTAGATAATTTATTTTTCTAGTTTTAACTCTTATTCACTTACACTTACACAGCCATCAAATGTAGCATCAGCTCTGCACTCAGTATATTCGATACAAAAGGATATCACTTTTATTGTAACAAAATACAAGCAGAATATTTATTAATGTTTTTATTTTTAATAATAATTTTATTTACAGATACGACGATTTTCTTCACAAATCAAAATCACCAAATTTTCAATAACCGCACAGAATTTTTTTACTATTAATCATTTGATGTTGAGACATGTATTTTTATTGTTATTATTTAATTTTTTTAACACTTTTTTTAATGCCTTTCTTTTAAGGTTTGCTATTCGATTATAACTTATATTGTGGTATTCGTTTTCATGAACCATGCAGAAGGAAAATATTAGGATTTCAACTACGATATGGTAAACTATAATTTAAACTCTTCGCCAACTTTATTAAATTAATCAATCCCAAAAAAACGAATCCAGATCAGTTCAGCTTTCCGTTTCGGTAGCTGTGGACAGAGCTGGACTGGCCTTCCAAGCTACCGGGAGTTTCCCGGTGGGCCGTGCCGAATGTTAAAACAAAAATGTTTCCTCTAAATAATTTTTTTTGAAAAATATAAAATTTTCCCACAAAAAAATAAAAAAAAATTCAAATTTCAAGCGTATCACAATTCCTTTAAAAAACACAAATCTCGCGGTCTCCTACGAAATTGCCTTAGTTTGTTGAAGACTGTTATTTAATAAGGATTGTGTGGAATTTAAAAAAAATTTAAAAAATTCAAAATGTCAACGAAACGACGAAGAGTTTGGGAGAAACAAAAAATTAAAAAACAAGAACTTTTAAATGCGTAGTATAAAAATTGTCCGGACATTATTCGTAGGAAATATTCCAAGCTTTCTAATTTTGGAAAAAAAAGGTATAGGTTAACCACGTAATTTTTGGAGAAAAAAGTAGTGAAAGTTGAAATTGTAGTTAAAAAAACCAAAATTTTGACTTTGACGACTCAGAACTCTGGAAGTTGGTAGGGTTGGTAGTACCAAAACTGGTGCTTAAGTAATCCTAAGAGAAGCGAGTTCAAATAACGATAATAAGTTCAAATAACGATAAAGGACTCATCAGACTTGACCGAAAAGGCCAATTTCTTTTTCAGTAAATGTAGGACGTGGAAAACAATTCCCCGTCCAAAAAGTGGTGATCTAAGGTTTGAAAAAAATAGTGATGTTGGAAAAGGGTAACGTAATTTTTGCACGGGTTTTAAAGAATGCTCGGATTATGCTGACAAGTGATGTTTTATGGGGAAGCTGAATCCAGAAAAATTAATTTCATTTAGAACCGGTTTCATTCCATCGAGTTTATTAGATGGTGCTTGTGGCTCTTGGCCGAAGTCTTTTCAAAAAAGGGCTTGACCGAATGTTATGAAATTTTTTCCAAAGCACGTTTTCGTTAATGTGCTTCGATCGGCGCATTCCAACGAAGCCGGGTACAAAAATCACGTACGTCGTTTAAACAAAAAAAACGGCTTAACCGAATTTTATGAAAATTATTTTAGATCATGCTTTAGTTAATACGCTTCGATCGGCACCTCAACGAAGACGATATCTTTTTTGGTTCGCCCAATATCGTGCAGTAAAAAATTACTACGGACGTACGCACAAACACACCTACACATACACACATAGTTCTTCTCATAAGTATGCTCAAAGAAAAACTTCGAAAGCAAAAAAGAACTTTACTTGTAGTCCAGTAAAATAAGGCAAAAAACGGGCTTAACTTCGGAATTCTGTGTAACAGGTCGTATCGTCTTCGAACTTTTTTTTAAATTGTTGTAAAAGCTCTACGTATAAAATCCCACCCTTTAAAAAATGCCGCTACTTCTTTATTGTTGCTATTATAAAAAATTAGTGCAAAATTAAATGCGAAATTGTGTTGTGCGCTAAATTCTAAAGAATTAAACCGGAAAAAATGCTAGTAGGGGCTTTTAGAGGTCGCTGATTACGAATATAATGTTTAAAATTCAAAATGGCGGATCCAAAATGGCGCAATGATGAAACTTCTTATTGATATTGCGTCAGCCTATCTATAACTTTTCTTGCTTTTTCGTATCTATAAATTATCGTTATCCAAGTTTTCGATGAAGCATTACTGCAAAAGTAACTTGCAAGGGCGACTAAAAAGTTTTTGGTCGAATTGCAGTCGTAATAGCATAAACTATAGAAATTTATTTTAGTACGATTTTTAAAGAATTCCCCTTTTTCACAAACTCCTGTTATAAACAATGGTTAAAAATTATGTAAAACATCAGAGCAAGCCTACATTAAAAGATATAGACCCCAGTGACAATTTTTTATGTGTTTAAAAGGAAATTCTGCTCTCTTTTACATGATCTTCAAATACCTCCAAATTTTTTATAAGATAATGTTATAAACAATGGTTAACGAAGTGCGTATTGAAAGAAAACGATTTTTTTAATTTTTTCCAATACATACACCTTCATTAGGGCCATTTCAGGACATCAATCCACAAATTAAATTTAAAAATAATTTTGGTTTTTAACAATTTGCAGAAGATTTACTAAAACAAGTGATATTTTGCCAATTATTAGTTAATAATAATTGTTTAAATAAGTTTTCTATCATTTAAGTGTATGGATCGAGTAAGAAAAGTTTTTTCTTCAATAAGCAGTTTGATTTTTTGCATTTGCTTTTACCAATCAAAAGTTATAACCATTTTTGTACGGAGCGCGTCTCATCTTTTGCTCATACACACATACTATGAAGCTATGTATTACACCTTAATTAACTAATTCGCATCTCCCAGGGATTTTATCGTACAAAAAAGTTTCTTAGACATAATTTACTTAAAATTTCCTCCTCTTTCGAATGGCGTTATCAGTTTTTTCGGAAAAATTATATCTTAAAAGCTATTCGCAAAAAACCATAACTTAACACTTCTTTTGTTTAATAACTATTGCAGCGGCACTTTTTAGGAAGCGGATTTTTTACCATATATTATTGATACAATTTATAAGAGAATGGAAAAAAATCCGCCCCGTTACAAAGGATTCCGAAGTGAATTCCTTATTTTACTGGACTATTGATTGTTAAAACAAAATGTATTGAAATGGGCCGAAATTTTTGAATTTCCCGGTCCTAAATCCATTCTCAGTCCAGCCCTGGCTGTGGACAATTTTGAGACCATTATCTTGGGAAATTGCGGGGTGAAATTTAATTTACAGGCTCCCCCTGCCTAACAATTCCTCATCTAAAAAAGAGCGGGTTTAATTTTTTTTTTTAAATTCTCCAATAGTCTCCTGGTATGAATAGAGAAAACGAATGGCTACTTGGGCGAGGATATTCTATAATTGTCAACATTATAGAAAATGCTACCGGACTGCATTCCCGTTAAGATCTCATAATTTGAGCCACCCTTCTCGCACTTACAAGATAGGCTATATACTCGGCTTCTCCTAAGGTACCGCAGAGCGGTTTTTATATTTTCGATAACGAAACGCTCTTTTATAATTGACTCAAATTACATTAAATAAACTAATTAACTATTTGTGAATGAGTTTATAAACAGAACGAATCAAAAAATTAATAAATAAAAACATAAAATACTGATTTCAGCATTAAGCAAAATTAAAGTCATATTTTGTCACATTTTTCAGTGAAATGTTGCATTTCTGAGCCAAAATACTAGTCTAGCGCGGTTCAAAAAGTAGGTATTAATTGTGACACCAAGTTCTGACAATAACTTCTACAAAGGAAGCATATGAAAAATCTGGGAAAACCAAAATATGCTTCTTGGGGATTGTAGTTTATAGCCCAACAGTTTTCTAAGGAAAACAATTGTATTGTTTGTAACAAATTATAATCAACAAAATAAGGAAAAAGAAATGTTACATTACAGGATTACAGTGCACCTGACTGCAGGACGTCTTGAGGTAGATGCAGCGTTTAGCTCTTCGAAACTAACAAAATGCTGGAAAGGACGCATCAATTTTCTCGAAAACTATTATCGTGGTTACATGATGCGATCGAAAGCCCGCCTTGAAAGTGGTTTGAAATACGATCTGTATTTTCGGTTCTTCTCGATTGAGTTACTGATTTAAAATTAAATCCAAATAGTATTGAAACTGACAGATGACAAATGCCAAGTTGGAATAAAGGAATACAGTGAAGAAAATTTTTTAATTTTGCAAGTTTTTTCTGCTTATTTCAATAATTTAATGTTAATTTTGAAATTCCATAATCAGCATGTGAAAATAAGAAGAAGGAGACTTTTGAGAAATTTATCCAAAAAGTTGCAAATTAATAGTTTAAAACTTTTTAAAAGCATGGAAGCCATGCTTACTATTGCGATACAAAACATTCCTAAGAGGAAGCCCAATAGATTTTGGATGTTAAATAGAAGCAAGCATTTGTCCATATATTTCGTTTAGTCACTGTCGTTTTTCACAGCACAAAATACAGAAAACAGTAAACAGAAAATAAACGCTCCAAACAAAAAAAAACCAATTAACCTAAAAACGTCAAAATTAAATTCGATCTACAAAAAAAAACATGGCCGCTGGCAGTTAAAAGGAACATGGCCGCCGGAGATATCGCGTTTTTCCCGTGTTTTCCTTGTATCTCGGTTTCTAAAGATCATACAACCCCGTGCAAGGACCCAAAATGTTGACAATGAAATTCTCTACAACTTTAGTTCTTTTAAATATCTTGACCCTTTAAAAAGGGTTAATCGGGTCAACATTTTTAAAAGAACTAAAGTTGTAGAAAATTGCATTGTCAACATTTTGGGCGCTTGCACGGGGTTGTACGACCTATAGAAATCGAGATACAAGGAAACACGGGAAAAACGCGATATCTCCGGCGGCCATGTTCCTTTTAACTGCCAGTATTTCCTTTATTAAATATTCAAAGAAAGCTAATAACCTCTAGTACTTAATCCAAATTGTTGGATTATTTTTATAAATTACAAAGTGTTATCTTGATTTTTAAACAGTTCGAAAACTTTATAAATGATTGCTTATCCTTAAAATATACAAATAATTCAAAATACAACTCCCTTAAAACTATTAGTTTGGTGAGCTCCTATATTTCGGCATAAACTGTATAAAGAACACCATGTATGTAGCAATTGATGCGAGCATCTTTAAGAATAAAAAAAAATAAAATTAATCGAAAATCACAAGAAGGAAACTACAATTACATTTTTAACAATTTCACAATTGACAATAAAAAGTCCTTTTGCTTCAATAACAATTTTTTGATGGCAAAGCTGAAGTGAGAAGTTCTGAATCTGAAAATTAATGACTTTTCACTATAATTTACTATTTACACAAATTTCACAAATATACCTACTCGCATTGACAGGTGTTTATCGTTAACACTATGACGTAGCTTGTGCACATAAAATGGTATAAATTCAGCCTATAAATATTAGTGAGTAGCTTTAACATGACTAAAATTTAATTGAGTACAACAATACTTATAATTATTTCTAAAGTGTCTAGATACTTACAGCCAGCATACAATCTCTGCCGGACATTAACATTTGTAAAAATATTACAAAAGCAGGAAAAGGAAGCAGAACTTCTAAAACATATATGTACTTGTATTTAACAAAAAAAAATAATTTTTCTTATACCGTATTTTAATCCATTATGGTATACTATCCAATAAGACCAGTAAAAATCCGTAATTATTAACAAAAAACTTTTTAAACTATTACTGATCAATGACCATCCAATAGCATTCTTAAAATTCTCAACCGCTTCATACGCCAGCATATATTTCTCCTGCAAACGACTTAATCTTGCAAGAATTAATTTCCGTAGAGAACTTCTCCATATATTTTCATCTAATGTCTGTAAATCAATACGGAATAATTCAAGTTCTCTACTTATTTCATCAATTTCAAAACGAACTAAACTAGTATAAAATCCGAATTGCATATGGCGCAGTCTCATGATACTAAATACCGTGATCAACGCTGACCATCCATCCATCATCTGTTTCCTTTTGGATCGAATTGTTAAATAGAATATTATTTCAAATACAATAATCACTACTGCCATTCCGTAGAAACTCAATAGAAGCCACTTGAATTTAATCAGCTGTTGGTAAATAGTCAGTTTTTCATTCTTGATATTTTGTAATTTGTCATAACATTCCCAGAATTTTCTTTCGTAATTTCTCTTAATCAAACTTTCATATAACGACACTTGATGTGCTACTAGCAGTGAAGTTATCTTTATAAAATCAATTATATTCCCGAAAAGATCGTCAATATATAAAATGATATCGCGGTTGTGATAAACCCAGAGTGTAAAAATTTCAAATAGCACAATTTGAGTGATGGACCAACATAGCAAGACTCGTTCGAACGAAGATCTGTTCTTTTTTTGCACCCAAACTGGACAGAATCCGAAGAAACTGAAAATATTCTTGTGAATAGCTATTAAAGAATGCATTGCTACTTGTCGACTGAGGTCACATCAGAACGACATCGATTTCTATTGATTGCAATTAGACTAAAAGCACTAATTGCATATTGGAACAGTAATGGCGTTGCATTTAAAATTGCGCATATATCCGACATTAATTTACATTTATTTATTTGATGTCGTTTGGTATACTGTGCTGGCGACAAGATAATATAAGAAACAAATGCCGTGTTTTTTTAATCTGTTCTATTCTGTTCTGTCCTGGAACATTAAAAAAACGGCAAGGAAAATTTTCATTTTTATTTACATAAATTACGACTTCGGGCATTTTAATTTCTTCTAATATTGCATAAGGATCGGTCTTATTTATCTCTCCATTAATTTTTCTCGTTTTTCATTCAGTAAACAAAATATTTTACTTTATTTGTCAACTGTCAAGTTAAAATATATATATTTTAAAAAAACTAAAAAATACGCTTTGATTTTAAAATGGACTAAAAAGTAAAAAATAATTTTGAACGTAAAGTTTTTAGTGCTCCAGCCAGAATATGGAATCAACCTACCTTTCGAAATGTAAAACAGCGTGGGACTCTCTTTCTATATTTATTAACACCGGAAATTTTTGCTAGAGGCCCACGCTTTTTTACATTTCGAAAGGTAGGTTGTTTCCATATTCTGGCTGGAGCACTAAAAATTTTACGTTCAAAATTATTTTTTACTTTTTAGTTCATTTTAAAATCAAAGCGTATTTTTTAGTTTTTTTAAACTATATATATTTTTTATTTTCTATTTTTTAGTCTATTATATGTCTTCCGTCATTTTGTAGAGACCGCCATATTGGATTTAAAATAACGTTACACAGTTTACTGTACTATACTCGTCGTACGCTTTCATTTGATACCCATACCGAGGGCGTTGTAAAGAAAAAGGTAAAGCGCCATTTTGTGTTGACCGCCATTTTGAATTTGGAATCACGCCACACAGTTAATAGTATTCTAATTGTCACACCCTTTCATTTGATACCCATACCGAGCGTGTTGTAAAGAAAAAGGTAGTCCGCCATTTTGTGTTGGCGGCCATTTTGAATTTTGAATGACGCCACAGAGCTAATAGTATTCTACTTGTCATTTCCTTTCATTTGATACCCACATCGAGTGGGTTGTAAAGAAAAAGGTAGTCCGCCATTTTGTGTTGGCCGCCATTTTGAATTTTGAGTGACGCCACATAGCTAATTGTATTCTACTTGTAACACCCTTTCATTTGATCCCCATGTCGAGGGTCGGGGAGCACAATAGCAAAATTCGGCCGCCATCTTGGAACCGCCATCTTGATTATTTCAGAAACTGGTCAGATTGCATTGTCACGCGAACTATACATATGTGCAAAATTTTAAGTTGATCGGTTATATGCAAGTAGCTGAAAATCAAGTTGCAATATTTGTCTACATACATCATACATACATACATACATACAGGTGAAGCTAATATAAAAGCGAATAAAAACGTATGTGAGAAAAGGGAAATTTAAAATTTCTCTTTGTGCTGGATAGTGTTCTTGATAATTATCGGGGACAAGACTTTTGTATGGAAGCTGTTCTGTTCTGTGCTGGAACAGATTAAAAAAACACCCTTAAAGTAACACATAGAAAAATTAAGAAATTCAAACAGGAAATTAAGAGGAAATAACAAGCTGAAGGGGTTGCAGGATTAACATTAAGTGTGTTCGATGACTGCTTAAAAAGTTCAGAGCAGAGCAGCACAGCTCCTTTGGGGCGCTGTCAAATTGATGTCAGAGGAGAAAATATCAACAGTCTCAAAAACACTTTCTGCTTAACTTTGCTCTAAATTCCGTTTTGAGAGGTTAGACACGAATGTCAATTTTAGAAGTAGAAATATATGCCAATAAAAACAATTGAATAGTATCGAAATGTTATTTTTATTAAAAATTAATGTTTATTTTTTAATATTTCCAAGTATTTTCCGAATAAGTCATTCATAAATCAATTTTCCGATTTTTTAATCTTTTCGATTTCACAACTGTCAAAAGAAAAAGAAGAGGAATTTTGCTGCTCTGCCTGCAAATTTGATAGAGTAGAAAAAGTGAGAATTCTCAACCTAGAGTAGGCTCAAAGAACACAAAGCAGAGCAATTGAGAGCTGAAAAGAACTGTCAAAAAGTCTCAATGAAAGGAAATTGTTGATTTTTTCTGCCATTTTCTGTCATCGAACATATCTATTTTTGCGGTATGAACTGAACATGAATTGAATAAAAAGAACAATGCCATTTTGAAACAATCTCCCAGTAGATTCCTTCCAATAGAATCTTCTCGGCATCCCTCAGACTCTTACTAAATCTATTGTGTTCTAGCTAAGCTTACTATTATACATTGTAGTATTACTAATGGCTAATGATACATCGGACTGTGGTAGTACAAAGCCAATTGCAATTCCTGAGGTTGATCCTTAATTTTTATTACCATAATAATTTTTACTTCGGATGGCGGCCATTAATTAAATTAGAGTAAAACTGCACTGCAACTTTTTAATCACATTACGAGTGCGACCGTGTTTTTATTATTCAATGTCCTTGCGTTCGTTTATGACAATTCACAATTTGATTTCGAGCTTTTAAAGTAATTAAATGGACCTCAAGGATAATACAATTCCTGCAGGACATTCAGTACCCCAAGAATCTTCTATCAGTGTTCTTTCCAACATGCACAAGCTACTTTCATATCACATTCATATCTTTCGGTTCCTTGGCTTTTCTCAAGTGTGGTTTAAGGACGACAGACGGGAATTTATTGAGAAGATCCTTTTTTACTGGACAATTTTTCAAATAATTTTCTTCGCCAGTTGGTCAGGATATGTCTTTTGGAATTTAGACAGGATTATGTACGTTGTGGACAGTTTCGGGAAATTTAATGACATTTTGAAATTTGGCACTGTTACTGTTGCTCATCAAGTGTCCTTAATTGAATGCTTATTAAAAAAGGATATTGAAAGGAAATTCTGGAATAAAATTAATCAAGTTTTAAGTTTAAAAAATTTAAGTGCTAAAGCAGAGCTGCAGACTTATAAGAAACTCTTTTATAAATTTTACGGAATAGTTTTTTTCATTTTATTTTACGAAATATGTTTTTACCTAGAAGTCAAAGATACCAAACAATGGCTTCTATATTGGATATCAAGTTCACCTGGTGTTATTATACTTATTCTGAGGCATGTCCAGCTAATATTTTACATCGATTTAGTCACAGTTGAATTGAAAAATTTAACAGTAGAATTAGAGATGTTTTATATTGACACAAAAACTATGCCTAACACAGATAAAGCCTACGAGAATTACATTTGCACGAGGATTTTGCATTTTCAGAAAATTTATCAAATCTTATATTTTATTGTTGAAGATTTTAAAGAGACTTTTGGTTGGTCCTTAACGTCGAACTGTTTAAAAAATTTCATTCGAGTGTTTTCGGATGTTTACTGGTCATACTGGCAGACTTACCATCGGGGGCTACAAATGTGTAAGTTTTTTTTTGGTTTTGTAGTGGAAAATATATTTAATTCCTGAATTTTTTATTTATTCAAGCACTGTTTTTGCCATTACCAACGATTCTTACATTGCTGCTAGTGTTGATGACAGGCAGAGACTGTTTGCATTGCGTAAGTTATTACTGAATCTATGTTATACCATGTTTCCATCGCACTTGAAATCCTCCGATTTCGGCAAAAATGCAGATTTCGAACGTAATCTCATATGAAATCTCGTGTTTTGTATGTAAAATGAAATCGCCCTACGCACAGGGGGGCAAATAGCTCATTTTTTGGACAAGCGACAATTCCCAAGCCTGGAATTAATGAAACTTAAAAATTTTTTTTTTAAACTATTCGTGATAAAATTGCCTTTAATTCTATCGAGCCAGAATTTTGAAATTTGAAAATTAAAGATGGCTAATCCAATATGGCGGACATAAATTTGGTAAGAAAATTAAATTTTTTTCGTAAGATTCTTTAAAATTATTGAAATTAATTATTATTAATTAATTTTTGGTTTCAAAAAAAATCCCCAAAGTAACAATTTTTTAAAATATTAAAGAATCTTCTGACAAAAATTTAATTTTCTTACAATATTTATGTCCGCCATATTGGATTAGCCATCTTTAATTTTCAAATTTCAAAATTCTGGCTCGATAGAATTAAAGGCAATTTTATCACGAATAGTTTAAAAAAAATAATTGTGTATTAAAGAACACAAGGCAGAAGTGAAACTTCGCGTACATATTCATGTCTATATGTTCTTTATTACTGTATTTTTTTTCTTCATTTGCTCGTGTCTTGTGTTATAATCTAAAAAATGAATGAAGCAGGGAATAGGAAGTAAGAACCATAATATTTTAACTCAATTGATAAATCATAGTATAAATAATATTTTGAAAGCAATGCAGTATAAAATCAAAAACATTTCGCTACTTTTACAAAAACTTTATCTTTAATAAACAATCTTAATTTTTTAAAACACCGACTCCTCATTTTTACTTTACCCATGGCTGCGCGCGCCATCTATGTACGAATTTTAAATAAATTGTAAATATTTTTCTGCTGGTTTAGTACAATTGTTTATATAGTATGGCATCACTTAATTACTATCATGGCTGTCGCTGTCAGTTAATTGGTTGAAGCAGTGTGGAAAGTTGCTCTTCTGACGGTGATCTTCGCGAAATTCATTAGTTTAAGTTATTAAAAACCAAAATATTAAACGAAATATAGTGGAAACTAAATTGTTAGTTTAGTTGTGCATTCGTTGAATTGTGAAATTTGTTTGTGTTTTGTTGTGTGCTGCTCTTTTGGATGTGATATTCGCGAAATTCGTCAGCTTGGTTATTTAAATCCAAAATGTTTACCGAAATAGAGTGGAAACTAAATATTTAGTATGTATACTTGTGCATTCATTGAGTTTGTGTTTTGTTGTATTTAATTTGTTTCAATATTTTTGTTTTTTTTTCTCGTTATTTTGTAAACGAGTGAGAAGACAACTTCCGTTTCATACGGCAGTCCTTGTTTTCGTTGCCGATTCTGAATTGTGACAGTTGTAAATGAGTGAGAAGGCAACTTCCGTTTCGTACAACTGTCCTTGTTTTCGTTTCTGTTTTCTGAATTCACTCGTACTTGCTCGAATCACTTCAAAATCCCCGGAACGAGAGCAAGGAAGTTTCACTTCAAAAAAATTTTTAAGTTTCATTAATTCCAGGCTTGGGAATTGTCGCTTGTCCAAAAAATGAGCTACCACTGTGCTACGGTGGAGATTTCAACGAAATCTCGCTCGAAATCTAGCTAATTACTATTCAGCCAATTCAGCATTAACACTCAGCATGGAAAATTTTTCGGTTGTCATAATTTTTTGACAGTGCTAAACGTTTTTGAATTAATTTGCAGTCCTTACAATGTCAGACACATCGGAAAATAGTGCGATATCAAAAAAAGAAGATATAAAGCGCGAAAAATTTAATTTTATTTTCATTTTAATTTCTTGAAACGTTTTTAATATTTTGTTATGACAAGCGAAAACTGTTTAATGCGATGTAAACACATTTGGATTTCGTGAAATCGTTTTATTAAAAACTGCGGATTTCAAGTGCGATGGAAACATGGTATTAAGTTTAAATTTAGAGATATAGAGAGATTGGCCTAGTCAACTAATATATACAGAGTCTAGTCCTTTAAGGAGTGATTCCTTGATAAATTTGGACAAATAAAATTTCTAAAGAGGGGGCTATCGTCTATACTAAAACTTGCTTACAATTATTCGGCTAATATAGGCTGGAAATATTCCCCAGGATACTTTAGGTAAGCAAGGAAATATTCCCAGCCTACTGGGATATCTTTTTGTGGAGACACCGGGTAGCTGCCAATATAGCCTATCTGGGTCCCTACATGTCCGACAGAGCACCTTAACTAGAAGAATTTATCGTTTTGAAGGTCTAATAACACCTCTAGACACTAAGTTTAGAAACTTTACTGAGAGTTGGTATATTAACCGTTGCCCTAAAATCTCCCCCTTGCTTGTAACCGGCAGGATATTCCGGCAGAGTTATCTCTGTATATAGTACAGTACAATCTCGGTATTTCGTATCCCGTTAATTCGTAAATCGCGCTTATTCGAAGGGTACTGCTGGTCCCTTGGAAAAATCGCGGTTATTCGTAAAAAATCAATGCATTTCGGTCCCTTTGGTAATTCGTAATAATTTTAGTACCCAACGCCACTTAAACGTCTTATAATTCGTAATTCTCCGGTGACAATCCCGTTAATTCGAAAAAAATTTCTCGTTCACATTCTTCAATTCTCTTAATCACATTTGTTTAAAAATTTTTCTTCTTCCATTGGATTTCTATGTTCTCTTTTTACATGTACTTTTACTTTTACTTCTTTCACTTAATTTTTATGTCAGCTTAGTGTGATTTTACCATGAGTTCAAATCGTTCCCATAAGTGTCTGTCTATTTGTCAAAAAAAGGAGATTATAAAAGTCTTTGCCGATGGCGAGAAAATATTCGACGTTTGAAAACACTTTAATATTCCTCCAACTACACTGTCGTCAATTTTAAAGAAGAAAGACATCATCGCAGCAGTAGTACCATACGTACATAGTACATACATACAATGGAATTTTAATAAAAATTGATATTCCCGTTAATTATAATTTTTTGCTTTTTTAACCCTCAATAATTCATAATCCCGCTCTTTCGAAAATCTCAATAATTCGTAATGAACCCTCGGTCCCGTGCCGTTACGAATTATCGGGATTGTACTGTACGTAGTTAAAAGCAATCATGATAACGAAATGACATCAAATAAATAAATGTAAACTAATGTCGAGATAGTTGAAATTCCAAATGCAACGCCATTACTGTTCCAATATGCAATTAGTGCTTTTAATCTAATTGCAATCAATAGAAATAGATGTCGTTCTGATGTAACCTCAGTCGACAATTAGCAATGCATTCTTTAATAGCCTTTCACAAGAATATTTTCAGTTTCTTCGGATTCTGTCCAGTTTGGGTACAAGAAAAGAACAGATCTTCGTTCGAACGGATCTTGCTATGTTGGTCCATCACTCAAATTGTGCTATTTGAAATTTTTACACTCTGGGTTTATCACAATCGGAATATTATTTTATATATTGACGATCTTTTCGGGAATACAATTGATTTGATAAAGATAACTTCACTGCTAGTAGCACACCAAGTGTCGTTATATGAAAGTTTGATTAAGAGAAATTATGAAAGGAAATTCTGGGAAACTTATGACAAATTACAAAATATAAAAAATGAAAAACTGACTATTTACCAACAGCTGATTAAATTCAAGTGGCTTCTATTGAGTTTCTACGGAATGGCATTAGTGATTATTGTATTTGAAATAATATTCTATTTAACAATGCGATCCGAACGGCAACGGATGATGATTTGGTCAGCACTGATCACGGTATTTAGTATCATGAGATTGCGCCATATGCAATTCGGATTTTATACTAGTTTAGTTCGTTTTGAAATTGATGAAATAAGTAGAGAACTTGAATTATTCCGTAGTGATTTACAGACATTAGATGAAAATATATGGAGAAGTTCTCTACGGAAATTAATTCTTGCAAGATTAAGTCGTTTGCAGGAGAAATATATGCTGACGTATGAAGCGGTTGAGAATTTTAAGAATGCTATTGGATGGTCGTTGATCAGTAATAGTTTAAAAAGTTTTTTGTTAATAATTTCGGATTTTTACTGGTCTTATTGGTTTGCATACCATAATGGATTGAAATACGGTATTAGTAAAACTCTTTTTAAAAAAAATACAAAAGAATTACATGTTTTAGAGGTTTTGCTTCCTTTTCCTGCGACTGTAACTTTTTTACAAATGTTAATGTCCGGCAGAGATTGTATGCTGGCTGTAAGTAACTAGTAGCTAGATAGATTAGAAATAATTATTAAGTATTGTTTATTTGCATTCAAGTTACTCACTAATAATTTAAATTGATGCTGTATTATTTACAGGCTGAATTTATACCATTTTATGTGCACAAACTACGTCAAAGTGCTAACGATAAACACCTTTCAGTGCGTGTAAGTATAATTGTGAAAATAATAAGGGGTATTTATGAAAACATGCAAGTTTACACATTAAGTATACTCGAAAAATAAACTACCTCTCATCTGTCTTGCACTTAAAAAGTCGAAACAGCTGATAATAATTTGATGCCCATTAATAAACTTATCTGTTGTGTGTAATACACTTTCCATACAAATTTTGACAGTTCATTTACGAGGAAACTTAGGCCCAAACATATAGCAGAAACGAAAACGAACCCAAACAAAAAGAATGAAATAAATCGTATGAAAATGTATGAACGCGGTTATATAAACGAACAGAACCGAATCGGAACGATAGATATAAATTTATTTCATTTCGGTATTCGTTTCAGCTATTCAGCCCGTTTCTTTGACAGTTCGACAGACAGTTTCTTTTCCAATTTAAAGTAGTTGAAAGAGCGAAAAAGAAGTTATTTTAAGTCAATACAAGGTAGGAAAATTTAAATTTTGATTTCTCTTGTGATTTGTCGACATCCGCCATAAATTATATAAATTCTATAATATATGTATTTATCGAAAATAAAAAACTCTTCTACTCAATGCAAAACTTGTCAACAAATGTCAAAAACCGTTTAGGTCAGGCAGCTATATAATCGCTATCATTTTCAAGTTCATTTCGTTTTCGTTTCGGTTTCTTTTCGTTTCTGCTATATGTTTGGACCTTATAGGTTTTTGTGAAAAAGGTTGAGGTAATAATAATAAAAGTCTTTCGATTATAATAATACAAACGGTTTAATTATTCAATCCGGTAACAATAGCTAGGAAATATTAAGTACCCGATACGATCGGTCCGGTGGTTATACTTAAACTGAAACTGGTGATCTCTATAGAGAATAAATTTGTAGAGCCGGGTAGAAATAGTGGTGCATTGTTTTTTAGAATAATGAAGATTTTCTACATCCTCCGGCGCGCAAAATACGAACGTCATTTTAGGAAATTTCAATTGGATACAACATCTGGACTGGTCTTCGCAATTTGGAACCATTGGAGAAGCGAACCTCGCAGGCTCGTACCTTGCCATCTCTTCCTGGAAATATCGTAATTACCACCGCCAACTTCCAAAAGAGTCTTGGTGAAGAAGCATCGTAGACTTGGACGACATCACCGGGCTTGATGGTTGAAGAGAATCCACCTTTATTATGGTGTAAGGACCGGAGCTGCTGTAAGTAATCTACTCTCCAGCGTTTCCAGATGAAGTCGCTGTACTTGCATCGATCGACCCAAAGTTGTCGTATTTGTCCGTTGGACGGTTGAGTTGAGTCAGCTGCTGAAGGTAAAAGGGTAGCTGAATGCTTGCCATTCAAAAAATGCATCGGGGTCAAAGGCGCTAGGTCTAAAGGATCATCCGAGATATATGTTAGCGGTCTGGAATTAATGATGCTTTCAGTTTCAGCTAATAATGTATTCATTTCATCGTCGTTAAGTGTTGATTTTCTGATAGCAACTTTCAGTATGTTCTTAACACTTCGGACCATCCTCTCCCAGAATCCACCCCACCAGGGCGCTCTTTCGACTATAAATCTCCAAGTTATGCGGTGGCTACCTAAAAAATTTTGGAAATTCTCATCATTTAATAAATTTTGCAAAACACCCATCTCCTTTGCCGCTCTCTTGAAGGTGCGCGCGTTATCGGAATATATATATCGTGGAGTGCCTCGTCTTGCTAGGAATCGCCTTAGTCCTAGGAGGCAGCTTTCGGTGGTCAAATCTAGAACAAGCTCCAGGTGAATCGCCCTAATAGTAGCACAGGTGAACAGCATTATGTACACCTTTTTTGTAACATCATCCTGCACGTCGTTCTTCTTCGTGAACAAAGGTCCAGCAAAGTCTATACCGGTTGTCTCAAAGGGATGCGATGTCAACATTCTTTCACGCGGTAACGGTGCGAAGGGCTGAGTCATGGGTCTCGTCTGAATCAGTCGGCAAACACTACAGCGTTTTATTACTGCCTTTATCAACTGGCGACCTTTAGGTATCCAAAAACTCTCTCGTACACGCGAAAGTACCAAATTTACACCACCATGCAGTGTCACTTCGTGTTTGTCTCTTACGAGAAGCTCAGTAATATAAGAATCCTTGGGCAATATTATTGGAAAAGAAGTTTTGAAGTCATCCATGAATCGCAATCGTGAACCCACTCGCAAAAGTCCCTCTTCATCTATAGTGGGGCACAATGTCAAAATTTTAGAGGTAGAAAGCAACTTTCGTCCAGTCCTAACAGCAACAATTTCCTCTCGGTACCACAGTCTTTGCGTGTAACTGATCCAATATAACTCCGAACGTTGGAGTTCAGAGCAAGTCAAAAATTTATTATGATCGCACTTGAAACGACATCTCCCTTTCGCATGATCTATAAAGCGTAGGCAATAAGCGGTGATCCTCAAAAGCCTCCTCCATTTACTATAATTTTGAAATTGTAGTAGCGGTTCATCTGAAGTAAACAAATCTTGGCGGTGTTCTACTTCAATCATTAACGAGGTAAAAACATGAACATTTTGTTTATCAAATTCGTTTGGAGGCCAATTTGAAGGTAGATCTTTTAACCAATGTGGTCCATCTTTCCAGATCGATGATTTCGTTAACTGCTTCGCTCTTATTCCTCGAGTTACTAAATCGGCCGGATTATCGGTTCCCGGACAATATCTCCACTCCTCTTCCCTAGTAAGTTCTTGTATCTCCTTCACTCTGTTAGCCACATATGGTTTCCATTTCTTTAAATCACCATGAATCCAGTACAAGGTTATCTTCGAATCAGTCCAGAGAATCGTCTTAAAGGCAATTTTCAGGATTCTCTTAAGGTAAGCACATAGTCGTGAAGCAAGCACTGCAGCAGTTAATTCAAGACGGGGTAGAGTAAGCTCCTTTGATCCGCTTTCCTTTAAGGGAGCAACACGACTCTTACAATTCAGGAATCTAACAGTTACCTTCCCAGTTCTATCAACAGTTCGTATATAAGCTGCGCATCCGTATCCCTTCAAACTTGCATCGGAAAAAATATGAACTTCCTTACTAGACAATTCGCTGCTACTTAGTACACATCTAGGAAATGTCAAATCCTTCAATTCAAATAAATCCTTACGGATATCATTCCACATGGGAAGCAAATCATTCGGTAATGTGACATCCCAATCTAGCTTAAGTCGCCATGCATGCTGAAATAGAATTTTTAAACTGATGGTACAAGGAGAAAAGAATCCTAAAGGGTCGTATATCCTCGACAGCGTTTGTAAAATATTTCGTTTGGTTCCTTCGAAAGATTTGGTTATAAAATTCAATGTGGAATCCATGTCAACAGTCAATTCATCGCTCAGCACAAACCAAGGGATGCCAAGTACTCTCTGTTTATTGGACAATGGAGTTTCAAGGCCAAAAGCAGACCTAACGGTGTCATTATTACAATTCCACTGCCTTAAATTCATTGATGCCCTCTGCATAATAACTTTACTTTCTTCGTACAGTTTAAGTGCAGCCTCCTCAGAATCCACGCTTGCTATTAGGTCGTCCATATAAAAACAATCTCTCAATATAGTACACGTGCTCGGGAATTGTTTACCTTCAAGCTCTAAATGCTTTTGGATCGTGGATCCCAATAGAAAAGGGCTGCAAGTGACTCCAAATGTTACTCTTGTCATTCGATATTCTTCAATTTCCGGTAGGTCTCGGTCGTTTTCATCTAGAAGAATTTGAAGGAACGCCTTCTCAATATCAGCAGTGAGTCCTATCACACCCATTCGGAAATTTAGCAACAACCTTAAGATATCCGACAATAAATTGGTTCCTGTTATTATATGATCGTTCAAAGAAAGTTTAAATGGTTCATGTGCTGACGCATCGCTCACTATACGGAGTTTAGTGGTTATTTTATTTTCCTGATAAACAGGACGGTGCGGCATATAATAAATACGTTTAGCTACTTTATTGGTTAGTGATCCGTCTGGAACTTTCTCAGCAAAACCTGCGGTTATGAAAAGGCACATACCTGCGTGATATTCGGCTAATCGTTCAGGCTCCATAAATAACTTTTTGGTGAGCGATCTCAAACGGCTTAACGCACCCGCCCGATTATTCGCTAATGGCTCACTCAGACCTTTCCACGGTATAGACGCTACATATCGGTCGCCGTTTTTAACAATATAATCACGGCAGAAATTCTTTGTGAAAGTTTCGGCTTCAATATCATCCTTCTTTATTCCTAAAGTTTCCAAGTCCCACAGTTTACTAAAATCAAATTCATTAATTATGGAATTACATAAAACTTTAGAAACTAGATTTAAATTTGCAAATTGTATACTATTAGATAGGTTTTGCCCTTGTAACGTCCAACCGAATACACTGTGGACAGCTGTCAAAGTAGGCGATATCCTCTTAATGTCTCCAGTAACAAAATTCCAGTACTGATCGGCTCCTATCAATATACTTATACCAGGTTCCGGTTTAATTTGATTCACTCGGCTATCAGCTAAATTTAATTTATAAAATATAGGTTCTTGATTATCTGGAACCGACAAAACATCTACACAAATATGTGGAACTTCAACAGCCTCTAAGAAATAAACACTATTATCATATTGACTTTTCAAGGTCAAGCGGACACGGTTGCAACTTTGCACTGGTTGTTGTGCATAACTGCCAAACGGTGCTATGCTCATAATATGTGTTCCCACTACGGGCAAATCCAACCTTCTGGAAATGTCTCGACGGATAAATGACGATTGACTGCCACCATCTAATATAATTCTCACTAGACGACTATAATCAGCTGTAGACGAACCTGACGCATATACGCAGGCGGTTTGGAGGAAAATATCTGCCAACGGCTGCGGGTTACTCTCGGTCGCACACAAGTTCAACGCTGGCTTGGAGGTAGAGGTAATGCACTGATCTTTTTGCGATTCGCACACTTTTTGCGGAATTGACTTGAAACGCTGTCTGTAAAGAGGCTCACACATTGATGAAGCGTGCTTAATTTTGCATTTCATACAGGAAACATTACGGACTTGACATGACTTGGAATCATGCCCTTTTCTAGTGCAACGGAAGCATCGGCCATCTCGAATTAAAAGATTTTTCTTTTGCTCAATCGAAAGCTCACTATCACATTCACTGGTAAAATGTTTCTGAGATTTGCAAAAATAACAATGCACTTTAGAGGATGTCGTCGTGAACAGCCCTGCAGCTGTTTTTAATGCCTTCGCGTTGTTGGAATTTGAAAAATTGCGTGAAACTTCGCCTGCCTTTTCAAGAGAATCTACTTCTCGCTTTAAATATTGCAAAAGAGCCTTCATTTTCCGATCGCCAAGTCGCAAACTACTACTACTAGTAGAAATGTCATCTCTCTTTGATTCTTCGTCGCCACTACCACCGTCTTCGGTTGCTTCATAGGTTCTGTGAAAATCTACTCGCAATTCACTAGGTAAACATTTCAATAGAAGAGTCTTCAAAATAACAGAATAGCTGTTGTAAGGTACCCCTAAAGCGGTTAAAGAACGAGTACATGTCACCACCGAGTTATATAAATAACGTAATCCCGTTGAATCGTTTTTTAATGTGACCGGCTTTATAGAAAGTAATTTTTGGATATGTTGATCAACGATTTTTTCGTTGTTGCCGAATTCTTCTAACAACAAAGCGATGGCTCCATCATAGCAACATTCGCTAGGAGTAAATCCAGCAAGGGCTTCGGCCGCCTTTCCTTTGAGCACTGATTGAAGATAATGGAACTTATCGATCGTATTTAGAGCTTTGTTTTTATGTACGGCGGTCTTGAACTGCTCCCAAAAGGGTAGCCATTCTTGATAATTTCCTGAAAATGTTTTTAGCTGCAACTTCGGAAGTTTTACGCTGCTTTGCTTTTCTGGCACTGGGACACTCGTGGAATCTTGGTTAACATCTTGGAGAATAGGCAACTTCTGTAATCGTCTTACTCGGTTTAATCTTTGCTCTAGACGTGCTATTGCGGTAACTGCCGTATCCTCATATTCCGCGCATTTTTCCATGTCTTTCTCCAGTTCCTCCGGTTTTATAGTTGCATGCACATCCTTATTAGCTTTCCTGAGAGTCACGTGGACAGCTTTTATGCGTTCCAGCATGACCGTTAATTCTTCCTCAATATGATTTAGCAGCTCTACATCTTCTGTAGGTTGAGAGGCACCTGTATTTAAATAATCACTCGCGGATTTTGTCAATTTGGTTAATTGACCCCGCCAAACCGAGCGACTCACTAATTCCATAATAAATACACGTGTCCGGTTAAAGTCGCGTAATCCGGTTACGGTATCGGTAATACAATAAATGCGAATTACAAGACGACGGTGATCGCAAACAATTAATAACACCACGATGTTCCCGGCAAATTATAAATACGACGGTGATCCCGGGTTTCGGCACCAAATGTGAAAAAGGTTGAGGTAATAATAATAAAAGTCTTTCGGTTATAATAATACAAACGGTTTAATTATTCAATCCGGTAACAATAGCTAGGAAATATTAAGTACCCGATACGATCGGTCCGGTGGTTATACTTAAACTGAAACTGGTGATCTCTATAGAGAATAAATTTGTAGAGCCGGGTAGAAATAGTGGTGCATTGTTTTTTAGAATAATGAAGATTTTCTACAGTTTTACGCGTCTGTTTTACATGTTTTCATGAATACCCTTATATTATTTATTTAATAAATTTTTCGTGAACTACTCATTAATTTCCAGATTCAGAACTTCTCACTTCAGCTATGCCATCAGAAAATTGTAATTGAAGCAAAAGGACTTTTTATTGTCAATTGTGAAATTGTTAAAAATGTAATTGTAGTTTCCTTTTTGTAATTTTCGATTAATTAATTTTCCTTATTTTTTTTTATTCTTTAAGATGCTCGCATCAATTGCTACATACATGGTATTCTTTATACAATTTATGCCGAAATATCGGAGCTCTCCAAATTAAAATTTTTAAAGGAGTTTGTGTTTTAAATTATTTGTAAATTTTAAGCATAAGGAATGTTATGCACAGTGCACGGTTTTTATCTTCTTCTTCGTTCAACGTTTGGTCCCATTGCTTCCACAGTAGCAAAATCCACTACAAAGTGCTACATTGGTAATGCCGTAGACGAAAAATTAAAGAATTTTATTGTTTACTTTCAAAATGAAATTCAAAATCGTCGCCGAAATATGACCCAAATTCAAGATGGCCGCCCAAATATGGTTGAATTTGCAAATTTGTGCTTCGATTCCAATGAAAGTGAGTATCTAGGGGTTTTTAAGGTCGTAAATAACGAATTTGTGGTCAAAAATTATAAATTCAAAATGGCCGCGCCAATATGTCCGACGAATTTTCCAATTGTATTCTGATTCCAATGAAAATTTGTATCTAGGGATTTTTAAGGTAGCAAATAACGAATTTATGATCTATTCTATGCTTATAAATTCAAAATGGCCGCACCAATATGGCCGACGAATTTGCCAATCGTATTCTGATTCCAATGAAAACTTGTATCTAGGGGTTTTTAAGGTAGCAAATAACGAATTTATGATCTATTCTATGCTTATAAATTCAAAATGGCCGCACCAATATGGCCGACAAGTTTGCAATTGTATTCCGATTCCAATGAAAATCGGTATATGGGGGTTTTTAGGGTAGCAAATAACGAATCTATGATCACAACTTTTTCGGGACCAATATGGCCGACGAATTTTGCCACGTAAGTGTCATTTTCCAGTCAGCTGTATGTAGGTTGTTCAAGAGTTGGAAAATTTGAAAATCTTCACAGCCGAGTCTCAAATAGTAGAACATTGAACATAGTGTATCCTGAAGCTCTCGGTTCCGAATTGATCAACAAAGTTTTTTCAATTTGTTTTTTATTGTTTAATTCCTAGCTTTTTGATACCAATAAAAATGTAAAACGATTTCTTTCAGAACATTGTAGACGTATTCACGTCATTTGTCCGTATCCGTGATACGGACACACGATTTTTGTTACAGTTCGATTTCGTGGAAATTTCGTCTTTTTTATGTGAACTTCTACAAGGTCCATCGCTTCCTACCTTAGCACCTCCAGACTCTTATTAATCTGTCCTATCCTCTATTCCTTCCTTCGAACCAAACTTACTATTAGACAATGTAAAGGGTTACCCCTCAACTTGGATTTTTACAAAAATAGAAATAAAATTAAATATGGTGGTATGGCTGTGCATAATGTTGAAGAAGATGCATCACATTTTATCGGAGGAGGCTAAACGTCGATTTTAAAAATAAGATCGTGTTGACTTGAAAATTTTGATATTGTGTCTTCGTGCCATAACTACATCTGTAATAACTGACATAAATTACTTTGCGAGATTCGTGATTCATCAAAACCTCACGATAGATTCTTGTCATACCTCTTGACACTAAAACTAATGAACAAGAATTATGAACCCCTTCATTTGTTAAGACACGGCAGCGTGCTTGGCGTTTCGATTTTCTTTTGATTTTATTCAATATTCCTCTATTAACTTATAAAGGATAACGTTCGCCGCTAATGTGAGTTGACATTTTAATGGTTCTGTCTCTGCACTTAACGAAGGAAGGCCGCGCGTCTTTTCTGCCTAAATTTTAACCAGCTTGACCTTTTCAGAGAATATTATTGATTTACTTTAACCATTTTAGCATTTTCATACAGAACCGTCTCTGTAGTATCAACGTATTTAAGTAGCAACACAGGTAAGGCTTTTTAATATTACAAATCTGTTGATTTCGTTTAGTTAGAGGAAAAGTGTTATTTCAGGATTTTTTCGTGGATAAAAAAAAAGACTTTATCAATTGATTTTGGAAGTTTTGAAGGACATTTAGGGCAGAATAAATTTTAGAAACCCTTACTCAGAAGACTAAAATAAAATGGAATGAAATCGGGAATTGTGAAAGTTAGTTTTCAACAAAATTATCAATTCTGCTGCTGTCACACTTTTCTAACAATCAGTTCGAAAGTAGCTGAGTATTTCGATAAGATTAACAAAAACACTGCTGGTTTCCATATCATAAAACTGAAGGGAAATATTAGCTAAACTTACATTTCTTTCATTGGTTGTTGATTCTAAAACAGGATGCTATATTGCTGTGTAGAAAAAATGTAAGAAATATACTTTTTCAGGATCCATGACTTTGCAAATCAATTTGAAACCATGAGAAAAATTCAATAATCTTATATTCTCAATATACATAGATTCACAGGAAAGGAAACCACCAAAAAAGCTAAAAGGATTCTTAATTCAGAGAGAAGCTCTAAAAATCTCTTTCATATACCGAAAGAGCAATGGGAGACCTTGAATGAACAAATAGAAAGTCTCAAGAGGACAACAACCTCAGCATCCTTATTGCATTTTCATTTTAACACCACACCGCAGGTCAGCCGCATGCGCAGTAGCAAAAGACTGGCGAAAGCTTTGCAACAAGAGGTTTTTCCACGTCTTAAGCACGGCACTATAGCAATAAAGAGACAAGGAGTCCTTCTTCGACTCTGTTGAATTAAAGCTTCCTTAAAGGATCTGCTGCGGTACCTCTCTACGTTTTTGGGGGTATCGTTACTTTGATTTATTTTTATTTGCGCGGTTAATTCAGAGGATTTCGAAAAAGGGACATAGGGTAAATATGTATACAGAATCCCTAATAGTACGGTTGTATGACTTTTCCTTCCATTTTTTTGGGCTAACTTGTGGAAAGATCCTGCTGCAAAAAAGGCGCAAATTAATGTCTGTGGTAATTTAAGTCCTTCTTCTCATTATCACAGGGTATACGGGTATAGTTTTACCACTGAAAAATAATTCGAAGTTTTGCCACGTTAAATCGAATTTGAGTTTCAATTAAAGGACGAAATAAGGTTTCCATTATTTACACTTTTTTTTTAGTATCAAAAAAAAATCCGTGTTGGTTTTAAACGTTTATACAATAAAAAACAATTTTTTATGATTTTTCCTGTCACCACAAAATAACATTTTCCCAATATTTTCTTGGTAAAAGGAAAGTTCTTTTGGAGCTATAAATAAAGAAACAGCAATCTTGGAAATAAAGTTCTTCCTGATTTTGATACACATTCCGTTCTGCAATTTATGGATATCCATATTGAAAAGTTTCTCTCAGAGGTTTCGGTCGATATTGAGTAATAAGGAAATGGGAGTTTAATTTCGTGGTTATAAGTCCGGAGATTGGCATTACATTAACCGCAAACAGTTTAAGGAACTTTACAAGTGTTGGAGGATCGTAATTTCAAAACGATATAAATGCATCACGACCAACTTTTCAGTATAATCAATATTTAATGTTATTAAATCAGTATTAATAAATATAAATTATTTTTTAAGAAAACTAAGCAAAGTCTAGTATAGTCCGGGGAAATTAGCAAAAAAAAAACACACGAAAGGAGACAAAATTCGGAAATGGCTGAAAATTGGTCCACAGCTTCCTTGGAACTTTTTAAGAAAACAATTTCGGAATCACAAAAAAAACAAAATGGCCGCCGGAAATATAGCGGTTTTCCGGTGTTTTCCTTGTATCTCTAAATGTTGACAATGAAATTCTCTACAACTTTAGTTGTTACAAGATGTTGACCCGATTAACCCTTTCAAAGTTATTCAAGGTCAAAATTTCCAAAAATCACTTTTTGGCGAAAACATCACTCAAAAACTGTTTTTTTTTTTCGAAAAAAAAGTTTTATCAGTCAATACGAAACGTTATTGCCTACAAAAAAGCCGAAATCCTCTCAATAGGACTTCAAATCGGCGAAATGACGTTCAGAAACTGATTATTGAAAAGTTTTTTTGTTCTATTTATACAAAAGATTATATATCTATATCTATATATATAAAAGTCAATGTCTGTGTGTTTGTGTGTTTGTGGGTTTGTTGTTTATGGACTCCTAAGCTGTTCAACCGATCGCCACAAAAATTTTACCACATGAGCTTGATACTATTGAGAGTGTTTATACGCTATCAGCTTTACTCTACCTACCCTTAAAGGGTGGAAAGGGTGGAATAGGTTGTATGGGAAATAATTTTTTTTTGCATTTGTGTTCCCCGACCCCGCGACATTGGTATCAAATGAAAGGATGTGACAGGTAGAATACAATTAGCGATGTAACGTCATTCCAAATTCAAAATGGCGGCCAACACAAGATGGCGGAAGACATATAATAGACTAAAAAGTAGAAAATACAACCTATCAACTTCAAATTTGGCCCGTATACGAAGTTTCCTTGACAATGCAATGCGGCCATTTTGTAAAAAATCAAGATGGCGGTTCCAAGATGGCGGCCGAATTTTGCATTTGTATCCCGACATAGGTATCAAATGAAAGGGTATGACACTTAGAGTACAATTAGCTGTATGCCGTCATTCCAAATTCTAAATGGGGGCCAACATAAAATGGCGGAAGACATAGATTAAAAAGTAGAAAATATAACCGATCAGCATAAAATTTTGCACATACGCATAGTTCGCTTGGCAATGCAATCTGACCATTTAGTAAAAACATTAAGATGGCGGTTACAAAATCGAGGCCGATTTTTGCGTTTGTGCTCCCCGACCCCTGACATGGGTATCAGATGAAACGGCATGCCAGGTAGAATACAATTACTACGTAATTGTAGCGACTTTATAAATTCAAAATGGCGGCCAACACAAAATGGCGGAAGACATACTGGGTGCCTTCTATTTAGACACAGGGAGGCACAGTGTTACACTGTGTCCGACACAGAAGTGTTCCATCAACGACACAGCTAGACACAGCCGGTCACAACTAAGACAATGCTACGAACCCTCGCGAATTGAAACGTGATCGTACATTTATAATCTACTACAATATTGTTTCTTTTTTAAGATTCCCAGCCTTTATAAGATGTCGGGTAATTAATTTAAAGAATTGATCAACATAAATTTTACGATATAATTGTCAAACAAAAATTAAAACTAGGAAAGTGCTCCGTGGCGGATTTTTCATGAACTTAAGTGTTCCATTTGGGCTTACACAGAGCGACACGCTGTGTCGGACGGACACAGTTGTCTTTCTGTGTCTAAATGGAAGGCACCCACAATAGGCTAAAAAGAAGAAAATATAACCGATCAATTTCAAATTTTGCACATACGCATAATTCGCCTGACAATGCAATCCGACCATTTTGTAAAAAAAATTAAGATGGCGGTTGCAAAATGGCGGCCGATTTTTGCAATTGTGTTCTACGACCCACCGACATGGGTATCAAATGGAAGGGCGTGACAGGTAGGATACAATTAGTTGTTTAGTGTCATCCTAAATTCAAAATGGCGGATTACCTTTTTCTTCACAACCCCCTCAGTATGAGTATCAAATGAAAGGGTATGACGATTATAATACAGTAATCTGTGTGACGTCATTTTAAATCTAATATGGCGACCACCAAAAAATGGCAGCGGACATATAATAGACTAAACAGTAACAAATAAAATTTACGTTATATATTTTATCAAATCAATATAAATAAATATATGGGTTCATGTACTTCCTTTGCCTATTGAATATATATGGGTAATTCCATGCGTTACGGACGGGACATTTGTACGATGATTTTTTTTTCTAATATTTTCTAAGCAAGTACTAAGTATGTAATTGTGCATGTAAATGTCAGTTCAAAATTTAAGCAACAAACTATGAATATAAATTTACATTTGTAACTATCATAAAACCTAAGATAATAAATTTGAAAGTGCGTTACGGACAGGAGACAACATGAAAGTAAGTTTTGAGAATTGTTAACATACATATTTCTGAAACACTGCGAAATGCGTTCATTCTCTGAATGACAACCATATAATTATTTTTGGATACATATTTAGAGATCGGTTTATGTGAAGGGAAAGTGTAACCCTTTAACTATTTCAACGTAAAAAAATTGTATAAATTTCACGTCCTTAACGCATGGAATGACCGATATTTTAAGACAGTAGTTTTTCAAGAGTAAGCTCTGGTCACGCGTCGGAACTTACACGCACTTTCTTTTTTTATAGGTAACTCTAAATTTTTATATGTATGTATCCAAAATCAATTTTTGGAGATTTGTTATTTTTTTCATTATACCTTTTTCCTACCCCGGACTGTGCACATATAATCTTTTTTATTTAAAGGCGTTGCAACGCACGCGGGTTTTTGCTAGTATATTAATAAAAGAAAGTTTCTGTATGCGTGTGCGATGTGTGCGCTATAGCGGGCGCGCCAGTGATCGTAGAGCTTCTAAATTTTGCACGAAGATCCGTGGGGGTCTCACATGATGCACCTCGAAGCCCGATTTTCGAAATTCAAAATGGCTGCCACAAAATGACCGAAATTCAAAATGGCCACCCAAATTTGCCAATTGTGTTCCGATTTCCATGAAAATCGGTATCTGGGGGTTTTTAAGGTAGCAAATAACGAATTTATGATCAGAACTTATAAATTCAAAATGGCCGCGCCAATATGGCCGACGAATTTGCCAATTGTCTTCCGATTCCAATGAAAATCGGTATCTGGTGTTTTTTAAGATAGCAAATAAATAATTTGTGATCAGACTTAAAAATTCAAAATGGCCGCCCCAATAAGGCGGACGAATTTTTTCAATTCTATTCCGATTCCAATGAAAGTGGATATCAAGGGGTTTTTAAGGTTGCAAATAACGAATTTATGATCAAAACTTAAATTCAAAATGGCCGCACCAATATGGCCGATGAGTTTGCCAATTATATTCCGATTCCAATGAAAATCGGTATCTGGGGGGTTTTAAGCTAACAAATAAAAAATTTATGATCAAAACTTATAAATTTTAAATTTCGGGGGCAATATGGGGGACGAATTTTGCCAAATAAGCCTTTCCACGTCAGTTGTATGTAGGTTGTCAAGAGTTTGGAAATCGAAAAATCTTCACATCCTAGCTCCGAACACTAAGTAAGAAGGGGGCAGTGTAACGGCTAACCGAAAAGAGAAAGTTAAAATTCCAATTCACCGAGAAGTTTCATGTTCATAGGCACCTACTTGAATACATACATAACGCAGTGTTACATCTCAATTTAGTACGGTTGTTCTAACTGAACCGCCAAGAAGAGGAAGGAGGAGCACATGTGTGCAAGAAGTTTTGTTTTGAAATTAAAGCTGTTAAAAAGAAATAAATTGAGAACGCTCGGTATAGGTAACTCTAAATTTTTATATGGTATCCAAAATCATTTTCCAGAATTTTTGTAGTTTTCATTATACTTTTGTCCTACCGCGGACAGTGCACACATAAACTTTTTTTATTTAAAGGCGTTGCAACGCACGCGGGTTTTATGCTAGTGTGTCAATAAATACCCCGACAAAAAGCTGACTTCATTCATCGAACTGGAGTTGGGTTCTTTGCTTATTATATATGCTTACAGGCGAAGTAAGGAGAAAGGGCAGCGACATTTTGTAAACAGTGAAGACAAGTAAGAGGCAAAGTTATCTCGAAAGATTTGTTCGGCTACCAAAGTCGGTTTTGCTTGTAAATAAATAAAAAAATAAATAATTTCCTTTTGCTAGAGACATCTTTCGGGATTTTGGTCGAAATGGAGTACCTTAGGTCTTTATAATAGCAATTCACCTCGTAATAGCAGCCACGAAGACTAACATTCAACAAAAGTGAAAAATCCTTTGACTACGAGGCAACGAACTCAATTTTCAAACTATGAAACTGCTTCGAGACGTTTTCTTCTTCCTTAAACCTATTGTTACTTCGGTTAACGATAAAAGGCTATTGTCCTTAGAGGAAGAACACTTCCTATACACTTTCTCCATGCAGAATGACACACTGCAATTTCATATAATAGAAACTTGATGACAACTTATCACATCTGAAGCTAAGGAAAAGGACTTTTATCCCTTTTTTTAATTCAAAGACGCTTTAAGTGTCTGCTTCTGGTCTCAGGGTTCTTTATTGATTAGCCCATAAGTAATAGGTGTTATTGGTCCTTAAGATAAGAGCATATTATCCTCTGATTGTCCTTTAAAAGGAAGAAAAATCAACAGAAAAACTTATGACAATATCTGGTGTGTGAAATAAAACGATTCTGAGCATATCGCGTTACCTAAGAGTTCGGTAATTGGGTTATTCAACGAATGCGCCCCGGAGGCACCATCAATCGCAATCCCGGACGATCCGTGTATATACGTGGGAGCATTTTCCCTGAATAACAGCCTCCGCATAAAACTTTATATCCACATTAGACAGTATCCATACTTAGGCGCCCCTTTTTCGAAAGCTCAGTGTACGAACGATAGGAAGAGGAGGGCTGCGTCTTATAGCTCTTTTTTATACTTGCTTTTTTATTCAAGGATTTAGCAGGATGTGCTTGCAAAGAAAAAGAGTTTTCCTGTGAAACTCTCAACACTTGCGAGAGTTTTGGTTTTGGTCTCGTGCGCACCACACAAAACACTATAAAGATACAGGCAATGCCCATAGCCCTTTATTACACCTTTATTCCCATTTAAGGTCTTAGTTTCGTCCTGTGTATATATATTTTTTTTTCTTGTTTGGTTTCTTTCTGGGCCATGTTTCATGCGGGCAGGTTGTGTGATGTATCTGGAGAGCAATCTTGACTCCATCGGGCTAGTGAACCACACAGCAGTAAATGGGATATTTCTGTGCTTGCATAGGATATTAAACATGTTTGCCCATTCACACTATAATAGGGATAGTCCGTCATTTGTATGACGGACGATGTGAAAACGACTGTAGGGACCAGTACTTCTCCGGCTCATCCCTGCTCCTGATTTTAGTAGTGCCTGAAAATGTGAACAATAAAATGCTTTTCTCTCGGTCTGGGCTAGAAATAATTAAGCTAGATTCCCGTACACAACTGACCCCATTAAAGGTGATTGGATGTTATTTATTGCCACCATGTATTAATTACTTAATTCTGTACAAAGCTGGCGAAAATGTATGTTCACAATGTAGAGAGCATTAATTAGATTATTGAGGTGTAATCGAAGTGAACAACGCAAACAGTATCAAGTTTGGTGGTGTACAAACATTTTAGATTAATTAAAACAATATTGTTGAATTTTAGGAGCCACGAAATTAGCTTTAAACGGCTCTACTAGAACTCTACTTGTACTTTAAACCAGGAGCTACAGTTCGCTATACTATACTATCACGATTTTGGTCATAATTTGGATGTGTCATAGCGATACAGAACTTGTACGACTTAGGCTTCTTGAACTCGTCTGTACGTCTTACTTGTTTTCTTGCTAGTTTATATATCTTCTAGCACATCCGATTCTGCGTCGTCCTATGCCTATTTTCCTGCTGGTCTACCATTGAAAAGCCGGGTTAGCATTTTTTCCTTCCGAGGTTCATACATGTCAAACATAGTAATTTGCAGCTTATATTTGCAATATTGAACATTTCTTCAGTTGTATTGGAATGTGCGTCGGCGTAACTTATGCCCAAGGATGTAGACGGAATTGGGTCTATAAAAGAGTCTCCTAAGTTAGGTAATTTTTTTCTAATTACAAATTTGTTTCCATCTTCCGTTTGTAGAAAATTTGTAAAGGTTTTCTAATTAAATGTTTCAAAGTTTGCATTTTGTTTTCAAAGCAGTAAGCAGAAAAATTGGTTAGGACGCCAAAATCACTAACACTGGTGGTGAGGTGTAAAAGGTGATGAATATTATAAGGTACGCTCTAATTTCCAAATACTCGGGGAAAAGTCTCAACGAAGAATTCTAAAAGATTTTGTGCAGTAGAAATATTTGCTCTAAAGCTCCTAATAATCTGTATGCACAATGTAAAAGGAGGAAAAGGTAAAATACATCATCGTGCTGCTCCTTATCTTTTAGGATACAAATTCCAGTATATAATATAAACTGGCGAAATTCCGCAGCTTTCCAATTTTTAATTTCATCCAGACCACGTGGTTTCCTTGCAAATTCTCTTGGAATGCGCGTGTATAATAATTTTAAATTTTCCGATATAGTTGATCTAAAGTCATTACTTATTTTATAGCACGGTAATATTTTGTGTTGCAATAGTCGTAATAAGAATTTCTCCACTACTCCTAAATCGATAAGGTGCATGGGATCAATCGCCATCTGTGAAATCATATTTATTCCTATTTCTTCTAGAGGAGTTTTTCTTGTTTGAAAATACTATTGGTTGTATGTGAGGATATTTTCTTTCTGCAAAATCTTGATCAGAAATTAAATTTGAGCATTGAGTATTATATACTACAACCTTATTTATTTTCCTCCCAACTTGTGTGCATTTAGTACAACCATGTAATTATGTATGACCTTTAATTCCACAAACAAATGACTTTGCTGGTGCATCGCAAATGAATGCTCTCAGTTTTAATTTTATTTTCTTGTCATTTATTATTATACCATTCTCTGATAAATCTTTTACTTCCGCAACAAAATCATGTAAATAATTGTCAATACTCGACGGCTTTTTATTTCCTAAATAAGCTCCATTAAGAAATACTTTTATCTTAGAAAAATTGACAAATTTTCCCAAAATGGGCCCTAAAGAAAGATTTGAGCTTTTAAATAGTGGTAAACCGTCTATGTTTATGTCAAGAAAGCTGGGACCCGGTGCGCCTATGCTGCACCCATAAACCAATAGTAGTAATCAGGAGATATGAATTTTGAATTTGGAATGACTCCACACAGAGCTAATAATATCCTACTTGTCATACCCTTTCATTTAATACCCATACCGAATGGCTTGCAAAGAAAAAGGTAATCCACCATTTTGCGTTGGCCGCCATTATGAATTTGGAATGACTCCACACAGAGCTAATAATATTCTACTTGTCATACCCTTTCATTTGATACCCATACCGAATGGCTTGCAAAGAAAAAGGTAATCCGCCATTTTGTGTTGGCCGCCATTTTAAATTTGAACCGATCGATCTGAAACTTTGGGAATCGTATTTTTTTCGGAAAAAAACCAAAATAATATAGATCTGAGCTCTTTAGCAGTAATTCGAAGAGTACCTCCCATACAAAAGTTCGAATTTTACGGATATCGGTACACTACAGCCACCCGAAGTGTTCGAGATAGAGCAAAATAGACCGCGTAGGAACACCCGACGTACCCGAAAACCCCTATATACAAAAATTCAGGCCAATCGGATGAGCGGTTTCGGAGTCTATTGAACATTTACAGACATACTTTCACTTTTATATATATAGATTACTTCATCAGACTCATATTTATAATATCTCTTATTTTAAGAATTTGGTTTTTAACTCCGTAGTGCCAATAGTGACCTAGAGAAACCGTTCGTAACGTAATTTTTTCATTATTTTTTATCAACCTTCCAAAACTGATAGGAACGCCCAGATGTTCCTCTTTTAAAATTTTTAATAATGCGTCTACACATTCCCTACGTGGGTTGAATTTCTTGTACCACACTTTTAATTTATCTTTTAGAGAAAGAGTTGATTCTATCTTAGATTCATTAAATTGTTCGTCATTTTTCGCAAATGACGACAACGATGGTACAAAACGATCACATTCTTTTTCTGCATAATCTTTGTTTTGACAGTATCTCTTTAAGTAAATTTCTTTTTGTTTTCGTACGTCCCTTTTGTCTTTTGCTCATACCTTTCTTTCTAAGCAATTTTCTATTCTTAGGACTGTATGTCCCAATCAAATTAAAATGTTTAATTATTAGCTTTGATTTATATAAAAATAACTAACCTAAACTATTTTCTAATAACTTACCGTTTAATTATTTTTTACACAAAAATTTTTTTATTGATCTTAAAGCACTTTATATTTGTTTTTTTAATTGAGGTTAATTCAGAAGTTAATTATTTTAATTATTGTTTTTTAAACACACTTTATACTTGCTTTTTCACAAAAATCACGCACATTATAACTACATAAAGCAGCAGCAGCGGCAGAATTTTTATTTCATAGTAAATTCTTTGTAAATAATTCTTTCATAATAATAAATTCTTTGTAAAATATCACAGGACAATAAATTCGCAATTTTCCGCGTCCATTTGTCATTTAAAAACAACTTGCCAAGTGACAAATGTTTGAAATGTCAAAAAATTCTGCTTTGCAAAGCAGCAAAATTAGGATTTGAGATGAAAAAGCAGCGGCAGAACTCTCTTCTGCTTTTCTTGTCACTTGACCAGCGTAAGCCAATAGAAACAATTCTCTGCCGACGGTTCTGCTTTGCTGCTTTGGATCTAATAGCCTAATAGGCCTCAAACTGCTATTGCCACAAAATTGTTAATTCACGGGGCTCTTCTACACGACCGGACACCGAACAGACAAAACGAACGAACAAACTGGGGTTTATTGGAAAGAGGGTGAGAGAGGGGCCGGTTTTCCATCGTCCTCTCTCACCCTCTTCCCCATAAACCCCAGTTTGTTCGTTCGTTTTGTCTGTTCGGTGTCCGGTCGTGTAAAACCGGCCAGGGAAATCACCGAAATATGTGCTTCGAAAATGGAACAAGACGTGTAACAAAAGGAGTAGATGATGAGTCATGTTTTTACGTTTTATTTTATTGGGTGCCTTCCATTTAGCCACAGAAAGACACAGCTGTGTCTAACAGGGTGTTCCATCACCGTTCTGTTTAAATATATTTCACCCGGGGCGGTGCACATTTTTGCCGTTGATCGTTGATGGAACACCCTGTTAGACACACTGTGTCTCTCTGTGTCTAAATGGAAGGCACCCACTATTGCATATTCTTGGAGAATAAAACGAGATATAACATTTAGAAAAGATGAAAAAGATGCAATTTTTCTACGTTTTATTTAATTCTTTATATGCTTGGAAAATGAAACGAGGTGTAACAAAAGAAAATCATGATGTTTTTACGTTTTATGTAATTCTTTAAATGCTTCGAAAATTAAAAGAGGCGTACCATATAGAAAAGCTGATGAGTCATGTTTTTACGTTGCATTTTAATCTTTCTGAAACACAGGAAATCATATTTGATTCTTTTCTGCATTACCAGTAATTAAAAATGGAATCAATTGCTTACTTTGCTATTAATTCTGAACTGATTCTTCTGGAATCAGTTCAGTTTTTACAACTGGGCAGTTTTATGTGTATCACTGTATGTTTCTTCACGCTCTGCCTCCGCTCTAAATTTCAGCTTCCGAGATTGGTATAAATTGTTCAAAGAGGGCAAAGAACGCGTTGAAGACAATGAATGTACTGGTCGTCCTTCGACATCTACCAATGAACACCACGTCAAGGAAGTTAAGGCTACCAATATTTCGCTTACGTTGGATCGTCACCTAGTGGACGACAGTCTTACTTTTTGATCTGGTAATCTGATACTGTCGCCGACACATCGTTTGCGTCGATACAATCGATTTTGAAAGACAATTTGGGCTTCAGACGCGTCGCATCTCTTTTGGTTCCAAAACAAACTAACTTTTTCCCATAAAGGGCGTTGTTAAAAATAATTCTTAATAGTGCTTATTTTCCACACTCGGCAACACTAATCATTTATATTAATTGTAATGAAGCCACTGTTTAAAGTGGACCAGCAGTACATTCTTGAACTTTGTACGGAACGTGCCTCCAAAATCGAAAATAAATCCCTACTCATATTATAAATGCGAAAGTAACTCTGTCTGTCTGTCTGTTACACTTTCACGCCTAAACCGCTGAACCGATTTTAATGAAATTTGGTACAGAGATAGATTAGAGCTTGCAGAAGGACATAGGCTACTTTTGGTTGCAAAAAAACGGCTTGAAGGGGTTGAAATAGGGGATGAAAGTTTGTATGGGAGTCTGTCATTATTGCGTAGAAAATTATTAATACCAACCACCATTTGAAATCGATCTACTTCAAATTTTGCACATATGCGTAGTTTTCTTGACAATGCAATGTGACCATTTTGTCCAAAAATTAAGATGGCGGCCGATTTTTGCATTTGTCTTCCTCGACCACCGACGTGGGTATCAAATGAAAGGGTATGACAGGTAGAATACAATTAGCGGTGTAGCGTCATTCCAAATTCAAAATGGCGGCCAACAGAAAATGGCGAAAGACACATAATAGACTAAAAAGTAGAAAATATAACTGATTAACTTCAAATTTTGCACATACGCATAGTTCGCCTGACAATGCAATCCGACCATTAAGTAAAAAAATCAAGATGACGGTTCCAAAATGAAGGCCGATTTCTGCAATTGTGTTCGCGGACCCACCCACATGGGTATCAAATGGAAGGGCATGACAGGTTGAATACAATTGAGACAAATTACACGGCCCATCAATTCTTCTATCAACACTTCCAAGCCTCTCAGTATGGGTATCAAATGGAATGGTGTGACGATTATAATACAGTAATCTGTATGACGTCATATTAAATCTAATATGCCGACCACAACAAAATGGCGGAAGGCATATAATAGACTAAAAAGTAGGAAATAAAATGTATGTAATATATTTTATCAAATCAATATAAATAAATATATGGGTTCATTTACTTCCTTTGGCTATTGTATATATACAGGGTGTATCATGAGGAGGGTCAAAGCTGCCGGCTGTGGATAGGTTATGGATAGACGAACAAAAAATCGTATGGGTGGGGGAAATGGTAACGGTTTAGCCCCTAGGGCGTTTTGAAGTTTTTTTGGTAGAGTTATACGTATCACGTACGTGAAATTTTAGTGAAAAAAACGAAATTTTGACTTTGACGACTCATTTCTCTGGAAGTTGATAGGGTAGAACCTTGATTGTTCTGACGGTTTTAGATAGGTGGGAGTATTCTGCGTACACTGAAATCTTATTCATGAAAAAAGGTCATAGGGTTACAAAAATACAGGGTGATATGTAAAACTCTAAAAAAACCCAGGATTGTTTGATTTCTAAAGGTAGGCTGTTCCCATACACTGGCTGAAGCAATAAAGACTTTACTTTAAAAATAATTTTTTACTTTTTAGTTCATTTTAAAATAAAAGCGTATTTTTTAGATTTTTTAAACTATTTATTTTTATTTTCTACTTTTTAATCTATTATATGTCTATTGTGGCGGCTACCCTATTGGATTTAAAATGACGTCACACATGCTACCCTTTCATAGCGAGGGGGTTGTAAAGAAAAAGGTAATCCGCCATTTTGTGTTGGCCGCAATTTTGAATTTGGAATGGAGCCACACAGCTTATTGTATTCTACTTGTCATACCCTTTCAGTTGATACCCATGTCTTGCAAAATTCTCCCGCCATCTTGATTTTTTTATAAAAAAGTCAGGTTGCCTTGCGAACTATGCATATGTGCAAAATTTCAAGTTGATAAGTATATTTTCTAATTTTTGGTCTATTATATGTCTTCCGCCATTTTGTGTAGCCGCCATTTTGAATTTGGAATGGCGCCACACAGCTATTTGTATTTTACCTGTCATACCCTTTCACTTTATACCCATCTCGGGGGGTCGTAGAACCCAATTGCAAAAATCGGCCGCCATCTTGGAACCGTCATCTTGATTTTTTACCAGATGGTTAGATTGCATTCAATTTCAGCCCAATCGGAAAC
Source organism: Thereva nobilitata (assembly GCA_963855945.1). NCBI lineage: Eukaryota > Metazoa > Arthropoda > Insecta > Diptera > Therevidae > Thereva > Thereva nobilitata. Next base: position 97,384,841 of record OY979698.1, read on the forward strand.
CGGGAAGTGGGTCAAATTTAACTTCAAAATTTTTTTTACATAGTTACAAGTGAAGCCAATATAAAGTTTATAAAAAAATCCACTTAAAGCACTTAATTTTTTTATTTCGATTGACGATAAGACTTTCAATGAATCTAGATAAGTTCCTCATAATTAAGACGTTCACCTGTCGGGGTAAGCTTTAGTAATCGCCCAGTAAACGCCATGAAAGGGTTTGTGTCAATTTTCATCATTCTACACTTAAGTGGATTTCTGCCATTTTCTATAAAAACTGTCTTCGCATCTCGGCCACAAGGCAAAACCTCCAATTTCATTATAGCAAGCACAATCGTCGGTTTAATTATTGTTGTCCTCGAAGTATATTTCAGCTTTAAACTGAACGTTTTGGAATCCTTTGGAGATCTTGAATTGTCAAACGAAATCTTGAAGTTTTCAGCTTGTGTCCTTGCACATTTCTTTTGTGTCGTCGAATCTTGGGTAACAAGGAAACGACAAGAAGAAATATGGATCCTGAATACGGCTGCAAAGAATTGCCTGGGAATAAAGCTAACAAATAACACGGAGTTTTTTCGGTGGATTTTGTATAAATTTTATTGCTTCTTGACTATAGCGATTGGATTTGAAGTGTATTTCGTTCTATCGACCCGAGACAATAAGACTCAACTACAAATCTGGGCGGTTAGTATCCTGTCTACACTCGCGCTACGTATCAGGTATCTGCAGCACGTTATGTACTCGAGTATCTTGACTAAGTGGTTTTCGCATCTGAAGATTGAGCTGAAAATCTTGGCTAGTCTACAACTAAAAAGTCAGGAGGTGGACAAGCAGTATATAATAGAACGACTCCTTGTGCTAAAACAACTCTACAGCATCCTTTACGAGATGTCCTTGTGCTTAAACTCTTGCTTTGGTATTTCGCAGCTGTTCTGTCTTTTAGATAACTTTGTGCAACTCACCTGCGACTTTTACTGGATTTATACTCTTGTAGTAAACGATGAGTCTCAGATGGTCCCAGGTACATGTGAATTTAGTTTTTTTTTTGTATTAGACTTTTTCCCATGGATTTATTGTAGAAGTAATAGTAGTGATTGTGTCGACACTAATTATTCTCGTATCACTTCTAACTTCTTGTGAAAAGTGCTTACGGAAAGTTCGGTACGTGCTCTTCTACATCCAGGAAATTGACCTCGAATCGCTTGATGAGAACTTTAATCTTATTGTGGAGAATTTCACGCTGCTGGCCCTTAACCAAGAGATCAGTTTCAATGTTGGTGGGTTTTTAACAATGCACTTTCATTTGCTGCATCAGGTTTGGCATTTATTAGTTAAACTAAATTTTGTGTACAGTTTTGTAATTTATTTCTAGATTTTTGCGTCAATTGCAACTTACATGGTCATTCTCATTCAGTTTACACCAAAACCAGATATTACATCGATGTTCTCCACTTTGAATTCTACAATTGCTGAGCTACCAACAATTATACTTGAAGATCTTGACTAGGAATAACAAATCTCCCTGCTTCTCTTTCTTTCCCTAAATATCCTTCTGATGCTCAAATAAAATAAATAATTTTCTTCCTGTTTGTTTGTTTAATAAATTCTGTTTAACAGAAGGAAAAAAGCACTTAAGGATGCGCGCTTATCCAAAGGTGTTCAGTTAAACAGGGTCAAGCTTTGTGCTTTAGGTAGTTTTCCACTTAGATAAAAGTTTTCTTTCCCTTTGTGCATGGCAGGATGCACAAAAGTCATGAATGAATCATTCCTGACCCAGAGCAGTCCGTCAGGAGCTTCTATCGTGCTGTGTTGTTACCTGTACAGAACTCCTGCAGCAATCCTTTGACATACATTATTCGGTAGGCAAGAGTGGAATCAACTAAGTAACGATGAAAGGAGTTACATGAGAAAATTTCTTTCCAGGGTGTTTTCGTTTAAGTTGTTATCCTTAAATTTTTGTTAAAGCATTGTTATTCAGTTCAATTCAGTTCAATTTCTAGAAAAATGCTGAATTTAAATACAGATCGCATTATCGATATAGTCCGGGGAGCATTTAGCATTTAAAGGAGACAAAATTCGGAAATTGCTGAAAATGGCTTCCTTGGGACTTTTTAAGAAAACAATTTCGGAATCACAAAAAAACAAAATGGCTGCCGGAAATATAGCGGTTTTCCGGTGTTTTCCTTGTATCTCGGTTTCTATAGGTCGTACAACCCCGTACAAAGGCCTTAAATGTTGACAATGAAATTCTCTACAACTTTAGTTTTTACAAAGATGTTGAGCCGATTAACCGTTTCAAAGTTATTCAAGGTCAAAGTTTCCAAAAATCTCTTTTTGGCGAAAACATCACTCAAAAACTGGTTTTTTCGAAAAAATTTTTTGATCAGTCAATACGAAACGTTATTGCCTACAAAAAAGCCTGTAGTAATTTTTTCGAAAACTTAACCCTTTCGAAGTTATTCAAGGTCAAAGTTTCCAAAAAAATCACTTTTTGGCAAAAACATCATTCAAAAAGTGGTTTTTTCGAAAAAAAAATTTGAACAGTCAATACGAAACGGTATTGCCTACAAAAAAACCCCTTTTGTCATTTTTTCGTAAACTTAACCCTTTCGAAGTTATTCAAGGTCAGTTTCCAAAAAAATCACTTTTTGGCAAAAACATCACTCAAAAAGTGGTTTTTTCGAAAAAAAAATTTGAACAGTCAATACGAAACGGTATTGCCTACAAAAAAAAACCCCTTTTGTCATTTTTTCGTAAACTTAACCCTTTCGAAGTTATTCAAGGTCAAATTTCCCAAAAATCACTTTTCGGCCAAAAAATCACTATTGATTTTTGCAAAATTTTTCGAAAAGTTTTCGAAAAAATGGCAAGGGTGTCATTAAGGTAGGCAATAATCTTTTGTATAAATAGAAAAAAAAATTCTCAATAATAAGTTTCTGAGTCATTTTCTGACCAAAAACTGTTTTTTCGAAAAAAAAATTTGAACAGTCAATACGAAACGGTATTGCCTACAAAAAAACCCCTTTTGTCATTTTTTCGTAAACTTAACCCTTTCGAAGTTATTCAAGGTCAGTTTCCAAAAAAATCACTTTTTGGCAAAAACATCACTCAAAAAGTGGTTTTTTCGAAAAAAAAATTTGAACAGTCAATACGAAACGGTATTGCCTACAAAAAAAAACCCCTTTTGTCATTTTTTCGTAAACTTAACCCTTTCGAAGTTATTCAAGGTCAAATTTCCCAAAAATCACTTTTCGGCCAAAAAATCACTATTGATTTTTGCAAAATTTTTCGAAAAGTTTTCGAAAAAATGGCAAGGGTGTCATTAGGGTAGGCAATAATCTTTTGTATAAATAGAAAAAAAAATTTCTCAATAATAAGTTTCTGAGTCATTTTTTGACCAAAAATTGATTTTTTGAAACTTTGACCTTGAATAACTTAAGTGTTAAGTTTTCGAAAAAATGAAAACAGGCTTTTTTGTAGGCAATAGCGTTTCGTATTGACTAATCATAAACTTTTTTCGAAAAAACCAGTTTTTGAGTGATGTTTTCGCCAAAAAGTGATTTTTGGTAACTTTGACCTTGAATAACTTTGAAACGGTTAATCGGGTCAACATCTTTGTAAGAGCTAAAGTTGTAGATAATTTCATTGTCAACATTTAGGGCCTTTGTACGGGGTTGTACGACCTATAGAAACCGAGATACAAGGAAAACACCGGAAAACCACTATATTCCCGGCGGCCATTTTGTTTTTTTTGTGATTCCGAAATTGTTTTCTTAAAAAGTCCCAAGGAAACTGTGGACCAATTTTCAGGCATTTCCGAATTTTGTCTCCTTTCGTGCGTTTTTCTTTGCTAATTTCCTCGGACTAATACCCATACTGACTAAAGTAGCTTGTATCCTGTATGAATATTTAAAAGTACGAATTTTTTTCCCCGATTAAGGTCGATTCACATATATCCGTGACGTAACGGCGATTTCAGTGCTGTACTGGGGAGAATCAGTGAAAAAAAAATATCAGCGTGATGTAATTCCATGGAAACAAATTGAGAAAGACACGACATGCAATGCCTCACAGACGTTATCTGTGCCCTTGAGGCGTCCGTGAAAAACACACAAAATATGTACGTTGCCACCGATATTTTTTTATTTACCCCGGACGTGAAACAAATGTTTTTTTTTAAATTCAACGGAACATTTTATAAGAATTCAACAGAAATTTAGGTAAAGTTTATTTGAAACACACTCAAACCTGTTTCTGGGCGACTTTGTGAAAAATTCATCACAGAAGCCACTGATACGGAAAGCATCGGTGCCGTGCCGTCACGGATATGTTTGGATCGACCTTTAAGGAGTATCCACACACATCAGGGCCGTGTCCGGGATGTCACAGGGCCGTGTTCTGCCCTGAGTGAACGAGCCCCTGTCCGGACACGGACATGTGTGAACGAGTAAAGGAGTATCCACACACTCTAGTGTTCCATCAGGGGTTCAAAAAATATCGGTGCGTACATTTTATACGAACTCGTTCACACATGTCCGTGTCCGCCCGGAGCAAAAATCTAACGTCCCGGGCACGTCCCTGATGTGTGTGGATACTCCTTTAATCTTTGCTCCATGGGATTTTTTTCGAGTGATACAGCTAAGCTTACGTATCAGCCTTTTTACTACCAGTTCGTTATGCCGTACATTCCTGTGGGCGGAACTAAATGATAAGGCAACCGAACACTAGTGGAAACTGGTTAGACCTGGTCTTCACTAATCTATATGACGAGGTGAACGTCTGTCCCGCCAGTGATGAGGAGAACCTTTTCTCTAACACGCTTCACCATTCCGCGTGGATAATAGAACTAAACTCCACCATCACCCCGCACCGTGCGTCTCACAACAATACAATTGTTTATGATTTCAAAAACGCAGACTATAATAGTATTTGCTCTGAATTATCCCAAATTGACTGGAGGTATAGGTTATCGGGTGATAATCTTGACCTGTTAGTATCATGCTTCTACAACATTATTCTCAGCTCCATCGATAAGCACGTACCCAAGATTAAAAAAAGGGATAAATTGTCGGAGCCATGGTTGGACAAAAATACTAGATCTCTGCGAAATCAAAGAAACAAATTGTACCGCACGATTAAAAGACAAGCGGATGTTAACGATAAATTAAGATCTGAATACTCCAGATTGGCATCGGAATTCACTTTTAGGTCACGTGAGGCCTACTGCATGTACATAAATAAAGTCGGCGAAAATATCTTAAAAGACCCTAAAAAATTCTTCGACTTCGTTAACACAAAGCGAAAGACCTCAGGGTATCCGGCAACAATGACGAATGGGAGAGCTTCCTCCTCGTGCCCCCAAGATATATGTAACATGTTTGCTGTGAGATTTAGTGAAGTATTCGCTCCCAAATCTAACACAATGTACACCGACCTTACTTGTAACGAATCGTCAACAATCATTAATAACTTATCTCTGTCAAGTGACGAAATAAGAACAGGTTTAAACAATCTCGTTATCACTAAAGGTTACGGCCCCGACAATCTGCCTGCAAGCTTCCTGCAGCGCTGTTCAAATGAATTAATATTTCCTCTTCGTCTTATTTTTAACAAATCGCTATCTTTGGGAAGTTTTCCTGAACTCTGGAAGAAATCCTACCTAACACCAATTCACAAATCATGCGACAAGCACTTAGTGGATAATTATAGGGGCATCGCGATCCTATCAGTAATTCCTAAACTCTTCGAAAAACTTGTCCATGACAAGATTGCGCCTCTTATAGATCCTTACATTAACGAGCAACAACACGGTTTCAGAAAGGGGCGCTCAACCACTTCAAATCTAATGATTCTTATATCTGAACTTTTATGTGGCATGGAGAACGGCCATCAAATTGACGCTATCTACACGGACTTTAGCAAGGCCTTTGATCGCGTGGACCACCATATTTTGACTACTAAATTATTCAAATTTGGTATTACCGGCCAAGCCCTGGAATGGATAAAATCATATCTTAGCGGTAGAACTCAGGTTGTAAGATTTCAAGGATTTTTATCCAAAGAAATCGAAGTTACTTCCGGTGTCCCCCAGGGAAGTCATCTTGGTCCGCTCTTATTCAACATCTTTATTTCCGATTTGTCCCATAAATTAAATGACATACCACATCTCTTTTATGCAGACGACCTGAAAATATATAGCATCATAAGGTCCGACTCCGACGTATCATTCCTTCAGTCGAAACTTAATGCGTTGCAAGACTGGTGCAACACTAATAAGTTGCAACTTAATACTAGCAAATGCCACGCAATAACCTTCACCCGGAAAAAAAGCGTGCAACTGCAGCAATACTATATTGACCACAAGTTATTAAACCGTGTTGATCAGATCGTAGACCTAGGAGTTATTTTAGACAATAAGCTAAACTTTAACCTACACTACGATAGTATTACTGCCAAAGCTAATAAACTCCTTGGTTTTATAAAAAGAAGGGCTAAGGAGTTTGATAACATCTGGGTCACAAAAACACTCTTCTGTTCACTAGTCCGCCCAATCCTAGAATACGCATGCCCTGTCTGGGATCCCATATTTCACGTCAGTAGCAGCAGGATTGAGTCCATTCAAAAACAATTTCTCCTGTTCGCACTAAGAAATCTATATGACCCCGCTGACTATCACAACCTTCCACACTATACGGACAGGCTCAAAATTTTGGATCTTCTACCTCTGTCATGCAGGAGAAAAATGCTCATCTCTTGCCTGACCTTGGATATTCTAAACGGCGATCTCAAGGTGAAGTTCTTATCGGACAGGATAATACTCAATGATGTAGTTCGGCGTACTAGGCACACGAAAGTGCTTAAGGAATATTCTCATCGCACCGACTACGCAAGGAACGAGCCCATTAATAGATGTTGCATGGTCTTCAATGAACATAATCTATACCTCACCCATCCCACTAACAAATTGTCCTACAAAAGAAAATTAATACCACTGTTGAAATCCCAAACTTCCGTCATATCTGTTTAAGTTCCTTACTAAAATTAGTATAGTAGATTTGCATACATATAGCCTGACCAATTAAACTTGTACCTGACTTAGCATTATGAAATAATTAAGCTAAAATGTAAAAAGTGTACTTAGATCTAAGAGTGCCTTGTTTGGCAAATAAATAAATAAAAAAATAAATAAATAAATAAATCCTGTGGGCGGAGCTAAGTGAATGACAACATGAAGGACAGTGGATGCTGTTGCTGTCAATAATTTCGTCATTCTAACTATGAATTTCGGAGTGAGTAGGTCAAATCATATATATTTACTATGTATTTATCGTATTTGTAGCACTCATACTACAGCAACTTTTCACTACCACTTCCTCCCTAAAGTGAGGATTGACTGCATGCATGATAATGGATGGGAAAATAACCTTCTTGCATGACTTTCTTGCGTGGCACGCAAAACTGATAGTGAATAGGCGGAAGCACTCAAGGTAATTCTCAACTTGCTGTCAGCTAATTAAGGGCCTGTGCGAATAGTGACTAAATTGATGACTAAACTAAATTTTGCAGTTTTTGTGGATAATGCAGGGAATTGCTGTGTGAATTCTTTTGATGACTAAATTCTGTCAGTTATTCAATATTTAAATTGTAACCATAACAACAATTTAGTCAACTGTCGAAAAATTTAGTCTACTCGGCAAAAGACTAAATACTGTATTATCGACACTAAATTTTAGTCATAGAATTCACACAGGCCCTAAATACATTCATACCAAGGCCAGAAACCACGGTAATTCTGTTGTCAGATAACCAGGCCAAGCCATCAAAGCATTAGGCGCACTCATGGGCGCACTCAAGTCCCTTGATTTAAATCATGGAGACCGACGCGACGTTTTCGGAAAAATTGCCGAAAAATCGAAAAAAAACAATTTTTCCTACAAAATTCGATTATTTGGCCACAAAATTCGATTAACTGCCTATCGATATACTTACTTACTTTCGACCAAAAACTCGTCGAATAATCGTCAACCAAGCACTATACTCGCCAGATAATGGCCCGGTGAGACTTATTCCTGTTCCTGCACCTAATAGCCTTATGACACTGCCTTTTTCGTAGGCTGAAAATGCTGCCTTGGCGAGGCTGAAAATGACGAAATCTGTTATACTGTGTGACAGATATAGCATGTGAGAGTAAGAACGATTGTCTGATTATTATAACAGATAGTTGTGAGTAAATACAGAAGGAATCCCCAATTCGCAACCCCCTCACGTTGTAATAAGAAAAATTTACTATTGGGACATTCAAAAATCACCGTAAACACCTCAACATTTTTTTTGGGAACGATTTTACTCCGGAGTCCCAATTCTAAACATTTACCCTTTCACTTCAAATATATCTATTGTCACTTCAGTTATATATATTGTCACTTCAATTATATTTATTGCCACTTCTTATATATTTATAATCACTTAAATTATATTTATTATCCGCTCAATTTATTGTTATTCCCTCACTGTTATAAAAAGTCGAGAGATGCACCCACTGACATATAGATATGGACTGCTAATTGACAACTTTCAATGGCACCATTTTTCTCCAGAAGAAGAAGACCTTTTCTATGTAAACAATAATTTTTTTTCTAATTTAGAGGAAAATAAGTAATAAGATGTATGTTATAATTGATAGAAATAATTTTCCATCATTATTTTTTATTTAGTGGCACTTTTTTCGTTAAATAAATGTATTTTTTTTAAATATGAGAGTTCAACTAGAGTTGAGCCCGAGTTATACGTCATGGGGCGCGTTTAGGCCAAAGTTAATTTAACTGAGCTAGGCATAAACAGCAATTTTTTTTAGCGCTGTTAGCTAACTTATTTCTGCTTTTTGGCTTAGCTAAAATTTAGCACAGCCAAAATGAATTGACGTTTGCTTGTAATTTTTTGTTGTAAGCAAATAATTTAGAAATATTTCAATACAGAATGAAGATTTTATTATTATTATTCATTTTTTAGCTTTTTATTATTTGTAAAATGGGAAATGTTATTATTTTTGCCTGTTATTAGTAGCTGTAAAATGAGAATTGTCAAATGGCATGCTAGAAACGATGCTAAGTTAGCAGCGCTAATTTAACAGAGTTAAAATAACTCGGGCCTAAACGCGCCCATGGAAACAGACACAGTTAAGAGTTTTTGTTAAAGATTTTCAACTCGATTCAACTCAACGAAAACAGGTAGGTTGAACTGAGTTCACGCACACAACTAAAAACGGAACACTGGCAAAGGTACAAAAAGTGAAAATGTCGCGCCTCGCTTGGATGTCAGAAGAGACTTTATCTATATTAATAAAAGAAAGTTTCTGTATGTATGTATGTATGTATGCATGCATGTGTGCGCTGTAGCGGGTGCACCCAAGGTCCGTTGGGGTCTTCCCTGAAACACCTCACACCAAAATTCAAAATGGCCGCCGAAAAATTCGAAATTCAAAATGGCCACCCAACTATGAACTTGCAAATTGTGTTCCGATTTCAATGAAATTGCATATCTGGGGGTTCTTAAAGTCGCTAAAAACGAATTTGTGGTTAAAACTAATAAATTCAAAATGGCCGCCTCAATATGGCTGACGAATTTGCCAATTGTACTCCAATTCCAATGAAAATCGCTATCTGGGGTTTCTTGAGGTAGCAAATAACAAATGTTTGGTCAGAACTTATAAATTCAAAATGGCCGCCTCAATATGGCTGACGAATTTGCCAATTGTATTCCGATTCCAATGAAAATCGGTATCAGGGGTTTTTTGAGGTAGCAAATAACAAATGTTTGGTCAGAACTTATAAATTCAAAATGGCCGCGCCAATATGGCTGACGAATTTGCCAATTGTATTCCGATTCCAATGAAAATCGGTATCAGGGGTTTTTTGAGGTAGCAAATAACAAATGTTTGGTCAGAACTTATAAATTCAAAATGGCCGCGCCAATATGGCTGACGAATTTGCCAATTGTACTCCGATTCAAATGAAAATCGCTATCTGGGGTTTCTTGAGGTAGCAAAAAACAAATGTTTGGTCAGAACTTATAAATTCAAAATGGCCGCCTCAATATGGCTGACGAATTTGCCAATTGTATTCCGATTCCAATGAAAATCGGTATCAGGGGTTTTTTGAGGTAGCAAATAACAAATGTTTGGTCAGAACTTATAAATTCAAAATGGCCGCGGCAATATGGCTGACGAATTTGCCAATTGTACTCCGATTCCAATGAAAATCGCTATCTGGGGTTTCTTGAGGTAGCAAATAACAAATGTTTGGTCAGAACTTATAAATTCAAAATGGCCGCGCTAATATGGCTGACGAATTTGCCAATTGTATTCCGATTCCAATGAAAATCGGTATCAGGGGTTTTTTGAGGTAGCAAATAACAAATGTTTGGTCAGAACTTATAAATTCAAAATGGCCGCGCCAATATGGCTGACGAATTTGCCAATTGTACTCCGATTCCAATGAAAATCGCTATCTGGGGTTTCTTGAGGTAGCAAAAAACAAATGTTTGGTCAGAACTTATAAATTCAAAATGGCCGCCTCAATATGGCTGACGAATTTGCCAATTGTATTCCGATTCCAATGAAAATCGGTATCAGGGGTTTTTTGAGGTAGCAAATAACAAATGTTTGGTCAGAACTTATAAATTCAAAATGGCCGCCTCAATATGGCTGACGAATTTGCCAATTGTATTCCGATTTCAATGAAAATCGATATCAGGGGTTTTTTGAGGTAGCAAATAACGAATGTTTGATCAGAACTTATAAATTCAAAATGGCCGCGCCAATATGGCTGACGAATTTGCCAATTGTACTCCGATTTCAATGAAAATCGGTATCAGGGGTTTTTTGAGGTAGCAAATAACAAATGTTTGGTCAGAACTTATAAATTCAAAATGGCCGCGCCAATATGGCTGACGAATTTGCCAATTGTACTCCGATTCCAATGAAAATCGGTATCAGGGGTTTTTTGAGGTAGCAAATAACAAATGTTTGGTCAGAACTTATAAATTCAAAATGGCCGCCTCAATATGGCTGACGAATTTGCCAATTGTATTCCGATTCCAATGAAAATCGGTATCAGGGGTTTTTTGAGGTAGCAAATAACAAATGTTTGGTCAGAACTTATAAATTCAAAATGGCCGCGCCAATATGGCTGACGAATTTGCCAATTGTACTCCGATTCCAATGAAAATCGCTATCTGGGGTTTCTTGAGGTAGCAAAAAACAAATGTTTGGTCAGAACTTATAAATTCAAAATGGCCGCCTCAATATGGCTGACGAATTTGCCAATTGTATTCCGATTCCAATGGAAATCGGTATCAGGGGTTTTTTGAGGTAGCAAATAACAAATGTTTGGTCAGAACTTATAAATTCAAAATGGCCGCCTCAATATGGCTGACGAATTTGCCAATTGTATTCCGATTTCAATGAAAATCGATATCAGGGGTTTTTTGAGGTAGCAAATAACGAATGTTTGATCAGAACTTATAAATTCAAAATGGCCGCGCCAATATGGCTGACGAATTTGCCAATTGTACTCCGATTTCAATGAAAACCGGTATCAGGGGTTTTTTGAGGTAGCAAATAACAAATGTTTGGTCAGAACTTATAAATTCAAAATGGTCGCGCCAATATGGCTGACGAATTTGCCAATTGTACTCCGATTCCAATGAAAATCGGTATCTGGGGTTTTTTGAGGTAGCAAATAACAAATGTTTGGTCAGAACTTATAAATTCAAAATGGCCGTGCCAATATGGCTGACGAATTTGCCAATTGTGTTCTGATTCCAATGAAAGTGGATATCATCTAGATCCTGAAGTAGCAAAAAACGAATTTATGATCAAAACTTATAAATTCAAAATTTGAGGTGATTTAAAGTTTGGAATCGCACAGCAAGATGAAGACCCACTACGACCTAAGGGCGAACGGTTCTAGATTTAAGGAAGGCGATCAAGCCTAGCTATAAAATTCTCTACGAATAAAAGGTAAATCGCCAAAACTACAAAGGAAATGGAACGGCCCCTCCACGGTCTTCACGAGGTTAAAGAATGTCATCTATCGCAGCAAAAAGGTTCGATTGACCTGTAGGAAGTTGTGTTCGGGACGAATACTAAGTAAGAAGAGGGCAGTGTAACGGCTAACCGAAAAGAGAAAGTTAAAATTCCAATTCACCGAGAAGTTTCATGTTCAGAGGCACGTACTTGAATACATACATAACGCAGTGTCACATCTCAATTTAGTACGGTTGTTCTAACTGAACCGCCAAGAAAAGGAGGGAAGAACACATGTGTGCAGGAAGTTTTGTTTTGAAATTAAAGTTGTTAAAAAGAAAGAAATTGTTTCAATTAATCCCTGACAAATCCGAGAACGCTCAAGAAGAAATATTACAATATTTTTTATAGGTAATTCTAAATTTCTGTATGGTATCCAAAATCATTTTTTCCAGATTTTTTGTTGTTTTCATTATACTTTTTTCCTACCGCGGACAGTGCACACATGAACTTTTTTTATTTAAAGGCGTTGCAACGCACGCGGGTTTTTTACTAGTATTTAATAAATACTTTTAAAGAAAAATCTATAGTAAAATTAATTGATGCGAAAAGATGGAGGAAGACGGAAGGCAGAAATAGAAACGCATAGGGTTTAGTCGTTGAGTTGAAGTGACATTTAAACTTAACCACAACCACACCCATGGAAACTCGGTTGATTGCACTTACGGAAATTCCTTAAAAGACTCCAAGTTTGGAATAGGAACTTTGGATCACACATTCTGCTCAATCGAGGCTTTCATATTGTATACCCAGTATCCTTTACCGGTAAATGAACTTAGTTAGTTAGAAAGGAATAAAATCATACATTTCTCTGGTATATGTAAAACTTCTGTTTAAATAGTAAACAGAAGCGCTCTGCATTGGCCAAAAAATACGTGCATGAAAAGCAGCCTCAGTAATTAACAGGATCTCCGTTAAATCCACAATTTTGCACAGATTAAAACTGAATACTTAATGTTTATGTAGAGATCCACCAGACAAGAGCAAACCGAACATCATTATTTCCCTTCTACATGTATATCTTGTCTCTCTAAGCCTTGTTGACTGCTGTTTGAACTGCCGTCATTGCACAATGGGATTACGGCTAACGTGAATTGCACACGTGGAAAAGAGTGGCTTGTATCGAATGTTTTAAGGAGTTGAAACGTATCTATATGCATAACCTTAACAAACTCCTGTCTGCAGTCATTCACTGAATGGCACAACACAATGCGCTCAGTTAATGCAGACCCTTTTCACATTTTAAATATTTTGCCAGCTAGATAATATCCTGACGCAAGCAGTCCGGGGGTGGAATCGGTGTATTTCTTGAAAGACACTTCTTCTTCAGGTGAACTCTTCGTAAAAATGCACGAGTTGTTATGCAGTGGCTGTGCAAAAACAAACCCGAGTTATTTGCATTATTCCCCACCCAATTTGTAACTGGAGGGACGTGCTTTATCTTATTGCGACATCCCTTCGTGGGCTGCTTGCAGAAATTACCCTTAACATTCCATCAAAACAAATCCCTCAAAGCATGTGCAAGTAGCAACGCTATCAGAGACTTTTCAACGTCTAGACACCAACACAGAAGCGCACAGTTTTCCTGGCGACTACCATGAAAAGGGAAATAAAAGAAAACCTTTCCTTTTCCGTTTTTTTTTTGCAGAAGGAACTTGTGAAAATTCCGACCTTTTCAAATTTCTACCATTTTATCGCATCAATAAAATCTTGTATCTCGGCTAGTTTAACAATATTGCAGCGCTTACTTTCGCCAGGCTTACAGAGATATGAGGTCGAGCTGCGTCTGGGTATCCTTTTATTGATTTATGAGGAAAAACGTACGAGGATTTTTGCAGTGCCAGGCCGGGCGGTGGTGGTTGGCAGTCGCTTTGAAATTAGAAATCAATTTACATTTTTAAAACGAGTTCTTATTATTGATTTCGGTTCAGGTTTTATTTGTTTGCATAGGTTTGGAGCTGCTGCTGCAATGATAGTGATCGCTTTGAGGATTTAATTGCATTGCAGCCGTATCATCGTGGTTCAAGCGCAGTTTTTCAAGATTCCTTAAATTAATCGTTGAAGGAGGACGGTGTAATTGAACTCTATAACCAAGCAAATTTCTTTTACCACCTTCCAGTAGTTCCAGCTCAGCCACTCCGGAGTCACAGTATTTATCTGGCGGTTTACTGAAATCAGCTCGTTCCAGGATCAATAGAATACTCTACAACGAGACTGCTTTTCGTCTACCCCGGTGGTTGTGTCATTGCGCCAGCCGATGTCAACAGAACTCATCAATATCACGCAAGCTATTTGTATAGACTTAGTTGTATGGAACTGGATTGATAGCTTTCTTTTGTTTATAAATAAAACAACGCGATTGTGGGATAATCTTCCGCAGTCAGTATTTCCGAACTTGTATAACATCCGAGAGTTCAAACGCAAGGTTCATCAACAGTCCAGCGAGTTGTTTCTCGATGCCCCGATAGTAATGGTGGAATAAAAAAAATATATATCGTGGCTTGGTTGTGGCAGTTCCTTCCTTCACTTCTCTCTCTCTCTCCCTCTCTGCCTTCACTTTCTTCCGACTAGAGCTTGCTGTTCGACATTACACTCTATATGACAGAAATAGATTGTCGACAGTAGGAGTACAAAGTATTACACAAGGGGAGGGCCAGAGAGGAAATAAAGGGTTAGCGGGTTACCTCTGGATCAACGCTCCCGAGGTAGCCTCTTTGGTCTATTTACGTCGGAATCCTCCCGAATCAACTCTCCAGTTCTTGTCGGTTTATCGGTTGGTCGCCGCCACTGGATCAACTCTCCGTGGGTTGTCTGTGTATCGGTCGTTCTGTACCACTGGATCAACTCTCCGTGTCTTGTAAATATATCGGCTTTCGGTACCACGAAATGGAGCTAGAACGGTCCTTAAAAGCTTGGGGCGTTCCCCTTTCCATCCCAGTTCTATATCATGTTTAACATTGAATGATCGCAGTGGGGAGTACTCCTTTTACTGCTGCTTTTTTTAGAAGCAGTCACAAAAGTATAAAAAAGTTTCTAACCCTCCAATTTATGTTATAGTCAGTGGATATGATAAACAACTGCAAAGTCGAAAAGCTTTATATTTTTGTTCACCTTGTGCAATTACCTTTTCGTCCTTCCAACCTCGAGAGTCGGCAGCGGTTTTACCAAGCGGTCCCCCAACTAAGTACCAATCGCGTTCAATATGCTGCTTGACCACCGCATCGAACGAGAACCGGTCTATGTTTGCCGTTTTCTTCATTCCATACAATTCTTTAAAACTCCAATGGGAGCATATTAAAAGCGCTTCGAATTCGCTTCCCTTAGTAGTGCTTCGAATTTTTCCCTCTGGAATAGCTTCTGGATTGATTCTGCCAAAATAAAGAGGAGTAATGAGCCCCAGAGCTAAGCAGAGCCTGTCTACATAAGAACTGTTCCATTCTACATTGCACTATGTAACTTTAGGTTCATCCGCGAATGAACTTATTCTTACGTTAGCACACATTTTTTTAGTCAAAGATTTTTTGGAATTTCAAAATCCTTAAAGGGCCCCAAACATATTTTAGGCCCGGGCCCGCAAGGTGATGTAGCGGGCCTGACCACCATTAAGCCAATAGAAACAGTTTGCTACCGCGTTGCAGCGTTCTTGCATTCCATGTTCCAATTAGTGTCCTGGTTCGAAATCGTCGTAGCAAAAGTGTTTTTGTGGGTTTCTAATCCTCAGCACAACCGACTTAAAACTCCCTTTTATGGCGCAGAGGACTCACCATTCGAACCACTCACGTCCGAAGAAGTATCCTGCAAAACATGCTTTAATTGAAAAATAAAGTTTGCAGCAAAACTCTTTATCAAAAGTTAGTAGTTCCACAGAAAGTGCCTGAAAAAGTTACACATATTATTATCACTCTACAAAACAGTAATATATTAAAATTATGAAAAATTTGCAAGTATTTTTACCAATTTAATCATTTAATCAAAATATGAATGTGGGTCTAAAAGTCATTATTATAATGAATGAATTATAGAAGTGCCTAAAACGCTGCAACCCATGAATAGGATTTGTGCATATGCAAAATCTCAAATGTGAGTCCTTGTGAATTTTTGTTCTCTTTTAAAAGCGCCTAAAATGAATTCTACTTCTATGCTCACAGCAAGTGAGAGACTGAGAAACTGTATGCTCCAATTCAATTCCTGGAATTCAGCCAGTCTCTATATCGCCGGTCTTTGTGCAATTTAAGACATTTAAAAGCAATAAACGTCAGTTTAAACGTTATTGGTCAGTTTTAATTTTATTCTTAATGTTTTTTTGTAGTAAATATTTAAGTAATTTTCTCGTCTGGCTGATGATTGTTTTTAAATCCAATGAATTCAGCTGCATTTCCCCTATTCTGTTGCTGTATATGCGCCGCTACACCTTCTAGCGTTCATCCAGCGGCAGAGAATCGCAGTCTGGTTGACTGGAAAACAAAAATCGAATCGACGAAAGCCAGCAAAGCGCTAGCGATGATATTCCAGTCGTTCCAACAGCAAAAGAGTCGAGCATCCTCTTCTCCAATCTCGAGTCTAGAGCTTCAGTTGCAGTTGGATCATTTAGGCGTTGGGGTCTGCGGTGTTCCGGGCGTTTATTTTTTCTCAACTTTTGTGGCATACACACAAATACAAACAAACAGAAAAAAAACTCTGCACTCCAGACAGGATTGCTTTATTGTTTATAAGCTTTCTCGCGATCGTTGTTGTCTAGACGTTTTTTATAATATTAATTTTGCAAGAACGGTCTATAATACCTTTTTTTTGAGAAACACACCTTCGATAGTTCATTTCCTTTTTTTTTGTTACAAATAATTACCGTGGAGACCAAAATCATCGAGGGTCTGAAGTCCCGTTATCTGTTTATGAAACCGGGGTAAACCCTCTCTGCAAATCGATTCCCCTGGAGCGTCCCTTTTGCTGCTGTCGTTTGGTGTGTACTCGGCACAGGGGCAACAGTGCGGCGAAGTGGAAGGTAGCGGAGAGTGCGGAACTGTCATTTGTCAGCTGTTCGCATGTCAAACGCAGCCTAGCCAGCAAATTATATACATCAAGTGACATGGAAAAGTGGAAAAAATCAAGTGAAAAGTGAGAAGAAAAAAAAGGAAATAGAGTTCGCGGCCAAAGGTGAGGTCCGTGCCATTATTATTATTATTATTACTGCCGCCGCGCGGGCTACAAAATTCTTATTTCCTATGTTTTTGCGGTAATTATTGACGGACCACCAAAGTGAAAAATGCGTTAAGCTTGTTATAAATATTTTTTTTGATTTTTGCAAAATTCGGCTATTCTTTTCACTTATTCAATTTGACGGCGTATTTTGTTTAATTGGTGATATTTTTTTTATTAAAAGTGATTTAACAATTTTATTCTGATTGATTCGTGTATTGATTCATCGAGAAATTATACAGTCGACAAGATTTTTTTTTTGCTTTGGTAAAAAAAACACACAAAAAAACGGATTTATTTGCTCATCTTCATCACGACGACGACGTCATCTGACGGTGTGATTTAAGTGGAGATATAACTTGGGATTTCGACGGCGTGTTAACGCTCCCGGATTAATAAAGACAAATCGCCGTCAATGGGCTTGTTATGCGGGTAAGAAAGGTTCTTTTGTTTCTTTTGATAATTTACATAAATTACAGCCATTCGACGCATTAATGGCATTCCGGATGTTGTCTGTTATTTCTACTCAAAGCAAACATTGTGTACTAACATCTAGCCAACGTCCGTTTGTCGTTTCTGTTTTTAATTCATAAATGTACATATGTCCCCCTTTTGCCCAAACCAAACTAGAATAACTTTTCCATACAGGCCTTAATAGTTGGTACTGTAAGTGGTTCAAAAAATTTACGACAATACCCTTAAACCAGCATTAATATCCATATCTGCCGAATTTTTATATATACATACATGTATCCCATATATCCTCAAATAAACGTTCTGTATAAAAAAAATTCTGGGCGTTTCTTCAAAACGAAAAATTTACCTTTAAAATTGTTTATAGGAAAAAAGGTGAGTATAGTTGAATTTAATATAAGATCTTAAACCAAAATTACGTACTCTATTCCCATCTCATATCAATGCCGAAATTTTGTTCTGAAATTCACTCAACAGAAAAATCCCCAATTTATTTTATTTATCTTTTGATGAGAGAAAGATAAATTTTTCGTTATCATAAGAAGATGCCTCGGGATTATGTTGTTGTGTGTATATTTATTTTATTTTGTTTACATCGGTGAACATGTACATTCTCGTTGGTAGAGAGAATGTGAAAGTTCTTAATTCAATATACCAGAAAAACCTGCAGAAACTTCTTACTACATCTTTTTTTTTGTGGGGACTTTTTCATACATTCTTTTAACTAACGGCGCTTAAAATTCGTGTCATCATCATCATCATCTGCTAACGCGGACATTACGCGTATTTTTGTGAAATAAAGGAAATTGTTACACGTTGTAAAATATTTGCATATTATGGAGACTTTCTACTAAAGAATAGTATTCTTAAAGTATTTAATGATAAACAGTTTTTTTTAAATCACAAATATATTGATAACTAGCAAAACCCCGCGTGCGTTGCAACGCCTTTTAATAAAAAAACGTATGTGTGCACAATCCGGGATAGGAAAAAGGTATAATGAAAAAAAAAAATCTGCGAAACATGATTTTGGGTATATAATTCGACTGTGGGATAATTTCTCGCAGTCAGGATTTCCGAGCTCGTACAACATCCAAGAGTTCAAGCGCAAGGTTCATCGCCACCTTCCTTAACGGTTATTTTCGGAGATGGCAAACCATAATCTCCACAGTATTTCCGCAAATTGAAAGAATAGTCTCTCACAGTGACATCATTTCATTCGCATTCCTTCGATTATCGAATCATTCTTTCGGTCTGATCCGATAGTCGGATCAGAGTCAAAAAGTATCCTAAACGCCTAAGAAAATACTGAATCATCCCGTGAAAGTCTTAAGGCGGCTACACACGTAACTGCATGCTTGACAAGCACGCGTGTTCAATCTTTTTGTGCAAGCGTGCTTGAGCGTCTGTATGAGATTTTTTGCGCAAGCATGATGATTGAACATCAGCTTGAAGATTGATCGAATTTTCATCTGCATGCAAATGAACAAATCTTGCTTGAAAACAAAAGTGTGAGTGCGAGCGAGCGCGTCGTCACCTTCCGAACGAAATTATTTAGGGATAAACTGCGGCTATTCAAGCATGATTGCGTCGTGTGGAGGCTACAAAGAAGTTGTGCGAGAATGCGCAAAAAGATTAAACATGCGTGCTTGTCAAGCATGCAGTTACGTGTGTAGCCGCCTTTAGGCTGCTCGCACACTTCAAAATTTTGTACGAATTTGTGCGAATTCTGAAGAAATCGATACAATTTCATCAGAATTCGCACAAATTCGTACAAATTCTGATGCAGTGTGCGAGCAGCCTTAAAATCGAGTTAGCCGTTTCCGCGCTTTAAGGTTTACAATTGGAATGATAAAAAAAACTTTCCACTCCCTTTCCTCCGACTATCGGATCAAGTTTTCTGCCTCAACCAATAGTTGGACCCGAATGAAAAAGAACCTAAACCATGCCCAAGAAAATACTGAATCTTCCCATGAAAGTCGGATTAGCCGTTTCCGATATTAGCCCGGACAAATATACAGACAAACACAGACAAATAATTTATTTTGTTTTAATATCATGTAATAACTGGTAGTACAAAGGGTGATTCCTAAGCTTGGTTTTCCAACATAAAAAAAACCATATGAGCTTAGAAAAGGGTATCTAATTATGTAGAAGATGAGCATGTGATAAACCACGCTTCCGCCATTCTACACTATACAAATTACAACAAACTGAACCGAAAAGTTTCCTTTTTTATCAGAAAATCCATCATTTACTTTAGTTTTTGTGTAAAAACTCTTGCAACGATTTGAAAGTAAGTGCCCAGTAGACAGCACTCGGCTAATTGTATCCCACTTAGGGTCGGTAGTGAATGTTATAAATAGATCTGTACGTCCAGACATTCTTACATAACAGAATGCATCGTGGGTGCCTTTGTGCATACAGCGAGGTGGTTATAGCGAGGAACGTTCTTTATCATCATTCACATTGTCTGTTCAAGTTTTCGGTCTAATACGATATTCGGACACGATAGTCGGAAACCATAATCGGATCCGATAGTCGGAACCGAGTAAAAAATAGCCTAAAACATGCACATGAAAATACTGAATCTTCCAGTGAAAGTCCTATCGAAATAGGATTAGCCGTTTCCGATATTAGCCCGGACAAACAGACAGACATACAGACAGCAAAAATTTTAAAAATACTCGATTTTGTTTTAATATCATGTAAATAACCATATGAACTTAAAAAATGACAATTATTTTGAAATCACAGACAGACACTCCAATTATATTTATATTATACGCATTTAAGGGTGAATTATTTTTAAACATGACTAAACGTGACTTATATTAGCTCACTATATGTATTCTCAGTGGCCTAGTCGGGAGGTGTAGAGGGCCCATTGGCCACGTGCGGCGTGGATGACAGACAATCCTGTCCGCAGCATCCGACCATGGCCCGAGTAAATAATCTCTTTATCGACGCCAAATCATGCCATTTTAATGGTTGAATGAAACTTTCCTAAATGAAGAGACTGCAGCTGGACTATGTACAGAAGCGAAAGAGACTAGTCCGAAGCATCTTGGAATACGCATGCCCTTTCTGGGATCCCATATTTCAGGTGAACAGCAACAGGATTGAATCAGTTCAAAAAAAATTCTTTTATTTGCTCCGAAAACTACATAATCCTACACGGACAGGGTTAAGGTGTGTTGGGTCTCATGCCAGCTACCACCTGTACAATGCAATGATTGTGGAAGCTGTAAAATTACCAGGAGGGTTAGTAGGGGCACACCACAGGGAGGAGTGCTGTCAACATCGCTGTGGATTCTCGTAATCCACAAAATTCTCAGAAAACTACGGGAAGAAAGAACTAAAGTGATCGCATATGCTGACGACCTATAAATTCTAGTTTCTGGTAAGTACCTACATGTAGTGAGCGAGGTTATGGAAAGAGCTCTAAAAAGCGGTAGGCCAAAGGCTGTGGTGTTAACCCTGCAAAGACAGAACTGATGCTGTTCACAATATTGAAGAAAGAGTTAGAAGGACCTATATATAGATCTCTCCTCATACAAGAAAATGCTTGGGTATAAATGGGGACTTAAGCAACGAATGGTGCTATCGATGTACGCTGCCATTGTACGTCCCATCATTCACATATGGTGGCTAGCATTAAAGAAGGAGTACAACTGTAACAATATAGACATACATATACTGTACCAATATATCCTCTGCCTTCTTCCATTCGACTTCCGTACTAAGTACCTAGCCTCTTGTAGCGCTGTCAGACTCAAAGAAAATGGGTACGAGCAAGAAAAGCCATACCGACATAGCAACATTCTTGGTATGTTTGACAGACGGTTGATCCCAACCAGCTCGGACTACATTACCCCAAAGTTGGAGTTGAGCAAGAAGTCGCCGGGGCCTTCTCTAAATCATGCAATATAGCCAAAAAATTCCGGCTCCCGGACGGATCCAGTGCCTTCCAAGCAGAAATACTGGCAATCTGGAAGGCGTGCCAACTAGTGAGAGAAGACAACTCTAGAGGGGGGAATATTGCGGTGCTAACTGACAGCCAAGTTTTTATCTTGACTTTTAACTGAGAAGGAGTTGTACCAAAACCATCCATATCATATAATAAAGTAGACATCATTGCGTATATAAGTTGCAACAGACTGAGGTGTGTTGAACATTTAATCCGTTTAGACGAAAGTAGAGTGCCAAAGCGGATCTTTCAAGGTAATTCTGTACGTAGGACGACCAAAAACACGCTGGTGAGACAACGTAAGAAAGAACCTAGCAGGATGCTCCCTGTCAAGAAATTGGAGAAAAGTCGCAAGGGACCGTGGACTTTGGAAGACGAAAATTCAAGAGGCTAAGATTCCCTAGGGTTGGGATGCGAATCTACTAAGCTTTTTTTTATAGAGGGATATCTTCAAATATCGAAACACGTGATATTCAGACGCTACTATTTCTGGACTACATAGCGTCTATTTCTGAACTTACCAACTCTCCCTTTTTGACGAGTCATCAAAGAAGTGTTTTGACGGGTGTTGTTGTGATGGTAGACAAACACCTTTCCTATTATGCAATTCGGACCGTTTTCGTTCAATTGTCTGGCGTAATTTCTCTATTTGTCCACAGTAGGGTTGAGAATCAATCGTCTGACCAACTGGAAGAATTTCATAGTAGATGATGCCCATCTAATCCCACCACACAAGAGGCATCACCTTTTTCGACGTCAATACTGGCTTCTCGAACGCTTGTGGCTCAACATCCCTTGTCCACGATCTTTGATCTCCGATTGTGGTAGTTACATGATCCATTTTTTTTGTCTTCGGTTATGAGACATTTTATAAATGGGTCGATTTCATTGCATTTCAGCAGCGCATCGCAGATGTTAGTTTGGTCTAGCATGTTTTACGCCCTCAACTCATGAGGAACTCATACATCGATGTTATTTTTGTATCCAGCTTTGTGTAAATGGTTCAAAACAGTTTTATGATTAATGATTCTTCTTCTTTAGCGGCTTTACAGCCGGTACTCGGTCATCACCTCTGGCAGCTTTTCTCTCCGCCGTCCAGTTTGGCATCCCTAAGCTCTAGACGAGCTGGTCTATGCCGAAATTCGAGAAAAAATCCAGCAGCTCCGGAATTTGGTGTAACCAATAGGGATATTCATGTCATTTTTAAGTTGTTCAAAGTATCGTAGTTTTGTAGCTTAGATGGCATAAAGGTCCGTTTTAAATTTGAATTGTTATTGCCACTGGATCGCAATTCACACAACACAGCTGTCAAAAAACACAAACTACGAAACTACGAAGTGAAATTGAAAGGCTTTTCAGTTGCGCAAGGGCTACGTAGTTTCCAAATGTATAAAAATGAACTACGAAGCTACGAACGCTACAAACAAAGTAAAATGTGACATGGATACCCCTAAAGGGTGTTCTACACCATCAGTTCAGCTGTTCGTTTAGTTTCAGTTCAACTGTCAGTTCAGTTAATTTTCTTCTGTGTTGCTACACGATCAGTTCCACATCAGTTCAGTTGTTAGTTTTGTGTAGAGTTGTAATTTTTGAAACTTGTTCATCGCACTAACTATCACTAAATAAGCCTAGGAAAAAAGAGCAAAGTGGAGTCAGTCGTCAGTTACTTCTCATTTGAACTGTTAACTGAACTGGGCTCGATGAGATTCCAATGGAGCCTCAGTTCAGTATTCTCTTCAGTTTTTCCAGTTTAACTGACAGTTGCACCGCATAGATCCAGTTTAACTGACAGTTGCACCCCATAGATATTACCTCAGCCTTGCTAAGGTCTGTAATAATACTTACTGAGCGTCGATGATGAGAAATGCAATCTCGACCCAGCCCCTGTAGATATTATCAGAGAAGAGCTTAAGAGCGTTCATCCTATAACAGAATGTAAGAAATAAATTGACTCCAACCCTGTAGATTTATTTAAGTTTATTTTTGAGTTTAGATTCATTATGTTTACATGATATCTTGAGTTTTTCACATTATTCTTTTTCGGAAAATGTAAAGTACGCCCCTAGGTGTCAGAATCAGAAATACACGCGCTACGCCACTGTGTATCACCTGCTTTCTACCACAAAACCAATTACAGTAGTATCAATAATTTTTAATAATTATCGGACGTTAATCTTTTTTACTTTCCTGTTTCTATTTGCAAATCCATTAAAATACACAAAAGGTGCAAATAAATTTAACATTATTTACTATATACATACATACAAAACCACAATGCGACTTATTACCCTATGACTAAGCACTAATCTTTACAGCCTCATAAAATAAACACAAAGAATTGTGTTAGTGTTCTTTCTATAGAAAAAAAAAACATCCACGTTAAGTGTGAGCAAAGAATTTCAATTGCTGATTTTTTTCTATTCTCGAAAATCGATAGAGAAGCAATCACAATTATTAGTCTCCCAATATCTATGACCAAATCTTTTATTCTATTCTGAGAGACGTCTTGGAAAAATGACGAAATTATGTCAAGCTTGTCGCAGTGTATTTTACTGTCATATAGTGGAACGTAAATCGTGATGATCTTCACCAATATAAAATAACATTACTTTATGAACTTTAACCCGGAGTAGTTATTATCAGACAATTTTTGTGGCAATGAAAATATTGCATTTCCGACTGAAAAATTGTCCGTGTAGCCGCAGCTATTTTACGCTGTAATCATGTGTTGGGGCAATTATTGAAATCAACGTGGCGAGAGAAATGAAAATAAACACGTGAGGAGCCTTTGTTATTCGAAATTGAAGCAGATAAATGGAATTAATGATATTATATTGGTTTAATTTTGTATCTATTGAAACTCGTGATTTTTCGTTTCATACCTTTAAATTCTTCGTACTACACGAACAAGTATCTCCTGCACGTTTCTTAAAAAAAATTCCCAACCAATGACTAGGAATTAAAACTTGTCAATCAATACTGCCGCAAAGATTATCTGCGGAGAGACTCTGGGTGAAATATCTTCTTAACGTATTCTTAACATTGTGCTTAGCATGGCTCAGCATCCCGTCATCGCTCCGTTTAGTCATCTTCATCGAGAAACAAGAATCTCCGAAATGGAAAATATGCTTCTGAAATCAAATTTACGCGATAACCTTCAGAGTAATTAAGCGATTCGAGAATTTAATTATGAGAGCAGTTGTTGCTGTTAGCACGGCGCGAAGATGATGTTCCCGAAAAAGTTAATTTCTTTCACTAACGAAGTTTTAAAATATTCATTTTTTTTTCCTTGTTATACTTTCAAACTGATTTTATTTGTTGTGGTGCTCTACTAAAATGTTGAGAGGGGATAGATCCACAAAGAAATTGATCTAGAAGTCGAGAAATGCCATTATTTTGGAATCAGCAGCTCTATGGCGGACGTGTTAATTATTTTTAGATTCATGAGAATACTCGAGAGGTTTCTGATAATTCAGAAAAAGGCATTGAGATATATTTTCTGATTTATTGCCTTATTGCGCAGATTGCTTAATTTTTGTTGTTATGAAACTTGAACATTTGCTGATTAAAAATTGAATAATTGCAAATTAATTCTGATTTTTTTTTCATATAAAGGCGAATAAATTCTACTCAGTGAAACCAGACGTAACCTGATTTTTATGATGATTATTCATCCTTAAAAGGCTACACTCTAGAAGCACCTTCGGTTTTTGGCATTGATATTAATTCGTACACAGCTTAAGGTTCCGTATAATAAATGTACTAATGCCGGATCCACACGTTTGTCAAGGCTTGGCAAGCATTCGCAAATTCAAACGTGTGGATAAGGCGTTTGGCTTGGCTTGTGTAAGCTTGCCGACGCTTGTGGCCGATCCGGTTGAGTGTGGATTCTCGGCAAACCAAAGCAAACGTGCTAACGCTTGCAAAGGAAGTTTGCGGCAAGCGTTTGTGATGCATCCACACGTTTGTTTTAAAAATTTTTTTCAATTTGCGAACGCTTGCCAAGCCTTGACAAACGTGTGGATCCGGCATAATGAATTTTTTATTTTTTTTTATAAATAAGTGTCGAACTATCTATTGTTTGGTCAACAAGAAAAAAAAGGTTCATAACTCATACATACTGGTACTTAGAAATTGGCGGTGGCTACATCAGGCGCGGATTGGGGGGGGGTCACGGGGGTCAGGGCCCCCCAAAGCGCTCGCTGTTTAAAAAACAAAATTGATCCAACTAAAAAAACAAAAACAAAAAATAACCAAACGTCCAAAACCGACCCAACTTTTTTGCAAAAATTAAAGCAACGACCTTAAAAAATGAGCTTCAAGGTCAACTACAGATTGATCTATACTCTTTCTATATATTTTGATTTGTAAACTCTGAAGTTAGCTGCACTCACAAGAAAGGGCGCGTCTTCATCAAAAACACATTAGGGCACGTTTTCTGCCCTACTCCGCTCAAATTAGGGACAATTAACGAAATTTTTCCCACAGCTATGAAAACGGTGCCAATGCCAAGTGAAGGATATGGGTTGCCTAAGCATGATTTTCACAACTCGCAGTTCCAAAAAAGGGTCGTTTTTTAGAAATATGTGAATTTTATAGTTTTTTCGCCTTTTCTCTATTTTTAAGAGAAACTATGCATTTTGGTCAAAATATCAAAAGAGCAAAGTTATAAGGCATAAAATTTCCTGCAAATTTTGCCTTCACTGTTTTTTCGAATTCGGCATTTTTTCGCCGGCAGAGCACGTTTTGCGCCTTTTTCAGACTCGGTTGATAATCAAAGCGTCCAAAGAAAGGCCGTTGAAAAACTACAACTACTACTTTGATCTCATTTAATTTTTCATACAAATGCATAATTTTGGCTCAAAATCTAAAAATGGCGCAAAACCGCCTCCATCGGCGAAAATATGGGGAGTTGGGAAAAATTGTAAAAGTAAAATTTGTTGGTAGTTTTATGCTCTCCAACTTTGATATTTTCACCAAAATGCATAGGTTCTCCACAAAATAGATAAAAAGGCGAAAAAACTTTAAAATTCACATATTTCTCAAAAACAACCCTTTTTTCGAACTGCGGATGAAGGGAGAGGTGGGGTGGTACCTCTCATCAACCCGACTGCAGTGCCGCGGCTAGAAAATTTGGGGGATTTGGGGAGAGTCCAAAAAAAATTTTGCTCGCTACGCTCGCTAATTTCTTTTCAGGCAAACCCGTCCCCGCGACAGAATAATGGCCCATATGCTGATTTTTGTGGCCCATACTCATTTGTATGGCCCATTCTCAATGAAGTAGAAATGCAAATAATGAATTCAAATGATTTTTATTCCAAAATAATTTTTCGCTCGCCTCGCTAGCGGGGCCCCAAAATCACGGGGCCCTGTGCAGTTGCACATCCTGCACATATGCCAGCCGCGTCACTGCCCCACTACCTCCTTCATCCACAAAGTTCGTGAAGAATGCTCCTGGGAGCGAACCGTCTAAATAGGCCCTTAGGAGTAGAAATTTTTTTTCGCCACTTTTAATTTCGTGACCCCCCCCAAAATAAAATTCTAGATCCGCGCCTGGGCTACATCTACATTATAAAACATACCATGGGGCTCCAGACTAATTTCACTCGGAATAGGAAATGAACTTGCAAGTTACAATTTACGAGTACCAGTGTGTCTTAACGAGGACCAACGTATTGGCTTACGGATGTAGCAAAGTTTCCAGATCTACTTGATTTCCCTATCATAAAAGGTATTTCTTCCAGCTATAGGTACTCATGCAGAAATGATTCATAACTTAACTTCTGTGGTGCTAAGGCAAAACCCGATATGTCAAAAAAAAAATTTTCGTTTGTATTGCCAACAGTCGAAGGTTATGAATTAAAATGTTCCCCAAAGCCAAAATTGTAGACTGTTTCTATAAAATAATTTAGATCAAAACTACAGAGTCCAATATGTCCATATGCTTACAATACTGCGACCGCACAATCCAATATTACTTGACCCAATATCGACAATTATCTATTTTGACATATCGGGTTCTGCTTTAGCACCACAGACTTGTTCTGCTGTCAATAAGCGCAACAGTTATCAAGAAAAACCTCACAAATGAGTATACAGATTAGAATCTCTTCACAGATAATTTGGAAGAGCTAGTCAACTTAAAAGTAATGAAGAATTGGAACAACAAAGAAGTAACTTCATTGAACACATTCGAATGGCAGCCAGTCTAGCAATTCCTGAGTTACCAACAGGAATGCTTTGTCAACTACCCGAGAGGACTAAGTCCAAAAATGGATAAAGACTACTCGAGTAAAAATTATTTAGTTGATTTATGTACTTACAAGGACGCACGTGCCCGAACCTAGCACGCATAGCGAACAAATCAAATAGGCATGCTACAAAAGTATCCACGCTCCCGCCACAAGCACGAAAATCTAAAAAAAATTTCGGTAGAGGCATGCGCGCTCCCGCCCCAGGCACGAAAATCTAAAAATTTGTTCGGTAGAGGCATGCACGCTCCCGCCACAGGCACGAAAATCTAAAAATTCGCCTGCTACAGGCATGAACATTTATAAATGCATCCGCATCGGCATAGACCATTCCAAACGCAAGTGTTGTTTTACAAAGCAGTCCCCCAGTTAAACACTAACCCCGTCCAATGCTGCTTGACCTACGCAATCGAACGAGATCCGTTCTACTGAGTATGCTATTGGCACCCTTTATGGTCACCAAGAAAATTTCCCGTTTTCTTCGCCCTATACAATTATTTAAAGCCTTACAGGTGGGCGAGTTTTATTCCCGAGTAAAAGTAAAACTTGCCGCACCTAGCATGCAGCTAGCACGCTCTAGCCTGCACGGCGCCCGCAACTAGCACGCACGCTTGATTAAAAATAAGACTCGCCAATGTCAATTGATACTGTGCGTGCGTACCTGCTGCATGCTAGGTGCGGGCTAGTCTTAATTTTATTCAAGTGTGCATGCTAGTTGCGGGCGCTTCAGTTTCATTTTTACTCGGGTCCTCACTGTGGAAAGCAACAAGAAAATTTCAACGACCCATAACTCGATTACTATCGGTACACTGATAGAAAAATTGTCTTGATTCCAGCAATTCGATAGTCTTCGTTTCGTTTTCTTGAGTAGAAACATTTTTCAGTCTTAACATGAGAATGCTGTCTCAGAGTAAGACCCTGGAAATTCTTGAGCCAAGCAATCGTATTTCTTCGCTCAATACTTATATTTTTCGACCAAGATTCGCACCCCTGCGAGAAAAGTGACATAAGTCCAAAATACGTCATTTTGATTTAATAACAGTTCTGATCGTGAGAATTTGTTTGCTTTCGTCAGAAAAAGTTTCAGAAATCAATCTCCAATATTGCACAACTGGGGGCGTTTGTGTCGTTTTGTGCTCAAAGTGACACAACTCGAAATAGCGTTGAAAATATAACCCTGGTGAAGTTAAGATATTGTGCATATAGTGCAGTTTGTAGAGCACACTTTTTAACATCTTGTATAAAAAAAATTATAAAAATCAGAATAGTAATTTAAGAATAATTAATTAATATTGTTTCATGGCAATTGACTACGCAAAACTTTAATTACCGTTTTCTCAAAATGCTATTTTTTGAGTTGTGTCACTTTTCGCGCGGGGATGGGATATGTCTCTCGAAATAAGATTGTTTAATTTTTTACTCAAGAAACTAAATTTTTAATTCATGGGACTTTTTTCGGTTACCGAATTTTCAAGTTCTAAAAATGTATCACAACTATTAACACCGATTTTAGAACTTGAATTGTTTTCAATTATAATATCATCGGTTTCGTATTTTTTTTTTACATCAAGTCAACTTTTCTCTTCATCCAAGACAATAAATCCAAGGCTATGAGTATTGCTTATCTCGAGACAATTTTGTTTTCGTTATATCCAAAACATGAGTTGCTTGGTTCAAGAAAAAGTTCGTTAGGCCAAGAATTTTTTTTTGATCAGTGTAAAGGTGCGTTTCCACTGCGGTCTGCAAACAGTGCGCGCACATAAAATTCCGCACAAATAGAGCAAAAAACGAAAAGTCTCAAACTATGTGCTAAAGGACTGTGCGCGCACTCTACGGAGACAAGACTTTAGGTGGATACGACCTTGAATGATAAAATTCTTGTGTACGCGCAATGTTTTATGTTTTCCGATTTTAGTCTTAATATATTACTGCGCTTCAATTGGTAATTGGTCGAGAAATGCTCAAGGCAGATAGATTCGACAAGACAATGAGAATGCTGAACTCTCGATTACGTCTTCATACGAGTCGATCGTGTTTGAAAACCTTTCAAACCTCTATACGAGGACCTATAACAGAACGGCACAACCAAGTCGATATCTATCGGCAGAGTAGAGCCAACCTTCGATAGTCATCGCGACAAAGAAGCCAAGTCGTTCAAAGCGGTGACATTCCGTTAACGCTACGTTGGGATGGGAGTATGTGGCGCCCGTGCACAGCTGAGTTCCCACCTCTAAGCAAAGACACAATATACCAAATCCCCACAGTTTCGTCTGCATCAAGCTGAAGCAATTCAGTATTTCCGAATTCCTTTACCATCCAATTGTTCAAGCGTTCGTCACCATCTCCTAACTCTTCGTAATCCTATTCTACCCCTCGAATTAAGCTTACTGCTAGACATTGCACCTTGACGTGACCAACGACATGACGGACCGGTTTAGGTCAAATGTGCCACATAAAAAAATTTAAGTAATTGAGAATGTCCACAAGGGTATGCCTTCAACTGTTGTGGAAATGGTTTTTTTTAGCTAAGAGGAGTAAAAATTAAAAGAGTAAAGAGTTTTAACATTTACATCCATGACACCAGTTTCTTTCAACTCAACAAATGTGATACTTAAAGCATCAAAAGAATTGAACGAAAAGTTGAACGTATAGAAGTAGTTATACGAAATATGCTTCTTCTTATGGTGGGTCCATATGATAGAGACTTTCGCTCGAAGAGACTTCTGTCTATAGGATTCTAAAGAATGTTTTCTGTGAGACAAAGGAAAGTCGTTGGAGAAAGTGCGCTGTTGAACATCCACCTAAAAAATAAGGGAAAACAAAATCGCTATTAGTACACCTGCACATACAAAATACTTCCCTGCGAAGTTTCTTCAAAAGACGTGTTCCCGAGTAGCAATGAGCAGCAGCCGCAGCTAAAACAAGAAAAAAAGTTGCCGTCCGTTGACCGTTTCATTCAAACTTCACACTCTGTACAGAAGACGTACGGAACGTCGCACAGTGGGGCAAATAGCTCATTTTTTGGACAAGCGACAATTCCCAAGCCTGGAATTAATGAAACTTAAAATTTTTTTTTTTAATCTATTCGTGATAAAATTGCCTTTAATTCTATCGAGCCAGAATTTTGAAATTGGAAAATTAAAGATGGCTAATCCAATATGGCGGACATAAATTTTGTAAAAAAATTAAATTTTTGTCAAAAGATTCTTTAATATTTTAAAAAATTGTTACTTTGGGGATTTTTTTGGAAACCAAAAATTAATTAATAATAATTAATTTCAAAAATTTTAAAGAATCTTAAGAAAAAAATTTAATTTTCTTACCAAATTTATGTCCGCCATATTGGATTAGCCAACTTTAATTTTCAAATTTCAAAATTCTGGCTCGATAGAATTAAAGGCAATTTTATCACGAATAGTTTAAAAAAAAATTTGTAAGTTTCATTAATTCCAGGCTTGGGAATTGTCGCTTGTCCAAAAAATGAGCTATTTGCCCCACTGTGCGTCGGACGGAGAAATGTCTTTAAGCCTAGTATGGAGTTCGAACGGAATTCCGTTCCCCATATAAAATACACGTAAAAAGATGCACGGAATTCCGTTCACCAAATTTTTCCGTGCCCTTTTTGTTTTATGAGTACGCAGTTCGAACGGAAAACTATTGGTAATATTTAGCTTGTGCAATTCTCTAACAGGTGGCTTGTAGGGAATTGGAGACTTTTTTCCGTTCATGTTGGAACGGAATAAATGTTCGACAATTATTCCGTGTTGTGTGTTAGGTAATTTTGACAGGACGACTGAAAAACAGCTATTGCCGTCAGTTCGTAGATTTATATGTGGATTTTTAACAGTCAGCTGTTCGCTTTTTCTCAACTGTTAGCTTTTCTCCACGGTATTCTACACGCAATTTTTCCGTGTAGAAATATTTACCAAAAATGCTGAACGGAATTCCGTGCGAACTCCATACTAGGCTTTATCGTGTGGACTCGTCATTATTATTTACCCAGCCGGAAAATTGGTAGCGCTGCTAGGGGGAGCGAAATTTGATCGGTGTTAATATGCTCAGGAAGCAAAATTGAAGCTTGACGAAATAGTACGAAACGAAGAAAACGACCAATTATCTTATTGACCATAAAGGACGCCATTAGCATACTCAATAGATCGTATCTCGTTCAATAACGAAGGTCAAGCAGCATGGGACGGGGTAAGTACTTAGTTGGAGGACTGCTTTGGTAAAACCACACTTGTATTTGGAAAGGAAAAGGCAATTGCAAAACGTGAACAAAAATAAAAACTTTTCGACACCGGAGCTTAATCACATATCCACAAGCCGCTATTCTTTGTTAAAAAGATTTTTTCTACTGCTTCTAAAACGCTTTTAAAGAAGCATTAAAAGGAATGCTCCCGTCTGCGGACATGCAATGTTAAAAAATATATAGAACTGGTAGGGGAAGGGGAGCGATGCAACCCTTTTAAAGAGTGTTCTAAAATTGCTATTGCAGCCCCCCTTTTTTTTCTACCAGTACACACACCCTGATATCTTCTAGTAAAGACAACAAAGTTACTTGTAGTGAAAAATAGTGCCAAGATGCTCTAAAACCAGTTCGACAACAGTTGAAAGAATAGTGTGTGCCTCCCCATTAATGGTAAAAATTCGATGAAATTTTACAAAATCTCCTATACATGAGTAATTCCATTTTAACAAAAGAGTCTCATACTAAATATTTACGAAACATAAAATTTAAGGTGTGAACCGAACTCTCATAATGTGCGCCATTAAATTTTACGAACGGTCAATTAAATTTTTAGTTCTGAACAAATATTAATACTCATTCACAGATGACGCTGCATAATAATAACTACAATACACGAAGCTCTCTCGCACCAGACATTATCACTTTGCTAAGCAACCACGATAACACGTAAGCCAGTTTCCTTCCTTTTTTGTTCGTGCAAATATTAACAGAAATATTTTCTCCCCCCCAAAATGTGCTACAAGGAAAATGTGAACGCGTGAGGGTGAAAAGGAAGTGGCGAAGAATTTCCAGCTTAATTGAGATTGCCACCGTATTTTTTTTTTTTATCAAAACAACTAAGGATACAAACGCTTCTTTCGAAGGCAGGTGTGCTACTATCAACACATC
This sequence comes from Thereva nobilitata, assembly GCA_963855945.1. Lineage (NCBI taxonomy): Eukaryota > Metazoa > Arthropoda > Insecta > Diptera > Therevidae > Thereva > Thereva nobilitata. Next base: position 97,417,948 of record OY979698.1, read on the forward strand.
GTTAATTTCCTTCGATATTTTCTATCTATTCCGGCAAATCTTGGCACAACACTGGAATAAGCAAAATCGGAAGGTGTGCACCATAATTGTAGGTGGTAATGTGCATTGTGATTCTATAGCCAAAAATAAATGCAGAATGCGCGCCTCTTCAAATTTAGATGCTTTGCACATTAACACACACACACACACAGGATTCTTTGAGTCTTTCTTTTGCAGACTTCGCGACTCCCCTTTTTGTACCAGGGCTGGTGATGCACTGCGTATGGAATATAGTGTTTTATCATTCGACAATGATTATCACTCCTATGCATTTGCTGTACACGCTGCTGCTCCAGATTCACCCTCGTCGTGCACGACGATGTTGGAGCAAGTGAAGTAATTTATTAAATGTGCAGACATGGAGCCATAACCCTGAAAATGTGGAATTACACCAACAACGACAACACACTCGTCAAGGGTTATGAAATGGTGCTAGATATTCGACACCGACATCCCTTCACCGTGATGAATATAACGTGCGTGGGGCACAATATTTTCTGCTGTAAGGAGCTGCTGCTCTGGCTTGGAGTTGAAGGAGATTGAAAATTGGGCTGAGAGCAAAATTTTTTTTATTGCAGACAAAAAAAAGTTTATCTGCTTAAAAGGGTGACAAACTCCTCGAGAGTTGGCGTTAAGTCAACACAAAAATAACCGATACGGAGCAGATGGCGTCACCAACTCCGAATTGACAGGTTTCCATCGAAATATGACTTCGAAATGGGGAGAAACGACGCGACGCACGGTGGACTGTAGGCGTTTTTATTTGACGCAATTAACTATACCGGAGATGCTTGAGAGTAATTAAAATATAGAGGTCGTAACTTGGAATAGCATTTTTACTGAGGCATTTGTAATTAATTGTGAAAACGAAACAAAGAATTGCAGTTTATTGAATACAATGTATACAATTTGCGTCGTAGTACGATTTATATGTGATGAACCACCATTTTGTTGGAACCACATGTGCTGTATGTCAAAATTTTTCGGACACAAGAAAGTTTTTCTCAACATGTCACCGTAGCGATCACCATACCAGTAAATGTTGCAACATTAGCTCCAGCTTGCCCTATGATGCCGTCGCACAGTGGGCCAGGCCAAGTCGCTTCGAAACCTGGACATAGACAGAAAATCAATACAAAAACTTACAAAACTGTGTCCATATAGTTTTTTCGGGTCGCTGATTACGAATTTGATGTCGAAAATTCAAAATTCAAAATGGCGGATCCAATATGGCGGATCCAATATGGCGGATCAAAAAATATAAATTTAACGGATTGGCGTGAAACTTTGGATATAAGGTATTTTGAGGTCACTGATTACGAATTAGATGTCAGAATTGTAAAATTGAAAATGGCGGATCCAATATGGCGGATCAAAAAATAAAAATTTAGCGAATTCGTGTAAAACTTTGGATATATTGTATTTTGAGGTCACAGATTTCGAATTTGAGGTCGGAATTGCAAAATTCAAAATGGCGGATCCAATATGGCGGATAAAAAAATATGCATTGAGCGGATTCCGGATACCTCCGGTGGAATCTGTTTTTCTTCTGCGATTGCCATCTGCCACTTAGGGAAGTGGAGCAACGCGGAGAAAATTTTGTGACCAATCATTTTAGAGAATTTCCGTGTTACGCGATACAGCTTAATCTTTACTTTGTTTTTAAGTAGAAACACTATTAAAAGGGTTACAAATGTGATAAACTTACCTTTTGGGGTGCTACACATCGTATGTGATCGTGTGAACTGGGTCGGATCGCTGTCACTCATTAAAAATTACGGGATATATGTAAATGATTAAAAACGCGCCGTTTTTCGAGCATGTGCTATCCGGCAACTGTCACGACACGTATCACAGAGATTAGTGAGTGGAATGCCACTGCAGCGTTGGACTAGTATGCACTAGTGCCATCTACACACGATTTCATGGAACTAAATTCCGAACGCGCACCTTTTTTTCCCTTAATGTCCAGGTTTTGAAGCGAGTTGGCCCACTGTGCGTCGCATGGAGAATATACAAGGAGACAAAACTCTTATGGGGAAAATGACAGGAAATGGATGGGTAGAAGAAACTAAACTAGAAGTTCATTTTTGGCCACAGATGTCACCTTTGTCCGATGTACCCCACATGAATTTAATAAAAATTCATTGGAAAGATCAAAAATTGATTAATTACGAATAATCGCATTGATATAAAATCGAATTTAGAAGCTGGTAAACAGCTGTAAGCTGCTAAACGTAAAATATATTAGTAATAAACGAACTTTACCATGAGCCGGATAAATATAATCGGCCATGTTTTTCGGGGTACATTTGACTACAGCGCCACCAATAATCAAACGAAAATTGACAACACGGAGTTTTGTCTCCTTGTATAGCCTCCATGGTGCGTCGCTTCAAATGGCGCACCATACAGTCACTTTACAAGGGGTTAGTGATCGTTGGTGTATCAATTGAGGATTTCAATTCCCAAGCTCCAATAGCGGCTATTCTGTTCATTAACAAAGCTAGCCAAGTCGAAGTGTGCCTCGTCACTTATGATAATTTTCTGACAAAAATGATGATTGGCTATGGGCGCGTTTAGGCCCGATTTATTTTACCTCTGTTAAATTAGTGCTGTTAACTTAGCACCGTTTCTAGCATGCCATTTGACAGTTTTCATTTTACAGCTAATAACAGGCAAAAATAATAACATTTCTCATTTTACAAATAAAAGCAAAAGCTAAAAAATGAATAATAATAATAAAATCTTCATTCTGTATTGAATTATTTCTAAATTATTTGCTTACAACAAAAATTTACAAGCAAACGTCAATTTATTTTGGCTGTGCTATATTCTAGCTAAGCCAAAAAGCAGAAATAAGTTAGCTAACAGCGCTAAAAAATATTGCTGTTTAAGCCGTTGTTAACTTGCCTAGCTCAGTTAAATTAACTTCGGCCTAAACGCGCCCTATTAGTCCGGGGAAATTTGCAAAAAAAAACGCACGAAAGGAGACAACATTTATTCAAGGTATGGAGTTATTCAAGGTATTTTTTGGCCGAAAAGTGATTTTTGGAAACTTTGACCTTGAATAACTTCGAAAGGGTTAGGTTTTCGAAAAAATGACAGGAGGGTTTTTTGTAGAAGATAACGTTTCGTATTGACTGATAAAAATTTTTTTTCGAAAAAATGCGTTTGTGAGTGATTTTTTTTGCCAAAAAGTGATATCTCCGGCGGCCATGTTTTTTTTTTGTGATTCCGAAATTGTTTTCTTAAAAAGTCCCAAGGAAGCTGCGAACCAATTTTCAGCCATTTTGGAATTTTGTCTCCTTAAAATGCTAATTTCGCCTGACTAGATCTATACCGAGCTGTAAAACTCGTTGTTTCGGCATTAAATGCTCCATAATAAATTGTTATTGACTACTATCCACAACTGTCAAATATAAACTGCCAAATGACAGCCAAACCAAAATGGCGACTAAAACAAATCGACCTGAAACATGAGACGCACCCTGTATTACGAGTAAGTTTCGCGTACATCTGTCTTTTTTCAATTTGGAAAGTTTCACTACTTTTTGACAATAAAAACATTCAGAGATTAGCCTTCACAGATGGCATAGTCATAATTGGACGCAAAGCGCAAGACGTAAAGGAATTCTTTTTATAAAGTATAGAAAACTCAGCAAAGTTAAATTTAAGAGAAAGTGACACGAAAACAAAGTTCAAACTTCAAGAGACCTGAGTCCTACAAGCCCTGTAGCTCCATTTAAGAGAAGGATTGGCAAAATGGGCAGAACGAGCATTTCGAGGGAATAAGCCCAGAGCAACGGCACGTTGACAGCCGAAATGTACGGAATAAAAACGGGGACGAGGAGTATTACAGCGCAGTAACCCCTAAACTAAATTTAAACAACGTGGAGAGGAAATTATCCAAAAGCTGCATGATATTACAGTGAAAAATATGGAGACGGAAAAAAATGCCTGATAGACGACGGCAGTTTCTCCCTTACGCCACAAAGGGGACCCACTAGTACTGCCTTTCCGTGAGAGCTTGAAACGTACTTCAAGTATAAAGGTGCGGACCCAATTAACGCCGTGCCGCCGAGCTCGCCTTGACAGATCAAATGGACTGTGTGTTTCCATATGGCAGTGCGCCAAATGAGAAAGGCGAGCGCGGCGAACCGCGGCGAGCGTAGCTTCGATTTGGGAAATGTTCATATCCAACGGCGAACAGTGGGGCAAATAGCTCATTTTTTGGACAATCGATAATTCCCAAACCTGGAATTAATGAAACTTAAAATTTTTTTTGTCAGCTATTCGTCATAAAATTTCCTTTAATTCTATCGAGGCCGAATTTTGAAATTTCAAAATTAAAGATGGCTAATCCAATATGGCGGACATAAATTTTCTAAGTAAATTAAAATTATATAAAAAGATTCTTTAAAATTATAAAAAATTGTTACTTGGGGGTTTTTTAGAAACCGAAAATTAATTAATAATAATTAATTTCAATAATTTTAAAGCATCTTTTCGTAAAATTTTATTTTACTTACAAAATTTATGTCCGCCATATTGGATTAGCCATCTTTAATTTTGAAATTTCAAAATTCGGCCTCGATAGAATTAAAGGCAATTTTATGACGAATAGTTTACAAAAAAAAAATTTAAGTTTCATTAATTCTAGGCTTGGGTATTATCGATTGTCCAAAAAATGAGCTATTTGCCCTACTGTGCGGCGCCGCGGTACGTCTTGACAGTTGCCAATTCACAGCTGTTTTATATTTACAGAGAAAAACGCGCATTTGTGTCGGTCGCGGAAAATTATTTAAAGAAAAATATAAGTAAGTGCATTTATTTATTAAAATTTAATGATTGGAGGAATTTTTTCAATTTAAATTTATTTTTTCAGTTATGCTCGACGAAAAATTTATTAACGGGATATCCAAAATCCACTTATATTTGTTTATTTGCTATTAAATTGCACTATAAACTTGCGTTTTCTAGCAAAGAATATATATTTCACTTTCTAATTGAAGTAAACAAATGAAAAACTTTAGCTGTCAAAGCTTTCATTGGGCCCGGGTTTGCTGAGTTCGCCGCGCCTGCTACCATATATCAAGGCGAGCGTAGATAGTCGAAAGATGCAAGATGGTGAATTATCCACGACCCTGTTAATTTATTTGTACTCGAATATTCCAAGCGCGAGTGTCGTTTTACCAAGTGGTCCCCCAACTTAGTACTAACCACGTCTAATGCTGCTTGACCTTCTCAATCGCGCGAGAACCGATCTATTAAGTTTGCTAATGGCACCCTTTATGGTCACCAAGATAATTGCCCGTTTTCTTTGTCCTATAAAATTTATTAAAGCTGCAATTTTTCTCCCTTTAGTCTAGAAAATGTGTGGGCGTACCGTGGCTGTTTTGGGTGCCATACTGTTGCGTGCCTGTTTCAGAGAAGACCGGGCGAGTCTTATTTTTACTCGGGTGGCTAATAAATGTTACTTTGGTCTATACAAACAAACTGACGTCAAGAAATATGTCAAGGAAAAGAATTTGAAACTGCGCACAACACTAATAAGTCCCGTCTTATTATATGTTTGGCAGTTTGGACATAATGTAGACGAAGTATTGCTAGGAAGATTCGAAAGGAAAATCCTGCGCTCAATTTACAAGGGAATACAGGTGGATTGGCGGAGGAAAAGTTACAACTCCAGAGTTTTATGAAAGCAGTAAAATTCCACACATTGTCAAAGTGATTAAAATAAACAGACTACGATGAATTGGTCATGTCCAACGAGGCACGGAACAGAATCTGGCAAAAAGATAGTGTTCAGAAAAGTATCGACAGGAAAACGGAGAGCAGGACGCCATAAGAAAAGATACACAGACGACGTCGAGGAAGACATAAGACAATTAGGAATAAGAAACTAGAAAATATTGCCCAGAGATCGACAATCATCAAGACAATCAAGTCAAGACCAAAATAGGCTGTAGTAGAGCTCATGATGATGATGTCTCTACCAATAAGTTTAGCAATGCCACAGTAGATCTGGCCGCGGCCATTAAGTACCACTTTGAAGCCAGTGACCACGTCTAGGTCGAATCTTCGTTAGTTCAGCTAACCATGTTAATAACAGCAAAAATTAACTATCTCAAAATAGAGATACCCTTTTCACTCCTTAAGCAAAACAAAGCTGCTTTCGCCAAATCGACGTCACAATATTTTCGAATGACATGCTATAAACGTTATAAACTATGTTAACAGCAATGTTTTACCTCAGAGAAAGTAGCTTCCACTTTAAAATGATAATGAAATTACGCAGCTATATGATGACACTAGAAACTTCATCACCGCCAGAGAATATCAGCATCGCAAAAAGGGGCGACATTTTTATTAACAATTAAATAAATTGAGTGGAAATTTCAATAAAAAATCTGCTTAGAGTTAGAATATAAGTCCCATAAAATTGTGTTAGCGCGCATAATGCTTCACTGAACAAATAATAATTGGTTATAAATCGACGTTCATTTTCACTAATAAAGATGCTTAATAAGAAAGAGTTTTTGGCATCTTTTACAAAATCTTGTTATCGTGCTGTCATCCTGGAGAAATATCACTGGGGTTAAGGAAATAATTTCGAGAAGCAATGAAAGAGTGAAGAAATAAATTCAACTTTAATGTGTTGTATAATAGTGGCGTAGGTGGTGGAGAGATGGTCAAATCTATTCAAAAAAGTTTCTTTTTTTATGTTTGTTTTTTTTTGTCTTTTGAGATGATCATATGTTTTTTTTTTAAATTATTTTTTTGGCAAAAAGAAATCTCTTTGGTAGATTGTTTCCGTCATTTTATATGCTTAAGAAATATGGTATCTACGTTTGTTTCTTTAGTTGAGTCAATTGGCAGATTGATTTATAATTATTAAGCTCAAGAGCGACGCAATTCATTCGTCCCTTTTCATTATTTCGAATTTAGGATGCTTTATTAATTGAAAGGGAAAAACCACTCAATAAGTTCATAGGATGACATATAGATGGCGCCACTAAATAAATATGATTTTTAATTACTACCGACCTTCAAACTATATGTGTCAAAATTTCATGATTTCATAAGCTTAGTTTGAAGGATAGTAGGAAAAGTTAAAGGAGGCCGGGGTTCGAGTAGATGTCGATGAACCTTACGTTTGAACTCTAAGATGTTGTACCAGTTCGGAAATACTGGCTGCGGCAGATAATGCCAAAGTCGAGTTAATTTATTTATAAACGAGCTTCTAGACCAGGGGTGGCCAACCCGCGGCCCTTCGCAGGAAATTGTGCGGCCCGCGAGATTCAACAAGATTTAACAAAATATTGTGTGCTAGAAGGTTCCAACATGTGAAAAAAAAGAGTCAGCTATGAGCAATGATTAAAATTCACAGCCTGCCATAGAGAATTGGCTCTCGGGGTGACCGGGTTGATGGATAAAAATCCAAGTAATTGTTTTTCTCGGTAACAATTCAATATAAATACCGCATCCGCAACAAAAATTTAGTGTCATGGAGCTAGCAGAGAAAACAAGCATATTTACAAGGAAGTACACTTCTTTGGTCAACATCCAGCTAGTGTGTTATGAGTGCAGGATTCTTTTTCTTCTGCTCCTTTATTCCCGCCCTCCTTGTTGTGGCGTCTTTTGGTAGGGTTCTCCTCCACTTTATTTTAGGTTTTCCAACTCTAGGGTTCCTTGCAGATTCCAGTCAAGGGCCTTTTGGCTAAATTCACGTTTGAACCTCGCAGGGTGTGGCCATTCCATTCCATTTCCCTTGTATGATTTGGTCTTCTATCGTTTCTTTTCATTTGTAATTCTATCTTGCCAGCAGATTTTTATTTAGGATGAAAACTTGAAGGCGCGTTGTGATAGATAGGGCCACTTTCAATGTTTCGGACATACAAAAGAATTTCCTTAACATTGGAGTTGAACAGCCTTAATTTGGCGTTAGTTGAGATCTCCGTCGATCTCCATATGATTTATATATTCTGGTAGTGACGTAACTAATGAGGTAACAGAATTAATCTACCCATTCCACGTCACCATTAGTCAGCGCTGCATCCGCATTTCTTTAGTTTTAATCGGATTTAACCTTAAGCCTGTCGAACTACTTTCTGCTACTAAATAACCCTTTCAAAACATGATTCTTATGTTATAAATGAAAAGTTTTGTAAATTTAGATGTCTGGGATAAAACGTTGTGATTGCGAATCGTTTCTTTTCGAAAATGGAATTTACGTAAAATGAATACCGCGCCACCTTGTCTGACGAAAACCTGCACCACCAATTACATTACATTTCACCTAGTTTCTTAAAAATGCTCATACCTCGTCTATTGCCTATTTTAACTCACATTCTCACATTCTTAACTCCTGCCTCACGGTATTCAACTTTCCCTCGACTTGGAAGCATGCTTCAATCATACCTATTCCCAAGTGTCCTTCTCCGTCCTATCAGTATTATTCTCTTTATGCTCTTAAATTTTTGAAAAGTTTCGTATCTATCCGCTCTCAAAAGTTTAAACCAGGTGGCTAAAGTACCTCAAGTGCCCTACTCCACGCTGGCGTTCCTCAAGGCTCCATTCTTGAGCTACTTTTATTCAGTATTTTTATTAACGATATTTTAAGATTCATATGTATGCAGACGATGTGCAGCTTTATTTCCCTGCGCCAAGAGATCAAATACATTATGTGTGTGGAGAAGCTTGCTGTTGACTTACGTCATGTATACTTATAGTCGACATTAAACTTACTGCAGCTCCTTCGAAATCCCATTTCATTTCTATCTCTTTCACTCTGATACTGTTCGTCCTGACTTTTCTGCTATCGCGTTAAACTCGGTTCTTCTTGTTTGCGTTAATAAAGCAAGATATCTTGGGCTAGTACTGAATAGCAGCATGACCTGCTGAGATCACATTAGTTTCATTGTAAGTAAAACCTACGGACTCCTGTCTAAACTTCGTTACCATTGTGGCTTGCTGAAAAGGGCTGTCCATCTGTCCTCTCTTGATTCTTTTTGCGCCCATAAACTTGAAGTAGCGTTTAATGATTGTGTATTTACCTGCATACCTCAACAGTTTGTGCAGCTTTTGCAATCCCTCGCGGATAATTTATAATTCCGCGTTTCCTCACGTTGATTGGTCAGCATTCATTCTTTGTCTTCGCAGAACAGCTTTGGAACTCTCTCCCTAAATTATATTAAATTAAATTTGAATCACCCAATATATGACCCCGGCCGCGGGATCATAAGGCATTTTCAAAGTGGCCCGCGATACCATTTGGGTTGGCCACCCCTGTTCTAGACCATGGGTGGACAACCTTTTGATAACATAGGCCAGAATAAATGTGTTACGATTTTTCCGCGGTCCGTAGTAGTCAATTGGCACCTTCTCTATTTTTTTAGAGTTGAGCCGGACTTACACGAGGCAGTATAGTCCCTTACACGATGGTAAATTTTACTGAGGCCTCAATTTTGTTAAATGTCCCGGGTCAAAAATAATGTCCTACTGCTGGTATATGAGTGTGTATCGAGATAAATGAGGCGAGGTGTGATTGTAATTACGTAGTGGAGAGACAAGAGTTTCTTCTTTCTTACTTTTTTTGGGGCAGTCAAATTCATCTCAAAATTAGGCGAGGTGAGGTGAGATTGTATTTTCAATGGTTTTATTTAGCTTGACCTCGTATATTTGGTTCAAATCTTGCGACAGCTTTTTCAACAACTTCTACTTAACCGATTCTTATGAAACTTTGCACACACATTAAGTTCCCGTGACAATGCAATCTGACAATTTTGTAAAAAAAAATCAAGATGGCGGACGAATTTTCCAATTGTGTTCCGATTCCATTGAAAATCAGTATCGGTGGGTTTTTAGGGCCACAAATGACGATTATGTGGTCAAAATTTTAAAATTAAAAATGGCCGCGCCAATATGGCGGATGAATTTTGTAAATGTGTTGTGAATCCATTGAAACTTGGTATCGGGGGGTTTTAAAGGCAACAAATGACGATTCTGTGGTCAAAATTAGAATATTCAACATGGCGACGCTAATATGGCGGATGAATTTTGCAAATGTGTTCTGAATCCATTGAAAATCGTTATCGGGGGGTTTTTAAGATCACAATTGACGAATCTGTTTTCAAAATTTGAAAATTCAAAATGGCGGATGAATTTTGCAAATGTGTTCTGAATCCATTGAAAATCGGTATCGGCGAGTTTTTAAGGTCACAAATGACGAATCTGTAGTCAAAATTTTAAAAAAAATCAAAATGGGGAATAAAGTTAATTATTATGGTCTGTTAAAAGTCTCAGAATATTACTTAATCCGGTGACGCAGCGACACAAAGTGTACCTTGGCATACGACATAAGAAAACAGCACGGCTACTACTGCACGATTTCTTACCAGACGTCAGAATCTCAAGAAGGTCCATGTTTGTGTTCTAATTATTTTCTAGTTTTTGGTACAGCTTCTGATTTCAAATAAAACCATTTAACTTAAAACTTTTTTTACCTATTTTTTTGATAATGAGGTGAGGTGAGGTTTTTTTTTTTTTTATGTGGAAGACTAGAGCTCAGGGAAAGCCTTTGTACTGTCGACAATCTATTTTCTTCGTATAGAGTGCAATGTCAAACAGCAAGCTCTAGTCGATAGATAGTGAAGGGGAAGAGAGAATATATAATTTGAGCTTAGACGGGGTGAGATTTTAAATACGAACTGGAGAGGCATTTCTTACTTCTTTTGAGGCAGTGGAATTTCCGACTTAAAATGAGGCGAGGCAAGATTGTAAATAGAGAAATTTCTTGCGTCTTTTGTGGCAGCAAAGTTCCAACTACAAATTAGGTGAGGTGAGATTGTAAAATATAAATATACATTGTGGAGGCATAGATTTCTTACTTACACTGAAGCAGTTTAATGCATATAAGCTTCTTTCTTTAATTTGCTGGTTTTTGGAATTGCAATGGCTCCTCGCCTAATTTCCAGTATGACATTGTACTGGCTCAAAAGAAAAAAGAGGCACCCAACACTAAATTTTTAGTCTGCATTTGAAATGGAAGATGCTTTAATGAGGTAAATCACACTATCGATCACTCGGTCCTCAACTCCAACAGGTTTGTGTATAATCTAGGTATAACCTTCTAAATATTAATTTTTCTGTCTCTTTTTCGTGCATCTAAACGCGAATGAGACGGGAGTTACTCATAGTTTTCTCAAACCCCCAGAACCATGTTATAATTGTGTTAGTGTAATGGATGGGTTAGCCTGACAAATTTTCTGAGGCAAAATGAGGAAAAAACAAACTTCCCTGCGACCTCTTGCCTTTAAAACCGGTTTGTGTAAGTGTAACTTAGCCCAATGGATGTAATATTCAATTTAAACTAGACAAAATACATCGAAAAACATTTTTTTATAATTTGTTCTAAACATCTCGCAGGCTGGATAGAAACTTTTCGCGGGCCGTAGATGGCCCGCGGGCCGAAGGTTGCCCACCGTTGTTCTAGACCATATTATTCACGAAAGGGGTGCTGTGGAACGAGCGGGCTAGTCTTGTTGGTGCAAAATTGTTTTGGAGGGCCGTAAAGTGAAATTGCATAAGATAGCTGACACCATAATGACCAAAAACAACAACATTATGACGATTTAGAGCGCTTTTTGGAACTGCTAAGGCTGGTCTCACACTGCAGCCGATTCGGCCGAATTTTTTACGGCCGAACAATTATTTAGCTATTCTCATTCGCACATTACACCCGTTGTTTTCGGCCGTTGACGTCCGTAGGTTTCTTCCAATCAGATTTGTTTAATTATTCGTCCGAAATGGGTAGCGAAAAGTTGATAATGGAAGTGCGCTCCGATAGAAATGTTTATTACTTAGTCTTCCTTTTATTTTATTTAGGGATATTTATATGTGACCATTTCAGATGAAACAACTAACATTTGAGATGAAAACTAACCCTTGAAGTTCGGCCGAATTTAAAGTTGAAATTGGGTTGAATACGGCCGTAAAAAATTCGGGCAAATACGGCCGTAAAAAATTCGACCGAATCTGCTGCAGTGTGCGACCAGCCTAAGGTGAAATAAAAAGGATTTTTTTCTTGATCACTACACTCCCGAGTCAAATCGGCAGCCAGCTGAGTGGACAGCACCCGGTTAAAGTCGTCCGAAGCGACCAAAATCTCAAAACTCGGCTAGGAAGGTTATGGGTATTTATAAAATTAATCGACTATCTCGAAAAGGGAAAAAGGATCAATAGTGAATATTACTAGTGCGTTTGAAGGAATAAATCGCGAAAAAATGGCCCCAAATGAAGAAGAAGAAAAAATTGCCCTTTTTACCAAAACAAAGCACCGCGCCACAAGTCGATCGCAACAATGGTAAAATGGCACTTCGAATTGCTTCCGCATTTACCGTATTCTCTAGATTTAGCCTCCAGAGACTATTGCCTGTTCTCAAATGTCAAAAAAAATGCTCGCTGGAAAGAAATATGGCTCTAATGAGGAGGTGACCGCCGATACTGAATCGTTTTTTGAAGAGTAGGGCAAAGGGGGGCCTCGGTAGCCTAGGGAGCAAGGCGCCTGGCTACTATCCTAGAGGTCCCGGGTTCGAGTCCCGGCAGAGCCCCACGGTCCTTCGCCTTTCCCACCTTCCCTCCTGTCATAGCCTTCCGCCAGCACTGCCCCGCTCCACCAAGCGCATGTCATCGGTTGGTTGATGGGATTCAACTTGTTTCAGGAGGCATAACACTCCAGCGAGTTGTTTCTCATTGCCCCGATGCCAGAATCGCGATAGAAATAGTTGGGGTTAGGTGGTTGTGGCAGTTCCTTCCTACTTCTCTCTTCCCCTTCACTATCGATCGACTAGAGCTTGCTGTTCGACATTGCACTCTATACGAAGAAAATAGATTGTCGACAGTACAAAGGGCTTTCTCTGAGCTCTAGTCTTCCACATAAAAAAAAAAAAAAAAAAAAAAAATCGTTCTTCAAAGAAAGGCATAGAATGTTAGAGAAGCACTGGAATGGATGTATCACTCTTGAGAAGGAGACTATGTTGTTGAATAAAGTCAAATTTTGCAATAAAAGTTATTGTTTTATTAGTCACCCTATGATGTTATTGAGTGAATATTGTGAGGTCATCGGCGTAAAAGAGATGCGTGGAAGATAAAAATATTGAATAGCAAAGGGCCCAGATGACTACTCTGAGGAACACCGAAAATGAATTGGATTTCATTTGAAAGGAATCCTTGAAATCTAATAACCTATTAGGACCATGAGGTTTGAAGTAGTCGAAAGCACTTTTCTGAAACCGTTTTGTTGTTCACATTTTGGTATGGGTCAATTAAAAGAAAAATCTTATAGTAGAGTATTTTTCAAATAGTTTGGATATTGATGATAAGATTGCGCAATACCTCTGTAGTTATCCACCAAATGCGTATCACAAGCCTTATGGATTGATGTAAAGTAGGATTCCTTTTCCAGAACGTAGGGGAAATTTTCCTAATGAAAAAAAATGATTTATCTATATATATACAATTCGATGTATGTATGTGTGTATGTATGTATGTTCCCTAATAACTCCTAAACCATTCAACCGATCGCCACAAAAATTTAACCACATATTACTTACATCAAGGGGGTGGTTTTGGCATCGATGCCTACTTTCAAAAATCACTCCTAGTGGGCGCTGTCTTAGAGAGCTTTGTTAAAAATTCGATTAAAAGCATAATAATATACGTTCTACGAGCGTGAAAATGTATACATAGAGGTTTCTGGGTACGAGAAAGCGATTGGTGGTGTCCATTACTTTCGCAAAGATGGCGGTTTCAATATAGCGGCCGAATTTTGCAATTGTGTTCCCCTACCCCCGGCATGGGTATCAAATGAAAGGGTATGACAAATAGCTGTGTGGCGTCATTCCAAATTCAAAATGGCCACTTACACAAAATGGCGGATTACCTGTTTCTATGCAAGCCATCCGGTATGGGTATCAAATGAAAAGGTATGACAAGTAGAATAATACTATTAGCTGTGCGGCGTCATTCCAATAGCAAAATGGCGGCCAACACAAAAAATTTAATATAAAGTTTTTATCGCTCCAGCCAGTATATGGGAACACTAGCCTATGGGGACATACTTTTGGAAATGTAAAAAAGCGGCAGAACATTAAATATAGTGTTTATCCTGAAGCTCTTTAAAAAAACACCGATACATCTGTTGCATGTCTGATTAAATGCTGGACATTTTTTTGCTCCTTCTGTTCGTCTCAAGCCGAAATGACAAAAACAGAGAGAAAATGTGTGTGTAATGTATTTTTTTAGGGCAGCAAATTGTGCATTTTTGAGCCAAATTTGCAAAATTGATTATTTTTTTTTGGGAATAATTTTGCTCTGCCGGGGATTAGACGCCCTGTGCAGAACTTCGCTAATGGCACCCTCGAGCGAAGTTCTGTACAGGGCGTCGTGTCCCCGGCATAGCAAAATCAAATCTGTACGATAAATGCCAAGTCAGGGATGGTTTCTATTGGCTCGATCAAAATATCAGATTCCTAAAAGTTTCACATTTTGTAATTTGGAATCAAAAATACCAAAAAAAAATGCCTTTTTCAAACTCTCCTACTGTATATTAAAATTCATATCACCTGATTACTACTATTGGCTTTTGGGAGCAGCATAGGCGCACCGGGTCCCAGCTAGTTAGAGATAAGATGAAGAAGGAATGAGATATATTTTGAGCAGCGATCCAAAACACTAAGGCCGGGCCCCCACTAAAGTGGTGTGGCAGTGGCGTGGCGATCTAATGGCAAGTGGAAAAATTTATTCCGTATAATCAAATAGAGTAGCGCACATTGAAGTGGAGTGGGGATGGGGTGGCATCTAGCAAGTGGCGTGGCATCACTTGACTGCCACTAGTCTCCGACAATTTTTGAGTGGTAAGTGGCAGTGGATGCCACTTCTCGTTAGTAATAAGATGATGTTGAATCACTTACGCGATACGCTGCTTGCCATTTAGATGCGCGCTTAATAATTTTAATACCACTCCGCCACCATTCAACTGCCGCACGACTTTGTTTCCACATGGCAGGACAAAACCACGCCACTGCCACACTACTTTATTGGGCGCCCGGCCTTAGGCAGATTATGAGGGCCATGGGTTTTTTTTACTATCAAGGTTATTTAAACCGGTCATTATATCGCCAACCGACAGGGACCGATTACTTATAAAAACTGAGATGTCAGAGTGTGTATCAGTTTGATCAGGGTACTTTGTACGAGACTTGGATGACAAAATTTCGTTGAACCCATAATTAAACATACTAGTATCGCCCATTGATCGAAATTCGACCCTCTCTCCCTACTCTTCTCTCAATCCGTTCGGTTAAAGTTTGACGTCTACGCATTTCAATAACTCAGTAATAATTTAATTGAACTATTACCACTTTTTAATTTCTCTATGAGTTCTAAAAAATTACAAAAAAATTGTGTAGTGTAATTAAAAACTACATTATCATCTAAAATCGCATCTTTGAACAAAACTTTCTTCACCATCGCTTACCGTGATATATTTTGATAATAATTTCCACTTTGTTTTATTATTTTTGTTTATTTTTTTAATTAAAATTTGCCGGGGCGTTAAAAATCTCCCCAGAAAGAAAAACCTTTTCAACGTAAGCATAATGACGCTGACATACCTATGTATTGTACATATATCGCACTACGGCAAGAAAAGTGGCACAACTCAAAAATAGGCTGTTTTGAGTTATTGCCTCCAGGTGACTGTTGGCATTAAATTTTGTTTTCAGCTCTGGCTCATAAAACTTAGTCGATTCACAAACCTTAATTATAAATTTTTTTATATTCGCCTGTTTATATGCTAATACCGTAATTTCTACTCATTTTATCATTTTATATTGGGAAATGCAATACTCATTTCTGAGTGACAGAAATGAGATAAATGAATAATTCTTGTTTTGTGCACACCTTAACGACTCCGGCTTCCATATAAAACCAGTTTGAGCAAAATCGGTTTAGTAGAAGTCGGTTAAAGTGCTGTACAAAAAAAGTGCTTGCGTATTAATATATAGACTAGTATCGCCCATTGGTCGAAATTCGACCCTCTCTCCCGATTGACGTCTACGCATTTCAATTACTCAGTAATAATTTAATTGAACTATTACCACTTTTCAATTTCTTTATCAATTCTAAAAGAACTAAAAAAAAATTGTTTTAATTAAAAAGGTGTAATGAAAAACTACATTATCATCTAAAAACTACATTATCATCTTTGAACAAAACTTTCTTCATTTAAAAAACACCATCGCTTTCCGTGATATATTTTGATAATAATTTCCACTTTGTTTTGTTACTTTTTTTTAATTAAAATTTGCCGAGACGGTCCCCACAGAAAGAGAAACCTTTTCAACCTAAGCAGAATGACGCTGACATATATCTAAGGCTGCCAACCGTCCCGCATTAGGGGGGACAGTCCCGCATTTGCTTGTATTGTTCCGCGTTATTAAAAGCGTCCCACAATGTCCCACAAACGTCAAATTCGTCCCACAAGTCCCGCATTTATTTTTTGTGTAAATAGTATATTATGCATCAGGTGGCCTCAGTAAGGGCGCAAACAGAATGCGACGGGAAAGGACTACGAAGACGGAAAAATATTAATACATATGAATGAACGTTGTGTTTGTACACATGATTGCATATGGACATGCAATGTTTTTTCGTCTAGGTAGTACTTTCTCTTCGTATTCTCTTTGCGTTTTAAACCTAAAGGCCCTTAAAGAGAGAGATTAGACTGTGATTCAGGGGTGCGCAACTAAAGCTCCATGAGTGAAGGTAGAAAAGTAAGATTGTCATGTTCCGTAGCGTATGGCTCTTGTCAGGGCCAGTCGTCTTAATAGTATGTCCGAGGATACAAACGTTGAATATGAGTTCAACGATGATGACGCCGACCACATTTCTTTATTTTGTTCTGAGATGATTGTAGATGAATATGACAATATGGAAGAAGTGGAAATAGAAGAGATAGAGAAAAAATCAGCAAAATTTTATCGTAACTTGTAACCCAACGATTAGGCCTATGGGGGACACCGTGTAAAAAACGTCCCTTGCATTCTCCCTCAGAGGTGGTGCGGAAACGATGTCAAGACTTCTCAGCCCAATATCTCGAAAACTATTGGTTTCACGTAAATTCTGTACAGGACATTTTTATGTAGATTTATCTAATGAACAAACTTTTTTTAACCAAAACTTACGTAAAGTCGATAATTTACGAGATATTTGTGACCTTTGACCTTTGCGAAAAACTGATTGTTGTTGTCTTTGACCTTTAATTTCTCAAGACGCGGACACGAGATTATATGAGACTTTTGACACATAGTTTAGAATGCCAAAACAAGGGTTCATACAAATTTTCAGCTTATTACCTCTCGTTCCTAGGTTAACTCCTTTTGCCTTATTTGACTTTACTATAGAGGCTTATATTATTTTTTCATGATCGCATAGAAAAACCTCGCTCCGTCCCCCATTTCGATTTATGAAAGTTGGCAGCCTTACATATATCGCACTACGGCAAGAAAAGTGGCACAACTCAAAAATTGCTGGCATTAAATTTTGTTTTCAGCTCTCCTGATGTGTCACTTTTCTTGCCGTATTGCGATGTATATCCATTTATTTCTATTCTAATTTTTTGAAACCAAAAAAACAAACAAAATTTTGAAATGCCAAGTTGATCTTTAAACAGATCAACTTGGCATTTCAAAATTTTGTTTGTTTTTTGGCGAAGTGAAAGGAGGTACGGCAAACTTTCGCTAAGCCATCTTCTAGGCTCATGAAATTTAGTCGATTCACAAACCTTAATAATAAATTTTTATATTCGCCTGTTTATATGCTAACCGTAATTTCTACCTTATATTGTTGTTGTCATTTTATATTGGGAAATGCAATACTCATTTTTGAGTGACAGAAATGAGATAAATGAATAATTCTTGTTTTGTGTACACCTTTACGACTCCGACTTCCATATAAGACCAGTTTGAACAAAATCGGTTTAGTGGAAGTCGGTTAAAGTGCTGTACAAAAAAAGTGCTTGCGTATTAATATATAGATTACAAATTTCCTGGGGCAAGAGGAGTGTCTTCTACTATTTGCCATTGTTGGTGGATAGCCTGAGGTCTTTTGTTATATTTTAAAATTTTTGGAACCCTTAATGATGCTTTCTCCAATAGAGTTAATGTTAGCAGTATAATCTTCAAGTGACCTAAAACTAAATTCTGAGTCTAAGCTGTGCTATATCTTCTCATAGATTGCTGTAAATCCCTAGATAATAAAAAAATTACATAAAATTCGTATTATAGTTAAATTTAAAACCCATGAACTGCATTGTGCATCCTGTGCATTGTGAATTGATATTCATGCATTCGCTTCCACCGTCGCCCGTCGTACACTGTTGCACCTTTTAATACAAAACTCAAACTTCGCATCAGTATTCAAACTGCACATTGGGGTATTTACCCAGTTTCTATGGAACAGTTCCCTTTTAATAAAAATCCAATATTAATTTATTCTCCACTACTTTATGCCTCTTTTGTGTTGAATAAAAGTTTATATCCTTCTATCATTGGAGCTGGGGGGGGGGGACTATAGGGAGATCAAACTTTAGCTGACTGAAAAGCTCCGAGATGTTTTAATGTCTGGAAGCTTTTGGTGTACATTTTCTCTCATATCGTATCAACACATCCACCCCCGCCGGGTTGCCATCATATAAATAATCCAGGAACGAGTTTTATTGCTCCTCTATATGAAAATATGAAAACTTAATTAGGTCAGAACCTAAACTATATATCCCGCTGCGATATCGGTGTTTCCTGCCACAAGCAACACACAAAATGGGTAAAAAGGAGAAACTTCTAAGAACTAAAATCAGAAAGTTTTGTGAAGACTTTTAAAGGAAAAATTTTCCCTTGATAGAAATCCTTGAGGAATCGAAGAAAACCTGAACAGAAAGTGGTTTTTCACCCGGATTTTACTCCTTGCTCTGTACGTACACACAAAGGACTGTTTAATGACGCCATTCCGACAAAACTTAGTGCTGAATACGTTCTTATTTAGCAACAAGAGTGATGGTCCTTTGTGGCCACAACCATAGTGAGAAAGAGATCTTTAACATAATGTAGACTTCAAAACATCATGAATCTTACCGAAAAATCCCCGTTTTTTTTTTCTGTGATGACTTTTTATTGAAAAAATTGTCGACCCATGTTCTTTATTTTCCATTCGATTCATGTCTCTCTACACAGAAGTTTGAGTGCTCTTCAGGGTCTTAACAAAAGTCTCGTTTGCAACTTGGAGCGCCAGAAATTTTGTATTCTGCTGGTGGTGCTCCCCCCTCGCGCTGTGAGACTCATAAAACTGGAAAAGAACTTCCACATCTCTCTGCCCGGTTCACAACAGAAAGAGAGCGTTTGCGAACAACAAGCCTCTTGTGTTTTTCTCTCCTCCGCCGTCGCGCACAATGCCGGAAAAATCGATTTTCTTGTAAGAAACGGTAAAAAAGGGGCCCTTTTTATAATAGAAAAATATAATTCCTACTATACCACAGCAAAACGCCAGAGAAAACTCAATTTCAGAATCCCTTACGACCACGAGTTTTTACTTAACTTCGGTAACTGGGAAGCGTTCACTATACACGACTATACCCAACCCCGGCGAGTGTCCTGCTTGCGGCGAGGGTGAATGGCGAATGTTATCTCCTGGAGAGCTAACAACAAAAAAATTAGCAAAATATTGTGCGGAGTTCGTGCTTGTTCTGATTTTATATATATCTTAAAAATCTTTTCAAATTAAACACCCTAACGCGATTTGACTGAAAATAATTAGATGTGGCCGTGTGCCCTGTTTTTCCTCCCCATTTGATTCTCATCCTGGCACAGACGTCAGATGCAAAATGAACTTTGGCACATAATTTATCATTATCCTTGCTAGAATGGAAATGTCATTTTAGATGAAAGGAGCGAAGATCATTAATAAAGCGACACGCATACTCAATAGTTGATATTACTGTTCCCGTTTTTATACGAGTCATTTACTTGATGCACCATGGGTTAGGGATTGTGCAGTCATTGTAGAAACCAAGTAATCCTTCGTCAGAAATTTTTAACTCTTCCTGAAAAAAAGAAAAAATGAAGTTAACGAATGTGACGCCTTTAACAACGTATAGTACTGAATCAATGCGAGAAGCTCTCATAGCCCTAAACATAGAAGCAAGCCTTAGGCAATGGCTGGCGGCTGTGTTGAGCTCGAGAATCATCCAAGCGGAACCAAGATGGTAACCAAACACTCCAACAGAGGTACACCACAAGGAGGCGCAATCTCCCCTTTTCTGTAACAATAAATAGCATACTACAAAAGCTAGACAGAAGCTGGGCTAAGATAGTAACATTTGTGCAGATGACCTAGTGGTAATGGTGTCAGAAATGTTTCCAACAGTGATTAGTGAAATTATGCACGGATGCCTAAATAAAGTTGGCAACTGGACAACAGGCTGCGGCTTCGAGCAAACCCGAGAAAATGCTATTCACAGGGAAATGAAAATTCCTAGCTTCAACCTACCTTGGATAGGCACACTCTCACTTTATACTCCAGTGGGAAATTTCTGGGTCTACTATTGGACGCAAAATTCTTCTGAAAATCGAACATCGGTGAAAGGGTAAAGAAAGCTTGCATAGCCTTCTACACCTATAAAAAGACTTTCGGAAAGAGATGGCGCCTCCTATGCAGCCGTGGTACGTCCAATTCTCACGTCGCACAGTGGTTCCAAATGCCGAAAAGGTGGCCAAAAGTCCCTAAAATCGATCTTTGATTTGGGGAATTTTTGGGTCTAGTTATGTAGGTTGGTACCTAAGGTATCAGAAACAGCGTTTTATAATGGTCAAACTTGCATGGGGGGCTCTCGGCAGCCATTCTTACGCGACCGTCTGGCACACGAGGGCCTCGGCGCAGTACATAGTGAAATTGGTTTTTTGTGTTAACAGTGACCTGGAATCGTTTGAAATGGCTTCTGCTAACAAAAGTAAGTAGTTTTAAACGTTATTTCATATTGACAATCAATTTTCTTAATTATTTTAGTTTACAAGTTTTTTATAATTTCCCGTTGTAAACGTCAATGTTTAAAATTACATTACTCAAAAGTCCCACGACATCCCACTCTCTAACAAGTTTTGTCACATTCTTGAGATCTTTCTCTATAATTTGGAAGTTTCAAAAAGTTGCCCCAGTTTGCCCAGATTTGTTTAATTTAAATACAATTTCATAAAATTCTGGACATTTTATAAGAACTTTGTCCGCCATATTGAATCCGCCATTTTGTTTTTTTAAATTTTTAGTAGCAATTCGTAATCAGCACACTCGAAATAATCTTCATACCAAATTTCATAAAAATCGGACCATTTTATAAAAATTTTGTCCGCCATATTGGATCCGCCATTTTGTTTTTTAAATTTTGAGTAGCAATTCGTAATCAGCACACTCGATATAATCTTCATACCAAATTTCATAAAAATCGGACCAATTTATAAAAATTTTGTCCGCCATATTGGATCCGCCATTTTGTTTTTTTAAATTTTGAGTAGCAATTCGTCATCAGCAGACTCGAAATAATCTTCATACCAAATTTCATAAAAATCTGACCACTTTATAAAAATTTTGTCCGCCATATTGCATCCGCCATTTTGTTTTTTTATTTTGAGTGAAGATTCGTAATCAGCGACCTCAAAATACTATTTGTACGAAATTTCGTACAATTTGAATAACGTCTACATATTTTGGCCATCTTTTCGGGATTTGGAACCACTGTGCGTCGGGTTTGCTAGTATAGTGACCGGCGCTGAGCAGCACCTATAATGTCATAAAGTTAGGAAGAGTCCAGAACACGGCAACAATAGGAGCAATAAGAACATGCTCCACGAACGCCCTTGATCTTCACTGGCACCTGCTCTCCCCGACCGTCACATCAAACACCTAGCCTAGTGTAGTGCTTTTAGACGGAGGGAATTCGGGGTTTGGGCCTGAAAGTTTACGGTCATAGCAACATCTTGAACCTGTTACCCGAGGGTATGGTCGGTACAACCACGAGCAACCTTCCGCTAGATTGACCTTCGGGAAGGACTTCTCCATCGAAATTCTCTCAAGAAGAAAGTGGAGAAATGGACACGTCCGACCTGAAGAAGTTCGGTATACGAATATTCACCGACGGCTCCAAGACGTCAGAGGACGTCGAGGCTGGGGTTTATCTAGAGACCACTAACAGTCCTGGCATCTCCCGGTGCACGCTAGTATCTTCAAAGTGGAAAGGCTGGCGATCTTAAAGGCCTTCCAGACAATGAACTTGGAACCTACACACATTTTCTTACAAAGCCAATCTTCTAAAAAAGCTCTTAATGCAGTAATGAAGCGCTGCTAGCTAAGGAGGCTCGGTAGAAAGCACTACGTGACTCTTCTTTGGGTTCCCGGACGTAGAGAGGAACGAAAAGCCGACTACCTAGCCAAGCAGAGACTCTCTTTCCTGGGCTCGAAGACCGGGATAGTCGGCAGCCCAATAGGCAGAGTCAAAAATGCTAATTTTGAATACCACCTGGTGCTAGCTAGCCAGAGATGGAGAACACTGGAGCCCTGCACTATCTCTAGGGTGACTTACACAAAAAAGAGCAATGGGCCTCCTAAGCAGACCCCGGACGAGATATTGCCAGGATTACGGCACTCATCACGAAACATTGGCCCATAGAAGACTACGCTGCCACACTGGGCTTCCGCACAACGTCTACGAGGGAAACACTTATTCACTTTCTGTGAAAATGCCCACGGCTTTAGCCACACGTTACTTTCTGGAGGACTAAATAGAGATTTCTATACTGGAGGTCACATTACTGATAAGCTTCCTAAACTCCACCAGGATGGCTTTAGACATCCAACACAGCCGCCCAAATAACCACCGAACTTTAAGTACACGAGGTCGTTGCAACAAAATGGCGCGGCAAAGATTGGACCTATATACGATGACTAGCGATGGTTAGCATTTTGATGCGTTGCAGATGAGGCTGAGGGGATCCCGTGTGGATTGCTCTATTGGGGTATGGGGCATCTAACGCCTTGCCCCATAAGAAATGCCACATGTGTTCCCGTGAGACAAAATGATTGGCACCCAATCGCGAGTGGAAATTTTACCAAACGGTCCCCAACTGAGTACCAATCACTTCCATGCTGCTTGACCTCGGTATTAGGACGAGAACCGGCCTGTTGAGTATGCTAAATGAAACCCTATACGTTCACCAACACATAATTCCCTGAAATATGAAGTAAGGCAACAACAACAACTAAAGCTGACGGGTAAAAAGCTTTTCAAATACCTAAGGCAGATGTTTGGATTGCCCCATTTCATTTGCAATGGAGTCGGCCTCATAGGACTCTTATTTCATGCAACAACACAATCATGCAATAGAGTTAACCCTTCTAATTCAGAAGGTTCACTTCTTAGCTGGGCCAAGAAAAATTTACCAGCTCAGCACAAGTAGCACTGAGATAGGCTCAACTAAAGCATGCAACATATAAATTGAATATGCAATCCCGAAAGGGTCACACTCACACATATGCGAGATATGGCCCCCCAGGGATTGCACATTCGATTAAAACAGAAAGAAATGCAATACACAAACAAGCGTGCAAGAAAAGAGAAGAAACAGAGAAGCTTGCAAAGACAAAGAAAGAGTTGGACACGCAGGGAGTCACGCCACATTTAAAAGAGTCCTTTTAAGGACATCTTCACTAGTATGCATGCTAAAAACACTCCTATTATTGTTAACGTTTAAAAGCATGCGATTAACCGGTTCGTATAACCCATAGTTGGTGTTAGATGAATTAATGTACAAGAGAGGTTGACCTCTCAGGTTATAGTTATTCACTCTAAATGACGTGCGGCCTCGTAAGAAGTCTGAGTCCACCTTGTCATTCAATAACCGATGAACGAATATAACCTCCGTGTTCTTTTAATGAACTGGGTTTTGAGAGCTTTTGAGTTCCCATACAAAATCGAAAACCCAGGTTTTATGGGAACGTCAGCGACCTCGCGACGTTTATGGAGAGAGCTTAAGTTGAGCAATTTAAGTCTGCTCTCATAAGGCGGAAGAATAAGTGGGTCATCCCACGGGAGGTGGCTCAGCGCAAATCGGACGAACCTCCTTTGAACTGATTCGATTTTACCAACATGGGAGGAGTAATAAGGAGACCATACCTGGGAGGCGTATTCAAGTAAAGGCCTAACTAAAGATATGTACAAGTGCTTTGTGATAAGGGGGTTGTTGAATTCCTTGGACCATCTTTTTATAAATCCCAGGACTGAATTGCCCTTGGAAGAAATATAATTGATGTGGGTGGAAAAATCCAACTTACTATCTAACCTAACCCCTAGTTCGATTACAGAATTTGCGCGGGAGACTATGTTGTCGAGAAAAGTATAGTCATAGGTAATAACGCCACGTTTCCTACAAAAAGTCATGACCTCACATTTACTAATGTTAAGGACCAGGTTGTTGTTGGAACACCAAGAATAGAAGGTGTTTAGGTCTGGTTGCAGAAGTTTGCAATCTTCGGTACTCCTTATGTGGCGGTACAGTTTAATGTCATCAGCGTAAATAAGGATTTTACAGTGCCTTAGCAGGGTAACAATATCATCAATTGATAAAATAAAAAGAAGAGGACCAAGATGACTTCCTTGCGGGAAACCAGAGGACGCTTCAATGTTTTTAGATTTGGCTCCGCGGAATAGAACCTGGTAGGTTCTGCCGGCTAAATACGACTGGAACCATACCACAAGGGCATGCGGAAAGCCTAATTTTTTTAGTTTGAGAACTATAATAGAGTGAGAGAGCTTGTCGAAAGCACTGACATATATATATGGACTGCTAAATAAGCAAAATCCCATACAAAAAAGTGGCACCAAAAACTATCGTTGTCTCGTTCCCCCTTCAAAATCCTATGAACTTTAATCGGTTTTAAAATAAAAAACAGTTCAGTGCATGTCAGCGATATAAACATAATTAGAAAAAACTAGACAGCTATAGAGTTTTTTCTTCTTTCTCTATTTTCTTTATTTTTAAAAGTTCGTTAAACAGAGGGAAAAAACCCTCACATATTTAAAAAAAATACATTTATTTAACGAAAAAACTGCTACTAAATAAAAAATAATGATGGAAAATTATTTCTATCAATTATAACATACATCTTATTACTTATTTTCCTCTAAATTCGAAAAAAAATTGTTGTTTACATAGAAAAGGTCTTCTTCTTCTGGAGAAAAATGGTTCCATTGAAAGTTGTCAATTAGCAGTCCATATCTATATGTCAGTGGTCGAAAGCCTTACTGAAATCTGTGTAAACACAGTCAGTAGCCACCCAGCGGGAAATTGAGTGCTCCAAAGACATTGAAAGAGCACTCCTATGGAGGCATGGAGTACTCCCTTTCCGCTCCCTCTTCATATATTTTTTAACATTAGATGTCCGCCTAGGCTAGCACTCCTTTTGAGCTCTCATAGGAGCACTCCTGCAACGATTTGGTTGGAGACAAAAAGGAGCATTATAGAGCTTTTTTAAAAATCTACAGTAGAGCTATTCATGGAGGCCTGTGGATATGTGAATAAGCTCCGGCGCCGAAAAGCTTTTATTTTTGTTCATTTTTTGCAATTGCCTTTTCCTTTTCAAGCGCGAGTATGGTTTTACCAAAGCGGTCCCCCAACCAAGTATACTAACCACATCCAATGGTGCTTGTCCTCCGTATCGAACAAGAACAGGTCGATTGAGTATGCTCATGTCACCCTTTATAGTAAACAAGATAATAGCCCATTTTCTTCGTTCTATAAAATTTCTGAAAACTCCAGTAATGCTCCCTCGGGAGCATATTTGGCAGCGCTCAAAATTAGGTCCTCTGAGGAGCACTCCCAATTTTTCCCGCTGGGCAGTGACAAAGCCTCGAACAGTGTGAGAAGAGAACTCCAGTAAATTAGTAGTAGTGAAACGAGCTGCAAGAAAGCCATGTTGGTTAGTTGAGATAAGTCTCTTGCAGATAGGGGCAATAGCAGAATAAATAATAGATTCGAAAAGTTTTGGTATACATGATAACTTCGCAATGGGTCTATAATTAGATATTTCGTTCTTACAACCCTTTTTATGGACGGGGATTATAAAAGAATTCTTCCATAAGGTTGGAAAGCGCCCTGTATTTAGGGATTTCTGAAATAAGCATAGGAGAGGAGATAGTAGAGCCCCTGCACAGGATTTTAGAACAGCAGGAGGGACACCATCAGGGCCGGACGAAAAATCTTGTGGAAGATCATTTATATGTTTCAAGATATCTTCCCTGGTTATAGACAGAGATAAGTTTTGAGCCGTTTGTATTGCGTTGATATGTCGAAAATTGTCTTCATGAGGTTGGAAGACAGGAGACGAGAAAGATTTGAGGAAGAACAATGCGAACTTGTCGCAAATCTCGTATGAATTAGAACTAACAGAGTTCTCGTGTTGCATGGTGTTAGGGTAATTATCAATTTTTTTCTTAGTGTTGATAAATTTAAAGAATGTTCTAGGGTCACCATACAGTTTACCTTCCATGTTACTAAGGTACTCCTTATAGAGAGCCTCGGAGAGACCATGGAATTGGTCATAGCAATTGAGAAATGCATAGAAACTCGCAGTGTCTTTTCTCTTCAGGTAGTTTTTCCAGAGTTTATTCTTCCGGTTTTTGGTGTGTCTCAACTCATTATTGTACCAGGGTGGGGATGATCTGGTCAACTTTAGAGGCTCAATAGGTACACAGGATGCGAAGGTTTCATACAGGACAGAGTAAAATTACGTCGTCATCCAACTCATTAGAGGAAAGCAAGGTATTGAAATCGATCGAAGTGAGCTTGGATGACAGTACTTCAAGGTTGGCCTTTTTAAAGTTAAAAGTAAAGGTTGACTCCTCCGGGATTAGCTTATTGTTAAAGGCAAAACAATAGCTGAGTAGGAGAGGAGGGTGATAATTATCAACAGGCGACAAGACAATTGAGCTAGGCTCAACATAGATGTTGTCTGAGTCGGAGAAAAATATAAGATCTAACCACCTTCCTAAAGTATTATTCACACCGCTCATTTGGTTCAAACCGCATGAGAATAAGGAATTCAGAAAGTCGGATTCCCTATCATTAAGGTTGAGAAAGTGATGGGCATTCCTCACTTCAGTAACACTGATATTTTTTGTGTGGTACTCATGAGGAATCTAAGGGGAAAGACCTCTTTCAGCATGCCCTCATTTGCCACATTGGCCCCACACGCTGCATGAGGCATGCCCCTTTTAAATTTTAGTCGGGGCACATTGTTCGAAGGAACGTATGTTTCGTTGAGAATTTGTGAATGAAATAAGAACGTTCGTAGGTTTCTACCAACAGTGATATTATCGTTATAGTGATTTACTACATGGACCGAGTAGAGCACAGTTTTCAATGACACGCTGGGATTCAGTTGTTTCAGGAGGCATGAAACTCCGACGTGGCTATCTTTCTGCTAACCCCGACGGTTGCTTCTCTTTCTCAGTCGGCTCCTATTATGGATATCGAGTTTGCCAAGTCGAAGCCCCGTTACAAAATTTTTAGTTTTGATTTTAACAACAGTGGACTTCGTGCAAATTTCTTTTCTTTGTGATATGAACTCCTACAAGATCCAAGAGTTCAAACGCAAGGTCCATCGCCTGCTCCTTCAGCACCCTCCAGACACTTATTAATATATCCTGTCCTCTATTCCTTTCTTCCAAGCTTACTACTAACCATTGCACAATAACGAGTATGTCATTACGGGCTGGTAATGTTGTATATTTTTTATGCAACAGTACCCAATCACAATAACCAAATGTTGCATATAAAATCTTCGAACATCATTTTATGTCACCAACACAATAATAACTTATTAATTTTCTAAATGAATCAAACACTTTCTCGTTTTTCTTTTTTTTTAATGTTATATTATTTATACAATATTATAATGTTTCACAAATGTTTTTGTTGCTTTTTTTTTTTACGTTGTTTCTTTATTTTATTTTTCATTATTTTTATTAACACATTGGCAACCGCCACGGTGCCGAAGCAACCGCGACGGTCCCTAATTCACCACCGCCCGACCGCGCTTTTTATTTTTTTTTTGGTATTATGGTTATATGTATTTTATATAGATTTTAAGTCCACTCGGGACCGAAGTTAAAATAGGACTCTCAGTATCTTTTTTAAAATTATTTTATTACCCTCTTGAAGTGTCCAGGTAATTGCATAAATTTTTACATGCAAAAATTGCTGGATTGCACTTTTGGATTCCCACATTTTGGTCGCACATGTTTAAATGTTTGCGAAAATTATCTCGCTGACGAAAAAGCTCAAGTTGCTTTTGTCTTCGCCGTTTCCCGTGAAGGGAAGTATCCTATTACAACTTGGATTTGTCATGAGATAATTTTTGTAAAGTTTTCCGTTTAGGACTTTTGGTTTTTTTTTTTGAAAATGTTGAATTTAAAAAGTTTTCCGTTAAGGAATTTCCAATTTGTGGGAAATTTGGGAATGCCAAGTTTTTATACATAACATTCCTTCCCCCCTGGAGCAAGAGAATCGCTACGGAGTAGAGCGATTCTCGTACTCGAAGGATGAGGGGGTGGTGAGGGTACGTCGAGGTTGTATCTAGTCGAGTGGCATTTCGCGCTCAAGAGCCGGATCCTCTTGGTCCGGGAATATATGTATATCTAAATTGTTGGAGAGAGTGGATTTCCATTTCATTTCTGCCCAGCTTTAATTTTAGCCGTTTTCCCTTGGGTATACCATGCGGGATTGCACCATTTTTGGGTATACTCTAGAGCCTTGTGTTAAAGGACGATGAGGTACGGGCGTTCCTGATACCGACTGGTTCAGAGCCTGACGGATACCCGCATGCGTCGTTAGCATTGGTTAGAGGCTTAGGGTTGTTGTTGGGGGCTAGTTTAATGATAGTGTAGCCTTTTGTTGGGCGAGTGTGAGAGTCAGACTTGTGACTTACTGATCACTGTTCTGACCACCTCGTGTGAGTTTGGCCCCTGGTTTTAAAAGTCCGTTATGGCTTGTTTTGGGCGGTGGGGATCCGGTTTTATCTACCGGTCGTAGGTGGCCCACTCGTCGCTGTCGTGTTCGACAGATGGCCGTGGACTACAATTTGCAGGGCTGGGGTAAGTAGTATAGTAGGGTAGCCATTTGTTTGGAAGAGTGTTAGTGTTAGACTCGTCAGGGCTACTGGGTGGTTTTTGGCATTGAGGAGGCCCAACAGATACTGTACGTTTTTTGGAAGTTAAGAGGGCGCAAAAGAAGGGCTCGTGAGACTCACAAAGCATTTCTTTCTATAAACTTAATGAGAATGGTGCCACAATCTGAGACCGGCCTGGAATACAATAGATTCCCTTAGGATTACCTTTTGTCTCAGGTCTTCAGTGGTCTCAAAGCCGTTGAGATTATTATCTAATCTTGACCCATCTTGAGATAGGCAGCTGGGAGGCACCACCGGGGGTTATCTCGGCTTCTACGAGCTGAGATTCCCTGGTTTGGGTTTGCTCCTGCTGCTCTCTGGGTTTCGACTTGGTGGCTTCACTCGTCATTCGGATGGTAATTTCTTCCGGATTTATTTCCGTGCGAGGAAATCGTTGCATATAGTTAGTGTTCTCAATGTTTCAGTGATTTGAGAAGAAGTCATTTCTTAGGATGCCATCTTTGGGAAGGCTTGGCATGTTCTGCACATTTGGGAAAGTGCAAGGATTTGGAGTTAAATTGAAGTTTCTTTGGCAACTTCCGAAGGTCTTTCTTTTTCCAAAGGGCATTTTAAGGTGAATTTATTAGAGTGATCTATCAAAATTCCGATCTTTAAGTTTGGTTTGTTTAGGAATTGTAAATGATTTTAAAGGTAAGATCGTAAGGGTTTTATTTTTGTTGCAAAAGAGAGATATATGAAGAACGATTTTTTTTTTTGTGAATCGATGGCATCAGTTTCATCTCGCTAAACGAGGAGATTGAGCCAAATTATGGTGAATGTTTACCAAATAGAATTTTGAATTTGCAGGGACATAGTCTTACTACTTCCAAACCAATCGGCTTGTAGTAAAAGAAAAAAAATAATTAATTAAATTTGTCAAAACTTACTGTGTAGTTTTCAAAAAAAAACTATACAAAAATATCTAAAACATATCTAAAAACCCGTTTCATATAAATAGTTAAACGAATAAACAGTGCTTAAAGGGTGCGTGTATAGAACGGAGCGGTAAAAAGAGCTAATGATAATCCGTTTACCCCAAAGGATCTTTTAATTGGCAATTGAGGACTAACAATTTCTCTTAGAGAAAAGTATATTTCTACTCGACCTTCTTCTTTTTATAGGAGTGGTAAAAAGGATACTAGAGTCTGAATAATTTCCAAAATAAATCGAATGAATTGTACGTGGAGGCGGTTGGTTTATTATATACTTGTATTCTTATTTTTATATTTTATGTTTGTTTTTACATTTGTGATTTCTATAAAAATTTTAATTTGGTACATATGTTTAAATATGTTTGTTACATAACCTATATGTTTTTATTTAAGGATATTATAAAGTATGTTTATTAGTATTGATTTATTATTTAGTTTATATGTATTATGTTTTGGTTATATAGTATATATGTTTATATATCTCATTTATATATGTACAAATGTGTATATGGAATTATTTGCCTTTGTTATATATGTATTATTATATGTGTATATATGTTTTTATATATGTAAGTATGTTTTTATACATGTATATATGTTTTTATATATGTATGTATGTTTTTATATATGTTTGTATGTTTTTATATATGTATATATGTTTTTATATATGTATATATGTCATGTTATTATATATGTATAATATATGTTTTATGTGTATATGTTATTATATATGTATATATGTTATTCTATATGTTTTTATTTATGTATTTTATATAGTATATATGTCAAGATATGTTGGGTATATAGTGTATATGCGTATGTATCTTGATATATATATGTATTTATTTAAATATATAATTCCATATGTTTATATATTTTCTATATAATGTAAATTATGTAGTATTATGTTAATATATAGAATTTTTTTGTATGTTGTTATTTATGTTTATATGTAGGTATATATAATTATGTAGGTATTTTTTATTTAGTTTTTATTTTATTATATGTTGGTTATATAGTAATGTTTATATTTCTTGATTATATAGTATATATGTTTAAGTGTTATTATATGTTGGTTATAATGTTTTTATGTCTTTTTCTTTAAGTCTATAAGTTTATATGTGTTTTTATTTATGTATATTATATAGTATATCTATATGTTAGTCTATGTTGGTTATGTAATATATACGTTTATATATCTTGATTATACAGTAGGTTTATATGTTTATATAAGTTATGTTGTATTTTTGTTTATATATGTTACTTATATATATGCACATATGTGTATACATAGTTATATATCTGGTTGCATATGTACATATATAGAAATTCCATGTATTTATATATATTTTTTTTTTATATATTTAAATTAAGTAGTATATTGGTTGATACATAATTTGTTCTTTATAGTATATATGTTTTTATTTAGTGTATACATGTATTTGCATGATTATATTTTATATATTATATATGTTAATATATGTTGGTTTTATATTTATTATATACATTAATATATGCTTTTATATAGTATATATGTTTGTTTATGCAGTACATATGTTTATATAAGTTTGTTATATATGGATATATGTTCAAATACGTTTGGTACATAGTATATAAGTATATTACTGTTTGTTTTAAGTATATATTTAGTATATATGTTAATATATGATTATTATTTAATATATATGTTTTTATTTTTGTATGAATGTTACTATATATTAACTATGTAGTATATTTGTTTTTTTTTTTTTTTTTTTTTAGTATTTATTTGTTATTTTTATAATATTTATGTTTATAGGTTTGTTTGTAATATATATAATTGTTATTTAAATTTTTTATATAATATATATTTATATATCTTTATTTATGTTATTTTTATATATGACGATCGCGGTTGGTGGCGGTGGCTGTGTTTTGATTGTCGTATTACCCTTTTTTCTCTTCTATTTTATTTTAATTTTTAATGATTTAAAGTGACCAATGTCGATTGTAAATCCTTGACATTTAAATAGGCAAGGAAAATGTGCTTACATTTGTTTGATCATTACTTTTTTTTTTTTGGTTTTTGTCAAATAGACTTATAATTTAAAATAGAAAAAACAATTCAAATTCGGAAAAACTGAAGTTAATTAAATAACAATATTCTCTTAAATAAAAATTTGGTTCCTGTGTTTTACTTACAATGTTACTCTTACTGTTTTTCTTTTATACTTTATTTAATTAACAAAAAATTTAAAATCCTGACATTGGAAAAGATAAGGGAAAATTCCACTTTCTCACTCGCTTTATAATCTTTTGCTGTTAGGTACAGTTTAAAATAGATAACACAGCACTTTTTGAGTTTTTGAATGGAGTTAATTAAATCATTTTAAGCAACATTAAAAAGAATATATATATATATATTTTATATTTTAATATTTGGACAACAAAATTTATCTTTGACTTTCATTTTGGGTTTTGTATATCGACATAAAACAAGTAAATATACTTGTATATAATATATATACCCGCATAAGAAATCTTATTTACTATAACTATTTTTTATATTCTTGTATATATTAAGAATTAAAACTTTTAAACTTTTATTGATAAAAATATTTATGTAAAATAAAAATATAAGTTTAATGAAGAATTTTAGAACCTTATCTATCTTTATATGATTTCTTCTTATTTATTTCCTTCATTATTTATTATTCCTCCATCTTATTTACGATTTGATATTGTTGCTTAATTTAACTTTTTTATACGCTTTATGTTATTTGAGGAGGAAAAATTTGTAATAATTTAAAACGGAAAAACAAATCGCAAATTTTCTAATTCTATTCTATTAGGTGATTTAAGAAACTTTTTAAAATATTTTTTTTTTTTAAAAAATAGTATAAAAAAGAATTGCATTGAATTAGTATAAAACAGAATTTAGTTTTTATTATCCTTGATTTTGTTTTTTATTTGTCAACATTGAACTTTTTTAGTTTTCGTTTTTTAACTAGATAAAGTTTTATAATAATTTGAAAAAGAAATTTATATGGATATACGAACGTATCTAATAAACAAACTAATGTATTACTAATCTAACTATAACTAATAAGTTTAAAAAACATTAAGTTTGTTACGTACAGAAAATTGATGACAAACGTGTTTGTGTGCCAATCACTTGGAAGATCTGTCTTGTTGAAGTCCTTCTTGGGGTGAAGGAACTGTTGGCTTAAAGATGTTTTCTAATCCCTCGTTGGGGGAGCGCCTGTGTCTTGGCCGTCCCCTTGTTGGTCCTTATTGGACTTTGTCCTGGGCAGGGATGAAGCCCACTAAAATTCCCGCGATGTAATAAATTAGGGGGGTAAATGCGTGCTCGCCTGGAGCAGAGGTACGTTATGGAGCAGAGGCACGTTATGGTCGCCTCTACTGATCTTGTGCCCTCAGCCTCGGCTCAGGCTGAGTTCAAGGATAGGGTGCCTATATCCAGCACTCGATCAGTAATTGTTAGGCTCGCCCGGATCCTACCGGCTGCGCCATTTTGTTGTATATTTTTTATGCAACAGTACCCAATCACAATAACCAAATGTTGCATATAAAATCTTCGAACATCATTTTATGTCACCAACACAATAATAACTTATTAATTTTCTAAATGAATCAAACACTTTCTCGTTTTTCTTTTTTTTTTAATGTTATATTATTTATACAATATTATAATGTTTCACAAATGTTTTTGTTGCTTTTTTTTTTTACGTTGTTTCTTTATTTTATTTTTCATTATTTTTATTAACACATTGGCAACCGCCACGGTGCCGAAGCAACCGCGACGGTCCCTAATTCACCACCGCCCGACCGCGCTTTTTATTTTTTTTTTTGGTATTATGGTTATATGTATTTTATATAGATTTTAAGTCCACTCGGGACCGAAGTTAAAATAGGACTCTCAGTATCTTTTTTAAAATTATTTTATTACCCTCTTGAAGTGTCCAGGTAATTGCATAAATTTTTACATGCAAAAATTGCTGGATTGCACTTTTGGATTCCCACATTTTGGTCGCACATGTTTAAATGTTTGCGAAAATTATCTCGCTGACGAAAAAGCTCAAGTTGCTTTTGTCTTCGCCGTTTCCCGTGAAGGGAAGTATCCTATTACAACTTGGATTTGTCATGAGATAATTTTTGTAAAGTTTTCCGTTTAGGACTTTTGGTTTTTTTTTTTGAAAATGTTGAATTTAAAAAGTTTTCCGTTAAGGAATTTCCAATTTGTGGGAAATTTGGGAATGCCAAGTTTTTATACATAACAGTAATGCAAAGGGCGACTCCTAAGCTTGGACTTTCACATAAGAGAAGGCAAAACATTATACTAAACTTTCTGCTATTTCGCTGTATGCATAATATTTCTTCAACGTACTCATTTCTATCACTTTTAGAGCAGAATGAATAACTACACAGCAACAAACACGTAAACTTTAAAAATAATCTAATTCTATGCATTTTCAAAAATCTCCATTAAGTCATTTCTATTTTGCAACTGTTTCGTCATCACGTGTTTTGTGATGTGTTTTCCTTCTCTCCAACTATCATCCATTTCGTAAATTATAATCTGATATCCGCTTCACGGTAATGCGGCACGAAGATTCAACGCCCGGACTCCAAAAAATAACGACCTTTGCAAGTCTCACACGTACAACCTCTGTGCAATCATGGTCCGTGAATTTCGCATCTTGTATAGTAGTCTCGATTTTATGAAAATTACCGAGCGTGAAGGCAAATTTCGTGCGAAATAGTCTCTCAAAACTCACGATAAAGTATTTGTGACGAATTAAATTTGCACAGACAAAAGGCCCCCAGAGACTACAATACTACACCACTCTATAGATCTGTCGGATATTCTCGAGGAGATCGAGTTTATGTTTCTGCACCACAAAATTCTATCTATACTACTTATAGGAAAAGATTTAGGCCAAGCCTCCCGGTGAACAACAGTGGAGAAGCCGTGACTTCTCAAACATTTAATTTGGACCGTGATTAGTTTAAAAGCGAGCACAGTTCATATGCTCTGCTGTTGTTGTCGTCTACTGGGCTGGAAAGGCTACAAAACGAGTTGCTGCTATATAGTAGCTTACGGGCTAGCATGTGACTTATGATGAAGTTACACTATGTTGACTTTGATTATTCTGTGTCTATAAAGCAAGTTTGGTTGTTACGTATACCGCCCGTTACCGTCGTTGGTCGGTCGCCGCCTTGTCTTCAGTTCACATGTATGAGCTGTGTTTATAGCACTGGATTTGGATAAGATCACGATCTTAAACTGGTTATCCGAACTCTAAATTCAAACAGAATGTGTAATGGCTTGCGGCTTGCGGTTAAGAATACCGAGCGACGCAAATGGACA
Source organism: Thereva nobilitata (assembly GCA_963855945.1). Classification (NCBI taxonomy): domain Eukaryota; kingdom Metazoa; phylum Arthropoda; class Insecta; order Diptera; family Therevidae; genus Thereva; species Thereva nobilitata. The sequence continues at coordinate 97,453,618 of OY979698.1, forward strand.
AATAAAGAGTCAAAACTCGACAATCTGAAGGCACACAGTTTACATTTTCTGTGTGTGCTGAATGTGTCACTCACAACGAAAACAGATGAGAGTTGATTTTAGTTGCGTTTTTGTGTACCTGACGGCAATCTAGGAAAAGGTGAACTTATGTCTTGAGATAAATTAAGTACGCGCATCAGAAGTTATACTTCTTTGGCGTGATTTAAGACTAATGTTTAATTTGCATGCAAATAATTTATTGGATTTTTTTATTATTTGCGTGCGTTGGCAGGTGGAAGCATCATGATGCCGACACGCTCCAGCTTGTCGGTTCTTTTCAGCAATGCTTCGCCAGCTGGATCAGCTTTTATCTACCTGCTAATACTACCGATATTTCTAAGCCTTATCGATATTTCTAAGCCTTTTGGTTTCTTTGCGCCTTACCTTCTGATGGAGCATATTTAGCGTCTCCTCCACTTTATTCTTTACAACACCCGATGTCACCATGTAGTCTATGATGTTTTCTACTCTGAGTCGTGCCTGAGCTGTCGCTTGCAGAGCAGCAGTTTGCTCGGCTAATATCGGGCATTCCAATAGGACATGCTCTGTGTCTTGTATCACATTTAGGAATGCCGGGGACAGCGAAGACATCTTGTCCGAACCGATGGAGGTATGCTCTGGAACACACATGTCCACTCAAGAACTGTGCGAGGTCGTAACTCATCTCTCCATGCTCTCCCGTGACCGTTCCCTCCACATTTGTTATGAGCCTGTGGGTCCATCGACTACTGAAATAAACGTCACTTTTAAATTATGTTCAATTCCCTAGATTCTTCTCAATTCAATTGAGCAGCTTTAGGTAACTGAAATATGATACGAAGTCCCTTGAAACTATTTTGTTTTGTTGGATTTGGAAACACATTTTTCTAGACAAGTTGTTCTTATTTACAGAGGTTATACAGGTTTTTATGCCCTCCATGTTTTTATTTTAGTCTGTTAAAAGTCCCAGAATATTACTTAATTCGCTGACGCAGCGACACAAAATGCCCCTTGGCAAACGACATGAGAAGACAGCACTGCTACTATTCCAGAAGGTCCATGATCGTGTTCTAATTATTTTCTAGTTTTTGGTACAGCAGATTTAAAATAAAACCATTTAACTTAAAAGTTTTTTTTACCCATTTTTATTATATTCTTTTTAGTCTTAATTCTGTCATTTTTGGATTATACGTTTTACAAAATTCTGGTGAAGTGATTTGTTATGCATACCATATTTCCAGCGCCGTTTTGAATTTTCTAATTTTGACAAAAAATTATTATTTCCGACGTTAAAACACCCCCAAATAGCAATTTTCAGTGAAATCGAATCGTAATTGCGAAAATCGTACCGCCATATTGGCGCCGCCATTTTGATTTTTTTTAAATTTTGCCCACAGATTCGTCATTTGTGACCTTAAAAACTCCCCGATACCGATTTTCAATGGATTCGGAACACATTTGCAAAATTCGCCATTTTGAATTTTCAAATTTGACTACAGAATCGTCATTTGTGGCCCTAAAAATCTCCCGATACCGATTTTCAATGGATTCAGAAGACATTTGCAGAATTCATCTTCCATTTTTAATTTTCAAATTTTGACCACAGAATCGTCATTTGTGACCTTAGAAACTCCCCGATACCGATTTTCAATGGATTCAGAAAACAATTCCAAAATTCATCCGCCATTTTTAATTTTCAAATTTTGACCACAGAATCATCATTTGTGGCCCTAAAAACCTCCCGATACCGATTTTCAATGGATTCAGAACACATTTGCAAAATTCATCCACCATATTGGCGCCGCCATTTTGAATTTTCAAAATTTGACCACAGAATCGTCATTTGTGGTCCTAAAAACCCCCCGATTCCGATTTTTAATGGATTCAGAACACATTTCCAAAATTCATCCACCATATTGGCGCCGCCATTTTGAATTTTTAAAATTTGACCAGAGAATCGTCATTTGTGGCCCTAAAAACCCCCGATACCGATTTTTAATGGATTCAGAACACATTTGCAAAATTCATCCACCATATTGGCGCCGCCATTTTGAATTTTCAAAATTTGACCACAGAATCGTCATTTGTGGTCCTAAAAACCCCCCGATTCCGATTTTTAATGGATTCAGAACACATTTCCAAAATTCATCCACCATATTGGCGCCGCCATTTTGAATTTTTAAAATTTGACCAGAGAATCGTCATTTGTGGCCCTAAAAACCCCCGATACCGATTTTTAATGGATTCAGAACACATTTGCAAAATTCATCCACCATATTGGCGCCGCCATTTTTAATTTTATAATTTTGACCACAGCCCTAAAACCCCGCCGATACCGATTTTCAATGGAATCGGAACACAATTGAAAAATTCGTCCGCCATCTTGATTTTTTTACAAAATTGTCAGATTGCACTGACACGTTAGCTCAATGTGTGTGCAAAGTTTCATAAGAATCGGTTTAGTAGAAGTAGTTGAAAAAGCTGTCGCAAGATTTGACCCAAACAAATATACGAGGTCAAGCTAAATAAAAGCATTAATATCTTGTTCATTGTTTTATTTTCCCAAATAATAACAGTAAATATTTTGTATTATATATTCAAACTAATTTCTGATTGAGTAATTATATTAAGTTTTAACCATACAAAATCATTAGTAAAACAGTAAATAATTATCGCTTATTGTACAGTTGCCATATAGCTTTATTATTATCTTGGCCAGCCGACAAACAACCAAGAAAAATCTTCTGAAAAAGTCGGCTGGTGTAAAACCAGCCCTTAGAAACTCGCGCTTAGGTGAAGAATAGAACACGGATAGGATTTCCCGCCATAGCCTCGCGACAGAACCCCTCACCCAGCAACGTCGTGCACAGTAAAATCGTCTACGAATCTTCATGCCTACAAAAATCCAAACCTTCGCTTAGCTGACGAATCGTACAAGAAATTTATTTCCCTCCATAGCCTCAGGATAAAAAACCCCTCACCCATCGACATCGTGAACAGACATCAGCTAAAGAATGGGAGTTGAAATGCTTGCCCTCCATACCCCTTCGCCTATCGTTGCGTCTCGCGCTGCGTCTCGCATATTCCTAAAAATTCACTCTCATAAGATTTTTAAAAACGCGCCTAAAGAAGTATAACTTCAAAAAGTGTCCTAGACCCTCCGGCCTTGAATTTAGTAAAACTTGGTTTATTCCTCGTTAAATTAAATTCAAATTGACGCCAAAGCTATTAAGGTGGATTTACATATCCGACGTTTTTCCGTCGCGCCGGTGTTTTTTAAAATTTCGACCAATCAGAAACAATCTGTGCGACATCTTGCCGTCACAGCGAAGAGCTGAACAAACTTCAACTTTTTCTGTGGCAGGGTGATAGAAACAGCTGATTGTAAGTAAAATTTGAGGTTATGTGTAACTGAAATGTTTGTTTATTTGGATTTGTTTGGTTTTGCTTGGAAGTAAAGATTATTAAAATTTGCTTGTTTGTTAGTTGAGTTGTTGTTGAGTGACTGTTTTAAATTAATTGTTGCTTTTTTTTAAATTTAAAGTTTTTCAAAAGTGTTTGCCTGCGACAGAATTCGTCGGAAATGTAAAATGCGTATCAAAAACCTGCGACAGAAATGATCAGCTGTTATGCGGCGCGGCAGAAAAACGTCGGATATGTAAATCCACCTTTATCCCTATTTATCAACAATTCCCAAGCTATTTTTTTCTACAAACTCATTAATTTCTACCATCACCGATGGGCGATAGTAGAAATTCTTCGCTTTCCTTTTCAACGTCGAAACTCACTCGGATTCTTAAATGTTTTTTTTCTTCATAATAATCAAACAAGAGCTCTTTAGTAATTAAAAAATGAATTTTAAACCCGTCAGTTGTTGACTGGGCTTTGCCCGTGTCGTTTCACTTGAATTAATTATTCCCAGATAAATTATGGGCAAATCTCCGAGTGGATTTAATGAGAATGAAAACATGAAATGCGATCACCGCGATCAGATCACGTGAAGCAGATAAGTAAATTTTCAGATACAATACAAGCGACATTCAAAGCTGCATTTGGTAGCTGGAATTTGTGAATAAAATGACGGGCAATTTTCAAGTCCCGTTTATTCGATTACGGCTTAAAATCGAATGGTCGTAATCGGTTCGTTTGAAGCCAATACCTGGTGGATGAAGAATAAAAATATTCTACCAGCAACTCTAGGTCCCTTATAAGGTAAGCAGGTCTGTCCACATATTCGTCCCACACGATCTGAAGCCAACAAAGTATCTTTCACTTCTTCATACCTTTCCCCATTTTTCCTCCAAAGGAGGTCTCTGGGCTCTTTTAAGCTATTCTTCTGGCAACTGGCAACAACAACAGTTTTAACAAAGATTTTTTTTTTTTACAAAATCCAAGAGAGCTCTGGTCTGCGAAGCTGTCCGTCATCAACAACATCAGCAGAACAATGCCCTACCGCTGTCGTAGCAGAGGCTCTATTGCAGAGCATATTATAGAGGTAGAAATCCAAGAAGAGTGGAGAAGAAGAAATGGTTGATTTCTATAAGAGTTTTCTTCGTTCACATAGTTGAAATTTGTAGTTGAGAATCGCGTGGAAGATATAGATACCACGCGATGGGAATATTCAACGGATGAAAATTTTTACGTCTCCGAAAGAAAAACCCCAGCTGTTGGGGTTATTGTGTATACCTAGTCAGGCTTAAGGCAAACGTGCATTAAAGGTCATTGGTAAAGCTAGCGTCTAATAGGCAAATGGATGTCATCCGTGTTGCTCGACGCTGAGCCTTAATTACTTACAGACAACAATATTCAGTTAGTTGCAATCAGTCACCAGTCGTGCGAATTCAATCTCTATGAAAATTGTTCCAAGTTTTATTTATAATTTTGCGAAAGCGAAATGTGTGGAAAGTAGGTTATTCGTCCCACACTATGGCGACGTTGTTTGTCGTTAAGTTTTATTTTGTTTCTCGAAGTTAATATGTTTCCTTCAATGAATTAACTTTATTTCTTTTTGTCTTTTTGTTGGAGATATCGAAATTACTCGTTGTTTTTTTCATTAAGCACAAAAAAAATTTCATTGATTAAACTTGAAGTTTCTAGAGAGCCATTTTGCTACTAGAAACATCATTTGCTTGATAGGTTTATCGTTTTTTTTGTTTTATACCTCTCCCAAATGTCATCCGAGGTTTTTTCTGCGAAATAACATCCCAGTTTACATGCCCCACTAACGAAAAAATATTTGGGCCTCCGGACGAAAGCCAGAAAGTCTTTAGTTGAGAAGGAACGAACTTAAGCGGGGCTCAGAAGCTTCCTTATAAACCTTCTCATTCTAAGCCAGATAAGAGAAGGACATTTACAGAGAAAATGTGTTGAAGTCTCGTCGCCTTCCATGCAAAGTGGGCATTCTGTCTCCTGAGACCCTTCTAAGTTGTGAAGGTGGTACCGCAGCCTCACATGACCAGTCAGATATCTAACCAACAGCCTAAGTTCCGCGCTGTTTAGAGTAATAACGCCCCTTAAGCCACAGGGTCTTATTAGATTTTTAGCATGTCTAATACCCTCGACAACCGGCGACGTCAGCAAAATTTGTCGTAACGACGACACACACAGTAAAATTCGTCGTTATCGGTCAAATTCGTCATTATGTTTTTACAGTTGTAATAAGTCGATGTGTACTACAGAACGTCAGTGAACGAAAATTAAAAAAAAATATTTCCTTGCCACCGCCAATCGGATAATCTGGAAACAAGTAATATTTTTTATTAATTTTCAAATAGAATTAAATTCAAATTCAGCTGGTACCGCATAATACTGAAAAAAAGCCTAAAAGCAAGCTTTTTGTTATAATTTGTCGATGACAGAGATCCGTCTATTTGAGTTTTGGTCGTAACGACATAAAATTTGCGTCGTGGGTTTTCGTCGTTACGATGGTGACTATTCGTCGTAATATCCGTGTCTCCACGTTAGTGGTGAGCAAGTAGGCATGTCGATTCATTCCAAAAAAAATCGATCTTCGATTCGATTTGAATCGAACGCACTAAAATCGATTCTCCATTAAATCGAGCATTAAAGGATCGATTCTCGATTAATCGAATCGTAAGTCAATTTTTGTTGAGCCACGGACAACTAATTAAAAACAGTTTCATAAAAATCGCATTTATACATTTTTTATATTTTTATGTAGCAATCCTGTTTGGAATTCATTATGATATTGCAGTCCGGGGAAATTACCATTTTAAGGAGGTAAAATTCCAAAATGGCTGAAAATTGGACCGCAGCTTCCTTGGGACTTTTTAAGAAAATAATTTCGGAGTCACAAAAAAAAACATGGCGGCCGGAGATATCACTTTTTGGCAAAAAAATCACTCAAAAACTGGTTTTTCCGAAAAAAAAATTTTGTTCAACCAAAACGAAATTTTATTCCCTACAAAAAAGCCCTCCTGTCATTTTTTCGGTAAATCGGATGGACTTTCTCGCAAGCGAAGTTTAATAACCAACTGTACTCTACAATGTTGTTGTTTTTTGTCTAAATTCTCTTTTGCCTACTGTGATTTCCCTTTCTTTTATGCTTCTAGCAAAAGGGAATTTCAAAAAAAAAACAACAACAACCACATATCTGTCACAAAGTTGGCTGAAAAATCAATTGAAAAAGTTGGTTGGAAAAATACTCTCGCCCTCTTCTATACAAAACGATGTTTTCAGCGTGTGGAAGAGCTCAATGTGAATCGAGCCCGATCCGAGGGGTTTGTGAATCGATTCACTGTTTGAGCTCGATCTAAAAAATCGATTATTTCACTCGAAAAGATCGATTTTTCGATTAACCGATTTTAAATCGACATGCCTATGAGCAAGACTCTTCTTGCAGTGGTCTTGCATTCTTCCCTGTTTTTGCACATTTAGCAAGACCAAAGCAAAACCAAAACAAGACTGCAAGATCAAGATAGCAAGACTTTTTGGTCATCACTAAGTGCCAAAAGTCTTGCAGTGATGAGCAATAAGTCTGCAAGAAGTTTTGCAGTCTTGTTCTTGCAAAATTTCTTGCCGGCTTAGCACATTTAGCAAAACTAAGACAAGACAAGACTTTTTGCTCATCACTGCCAGACTTTTGGCACTTAGTGATGACCAAAAAGTCTTGCTATCTTGATCTTGCAGTCTTGTCTTGTCCTGTCTTTTCTTGGTTTGCTTTGGTCTTGCTAAATGTGCAAGACAAGGCAAAATTCCAAGACTAGTTTTGCTCATCACTAGTCGACGGTATAAACCCTGGTACTGATTCTCAATAGGCTAGGATCAATCCCTTAACCCAGACCTCTATCAGAAGGGTTCTGGACATCAGCATATCAACCCCTCCTTCGCGACCTTGTCCACAGCCTCATTGCCCTGGATAAGTCTGGGTCCCGGAACCCACCAGAGCGAGACTCTATTTTTCCTGGCCAAGCTCTGGAGTACGTTAAAGTACCCTGCAATTATTTTGGAGGAAAACTTCTACAATGAGAGTGCCTTGATGGCAACTTAACTGCCCGAAAAAAATTATAATGGTGGCGCCTTACAAACCTTTCTCTAGGTTAAGCCTAGCGCAGGTCTCAATGGTATATATTTCAGTCTGGATGGCCACCTACCCATTGCAGTCGAGACCTAGAAGTTTGGTCTTGCAACACCAGCCTCTGAACTATGTTCCATCTTTGATCTATCGGTAAACCAGTAGAGGTTTATTGGAAGTCCATGAAGTATGAGCTCCATGAAGTATCATCCGGAATAATCGCTCTGAATTTCCATTGGAGTCGCAATTCACCAACCGCGAAAACGCGGCAAATAGAAATGTTTGGGATTCCGCTGAGGATATCCTTATGTCCTTCACTGTATTGGGCCAGCCAGTTCGAAGAAGTCTCAAGGCACTCGTGGCGGCGGATTTCCACATGGAAATGTCCAATCCAATAATTGCCTCTATCCAAACTGGCACAGGTCTGCACAACTCCATTAGTGGAGAGGCAAGCAAGCCGTTGCAGTCTACTGCACTTGAGGATCGCCGTGATCGGTTTGGTCCAATACATCGTTTGTGGTGTAAGACCCCATTTCTTAACCAAAAGCCTTTTACAAGCTCATATGGCCTTAGTGACTTTACTGATGGCGTAGTCCAGTTGAGCGGTCCCGCTCAGTCTCTTATCTACCTTTACTCCCAGATATTTGACTGAGTCTGAGTAACTAATCAGCTGTCGTACCCTGGATACAAATAGGACCTATAGGTCAAATTTGTAACGTTTAGAAAAAGAGACCCAGGACGGCCTTATTTGGATTGTTTTACTGGCCCTCTGTGGTACCCCATCATGGAACTTCTCGGAGTGCTGTTCTCGTGAACCCTGTAATGATTAGGTCAAATTTTCCTGAGAGAATGATAGCAAGATCATCTGCATAGCCGATGACATTGAACCCAGATTCTTGTAGTTTAGTCAAAAGTTCATCGACAACCAGTAACCAGAGCAACGGGGAAAGAGTTCCCCCTGAGGGCAGCCCATGATAGCCTTGATACTAAAGATGGTTACCGAGGCTAGAAGAATTGTCACGCCCTACAAGCATTTACCTACTCAATTGTGTCCATGTTTCTGGTAGCCAGTGCCCTAGAAATATAATCATAGCCAGTATTATCGAAAGTTCTCTCGATGTCAAGGAACGCACATAAGGCAGTCTCCTTAGCGAGAAGGGTATTCTCGATTTTGCTGACTAGGTGATGTAAATACACCTCTGTTGATCTATAAGTGAACTAAGAGCTAGGTAGAGGAAGGGAAAGCTCCAGCTTGCACTTGATGTCCAGCCAGCAGCCTTTGCATCGTTTTCAAAAGATAAGAGCTCTGTCTGATAGGTCTGTATAAGCTAGGCAGCTCCGGAGGCCTGTTGCCTTGTTTAGGCACCGCTGAAAGAGTGCCGGGAAAATTCCATATCCTCCTGGGAATTTATAGGGTGGAAAAAAAGCCACTGCCCAGTTAACCTTGTCCCGGTCGAAAATGTTCTCAGAGAGGCTCCGGGAATCTCAGTCTGGAATCGTCCTATGATAGTACACAGCATCCAGAGGATAAGTGGTCTTAAGAAGTGACTCTGAAAAGAACTCGCTGACCCGGCATCTCGGTTAGAGGTGTATGAGCCATCCTACTAAGAAGATTCATTGCGTTGGAGGAGTTCTTGGAGAAAAGATTTTGGAGTCCAATTGCCTATGGTACAGTCTGTAGGCTCTCACAATACTTTTTGCAGGCAATCCTTATGGAACATCTCAGATCCTTGTTGTAGGCTGTAAGGGTGAACCTGGGGTCGGATCGTGTATCTCGAACGTCGATAATCGTTCGAAACGAATTTGAAAACGAAAAAAATTATCAAGTAAAAATTGAGCGTTCGCGTTCGAACTATGAGAACTGGAAACGAAAACACAATTCGTTGTCGAATTAGACGAATCAGGCCCGCATTCTTCCCATTGCCCAGCATGTTTTGCCCTATTGAACAATCTCCCAACTTTCGTATCTTTGCAACAAGTCTTTCATTCCACCAGAGCTGGAGATCAGCACTTCAGTGAGATACGTGACAGCCGTCTCCAGTTCACACACTGACTTAGCTGATAGGAGCAGCGAACAGATCTGATTTCGAGGTAACAAGCCCCTAAAAACTTAGACCAGTTAAATTAACGAATATTATGTATAGCTGGGACCCGGTGCGCCTATGCTGCTCCCAAAAGCCAATAGTAGTAATCAGGTGATATGAATTTTAATATACAGTAGGAGAGTTTGAAAATGGCAATTTTTTGGTATTTTTGATACCAAATAACAAAATGTGAAACTATTAGGGATCTGACATTTTGATCGAGACAATAAAAACCATCCGTTGACATGGCATTTTTCGAGATATGAATTTTCATACATTTCCTACCTTAAAAACTCCCATATACCGATTTTAATTGGAATCGGAATACAATTCGCAAACTCGCCGGCCATATTGGGTGCGGCCATTTTGAATTTAAATTTTGATCATAAAGTCGTTATTTGCTACCTTAAAAAACCTCAGATACAGATTTTCATTGGAATCGGAACACAATTAGCAAATTCGTCGGCCATTTTGAATTTATAAGTTTTGACCACAAATTCGTTATTTGCGATCTTAAAAACCCCTAGATACCCACTTTCATTGGAATCGGAATAAAATTGGCAAATTCAACCATGTTTCTGCGGCAATTTTGAATTTCGGTCATATTTCGGTGGCCATTTTGAATTTCGAAAATCGGGCTTCGAGGTGTATCATAGGAGATCTCCACGGAACTTCATGCAAAAATTCAAAGCTCTGCGATGATTTTCAACGAAGCTCTCCATGACAGCGCCATCTAGGAGTGGCTTTAGAAAGTAATAAAATAGCCTATGTTCTAAGTTTGAATGTAAATAGCACATGGTTAAAATTTCATTAAAATCGGTTGCACGGTGTAGGAGCCTATAGCGATCATACATACACACATTCATTTTTATATATATAGATTAAAGTACGTCATAATTAACAATTCATTGCATCATTAAAAGGTGAAGGTCCAAACAATGAATCGGAAATTAGCTAGACGAAATAAAACACTAATTGGAAGATATGGCAAAACTCTCTTTCCGGTATTCTTATCTTTACCTAAATAAAACCGGATAGCCTAAGAAAATAACAAGAAAACAAGGACAAAACTAAACAGAATACCTGCGGGCATTTGGCCGAGTTTACCTTAATTGCAGGAAAAAAATCAAAGAACCTCATGACCTCCTTGCAAGCTTCTCTAAAGGCAAAAAATAATGATTGCGTGTGTTTTGGACAATCAGGCATATACATACATACAAACATCCAGTATACCTGTCGTTATATACATATTCTCACAATGGCTAGTATAAAAATTTGTGTCATCCAATTAATCACTGTCAGATGAGCTATTAGCTACTGATTTGCACTTACGTCAGCGTTCTCAGCATAGTCTTTTATTTAGCCTTTGACCTTTTGAAATCTTCTCCTGTCAGCCAATTACTTGTGTACTAGAAAAATTATGCCTAGCGGAAAGGCCAATGCCTTCGAAATTTTCCGTCGTCTCATATCGCAGCACAACTCCAGCGGGGATAATCTGCAGTGTCCTATGGCAAATTTCTATATAGTCTTTAAACTGTAAATGGGGTCTCGTGCTCTCTCTCTCTGTGGAAACTTTAATGCGGCGTTTTCCATGCCTAAATCTGGCAAGCTCCATTCATGATGGTGGGGCTTGTCAAAAAGTAGAGGAGAGGGGGTATGCTGTATTTGTAATCTGCATATCTATTAGACTAGAATAATGCCTTATTTCAATGCAGTAAGCGCAATTATAAAGTGGCATTTCAGACGCTCAATGGCAATAGAAACTCCTGTGTGGAAAAGGAAATGCTCCCCTCAGGTGGTGCTGTGCTGCTGATTTTCCGCTAAAGGTTTTGTGCCGTATTGATTTTTTTTCAATCAGAAATATTCCATCATTGCTTGCATTGAACGAGAGAGAGAGGGAGTAGAGTTTTGCTTCTTTCTTTGTACTTCAAACAGGGGGTTTTCAAAACGTATACAATAAATTGTATTTGTCTACTAAAACAGTGAGGTTTTGCCTAAAAATGAAGCCAATTTTTTTATGTAGTAGGAGTTCCAATGTCCCAAATTTTTGTTTGATTTTTCAGTTACAAGTTTTGTAGCAGACGGTGTAAATTGAGTAACTCTAATAAAGCATATCGCCAGCTTTAATAATAGAGCGGTTAATAATAGAGTACCAAAGTCTCGCTTCGGAAGTTCGGGTCTTCCACCTAGCAGACTGTACTCCTCCTTATTCATCTGGTAGTCTGGTAGATACAGCCGGCGTCACAGCCTTTTTTGTGTTGGTTAGCCGGATTCACTTTTTCAGGATCCATAGCATCCCGACGAGTCAGTCTCCTGTTAATCCCAACGGGTGCCGTTATGGCTCGGCCGCCTACTCAGGCGCGGATTTAAAGGGGGAGTCGCGGGGTCATGACCCCCCCCCCCAAAAGCACTCGCTGTTTAAAAAACAAAATTAATCCAACTAAAAAAACAAAAACAAAAAATAACCAAACGACCAAAACCGACCGAAGTTTTTTGCAAATTAAAAAAAAATATAGTTTAAAAAAACTAAAAAATACGCTTTTATTTTAAAATGAACTAAAAAGTAAAAAATAATTTTGAATGTAAAGTTTTTATTGCTCCAGCCAGTATAAGAAAACAACCTACCTTTCGAAATGTAAAAAAGCGTGGGGCTCTCTATATTCTTATTTTATTAACACCGGAACTTTTAGCTAGCGCCCCACGCTTTTTTAGATTTCGAAAGGTAGGTTGTTTTCTTATACCGGCTGGAGCAATAAAAACTTTACATTCAAAATTATTTTTTACTTTTTAGTTCATTTTAAAATAAAAGCGTATTTTTTAGTTTTTTTAAACTATATTTTTTATTTTCTATTTTTTAGTCTATTATATGTATGTGTTCGGCCATTTTGTAGTGACCGCCATATTAGATTTAAAACGACATCACAAAGCTTACTATACTATACTCGTCATACACTTTCATTTGATACCCATACCGAGTGGGTTGTAAAGAAAAAGGTAAACCGCCATTTTGTGGTGGCCGCCATTTTGAATTTGGAAAGACGCCCCACAGCGAAAAGTATTCTATTATCACATCCTTTTATTTGATACTCATACCGAGTGGGTTGTAAAGAAAAAGATAATCCGCCATTTTGTGTTGGCCGCCATTTTGAATTTGGAAGGACGCCACACAGATAATAGTATTCTAATTGTCACACCCTTTCATTTGATACCCATATCGAGTGGGTTGTAAAGAAAAAGGTAGTCCGCCATTTTGTTTGCCGCCATTTTGAATTTGGAATGACGCCATACAGCTAATTGTATTCTACCTGTCATGCCGTTTCATTTGATACCCATGTCGGGGGGTCGGGGAACACAATAGCAAAAATCGACCGCCATCTTGGAACCGCCATCTTGATTTTCTTACAAAATGGTCAGATTGCATTGTCACGCGAACTATGCATATGTGCAAAATTTGAAGTTGATCGGTTATATAGAAGTGGGTCAAAATCAAGTTGCAAGATTTGTTTACATAGAACATACATACATACATACACACATACATACAGGTGAAGCTAATATAAAGCGTATAAAAACGACCCTTTTTTTATCTGATAGTGTAATTCAGGTGTCACCTTTTTGGCCTTATCATGGTTGGCGAGTTGAAAAAATGACAGCGCCGTTTATCGTTCTCATTTTTCGGACCATAATTGGCGAATGCAGCGACATGACAGTTTTCGACAAAACCTTATCATTGTTGTCGCTTGAAAGTTTAGTTTTTAGACATTTCTGATAATTAAAAAATTTATAAAATTACATTATTTTTTGTATCTATTTAAAAAATATTTATTCAATCTAGTCACTTGATAGTCGTGAAAAACGAAGCCTTGTCTCTTCAAACGCCAACTTTGATACGCCTGAAGGCGTTTTTCCCGACAAATGTCAGTTTTTTTTCGAAAACTATGATTCCGTTTTACAGTCGCCGCGCCATTTCTCACTTCAAGCGCCAACCATGATCAGGCCCTTTGTACTACTAGTCCGTCATGTCATGTCGCACACGTCATAGTGCAATGTCTAGTAGTAAGCTTAGCTCGAAGGATAGAGAGAGAGATAGGATAGATTAGGGGGAGTCGGGTGCAGTGTCTCCATATGTAAATCGAGAGTTACCGTGCTGCAAGGGCAAAAATACGGTGTTTCTAGACACGGTGAATCTGCTAAAAGTGTACCGTGTAATTTTTCGTCAATTTTCTTCAAAAATTCCACTTTTTTTTGATGCAACTAAATTTCGTTTGATTCGTCAAATTTCTTCAAAACTTAAAAAAAGTGGAAGTTTTGAAGAAATTTGACGAAAAAATACAAAAATTCATGATTTTCGATTGGATTTTTTCCACTTTTTTCAAGTTTAAACATTTTTTCTTGTTCACCATCATAAAGTGCATAAAAAAACCTACACTTAAATTAAAAAGGAATCAGGAATAAGGAAGGAGTTATTGGCCAATCAATTTTCAGATTTGAGGTTAATTTTTGAGACTTGTGGTCGATATTTTGATTTAAAATTATTACGAGTTATTGTCCACATTATAAAGTAAAATTTCTGAAAATTTCATCAATTTTTACTTAAAACATCCAAAATTGTAACCAAAAAACCAAAATTTTCAGTTTCTTCAGTTTTCAATTTTCTTTGAGGTTATGTGTGCAGATTAAAATTTCATTTTATAACCGCTGATAGGTAATGTCATAATGAACAGCCTCAATTTTTGTCGCTTTCTTTGGACCTACACATACCGATAAATTCTCATCTATATTTAGAAAGAACGACCAAAATGGTAGATTTTTTACAAAACGGCCCATAAATTTACGTAGCGGTTGCAAGAGAAAAAATCCATTTCATATAGTATTCGATGTAACTAACATATTGAAAAAAATTTGAGACTGGAAACAATGCCTTTTTCACTAAAATTTGATGCTTATCTGCAGGGCCGGCTTAACCGATGAAGCAGAAGATGCAAAGCATCGGGGCGCCACACGAACAAAGGGCGCTAAAATCCATAATTGAAATGAAAATCATGTCATTTGAAATTTTTTTTACATTCAAAATGTTAACAAATTTTTTTTTTTTTAAATGAGATATGAAAAGTAGGCGATTACCGAATTCAGGCTCGAAACACATTCGGCGCTGCATACTTCACGCCGCAAGCTGCACAGCTTCAAATCAACGAGAATTTATTAATGCTGCCACATTGACCGCTTCTTACTTCACGCTACAATGAAGTATGAAACCAGCTTCAAGCAATTTTCAAAATATGTATGAAGTATGCGGCGTAAGTCCTGTCAACTTTAGAGCCGGTTTAGCGCATGTGCCTTACGAACTTTGTGGATAAAGGGAGAAGTGGGGTGGTATCTCTCTTCATTCCCACTCCTCCCTTCATCACCAAACGTTCGTGAGGCACATGCGCTGAAGCGCACCGTCTAAAACAGCTCTTAGAAAAAGGAATTGTAAAAACTGCCACATTTTATTTACTGTTTGCGTGAAAAAGTGGAAGAGCGGAAATTTAAAATGGAAGAAGAAATAATAAATTTTGTGAGTGAAAATCCGAATTTTTTTTGAAATAAAATACTTCCTTGTCTCTGTACATTTAAATGCCAACAACTCCGTCAAGTTGCCGTTGGTTTTTGCAGCTTCAAATGTAGCTGCAGTGGCTTCTTTCCATCGGCTTCAGCTTCATAAAGCTTGCGGCGTGAAGTATGCAGCGCCGAATGTGTTTTGGTCCAGGGGCGGCGGAGCGTCTGGGGATGGAAGAAAAAGTGCACACTCACTTTCGCTTTGGGAGGGGGAATCCACACTCAAAATATTTCATCCCAGGGCCGTCTCGGACGCTGGCGACGAAGGAACCTGGTCAAGGAACCTCACACACGCAAGACTTTTTATACCAAAACTAAATATATTATATTAGAGCTATTGAGAACTTATAACTGCATAGCCTAAGCTTTTTAAACCGCCGCCGACTAGCATTTAAAAAGGGGATTCCCTCAGGGGCATGCCGAAAAAAGGATTTCCCGTAGGTTCCTCATGAGGACTCCATGTGGCAAATGAGGGGCATGCTGAAAGGGGCATTTCCTCCTGAGCACCACAATGGGAGGCATTTCCTCATGAACACCACACAAAAAAGAAATCAGGGATGAGGTATGCCTTATCAATTTCTCATAGGGGCCCTATGAGGCAAACCCCATTACAAATGAAATGGGGCAATCCCAACATCTGCCTTACGTTTTCGGAATGCTTCTTAAAATGCCTTCAAGAAATACCCTTAAGCTTTAGTTTAATTCATACAAAGCTTTAGTTTTTGTTGTTGCATTGGTTCTCAGGGAATCATGTTGGTGACCGTGAATGGTGTCATTTAGCATACTCAATAGCCTGGTTCTGATTCGATTACAGAGGGCAAGCAGCATTGGATGTGATTAGTACTCAGTTGGGAGCCTTAATGATAAAATCGCAATCGTGTTTAAAAATATAAAGCTTTCGATACCGACGCAGTTATTACTCACATACCACTCCGAAAAACTCAAAACTCACTCGGGATCGGGTATTAATGATTTTTCAAATGGGGCATTCCTTATGACGAGGCGCGAATGAGCAAAGACGTTAGATGCCCTGTGTGGGCCTTTTAGGGTAATCCACCCGGGGTCCTCAAGAGGCAGTGGGTCTGGCCTCATAGGGGCCCTGTCTGTACCCCTTACCCCAAACAGCTGGATGGGCATAACGCCATAACAAAAGAATTTAAAACCAAATAAATCAATAGACAGCTGTTAAATAAGTTGACCGATTAACTTTATACATTTTAACGTAAACTGTTCACGTGCTCCCCACCCACAATTATTATGCTCCGCCGCCCTTGTTTTGGGCCTAAGTTTTTTAAAAAAAGCTTTTGGTAGATAAAAAGACATTTCCTTTAATTGAAACTTCTTGTTTTCAGTTTTTTATGTGTTCCAGAGTCATGTTAATATAAAGGGCGCTTAACAGAAAGTTGCATCGGGGCGCCAGCAACGCTAGAGCCGGGCCTGCTTATCTGACTCCACTATTAGTAAAATCCGTAAATTTTTTTTTTCGAGTTTTTGAAAATTTGTAACCGAAAAGACCCTTTAATCCACCAGAAAATTCGGTTAGTTTTGTTCGTAATTTTGTTTTTGTTTTTTAGGAGTAAAAATTTTTTCCGCCACTTTTAATTCCGTGACCCCGCCCAAAACAAAATTCTAGATCCGCGCCTGCGCCTACTATTGACGATATCGACTTTGCGAAATCCAAGCCCGGTTACAAAATTTTTTGTTTTGATTTTTGTTACAGCCGAATTCGTGCAGATTTATTTCTCCTCGAACATCCAGCAAGTCCCATTTAACACTCTTCAGGCTCTTATTAATCTATCCTGTCCTCTATTCCTTCCTTCGAATAAAAACTTACTACTAGACGATGCGCAATGTAGTGCCACGTGACGGACTGGTACCATCTAGGTTGACTCCCTAAGCTTGGACTTTCACATACAAAAAAGTGATACTTTTCGATGCCTAAAACATCTGTTAAAAGCTCATAATCTTGATTTTGATAATTTTTTTACAGAATTTATTTAACCTGAACTTATTAAAATTTAAATTATTAAATTTCAGGTGAGATTTCGGTTCAGTAACCTCGCAGGAGTCAACTATTGATTCGGACAGAAATGGCACGAGCTGGATGCAGAACGAATGGATTGCAAAAAGTAGAGTGAGTATAAATTAATTTTTCAGCACTAAATAAAATAATATGGCAAAGTTAATTAAAACTAAGAAAATATCCATAATGTTTGCTGTAATGTAAAATGAATTATCAGAGAAAAACTAATGACACACTATGAATGAAAATAAGCGCTTCATACAAAAGACGCATTTAACCGTGAAAAATCAATTAGTGAACAATGAAGATTCGGAAAATTTTCTTTACAGGAGTGGAGATGTAAAAAGAACAAAGTTTCCTTCAGACGACGTTCACCTTCCATTTAAGCTGCTGCAGCAGACAATTTTCTTTATGCTTTGGAAAATCAAGACTTTACGAATATAATTTTGAAGTGCAGAAGAGAAAACCGGAATATCTGCAAAATCGATACTGATAAGGCAAATTTCTAAAGGTTTTTTTCATATTTTTCGAATTATTCAAGATGAAGATTTAATTTGGATGTAAATTCCATGAAAGGAACAATTAATCATTAAATTACACGGCTCTTTCCCATCATTTTCATAACATTCAACTCTGAAGAACTGGATCAAGAGTTTTTTTTACGGTCGTTCAATCAAGGTAGTATTGAATATCGTAAAATCTCTACCAGTGTCCCCCAAGGGTCAATTTTATCACCTGCTCTTTTTCTAATCTTCATAAATGACCTATACTCTCTGTCTCTTCCAAATACTTAACTTTTCCGCCCCTTTTCAGCCTGTTTTCTTTCTTGCAAGGCTTAAGATGAAAAACTAAATCCAATTTCATGGACACTTAATCGATAAACACAATGCAAAATAATTAAAAAACATTGGCTTCAACTCCTTCAAATAACATATCATTATTTTCGCCAAAAACACCTCTCGATGGCCACATGATCGACCAATAAGGTAACTAGTTGTGCTATGACATGCTCCAACGACTTAACAATCGCCGAAATTGTTTTTTTTTCATTTCGCACTCTTTTTCCCTCAAGGGCGACACGTTATGACGCGGTCCGCCAAGCGTGAGACCTGAAACGGCCATTTGTTTGCTAATTAACCAAAGCACACGCCGTTCTGGTCAGCGGCCGGACAAAGCGAAATATTAAAGTCGAGAGATTTTCTTTACCGTGAAGTAGAGCTTGGTATGCTGCAATTGACGGCGATGTTTTGTGCTTGCTGTCGTCTTGGTCTTTAGCCAGAAGACAATGGCGCAACAAAAGTCTTTGAATTTGTCTTTCCGGGTGCCGTCCCGTGAAACGTCCCGGCTGCGTCCAATCAAGTGTTGAGATTTAATCAGCCTCTAACAGATATGGTTGAGACATTTTCGGATGCTGTTAAGTCCATTTAGGGACTGTGGGATGTGTAGGATTTGAATGTTCTATTAAAAAGCCCGAAGCGAAATAATTTTCGGCATCGTCCCATTACTAGAGCTTTCCCCGGATTTTAGGCGACCATTATTTTTTATATTAATGCAAATTATTTAAAAATAACAATATTTAAAAAATAATTAACTTACCAAACTATTCGAAATTTTGTATATTCCCATGTCATCGTGAATCCATTTACTAACTTTATTAAGATTTGCATGGTTAATATTAAAAATTTGTGTATGCTTTAATATTTCAGATTAAGCCTAGTATGCTGTTGAAGCGAAATTTTCGTTTGCGTTTTGGATATACATATATCTCTACACACGAAAAATAATTGGAGAATAGAATGGAGAGTTTACGTTAAAAAACTGTTAATTTGAATACTTCCGCTTCAAAATCTTAAAAAAATCCTATTTCCATTTCAATCTACTTTTATTTAAATCACACTTGTCACTTTTTCACTTCACACTTGAGTACTGTCAAAATTTCGGCCCGAAATAAATATTAAAACATTATTTCGGTGCGAAAAAAGTCTCCACATAAGCAGAGACATTTACCTTTATCCCGAAAAAGTTGTGATTTTTCGTTTGAACAGCGTACTGCTAAACGAAATCGGAAGCGAAAATTTCGGTGGCACTTTTCGCGTGCGTTTTTTTTACATATAGTTTGATAGGAAATTTTCATTTCGCTTCAACAGCATACTAGGCTTTAGCAGGAACCTTACCTCACATTTATGGCATGCATTACTTTTTTCTTATTATTATTGCAAAAGTAGACGCAGTTAAAAAGAAACAAGTAGTAAAGGAGGTCATGAAAAGTTTCTCTAAAAAGTCTTAACAAAAACCAATTTCCACATCGTATCCTTAGCAGCCTAACATTCACAAATTTTGCTCAATGCTCTCCCAAGGATATTCCAACCAAAAAAAAAAACATTTAAACACCAAACAAAAGCCAGCATGCGGTGCTTGTGACAAACATGTTTGAGTATGTGACAAGTTTCCCAACGGCGTATGATAATTAAATCCCATACCATCTCTCTCTCCACTTAAGTACACGAGCATACACCCCAGACGTTAGTGGGAACCTTTTAGGTTAGAAACATGTAAATACGTTTGGCTCATTAGCTGTCGCACATTGCGCCATGGTACAGGACCAAAGAATCGCAAGTCCTGAATCTAGTACAAACACATCCCCTCTTTCAAGTCGCATCCCATTCAAGGATTCAAGCTGTCCCGGAACCCATCCGATTTTTTATCCCTTCGCGAGAGAGAGAGCTCTTGCTTGTTATATATACATATATACACGACAAATCCCTGAATCAGATCGCAATTGAAAACGAGAACACATGTTAATACTTCCACTTATGAGGAAATTGTACAAATCCTTATGGGGATAAGACCTGCAGGTAGGGTACAAATCGCTTTCAGACGCCCATAATGTCCCCATTGCGTTTAGTGGTTTCATCTCTTACGCGATTGAGGGTATCCCCTTCCACTACAAAAGAAACTCGTCGTATTCAGAGTGCTCATTAAGAATGTTTTTCTAGAGACGTGTGTTTCTATTTTTAGCTCCATATCATTGTCCAATTGGGAGAAGCTGTGGAGCCCTGCTCAGTGCACTTCACTTACAAGCTCTGCAGGCAGAATACCTAAATCGTGAACTCAAGCAGAAGGCTGTTCCTGGGTTTCAGCACTGGAAGTACTTCAAAAAGGCTTGTTTTCCATCCTTTTTCCTATATGTTTGGTCACGTGTGCTCCAAGGGGATATTCGATACCATCTTGAAGTATCACTGGGTTGAACTTTGTTTCTGGTAGACTTCTTAATTTTCTCTTTTCTTTATCATTGTAATATGACGTCAAATAACTCATTGTTCACGTTGTGCAAATTTTCTCAAGTGTATTTGGAATTTATGTTTTTTTTTTGTGAACAACGTCGTGACTTCCTAATGCTGAATCTTGATTTAACACCTGTCTCGCGCTAGACATTTTAGCAGTGTTTCAAATACATTATGATTCGCCCCGAAGACGTCTTTACACATCTCTTAAAGAAATGAACATTCTGCTGATTATGGAATTGACAACTGCTAACGAATAAAATTATTGTTTTCTATTCGTTTTCGGCTACGTCGCAATTTCTATAAATGATACACTCTGCTTCTATCGAGACGTTACTGATGAGTGCTTCCTCGTTCGGTGTTTGTTGTACTTGAGGCTATTAAATTCTTTCTAATTTTCCGCCCAATTAAACTTTAAAGCAGTCTTGAAAATAGATCAGCAAGTTATTTTTTTCTTATAGTACTTCGATTCTCTTGCCAGGTAGAATCGGAAGAACATGTCACAAAGAAACGAAGATTGGTTAAATCACACAGAATTAAAATTGAAAAAACTGCTGCGCAGGGAATGAGTTTGATTGAAAAGTAATCGATTGATAATTATAAGCTCTGAGGTTACGACAAAACTTTTTTGATTGGTCCCAGCTCTGAAAAAAATGCGCTTTCGATGTAATAATTTATTATGGAAACGCTGCTACGATCTTGTTTGGTTATACTATTGTATTATAAGAAGAAAACACCTGAAATCGAACGAAAGATCTACTATAAAAATCACTTCTTCAGACTGCTTTATTAAAACTTCCTAAACTTTGGCAAACATGCACATAAAAACAATTTTACTAATGCTGAAAATGTATTATTATATTTTGTTCATGTATTTATTTTCTTATATTTTTTAGAGGTGACGACGTTGAGAAGTCCCTTGAAGTGCTGGACAAGGTTCTGTCAGAGTTCGAGGATCCAGATTCCTTACCGCACATCGAACCTGAAAGCCCGTCACAAGGGAATCAATCCGAGGACGATGGCTACATGAGTATGAATGGACGGAGGTAAATTCTGGGGCTGTATTTGGTTTCTCGAGTCGATGGATCGACTCGACAAAAAAAGCTTCTCGATTTTCTCTAAGTTTCATATTTGGCATTTCGACCAAATCGACAGATGAACGCTGCCATACAAAACCATCAAATTGTGTGATATTACTCCAAGTGCAGCAAACCACGTATATTTAATTAAAATAGAAATTGTTAAAAGTTTATTCTATGCATAAATTGAGCTTTTTAATAAACGTCAAACGTTTTATCGACACGTGAAGAGACGATAACGTTGTCGATATCGTGTTGCCAAATGCCAATTTTTATTTATCGACAGAAGTCGATATCGACTCGAGAAACCAAATACGGCCCCTGATTTAGTGGCATTGAGTGGTTTTTTTTTATAATCTTTTAATTTCGCAGGGCAAAAACATCGCTGGATTTTCATCAACCATCCGACGAATCTTCAGCTTCTCCACCTACAATGGGAACACTGTCCATGGGTTCACCTAAAATAGAGGAAGCTGAGCCATCATCACCACCACCATCTGAAATTGCAGAGGCGATCATTGCAAATTTATTACCAAGGTATTAGGAAATAATTTTAGGACAAGTTTTGTTGGTACTTTTAAACTACACTTAAAAAGAAAAAGTGTTAACTTGATGTTTAATTTAAAGCATCACAGCCGACCTCGGTAGCCTAGGATTTAAGAAGCTACTAACCCAGACATTTCTGGTTCGAATCCACTCGGCGGTATGATCCTTCACGTTTCCATTTTTCCGACCGAGGTAACCTTCCTTTTTTTGATTTCCCTCTTTACAAAAATGCCCTTCCTTTTTCTCCCAGCATCGTCTCTAAGCATAAAGGCTTAGGATGTATATACATCGAAGTGCGGATGTACAACCAAAACTATCGATTGTGAGCCGGTCGGCCGATCAAAACTCGGTGCGCGCATAGGTTTGATGTACATCCAATTTGACCGTGTATGGAGGCGTTCATAAGCGAGAAAGCTATCTCCTGTTCGATCACCGAAGTCAGCATTCTTTCACGGTAGCATTGGAAACAAAACGCTTGTTGGCGTTATCTGCTCTTTAAGTATTCTCTCTACTATATTCCCGCCTACAGCTTTCTGTCTGGCGTTGCACTCAATGATATAACCGTTGACGGTACAAAGAGGCTTTACCTCTGAGCCCCACGTCTCAATTCATGTTCTTTAGCTTCGGACGTTTTTATTTTGCTTTAGCACAGTAAAAATGAACCAGAATTGTCAATATCTTGAATCAAGGTTATTTAAAATCTGTTGGCTTAAAAACTGTTAAAAGCTCCAGAAGGATGGATTTTTAAGATAATCTAGGTTGATGTTTATGATAAAGTCACAAATAACAGTTGTACCCATTGGTCTTTCGCACATGGAATGTAATGATGAACGTACAACTAATTTTATAGAAGAGACAAGGAGCGGTATTGACCCAGTAGGACTTGTAAGCTTACAGAAGTACTGAAATGAGCCCTCACTAGTAAGGGGTAGGTCTTACCATACCCCTTACAGAAGTACTTATTTTTACACACGATGTCATAGGAGGTAAGGCCTTACTTTTTACTACATCGATGAGCCCTTATATAAGGCATTACAAGAGAAAGCAGATGGTAAGGGGTAATCCAGAATTTGGCCCAACGAAGTTAGAAATTTACCCGATGACTCATTTGTTTTCGTATTTTTGTAATGGTATTTGAGTCATCGGGCAAATTTCAAACTTCTTTGGGTCTAATTCTGGATTACCCCTTACCATCTGCCTTCTCTTGTAATGTGTGATATAAGGGCTCTTCCAACACCTAAGAAAATAGGAGTACCCCTTACCAGATGACTACTAATATCAGTGCTCCATCGGTAAGTGCTACCTAGAATTCCTACTGGGGAAGAACATAACGAAATAACTGATGAAAACTATCACATACATTATATACTTATTTCATAGCGCTGTATTGCCTTTGACAAGTAATTCCGAAGGGAAAGCAAGCAATTACCCAATCGATTCCGGAACTAGTTCTAAGGAGTAGCAACTAGTTCTCGTTCAGATTACAGCAAGTGGAGATAAGGCATTACATTTGCATGACGATGTCATAGGCGGTAACCAATCGCCTCCATTCTGCATTACATAGAACTGGTACATTCATTGGCTACATGTAATTCAGGATGAATTAAATTGCATGTTAAGTCTCTTTCGCATTTTTAAGAGATGTTCCGCATCAGCTGCGATTGCATTACACTTTGCATTACTTTGGCATCAATGTAATCAGACAAAGAACTACTTCATTAGAATTGGAAAATTTTACAATTGTAATCTTATTTACTGTATTGTCAATGGATTACAGAACCGATTCTGCCGGTAATGTGTTCCAAATTTCCTACTGGGTCCATCTGCCCAAAATACATTTAAAATCCCCTGCAAGTATATTTAAAATACCAGTTTTATACTGGCTTCTTTGTAAAAATCATAATTTAAATTAAACTTTCACAGAATTTTCTTGTTTCTGATCTGTTAATATACATTTTAAATCCCTTGGTCTAAGTTTATTCTAGACACAAATACACTAAAGTTTAAAGCTTTCACAGTTCAAGCTCCTATGGGCATGAGCCAAAAGTGCAAAAACAGCAACGTAAAATGCAACTATTGCTCGCTCACAAGTAAAGCATCAGGAAGTATTAGACTGCTTACTTTAGTTCTTGGATTTGTTCAACATTTCTCCTCGCATCCACCCACCTCATACTACAAAACTCCCTCTCAGTATGGCGCCCATTACAACAACGTTAACCCTTTAAAGTCTATTTCAAATCTTGCCACTGCCGCAGACACTAATAGCACAAAGTACATGCAAAGCTATGGACTAGTAAAAATTTCCCAGACAGAATGGGATTGGAGAGGGGGGCGGTGGTCGTAACCGTCGAGAATAAATGAAACATTGTGCCATGCTACTGCTGCTACACAAGTTTGGAATTGGCGAACTGTAATTGCCAGAAAACTGTGCATACTTACAGACAAACACAAAACAGCACTCCTCGTCCTGCAGTCAAGTTATTGCAGTGAATCTGTTGCCAAACGACAGAGAGATGTAATGTGCGAAACGTTTTCGTAACTCATTAAAAACCTGACTACCATTTGTTTTTTTTTTTACTTTTAAATAAAACCGTCGAGAGTTAAGGTCAATGAATTATCGATTTATAGAAAGCAAAGGTAGGAAACTTTAAATTGACGAAGGAACTTTACAGATTAAGCTAGTCAAACAAATCTGACATGAATGTCACAAAACAGATAAAGGGACTTCATTTGCCTGTCTCGCAGTCCTTTGTCCTGTTTCTTTATCTATGAGAAAAATAGCTTAATTATTTTGACAATATAAAACTTTATATCATTTTTTAAATCCATTTTTTTTATTATTATTTTTCCTTTTCAGGATATCACCAACCATCACAACAGTAACGATTAAAGATTCTTTAAGCAGTGAAGATTCTGAGAAAATAAACAACGCTCGAAATCTTCAAACGCAATCAGCAAGCCCGGAAGATATTCTTGAAATAACTTCATCCTTGGTATCTAACGATACGAATATAGTCGAGGATATTAAAGACAGCGGTGGAGGCAAGAATGCAGGAAACACTATTCCAGAATCAGCAAATCCTTTACAAACAACACTGGTAAGTTTTGTTTTTTTTTCTCGTCTTTTCTTCTTTTGTTGGTACAGAGTTTTCGTATATACAGTCAAATTCACACTAAGAAGATAGTTGTTCTTGACACTATAGTTGCCCTATCATTTACGTTTATTTTTGTTACTTCTGTTGATTTTTACAAACTTTTGGTAATAATTAATGTTTGTGTTCTAGTAAGAAAGCCTTTTTTGTCGTAAACACTATGATGTATACAAACTAGTTTAAATTTCTGATTTATAAGTTTTCATCGTAAACGCTATATTTTCTTCCGTATGAAGGAAATGATGTCTCATTATTTTAAAGTGATTTTTTGATCACTTTTATTAACATTTTCCAAATGGTGTAGTAGCTTAACACTAAAATCTTAGTACTCCCTCGTAATCACTTAAGTAGATAGGGCACTGTCTTCTATGATGTTAACATTTTCATGAAGTACCATAGTATTACTTTATTACCAACACGCTATAATTAAAGCGACGATATAAGCCACGCGGCAAGATAATTTCTGTGTTAGGTCCATCCAGAATCTTTTAGGCTTCTCTATAAAAGTTTTTCAAAGTTTGTGCTGTTTACGTCGTCGAAAATGCTTTGACATTCATACAACATGCGACATTAATGTTGTAATAGCCTTTGTTAACGATTAATGCATAAGTGGAAAAAGTAAAATCCAACTGGTCAAAAGAATGAACTATTTCAATCTCTGATTTAAGCTCCAATAAAATACAACAAGGATTCACACTGATTTTTATTATCCCTCTTTTTCTGCCTGGTTACACGACTAATTTCTATGAAGCTTGAATAATATAGATGACTAACTGATGTTGCAATATGTAAAGTAAAAAAAAGAGGCCATTCAAAAGTTCGTCAATAGGTGTATCTAAGGTATTAGAAAAGAATAGATCGACCACAGAACAATTTTGGTAAGAAAGCTTAGATAAACATATTCCCTTTGTGGACCATTAAGCAGCCACGAAAGAATATAAAACACAAGTAATAATACAAGGCTACAGTTCAATAAATATTCCGCAAAAATCAATTCGGTCGAAGAGAGATGTTAACTTAGCAATACTTTTTAATATGACTTTGTAAACAATAATGAGGAAAGCAGTACTAAAAGGAGCAAACAGCATTTTCACAAGAAACATTTAGATGCTAGCCTTTGTCGATGACACCGTCATTCTTCAACGCAAAGCGCAAGACGTAAAGGAAACCGTTTCGAAAATGGCAGGCTACTGTAGCTCGAATATATTGTACGAATCTCTGAAGAAAGGATGCTAGCTAGGGTATGAACGTTGATTGATTCTTACCTGTTATTATTATTTTATTGGCCGATTTCACAATGCTTATTTTTTTGTTTAGGGAGGTTAATCTCCCTTTATGCTTTAAACTCGCAGCTTGAAATCAAGCATAACGTGTGGTCCAGAAATAAGTTTCACCAGTTCTCTTTTAATATATTTATTTTTAAGAAACCACAAATAAAAGTCCTTAAAATAAATAACCCCACAAAAATACATTCTTTTTCGCAGGATAATATTATTTGATAATATTTAAAACTGAGCCTGTATATCTTAATTAATGTTATAAATTTTATCTTGATTTCATAAAATCAATATCAATTTTTGTTTTATATCTTTGCTTAAAGTACCGCCGCTCATAGAAAGTTAATTTTAGACTAGACAGGATTCCGCATCAAGTACAAAATCACCATTCATCTCCGGACGGAGTTAAAGCGGACATTTCCATCTCTATGCTAATATTCTTTATTTTTACACAAAGAGAGAGAATTATATTATTTTTTTAAATTTAAAACTTTATAGCTCTTTTTATTAAAAATTGTTATAGACAATAGGTTTAATAGTATTGCAAGCAATACAACTTCCGCTTTTATACGCGCTTTTTATCACTATGACCCGGATTTACAACATTCAACATCGTAAGCAAAATTAAATTTCCCAACGTTAATGTCGGAACGCAAATATTTTATGCTTCAAGGAATAGAATCGATCTCCCTACCAATGCACCAATCGGGAACGAATTGAAGTCTATACATGTTGGGCACGGGTGCGAGAGCTGTTTCCTCCAGTCTTGACATTTTTCCAATATGCTACGAAGATAACCGATCAATTCCCCCAGTTATGGGAATTGAAATTTCCTCATTTTTCATGTACCAGGCATTACTATCTTCACCTTTTTCCTATGTCAGGAAGAGTATACTTTATAAAGGATTTATATTCAAATGCATAAAAGTTGAAAACATTTCGTGGCTTCCCCCAAGGGCAACCTCTTCGTTCTACCCTTCTCTGAAATTGGTGCCACCCTGTACGAATGTGAGTCTTTGAGTCTGGCTAGGATATAGTATCCTTCGCCACTGTACCAGATGGAAAAGCAACGTGTTGGAAGGGAACGTTCATAAATATTCCGTCTTCTAGGAGCTAGTCGCACGTAGTCAAAATGCATTACGAGACATTTTATGACATATTTAGATTAAAATTCAAAAGATATGAGAGTTCTAGACAGAAAACAAACGATTAGAACTCGGAAGTGATAGTAGGGAACTGCAAGGATTTCAATCTTTCTTGTTTAGTATTCTAATTTAACTTTGATTTTTTTTTATGTAAACGGGTTTCGTATATATGTAGTATTAAAAATGCCAGCGCTAGATTATAGTTTCTAGTTGTTCAAAACAGCTATTTACTCCATGACTTCAAAAACAAGAATTAAATGGTGAAAGAATATGTCAAAGAATTAAAGGCGAAAATTAAATGCCTCATTTGTGAAATATCTAAGAAAGTTTCCAGTGAAAAATGTCTCTAGAATTCTACCTTTTCCGAACAGCACCAAAATAACACTATATTAATCCATAACTTTATTTTCAGCCAAAAACACGTCCATCTACAGTAATTCCCTCCAGGTATTCGAGTCTTCCGTGTGCAGGACCAGCTCGAGCAACTTTTGACGGCATTGGTACTAAAGGGATGGTTGGTGGAAGTTTTGATGATGGTCGCAATGTTCTCGGCATAGGTATAAGTGCTGTTCACGATGCGGTATTACGGGGAGGAGCACCACGTCTCCCAGGTAAGTTATAGAATAGTTTCAGTAATGCGCCGTTACCTATGTGCCCGGCAAGATATTCTAGAGAAATTCTGCTTGATTCCTAGAATGAAGATAAAACTAAACTACGTTGCAGTTTCTTTTTTAACGTCCTGCTAAACATCCTTAGAGTATCATGCATATCAATATCAGAAAACTCCAAGGATAACTCTTATTTAAATGCAAAATTCTTAAGGAAAAGGAAACTTTTATTTCTAAACTTTGGAAGATGATATAAAATAGATGTTTTCAGGATATCGGATGGATCATGGAGAATATTTAGACGTTTTTCACTTTTTGCTAGTTAGTTACTATAACTAGACAATGCTCCCTTTATTGATTTTTATGAAAGTGCTTATGTTAAAGTGTTTTTACGTGCAATTTGAGCACACGAAATTTAAATACAATACTTTTACAAATTTTTATGGTATATTAAGATGTTAAATTTAGCGCTATATGCCTTATAGATAGGAATTTCAAAGAGGTCCAAAGTTTCAAATGAAAATGGTTCTCACAAATCTGTGAGGACAAAGTCTGGTTAGGATGCATAGATTGATATTCTGTAGTATCGCTCAGGTGATGGTTGGGACAATAAATGTAACGTCGGCACACCAGCTTTCCATCCGGCTGATTAGCTAGATCATCTGCACATCCGCCATCAAAAACAAGTGCCATATTCTGAAGTACTTTACTCAGAGACTATGAGACAGACAGCCACTCAGAAATAATACTGAGGCCATGAACTGAGAGTTACATAATTGCTCATAAAACCCGATTAACCCGATATTTCACGAGAGACAATATGCTCCTTTAAAAAATTATCTGAGATAAAACTCAATAATAAATAATTATAATTATACGTGATTGTCCGTTACAAACAAAAAATTTATGTAGTTTCATATTTTTTATAGTAATCATATTTTATTTGCAGAACCAATAGTTAATGAACATCCAGTTACAATATACCCTGGTAGAGCATCCCCACCACGTAGTAGAGTCCCGCCACGAACATTACCTGGTTCGATTGAAAGGCATCGGGAAGTTTGCCGTAATATCAACCCTAATGATACTACTGTAGACAATATTGATAACCAGATGTTGTCTCCACTTCAACGCCTTGCAATAACAAAATCACCGTCATCACCACTGGTTCTGGTGCATCAACCCTTTCTCCAGAAGGCCTCGAGCAAAATTTCTAGCAACCAATTGGTCGACAATAAGAATATATTTGGCAATATGCTGATACCAGCACGAAAACAAAATGGGGAAGGTCGTCCGGGCGACAGCAGCGATAGTGAAGATTTCTCTGACGATTCCCTGGAGGGACAATCATTGCCTCCGCCACCACCGCCGCCAATAGTGCCTCCGCCTCCATCGTTGTCTGCTCCAGTGACTCCAAGCAAACGCGGTAGTATAGCTTGGGAAATCAATTTAGACGATCATTTACCTCCGCCCCCGCCAATGCAATCGCATCACAGCACATCCTCCAACAAAAATAAAAGCAAAGAGAAAGCTGGGAAAATGGAAAAGTCATCTTCTGCAAACAAGGTAAATAAAAGGAGTTTTAATAATTTTTCAGGAGTTTTTTTTCTTTGTTCGATATAGGTCGATATAGGTTTGTGTAGGCTATTCAAAAAGACGAAGTCAACCAAAAGGCACAGTTTTAAAATATCGAAGGGGGTCAGGTCAATTCAGTCCCTTTTGCAATTACAGCTTGAAGAGACTCTTGCTTTTTTCTACTAACTTAAATTTTCATATCAAAGCTAAAATACGCGATTGTAGAAAAATGTGGGATATTTGATGCCGAAAGAGAATGTATATCTGCATTTGAGTTTCTTTTAATTCCAAGTCACCATTAATCAGTCATTCTCCCCGATTGACATAAAATAACTACTTCAGATTAGCTCTCCATACCAAAACAATGAATAGTGGCAATACTCGGATTTCGCAGTCTACAGTTTATGCCGTGCGACTGTTATCCCAGAGGCTAGGGTTCGAGTCCTTCGCAGCGACTTGGTCTATCGCCTTGCCAAGTCTTCTCTTTTGTTTGCTATCTTTCCCTCGTATTTATGCTCTTAATATTAATTTAAAAATAGTTGACCAGGGATTGCTTAAATATTAAATCGTTTCCCTAAATAATTTCAGATAAATGCGCGACGTCGTGGCCGTAGTGTATCTGGTTCACAGTCAAGCTTAGCATCAACACCAGCAAATAGCGGTGGTAGTCTTTCAAATCAATGTTCACCGCAATATCATAACCG
This sequence comes from Thereva nobilitata, assembly GCA_963855945.1. NCBI lineage: Eukaryota > Metazoa > Arthropoda > Insecta > Diptera > Therevidae > Thereva > Thereva nobilitata. The sequence goes on from OY979698.1 coordinate 97,484,245, forward strand.
AAACAGATCTGGATCTATGGAATGGCCTGAACCACCAGATCCGCCTGTTTGTAGTACAGAAGATGAAGCTGCATCAATATATTCAGATTCTGATGAAATCATTCCAAATTATGCCCCAAATATGACGGGCAAGGGTACCTATGTAATAAGGAAAGGACGACGAGAACGTCAACGTTTAGTAGATCTAAATGCATCAATGTCATCGTCAATAAATTCTAGATTAAGCAGCGAAGGAAACTTGCCTGGAATTGCACACAATAGCAGCCTTTTTGTACCAAATTCAAGACACAGTATTGATTTGGGCTCATCAGCCCATACGCCAACCACAATGCACAATTCTCTGCTTTCTCCAAGGTAAAAATAAATCTGAATTTTAGAATATTTTTCACAATAATATCAATTTTTTTAGATCACGACTATCATTAGATTTAAGTTCACCAAATTCAACCTCAGAGCTTCCACAATCTACCGCTATCACCGTACCGCAACAAATAACGAATATTTCGGCACAGTTCATAGATTTCAGTAACTATAACAATTTTGACGAAATCCAAGAATCGAATGGGAATGCAGCCGCTGCCTGTCATAGCAGTAACAGTAGTTTAAATAATAATAGTAATGGCCTAAATGGATCTTTAACTCGAGTTTCATCATTACCAACTATGCCTCAGCAACCCGTGCAAGGTACACTATTGCTGTTAATATTATTATTATCTTTTTAATTTAATTTTCTTTATTTTATAGGGGAAGTTATAACAACCCCTAGACGAGAACTCGCACCACCTATTGAAGAAGATGAAGAACAAGATAGCGAATCACAACGTGGAGCTCCTCTACAGCAGATTGAGAATAATATTAGCGCCTTGTTACGCGGTGATATATCTGTAGCGCGTGTGGGAGATCTCGCACATCCCCGACGACCACTCGGATTTCGACCAGGCGTTCATAAATCTGAAAGTGCCAAAGAAATGTTATTGTCACAAGCCAGCGCCCTAGGTCCATTACCACCATCGCCACCAACTTCTAGCCCTGAACCAGTAAGTTTGTGTATTTTAGATGCAAAGACATTTTACATTCAAACATTGAATGACGTCTTTTTAGGAGAGCGATGGTTTCCCGCCTCTACCACCATCCCCGCAAGAAAACGTCGCGGATGATGAAGAAGAGGGTGATGATGATATTTTAAAAGGAATGCATGGAATTAGAATTAGTTCCAGAACTCGCCTCAAAAACGACGTTTTGCACTATCCAAGAGATATAATTGAACATCCTCCAGCAGTGCCTCCGCATCGTGCACCACCATCATTAAATACTTTAAAAACACGTTCTATGGATGCCGGATATACTAAAAAGTATTCCTCTACATCACCGCATGGAACTGGTCCAGGCACACTTCCAGGCGAAATGCCTATAACAAGTTCACGCCGTAGATTAACCTCAGGAGCGTTCCCAAAACGCTCTGCCCAAAGTCCTAGAGAAGAAAGAAGACTTCAGACTTCATGTAGCCTACCAGAAACACCTATTTTCGCTAGAGGGTAAGAAAAGTGAAAAATTCAAAATGCACTTGTTTTTATATGCACCAATTTCAAGGTGTGATATACCACGAACACCTCACAGACGTGCACCTGAAGTCCCTGGCAGTGGATCTAGAACAGCACCTAGAACAAACACAACCAGCAGCTTAGGTTCATCTATTGTGGGAATCGGTAAGTAAGCATGACAATTAATCCGATTGCTTAACTAACAAAATACAATGCAAAAACACACATTTTTGGTAATTTTTGTTGGAATTTGCATCCGCAGGTAGTACTTTGGGTGGTGGTCGACAACGCAGCATAAGTCAAGCTTTAGCTAGTGGTGAGATGCTCCGTTTAGCTGGCGGGCCAGCTCGCGGTTGGTATCCAAAACAGCGTAATATGCGGCCAGCTTCAACAGAGCACCTGGACCGACTACATAGATCTCAAGGATCAATACGCGCCTGGGATTCAGGCGCCGTGCCAAGTGCAGGTGGTAGCCGTAAGCCGCTTACATTACCACCAAACCTTACACCGAAATTTTTCAACAAATCACCACGTGAGGCTCTAAGGCGTGTTACCAGTTTACTTATACGAAAAGGTACACGTGTCTTTAATAATCATATATCTAAACCACTTTATAACACCGCAGACACAATTATTTTCGATTTGAAAACTTAATAAAAACTGGTTTGTGTTCAAAATAACTCATTTATACTATAGAACAAAATTTTCGTAAGGCAGCAAAAATTTGTTTAAAAAAACATTTTTAAATCGAGTTTTGTGATTTTGGAAAATTTCGGAATGTTTCTAGATCATTTCCTGTCATATTACACCAGTCCCTAGAAATAGATTTTTATCCAATTCATTTTTAATTGCATTAAGTTTGTTCAAGTAATTGGAATGTTTATCAGAAGAAAGTTGCAATAGTATCACTATTTATCATAAAGTAAACCAAAAAATTATTACAAATTCGCTTAGTTTTCTCAGCCATTTGCGCAAAAAAAGTTTATAAATAACATGTGCAATTCTCAACCCTCTAGACGTTTATCCAAGCAAAATAATCTTATATAATCTTTAGATACTTAAAGATCTTAAGCCTTGTATGTTGTAAGCATAAGATTCTCTTATAAGTTGTATATATTATTATTTATATATTTAGTTAAACAATACAAAGAAAACGATATTTTTTAAGTCACCTCGCATGAATACAAACAAAAGTTTTTAAGTTTTTGTTATCTAACCCTTAGTTGCGTTAATCAACAAAGCAAATATAAACATTTAATACTATCTACCTTTTCCTAATAATATAATTCATGTTACAGGCAATAATAAAGATAAAGAAGCTAAGCGAGAGAAGGAGGCGTTAGTGGTATCGGCAGTACATCGCTCTCCCGGATCAGCTGGTAAGTTTTTTGTTTTATATTTTATTTTCTGTAACTCGATTTGTTAGATAGAAGTCATTGCCATAAAGAGAATAGCAGGCTTTACAAAAACTTTCTCAGTTATCTTCTTCTTTATTTGAGGGGGCGTCTTTGCAGGCGACCTACTTGGTCTATTGTGCCAAATCCGTCATTAAAAACGAGATTAAGGGTTTCGATGGAGCTTAAAATTGATTTAGGATTCATATTCCAAATCTCCCTGGGACCAGGGAAGCCACGGTGGAAGAGACTCAATCTCCTCCTCCTTGTAGCCTCCTAACAGCCGGATTCTGCGTAAATATGGCGGTCTCTGTAGATCTGCCTAGTCAGTAGCCTAGTCGCTCCAACACCTAAGAATAGACGGTCACCCATGGCACAGCTTCGCATTACCATTGGAAGGCTAAGTTGAATCGCAGGTCGCCTGATATCCGGAGTTCAACGTTGGTAGTACATTCAAGTAGTAACATTCATCCCTAAAAATAAGCGTGGAATCGCAATTAGCCTCCTACTGGGACAGCAAGCAGACCCAGACCGCCGTCGTTCTGTCCTAAGGTTCTGGTCTCACTAACAGGGGCAAAGAGGGCCGGGGTGGAATTGGGGAGCCCACGGAGCATACCCGAGCCCGCTTTCGTGAACTCCTTCCGAGAACAGACCAAAGGCAAGACTGCGGACGGGAACCCGGGAAGCTTGAACAGTCAAGTGGAAACGACAAGCCACTAGGCAGAATGCTGAACTAGTTCCAGCGGACTGGCCAATAAATATGAGGTATAGGGGTGTAGTACAATAGGTCAACCGAATGGCCGCGGTACTTTTGGACCCAATATGTCAAAAAAAATATTCATCCCTTCAGCACGACTGTTTACACCTTGGGGTTGTGCGTTTTATTGAATATCTCCTCTCTATATCCGCCATATGCAGTCTGTTCCAGGGACAGGCAGGGGCAGCTTGATCGCCCCTAACCGTCCACGCAGCAGTGCAACGGCACCTCGAGCACGATGTATCCTGGGATTTATGAGTGCTTTAAAGGACGAGACTCTATTAATCGACCAAAGAACCTTCTCCTTTATAATTATAGCGGAAATCCCCTCCTAGAAGTGTCTCTGTGCATTCTCTGATCCTTCGACTTCATTTTCGTCCTTGCACCTGGAAAGAGGGTCATTAATAGCTGCAGGGCTGCCGAAGGTCTTGTTTGCAGCAGTTATTGAAGATCTCTTTTGTTTACTTCCTGAGTTTCGAGATATCTTCATTCCACCACGGACATGACTTTGTACGCCATGTGTACAACTTTTTCGAAAGTGTTTCTATAAGGTCTATCCTTTCCTATGTCTCGCTCGCAGGTTCTGACCGAACTTCTTCCAGGCAATTCTTGAGTTTCTGTACATTTGAGGAACTTCAACCTGCAGGTTTACTGTGAAACGTATCCACCGATGATCCGAAAAGGACACTTGATCTGATACTTTCCAGTTTTATACTTTGAATCTTTTGCTGCCCGTAGGCAGTGTGATATCCAAAATTTCCCCCCGAACCGTGGAAATTCTTCGTGCCTGGGAATACGAAAATTGGGCTGTTGCCAGGTTACACAATGCTCGGTTTGAATTAATGATAAAATGGAATAGTGACTCTTCCAGCTCGTTACTCTCTGTCACAAAGCGTATGTCTGGTGTTGGCGTCGAACCCCATCACGATGGCTTTATTCGATTTCATAGTCCGGGGAAATTAGCAAAAAAAACGCACGAAAGGAGACAAAATTGGGAAATGGCTGGAAATTGGTCCACAGCTTCCTTGGGACTTTTTAAGAAAACAATTTCTGAATCATAAAAAAACATGGCTGCCGGAAATATAGCGGTTTTCCGGTGTTTTCCTTGTATCTCGGTTTCTATAGGTCGTACAACCCCGTACAAAGGCCCTAAATGTTGATGATTTAATTCTCTACAACTTTAGTTGTTACAAAGATGTTGACCCGATTAAGTTATTCAAGGTCAAAGTTATCAAAAATCATTTTTTGGCCACAAAATCACTCAAAAACTGCTTTTTTTCGAAAATTTGTTTTGATCAGTCAATACGAAACGTTATTGCCTACAAAAAAGCCTCTTGTCATTTTTTCGAAAACTTAACCCTTTCGAAGTTATTCAAGGTCAAAGTTTCAAAAAATCAGTTTTTTTGATAACTTTGACCGTGAATAACTTTGAAACAGTTAATCGGGTCAACATCTTTGTAAGAACTAAAGTTGTAGAGAATTTCATTGTCAACATTTAGGGCCTTCGTACGGGGTTGTACGACCTATAGAAACCGAGATACAAGGAAAACACCGGAAAACCGCTATCTATGCGGCGGCCATGTTTTTTTTTGTGATTCCGAAATTGTTTTCTTAAAAAGTCCCAAGGAAGCCGTGGGCCAATTTTCAGCCATTTCCGAATTTTGTCTCCTTTAAATGCTAATTTCCCCGGACTATCAGGGCTATTGTCATCTACGTAAACTCCTCCGGGAGGTAGGTCATAAGCCAGGCAAACTAAGGCTAAGTAAAAGCCTTTCCCTCCTCGGAACTCTAATTTAACTTGAGCTAAATCCATTGAACTGAAGTTAGGGCCGAAGCAGACTTTAATGTACCTTTTAACCAGGATACAAGATGTTTGCTTATCTTGATCCGAGTGGTAGTAAAAGCTGTAGTATACTGCCTGCTCAAGGCCCCTTTTATGTTCCGTTCTCGTACTCAGGGCTCTTATATTAAGACAACATCCAGATTTTCTTCCTTTAGGTAGCTTTCTTATAGTCTTGGAGATTGATCTGCATGATCTTAAGCATCTGAAGATGTACCCTGGACGCAATCTTTGGAGCAACTTCGCCAACTTCAGTTCATCCACCAGTTCGTCCAGGTTGGGAGACTCCTATTGGCTAGGATTCTTGAAATTTTTTAGTTGGGCATACTTCGTGCATCAGGCGACTTTCATTCCCCTCCAATATCTCGAGGGACTCATCATTGATAAGAAGAAAGAATGAAATGCTATTCTCTTGCGATTCCTCTGTTTTGATGTTCGCCCAGTCATCCATTGGAACCACGCAAGCTCTCATATAAAAAAATGTATCATACATTCAATATTGGTGAATACGAAGTCACCAATTTATTCTCGTGGTGATAAGGTGTTTCATTCCAATACCTCGTATACTCCTTGAAACATAATCGATATTTTTTAATATCATTTGTTTTTGTTGTTCTTTTTAAATGCTGACACTCTTTTTTATTTCAATTACAGGTGACATCCCAGTTGGTCATAGTGCCAGTACTGGCCAAACCTCGAATCATCAACACAAGAAGAAGGGTTTCTTCAAAAGTTTTTGGAAAAAGTCCAAGCATTTCTCGATGGAGCAATAATCACAAAAACAACAAAAAAAAAATTAACAATTTTTGAAACGAATACGAAAATCACGTGATTGTAGTAATGTTACCTAAAATCAAATGACTGATGCTAAAAATTTGCTGAATGACAAAAACTCTAACGGCCACGAAAAAAACACACAACATTTAAGCACATGATAAAATTTTTTTACCAAAAAAAAAATTAATAATCAATTTTGATTAAATTTTTTCTAAAAATCTAAATGAAAGTATTATAACAGCAAAAAAAAAACATTTTGAGAGGAAGAAATTTTAAAATACCTTATTTTGGAAAAAAAAACGTAGGTTTAGGCTTCGTAGTAGCTGTTATGGTTGCATGTAGATTTCGAAGATATAACATTCACTGATGGAGTTGAATTTCGAACAAACAAAAATAATAATAATAATACTGTGTCGATATATTTCTTTCATAAATTTTTAATTGTAAATATTTTCCTTTAATAATTTTATTGTTCACAAGTATATATTTTTTTTAAATTATGTGATTTATAAAGTCTAGTCTAGATTTAAAATCATTATGAGATTTTTTGTGCCAAAACTGATGATGATGATATGCAAGAAGGCAAAAAACATTTATAATTTTATTTATATCTTTATATCATGGAAATTATTAAATTAACATAATAATCTTTCTTCCCAAAATTATTTAGAAATTATTTCTATGAGACCGACAATAAATTGTTTGTTGTGACCGACTATGGTTAACTGATTTTTTTTTTAATAAATTTAGTTAACGCATAGAATTAAATTTAATTAATTAAAAAGATTATTTCATTAATGATTTTGATGATGACACAGGGAATAACATTTTCCATCAATGCACATATCAACCAAAAATTTTTCAATCCATATTTTAGGCTATTTTGAAAAGAAAAAACTTGTTTTATTAAATTGCTCGAACTGAGGCTGTTATCTTTTTTATCTTGTTTAAAATTATAAAAATCTGCCAACGTATAAAAAATAAAAACATACAAAATAGCTTTGCACCTTTATAAGACAAAAATGAAAGTCGTGATGGTTGCCACTAAAATTATGAAAAATATGGGTTGAAGAAACTATAAATTATTGGCTAACAGCCAGCTGCTACGAATATATGAAAATACATACATTTAAATATACAAAGTATTTTATACAAAGCAGTGTTTTTTAATAAGAAAAAAAAATATATTAAGAAAAACGATAGTTAACTTCTAAAGAATCTCCCAAAAAAAAAAAGAAGGAAAACTTTAAACTACATTTAAAAAATAAAAAAAAAAACATTTTTAACAATCCTTAAATTTACATTTGCCAATCGCAAGATATAAATTAAATAAGGAAACTTAAGGTCTGAAGCACTACAAAAATTGATGCAAAAATAAAAAATCCCTAAATTTATTAATGAAAAAAAAACACATTGAAATTTTAGAAACCAAAGACATAAAAATATCATACTCGTAAAGAATAATAAGATTTAAATTTGCTATTTACCTTTTATATAACCACTGAAAAAGAAGACAACTGTAGAGAAAAAACGTATTTTTCTACCTGCGAATACCAAATAGAAAACAAAATTTAGTTAAAACTTATAAAAAAAAAGAAAGGAAATAATCAATGATCACACAATAACCCTTCAATTTTGTTATTATAATTATAATATTATTATCAAGCCCTTTTTTATTACAATTAAAAGCACCCAAATATATTTTATTTTCTGGTAGATATAACAAAAAAAACAGAACTTTTTTGCAATAAAAAAACAAACAAAAAACAAATCTTTTAAAAACAAAGGGCTAAAAAACGTTTTTAGTAGAATTTGCAATAAATGAATGCAATCTTTAGCAAAGTGGGATCCTTAGTTGTTTGTATGAATTACATTGTAGCAGTGCATTTTTTTTGTATATACGGCATTGTATGGATATTACCGATAATTATTACTTAGTGTTTACTATATATTATTTAAATTATAAAAAAAAAACATTAAAGATACTAGGATAAGCATGAATCGATTTAGAAAAAAATATATTGTTTGTATTAATCTTATTAAACTGAGTTTTATAATTCAATTGCCTCCTCCTCAGTCCTGTGCTTGAAAGTATTTTGACGAAGTTCAGATATATTTAATCACGCACTTCAACTTTTCTACCTTTACAATTTCTTAAAAAAATGTAAATACAGTGGGAGTCATTTACTACTTCTGAGATGAGAGCTCGCAAAGTAACAAATAATAATGGAAATATTTTAAAGCACAAGTTAAATTTATACTAATAGTGTTTGTGTTTTGTTATTCAATATTTTATAAGTTGCCCACAACTAAATTCACGCAATATAAACAAAAGAAAGAGAAAAACAAGAGCCAAACTCAGTCAAAAATTAGTATACAGCACGTTTCATTTAAAAACAATACATAAGTTAGGTTTAATTAAGATTGAAGGACTAAAAAGGGCCACGGACTTTTTGGCGATTTTCAAAAGGTTTTGAATCCGCCCTTTTTAGATTGGGAATGTTTGGGCACGTTCCAGGGAGGCTCTAGATTAGATCTCGCACGTCAATTCCCAGTCAGCCTTATTATGGTTGTCACTTTCGGTGACAAATGGCTAATTGAGACAAAAATGCTAACTGAAATTCCTCACCTCGCTGAATTTACTGTCCACAATATGGAAAGTGACAATAACAGTGACATTTCTCACTATGGTGACAACCACAATAAGGTTGAAGAGCATTTTTGTCTCACTTCGCCATTTGTCACCGGAAGTGCCAACCATAATAAGGCTGAATATTTCCCAAGATAGTGGCCATTTTAGAGCCCAACTCCTCCCAGAAAACTCCTCCCAGGAGTGTCTCTGCCTATTCCCTGATGCTTTAACTTCATTTTCGTCCTTGCAGTGGGAAAAACTGTGTTCAGCAGTAGCTCTATAAGGCCAAGCTCCATTCCCCTTTTTTATAAAGGACGTACTGGAGTGTTCTTTGGTGAGGATCATGCATAGTCTGGTAGAGTATTCCAGAATTTCTGAAGATAATGGGCATTTTAGGGCCTGAATCTTTCAAGGGAGATCATAACTACCAAATGTGGCAGTGCTAAGCTCAAGGGGTCGATGGTGGAGCAAACAGTGTCGTCATCGATTAGTTAAAGGGCCCATTATTGTACTTTATCTAACCACGCCAAGGTGGTTATCGAAGCGCCGCCCCAAATTAGGGAGTTGTATTCAAGAAAAGGCCGAATGTAGGATTTATATATTACAGAACGGGCCGATGGCTGAAGGAGAAACTTGCACCTCTTAAGAAATCCCAAGCACTGGGATGCTTGTTTAGCAATTTGGTATATGTGGTCATTCCGTCGCAAGTCTTTGGCTAATGTAACGCCTAAGATGTGTAGGGATGGGTCGACCATTAGTTCAACTGCACCCACTGTCACGGATGGAGAGGTGTATACTAGGGCAAAAAGTTTGCGCAGAGGTTTGGCAAAAGGTGATGCCGATTTTTTTTATATGGGATGCATTATCGGGTCCAATGGATTTGTTGGCATCGAGCTCCTTGAGGCACGTGTACACCTCGCGAGTCCTGAAGAATACCCTGTCCATTGAGTGAGCGTTGTGCTCTAGGATCGGGGGTAGCGTATCAGTTTCTGGTAAAGATTTTGAGGCGAACAGAGATGCTAACAAAACGGCCTTGGATTTGCTGTCTGTTATCTTATCACCTTGTCCTTGTGGATAAAGGAAGGGGTTGTGCATGTAGTGAAATTCTTCTTGATGGAACTTACCAAGGACCAGAAGTTTTTGCTAGCATTAAGGAGTTTACTTCTCAACTTGTTGTCAAATAAAGTTTTGACTTTCCTGATGGTGGCTTTACAGGAATTTCTTAGTTGTATATACTCGAAATGGAGCGTTTCACTTGGGAAAATCTAGTACGCTCGGAAGGCGGCTTCTTTAATTTTGATCGCGTTCATACACTGCCGATTAAATGATCTCTTGGGCCTAGACTTCACAGATTTGGTAGAATGGGGAATGAACACATGCATCCTGGTAATACAGATAGCATCAGAGTTGACGCTTTTGTTTCGGAAACTCAGGTCCCAGATGATCTGGATTCAGCAGAGCGAGCCCTTATATTTTCAAACTCAAAGCCAATATTGTAATCACCACTCCACAATCCGATAAGCCTGCGAAATATTTAGCGGCGATCTTAATTCTAGAAAACAAAAACATGGCTGCTAGTAAAAGGTGATATTTCCAATTTTTTTTGCTTTAACTCTTAAAAATAATTAATTTTCTTTAATTTTTAGTGCAATAAATTAGAGATGAAGCACTCACTGATGATGCAGTACTACCACCCAACTAACCTCCAACGACCAACGGCACCAAATTAACGGACTACGCGAAGGGATCTTCGAATCAAATCAAGAAAAATAAAAAAAAAACTATAAATTGCGTTAAAGATAATTAAAATGGAAACCCTCATATATTTACTCATTTGTGTTTTTGAATTTCTAATAAAACTCATGCCAAAAAGTATATTTTTAATTTGTTATAAGCATTTAAAAAATATTTGGAAAAATGAAAAAAATGTCTGCCGTGAAAGTGAAAAATTGCATAGTTTTAGGAACCCTCTAAAAATTTATACGTTTTCTGGAAAACGCACGGATCCTGTATGATATGTCAGAAATTACAATGCCCAGTATCAAAGTTTTATCATACAAATATGCAAAACTTCGTATTGTAAATTTATCCATTAGATACAGGATCCGTGCGTTTACCACAAAACGTACATTTTTTTACGATTTGAGACTAGATTCTTAAAACTATGCAATTTTTCACTTCCACCAAGGTCGATGTGTTGTTTTTTTTTCATTTTATAATTTTCTAAATATAATTATTATAAACTTGCTTTGATGATATTTGATATATTTGATGATCCAGATTGAGAAATAAATTTTTCTTAATTTATAAAAAGATTTTTTTCCTTTATTGCCATCCATTGATATATCTTATTAAGAAAAAAGCAAGGCATCAGATCACCTCTGGTTAAACCGATAACTCGAACCAACTTTCCGCTTAGTTGCGCACCTAAAATTATCAATTTTCTTTTCTCTTTAATTAATTACTATCGCGCCATAACAAGTGGTAGTTTGAACGGATATCCTTTTAACGGAAAATCTCTTAGTCGCTCATAACTAGCAAACACGATGAAATTTACCAGAAAGCTGGATATATCCATTCAGGATGGCAAACCCTTTCCATGGAGGCAGCGCGAGGCACGTTCTGGGAAGCCTGTAAATTAAATTTGTTAATCACTTGTTTCAGCAGGCCTAATACTCCCCGAAGAGGCTGTTTCTGTCTCTGAGTTGAGCCCTGAATATTAATTTTATTGAACGGCCAGAAAAAAAACTCTCAATCCAGTTCTTTAGGACAGAGTCAATACCATTCGCTTGGAGTTTAGTCAACAGAGCGGGTACCATACTCTATCAAAAGCCTTGGAGATATCTAAAGCTACCCAGACTCATCAAGCTACGCCAGACTTGCCAAATTGATATATACTTTCCCAGCGGGAAATTGAGTGCTCTAAAGACAAGAAAAAGCGCTCCTATGAAAGCATGGAGTGATCCCTTTCCGCTCCCTCTATATATTTTTTAACATTAGATGTCCGTCTAGGCCTACATTTGAGCATGTAGGCCTGGGGTATGTGAATAGCTCCGGTGCCGAAAAGCTTTTATTTTTGTTCATCTTTTGCAATTGCCTTTTCCTTTCCAAGCGCGAGTGTGGTTTTACCAAACCGGTCCCCCAACTGAGTATACTAATCACGTCCAATGCTGCTTGTCCTCCGTATCGAACGAGAACCGGTCTATTGAGTATGCTAATGTCACCCTTTGTGGCCAACAAGATAATCGCCTGTTTGCTTCGTTCTATAAAATTCCAGTAATGCTACCACGGGAGCATATTTGGCAGCGCTCAAAATTAGCTCGCCTGAGGCTAGCTCCCAATTTTTCCCGCGGGTTGGCTGAGATGCTCCGTTAGGGTGAGTGCAGTACGCAGCGTAGATGGTAGAGTAGAGCATAGCTGCGCATACTCGCTTATAGAACTCTCAATGGGTTTTAAATGGGTGTGTGCATAACGCAGCTCGCTTTCCGCTCGCAGAAAAAGCAAGCTGCGTTATGCACACACCCATTTAAAACCCATTGAGAGTTCTATAAGCGAGTTTGCGCAGCTATGCTCTACTCTATCATCTACGCTGCGTACTGCACTCGCCCTTAGGCATACAATGAGGTCTATGAGGTAGATCTTTTCGATCTAAGGAGATTCCTGTTTATTATTCTCCATTTTTTTTTGATTTTTGTTTATTATTGTCTCCATGATTTTAGAGAGAATAGAAGTACTGCTATTGGGCGGTAGTTAAAGAGGTCGCTGGAGTCATCTTTTTTCGCTATAGGCAAGAGCGAGTTTCCAAGAATCAGGATAACCTACGGAGAAGTATGACATGGTAGAGTTAGATAGAGCGTAGAGTTTGCCCAGAGGTTAAGCCAAAGTTGAGGTACATTTTTTAAGAACCATAGGCGTAGTATTTTCAGGACCAGTGAATGTGTTGATTGTCAAGCTCAAGAAACATCTGTACACTTCACGGGTCCTCAAGAAAACTCGGTCCATTAAGTGAGAGGAACACTCGGCAGTGTGGAGTGGCATGGCAGAATTAGGAAGGTAAGGAAGAATTTGAGGCGAACAGAAATGCTTTATTATGGTTGCCACTTTTGGTGACAAATGGCGAAGTGAGACAAAAATGCTTATGCAGCCGTATTGTGGTTGTCACCTCACCATAGTGAGAAATGTCACTGTTATTGTCACTTTCCATATTGTGAACAGTAAATTCAGCGAGTTAAGATATTTCAGTTAGCATTTTTGTCTCACTTAGCCATTTGTCACCGAAAGTGACAACCATAATAAGGCTGACCCTGTTCGATTGGAGGAAAGGAAAAGGTCTGCAGCACCAGGAAGTCGTAGGATTAACCATTTGGTGCAGATTATTTGTATTGTATATTTAAGTAGAAATACAATTGCCTGTTTTCTGTTTATATACTAATTTTTGACTGAATTTATCAGATTTCTGCATGAGCTTCTTAATTTTCTTAATTTATATTATAATAAAATACTTGAGTATAAGGTTGAGGATCGCTTCGTAATATTTCTGTTGTTATTTAGTTACTTTAGGAGCATATTAGAAATAGTAAGTATTAAAGTGTAGTTGTACAGAATTTGACTCTCACTATAATTGTGTCAAGCGATTCATAGTATTTCAACTTTAGGCAGACTTTTAGCAAATCAAAAGATATCGTCTAAATGGAGTGGAAGAAATGCAAAACGACCAAAGGACTCTAAATATAAATTTCTTTAGTCAAATATGCGAGATCTTCGTAAGAGTTAGGCCCCTGTGCTGAGAATCGAGTCGTGTGGCGTGACAAGTCGTTTGAGTTAAAGAAAGTGACGTTTTAGTCGACTCAGCATAGGGCCCATAAGCTCAACTTAGCACTTCCATTCTCTGACCCCTCCGCTGAAAGGCGTAATACGACTGAAACGTCATTTTATTCAACTTAAACGACTTGTCACGACTCGACTTTCACCAAAGGGGCCCTACTTTCTAAATATTAACAGTGATCAACCTGCTGAAATTTAAATCATTTAGCATAATAGCTTGAAATTAGCATAATAGGAACGAACGCCTTAATACGTGTATATAAATGGTAAATTTTCGCATTTATTTTAAACACAAAAACAATTTCTTTTCACGATAAAACAGCAAAAATTTCAATTTTTTTGTTTCTTTTTATTAAAAAATGAATATCATACAAAAACAATACAATTGCTATCGATATTGTGTTTATGTCAATTTTGATATTTTTATTATTATTTTTATTTTTATTGAAACCAAAACAGACTTGTTGAATGTTTTGTTCACTTGAAGAGGGTATTTTAATGTTTTTTTTTTGTTTTTTGTTTTTTTTTTGGTTTTTTGATAATGCAATTAGTAATTTAATTTAATGTACGAGGTTCGAAATTTTTTTTGCAAATTATTACATTTGATTTATTCATTCTATTTTGTTTTTTTTTTATTTAAAAAAGCGTAAATTACAATCATTTTGAAATGAAATATATTTTTATGTTTGTTTTTTTTTAGATATTTTTTAAGTTTTTGCGAAAAGAAAATTTACACATATTTTAATATTTCGTTTTTTTTTTAGTTTTCTTCTTTATTACTAAGTTTTTCTGTCATATAAAAACAACCAACATTATCTCTTATATCATAATTACTAATATGGGCTACTTTTAAAAGCAATGAAATACAAAAATTGGCTTTTTACTCAGATAAACATCGAATTGTATTTTTTATTACTTTTTTTTCTTGCTTTACTGCTTGATGAAAAAGATTATTATTTTTTGTTTTAAATATATACGCGAACTAAAATGTTGTTTTTTGTTTTTTTTTTAGAGAATTCCTTATTATTTTATTTCTGTTTATTTAGATTTTTGTTATTCAAGTATCAAATTCAGTTGTTTTTTTTGAGAGTTTTCGTTTTTGTTTTTATGTTACTGGTTTAATTTTTAATTTCCATTTTGAGTTTTTTTTTACCATTTTTCATATGTGTGTTTTTTTAAGGGAGATGATGAGGTCGAGCAAGCATACATTGTTTACATTAAGTACCATTCATAATTCTTATTCATTTAATAATGACAGACAAATTTTATTAAATGAACTCAAAAAATAAATTTTATCGAAATAAAAAAATAAAATAAAATATTAAACAAACCAACCAAAATCATTTATTAAATTTACAGAGGAAATATATTTACCTGCAAACAAAGATACTTTATACTTATTATAATTAATTTCATTTTAACTAAAGTGACACTAAAAATACTTTTTCAGGTTTTAATACCTACAAATAAATTGAAAGAAATCTCTAAATAATTAATATATAAATTGTTTTTTTTTAAAGTTTCAAAAGTTTAGTCCAATTTAAAAATATTTTAAGTCAAATCTTTTTTCCTTTCCGCCAAAAACATTTAGTTTAAAAAGTATTGAAAATGATAAAAGTCATGAAGTTGTTCATTTTTTTTGTTTTTATTTATAAATATCTAAGAGTAATGATTAATATCTAAGAATAGTTGGCAAGCCCCGAATAAGAGCAATTAATTAAAAATAACGTTTTTTTTGCTTGTTTTTTGAAAATCATTGAAATGTGAATTGCATTAATATTTTTAAAAAAAACGGAAAGAAATTTTGAAAATTTTGAAATCACCGCATTGTGGCGTTGTTGTGTGTTTTCACTTAGGTTTGGCCTAAAATAATTTTTTAAAACATACTCATTACTTTCTGCTTTCAGGCTTTCCCATACAATTTTAAATGATTTTTTATTTTTGTTTTAAGTGGGTGATGATTTTTATTTATTCTTTTTGTTTTTTTTTTATTAATCTTTTATATTTTTAAGCCCCTGTACAATAGTATCGAGGGCAAGCATGTTTACATGGAAAAAAATGCATCAACGATCTGAAATAGAATGAAAAATTTATATATTTTATTATGACAGTGGTAAGATAAAATTAAATAAAAACGAAATTTCCTCTTCTGATGTGAAAATCAAACATACCAAACCTCTACTACGTACAAATTTTTTACACACGATATTGAACTTTTGTAATGAAATGTAAGACGCGATCAGACACACTGCGATAGTTTCCAAATGTGTTGTCTCCCTTTTAAATCGAATATCACATAAAATATATATTCAAATAAATGCCTTTAATAACCACCCGACCAGCTACCCTATTTGATCGCGTAAAATTCATGGTTCCGGTCCCCCTGGTCGAGGGGTTAGGCATAGGACTGACTGCCTGACCCGTAAAAACACATCAGTTAAGAATCCACAAGCAGACCAAAGACACTTTCTATTAACACCTTGAGACTGCATATGATACAGCCCCTTCCAATCAAAGATAGATACTGTAATCAAATAGACCGTATACCCACAAACAGAATGGCAGCTTCCAGCATCCTCCAAGTAATATCCTGTAGAGATGCGGATTGTGAATTGGACAACTTCCTAGTATAAGCTAGATTCACTTATCAGCTGTCCACTCAAACAAAAAGAAGCAGCAACCAAAAAAAATCAACGTTCATCGCCTCCAAGAACAGACTGTGTTGGAAAGATATCAGGCAACCGTAGAAGAAACGATCGATCTAAATATAAATAATGCAGATACAGTCGAAACAAAATGGCTAGATCTGAAGACGATTTTTATTTTTTTTATTTGGCATGGTCAAGTTAAGGAATCACCCTTTGTATCACTAGTCCGTCATGTCATTCAAGTCACGGAGCAATGTCTAGTAGTAAGCTTGATCTAAGGTTAGAAAAAGGATATGATAGGTAAAGGGTAGTCTGGTGGATGCATGAGGAGGAGACAATGAGCCTCGCGTTGGATATATGTATGTCACAAAGTAAGCTGTAGATTACAAACGCACGGGCAGAGCCAGCCAATGGTATGGTATGACGAGGAATGCAAAGCCGCTACATAGGCAAGAAATCAAAATATACATAGAGAGACCGACGAGAAGCAAGAAACTGAAAGTAAACTTCTTCAAAAAGACTTTAAACCCTCCGGGCCAAGAAGAAATATAGAAAAGGCGGAAGGTTGTTTAAGCGGGCTGCTGAACGCAAATGAAAGTAGCGGACACTTATCAGAACCCCTACAGCTGGCGCCATGATGACACCAGAAAAACAGAGAAGGAAGAAGTACAAAGTGCCATACCTTAAAAAGCAACAAATTCCCAGCAATTGATAACATCCTAGCACAGTTGATCCAGCAAGGAAGCTAATCGCTTGCAGCAGCTACGCACGAGCTACTAAGATGCATATGGAGGAACAAATGACCGAGGATTCGGAGCAAACCATTATCTGCCAAATACACAAGAAAGGCGACAAATTCAACTGTGGAAACTATAGAGGCATATCTCCTTTAAGCGCAGTATACAAATTAATGACAAACATAATTAAATCCACACTGGAACTCGATGAAGAAGCAGGTGGATTTAGAGGAAGTAGGTGAACAATGAACCAACTATTTTCAGTAAGGCAGGTCCTCCGAAAATGCTTAACAAATCAAAACAGTTGGAAGGATATGCCGATGAGATAAATTACCTTGGCAGATCACTATCATATCTTAGAGAAATATTCACGGAATTAGAAGATGAAGCTCAAGATATAGGACTACAAATAAATGCGGGCAAGAGCAAGAATCTAAATCAGTCTAGAGTGGAAAGAAGGAGAAACTACAACAGTACATGGGAGGAATATAACTTCGAACGGGTAAATCAATTTAGTTACTTGGGTTTCACAGTCGGCGAAAACAGCGATGAAACGACAGACATGCAAAGAATAAACGCTGCAAATAGAACATGCTTCTCACTGCTGGCAATGATGAAATCTAGTGTCCGACCGAAGGTTCGGCTTCGGCTTCGGCCAACTTCGGCCAAAAAAACACCTTCGGCCGCACATTCGGCTTCGGCCAAAGGAGCCGAAGGTTAGCCGAAGCCGAAGTTTTTATATCCAGCCAGGCCAGTCGCTGAAAACGAAAAGAATTGAAAGTGTGATGTGAATGTGACATTGAAACGTATGGTATTCCTCAAATAAAAATAAACAAATCTTAAGGTGCTGTCAGACGTTGCAAGGAAAGCGCTTGCTGCGAGCTATTTGCTCTTTTCCTTGCAGAGAGAGATTTTCGGACGCTCGCAACTGCAGTCACACGTTGCAAATATTTAGCTGCGTGCGAGTGAAAATTCGCTTTCATGAAAGTACTTTTACTGAACTTGTACAAAAGCACTTGCATGGGGTGTCAGACACAGCAAGTAAAAGTATATGAAATCTCAGAAAGCCTCTTTATTGCTTTTTTGTGAGAGTAACAGATTGAACGTGAAAAAAAAGTGCACAGTCAGTTTTATTATTTATTTTGTCAATCGGTGGATATGTCTCAACAAGTTCAAATGAAATTGGCGTTGTTACGACGCCAGCGTGCGCTATTGTATGCAGCAGTGGTTACAAAGTTTGTAGATTATGCGATTATCTACAAAAAAAGATATTATTCATTTTCCCGTACGAATTGCCATTCATGAGATATCGCCGTTTTAAAGATTTAAAATACTCATATGTACTCATTCGCGACTTGTAAAGGTCATCAAACGTTCACAATAAATACTTTGTTGGACTACGTGGCTAATATTTTCAGGGGTGATTCCTGGATGTGTTTGGAGAAAAAAGGTGTTCTAGAGAACACGGCGATCCCCACTATCCACTACCATACAGGTTTATTTTTATTTAAAATTCACTTAAACTAGAATAACTCCCAGACTAATCATCGTAAAGCAACATCTTTTAGGTAAATGTGTATTCTTTTATTTAGTGTAAAAAGAAAAAACTTAAATGACTCCGTTTAGAAGATATGTAGGTTCAAATCGATGCTTTGCATCTTGACCTGGCAGATTTCTATCTCAGAAAAATGCGTTATTAACAGTATATTTTTTTTGGCTTTTCTGATGCACCAAACTATTACCTAAACTATTTTTATACACAATGATGGTGTATTTCGAATAGTTTTCTAGCTATAGTGAGTTTTATCGTGAACAGTTAAAAATTTAGTCGTCCTTAAACCTCGGCATAATTCTAATACAGGTGAAAATTGGTGCACACCTTAAAAACATCATTATAAATGAAACGGCAGAGGTCCCCAAAAATCCAACTTATGTAAAAAAAACTATTCAATATCAAAGGTAAAAAGCAGTTTTTTGCAACTACGTGCCTCATAAACGGTGTCTTAAACATACAATTTTTTTTTCATAATATGTATGCAGTTTAAGCGATTATCTTGAATAAAAATATTTCCCGGTGACCGAAGGGGTGTCAGTCTCGACATTTTATTAATAATGATGTTTTTAAGAGATGTACCAATTTTCAGCAACTTCCCAATTATCTTCAGTCTTTAGCTTTTTTTAGTCTGTTTTGACTGGACTATTACTGCTAAAAGTGAAAACGCTTGCTAGTCCAGCAAATGCAAATGAAAGCCCCTTGTGCAAGCGTTTCGCTCTGAGACAGTTCGCTAAATTTCACTATGTGTGCCAGTCACACGAAGAAAGCACTTCAAGTGAGAGTGCTCGCATGAAAGTTGTAAAATGCTTTCATAAAGTACTTGCAAGCTAGTCAGACGTGGCGAGCATAACTTTTAGCAAGCAAAATTCTCGCTGCAAGCGCTTTCCTTGCAACGTCTGACAGCACCTTTAGTTTATTATTTTTGGAAAGCCGCAACTTAGTTATTTAAAATGCATATTGCAATCATTTTCGGCACTATGACTATAAAACAAAATAACACTGAAGAATTTTCATTATCATGTATATTTTTCAGTCAGTATACCAAGATTTCTGTGTATGATTGAACCTTCGGCTTCGGTTTCGGCCGAAGGTTATAGCAAAAGCCGAACATTCGGCATCGGCTTCGGCCTAAAACTGACCTTCGGTCGGACACTAATGAAATCCAAAGACATCCACAGAAAACTCCTAATAAGAATCTACAAAACGATCATACGTCCAGTAGTTACTTATGGATGCGAAGCATGGAGAATTTTTCAAAAATCTACAGATGAGATGGATATATTTGAGAGGAAAGTTCTCCAAAGGATATACGGCCCAGTCAATGAAGACAATGCATGGAGAATACGCTATAATCACGAATTTTATAACTTATACAAAAACTGTAAACTATCAACACATCCCACGCTACTGCGTTTACCTTGGGCCAGTCATGTTCAAAGAATCGATGACTCACGAATACCGAAAAAAGCCCTTAAGGTTGATGCAGTAAAACTCTTCAACCCAAGAAACTAGAGGCAAGCTGCGGAGAGTAGAAAGACGTCTGAAGGAAGAAGCTGAAGGTCGCCAAGGCTCGAATTGGACTGTATAACCATCAAAGAAGAAATGCCTTTAATAAAGCATAAATTGCAACAATAGTAACTTTGATTTAAATTCTATGACCACCACACATAAATATTAAATAAGACAATTAAATACCGGAAATAAAACACAAAAAAACGGGAACAGCAACAGAAGTCACATATGCGGACACAGTTCCGTTTTATTTTACACTCTTTTAAACATTTCCATCCATAAAAGAGAAAACATCGCTGCGGTAAAAATTAAACATAATAAAAAATCCATTTCCAATGGTAGAGATTACGCATCTTCAGACAATAGCACCGATATGGGCGACGACGACTCATCATATATCTTAACGTTAAAAATTCTAGCAACGAACCACCTTGAACACACCCAGAATATAAAATTGTTCCCTGGCAGAATGCCTGATAAGAGCAACGGCGGCGGCGACGACGACAGCGATGAGCAAGCACATGCTGAGAATACGGCACGCAGCACAAGGTGAAGAAAATCAACTACTTTCATTTTTCATTCCGTTCCTAGTTTTTTTTCACACTCACGTTTACCTTCGCTTTTATCACTGATAGATTTCCGACTGAGAACATGAATAGGTACTATTCCTTTTTTTAATATAATTTAGCAATTTCCTACAGGAAATACAATATGCGCAATTTTTCCAAAACAATGCAAATGAAATTCTACAATTCAAATAATTAAGGCTATGGTAACAAATAAACAATGGTAACAAATAAACTCCATCGAGTTCCAAACTAACTATCTGATTTTAATATGATGAAAAGCTTAAGTATACATTTATAGCCAATTAAATATCCGACACTAAGCGCGAATTGGCCGCTCTATAAAGTCGAATGAAATTTAATATAAAAAGTACGATGTGATGTTATGTGGTTTAAAAAATTGGCAACAGTGCGCGAAAGTAATAAAAAGACTAATGTCCGATTTCTTCAACCAGTTTAGCGTGAGATATCTTAAGCTTAAGGGGTCCGGACGATCAAGAGGACGTGAGCATGCCTACTTTAGATGCGTGAGGTTTGCGAAGCAACGGGCCGTGCTTGAGACAACGGCCGAGGTGCAGCTAACACCGCAGAACATCCTGAACCAAATGATGAGATTGGAGGATATGTGGAGAAAGGTGGAAGCTGAAGGCCATCCACTAAAAGCTTAAGCAATACGAAACTAAAAGGGAAACAGAAAAGGCCAAACGGCCTTCAGAGCTATAAGGTCCCGTAGGTCAAATCAAAATTAGTCTGAATGCCCTTGGTAAGTTGGGCGTTCTCAATCGAGTTACCCTTGTTTTGGGTCCAGGGTCATCGTAAGTTCAAAGGTAAGGAATAGGGGGATTCCCCGGCTAGGGCTCTATCATCGTATTCATTGGTCCGAAACCGGCTTTTGAGGCACCCACTAGTTTGGTGAAGGGGCTCTTGTCGAACGAACTTGGATGAAACATATGGAACTCTGGAGGTCTGCGCCTGGATTGATCAACTCGAAGCGTTTCTGTGCCGTCTCTTAACGCGTCCAAGGAATTGTTGGGCGCAGTAGGAAAGATGTCAGGACATTGGCTGCATTCGAAAATTCAGCAAGCTGCGCAGAATTGGCAGTATCGCTGGGAATATATGGCCGGTTGCAGCGGTTTGATTTTTTGAATGATGTGCTGTCAATTAGGAACAGCAGAGAATAGAAACATTGCTCGAACAATTCTGCGCAGCTGGCTGAATTTTCGAATGCAGCCATTTGTTGGCTTGATAACCGTCCACTGCACCAAATGTTACCACTTTTGGAGAATAGAGAACAGAGAATAGAGACATTGCTCGAACAATCGAGTAGTACAATAAACGATTAAAGTGGCCGCGGTGCTTTTGGATCCAATACTTTACCGAAAGAAAAGAAAACGAGAAAGACAAAGAAATGCCCCGAGAGATAGCGGCTAGATAGCTGATGCATCCAACCCCGTAACCCATTGGAGTAAGCCGGTCACGCGGGGAGAATGGGAGATAAGAAGTAGGCCAGGTTAGAAACCCACAGAATCGACCATCAGGAGCATCTTATGTAGAGTTTGGTCAAAAACGTAAAAATTTTAATCATACGTGCATAAAAGCAGGTGCAGTACTGATGCTCCTGCTTTGCAACAAGCATCCAATGCGCATTTGATGCGCTGTTAAGAATTTTTTTAACGTAAATGCTGCACGCGCCACTTTTCATGCACAAATCTTTTTCTTTTCTTTCAAGTCTTATTCACTTTATTAGGTATACTTTACTAGCTTCACGTCTGCGCATGAACTTATGATCTGCTTTGTAGAATTTGTTTGAACAGAATGTATGCGTTTTTGACCAGGCCCGTAGCTAATGAATTGAGTAGCGAGCTTCGTCGAAGGCACCCTTCTCATAATGGACGACAGCCGACCAACCAAAATTATGCTCAAAACGTCGTTTATGGAGAAGAAACGATAAAAAATCTGTCTATTCAATCGTAACTCTCTCACCCTCTACGACGTTTTCAGCAGATTTTTCTTGGTTGGCTGTTGGCCCGTGTGAAACTGGCCAAAGAACGCAGGCAGAAAGTCGCTCCGTTTCGGCTCTGGTGAGCACCCCTTCGAGAGACCCCTATAAAAGTCACATTGATGACAGGGCGAAGGGCGAATGCCTTTGCGGCTTATGCGTCATGGAAAAAGTTGGTGAGTTTAATCATTCTGACACCACCGTCTGAGTTTTGGGCGTGGGGCTGACAGGTGGTCAAGCACATATCCCCCTCCTGCTCGACTTTTCACCACTCCCTCGTAAAAAAAGAAAAGCTAAAGTGGGTATAACTTCATCCCTGGAATCCAGGTTTGTTTACCAAAAATTAAATTTTCATACGAATTACACTAAAAATGGACAACATACTCTTATGTTTCTTCCCAATTTAATAAGCATCAATATCAACTAATCAAGTTTGTCATACTTGCAAATATCAATGCGAAATCACTAACTTATAGGGTAATATACAGAAGCTGACTGTGACTAATGGCCACATCTTGATTAATGCATGAGTCACGCAATATAATTTCCCACGCCCTGATTCACGTAAAACTGA
Source organism: Thereva nobilitata (assembly GCA_963855945.1). NCBI lineage: Eukaryota > Metazoa > Arthropoda > Insecta > Diptera > Therevidae > Thereva > Thereva nobilitata. Next base: position 97,507,601 of record OY979698.1, read on the forward strand.
GAAAATTAATCATCAAATCAGAGCTGTGCAATTATACTTCTCGAAACGAATCAATTATTAATATTTTAAAGAAAAATCATGTATTTCGTATTTAGAATGAATTAATGTTTATAATATACATATATTATGTAAACAGTGAAACCAGCTGCTGATAAGAGAAGGCATCGGAACTGCAACGTTTTTTATTAGGAAGCGAATGTTGCAATCATATTCATATATAAAATGGAAATGGAATTGTCATACTCATCATTTCGCAAAAAATGAATCATAAACTAATTTTACTAATTTAAAAAAAAACCTTTAAAAAATTATCACCAGAAATTTGAAATAAAAAACGGTTTTCCTTAAGAAACGAAACGAAAATTTTAAAAATTAATAGGGTATTATATACACACAAAAATATAAGTAAAATTAAATAAAAAATCCAATTTTTTTAATTTTTTAAATAAAATAGTTTATTGTTCACAACTTATTGCAAAAAATGATTTTTTTCTTTCTTTTTTTTATATAAAAATGAATTTAAAATAATACAAAAAAAATCTCAAATGACAGAAAACTTAATTGTTTTTGTTTTTATATATAATTAATTAATTATTATTAAATGAATAATCATTTCTGCTGATATTTTTTTTATCAATTAAGTTAATTTCTTATTTTTTACTTAACTTTTTTTCTGATGATCTCGCATTTACTCAAAAAAAATTATCATAATAGAAAAAAAAGGAGAACGAGCAAAAATGGTTTTTGTCACAGAAAAAAAACAAAAGAAAAATATAATAATAATAATAATAAAAAAAAAATGAAACGTGTACGAAAAAATTAAAGTTATTATTATATAAAGGAAAAAACTAAATTTAACTTTTTTATATAATCATAGGAATAATACACGATTTATCTTCGCATTTTATTTGAGATGAAGAACAGTTTAAAAAAAATATATAGAAGTACGCAGTAGTAGTATAGTAGTAGTATTTAGAAGTTGACACAACACACGCCGCAAGAAGTATGGTAGATTTTTCTGTTTTTTTTGCTTTGTTTTAATTATTTTAATTTGTTGTTTTTTACAGCTAGAGCGCGCTTACCTCTAGTATCCACAAGTAATTAAATAGTCGCCAAGTTTTTCGACTATAGATGCTGCTTGTTGTGGCTGTACGGGATCTTCGTAGATTGATACTATAACGGCTGAAATTTACATTGAAAAAAAACGAAAATTGAAATTTTAAATTGATCAGTTTTTATAATTCATAAATATATATATAAAATATACAAATTAATTTAATGTAATGTGAAACTTATGTAACTCAAGCTAAACTAATGGCAGAAGTGATGTTTGTAGTTAACCTTGAAACCTATGAATCTAACAGCTGACAGGAAAAAACTGTGGCCCCTTTGGACGGAGGCAAGATGATCTTTAACTGAAGACCGAACTGAAAAAGGCTCAGAAGCTCTCTTATACTCGTTCTTCTTCTAAGGCGGAATAGAGCAGGACATTCACAGAGCACGTCTGTTGAAGCTTCATTGTTTTCCATGCAGAGTCAGCATTCTACCTCATGAGGCAGTCCTAGGTTGTGGAGTTGGTACCGCAGCTCCAGATGGCCAGTCAAATACCCCATCAACAGCCTTAAGGACCGCTCTGTTTAAAGTTATAACGCCGCCGACCCCTTAGGCAAGAGGGTCTTATTAGCTTTTTAATCTATCTAAGATCAGGAACCGATTCCCATTAGGCTAGGTTCAGTCCCGTAACCCAGTCCTCTATCAGGGACTTGTAGGTGAACCATGCGATGGCACAGAAAGATTCGTGCCTAGACAAGGGTGTCAGATCACTCCCTCGCGGGCTTGCCCGCAGCCTCAGCGTCCGTGAACTCAACAGAGCGAGACCCTACTTTTTCTTTCCTGGCCAGGCTCTGGAATACGTCAAAGCACTCTGCAACTATTTTGGAGGAAAACATCCCCCATGAGAGTGACTTGATGGCAGCTTGACTGTAATGTTGGCACCTTTCAAACCTTTCTCAAGGTTAAGCCTAACGCAAGTCTCAATGGCATGTATTTCAGAGTGTGAAAAACAGAGGGCTTCCTACCCATTGCAATTGCAGCCTTGAAGTTGAGTCCGGCGAGACCAGCCCCTGCTCCATATTCCATTTTTGACCCATCGGTGAACCGAGTCAAGGTTTCTTGGACCCCCGGAATGATCAGTTCCTTACACTCAGAGCGATCCGGAATTAACACCCTGCATTTCCTTAGGAATCGCAGTTCACCAACCATGTGGTCGGATACGCAGCAAATTGAAATGTTTGGGATAATGTTGAGGATATCCACACGTCCTCCGACTGTATTGGGCCAGTTCGTTGAGATTTCAAGGGACTTAGGGCCCCAGATTTCCATATGGAGATGTGCGATGGAATCAATCTAATGATTACCTACATAGCAACTCTGGGACAGGTCCGCCTAGCTCCATTAATAGAAGCAAGCAAGCCACTTGAGATTCGCCGTGACCTGTTTGATTTTGGGACGCCCGATTATAGCGGTATAAGTAACAACAAGTTCAACGATCCAGACAGCAAGACTCCATGCCTTACCCAAAATTTTTGGCCTCGAAAACCGCCTTAGCTGGACACGATGCAAAACCGCGCCATAAAACTCATCGAAGATGGCACCTTTTGCATCTCCACAAACCCTTTAAACCACCGCAGCAATGTAACAGCCTTCAAATTATATCTCTTATTGCCACAGCGACTGTTTCAATGAAATTATCGCTGTCCTGTCTGCACACTCGGCTTACCCTAACACCCTACAGTCCTCTTTTCGCGCTTGTAAGATCTACAATTGTGGTGGGCAGCTCTCGGGAGCCACATGAGCTCTAAGGCAGTTCCAAAGACCCACAGGTACCTAGAGGTATACATAAGAACTTACCAAGAGCTTTTTAGGTGTTCTGGAAAAGTCCACTGTTGCCCAGCACTGATGTAGAAGTTCGTTCGGAACACTGCATCTGTGGAGCAATCTCTCGTTGTCAGTACTTCCGAACTAGTACAACATCTTAAAGTTCAAACGTAATCGAAACAGCGATTTTAAGTCAATTATTTTATGGTGCAGCCCATACTACACATTGCACCATGACAATCTGATAGTACAAAGGGAGACCCCTCAGCTTGATTTTCCGCATAAAAAACCAGCTCCGCATCCAATACTATCGTGAGAAGACTTCGGGTATGGAACATAAGCCGGTTTCCTCGCTTATTATGATTAGAGTCGATGGCAGGAGAGAGGACACGTTTTTTTTATAGTAAAGAGGGACCATAAGAAAGAAGAAAAGTTGCCTAAGTCGGTGAAATTTAAGCCGAAGGAGCATGCCATGAAATGGATTGGAACCGCTGACCTCTGAGAAGGCAGTCGGGCGCCTTAACCCCCAGACTACCGAGGCCAGCACATTACTACTGAAGTGGTGTGTGTAATCTTACTATCATAAAAGCAAAAGTTTTATTCACCATTACACATTTTAAAAAGCATAACAATATCAAATGATAACAAAATTAAAGCAACAAAGTCATTTCTGTACACTTAGTACTTAGTTTACCCCTGATTACATTTCAAAACACATCTAACGAATTATATGTTCATTCGGAAAAGACAAGTATCCAAAAATTAAGGAAAACATAACAACAGATAAGATAAACCATACATTAAGAAACCAGTAGTAATAATTATCGGTGAGACATGGTGCGGCAATGCAATCAGTAATACGTCAAGACATGCGTAAATTCAAGAAGATACGCCGAAGTACAAAGTGCTTTTTCTATAGTTAATCACGTAGCATAAGATATAAATTTACGGTATGTATTTCACGTAGCATACTCAAACCTAGGTAATGATATAATTTACTAATTCAAACTGAGAAATTAACATTTAAATTAAGTCAACAACACTGAATGCAGCCTAATTTAGTTCATTGATTTTTTTTAAATTCACATTAAGAAACGAATTGAAGTCAAGGCATTCGAAAGAAGCACTTTAAATCCCTTTAGCTTTTATATATTTTTCGTAAGTTTAACAGAATTTTGTTGTAGTTATTTGTAAATAATGTCCCCCTCTTATTGGACATGGTCTATTGACCAGAAGAAATGGAATCACCAATCGAACATATTCTTAAAGATTATCACAACATTTTCTTCAACTAACTCATGAGATATACAAATGATTGATTGATGACATTGGATTAAATCATATCGCACAATAATTACCTTGTTGTGTTTTCATACAATGGACACCGCTTCTTCCCAATTTGGCACGTATAACACGATCAGTTCCTGATAAATAAATGTACCTTAGGCCAGCCAATGTGACACCTCCACTGGTAAGCAGTTCTTGTTTGTCAAAACCTTGCACCAATTTGGCGAGTTCTTCTTTAGTGACCTGGAAAAATCGTTAATATGATAAGGAAATTAATTTAGCTCGAAAATAAGAAAAAAAATTATTGGATAACTTCACTCCATACTTTATATAATGTCAAATTTCTTATAAAAATTAAAAATAAAATAAAATAAACATCAGGATATATGAACGTAGGCGTAAATACTTGAGCAGTCCCGCATTAATGAAGTCAAGAAATAGGAATTTTGTTTTATTTTAATTTTATCTAAATTTTAACACAAAAACACTGCGTCTCTGTGACCAAGAAACTATTTTTAATAAATTCGTCCGTCGTTTTCATTTCAGATATAGAAATTGTAACACGTAAGAAAAATCTATATTTAAAATTCGATTAATGTGTGATAAATTAAAGCGCGTGTTACCCTTTACCTCATTTTTTTTTAATTTCAAAATTTCAATGAGTCGACATATTAATAAAATATATTTATATATGTACATACACATAAGTGAAACTCGTGAAAATTTCGTGCTGACAAAATAAAGATACGTTTGTCGTTATTAAGATTGGCCTATTTATTTTATCGTGATATGTTTGCATAAAAGATAAACTTACTCACTATTTTTGCCGTGAAAATATATTTTTCTGTTCGAACTTCAATTTAAATAAATATGCTATCAACTAGGTTTACAAATAAGCGCATAAACCAAGATTAGATAATGAATTTCACGCAAGGAACAAGCTGATAAAATATAGATTTGAAAACGTCCGAGCTACAATTTTTTAACTATATTCAAGTATTTTTTTTAAATTATCTATATTTATAGTTGGATATATTATCGTGCATTCTAAAATAGTTATTTGGCCGGTTGATGAAACATTTAACTGAGACCAATCACACTTGGAGGTGGATGGCTAATTCCGCCATTTTCTTATAGGAATAAACGACAACCTTTTCAGCGCTCTAGATAGTAGAACAATTGGCATACAATGGAGATTGCTAGAAGGATCTCGAGCTACGAGGATGATATTTGCTTGCTGGTGCACAAACATCAGGACCTCGGAAATATGTTAAACAATTTAGCAGCAGAAAGTAGTTCGATAGGTTTTAGAAGGCGATTAAAACTAAAGAAATGCGAATAAACGCAAACACCATTGAACGCACAGCGCTGAATAATCCTGACGTGTTACTTAGGTTGCATTATTACCAAAAATGGCGGGTCCGGAAAAGTCGTCAGTTCCAGAATAAATAAAGCAAAAGGTGCATATTCATGCCTTTCTCGCATATGGAGGTCAACGGAGATTTAAATTAAAACCAAATTGCGGCTATTCAACCCCAACAAGCGAAACATGGAAAGTCATCGAATTCATCACAATGCGCCTTCAAGTTTTCATCAACAAATGCCTACGTTCTACCCTAAAAATCCGATGGCAAGATAGAATTAAAAATGGAGAACTATGGAGCCATGCTGACCAAGAAAGATAGACGACGAAATTAGATGAAGGAAATGGAATTCGATTGGCCACACCTTGCGACGTGAAAACTTCCATCTACCCAAACAGACCCTTGACTGGAATCCGAAAGGAGCCCGTCGAGTTGGAACACCTTAAACAACGTGGAGGAGCACCTTATTAGCAGAGGTCACAACAACTGGGAGATACTGGACACTCCTGAGAGCTGTCACACAGAACCGAGTCCGCTGGAGGGCAACTGTTTCGCCCCGAATGTCCCACGAGGGATTAAAGGACCATAAGAAGAAACAATGAAACCTGTGGCCCTTAAGGAACCAATTTAATTTAGTTTCAACCATAAATAACTCTGCAATTAATTTACATTCCCAAGGTTTTAAAACTGAACGCATTAATACACATTGATCTTCCATTTAAACACCAACAAAAAAAAGAACCTCCAAAATAAATCTCTTCTATTATTGAATTGAGGAGAGTCACTAAGAAAATTAAGTTAATTCAATTCATCACGGCCAGTTACAATTTTGTATTTTATTTTTCAAGCTATTCACCAACTCTACACACAGAAATCTATTTATGGTGATAACAGAAGAAAAGCTGCTTCAAGTCGGACGCCACCATATGCAGACTGTCTGACAAGATTTTTCTCTTCTATTTGTATTAAAAAAAATCACGTTTTTCTCCTTTTCTCTGTGCAAAAAGACCAAGTCATTATTGCCAAGCGAGAATGCATTGAAGGATAAATGCACACCGCCATACATATACATATGTATATAAGTGCAGCAGCGACTCTGATCTACAATTTATACGAGATGATTTTATGGTATGTAAGTATGTAGCTCAAGGTCAGTAAGGCACATTTGGAGATAAGCATAATTGATAATTTTATATATTACAATAAGCTATTAAAACCAGATTTTAGCATTTGCTTCTTAAAGTGGGCAACGGAGGAGACTTCTTTCGCAATTACTGACTGTCAAAACCGAAAAGAATACACGATTGTATATGAATGTAGACATAATACCCATTATGGCTACAACCATGATCGAATCAATCTAATTTGAAATTTCTAGCCGTCAGCTGAAAAGCTGTTTTGTTATTTATGGTTATGCTTTTGAGACAGAAAAATGTCTCAACTTATTTGAAATATATTTTTTGTTAATTAAAGGAAAAGGTTTAATGACGTAGGTACTCGTCGTGGCGCAATGTCTAGCAGGAAGCTTGGTTCGAATGAAAGAATACAGGACAAGATAGGTTAATCGGAGTTACTTATACTGACGGAGGAGAGGCCAAAAACCTTGCATTTGTAAAGCAGATATCCTAATAGCAGCCGGCTGAGCCACATACGCAACCGTCGGAGTGTTATGCCTTCTGAAACACGCCGGCAGTACGAGGGTGAGCCAGACACGCAACTGTCCGAGTGTTATGCCTTCTGAAACACGCCGGCAGTACGAGGGTGAGCCAGACACGCAACCGTCCGAGTGTTATGCCTTCTGAAACACGCCGGTAGTACGAGGCTGAGCCAGACACGCAACCGTCCGAGTGTTATGCCTTCTGAAACACGCCGGCAGTACGAGACTACCAGAAGCAAGGAGTAGTACTGTCCGCTAGATGAAGACCCGACCTAAGGGGAACGTTGGTACCCTATTATTAACCGGTTAAGCCGTCGGGATGCCTTATTAGGACTACCTTTATTAAGAAGTAATTGGATAACCGATTTAAGAATTACAATCCCCGGACTCTTTATCTCTCTTTTTTATGTGGAAGACTCGAGCTCAGAGAAAGCCCTTTGTACTGTCAACAATCTATTTTTTTCGTATAGAGTGCAATGTCGAACATTAAGCTCTAGTCGATAGATAGTGGAGGGAAAGTGAGAAGTGAAGGAAGGAACTGCCATAACCACCTACTCCCAATCATTTCTATCGCGATTCTGGCATCAGGGCAACGAGAAACAGCTCGCTGGAGTGTTATGCCTCCTGAAACGAGTTGAATCCGATCAACCAACCAATGACATGCGCTGGTGGAGCGGGTCAGTGCTAGCGGAAGGCTATTGCAGGAGGAATGAGGAATGTAAAGAAGGAAGAAGAAAGAAGGTGGGAAAGGCGAAGAGCCGTGAAACTGCCGGAATTCGAGCCCGGGACCTCTGGGATGGTAGCCAGGCGCCTTACTCCCTAGGCTACCGAGGCTTCGGTCATAGCATGTAACAATTTATGCTGTTTTTGCTCTTCGTTCTTGGTATGGTCTTGTCCATCGTGTGTACAAAGATACGGTACATATACATACATATTTCAAATATGAAACAACTTGATTGTTGGTCAAATTCCAGTTCTTTAAGGTAGGAGTAGGTTATTCTGTATTGCCCTTTCCATCGTCTTCTCGAATTTTTGGCCAGTGAATCTTTCGCCTTATTACGGCTACTATCCAAGCATCCAAGGAAGTAACAAGTCATCAAGCTGCCCCTGCCTGCCCATGGAACCGACCAAACACGGCGGATCTAGAGAGGATATTTTGATTATGTTAGTCCAATCCAAATGATGTGCGATGTCTACTGCGAAAATAACGACCACAAAAAATTAGTTTGATTTTCACCAAAGTAGTGTGGTTGGTGCGCACGCACCAATTTTTGGTCGCACAACTCCCATGACAAGTCCCTTCATCTATCTGCTGTTTAGCATTTCATTCGGAAGTGAGTCATTCATTGTTTGTGGCTATGACTAGCTGGATTTTGGGGAACACCTTAATTGGTTTCAAATTGCGCATTTGCGATAGAAATATACTTTGGCATTGCTAGCATCTTAGTTAGAAAATTTTGAACGCTGTAAATTAGTTAAAAATGAGTCCAACGATATATAAATAAAGAATGTGCAAGAAACTTAATATGATTTAACAAACTACAATTATTTATTTTATTTCATATTATACAACTAATGCCAAATCTTTCGGTTAAGATGACAACCAAGAAGCTTTACTTTAGTTACGCCGCAGACTATTAAAAATATTGAAAGAAGAGCTAAACTTCCACGAAGATTGCATTTATGAAATTACAGACGTGGAACAATATTTTCGATTGTGTTGCATATATTAAAAATTAAAAAGCTTCGAACATCTTTATTGTAGATTTAATCAATTTCACGTTCAAGTTGATACTACATCTCACAAAAAAAAATCTGACCGTAATTTTTTTAAGACCATTTCGCGGTATAATAAATGTTCGAACTTCACATTGGCGGATGATTAAAAATACACAAAAGTTAAGTATATAATAACTCAGCAGTGCAGGAAATTTATTAATCATTCGCAATTTCTAAAATCACAGCCGAAGTAGTTCAAATTAAAATAAAACTTTCCAATAACAGATCGCTTAATACTCCTACAGCAGTGGTCGGCAAACCGCCGCGCCGCTCGCGAGGCACATGCATCTTTGGCCGTTTGAGTGTGGCTCTTCCATAAAATACCACGTGCGATTGCGCACATATAATGCGGCGATTGAAACTCCGTGGCCCATGCGCGGAAGTCGCTTTTCGGCCTGGGCGAGTCTATTTTGAATAAGTGGCGTTAGACGGGGGTGTAGAGGTGTGAAATTGCCATTCTCTCTCGAGACTCAGACCACGTGCATTCGCTGCCACCCGCACCGCTTTTGTTGGTTGTGACGATGCTTCGAAAGAGAGGAGCGGGTGGATGATTGCAATTCAATTTTATCAATAAATAATATCGTTATTAAATATGATATCACGTTTTATTCCATGTACCTCAAATTTATTAAGTTAATTGTATGGAGCGTTGTGAAGTGTAAAAGAATATCTAGTGTCTAAGTTTGGAAAATATATGTTGAGTTGGTTTGTACATATCGAGAGAATGAACAAAAGGAGATACGACGAAACATGTATACAAGATAAGTGGGTATGGGAGAGTTGAAAGAGTCGCCCTCAGCGAAAGTACCTCAATCAGAATGAGGACGTTTTAAGCAAATACCAGTTGAGAAGTATCCTAAATAAGTTTAAAAAATTTGCCTCTATTGGCTAATGAGTTTGCCCGACCACTGTTTATAGAATCAAGGTTGAGGCAATTAATGGTAGATTTGCATTGAAATTATTTGGATAACTACTTTTTTTTAAATGGGGAAACAAAGCCTAATGTTAAGTACCAATTGAAATTGAAGAGCTAAAAAACTTGTTCTGGGGTTCCTTTTTATCTATATTGAAATCGATATCAGGTCGATAGTGAACTTTCTTCGTTCGTTCGTTTGCTAAAGAGCCAAGTTGAGTTGAGTTCAATCTTTGCTGGCGTCACACAGAATTTTTTCTTTGGCTACATTATACATTTTTATATAAATCTAAGACTGTGTCTTAAGCTGAATTTCTCTATCTGATATAAGGTTTGTTCGATGACCTGCTCTAGCTCAACCTTGATCACAAAGGTGATGAATCACGGCTCAATACAGTGACTCACTTCCTACGTCACTGATAGGCCAAGAAAGGAATCAGTGTAAAGTTTGCGGAGAGAATTGAATCAATGCATTGAGCCGTGTATCAACATACATAAATTGTTTGGCCCTTGACAATTGCCGACTTGGAGACAAATCCTTACTGCAGCTTTTTTATTTGATAATGTCAAGCCTAGGAATCACCCTTTGTACTACCACTCCGGCATGTCGTTCAAGTCATGGTGCAATTTCTAGTAGTAAGTTCGATTTGAACGATAGAAGATAGCTTACTATGTATTAATAAACAGCGAGTTTATTTTAAAATCTTTAAATATAGAATAATTGCAACAAAATGAAGCAAATTTGAAAATCCAAGTTAGAGAAAAATTTCCATATTATGAAAAATAAAATATTGCAATATATAATCGTTCGTATATGTACATACATATATATATATATATACATATATCACATTTCTATAATCTGTAATCGAGGTACGCGATGACAAATATGGTGCTTCTTATAATTTTTAACATCATGCATAATTCGTCGATAATATATAATGTTACCGAAATCAGTCAGCATTGAAACAAATTTTTATTTAAGCAGCAATCACCACACTTTCTTTCACATAAGACTTGGAAAAAGTGGATCGTGGATGCAGCCATGTGTGTGTGTGCATTTAAACGCCTAGCAAAGGCATATGCACACATGCCAACGAGATAACAAAAATGTGTACACACATTCTTTGTCCATTTTCAGCAGTCACTGACATATTTTGCAGAAATTTTTCATGAATCATCAATTGCAATATGGAAATGTTATTAACCTGTTTTTAAATTTATGTGAATAGAAATATTCAGAAAAGACATGCGTTTTTTTATATATAAATTTCCGAATCGTTAACTTAATTTTTCATCCCCTTCTCGAAATTATTTTTTTTCACAATTCTGAGTTTCAAAGTAAATTTATGGAGTGTGGAACGGTAGTGATTCATACATATGTGTATGTAATAGAGCGTGTATATTTTATATGTAGGTGTATCTTTGTTCCACAGCGGCCATTTTGGAAGGAACCCACCAGGCGGGTATCAAATTTTTAACATATTTTTTTGTCGCAGAGTTACATTTTCTTAACTGAATTCAATTATATAATTTCTTGGAAGCAATATGGCTAATTCATTGCGATATAATTGGAATTTTAGCAATACCAGAAAAAAAGAGAATGGAATATACCGGCACCAAATATGGAAAATCGATTTTTGTAAGAAAATCGTTACCACACATACTATAACAATAATTCACACACTCCTTTATAATTTTCACTTATCACTATTTCACACTGACAACTTTTATATATTAAAGTAGCCGGGAAAGGGCATCTTTTTTACAAAAGAAAATATGGACGGGACTAAAAAAAATCAGACCGGCGTGTTGGTCACACCCTTGAACTTGTCCGTTTTTTGAAAAGTTCACATTTTCCTTTTTAACAATTTCTATCAAATAATTTGCAACATTTTAAAATATATTCACTTCCATTTTGATCCGGCATAAACCGGTTTTAATGGCTGACAAACTTTGATGCATTTTTACCTCGAATCCTTTTGATTGGGCCCATATATTTCCATCGTGCCCAGCGATGGCCGCCTTCGAAACGCACTGTGAAGCCAAAAGCTGATTGTCTACGTAATCCTGCCAGCTCATATTTGTATCGGGGAATTTAATTAATTAATTTAAAAAATGAAATGAAATTTATTTATAAAAAATTTATTAAGCTTTTTTTATGGATGGAAAAAGAAACAATTGATTTCCCCTTTTCCTTTATTAACAAAATGCACTGCAGACGCGATCCGAAATTTGTAATTTTTTCCTAACAGCACTCGCGCAAACCGTGAAATTTCGACAACCGAAAAACTTTGCTGTCGCAGCTTGTGTCAGCAGTAGGCGAGAGACGACGATTTGCTTAAATGGCAAATGGCACACGGGGTGAATCGGTGAATCAACACAGCCAAATGAGATGGCGGCGCGACGTTCAATTTTTGCCACTGCTTTTCCAGCAACAGACTACACATTTGCAAATACGTACATATTATACATTAATAACGGCTATTCCATTACCGTATATGTATATAATACAGTCAACATTTTTCAATGCACACCATCAACAATTTTGCAGGATTAAAAAAGTGTTGCTGTTTATACATTTGGACGATGACTCAAACCGGATATAGGAGTGACTGTAAACTTAACGAAGTTTTGGCGACATCTGCTGATTGGAACTTAAAACTTTTGACGAAAATTCAAAAAAAATATTTCCATGCAGCAGTAACGCTTTTTTTATAGAATTTTAACATTCAAATAATATAAACGAGCTCTGGCTAGTTTTTTTTAAATAGGTGGCAACCCATATACTGGGCACCACAGTCAATTTAGGCCTACATACCCCACTAACGGACGACCTCGGCCCTCCAGATGAAGGCAAGAAAGGGCGTTTTCATAAATGCAGGTTGCGTGCGCAATTGACTTATTCAGCAACACACTTCAATTGCTGAATAAGTCAATTGCGCACGCAACTTGCATTTATGAAAACGCCCAAAGTCTTTAATTGAAGAAGTCCGAACCTGAGCGAAGCTTAGAAGATCCCTGATGAACGTACTTCTAATACGGTAAATCCTGGGCAAGAGAACATGTGTCACCTTCGACGCAGAGCCGGCATTCTGTCCGCTGAGGCAGTGCTAGGTTGTGGAGGTGGTACTGCAGTCCCATATGGCAAGGTAGATATCCAGCCTAAAGGCCGTTCTGTTTAGAATAATAACGCCTCTCAAGGCGAAGCATCTTATTAGCTCTTTACCCTGTCGGTAAGACTTGGTACCGGCGACCGGTCCTGGCCTCGCGCAACTTTTCTCTCCACTAGTCACGATTCTGGGCTGTCACCCAGTTTGGCATACCCAAGCTTTAGGCGTCCTGGTTTTTTTACGAGGGCCTCCTGGTCTACGCCGTCCTTCCTGCAGAGGCCGGGTCTCTCTCGCTGCTGCACCCCATAGTTTTTTTGGCGAGGTATTGGATCCAAAAGTACCGCGGCCACTCACTTGGCCTATTGTAATAGACCGCTTGAGGTTCGGCAGTCTGCCTAGTGGTTTGTCGTTTAAAGTTGACTGTTCAAGCAGGCGCCCTTCGAAAAAAAGACACTCACAAACAACATGAAGGTAGTAAGGCGCCTGGCTACCATCCCAGGGGTTCCAGTTTCGGATCCCGGCAGCACCACGGTCCTTCGCCTTTCCCACCTTCTTTCTTCTTCCCTCTTTACATTCCTCATTCCTTCTGTCATAGCCTTCCACTAGCACTGCCCCGCTCCACCAGCGCATGTCATCGGTTGGTTGATGGGATTCAACTCGTTTCAGGAGGCATAACACTCCAACGAGTTATTTCTCGTTGTCCCGCGAGTGCTCGTCTCCTATTATATGGAACCAGAAACGTTTTGTCCGGATGTCGTTCAAGTCATGGTACAATATATGGTAGTAAGCTTGATTTGAAGGATAGAAGAGAAAGGATTGGTTAGGGGTCTGGAGGGTGCTTGAGTAGACGTCGATGAACCTTGCGTTTAAACTCTGAGATGTTATATGAGTTCGGAAACATGCGACAATTCCACAATCGAGTTGTTATATTTAGAAACGAACCTCTAACCCATTTTGTTGCTTGCTATAACGCCTTTTCTGATCGCTAGAACTTCGTTAAATGGGACTAACATTTTTATAGAATAAATCTAATTGTTACGATGAAATTGAACTATCGCGGTCAGGATCTTTGAAGTTCTGTACTAGAAGTGCAAAATAAAACATATTATTAGAAATATATCAAAAATACATTTTAATAATGTCACATTCACGAAACAAAACGAAATTAATTCAACTTAAAAAACTAAAACTTTCAATTGGAATAATATTTTTATTTCTTGAAAATGTTTCAAGTAACATACAGTTATTAATGAAAACCCGATTAACAAAATAAAAAGGAAATAAGATTAAAATAATTCTAATTAAAAAAGTTCTGCATGATAGAAAAGACATTGCTTCAATTTTTAAGATTATTATATTTATCATCCTATAAATTTCACACCAGTACAGTATTTAAAAGAGTTATTTCTTTTTTACCTCCTGTCAAAGCGATAATATGCTACCCAAAACAAAATAATTATTTTCTTAGAATACAGAAGAAGAAATTTTTATTTAAGTAAATCGAAAAATTACAGTTTGGATAAATAAAAAATATTTGGAACGAAGAAAAATCGATTTAAATTTTCCTTACATAAAAAAGAAAAAAAAAACAGTGAATTTTAAAATTTAATTTCTTGATGAAAAATGTTTCGTTTATTTATTTATTTTTTTTTTTAATAAAAAAAAGGATTTCTTGACTGCTTTTCTTTTTTTTTAGGTGTTTTTATAATAAAATGCTTCTGGGGAAACAATTTTTCTCTTTTTTTTTGTTTTAATTTAAATTAAATCAGCGATATTAGCTGGCATTTCTTCAATTTTCGTATGGTAAAACTGCTCAATATCTTTAAGGGTACGTTTATCGTCCTCTGTGATGAAATTAATAGCAACACCCTTTCGTCCGAAACGACCACCACGACCGATTCTACAAGATAAAAAGGTACAAAATTAATTTTGAATAATTTTAAAGCAATTTTTAAATAAAATACCTGTGAATGTAATTTTCGCGATTAGATGGCAAATCGTAATTAATAACTAAAGAAACTTGTTGGACATCAATACCACGAGCCAACAAATCAGTTGTAATTAGGACTCGGGATGACCCAGAACGGAATTGTTTCATAATTAGTTCACGCTCCTTCTGTTCCATCTCACCGTGCATAGCTGATACTGTAAAGTTTTCAGCTGTCATTTCTGTGGTGAGGGTATCGACCTACAAATATATACATATTTTTAAATGGTTAAAACATTTTCAGTTTTGTTTAATGAACGTATGAAAGCAAAAGTTCAACACTCTAGGCCATGATTTCGCATTTAAATAAATGCAAAAACACAAGCTAAACTTTCGCTGTTACGATATAATCGATTATACTTCTTGATAATACAAACCTTGCGTCTAGTATTGCAGAAAATAACAGATTGTGTGATTGACAGCGTATCATACAAATCAGTCAGAGTACCCAATTTCCAACTTTCTTGTTTTACATTAACGAAAAATTGTTTAATACCTTCCAACGTCAATTCCTCTTTCTTAACCAAAATCGTAACTGGATGCCTCATAAACAATTTGCTAACATCTAGTACATCTGGTGGCATTGTAGCAGATAGAAGAATGACCTGAACTTCCGGTGGAAGTAAGCGGAAAACATCTTCGATTTGATCTTTGAAACCACGCGATAACATTTCATCAGCTTCATCCAATACAAATAATTTAATTGCATTAGTCCTTAAAACTTTGCGGTTTATCATATCATATACACGTCCAGGTGTACCGACTACAACGTGGCAGCCACTTTCTAATTTTCGTACATCCTCACGGACATTAGTACCGCCAATGCAAGCATGACATTGAGCTTTCATGTATTCACCCAATGCAAGAACAACACGTTGAATCTGCGAGGCCAATTCACGAGTCGGTGCAAGGATAAGAGCCTGGCAATCACGTACTGCAGTATTTATTTGCTGAAGAATTGCTATTGAGAATGTGGCAGTTTTACCAGTACCTGAAATATATTAAAAAAAACAACCTAGTATAATAAAAAAATTAGATAATGCCAAAAGCGACGTAAATAAACAAGGTGTTGGACCATGCACCCGTTAAAACAACTCTCAACAAAGGAAGATCGTGCAAATATTAAACGATATTGATGTTAAGCTTGATACACCCTTCAGCATTTCATCACCAAAAATCTCACCTTTCTTTAATAAAGATTATAAGGCAAAACATCATTCCAAATAGAAAAGCATTTAAAATTAAATTCTCGAGTGAATAGCAAAGTTTGAGGGCAACGCAAAGTATTTTATAGTTTATTCAAACCAAGAACCTCTTTCAGCATTAAATCGCCATCTTTTCAAGTAATTTTAAAGTAGTACAATTTAAATAACTAAAATCACTTATAAGGTAAGATATTGCCAATTTAAATTCATCGACAGGCAGACAGCACTGTAAATGACTCCCAGCTTGATCACCCCGGTTCCGTAGCCTACATCGGTCGCTGTTGGGAGCAGACACAACGCTGCAACAACACGGTTCCCCGGTTAGCCGTGACGGTTGTGTCATCGGCACAGTCTCCTCAACATCTGCATAAGCGCCCCTCAGGTCTGTGACAAGGAGATGCTAAATACTTTTTAACATTGCTTTGGGAACAATAATGAGAAAAGAACTTAATGGAGCAAATAGTATCTTCCAAAGAAACATTCAGGTACTGACTAGACTTCGCAGATGACATAGTCATAATTGGACGCAAAGCGCAAAGACGTAAAGGTTTCCTTTCCAAGAATCGTAGAAAGTTCAGCAATGTTCAGTCTAGGAGTAGATGAATAAAAGAGAACGATTAGGCGACGCATAAATCTAGACGGACAATGAAAACAACCAGGTGTGCAGACAAAATACAAGAAGAACTGACGCAGTCTTTCCCAGTCAAGCAAGGCATAATGCTGGGCGATGGTTGGGCATAATCTTTACCTAGGAGTAAATCGCAAAATACACATTGATGGGAACGCAACCCTGATTAACAAATCAAAACAGTTGGCACGATATGCCGATGACATTAATAGCGACTAAACATATAGGACTACTAATAAATGCAGATAAGAGCAAGATTCCAATTCAGGGTGGAAAGAAGAAGGGGAAACCACAACACCGCCGTGGTGAATATAACTCCGAACGAGTAAAACAATTAACTACCTGGGGTCCAAGTCAGCGAGGACAACAATGAAAATTTAGACGTGCAAAGATGAATTTACGGTGCAAATAGAACATACTTCTCAAAGCTGCCATTAGAGAATTCCCGAGACATCCACTGGAAAACCAAAATAAGAATCTACAAAACGACCATACCGACAGGAGTTATATAGTAGTTAAGTATCTCCCAAAAATCTGCAGATATATAAGATGAATATATTTGAGAGAAAATTTCTCCGAAAGATATACGTCCCAGTGACAATGCATGGATGACTCGAGCATTCGGGAAATCCCAAATGGGAAAAAACCAGTTGGTGAATCACGGTCAAGGTGGGAAGGCTGATGTAGCAAAAAATTAGAGGCAAGCTTCCAAGCAGACAGGCATCTGGAAGAACAAACTTAAGGAGGTCAACGCCCGAACTAGCCTGTAGGGCCATCGAAGAAGAATAAATCTTTACGATCATAGAATGGAAATGGTAAGATAACTTTATAAATGTTCCGAACAATTGGACATTGAAGAACGTAGACGTACCATTAGTACGAACATTCGAAAGAAAATCATGCTTTCAATTTACAGGGGAATACAAAAGGATGGCATTCAGAGGAAAAGATACAACTCAGAGTTATATCAAAGCACTAAAATTCCAAACATTGTCAAAGCGATTAAAATAAACCAACTATAGGTGCGTTTCATTTTCATTGGAGTACGTACGCCAGCGTAGTTGGGCTCACATCGGAGTAGATGCTGCTTAACCATTGAATGGGCTGGTGTAGCAGCATCTACATTGATGTGCGCCCAACTACTCTGGAGTACGTACTCCAATGAAAATGAAACGCATCTTATGATGAATTGGTCATGTCGAACGAGGTACGGGACAGAATCCGGCAAAGGTGTGGCTGGGGATAGCACCGTCAGGAAAGCGGAGAGCAGCACGCCCTAAGACACTGCAGGAAACCAAGGCCAACAATAGGCCTTGGAGTTCATGATGATGATGATGAGGACTAGACGTGCTAGAACATATACGAAAACTTCGTTTAACAAGCAGGAGAAACGTCAATTGAAGCAGACTTTTAAAGAGGCCTGAGTCTACAATAACTGTGATAAAATCAAACATCTAGCGTATGCGAGTAACAACGTAGGAAAGAATTTGTTTACATCTATATTCAGTAATCTTAATCACACGATTAAGTTCCTTAAAACGGGCATAATAAATATTTACTTAGCTTAAGCTTATCGTACTACAGTGCTTTCCTTAAGTAATATATCTCATTACCTAGCTTGAATCGGTAAGCATTTGTATGTTTATTTATTATTATATACTACTATGATAAGGTGAACGAACAAAGCGGAAATAATATTGAAATATAGGTAATATGCCCAATATATATTTTTTTTAGTTTCGAAGTGCGAAAATATTATGAAGAAGCATCCAATTTGCACACCTGTTATATGTATATCTTCGCCCCAAGTTCTGACTAAGTTTTTTATTTGTAATTTAATAATTTTATCAATTAATATTTTTGCTATCGTAAGTTTGTTAATGCACCAATTAATATAGTATGCATCAGAATGAAAGAGAAAATCTATATATGAACATATATGTAGATTACATGATAAAATCTCAATATTGACATTTTCGAACAAAATCTTTGCTAAATTGGCACATTTCCAAAAAAGAAACCGAAAACAAACAAATAACTGGATTCTCAACAATGTAATATTTTAGCAAAAAAAATTTTAATATTATTCAGATGACGAATATGCCGCCATTACTGTCATATCCTTTTACCAAAAAATAAAAACCACACTTACCCGATTGGGCTTGAGCAATCACATCATATCCCTTAACACAGGGTATGATTGCACGCTGCTGAATAGCAGAAGGTTTTTCAAATCCATAGCCGTATATCCCCCGAAGAAGTTCCTCTTTTAAGCTCATATCATCGAAATTATCGTAGATTTCATTCCAGTTGGACTCAATTGTTCCTTCAGGATCCATGCCAGATGGTCCCTCATGAGCGTATTCCTCTTTTCTCTCATCCCTATCATGAAAAATAAAATAAAATTTACTATTTTGCAAATATTCTGGATAAGTAGCGATAGCTGTGAATTTGCGTGACTACGTAAAAAGAAAATGACCCTGACCAAGAGAACAAGTTTTTTTTACAAAAGAACAAAAAGAAAAAGAATTAAGTAAAATGCCGAAATTCGATAAATGTAAGAAAATTGAAAAAATTTAATCAAAATAACCATTTTTTCAATCAAACAGTTTCTAATAAGTTAATTTATATAAAAAAAGTGCTAAAATAAAACAATAAATTTCCACGAATCAAAAATTCCGACACCGCGACATGGAAATGAGACGAAGTGCCCTTGCAAAACTTTAAAGTTAAATAATTCCTTTTATACACGTATAATAAACATTATTATCATTGAAAAGCAACAGAAATTTACAACAGCTAAAAACTATATACTTAAAAGTTATTTTAGGTGAAATTAAATACGAACATTTCACGAAATTGATTTGGCACTTTTGACACACGTGCTGATTCTGATTTTAACAAACCAAGCGAAGGACTCCATTTTGCTTAATTTCTGACTCATATCGAATTCAGCAGATTATGGCAGTGCTTTTTCCGACATAAAAATTTTAGCAAAACTTGCTCAGTAATTTAACCTATTTTATATTTTTATAGATTAATTAAAAACTTTATTATAATTAAATAACTTTGTTTAAAATTTAATCGAAGTGCGGGTGCCGTATGAGATTATATATATCAACGAATATTGTATTTGAGTAAAGTTGTATATAACATAAATATAATTGGAATAAAGACAATTTGATTTAAGGGCACTAATTATTCTTTAAATATATTTATATTGGTTAAGTTTCTTGAGTTCAACAATATTTAAACGCTGTTTATTTAAGCCATAAACGAAGGAGAAATTTTCGTTTTATCGGGCATTACGGGCATTACGTTCATGGCCTTAACTCACACCGTGAAGTCGAGCAACGTCTTGTAAAAAAAGTCAAGGCCCATTTACAATTAATGCGAGACTCGCATGCAAGGCTCGCATACTAGTCTCGCTTCAGTCAAACCTCGCCGCAATGCAATTTACAATCTCGTACTTCGTAAGGCTGTCAAATTTTATTTTAAAACATTATTCACATAACATTAGGCGCGTTTCATTTTCATTGGAGTACGTACGCCAGCGTAGTTGGGCGCACATCGGAGTAGATGCTGCCACAGCTGAATGTGCGCTGAACTACTCCGGAGTACGTACTCCAATGAAAATGAAACGCGCCTTTTATGTGAGATAATTTTTCAGATTTTCTTAATTCTATTTATTTTTATTAAATTTAACAGAAATCAGTGAGAACCACTTAATTTTGTTCACGAAAACACAACCTGAACAAATCTGACAGATGACGATTCGTCTGTGCCGTACAGGATACATATTTTTGACAGCCAAACGTCAAATTAACAATTTCCAGATGTTAATACCGTTTGATATCTTCAATAGTACTAGTTATTGTAATATATCTGCAAAATATTGCAATTACGTAAAAATGTTCATTTAGAACACACATTATTCGCGTCCACTTGTTATTTAAAATCATTTGCCAGATGTACGATATCAAAAACTAATCTAATTTCAAGTCAATAGCTTAAGACTTCATGTAAACGTAGTGGATGCCTGAATCATTTCATTTGTGAAGAAACCGCCAACCTTGAAATGGTTGTTTTTTACCTGTGCACATATTTCTCTTATGAGTAACTGTTTTCATGACTTATAACTTATTGGTTTATAAAAATATATTTTCTTTATTTAAATTAAATTTCTTCATTTTATTTATAGTTTTAAATTACCACTTTTTTACTTTACCAAAAAATACTGCGAGAATTGAAAAACGCAAACGAAGGAAAGTCGAGGTCAGCTGATTAATGCTTTAAAACCAATTAGGGATGATTAACCTTGTTTGAACTCTATCCTCATGGGTATTAATAATTTGTACGGAAAAGTGTAGAATTTGTTTTTCTACGATATTTATTAAACGTTTTGGCAATATCTTTGGATTTTTTAATATCAAAAATTACGAGCAATTAAAACGCAAGTCTGAAAGCTTTAATAATATATAGATAACACGTCCATTGATAACTTAGCAGCTTCTATCTTCTGTTTCTTTTACGCCAGTGGATATACCCCGTTGGTAAATCACCTGGCTGGCTTACACAGGTGTGGTTGATTAGTTTACTATTTTCCAATGAATTCAGGTTTGATGCATATGTGTTAGAAAGCTGTTTTTACGGCAAGTTGAGGCTAGTTTAGTGTAAAGTCTTGTTTTGTTTTGGTGCGTCGGTAGAAAGTGCAAGGGAATCAAGCAAGGGAAATTGCATCGACTTTTTTTTGCGGAATAGTGTAAATTAAAAATAACTCAGTTTAACGGGAAATCCCTTGTAAAGTAAATGTAATTCGATAAATAAATCCAGACGATATCGCGAATTATGGATCAGTATAGTGCTGAAAAATGCCTCGCTATTTTATATCCGCTTATCACGGGAATTTCTCTTATCTGTAGTATTACATCCGCGATAGCATGGAATCATTGGAAATATGTTCTTGATTACTGCGTTGAAACTAACTGTGGCTGTTTTTTATATGGAGTATCAACAAAAATATATTACCTGGGCGGACACATTGCATACTGCCATTTCGCTGTGTATGGCTTAGCAATGCCAGTTACATTCGCCGTGATATTTGGTTGTTTTCATGTCTATAGAACCTGTGTGGGTTCCGGAAAACGAAAAACTGGGACAACAACCATTCGACAAAGGTAGTATATCGCATAAATATATATTTGGTAACCGACAGTAAATTTGTGTTTTTTAAGATCTGGGGACATGATCGTGGTTACAGCTCAATCAGAGCTAACCGATAATGAAATATCTCCACACTATTGGATTCCTGCATCAGTTATTTCATGCGTTATGACTGTTTACACTTTGGTTTACGCTTCAATATATACCGATGGTTTTCTACAGTCATGCAAAGAATATAGAAATGAATTGGTTAAAGTAATGATTGCTAGTGGAAATACAGTAGCTGCAATTCGAGGAAGAATTTCTTGTGCTGCAGTTTTTGATTTTATGGATTATCTTCACTTGGATGTGTCTCCTGAGCGACGACGTGATGATCGTATTAATAGTGCTAGTTGTTTTTACATAGCATTGATCTCAGGGTGGATTTTAATTATCCTGTGGATTATGGTTTGCGTCCTGAATATAGTTTGTGCTCGTAGTAGCAGAATTGTACGTGTATAACTGATTAAATTTTTAGTTGCCTATATTTAATTGCCATTAACAATCATTTAAAATTGTTTAGCCTAGATTGTTTTAAGTAAAAATCCATTTTAGATATAAAAGATTTAAAGTAAAATTATTTTTATAATGAGAAATTAACTTAAATAAAAAGTTATAAAAAAAATTTAAGAAAACAAAATATATATGTACATTATATTAATAATCTAAGATGTTTGAACTGTATACAGCCCTCTAGGATTAAGCTCCATGGGCTTAGACCCACTTTATTAGTATAAGTTATATTAGACTAATAAAGTTTATAAAAAAAAAAAAAAAAAAGTTATAAAGCCGTGCATATTTTGTTATGACTGTTCGTTTGTTCGTTTCCTGATGTAGGTTTGACAGTTATAAGAACTTATAAATTATGTTAAAATAAATATTCTAAATAAAGTTTTGTGACAAAAAAATTATTTTATGTGTAAAAGAAAATGCGTGAGATGTTTTATATTAACAAATTTTTTATACGGTTATATTTCCATTTTACATATTTTTAAAGGATATCCGGTCTGTGTTATATGTCAATAACCGCTTAAATGCAATTTGCGTAAACTTCACGCTATTATCATTGAATAGGGAAAATTTTCTGTGGTAGGCAAATCGAAAAATGTCATATTCGTCCGATCGAAGGTATTTACAAATTAATACAAATTTCCTAAATAAGTTTGATTAACTGATTATTTGAAACTTTTCAAGACGTTGAAGTGTTCTAAATAAAGGGTTATTATAAATAAAGGTTCATTGTAAATAAAGAATAAAAGAATGGCGATTTGGGTTTGTTTTTGCCCGGCAAATCGTTGTTTTTAAATAATACACATATTAATATAATTTATTTCTAAAAATATACATGTTTTAAATGTTTGTAAACTGCAACATTTAATATTTGCAGTGATAGCAAAAACGGACCTGGTGAAAAGGAGCAGTATGACGAGCCCGCAGGAATGGTTTCTCCAAATGGAGTAATCGAGTCTAATTGGGATGAAGTTTATTATAATTTTGATGACA
Organism: Thereva nobilitata; assembly: GCA_963855945.1. Lineage (NCBI taxonomy): Eukaryota > Metazoa > Arthropoda > Insecta > Diptera > Therevidae > Thereva > Thereva nobilitata. Next base: position 97,531,116 of record OY979698.1, read on the forward strand.
TGAGTCTTAAAGAAGAACTCCTACGCGGTATTTATGGATATGGATTTGAGAAACCATCAACAATTCAACAGCGGGCAATAATGCCGTGCGTTAAAGGTCATGATGTTATTGCACAGGCTCAGTCTGGCACAGGGAAAACGGCCACATTTTCGATAGCCATTCTACAGGCAATTGATACTACAATTAGGGAGTGCCAGGCTTTAATTTTAGCTCCAACAAGAGAGTTAGCAACACAAATCCAGAAAGTTGTTATTTCATTAGGTGAATACTTGAAGGCGCAATGTCATGCATGCATTGGCGGTACAAATGTAAGAGAAGACGTAAGAAAACTAGAAATGGGATGTCATGTAGTAGTTGGAACGCCCGGCCGTGTTTATGATATGATAAGTCGTAAGGTACTTCATACCAATTCAATCCGGGTCTTTGTATTAGACGAAGCTGATGAGATGCTATCTCGAGGCTTCAAAGATCAAATTCAGGATGTATTTGCTATGCTACCAGCCGATGTTCAAGTAATTTTACTTTCAGCTACTATGCCTGTTGATGTATTGGACGTAAGCAAATATTTTATGCGTAATCCAGTTCGAATCTTAGTTAAAAGAGATGAACTAACCTTAGAAGGTATTAAGCAATTTTTTGTAAACGTAGAAAAGGAGGAATGGAAATTGGGTACACTCTGTGATTTATACGATACCTTATCTATAACCCAAAGTGTGATATTCTGCAATACACGCAGAAAAGTTGATATGCTAACAGAGCAAATGACTGCAAAAAATTTTACCGTATCTGCTATGCATGGTGATATGGATCAACGTGAAAGGGAGCTGATTATGAAGCAATTTAGAACTGGCTCATCTCGAGTTTTAATAACTACAGATCTTTTAGCTCGTGGTATAGATGTCCAGCAAGTTTCACTTGTCATCAATTATGATTTGCCATCTAATAGGGAAAATTATATACACAGGTAATAATTACTTGCCCACTAGAAACTCTCTCTCACTCACATGATTATAAAATTCTGCCTTTTTGTATGTAGAATTGGGAGAAGTGGCCGCTTCGGCCGTAAAGGTGCAGCAATAAATTTTGTCACCGAAAGTGATCGACGGATCTTATCAGATATCGAACATTTTTATAATACGAGAATTGAAGAAATGCCCGCAAATGTCGCTGATTTAATTTAAAAATATACAAAGAAACGAAAAAAAACCTAAAAAAAATGTATGAATCTCTTCTTATGTACGATTGGAATGAGAAGAATTTATTTAGGCACCAATATTTTGATGTTTAATAAAATATAAGGAAAACCAAAAATTAATCATAGAACCTAGTTAACTGTAATGTGGTTAAATATTTGAGATTTATCAAAACAGGAGAAGCAAAAATGATTAATCAAGTATTATAATATTATGCTTTAACCTATTGTTATAATTGAAACATTTGCTAGCACCAGTCGCATTGCTATTATTTATATTTTACATTTTTATACTAATAAGACTACAATATAATTGTTTCCAAGTATTCCTTATACCAGATTACCAATATTAAGGAAAAGTGATCTTTAAATCGAACAAAGTAAAAATTGCTCTAGTATTATTCGCACAATGAAATTTAAAATAGAAAAGCCAAAGGCTCTGATATCTTTAAATTGCTTTTGATTTGGAATCTTGACATTATTAACTTAATTGCTATGTTTAAAAGTATTTATAAAACTTTATGCTAATAACTTAAGTAAAAAAGAGAATTTTATTTTTAAATCTTACAAAGAAAAATGAAATTATAAAATGCAATATTTTTATTTATTAATACCACTTAATATATTCCAAAAACACGGTTAGACATATACTTTTGTATTGATTTTAAGTTGGAATAAATTAATTACAAATCTACTTAAACTATTATACTGGTTTTCTTTTTAACTCGACCTAACTAGAACTGCACCTATATCGTAATTGAGATAAGGAAATTGTTAACTTGAGCAATTGATTCTTATGAAGTATCTACACTTATCAGGAAGTATTGGTCTATGTTCGTGGTAGTACATGCCGAACATGCTAATGCAGTCGAAGCTAGGTACATCCCTCCCCTCTCTCATTTCAAATTTCCCACGCATCCAGCTAGCATCCTTCCAAGGTGTTGACCGTGCCGATGGCTGTGTGGCCAGTTAGTGGTTAAAGAATGCTGGTCGTAAGCTGGAAGTGGTAACAAGTGGTATTTGTTTGTTTTAGAATATTCTAAAAACTCGCATCGCAACTGGCTTCCGTTTGCTTCTCGCTTTCGAGTCGCATTCCAGGATAACCCCCGCGACGGATAAAGTTAATACCAGTTCCGACCTGGTAATAAGTTAAACCGCTGATTTGGTCAAATTTTTCACTCACAAGTTCAAAAAATAAAATAGGAAATATCCACGATATTTTATCCAGGTCGGTGAAACCGCACCTTAAAGGACTTCCTAGGCGCATGCGTCAATGACGCATGGAAAGGCAAGAGCCTCAATTTCATCCCAGCAGGGGATATCCGGAGGGGAGCTAGAGCCCTAAGTAAAGCTCTGGGGCCGTATTTGGTTTCTCGAGTCGATATCGAGTTCTGTCGATAATTAAAAATTGGCATTTGGCAACACGATATCGACAACGTTATCGTCTCTTTACGTGTCGATAAATATGTAAATTTATGCATGCAATAAACTTTTAACAATTTCTATTTTAATTAAATATACGTGGTTTGCTTTTATATGGCAGCGCTTATCTGTCGACTTGGTCGTAATGCCAAATATGAAACTTAAAGAAAATCGAGAAGCTTTTTTTGTAATACGGCCCCAGGACACCGGCAGCCTTATCCATTGCTTCCAGGCTTCAAACCCTGTGGATCCAATGGATAACTGGGTGTTCATCAAACAGAGGAACCGCAGAACAGCATTTCATTCTTGTCCTTATCAACGAGGAGTCCCTCGAGATATTGATATTGAAGAGGAATGAAAGCCGCGCACATTAGTACTCGTATTTACTTTCTGGAAGACAAAGAAATCTCCAGACTGGAGGTCAGATCACTAATAAGCTGCCAAAACTCCACTCGATGACTAACCTAACCTGAGCAGTTGATATTAGTAGCAACATTTGCAATGAATAATGCAATGAGGTATAATATTAAGGCAAGAGGTGTCTCGTCTATAAGAAGAAAAAATGCAATAATTGAGGCTGCTACCACTCTTATTTATTGATTGATTGTTTTCTTTTTCATTTTATTTACAAAATCGCAAGACTTGATCAATTTAAACTTATAACTTAAGATTGAATTATTAATAAAAGAAACAAGCAATTTCTCTCTTTTTACTATTTCTTGTCTATTGTTATATCTAGCAATCACAATTATTTTCAGGTAACCCTTTCTTTCATTTGTTGCAGGTTTTCTTTCGGATTTGGTTTACAGTATTTAAAACATTTATTGTGGCATGCACCCATTGCCTCCTAATTAATTCTATTTCGATTCACATACAAAATTACACAGATTAAAGCCCATTTTCGTGAGCCCCCTACTTGAGCAAAATCTAACGTTTTTTAATTATGTTAGTTTAATAAGCTGTAAGTTGTGAAAAGGCATTCGTCGTTTACTTTTTTATTTATTAATAAGAACATGAATAACTCCTTCTAATTAAATAGCAGTTTCATTAAATAAACAATATTTGCAATTCCTTTTCAAGCAATACAAACTAGAATTAAATGTTATCGAAGCTATTGTAATATAAGATATTTCCCAGTTTGTCGAACTTAGAGATTTTGAATAACAATATATGCAAAATATTATAGACAAAGGATTGATGTACGTATTTGACAAATTAGCAATGTTAAATATGATCGACAGGGTTACAATATGTAAATTCGCTGATTTTAAGGCGGTATTCCCTTCAAAAGATTATAATTCAGCTAAATATATGTGTCAATATAACCCAATCGGCTTCTTAAAAATTATAAAATACTTATTTTAAAACCAGATTAATGTCTTTTATTTACAATACGCATTAAAATTTTCAAACATTAGACAACACAAAACATCAGATTTAACAATATATTTTAAAATATACAACTTAAATACAACTAACAAAATTGTAATAGAACTAGTAACAACCTGTTTAAGATATAATAGCTATAAAAATGCGCAACTAAGAATCAATAATAAAACAGAGATTGGAAAAATTATGTATACAGCCATACGTGGATGGCAGGTTGAGACTAGATATGTTATGTCGTCCTCGTCATGCTCAATGCCATCACGTGTCGGTACTTCAACAACGACAATTTCATCAGATAGAAAATTAATGGGGAAAGTACAATTGGGACTGTTAACGCAAGCCTTTGAATCTGTGATATTTGAATATTGAAAGGTTGGCTTGTAAATATCGAAAACGGCATGTATGTCATTCCGGACATTATCATTGTCACTATAGAATATGTAGTAATAATATCCATCATCAACCACTTCATGGCGAGATACCATGCGCCGTGAAACCATGTGACTTTCTAAAAAGCTAACGTTCAAGCATAACGAACTAGGATCGAAACCTTGCGCTAGGAGAATTTGTCCATCGTAACAGCTAAGGAGACTATTTTCGAAGCTGGAGATTGAATCCGAGTCGTTGTCGGTAAAATTGAAAGCATTTCCGCCATGGCTTATTTTAGCATCATAAACTTGATCCCTTTTTTGTCTCTTTTTATGACCGTAAAGCTGTTCATAGACTTGTTGTCTTTTCCTAGCGTGTTCTTTGGAGTGTTTCATAAAACGCATTTTATCGTTGTGGTCTTGATGTCGTCTGTGACGTAATTTTCGTAATCCTTTTTTGCTTAAATTCTCTGCACTTCCGTTTATTGCATTTTTATATGTATCAGTCTCGTGAATTTTCCTTAAATAGTTATTAGATACATTTTCAGTCTTTAAGTCGCTTATCGCACTACCACCAGCTTTGGTATTCAAATCATTTCCTGATGCTGTCTCTAATGTTTTATGACTTGTTATTCCAGCCATATCTGTAACAATTTGATCCTTTTCTTCGGTGAAATCCTCACCACCATAATTCTCATCATCTTCTGTCTCAAGCGTTGGACTTTTTACAGCATTATTATAACGAAAATTATTGTGACTTGTTATGGGATCGGTTTTATATGTTTCTTCTGAAAGAACAATTTCTGCAACTGTTTCAAAAGTAACTTGCACCTTTTCATGACCCTGAGCAAAATGTGCACCAATTTTATTTTTATTATGTTCAAGAAGACCGCATGTTTCTAGATTTTTATCACCTTTAACGACTAGTATCGTTGATCCGTTATAACGTGAACAAACTTTTAACTCAACAATTGCACCTTTTAGCAAGTAAAAACCCCAATATTCTAAGGTATCATCTGGCAAAGTCATTGATTTCTTTAGTCGAATATGTTTCCTTGTTGGTGATGTTTCTGGTTTACTTTGCAGCTGAAATGCATTGAAATTTGTACTCATTTTAAGCGAGTGCTGCTGGCAAAATATTGATGATATTCCATCCCGTATCTCAATTATATCAGATTCGGCTACGGAGTAAGTAACGTCTGAGAATACACTGTGCCGCAAATAAAGTGGAATTATTATCAATGTTGCTGGAAGTATTACAATCAACAGACAAAATGTTACCACCCTTTTGGCTCCATGCATTTTACGATCTTCTGTAAATGTATAAAAAATATAATTAAGTTTTTTTTTACATTTATATTTGTCATATTTTTTAAAGATTTCAAACAACAGCATAAAGAGAAGCGAAATAGCAAGAATTTTTGATGAGTTTGGTATCCTTAATATGAACTTAGTTTGAGTTGGTATCCTTAATAAGTTTTTTTAATAATGACGCTCCAGAAAAAACTAACTAACGATTGAAGATGAAGTTTCAACAACCTTTAATAATAGCAGGTGTTAAGCAAGGTGATCTTCTTTTGCACTACGCAATTAAGCATCTAAACAGAAGCGGTCATATTTTAGACAGAGCAAAACAAATTGGAGCATACGCAGACGATGTGGCAATATTAGCTAGAAGTTTCCGAGATTCAGAATGTTTCAATAGTATTAATAGATCGTGTGAAAGAATTGGCCTACAAATTAATGGAACAAAAACAAAATATTTAAAATCATCAAGATCAAATGCTAGAAGAAACTTGCAAACAGTGAAAATCGGAGAATATATTATAGAAAGGATCAGCAGCAAAATGAAAGTGTACAAGACCCTTATAAGACCAGTTGCCACAAACGAATCGGAAGTTTGGACGATGACACAAGCGGATGTAAATAAGCTCACGATTTTCGAGCCTAAAATATTAAGAAAAATCTATGGACTTGACGAAAATGGAATTTATACCATAAGATCAAATGCTGAATGTTAATTGATGGGGTGAGGACATAAGTCGATTCACAAAAAGTATCCGAGAAATATGGGAGGGTCATGTTAGTAGAATGCCACAGGAAAGAGGTCAAAATCTATTTTTAATGCGATAGCAACAAATACAAGATATAGAGGACGTCCCAGATAAAGATGGCTAGACAGCGTTGAACAAGACCTAAGTATTAATGGAGTATGAAATTGGAAGCACAAGATAGGCACCGTTGGACGCAGATTGTAAAGGTGGTCAAGACCCACTCCGGGTTGTAGCACTAACAGATAATGATTTTTTAAACGTTTTGAATAAAAGGCAATCTCCAGGCGCCGATGGAATCGCAGCAGAATTGCTAAAGGTAGGAGGACAGCAGCTATTAAGAATCTTTCACAACTTATATGCAATATCTGGGAGGGGGAGGTTATAACCAGATGACTGGAAGAATGCGACTATATGTCCATTATACAAGAAACGCGATAAATGAACCTGGAATGACTACATATGTAGGTATCTCATTCCTCAGCACCAGTTACAAAACCATCACAATTCTTGTGAGACAAAAATTAGAACCTATAGCAGAAAGCCTTATAGGAGAATAAGGCGCAGGTTTTAGGACAAGCAGCTCAACATCAGTCCAACTGCTGACCTTAAAGCAAATTCTGGAGAAAACCTGCGAAAGTAATGTAGTTGCATCCCAAATATTTGTCGACTTCCGACAGACAAAAAACTACATAAAAAGGCTGATCTTATCGGAATTAGCAGTCCCCTCAAAGCTGGCCCGACTGATCAAATGCGCATTGCATAACTCACTGGCGAGCCGTCAAACTTAGATAAATACCCTAGACGAGGCTAAGGATCAATTTGGGCTGTAGCGCCATAAGATGGATATTTATGCTTAATTTCATTGTGATTGTTCAAGGAACAAAAACCGGATAACGTTTTATGATTAGATTGAATATTATATCCAATTATATGACAATAATTTATTTATAAATTCGTTCTTGTGACTAAACTTCAGTAATTCCATAGATTATTCCAGTACGCATTTAAAAATTAACATAAAAATAGAAGTTCATGCATATTCATGATAGAATATTTACAAACCATATATATTTTGTAATAACATAAATTTTATCTGCATTTACTTAACCAATAACATCTAAAAAGTATAAATTTATAATAAAATATAAAATAACCTTGACATTAGTTTTGGTCGTTGCTAAGAGGCTCTTCTCATATATACATGCTAAGTTATGAATAAAACTACTTAATAAGCAATGATTTTACTTATCAAACTTATTGTGACCCCGCCCAGAGCTTGATACTATATTTTAATTTGTAAAATTTCTAGTATTAATAAGCTACTTACGACTTTAGTGGCCAGAATTTAATAAGATCTGCCAAAATGATAGAAATTTTTAACATAACACTGATATGTTGTTAATTTTCAACTAAATTCTTTTCAATTTGCTTATATAGTAAAATCGGTTTTGTCGCAAAATAATAAAATTTTTGACACACTATCTTCGTTTTTACAAGCACCAAAATTTAATCCAACAGAGATAACAAAATGACAGTTGTTTATTTACAAAAATAATTTCTAGTCTGAAGAAGCAGCTGATAAGTGAAGTTGGTTAAGTATGTGTGTAGAACTTGAGAGAACATTTTTTTATTTTTTTTTAAATGAATTGTGGAATGACTGTTAATTCAATATGGAATAATTGAAAAGATATCACGATAAAAAATAAATTATTAGCTTTTAGATTTTTATTGTGTATGAATTATTTGGTTTGAAATAAAACAAATTTGGCTAACATTTTTAAAAATACAAAAAAGCTTACACGAAATGTATCCGCGTCTAGTTATTTCATGTCTTATTATTCAATAAAAAACGCTATATCTTAATGAAAGTAAATGTATACATAATAGATTGTATATCTTTTGATTGATAATTGTAATCAATAGACTGTTTTATCAATTTATCGCCTACATTTATTTGTAGACATCATGTCCCATATTCACTAGATAAATCTTTGAATAAAAAAATCAAAACATATGACGACATTTGCTGATAAGAAGGGACCAGTCACATCTTTAATATCGTATATTATACTACGTTAATTTCTTATCAAGATTTATTATAGACTTAAATTTAGATTAAATTATCATGCTCAACAAAAGTTCATATCATAGATTATACCTGAACATAATACAGGTAAATATAAAAATATATGAAAACTTACTGCTAAGCCTTTGTATCGAACTATATCGATACGAGTGATAATATCCAACATTTTCACTGGTTTTAATAAAAGTTTTGTCTACCATTTAATACTATATTATATTTAATGACTAAAAATTCAAGTGATTGTAATTGACTGATGGCCGGCTTCTAACTGCCGACTACGCCGTTGTTGATGGTGGGATTTGCTTTGTGAGTAATTAAGATTTAACAAAAGAAAACTTTAGAGAAGCACTTAATAAACAGATAAAGTGACTGCTATCAGGGAAATAGCAAATAAAGGTTTTAATTTTCAATGACGCGATTGCGATTAAGACACATATTAGTTTTATTTTAAATAATTCTTTTGTCAATAGTCGAGTTATTAGATCGTTAAATTTGCTCAAGCTCTTTTGCAGTCCATAAAAAAAGAAGAAGAAGATGATTTTAGTTCCCCCAGCGGCTCAGGGTCCTTTGTGTCAAATTATTACTATTGGGGGGTTGTTCTTGAATTTTATTTAGAGGTGATTGATGAGAATAAAAGGTGAGCAGTGTATATGTAAAGATGGTATATGAAGTAATCGATGACACTCTAGCTCTGATTGAATGCTATAATGTTATAAAGAATCTGGAAGCCAAGACCCGAATGGGATGAAATTACCTCCCTTTTGTATGATAGAGGAGGAATATACTTATGTATGGCTTAAGTAAACAAAATGTAGTGCTTGTAATCTTGCTTGCACTCAATGTTCAACAAAATGGACAAATTTATTGCGAACTTATCACAGAGTTAAGATAACACTGAAAAAGCAAGAGCTTTGCCCGTAAAGTTCCAGTTTTTTAATGAAGTACATATATGAAAATGCTCGAAAAAAGAAGGGCTTGATTAGAGGTAACAAGGATGGTAATCGAAAATATTGAAATTAAAAAAATATCGATAGTCGCGGGAAAAGCCAGGGGCTTATTTTGGGCAACGAAAGAGACCCTTGGTTTAATAGAACGCTAAATATATTTCGAGATTATTTTGCAGAGGGGCGCTCTCATCGAGCATGGGTACTTATTTCAAATTTTCTTAACACGAGATATTGAAGTTGGGTTTTCGCTTATCTACCAATCATGATCAACATGATTTTTATTTGTCCATTTTTCAGGAAACAAGCCCGCAATGTTCTAAAAAATGGTACAATATGCTGAGAACTTATCGTCCTAGTAAAAATGTCAGAAAATGTTAAATTTCAATTTTTCGATGAACTTGAAATATTTGGAGATACATAATCGAAATTGTCGACACCTATTGAAGATGTTAATGATTGATACCGATATTAATATCGTAGACGATCCATTGAACAATAGTACTCCATAGACCATACATTTGACGAAGACAACGATCAAGCTACTCTTGAAAGTAAGTCAAATGTAAGACAATATTCTAATAAAAGAAGAAAAAGTGAAGCTGGACGAGATAAATATTTTAAAGCAAAAAGGATATTTTTAAAGAATGAAGATAAGTGCCGGCAAAAATGTTTTGAAGAAAAACAAAAACTTAACGAGAATCTGAAGAAGAACCGGAAAACCAGAAATTGTTATTGCTTCAAAGATTGGTGGAATACATAACATCGAGTAATCATTCGAATAATTTAGATGAAGAAACGCTACAAATATTGAATACGTGAAAACTATTTCAATAAATAATTAAATTTACAATGAATTCGACTAAAAAATAGTTTCACTTGAAGATTAACAGTGGACGCTACTCTTGTAAAATACCTGTTACAACGATGAATTTAAAATACGTACTGAATATAGAATAATTCTAACTTATTGAATATATTATTTTATTAAAAATTTCTCCATTCAAAGAGGAAATAATCTACTATTTCCATTAATAAGGGCAACATACCATCCAAAAGTGCACATTTAGTTATAAATTATTGTTTTTAAACAAAACGTCTTTCATAGAAACAGTTAAATTTTATTTATAGTGATATAACCAGCCTTGTAATACTGAGGAATATTTATGACTTCTGACAATAATTTCCCTTGCCTTTGCTGAGCCTGACGTAGAACATTGATGACTTTACCTACAACATATACAATATAGCTGTGTTTATTGAAGAAATTTAATAAAGGGTATACATATACCTAAAATATTCATCTGTAAAAATCTCCTATCAAGACGCTTCAGCCTAGTTAAATCATTCTTTCTGTTGAAGCTTTGTAGAATATCGTATGAGCTTACTTCAACTTCTTCAAGGATTTTCACGTTTTCATCCTGTAATGAATATTAATAAATAATACTATTGATATTATATAATTTTACCGGGGTAAATGTTATTTTAAGCCGATCTTGGCTTGCCTGACTAATTAACTTTACTATCTGCTTATAGTCACAGTTTTTCTTCGATATATGTACTATTAAATCAGTAACATCGTCAAAAGTGCTTGGGATGGAGTCAAAGTAATTTCTGATTACCTCTTTGTCAAAACATGCATCAATTTTTTCCTAATAAAAAAAATTATTAATTAAAAAGCATAAAGTTATATGATTTGTGCACTTTACAAGTGCCTGCACTATCGTTTTTTCATCCACATTTATGCTAAATATTGTGACATTTTCTTTGCTAACTTGGTTTAAAAGCTGGAAAGGTACAACTATTATAGCACTTGAATATACCTAATAGATACATACATTTTCTTCAACAATATTATCACATACAGTGCTTTGGTATATTTTATTTAGATTAACATATTCCTTGGTAACAAATGGCACTGAAAATGTGGCATCTGCGCTAATTGAGATTTGCGAGCTTGTAAAAACTGACTGACATTGATTTGCTTGGCATTTAGTGCACACCGACGAGTCTAGTTTCTTGCCAATAGTTTTAAGTAAGAAATCTTTCTCAAGGCAATCTAAACAAGTATCGTCAGGATCTTTTTCAATACAAATTGGTCGTGATGAATTAAAGAATGGCTGTATTGGTTGTCTGCACTTAGCTGATTTGGGACTTTTTATGTTTTTTTCAACGTTTACTCCTTTTTTTGGTTTAGTTCCTGTAGGTTTTGTTTTGAGGGCTATTGGATCATCATTTACTATCGCATCACTGCTGTTACTATCTTTAAAAACGAAATCAGCCGTCCCTTTGACTTCTGTACTTCGCATTTTTTTCTCGTCAATTTTAAGTTCAAAATTTTTAACTGGGCTTTCTGTGTTTGGTTTAAAATCTTTTGCAGTATCAAACAAGTGTGATTCATCGACGTGATCTATTTCAGAAGTTGGATCTGGATCAAAATCCATTTCTAAGAAATCCGTCTCATCTTCATGCTGATTATTCCTCTGTTCCAATGCATCAAAATCAGCCCCACGATAGGCATAAACACAATCGTCCGAATTAATTGAAATTTCTTCGTCTGACAAATTATGTGGTACAATAAAAGATTCTTCCACTAAACAATTATCACTAAAATATGATAAATTGTCTGTCGAATTGTTTGCAGACGTTTCGTTCGAGTTCGGTGATAGAAGACCAATTTTGTGAAAGCTTTCGCTATTTATATCTGCTGCTCGTGCAAGATCCTTAAATATATACATATAAACACATAACATGGATTTATAATGAAATAATTACCAAATTTTCATTTATATTTTCGAAAGCATCATTTTTTATAGCGATTTGTTGTATCTCGACGGGCTTTTTATTTTGACATCCATTAACTTCACGGCAAACGTCTTCGCCCGTATTGTTGTTAAAATTTTTCACTTGCCAGTTTTTAGTCATTTTACATTCTGAAATTAATTGGGCTTCGCATATCTGTTCCATTTTTATAGATTTTACGCATTGCGAAGATACATTGCTTGTATAAAATCGTGGGACAATTAATAAATGTTATTTATATTCAATGGCAATTATATAGTCCAAAACAGGTAAAGTTATTTTTATTTCGTTTGCCAGCAACTTTACTATTAATAAAAAGACAATTCTTAACTCGAATTTAATATTGCTTGGTGAAAACAACTTATTTTACTTCCGAAAAGCCATCTGCTGATTTGTTGACGTCCGTCAAAAAATTCACAATTACTTTGGATTTGAAATATTCACGATCGTCAACGATTCATAAGCATTGCTTGAACATTTTTCAGAGAGAATTCCTTATATTCCCAATATGATGACGGTTTTAAGGGCTGACAGACGATGGGAATATTCTCAACGTAAATTTTGGTATTCCCATGAGAATATTCTCATGGGTGTTTACAAAGCTGTGGCTTGAGAATAATTTTTCTTCTCGCTCTGCCAAGTGTGGTTTGTTATTTTCATTTGTATTTTCATCGCCATGTCAAAAAGACGAAAATTAATGTCGGGATTAAAAAAGGATAAAGAAGAATAAAATAAAAAAAGGACACGATAATGCGAAAGATTGGCAGTTGGTATTTAGCTTCAGGTAATTAGGAAATGTTTTTCTGGGACTTCACTTTATGTTGGGTATTTTTACCATACCTGCCTTTTATTCTCATGGGAACGCTTGAGATTATTTCCATGAGAACAAGAACGTATTCTGGTTCTTATTTACACGTGTATTAGAACGAATTTTGGTTCTCGCGAGAACATTTGCATGAGAACATTCTCATTGTCTATCAGCACCTTTATGGTCACCTTCCTATGCATCGGGATGGTTTATGTAAACCACTGCTTTCAATTTCATTTAAATTAATTCTAAAGTGAGAATTTATTCAAAGTGAAAAGAACCAGCTCCCTAGGAAATGATTAGAGTAACAGCGTGTTTTAATATTGTCCTTTTTCCTTAAAGCATCACTTCAATATCAATAATATTTCTCCCCACAAGATACATGTACATATATGTATAAAAGAAACAATTAGAGCTTATATTCAAATTTTATTAAAGTTAAAAACAAAACGTCAAGATGTTTTCACGCCCTTAGATCTATGATGGAATACAAAAGATATGGTTTTGCTCTGCGCCCATGACTGAGACAAAATGGTGTCCGGCAGCCCTTTGTTGTTCGAACAGTGATACCAGTGAGATAAATGCGAGGTATTATCTGTACTTTCATCCGGTTCTTTTATTTGAATGCCATTCATGCATCGGTTACATTTAAATCTAATATAAAAATTATTATGATTATTTAGTATGAAAAAATAATGTTTATACTTTTGATGTGTATCGGATATTGTATTTTCCTCATATAGAAATAAGTCCTTCAAATCATCTCGAGTAAAGTAGCGGCCAGTATCTTCATTATCAACTATAACACTAGATAATGATTTTTTGTGAGTTTGCCTCTGGAAAATTTTCTCCTCTATGGTTCCAGTCTAGAAGATATATCTATGTATATAAGTATAAGCTTAAAAATAAACATCTACTTTACCATAACAAATCTATAAGTGTAGCAAGTTTTTTTCTGCCCATCCCTCCAAACTCTTGCCATCGCTTGTTCGTCATTGGCAGGATTCCAGTCTGGATCAAACATGAAAAGACGGTTGCCTCCGATTAAATTTAAACCGCAACCGCCTGCTTTAGAACTTAACATAAAAATGTACACATTTGAGTCAGCGTCATTAAATTCATCAACAATTTTGCTTCGCTTTTTTATAGTCATACTACCATCCAAACGAACATAAGTGTATTTCCTATATGAGATATATAGGTATATTAGTATGATTCACTTTCTACACAATATATTTTTATGTGAAAGTCTAAGCTCAGGTGTCACCCCTCATACTACCAATCAGTCATGTCCTTGGTCACGTCATGGTGCAATGTCTAGTAGTAAGCTTAGCTCGAAGGATAGAAAAAGGAAAGGATGGTTTAAGGAGAGTCTTAAGATAGGGATGCAATGAACCAATATTTTTTTAGGAGCATAGGAGGGATATTATCAGAGCCAGCGGATTTATTGACGTCAAGCACTTCATAATATACCTTTTTTTACATAATTGCTCAAACAGGTCCAAAGTTTGTGTGTAATTTGAAATCAACACGACCTTGTCATCAGTATTGGATTTTATTGATGCAAGCATATAGTCTAATAACATGACTTTACCACCAAATTCTGGATTAAGTTCACTGAAAATAATTTTATGAAAATATACTACAACTGAAGTTCCATTATTGACGACATTTACCTTGGATTATAATTAGCTGGAAGATTTCCTACGTTATTGAAGCCACTTTCTTTATTAATGATTTTGTCATATACTAAGTTCGGGTGATTACACAGTTTTTTTAAGCATGTAATATCAGCTAAAGTGCTAAATGATGCTTTTTTATCAGTATTTGCTAAAAACGAATATATTTGTTAAAACGTATTGAATATTGCACAATAATTACATATCAGAGACAGTCGAATTGCATCAGATTTTATGAATTTTTTGTATAAATCCTCTTGGAATGGTGTCATTTTAACGCATATCACCATTTCGAATTTCACAGGCAAATATTTTGTATTGATTTGATTTGTTCTTCTTATTATACATTGATTAACAATGTTTAAAAGTTCCGCTGTCCTAGCTGAGGCTAAAGCTTTGTCCTTGTCAGTGCAATCCGCGTTTTGGCCACGCAAAATAGGCAACTCAAACCGCCGTCCAAACTCGTTTTTTGTTCCCAACATGCCTGGATTAACGAAATTAACAAGACTGTAATACTCGGTTAAATCATTCTGTATAGGGGTGCCGGATAACAAAATTCTTTTCTTAGTTTTAAGGCACATTAAAGCTTGGTATGTTAAATTGTCGTTATTCTTGAGGCGATGTCCCTTAAAATAGAAGGAATTAAACAAAGGATATCAATAAAATAATAGTAAAATACTTCATCGCATATGACTAATCCTATTTCCGATTTGTTCAAAATATTGGCATATAATCTAAAAGATTCATAACTGATTATCAGAATAGGAACTCCGCCGCGTTGATTTCTACTGCTTATAAATTGTTCTAGGTTTTTCGATATTTCATCCTTTGTACCCTTATCCATAACTAAACAATTTAACCGGCCGTATAGCCATTTATCAAATTCTTTTTGCCAATTTTTAACCAAAGAACTAGGTGAAACTATTATGCAGTTTCGTATAGCTGGCTTACAGTCTGGGCTTTGTTGTAATAATGTCCAGACCAAGGTGACACATTGAAGTGTTTTACCTAAACTAAATGATAACAATAAGAATACCAAATTAATTACTATAGTACTTTTACCCCATTTCATCTGCCATAATGCAGCCATGAAAATCACCCCGAACACCTGTTACACAATCATACATGAATTTGACTCCTTCTCTTTGGTGAGGTCTCAAAACATTAGTAACGATAGGATCAACAACAACATGAACAAGAATTTCGTTATTACTGGTAATTTTCTTATGTTCGCTGTAATCGGGCGGACTGTATAAAACTAATGCATTGCACGCAGTAGGATCGTAAAGTGGACGTCGAAGAGTTGCTCGTTTTATACCCAGGCATCTACTGTTATAATAATCCGGGACATAGTTAGGAATTGGAATTTTAAATGGTCTTTTAAGGATATTTGCTATAATCTCGTCATGCTCAGCAGTAGCTAGTCGTACAGTACTATTATTTGCTGTATTTTCCTGTAATACCCTTTGCCGCTTTGCCTGTAGCGGTGATTTGAATTGGCTACTGGCATGTTTGGAACTCGTGCATTGACTGGGTGCAAAACTTTTTCTCTGTAATAGATGAAATAAATTATGTACATGACATAATAATTTTTATACCATTTAATTGTTAAAAAAAGAATTCTTTATTTGTTTACAATTTCACTGCCAAACAAAACACCGACTGATGTAAGAATGACATTTATGTTGTTGCTGGCTGGTACATATGCGCGGCAATAACCTTTCGGCGATTGTAGCGACAAATATAAAATTTGAAAACATGACGGAAAATGAAAAGAAACAACTATGGCAAAAATTATTGCTGCAGCTTCTGAAAATATTAAATTAAAATAAAATAGAAAATCAAATATTTTTTTATATAAAATAATTTCGTAGTGGCGATATGGCATGCGACCTTAGTTTTCTTTTCTCAAAATAAATATTTAAAAATTTCATACCTTGCGAAATACGTTGCCAACACTAATTGTCAAAAATAAAAAAATTGTGAGGTTATGTTTTTAAAGATCTGTCAACGCGTATTCGTTGTGCTATGATAGAAAATATTTATATAAATTTACTTAATAAAATGGTGAAAAATATTCATCAATTTATTAGACCATAAAAAAGGCGGATATCCCAATACTACAAGAACCCTCTTTTAATAAGGAAGGTTAAAGTTAGACATTTCTTTTTTTATATCTTAACTTTCGATATAAATTGTTATCGTTACCACAGATGAAACAAATTTCATCAATATTTAATTATAAATTTCAACTAAAAAGAAAGAAATGTCTGCACGTGACTGGAAGATAGTTAAGATATTAGCAGGCATTGCAACAAAGATATGGGCGGCTTCAGGGGGTGCACTTCTAGTATCTTTTATATTTTATTGCTTCTATGGTGGTTACATAGCGTTTTCACTTTTCGGATTCTGTGTACTCGGTAAAGATGTGTAATTATATATCTTTAGAATTATCGTAAACAAAAGATTTTTTTAGCTATATTATACCATGCCCAAGATAATTTGCTATATCATCCAGAACTTCCTTCGAATTCCAGAGTATATATTCCCATACCAACAATGCACAATTTACCTTACGAAACTGTTAACATACGGACAGCTGATAATGTGACGTTGCATGCATTTTGGATAAGGCAACCAGTAGAGAAGAGTAAGTTCGTTCCAACATTGATATATCTACATGGTAACGCAGGAAATATGGGTCACAGATTACAAAATGCATGGGGAATATTTTATAATCTACATTGCAATATTTTAATGGTAGAATATAGGGGATATGGCTTGTCAACTGGATCTCCATCTGAAAAAGGCCTATGCTTTGATGGTCGGGCAGCTTTAGATTATTTGTTTACAAGGCATGATCTAGACCACACTCAAGTTGTTCTTTTCGGAAGATCGTTGGGTGGAGCTGTTGCTATTGATGTTGGCGCGGATTTAGAATATGGACATAAAATTAAGTGCATTATTGTAGAAAATACTTTCACGAGCATTCCAGATATGGCTGTGGAATTAGTTCATCCATATGTTCGGTATTTACCTACGTTCTTATATAAAAATCAGGTAATTTTATAAACAATAATTAAGGATTTTTTAACAAATGAATCCATGAAGTTTCAGTCTATTAGAAAAGCTGAACATATTTCAGCACCGTGTTTATTTATTTCTGGTTTAGCGGACAATTTAGTGCCGCCACGAATGATGCGTATGTTATATTTACGATGTGGCAGTAGCAGAAAACGTCTACTTGAATTTGCTGGTGGTTCTCATAATGATACCTGGATAATTGATGGGTAATATGTTAGCTCTACTTTACGACCGGCTCCAGCTCAACCTGGAGCACAAGGGTGATGGTGCATAGCTCAATGGATTGACTAAATTTCACCCGCAAACTTCACTTTGATTCATCCCTTGGCATATCGATGAGGTAGGAATTAAGTCAATGCATTGGGCCATGTATCATCAGCTTTGTGCTTCAGGTTGAGCTGCAGCAGGTCGCCGAACAGAGCATGTTATATGCATACGTATTGCAAACATATTAATCCTCAACATGTTTATAGATATTATCAAGGACTACAAACATTTCTAAATGAATGCAGCAATATATCTAGGCCTCTACAGACTGCACCGTGTAAGAGTAATGTTTGGAATGAAATACAGGAAGTATAAGCACCAATTGCTTTATATAGTATTTCTCACTGATTTAGATTAAAATAAATTATTATCAATTAATTAATTGTTTTCTTGAGAATTCTTCTTGTATTTCAACATTTTTATTTTGAACCCCATATATTTTTACATCAATTATTAACGACAAAATTAAGTATTTCATTCTCTAACTTTTCAGTTGGCTAAATAAGAAGAGTATGAAAAATTATGTTTCTAATGCTATACTTGGAAATATCTTTCGAATAAAAGAAAAGAAGAAATGTTTTCATTCAAACCCACCATTTATCGCTTTTATGAGGTATTTATTCTTTTGTTTATTGAAGTAGATCTAGATCTAGACTATGTCAAATTGTCTTACATACTACGGTATTATAAAGCCATTTGCTTAATAGTAATTCTTGTTTTATTTCCGTTTATGCTTATATGTACTTATAAGACATTTTTTATCTTGCGTAATATCTCCTAATATTATTTATATTATTTAAAAATTGTTTCAACCGCAGTCCCTTTATTTGACATCTTACTAAAAACAAGTATAATAGTTTTATTATTGGTAAAAAGGTTCCCCCAGAAACAACGGTACAACATAAAAGTCTCAATTATATTTTTCCAATATGCCAGGGTGGAACAATGCGGCAATTTCCGCCCACCTGTTAGCATAAAACAAATACCACATGCCAATGCGGGTAGAAAAGACTCCAAAAATTTCATAGTCACGTAAACTGAAAAAGGACTTATAGGGTATTCACTTATACGCTATGCGAGGAATAGCAGGTGTACAAAGTGTTCAGAGGTATTACTGAAAATAATTTATGACATAGGAGTCCAAGTTTTGTACAGAATGTCGAAAGGGAGAGACTCTAGATTTATAGCGTGCACACTGGGGTTTCGCAATATATACTTGTAATATGCTACGTAGGCCTTAAATGAAACGAAACCTCAACCGGAACTTTGGAGCAGGCTAAGTCTGAGCGTCTGGAGGGCGTACAAAGTAGCGAGAGAGATGATGTCAAATAATTAATTGCTGCAATAAAAGTTGTAAGATTAACTGATGCATTATCTTTTGGAATGCTGCGAAGTTACCAACGGCAAGCCATCTTAAGAGCATTATTTCTCATTACAAGTACCTCACCTCGTGGGACATTTTTTAATTTGAGCTGCTCGTTCATTAGTGTCAGGGAAATAATATAATTCAGCCCCTTGTGACCGCGGTGGCCCCTGTTTTGATGTCCCCGTGATATGAAAATGATGATGAAAATTAATACGCACAGCAAAGGCAAGCTAACGGTAGCGGTGGGGGGGGGGGGGGCGGGTTATTGTCATCGTTATGCCTCATTTGATGACTCCTTCTTGTAACAAAAGCAACGTGCTTCTTTTACTCCACCAGAAACAGATCATTATTTAAGTGAAATGTTAATTTAAATTAACGCGTCATAAATTATTTCAGGTCATTTTCAAATTTATAGTAGCGAATTGCTACAGCTTGGGATTTATTTATCCTGGTGCTATGAACATAGGATTTTCAAGTAAAAAGCTAATTAATTTCTCTTGATGGAGAATTTTCTTTGTATTGTAACTATGTTATATATACGAAAATCTTATTGCTGTATATGTATAAAAGTATAAATATAATGTATAACGTATATACAAGTTAGGAGCAGTGTCTTTGCATATTATTTAGAGGATTCGGCCATTAAATTGAAACTTATAACAACTTGAAGGTGTCAGGAAAAAATGAGTGCATAAACTTTGTGGGGTTTCTTTGTTGGCTTTTGTTCCGGTGTATGTATAAAAAAAAATATGTCTAAAATTTCATTCCTTTAAACTTGCTGTCCTTTCATTTTTTTTAATATCATTTGTTATTATCAGTTCATGTATAAATCGAAATAAAAACAAAGCTTTGAAAATACGAAATAATAACTGCAGGATACCTCAACTAATATACGCATATCTTTGGTGATTCTGGTTTGGTTGTTCTAGTATCTTCAAGGCTTTTAACAGAGTATGGCAACTTTGCTAGACAAACTCTAAGATATTAGTACTAAATGACTAGGTTAAGAGCTTTCTTTCCAGCCGTTTAATTCAGGTAGCACTGATGGCTTAAAATCTATACCCCACCCACTATCTCTTTGCCGGTTTCCCCCATTAGTAGATTCCAGCACCTGCTCTACTTCTAATCTTTATAAATGACCTACTATCAGTCCCCTTCAACCCACTTCACAGCTTTGATTACACTTCGTTACTCTTGCGCCTTCGAAAATGTAAAATACGCACGTGCCAATTCTTGTTCCCCTGATTGAACTTATGTCCGATGTAATCAACACAACATTAAGGATATTGAACTCTGTGGAATTCAATGTCTTCAAAACATAGTATTGTCTTATCTCCAATAAAACCTGTAGCTCCCCCCGTGTCAGTGGACCGTGTCTTTCATAAAAAAATCGTTAAGCAAGTATCGCTATACCTAAGGTTTCTTAAGAGGTGCAAATTTGACTTTAAGCCAGCGGCTCTGACTGTAATATACAAATCCTACATACCGCCCAGTCTCTTTTCGAATACGACGCTCTTCTTCTAGACGGGGGTTTGGAAACCACCCTGGCTCTACTAGGTAAAGTAGAGAAGGGTCCCTAAAACTCACTGGCGATGGTGCCAGTTACTCCACCGTAGACTGGTTGATTCAGCTTAGGAATGTAGCATCCCTGACAAAAGTACAAAAACGATTGTTCGACCGAAATAAACGCCGTCCTGTCTCGAGCAACTGGATAGTGGAACAATTTTCTAAAGTCGGTTTTTCCAAACTGCTACAACATTCAAAAGTTCAAACGCCAAGTTCGATGCCATCTCCTTCAGCTTGCTCTTGACTCTTCATACCGTAAATCCTTCCTTCGAACGAAGCCTGCTAGACTAGACACCAGACATTGTACGATACCATGACAAAGCGGTACAAAGGGTGATTCCTAAGCTTAGTTATGTCACATGGTAGGTATGTAGGTAGAAGGGACAGTCCCATCCAAACCGGAGGCTGGGACATAATTGGCGCTGGGGTAGAAAACTAGGAAAAGTTTTAAATCCAGGCAGTCATATTTAGTAACTGGATAAAATCTCCTATTTTGAGCTTTGAAACCTCCCTCAACTTGGCCCTTTTCATAATTGCAGGGGCTGTTTTACAGAATTTTCAAAATGCGTGATGTCCAATGGCCAGTGTCCCGTAATTATCGCTACGATTCTGACGATGTCTTTACGAAGTCTTCCTAGCCCTGAGTATGAAAGCAAAAGAAACATCAAAATCGAAATTATATTATCCTTTGAAATAGAAATTGTTTTTTTTGCATTAAGAAGAACTATTAAAAAACATTAAACAAAGGTTTCTAACGTTTTCAAATGAAGGCGGAGTCCAGATTTTTACATAATTATGCAACGTTTCAGTGAAATTGTTTTAGTTAATCCCCAAAAGATGCTTGTCGATCTCTTTTGTTTCAACTAGACCATGTTATTATCACATTAGTCCGTAAGTAACTACGTGCCCAAGTTAACTTTTTCCAAAAACTCATTTCTAACACTTTCTTCCGTGCTAAAAGCTTACAGTTACTTTCGTAGTTTGTAAAATGTTACTCATGAGACATATTTATTTTCACTAAGTTTTGTACGCTCTCATTTAGTTAAAACGCAAGCAAACTCCTATTTACAGGGTGCAAACCTCTTGTAGAAGATCAATATCTTTAGGTGTTTGCTTGTGCTCTACATTAGAAAAATAAATTATTGTTTAATTACGTTTCGGATAGTGGGAAAAATTTTGTCTTATTTAATAATAATAACGAGGGTTTGAAGCAAATGTTCTAAACCATTTGCCCCAACATATGATGCTTGTAAAATCCACTTTTTTATCACAAACTATTTCTACTATTATTATGTCTTTTACTGAAATTGTTAAGGAGGTAAATAGTTAGTGTAAATATCGTTGAAAGGAATATAAATTTCTTTGAGTACTTCAATCGTTAGCAATGCTTTTGGTGAGGTTTGCTTATATTTTATATTCACATCAACCCCGGGACAGAAATTACCACTTGCTTCTCTTAATCAAATAGTTAATTTATAGCTTGGATATCACTGGAATTTCGAATAGTCAGAATCGATAGTATCTAAGTATCATATCCTTTTTTTAAAAATATTAATAAAAGGGGATTATATGAAGGGTTCATATTAATAACTAAAATGTGTTAAGAGTGTCCGAATCTTTTGTAATTAAAAATAAATAATAAATATTAAACAGTTCCTGTGTATCCTTAACCTTTAAATAGTCTCATTAAAGTATTACAAACTAATGTATAGGTTGCTGCCTATTTGCCATAATCACCGACTTTTGTTATTTCGGTTTTTTTAAAAAAAACGAATACAACATTACAAAATGAATTTATCTACCTGTGGGGCTTTCTATTCAGAATCCAGTTAATGTTCCAACATTTTTTGCACCTGAATTGTGGCTTATATGTATATATTCAGTTTCTGTATGTATTCACGTTCAACTCTTAAACATAAAACAAGTTTGGAAGTCTGCACTCTAATTGTAAAGGTACGGGGAGGTTCGATGTCTCTCCGTGTAACTCTGCAAGTTTGAATCAAGGTGGAAAATGTGGGAGGCAGTCGTTGGAGTGTGCCTGAGGAAAGACTTTTCGGGACAAAATATTGATCCGTAGTAGCTTTTGTTTGCACAAACGAAGAGTCACGAATTTAATGTAACTTGGTCCTTTTCTTTTAGACCAAAAATTAAATTTATTAAAGCACACGCAAGGCTTTGATGTGATAGGGACCAAATGTCGCCAGTACAACATTTTAATGTAGTGCAGAAAAATTAAAACTTGCAAAACCTTAGCTCTTGGTAATCTATATTTTTGTCTGTTCAGTTCAATGGAGAACTGGCGAGAGAGAGAGAGCTCTTTAAGATTAAAGCGTTTACCTGAGAACTCTCAAGCGATCAATAATGTTTGCTTGAAAACGCCCCAGCCTTGTCAAAAAGGTTTCTCTTGTGATAACCCAATCTATTTAAATTAATTAAAATGTGAGCAGCATCCTGGCTGATGTTTATCAAATAATTAAAACGAGGCATCGAACAAAAGATTTGGGTCGTCGACGTACTTTGACAGGAAAATAGTTGACCTGAGGTTTTTTTTAGCTGCTGAAAGTACTGGGTAGACTACAACCTTTAGTATACTGGGTTCTATGAAAATAAAAATAGGATCTGTTCTGTCACATGGACAAAGTAATAATTTCTGACAAAACCACTGATATTATATAGATTAATTTCAGTAGTGAAGCAGCCCTAGATATTTTTTAAAATTTTTGTCAAAAGCTTCATAATGCAACAGACTAACAAATGGCAACTGAAGCAGAAGAAATACTTAAGTCAAAACATAATAATCGATGAATATCCTGTTAAGGAGCTTAAAGAAGATGATGCATATTCCTTCCCAAACATAATTTGCCAAGTGAAGGCTGGAAAAGATGTGCCTATTACAGAGCAATTCGTTAAATTCCAGCAACTTGACTTAATAAAGCCTGCTCAAAAATTTATAACTTTGCCGGGGAAACTTGCTATATCCTTGCCTGTAGAGACAATCAAGCCGTTAATATCAAAAACAAACATTTTTGTACAAGCCCATATTGATGTGCTGATTGAGAGGCAAAGGCGTGTAGTAGAACAGGTTAGCTTAGAAAAGTTGTTGGTTGAATCTGAAATAGAAGATTGGATGCTAATGCCAGCTATAGACTTTGAAGAAATCGCATCAGCAGGACAGGGCAGGGAAATGGATATACAACGACGCGGGGTATTTGAATTAGAAGCATTTGATAGCCCAGATCTGGATAGAGCAACGCCCAGTGAATGGCTTAATGTTGGCCTTGTAGACGGAATTGAATATCCTGTTCCTGGAAAAGCATTTGTACCAATTTTAGAAGATCTGCAGTCAGATAGTATAGCAAGCTATTCGTGGCAACTTGTAGTTGCTGGTGATTACAATACAGTTAACAATAGATGGCAAGTGGTTGATGTAGATTCTGGAATGATATACGAAACGCGAAGAATTTGCTTAATGTTTGTAGCAGAGAATCCTTATGATTTTGTTCAAAGGATTAAAAGCGCAGTAACTTTTCGAGAAGCTACAGAAAATTTTCTTAAGTTTGAGCTAATCGTTGATACTATGGTGCTATCAGATAATCGAGAAGTGGACGCAAGGTTTCTTAATCGTGTCAAGAGAATCGCAACGCGTGGATTGAAATTTCATGTAAATGAAGATACTATGCAGGATATTGAGAATCAGATAAATACTGGCTATCGCCGAGTTAATATAACATTTGAATTTAGGCATTTTTTAATCAATCATCCTGAAGAGTATCATTTTTTGACAGTACCAGATATCCGAATAGAACGGATGAAAGTAAGTAAAATTAATTTTAAGCCTTATGGATTTCGGTATATTCAAGATATTCTAAAACGAGCTTTCATCTTCTATAGTCATGCATCTTTACAGGCTATGATAGCAGTCGCTGTGGAATGTCAATTGATACTAGAAACTTCGTTATTTAATTTGCCTTTAGATAAACCGGTGCCTCTTAGTGATTTTCTTGCAAATCAGCTCTCCCGTAGTCAAACGGTTACTAAATATCTAAAAATACTTTGGGTGGATAATATCGCATCGCAAATCTATTCAAACTTAATACGTCCTGGAAAAGGTGCTCTAGATGTTCTCATCAATGACTGGTATGTGTATTTAAATGCTAAAATGTCACACTTCATGCTGCAAGTAAAATTTCGCATGCAAGATGCCATTAGATATTTTCTATTGGGTTGTATTGGTCTATTCTCAGAATATGTTCGAGGACCTTGTATGTGCATGATTACAGTACAAGATGATTATATTTGGGATACTGAGCTATTAAAGAGTCCATTTAATGAAACATACCAAGCGATATTCTCTCTAACATTAAGCTTGTCCCGCGATAAAGCATTTTACTCGACGCCACCAGAGGAATTTCCTGATAAAATTCCGAAAACATTTAAAGATATATTTCAGAATACTTCTGGGATAAAACAAATCGATTCTACTGTTCTTGGGAATATTGTCTTTCCAAAGCTGTACCTACCTACAGTTGAGCTGGCTGGAACCGAGATAATTGAAGAAAGGAATCAACTCTTAAACGCTTATATAAAAGCATGCATCCCTTTACGGGCTTACGCAAAGAGGTACGAGGAATTTATAGAATTAAACAATACAAATCTTAATGAATTGTTGAAGAGCTTAGATGAGTTGTCACCTCAGGAGCTCAAGGAAGTAATCATACGCTATAAGCAGCTGGAAATCCATTTGCTGGTTTCGATACCACCCGATATTATAATTGGTCCGTTTGCTATTAGTGTAAAATTTTTAAAGCAAAATCTTGTCGATAAGACCAGGGAAATCATAAGGGGATTAATGGACTTTCTAACTACTCGCATTTTGGAGCACACAGAAGAATTAGCAAATCAATATCGCTTCATATTCAGATCAATAACTGAGAAGGCAACTTCAATTGAGCAAGTTTTTGAAATACGGGACTTCTCACAAGGCGCACCCGAACTAGTAAAAGAATTGGAAGGAAGGGTACGGGTAGTCTTGTTTGAATATGATATTCTCGACTATTTTTTTCATAACATAACAGACAATCATTGTACTCTAAAGTGGGAAACTATTGCATGGCCACTGAAAATTCTAAAGGAAGTCCATAACACCCCCGAACGGCAAAAGCGTGAAATAGACGAATTTAGGAAAATACACGCTGAAAATATGATATCGTTTGAAGCCAGCGGTGAATCGTTAAACGAGGAAATTAAGGCATACGCTCTCCAGTTTGATCCTAATAAAGCTGTAGAGATAGCTGTCGATGTAAGAAAAACTTGGATGGGTATTGAAGAGTTGCAAAGGACCGGAGACCTACTACAGAGTCGGCAAAAGTTTTTTGAGCTGCCCGATATAGAATTGGACTTTTTAGAATCAATAATTGAAAGTTTTATACCGTATAAAATACTATGGACTGCCTGCTCAAATTTTGTGAAATTAGAAGATCTAGCTTATGGTAATCCGTTGGCTCAGCTATTCTTGGAGGATCTTGCAGCAAAAATCCAAGACCTTAAGAAAATTTTAGAGGATTCTTGCGAGACATTCTCGGAAAAAGAAGAGATTGTCAATGTTGCCCAAGTGTTTTTGGGTAAAATTGAAGCTTTCATGCCAGTATTTGAAATTATCACATGGTTCAAGAGCCCTTGTTGGACTGGAGCTCACTGGAAGGAGCTGGCTGACACAACAGAAATTGATATTAAATATTCGGCTACTTTAAGCATGAAGGTTGCTGCTAAAAAAGGAATCCTTGAACATCATGATTTAATACATGAAATTTACCTGCGTGCTTCAGAAGAACTAGAAGAGACTTTGCGAAGGATTGAGGAAGAGGAACGGCTTAGAAGGGAAGCGTCCGAGGCCTTGCGCGAAAGGAAGAAGCGAAGGGTATTTCGTTCTGACATTTTGTAATTGTAGTTTTTTTTTTTTGATGCATTTGAAAATAGTAATAATAAATGTTTGTGGTAATTGTACGGTAGTTTTTTTTTATAAATTCTCCTAAATAGTTTATTACTTGATTGTGTGCCCATCAAGATTATCAAATAGCAATAATTGTTTTTTTTTTAAATTATACCTCCTTAAACATAAGTTTCCGAAGTTTTTCCAAAGGAACCAGCAGAAAATATTCACAGCCGTTACTTTGCATGTACACGGGGTGAAAGCGAAGCAATATCCTTGACAATGTCTCTGATGTTTCGCCGCCACCCGAAGCGTGTTGATTAATGGGTCTGTAGTCCTTTTACAAATAGTTAGCTGGGGAAATTCGACCTGAACTATGGCCATTTCCCAACATATTATGCGAAACATTACTTCGCAGGGAGGCGCGCACAGCAGATCTTTAATTAAGAAGTGTTGACCACTTTTTTGTTTTGTTTTTGGAATAAGGTCATGGGGTGCAGACGCTTTTAATCAATTTGCTTGTTGCTTCAGTTATTTTTTTTTTATTTTCTTAGATCTGTGTAGTATTTTTTTTTTGCAAACACTCTCTTTAAGTGTGATTACAGCCACACAAACTGGCTCAAGGAACAATGCCGGTTGTTGGAAAATTTCTACGCCATTGCGTTTCCCTTAGATCCGTCTCAAAGAAAACACCAAATTGATTCCTTTGATTTCAGTATCTCATTTGCATAAATTTTCGTAGGAAGTGCCTCGTCGCCCTTCAGACCGGAGCGATGGAATCAAGGTGCCTCTAATTTCAAGTCAAAAAGAATAACTTTGCATCTTTAGGATGCTCGCTCCCCTCGCGTACACACACCTGAGATTTATTCACGGGGATAATCAGATAAAATTTTTGGGATATTGAGCTGCAGTTGGTGCTATTTGTAAAATCGTGTGCTTCCACCTTGCAAGCATCCGATTTGTAAATCAAATTATGTTGGCTAAATTTATGTGTACGTTACTGGTTGAGAATAGGTTCTGATATAGCGGTAGTAAAAAAAAAAGGTTAAGTAAGATTAATATCAAGTTTTTGAAGTGCTCTTGGACTTTTGTAGGCAGTTAAAGTTTTTTTTTATGTAAAAGTCTAAGCTGAGGTGTCACCCTTTATACTACCAGTCTGCCATGTCGTTCTCGTCATGGTACAATCTGTAGTAGTAAGCTTAGCTTGAAGGATAGAAAAATAAAATATAGACGGAAATGTGCTGAATAAGTCAATTGCGCACGCAACCTGCATCATTGAAAACACCCGAAGTTCTTCTCCGTCTAAATACCCTCAAGAAACGGAGCCGCCCTGAAAAAGTTATGGTATATGGAAAGCACAACGTTATTCTCGTTTGGGTTCCTGGACATACGAACATAGACGGGAACGAGAAAGCCGACGACCTAGCCAAGCAGGGAGTCTCTCCCCGGGGATCGAAGAGCAAGTTGCAAGTAGGTCGGCAGTCCAATAGGTGGGGGAGGAGGGTTGGTAAAACCCCAGGCCTGGGCGGTATGCCGATAAGAGCGCCGAAGCTGGCAACCAGTGTGGCACCAGGTCGGTAAGCAGTGGCGTCGAAACAGGGGGGGGCACGGTAAGGCAAGTAATCACAACATGCCTAAGGGAAGGAGAGTTCTCTGAGCAGTGGGAGTGTCAACAGCTTGTGCTCATCCTGAACCCTGGTAAGCCCCTAGGAGACCCGTTGGCTTCCAGATAGATATGCTTCCTAAATATCATGGGCAAGTTTTTGGAACGGGTGATATCTAAGAAATTACTCCCAAGCACCGGTAGAGAAGACGGCTTGTCAGAAAGGCAATTTGGTTTCAGGAAGGGTAGAACGACAACGGATACAGTCAATATGATGACTAGCCTAGCAAGGCCGCAATGAATGTGAATAAGAGTTTCGCAATGATTATAGCCCTTGACGCGAAAAATGCTTCTAAACCGCGAAGTGAAGGACGATCGTCGAAGTGTTGATAAAGCTGGATACACCGATGTATCTAGTGTGCATTGTGATATAATTCCTTGTATGTAGGATACTGCGATACGCTGAAGTTCTGACACTTCGCCTCCCGCAAGAAGCGGTCGCTGTCGGAAATCGTGATATTCGCTAACGTAGCGATATGAGAAATAAAGACGGGACTCGAGAACGAGCTGGCTGAGCACAAAACGGAAGTAGTGATAATCAGCAAGCGGAAATAGGTCAAAACCACCATAGTGCTGAAAGTAGGCGATCAGGTCATCCGCTCCAAGCCTGCCCTTAGGTATATGGCAGTGATGATTGGCCGAAGGGTGCACTTGGCGGGCACGGTGGAAAAAGCTTCCATTTTCACTCGCACTCGCAGATGCTGGCTAACATAAGAGGCCCCAGGCCAAGCCGACGCCTTCTTATCACGAGAGTGGGCAGTTCGGCACTATTGTATGAGCGGCAGCATGGGCGCCGCTTTGACCAGAACGGGCAATAGGAGGAAAATAACATAAACTCTGTGTATTGGCTAAGTGATTTTGAACATGGTACGCATACCGTATTACGTACGCAAGGGGGCGCCCAAGGCAGTGCGACGAATTCTGGAGTACGGCTAGTCCATCGCAGAATGACAGAGGAGATGGGACGAGTCTACTGACCGCCCCGATGGAACCATAGACTGATACCAAATGTGGAAAAGTAGTTGATGAGGGAACATGTCGAAGTGAGTTACTCAGCCTTATTCTCGTTGTCGAGTGATGTGACAGATGTCACTTCGACCTTAAATTGGTATTCTCATTGTTAATCTAAGAGACTCCTGGCGACTAGATCTACAAACGTCGTATTCTAATTGTAGCAAGGTGGTGTGTGGTGATATTTCTCTCGATACGTTTGTAGGTATCGACAGTTTTATTCCACCGCGTCCCTCGTAGTCACGTCACTCGCCAACGAGAATAACCACCACTAATAGGTCGCTGATCTGTATTCTCCACTGTTCCGGCTCTGGTAAGCACCTTCGAGGGTCACGTTAATGACGCCAGGCCGTAGTAATGCCCTTACGGCGGCACATATCCCCTGCTGCTCGATTAATGATACATTCTCATCACTCCCTCGTAAAAAGACCCTCTACAGGCGGTTTCTTTGGTTTTAATTGCGTTCATACACTCCTGATAAAACCGTCCATGTGGCCTAGTCTTTATGCATTGGGAGGAATAAGGCATAAATAAATGCATTCCGACTAAACCATTTCTTTATGATTTTTTACACAATTTTACCTATAAATCCCTCGATAAATTTCACGCGAACTGCAGTCTTATTTATAACTGACAAACAGAACAAGAAACACACAAAGAAGTCCACGCGACACGCGAATCGATTTCCACATTTCCTTTGCACGCCGAACTGGGATGAATATCCGAATTCCATTAAGATTTTGTTTAATGCATAAGATAGAAATAGAAGGAAGGATCAAATATTAAAATTGAGTAGATTATTAAAGTAACAAAAAAGGACCTGCAAAGCTCACTCGCGAAAGATGCTAAAAGAGAGGCTAACTGAGCTTTCACGTTGAATATGTAGATGGAAACACAAACAGATAAGAGAGAGAAAGATTCGGGGTGGATAGAGAATGAATTGCGCGAAGTTGGAATATTACTCATAAATACATATGTAAAGAGCATAGAAATTGGCTGAAATGTAAGAGAGTGATGTAAAGAGAATTTCAGGACTGTGGAATCAAGTACATTTTTTTTGTTGGAGTGTTTTTTACATGTAAGTCGAAAAGAAATTTACTTTCTTAATTCCGTAAAGAATTAAATATGTTTCGCTTCTGTCTTGTGCTGCAATTATCAGCAAAGTCAAGTTTTTTTTACTAATGTTTAGTTTGTTATTTTATAAAATCCGGCAAAGGCTTTATTCTGTTTCGTATCTCTGTTTGTATAGGTGTGCATTTGTGCCTCTCTAAAACGAATCCTGATCCTTTTCGTG
Organism: Thereva nobilitata; assembly: GCA_963855945.1. Lineage (NCBI taxonomy): Eukaryota > Metazoa > Arthropoda > Insecta > Diptera > Therevidae > Thereva > Thereva nobilitata. The sequence goes on from OY979698.1 coordinate 97,562,040, forward strand.
CTCGATGAGAACAAGCTGAAAAGGACCTTTTGCTCTCATTCAGCCTGTTGTACTTGCATTTATGTATATGTCGAGTATCGACCCTATTACATTACATTGCAGTGGTTGAAGTGTTGGACATTTACATCTACAGCTGGGGAGTTTGTTTTTTCCTGTAAGGAATCGGGCGTTGATGAAGAAAACAAAGATGCTATTGATGTATAACTGAAATTATTAGAATTTCTAGAAAAGGAAGCTATCAAGTTTCGTAAAAGCGTGTGAATTTTTATAGGAAACAAGGCGCGTCCTTTTTTTAATTATTTATTTCAGCAGCTATTGGAATATAGCCTTACTGCTGGTCTTATACTGTTTTTTTTACCAGGAAAAAAGTGCCTGGAAAGTGGCGGAAGCAGCTACACAAACGGTGCCCACAGAGGACCAGAATAAGAAGAATCCTTAAAAGAAAGACGCGGCGGTTGGAAAGCGGTCGGGGGGGGGGGGGGGGCCGTAAAAACTTCGGAAACCGCCAAGCAACTTAGGAAGTCGGAAGAGGAGGCGCAAATGCAGCAGAAGGTCACAAGAAAAGAAAGAAGAAGTCGCCACAAATGAGAGATGAAAAACGGGCAGAGAAAGCGCCCACTGAACGTGGAATGGGACCCTTTTAGAGGGAAATGTCAGAAAAGAGGGTCTGCCAGGACCAAGGCTAACAAAAAACCGCAAAAAAGGATAAGACCGGATGCGCTTATTATAATTATTGGAAGCGGGATATCCTACGCGGAGACCCTGACGAAGGTTAGATCGGACACTTCCTTAATGGACCTTGTGGACGAGGTGACGCGCATCAGGCGCACCTAAATGGGAGACATTCTGGTGGAGCTTAAGGCGGGCGAAAGCAAAGCAGTGGGATTCCAGCAGAATTTGAAAACCGCACTAGAAGCCGCAGGTAGTGGCAAGCACCAACCAGGTAGCGATCGATATCAGGGACTTGGATAAGATCACCTCGAAAGGGAAGATGTGTTAAGCTCTGTATAGCTAGCTGGGCCCGCTTCAAGTGCAAGAGCACAACTTGGGGCTGAGGAAATCATGTGGTGGCACCTTAGAATATAGAACTACAGGAAAGGCCCTCGCGTATAAAATCCGTGTATGGGAGCGTAGTGAAATCGCTATCAGTCAACTGTCAAATTGGTATAATTTCTTGTTAGTTAACTGTCAAATTTTCCCGCAGCACTTTCTTTAAAACGAGTTTTTCTATAAAATTTATTAACAGTTTTTCGCAAAACTAATTAAAAAGAAGAAAGAAAGTTTAAAGAATTTGTTTTTAGTGTAATTGAAGTTGTTACGAGTGAATTTTCAGTGAAAAAAAGAGCAATGAAGTGTGCAGTTTGAATTTCACTACGCTAAAATTCTCCGAGGGCCCTTCCTGTAGTTCTATATTCTAAGGGTGGCACACAGACGGCCAGCATAAACATGTCGGCAGATCTAGCGAAAAAAGCTGTAGAAGCAGGAAAGCTCCGCATAGGCCGGCTCTACACGTTGGCACCAAGATTAGCCCCAATACTACTTGTCCAACGTGTGGATCGAGAAATTTGCATTGGCGTGAACATTGGGGATTGGCCGTCGCGTGTCGGAATCTGCGCCAATGTTCGCTGGCACCCGCGTTCCGACCAACGTGTAGAGCCGGTGATAGGGTGCGACTCAGCACAGAGCACCCCGGTAAACATATAGAATGGAAGAAATCAAAACTGCCTCACAACTTTCCCGGTAGAGTCACAATTTTACTGTATTATACACACTACATGATGATTTTATTATTAATTCCAGATCTTGCAACACTATGAAAAAATTGTAAGAGAAGCATTCGCAAAGAGACTCACCAATACTTATGCCTGCTATAATAAAGATGCCTCAAGTTTGGGGCTCGGCACTCTCAGCGTCGGCAGTCGTTGTTAGACGCTTGTTGGAGGTTTGTCGTGCGCTAAAGGACGTAGTATAAATATATTTGTCTCCAACCCTACTAGTGAATACCACCTTCTCAATAAAAAAAAAATATTCTATGTGGTGTAAATTCAAAAGGTTGGCTTTACATAAATAATAAAAACATCAATTATTTCGATAGTACCGGTTAAATATGGATATGTGCACTTTAGGTGATCGGTTTGAACGGTTCCAATAATGTACAATATCGTCTTATAGTATAGTATATCGCGATGTCAGGTGTATTCGCGTTTATTGCGCTTTTAACAAGAATCTGATGGAAACACTTTGTTTCACATGAAAAACCCAACGATATTGCGGTAATGTTGTAAAGTAGCTGGCGGTGCGGATGTTAGTTCATTTTTACAACAACAGCAACAACAAAAAATAGTGATTGCAATAGTAGTGTCCTGGGATGTTGGCCTTGTGATAGTACATTTTTTTAGATGGTGAAAATTTTAGTTATTTAGTGGCGAAGATGCAAAATCTACCGAGGAATTGATAGCGGCAGATATAATAATAATAATACTAGACTTCTTAAGCAAACAAAAATTGGATTATACAGGATCGCAGCAGCCTAGCAGGAGTAGGAGTAGTAGTTAAAAGTGGATAATTAATCGTCGTATCTCCAGTCCCAGGATTTATACTGAAAATCGTAAGAACCCCTCTCTGTTTTATGTATAAGCTTTATTTTGAAAATTAAACAGCTTTAACTAATTATATATCGTGGGTTGTATGGTGCTAAAGTTTGCAATTTACAGCATTCTGTGCCAAGATGGAATCCCTAGTATGTACTCCTCGTCGTTGTCTTCGTCGTCGTCTCTAGTCCTGTTTCAACATGATGGATTCCGGCTCCACAAGACACGATTACATACCCTTATAAGCCGAAGATGTGCCCCACTAATCCTTAAAATGCCAACAAAATAAAAGATAGAGCCACTTGTTACACACATTTGAAGTCATTGAATCGTTTAGGGGGTGGATTCTAAAAGGCCCTACCCTTGAGTATATTGGATGCAATGCTCGTCCTTGATGGTTTCTAAATGGTTTTGGGGGAGACAAATACACGCGTCTCCTCTTCGCCCAGTTCTACGAGAAGAGCAGCCGAGTGCTCAGGTGTTGGGAGTGTAATAAAAAAAAAAGTATATACGCTAGGATTGTTGACGCAGGATTTTTCGATTTTTGTTACTTTTATGGTTACAGTAATGGAAAATTGGAAAATTTTAGATATATTCAAAATCTAAAAAAGAAAACACCAGCATTCCTTGAGAGCTATAGATCCTTTCAAGAATTGACACACACTTGCTAAACTGAATGCGATTAATAGCCGATAAATAATTGCCGAAGAACGGTCAAGGACTTGTCGTCCATTTTAGGTAAACTCCATCAAAAATATTATATTAAAAATCCGTTGTAATATGACAAATGGAAGTAATGACGGCGGTGGCTGTACCGTTTCCATAATTTATTATATTCGCCTGCCCTTTTTGTTTAGTATATTATCCACGTAATTGAAGCTCTTGGTAGTTGTAACGGGCTGGCGGGTGGGTGTAAGGGGAGTAGTTTATAAGTGAATAGGACAGAGCTACAGAGTCCTTTACCCGCCGTTGGCTTTAGTTTGGGGGGGAAAAATCAATAACTTCCTTGAGAAAAGAAGAGTTGCGCGAAAATTAATAATTGTTATTGAATTTCGAGTAATTTGTGGCTAAAGTTTTTCGCCTTTCACATTGTCATAACTGTTAGAGGTCAGTCTATCGCGCTTGAAACGCAATCTTTGTGATCGATTTTTCTTTCTATTTAGTTTGCTAATGGAATCCTTGATTATTTTTATATACTTTTTAAGGTTTTCGGTGTATTTTAAGTATTGTAAATTTTAAATTGAAGTGAAGTCGTCTGAATTTTATGCCTGCTAAATCTTCGGGATTTAATTGTACCAACTTGGGTGCCTACATGATGGAATATACAAAGATTTTCTAGTATGATTTCTAGGATATTTTACAGATTTTCATATTATTTTCAGGGTTATGTAGCGATGTTAGAGTGGAAGTCAGTTAAACTGAAAGTCATTTCGGTAATTTCGAATGGTAATAGCAATGATTGGTCTAGGTTAGATATCTTTCGAATGTTTACACCAGAAAAAAATATGTTATATGGGGCGACATCGGGAGAATATGGCAGGTGGGGTAGAGGACGTCCCAATTCAGTGTTTCTAGGTAGGTTTTTAACGACATTAGCAACTTGTGGTCGACAGTTGCCGTGCTGCAAAATCAGTTTGTCGTGTCTTTGTTCGAATTGGTCCTTCAATGTTCGGCTCAAAAGCATTAGTTGGGTTCGGTAGCGAGCTCCTGTGATGGTTTCACCCGATTGCAGCAGCTCATAATTTACCACATCAACCTGGTCCCACCAAATACACAGAATGTGGTTCAAGCCATGGATGTTTAGCTTGTCTGTTGATGTTGGTGGAAATCACCACTTTTGTAGCGTTGAAACCAGTCGCGAGACGTTCTTTCACTAATAGAAGCCTGACCATAAGTTTTTACAAACATTCGATGCGCCTCAGCCGCATTTTTTTTCGAATTGAAGGCAAAAAGCAAAACTTTTCGCAAATGATGGTTATTTCGTTTAAAGTTCGACATTTTCATGTACAAAAAATATATGAGGCGATAAAATTCACAAATTTAATTATAAGGAGTTGTTGACAGAACTTGTCATTTGACCTTTGCTTTTTGATCTGTCATTTTTGCCAAGAATTATATTGCTGGCGCCATCTATTGGAAAACGGCGGTTTTTAATTTGTATTCCTAATTATAAGTACATAATATAAATTTTAAAATATACGATTATCATGGATATTATGTTATTCAATGATGAATTAAATTATTAAATAATTACTTTTTATATATCCCAGACAAAACAAATTGTCTAGGTCAATGGAAACTCAATAGAGAGCCAAATATCAACAGTACAACCATTGAAATTTCTTTTGAGAGCGAAATTTTTTATTTTTTAACTATTTTCTATATAATAAAAATGAATGTCTGTTGGTTTGTAATGCGACACTAAAACTCAAAAACTAGACGGCCGATTGAGCTGAAACTTTCACAGAATGTGCGTTTTGACTAAATCTCGGTAAACCGCATGGCGCAAATACGCTCCGGTAGATGGCGCCCAAGGAAAATAGAAAAGAGGTAATTGCAGAGAAAATTTTTGGTACAAAAGAAAAAAAAAGAAGCGAAACGCGCCCTCGCAAAACAAACAGTTCTTAAAGTTGCAAATAACGAATTTGTGATCAGAACTTATAAATTCAAAATGGCCGCGCCAATATGGCCGACGAATTTGCCTAATAGTTTTACATTTTGTTATTTGGAATCAAAAATAACAGAAAATTGCCTTTTTTGCAAACTCTCCTACTGTTTATTAAAATTCATATCAACTGATTACTCCTATTGGCTTATGGGTGCAGCATAGGCGCGCCGGGTCCCAGCTAGTAAGTAATAAGTATAGGTTAAAATGTCCTAAAAACAGGCTTAGTAATCACCCTTTGGTACTGCCGTCTGTCATGTCGTTCAAGTCGTGATGCAAGCTTGATTTGAAAGATAGAAGAGAATAGGGTAGGTGGAAGGGGGGGTGGGGGTGCCATAGCGGTTTGTGCCGGTGACACAACCATCAAGGCTAACGGGATGCACTTTGGACTTTTGACAACCGGGGCAAGAAGGAAACCCCTCATTGCAGTCTTTGGTAATTGCCGGCTAGCAGAATTTCTGGCAATGGCTCGTCGTGTGGCGCGAATACCAGGCTACGACAAGTTGTGTTCGCAATAACTTAAGTGGCGCAAAGTGGCTGGTATGCGGAATACCTGTACTAGTTAACACCAGACCTGATGCGTCGTAAATGTTATTGGTGTGAGAACTAACTTTACTTGAGCGCCTTTGCTGGGAGGGTTGGTCTAGAAGATTTTGTAATTCGCCATTTTTTTTGGCATAAGCTAGTGTTGGCAAGTCGAAGGTGACGGAGTGGCTCGCCAGCTATCGTTTTATAATAATTTCGACTGGACTAATGGCGATCGAAGTCTTCGGAGATGCTGGAAATCTAGATCACTGACCTGTGTGAACTTACCGGTTAAGCTATACACGGCCACTAAATCGTCTTGCTGTAGTGTAATGCCTGCCTATTTGTTTCGTCTATCTCCTTCCGTTCATCCTCTTTCAGAAACAGCAAAAGCGGTGCGGGTGGCAACGAGGGCAATTTGTCTGAGTCCCTAACTAGAATGACAATTTGACCTACACCCGTCTAACACCACTTATTTAAAATATACTCGCTCAGGCTAAAACCCGACTTCTACGCATAGGCTACAAAGTTTCAGAGTTTTGCACGACTTATTAAATTGAATAATATATATAAATATATATGCCATCTTATATGAAATGACTGCTTATTACCACTATTAAAGAATGAACATAAAAAGGAAACCAAACTGCTCGAGTCAACAAAGCCATATAAGATATTTTATGTCGTGGCATAAAAAACGAAAGATTATCATCTTCCTAAAATCTCGTATATATCATATCACAGTTAAAAGATTGCATTCCAAATGCTGTAACTGTCGAATAAGCCAAAAAAAAAAAACCAAAATTATTCGGATCAATTAATTATATTTTCCGAGTGCCTGGATTCATTTGCAAATACAACTGCAGAAGCTCCAATACAATTTTATTTTCTTTTTTGCATTAAGATCTTGTAATAACTGCTAACAAGGATTAACAGAACCATAAAAAACGAGTCTTAAGACGGACAGCAATGGATCCATGCAGAGATAAATTCGTTGAAGCAGCAAACTATTTCCAGACCATCATTCCTTTGGCGGCATGCTTCTTGTTCAACTATTTTTTTAGTAGCATCGGTTGCGAATCCAGCTTTAAGTAAGAAGCCGACCTCATGCTCTTTATACATTACTAATTATAAGCGAGATTTTGATTAGAATGCCGATGGAGGATGTGGCCGAGAACAACGGTTTCTTTAATATGTAATCCATTCAGTTGATAACCCCTGAGAATTGATAAATATGAGTGACCGCATCTTGAGTGTTTTGAACATCAAATTTTAAATATATTTTAAACACAGTTCTCAATCACGACTGATGATACCACACTGCAGCGCTTCGTAATGCGACAAATCGGTGTTGATAACTGTTTTTTTTGATAGATTTCTTATCCATTCGTCATGCTGTTGAAGTACTTTAGTTTTACTTAATCAATTTCGGCCTAGTTTCGTGGGCCGCAAATGCAAGGGATTTGATTCTCTCCGGAAAGTTTTCAATTGAACTCAGTCGAAGGCCAAGCAAGACAAATCCGTCCAATTAATTTTTAGGGTTTTTTTTGTCGAGTGTAATAAAAATGTGTGACCCTAAGTGGATTAAGTTTCAATTAATAATGATAACAAAGGCGAAGTTTTGAGATATTTTGTGGGATCCATTGCATCTAGCCCTAAGCAATAATAGCCAAAAAGTTGTGGGTCATTTTTTTTCTCAGGCTCGGTTCTCCCTTCGTTAGAGAGTTCGTGTTTACCAATATTTCGTAATGTATTTAGCATAGCGTCATGGAGGAGAATCGAATTTTATAATTTAGATAAGCGTGCGGTCGGGATACTTATTTAGTATTAATAGTTGGACACAACCTGGCAAAAAATAGAACGCAGGAAGGCCCTAAAGAATAATATTAGGTGTGTTCGATGACTGCTCCATCTCAAGCTGGAGCAGAAAAAACCAGCAATTTGCGTTCATTGAGACTTTTTGACAGTTCTTTTCTGCTCACAATTTCTCTGCTCTGTGTTTTTTGAGCATGCTCTGGGTTGAGAATTCTCACTTTTTCTGCTCCACCAAATTTGTAGGAGCAGGCAGAGCAGCAAAATTCTTCTTCTTCTTTTTCTTTTGACAATTGTAAAATTGAAAACATGAAAACTCGGAAAATTGATTTATGAATGATTTATTCGGAAAATACTTGGAAATATTAAAACTTAAACAATAATATTTATAAAAATAACATTTCGATATTGTTCAGTTGTTTTTATTAGCATATATTTCTTCTTCTAAAATTGTCATTCGTATCTAACCTCTAAAAACGGAATTTAGAGCAAAGTTGAGCAGAAAAGTGTTTTTTGAGATTGTTGCTATTTTCTGATTTTTTCTGCTCTGACATCAATTTGGCAGCTGCTCCCAACTGGGCTGCTCTGCTCTGCGCTGAACCTTTTAAGCAGTCATCGAACACACTTATTATTATCAACTTGAATGGGACTATTCCCAATCACACGGCGAGGTGAATAGAAGTGGCAGCCGTGGTAAAAGGTGGCAGATAAAGCTCGCAGAAAAGGCCGAAAACGCCGTAATAATAAGCAACGAAATTACTAAACACTTCTCAGGAAAGCACTTTACTAAAAAGAATACCGTAAATCAGTGGTTTCCAAAATGTATTATACTGCCCCCCGCCTTCCATAAAACCCTTGCGCCCCCAATAAAATATGTAATTTTGCATACTATGTGGGGTGCGCCATCTAGGCCTTCGGTATTTCAACATTGAACAACTCTGACATTTCGCCGATTTTGACAAATGAACAAGATTTATTTAGGATATTCTCTACCATTTATTTCAAATCAGTTTTTGAATTCAATGTCGATTAAATGACCACCTCCATTCGATACTGCATAACGTGATAGCGGGCGTGATAGCAGCTATTTTGGCTCATATGCTATCTTTGAGTCAGGCTTGCAGGCATAAACTTTACTTTTTAAATAACCACACTGAAAAAAGTTTGGTGCCGTTAAAACCGAAGACCAAGGAGGCCACTCCAAATCACCATTTTCCGACACACCGCTGCAAGAGCTTCATCGTAGCGGCCGCGGTATAGCAAAGTGCGCCCTCTTGTTGAAAATAGAAGTTCGTCAGGCCACATAAAATGCGCCAACATCCAACGAAAGCGTTCGCCGTCGAGGGTTTCTCGAAGTTTGAAGAAAAATGGTCCGATGATGGTTTTTGGGGACACTCCGACCCAAATAGTGACTTTCTCGTCGTGCAGTGGTCTTTTCGTGAATGACGTGTTCCCCAAATTCGACAGGTTTGTTTATTGACTCCGCCAGAGAGTGTAAAGTGAGCTTCGTCCGTCATTAAGATGTTGTCCCAAAAATCTGGCTGGTCATCGATCATTCTTGAGACGACATTTCCATATTGCAAGCGACGCGGCTTGTCCGTTGGCAACATTCTTTGAGTAAGTTGCACTTTGTATGATACGTCACATTTGGATTATCGACAACACTCTCTCTTACCGCTTCAACAACTTTATTGGTTCTCAAAGAAATTCATCACCAAACTACGATAGCGATGAGATGTATAATAAAAAGGCACAATAAAACAGGCCCTTTACTAGAATCTGTAAGGATCTCGTCGAGTTGGAAGATCTAAAGCAACGTTTAGGAGAACCAGGAAGCCAGGAGGCGTCAACACCTGGGATATACAGACGAAGCTGCGAGCTGTCGCACAAAACAGAATCCGCTGTAGGGCAACTGTGTCTGCCCTATGTCCCACGAGGGATTAAAGAGGCATAAGAAGAAGAAGAAGATTGAAACTAAGAGAATAGCTTAAAACAGACTCAGACGGAGAAGTTTTGTGGAAGGACCATGGTCGCAAGACGGTTAAAGAAGGATAATAATAATTTTGTAGTTATGAATAGTCAATAGGGTCACGATTGAGGGTATCTAGGAGTCATGGGAAGATCACTTTTATGAATTGGTAAATGAGGAATTAGAGGTTCCAACAATATCTAATGATGCCACCAAGCTTAGAAGAAGTTAGCAAAGCCATAAATCGGCTTAGAAATAACAAGGCCTCGGGTACAGACAGCATGCATCAACGCGGAGCTGGTTAAATATTGAAGGCCTACACTATATCAAGCGAATCACGACTTGACAAGAACATTTAACCCACAATCAAGATAGATGAGCGCGAATTTGAACTAGTATTCATTAGTATTAGTCATTTACCTTTCTTGGTCAATATTAGCAGGTTATGGAACGCACTTATGTAAAATACGCACAGAATCGGAACCGGTGGAGAGAGTAGTATAGCTATACTCTTACGAGGCCAGTGACGAAATCGGTTTGGAAGTCGTCTTGGGTGTAAGTAAGCGCCACCTGTGTGAGAATAGTTGAACTTCGCTGTGTTTTGGATGAGATTTTACGCTGGGTGAGCTTTCGTGTTTGGTGGAGAGAATCTGTAGTTTTGAACTTCCTGGGGTCGGATTCCTTAAGCGTGTATCGTTTGCCTAAAAAAATCCCAGTCGCAGCGGCTTGCACTTTTTGGATTCACGAGATTCCGCAAAGAATGTGAATTTTGAATAAGCTCTTTCTGAAAGCTTAGAGTGCTGAGTTTGGTTTTTGTTCCTCATTCGCTTTTTTACACTCTTATTCTTCCATTTTTCACCACTTACTCTCGTACGTTTCTAGTCTACGTGTGCAGGCCTTCTGTAAAAAAAAACCATACTTGCGGAATCAATAACAGAGCAGTACACTCGTTTGGCCGTGCACACAGTCGTCTGCACGCTTGCGAAATCCGGCCCAGGTCTATTCGGTCGGTATGGTTTGTCTGGTCAATAAATGCACAGGGTTCATATTCATTGCTTCAAACCATCTTGTTTAAATAAGATTAGCAAGTGATGGTCTGAATATGTAGTGTTGAGCTTGGTCTTGGATCTGATAGACCAGGATGTTTAAAACTACAAATTCGATCGCCGTCCAATGCGAAAGCTCATCACACAGTTACAGAGAAGTTCAACTAATCTCACACAAGCCGCACTCACACATTGTAACGAAACAGGCCGCTGTAAACAAACAAAACAGAACAGCCACCGCTGTTAACACAAAGACAAAACCGCTGTAAATGACGTTACGAAACAGAAGAGCGACATGCAGCGAGGCACCAATATAAAAGGCCGGTGCATGCCTGCGAAAGTCAGTCGTAATCAGTGGAACAGTGGAAGAGTTGATTCCTCTGCCTGATAACTGGACAGAACCATAGGAGCGTTGATCGTATGGTTTACAGAGAGACAAAACAGACAAGCCACGGAGATTTGATCCAGTGGTACCGAAAGACTGATACATTTACCAGCCACGGAGAGTTGATCCAGTGGCGCCGAACGACCGATACACCAACAAGCCACGGAGAGTTGATCCAGTGGTACCGAACGACCGATACATTTACCACCCACGGAGAGTTGATCCAGTGGCGCCGAACGACCGATACACCAACAAGCCACGGAGAGTTGATCCAGTGGCGCCGAACGACCGATACACCAACAAGCCACGGAGAGTTGATGCAGTGGTACCGAACGACCGATACACCAACAAGCCACGGAGAGTTGATCCAGTGGCGCCGAACGACCGATACACCAACAAGCCACGGAGAGTTGATCCAGTGGTACTGAACGACCGATACATTTACCACCCACGGAGAGTTGATCCAGTGGCGCCGAACGACCGATACACCAACAAGCCACGGAGAGTTGATCCAGTGGTACCGAACGACCTATACATTCACAAGTCACGGAGAGTTGATCCAGTGGTACCGAACGACCTATACATTCACAAGTCACGGAGAGTTAATCCAGTGGTACCGAACGACCTATCCATTCACAAGTCACGGAGAGTTGATACAGTGGTACCGAACGACCGATCCGTTCACAAGTCACGGAGAGTTGATACAGTGGTACCGAACGACCGATACACCAACAAACCACGGAGAATTGATCCAGTAGCGGCGACCAACCGATAAACCGACAAGACCCGGAGAATTCATCCGGGAGGACTCCGACGTAAATAGACCAAACAGACTACCTCGGGAGCGTTGATCCATAGGTAACCCGCTAACCATTTATTTCCTCTCTTTCTCTCCCCTCGATTGTTGTGTACTGTAGAACTTCTAGAAATAAAAAGAACATAAACGTAACAGGAGTTTTTTATTTGAACCTTGGGCATCTCAGAGCTGACCCGCCACTTCCGACGTTACAACATACCCAAGACCACATTCACACCCGAGTCCACAACCAATGACGTCACTGGCCCCGGAGCGGCATAGCTATACTGCTGGAGAGAACAGAGCCGTTAAAGAAGAAGAAGAATAGTGAATAGTGTGGTTATGAAACACCTCCCTAAGATTGAGAATAATGGTGGGTCTACACAATAAGGACTTTTGTCCGACCCACTTCACGTGCACGGAATGTCTCCGGAACTCTCTGGGGATTTTTCCAGCGATTTTGAAAAAATTCTGTAAAAGTCTATTGACAGAAGTCTCTACGACCAAAAGTCTTTATCGTGTGGACTCATCATAAGATATTCTGTTTAGCGCAACGCTGTTTTACCGCGCTGTTTGTTCATTTACTTTTACTTAGACCATTATTTATATTTAATTGGATAAAAATATTTCAGCTGTGGGTGCAATGAACGCGAAATGATCAAATTAACATCCTCTGCATCTGGAATCTTCAAGAACTAACGCCAGGCTTAATTGTCGCAGCACAATTTTAATTAATTTTCGATGCCGTTTTACTGCGAGTGTAATCAACAGGTTTTCTCATCTCGATAACGAATCTTTCGGGTGATTTTCAGTCCTAATCGAGACTCGTTTGGTAGGTAAAGAGTGCCTCTGAAATCTTGAAGGTGTCAGCCAGCAATAAAAGGTGCGTAGGAAGTGTGGGTCATTCTGAACGATAAATAACCTGCGTCTATTTTATTGATGGCATAGACCGGTTAAGGCCTTTTCGGCTTGTTTTTTTCGTTCGGCTGCATAATTTCATTATATGCTTTGAGTGTTCTTTTTTGTTGTTGTTGTTGTAATAGAGCACCGTCAAGTCAAGTTAAAGGTGATAGTTAACAGCTCACCTCCGATGTGATTTCCGTTCGGTGTTTTATGTTAATTTTAAACAATGAACCCTAAAAATTATGTTTGCTTGAGACAATAGTCACTGATTTAGAATGCAATTTAATTGCGATGATGAATCCTGCAGGAACTTCTGTATCTCGGAAATTACCACAGAAAAAAAATTTATTGAACTGTGATCCCAAGAGTTGGGAAGTGTGTGAAGAATTAATAATTATTCAAGACATATATGGATTTGATGTGAGGAGTTGGTGGAAATATCTCTAGGTTCTAACAATTCAGTAAGTCGTGTGTATACCGTCAATCCTTGCATTTAATATAAGCCATGATTGTTGCCAGCGAAATTCGCCTATATGTACCCATCTAAAAGCTTATTGCAAAACGGAACAGCTCCGATATATCCCAGAATGTTGCGCGGCAGTGGGCAGATTTGGCGAAAAAAAAAGGAAAAAGGAACCTAAAAGGCACAGAAACGAATGAACTACGTGGTGGTAATATTACCAGCCGCAAGGTATTTTCTGGTTTCATTTTCCAATGCTGTGGCATTGTGGTACTTCATTTTTCTTGAAGGAAATTGAATGTACTCAGAAGTTTGTGTGTTGGGTAAATCCCCCGCCGTCGTCGTCATCCCCCGCTTGACTTGAAGGCATTGCTTTTTTGCGACTCCTCTCGTCTTCTCAATATTTTTTAATATAACAAAATAATATGCGATCGGAATATTTGATAGACATTTCCAACAGTATAATGCTGCCTGCATCCATATCGGTGGTGGTATAGAATCGTCAGTAAATAAAGCTTCGGTTTTTTCTTTTTATAAACGAAACTTTAGCAAGAAATCTCCATTTTCTGGCTTATGGCTCTGACAGGAAGTTGAAGAGAAGTCACGTGTCACAGACTGTAAGATTTAAATCTAGAGAAGAATAATTTAAATGCGCCGACTATGTAGTCCCTTTGTTCCGTTTGGGGGTGTGTGGCAATTTTTTTTCTGCTGCTGTGTATACACGTTCATTAACGACGGCCAAGGGGGAACCTCTTAGAAGTCGCGACTAGTCGACAGTTTACAGCACCGCGCGCGTTAAGGGAAATTGTTGCGCCAAACTTAAAAGGGAATTTAAGAAGATGTGAATGTCCTTCTTAACGTTGAGATAAATATATTTTTTCGAATAATTTACTTCTATCAGTGCGAGAGATTCTAACGTCATGTCAGAATGTCATAAGCAGGAGGTTGAATTTTTTTCAGTTTCCACATTTTCTGGGTGTAGTTAATGGCGGGAGCCCTCTCTTGGAATTTAAGTGAGTTAATTAATGAAACAATTACAGTGCATGGAAACTAGCCACCATTGTAAACGAGATCGCTTGAACAGGTTCAGCAGTCTGTCTAGTCTCTCGTACTTGGACTTGACTGTTCGCTATAATCGCACTTCCACCAGTCCGAGATAGTTACGGCACGCGTGTTTACGGGTTTACGCTTACTAAATTACTGAGTTTCTATGAGAGTGCAACCAGAGTTCAACCCAAGTTAAAAGTCATGGAAACAGACACAGTTAAGAGTTTTCGTTAAAGATTTTCAACTCTGCTCAACTCAACGAAAATAGGTAGGTTGAACTGAATTCAACCCCACGATTAAAAACGGCACGCTGGCAAAGGTACAAAAAGTGAAATTGTCGCGCCTCGCTTGGACGTCAGAAGAGACTTTATACTTAATAAATACTTTTAAAGAAAAATCTATAATAAAATTAATTGATTGATGGAAAAAGATGGAGGAAGACGGAAGGCAGAAATGGAAACGCATAGAGTTAAATCGTTGAGTTGAAGTGTCATTTCAACTCAACGACAACTCAACTCGACTCCTATGGAAACTCGGTACATATTGCTTTCCCTGTCTCGCTGGTGACGGACCACCACAGCCTTCCTACTGGGCCCCAACAATTCCTTGGCTGCGTTAAGAGACGGAACTGGAAGGAACCGCTTAGAATTGGCCAATCAAGGCGCGGTGTGTTTAAGCAAAGTCCGTTCGGCAAAGACCCTCTTCACCAATAGTCGGCTCCGGACCGATGAATACAATGTCAGGGCCCTGTTTAGCCAGGACATGCGCCTTTTCATTGCCTTTGAAGCCCCGATAACTCGGAACCCCAACAAGGGTAACTTGATTGAGAGATTGAGAACACCCAGCTCACCACTCCTAAACTAATTTAGACTTGGTCCTACTTGACCTTATCGCTCTGATTGCTGAGAAGATAAAGATCCGTTTGTTTTTAATGGTTTTATTTAGCTTCACCTCGTATATTTGTCTGTTTTTTGGTTCAAATCTTGCGATAGCTTTTTCAACTCTTGTGAAATTTTGCACACACATTGAGTTCCCGTGACAATGCAATCTGACAAATTTGTACAAAAATCAAGATGGCGGACGAATTTTGCAATTGTGTTCCAATTCCATTGAAAATCGGTACCGGGGGGTTTGTAGGGCCACAAATGACGATTCTGTGGTCAAAATTTGAAAATTAAAAATGGCGGCGCCAATATGGCGGATGAATTTTGGAAATGTGTTCTGAATCCATTGAAAATCCTTATCCGGGGGTTTGTAGGGCCACAAATGACGATTCTGTGGTCAAAATTTGAAAATTAAAAATGGCGGCCCCAATATGGCGGATGAATTTTGGAAATGTGTTCTGAATCCATTGAAAATCGGTGTATGGGGGTTTTTAAGACCACAAATGACGATTCTGTGGTCAACATTTGAAAATTAAAAATGGCGGATGAATTTTGCCAATGTGTTCTGAATCCATTGAAAATCTGTATCCGGGGGTTTGTAGGGCCACAAATGACGATTCTGTGGTCAAAATTTGAAAATTAAAAATGGCGGCCCCAATATGGCGGATGAATTTTGGAAATGTGTTCTGAATCCATTGAAAATCGGTATCGGGGGGTTTTTAAGACCACAAATGACGATTCTGTGATCAAAATTCAACAATTCAAAATGGCGGCGCTAATATGGCGGTACGATTTTGGCAATTACGATTTGATTTGATTGAAAATCAGGGTTTAAGGTCGGAATTAAAAACCTGTATAACGACTGTATTATTAAGTAAGAACGACCTGCCTAGAAAAATGTGTTTCCAAGTCCATCAAAAAAAATATTTCATATGCGCCCCATGTGTTTATTTTAGTCTGTCACAGCACTGCTACTATTGCACGATTTCTTACCAGACGTCAGAATCTCAAGAAGGTCCATGTTTGTGTTCTAATTATGTATTTTCTAGTTTTTGGTACAGCTTATGATTTAAAATAAAACCATTTAACTTAAAAGTTTTTTTTACCTATTTTTGTAGGCCCTTCTTAGGTTTTCATGAGTGCATGCCAGTATGAGGGGCACCTCCGAAAGTCGCTAGGTTGCCTAGACTTATCGCTCTAGAGCTTGCTGCAAAAGCCTTAACATGGAACCTTCTGTTGCAGCTGTTACCACGATGATAATGTCTGCTCAACCTTGGACGAAAACGTTTTTGGCCATTGAGTAGCTCTAGGAGCTTACACCTTGGTTGGTGTAGTTCACAGTGAGACCGACACCGACAATTTCCATATAAATTGTTATTCTCTTGGTAACGGCGAAGTAAATGCATTTTTAAATTTGTCGGTGTAATCTCCGTTCACAATGAGACCGACATCGACATTTTCCATATAAATTTCTGTTGTTCTGTCGGTGACGGTGAAGTAAATGAAGTTTTTAATTTTTGTCGGTGTAAGCCATGAATAAAATCTTTCTTATTTCTGTACATACTTGTCGTATATAGATAGTTTATGTGTCGTTTAAGTGGTTTTTTTTGTTATATTGTTGTTACGGCATCAATAATTTGGTCTGTTCGGTGACCTGCCCAAGCTAAATCTCGAGCAGAAGGGTGAAGATACACGTCTCAATGAATTCACTCAATTGTTAGGTTAAAGTAGGGATTAGAGTGAAGCTTGCGGCGTAATTGAATCAATGCATTGAGCCATGTACCGTCTTCCTTATACTCCAGGTTGAACTGAAGTAGCCGAACAGACCTATTATTGGTGTCGCTATCGAAGTCACTGTAAATGCTCTCTCCGACAGTTTAGGAGAAATTGTCGGTGTCGGAATCATTCTGAACCGGTGTCGGTGTCGGATTCATTTTGAATATGGAATCCTCAATTACATTAACGTGCCGAATGAGCTTATTAGCAATGCATCCGCAAAACCTAACTACGAATTTAGATATCACCAAAAGTATCCTTTTATGGAATGTATGAAAGTGATTTGTGCAAAGTGGATCCATCTTGACAAGCAAGAAACGAACTTTCATTTACATCAGAAATGCTTCGACAAATCCCAGCACAACTTACCTTGGCAAGCAATTGCCCCTAGAAGTCCGACGGAAAAGTCACACTTGTGGCTTTCTGAAAATAAGAAATAAAATGATTTCATGAAATCGTAATCACCTTTCCAGGGGTAAACAATGGTATGACTTCGCTTCAATTATTAATTAATGCATGCCTCTCTGCCGTGTGCTCAATTGTAAGTGCAGAAAGGTCAAAACTTGAAGTTTTTGGCTGCCGCTCCAACTTGTACATAGTTATAATAGCAGAGAGACCAACGACATCGGATGAAAATTTTATCTGTACTGTATCTAGTAAAAATACACATGCAGAGCCTATTACATATGTACTGCAGCCACCCCCCAGCTCCTTTCCTGAGTAACATATGGATCGATATTTCCTACCCATGGAACGAAGCAACCCCTATAACACCGCCCACCATCAGTTCTCTTGCCAAAAGCAAATATGTACACAAAGTTACACATTTGCGGGGCTAGGGGACAAGTGCGGTGTAAGTTACGAAAGGTGGAACGGGCGGTGTGGGGGGGGGGGGGGCTGAATGAAGTAGAAATGTGCACGTGAGTGTGGCTCTTAGTGTGCTGTCTCCTCAACAACAGCATACAGGCTCATTTAGCTCCAGTGTGTTTATATATACATATATCTGCCCACACTCATACAGGCCCAGGTAATATTTCGCTGGCACCGGAGAAAGGTAGCATGCCGTATACTGTGTAATGCCATGATGCCATACCTTTCTGCGCCCCGTACTCCCCCTCGGCAGGATCTTCTTATGGCCATACACCTACAGCCCAAGCAGAATGGGGGAAACTTTTTGGTATGTTCTGAATATGATGAAGGAAAATGCCGTAGCACTAGGGAAAGGTAAATCGGCCGTAAAGGTGAATTTCTCTTTTTTCATAGCAAGGAGCAAGGAAAATTTTCTGTTTTCAATTTTTGTTCAGTTACTTGTTTTCGTTTTCTTTTCTCCCTAAAAGCTTTCAAAGTCCTCAACAAAACGTGAAAGAAAAAGGAAAAAAATCGAGATTTTCGGGATAATTGAATTCCCTGCCATTTGTACTCAGGACCATTTGTTTCATCTCTTAGCAGAATGAAATATCACATGGAGACGTCAGTTTCTAATATTTTTCCAGGTTTTCTTTATAACGACCTCCATTTTACAGGAACATGTCCTTTAAGCTTTATTATTTAGCGTTCACAGCCATTGATTTTCAGTTTATTTTCGCAATTTTCGAGGAGACTGAATTGATTAGCCGTGAAGGAGCTCCTTCTAGGTTTCTCAATTTTCTCAATTCTAGCAGCGGTGGTCTTGATGTACGCCAAAATTCTGAGTACCTATAGCTTTTTTGGGTATAAAATATTCTGACAGACAAGTACTTATTGCTTTCTTTAGTACAAGAACGTTCTCTTCTAGTAAATAACACGCCTAAGTGTACCAAAGGAACCATAGTTGCCGCTGTACCAGCGGCTGTAGTCGCCAATCACTGGAACTGGAGAGGAGTGGGGAGGGCAGGCGTAATGCAATGATAAAAGCTTGTTTCGACGCTCCAGAAATGGCTGGTGATATTAACCTCAAAAAAGTACTTTTGTGTGTTGTACAGAAGCAGCTTTTCGTTTTCGTCCCTCCGAATGAGGAGCGTGTTACGTAAAATGCTTGTATGTATGTATTCCGATGTCATGAATCCTTTATACCTTAGACTTTCGACTGTATATATGTACATATTCGTGCGATGTACCTTTAATAGTGTCGTGGTGAAGGTGGCACGGAGGGTGGTTCTGAGGTTGTATAAACTTGTTGCAAAATAATCGAGCACAAAAAAATTTATCTCCTGTTTGGATAAAATTGTTTCTTCCTTTTTTTACCACTTATATTATATGTTGTTGTTGTTGTTTGCGTGAACCACCATCATTTTTACCATGCTGAAAAACTGTGGTATATATATGCGTTTTACGTATGTCATAATACAGATACAGAATAAAACTGCGAACGTTGCCATTTTAGCCGCCGCAATTACTCATTTTTTTTTTGCTGTTGTTGTTATTAATCTTCGTAAAAGTGTTTTCAGTTTTCAAATAGCGCGTTTCATAATAAGTACTGTTCATATTTTTCGTGTAAACTTCTATAAACTTTCAATGTTTAAAGCTGTGCCAGTAAAAAGTGAAAGTATAATTTTGCTAGCACCGCAAGATATGCTACTAAGGAGCTCCTTTCGTTTTTCTGTAGAAACAAAAAAGTCATTACTTTTGAGATCCCCAAAAAAAACACTAACTCATATAACAGAGAAGCACACAGGCAAAGTGATCCTATAAAAACCTGTGTGTTTAATAACTAATGGGAAACATCATTGCAAACATAAGATTTGATTTTTTATGACATCAGAATTGTTGTAAAAATATGAAAAACCACCACAAAATGGCGCTGTGTTCTTCTCGTTATTCTCTTCCGAGTCGTCCCTTTTGCGAAGTTTGTGAGGTACTTTTCTGGAGGAACCACTTTTAACAGTGGCTGTAACATACGTACATATTCCATGGTTTGTGTAGGTAATCAATTTCTTACCAGACAACGGCCTAAGGATATATATTCGGTCCTGTGAATAAAATGTTAACGTTGCAACTGCTTGTATGTAATTTGAGAGTTTTTTTTCTGTCTTTGTTTGGTAAATATTTTCTTTAATTGTTTTATTCCATCAAAAGAACGAGGAGGGCAAGAAAACACTTTTTTTTTCATCTTAATCAGTTTTTATCTCGTTGCTTTTAAACAAGAAACCTCAAGGATTGTCAATTGGTGCGCCTTGAAGATTGGTTTAATCAATATTATTGTTGTGCGTCAAATTCAAAAAAGGGACTACACGTTGAATACAAATATCTATCTCTCATTCTTTTTCGTGTCTTAACTAAAACTATTTCCTTTTTTCCTTATATTCCTGTTTTCCTCGTGTGTCGCTTACTTTTATCGTGCCACAAGTAACTTCCTTGAGATTTCCTTTCGTTCTGTCAGTTTTGTTCTATATTCGTTCAGTCTGATTTCGTCCGTTGATTGTCGTTCAGTTTTAGTTTGGTTCGTTGCATGGCAATAAACGTTCGTTATTTTCCGTTGAGTTTTCTGTTCTCGTTCTGTAACAATTATCATATCACATTGTTTAAGGAAAAAGGGCATAGCAATTAGTGATTGGCAGCTCCAACTTTTATATAGGTGCTACCATAATATATATTACGATTTGCGTTCCTTTAAGGGATTACGAAGGGGCTCTGGTACTGTCAAAGGATCTCTTAGTTGAAACTTGATCCGATAGGAGTCGAAAGGGGCGTCAATCACCAGCACAAAAACGATGAAATTTGATACCGCACTGCACTTGCGCATGCGCCGAAGGATTAGGCCTAATATGTTTTTAGAGAACATTTGCTGAGCATAAGTGAACATAATCAACGTAGACTTACGCAGACAAGTTCGTTGACAAGTAAGAAGAAGATAAGAAGAGGGAAAAGGGACAATGTTAGAAAGAATTTATTGTAGTTATTAACACGGTTGTGAACGTCGAATGTGAAAGAATACAAATAAGTACGGGAGCTACTTCTCTAGAAATTTAATTATAGTCAGTGTTATCGAAAGCAGCCTCGATGTCAAAAAACGCACTTAAGGTCGTTTTTTTTAGAGAGGCGGGCTTTCTAGATTTTGCTGGCTAGGTGATGTAAAACAACCTCTGTTGATTTACCCTTTTATTAAGCGAAGATGTGAAGGTCCAGCAGTCTTTCTAGGGCCGGGCGCCCACTACAGTAGTGTGGCAGTGGCGTGGTTTTGTCCTGTCATGTGGAAACAAAGTTGTGCGACAGTTGAATGGTGGCGGAGTGGTATTAAAATTATTAAGTGCGCATCTAAATGGCAAGCAGCGTATCGCATAAGTGATTCAACATCATCTTATTACTAACGAGAAATGGCATCCACTGCCACCTACTACTCAAAAATTAAACTTTTCGGAGACTAGTCGCAATCAAGTGATGACACCCCACTTGCCAGATGCCACAACATCGCCACTTCACTTCAATGTACGCTACTTCATTTGATTTTATGGGAATATATTTTTCGACTTGCCATTAGACCGCCACGCCACTGCCACACCACTTTAGTGAGCGCGCTGCCTTAGGAACCAGGGAAGAGGCTGATATGTGAGAGGCACGTCGAATCTCCGGTGCAGATGGTCCGACAGTGAGCCTTCGTCCAGTTTTCAATTCTGTCGAAGAGTATCCTGCTAGTAAGGGTGAGGTCCAGCACCTCCTCCCTACTAGCAGTGACCAAGGTGGGTTTGCATCCCCTCTTTGTAAGATCTATGTTATACACAACAGGGAAATTCGTTTACATCGGTGCTCCCCCAAATAGAGTGGTGAGCATTTGCATCACAACCGATAACGAATTGCCGGTTCGTCTAACTAAAGGGCCCCCGAGACGGTCAAACTCAAACCTTACGTGTTTTATCAGACCGTTTGAAGTTGCTTTGGAATTGCGTCAAACTAGAAGCGCAGTTTTAAAAGTCGCTTCAAACTAGAAGGATATATTTGGCACCGTCGCACACAACGTATTGCTTCGAAATTTAGCGCAAGACTGACGAGGTTTGATCAAACGTCGCGAACACGATCAAACGGCGCACAGTGGGGCAAATAGCACATTTTTTGGACAAACGACAATTCCCAAGCATGGAATTAATGAAACTTAAATTTTTTTTTTAAACTATTCGTTATAAAATTGCCTTTCATTCTATCGAGCCAGAATTTTGAAATTTCAAAATTAAAGATGGCTAATCCAATATGGCGGACATAAATTTTCTAAGTAAATTAAAATTTTATCAAAAGATTCTTTAAAATTATTGAAATTAATTATTATTATCTAATTAATTTTTGGGTTCCAAAAAAAACTCCCCAAGTAACAATTTTTTATAATTTTAAAGAATCTTTTGATAAAATTTTAATTTACTTAGAAAATTTTTGTCCGCCATATTGGATTAGCCATTTTTAATTTTGAAATGTCAAAATTCGGGCTCGATAGAATGAAAGGCAATTTTATAACGAATAGTTTAAAAAAAATTTTTTAAGTTTCATTAATTCCAGGCTTGGGAATTGTCGTTTGTCGAAAAAAAGTGCTATTTGCCTGCCCCACTGTACGGCGCTTGAAACAAACCAAAATATGAATTTCCTTCAAACGGGCTTCAAACACGTAAATGTTTGTCAAACCAACCGCGTAAACGATCAAATTGGTATGACTCAAGCCAAAATTTACGTGTTTACAGACCTTAACAGTTCTTAAACCTGCTAGGGTGGTACTATTGCTACATCCCCGGAAAATAAGCAGACGCAAGGACGATTTCCTGACAACATCTGACGCTTGAAACTGCTATGGAGACCGCCTCTAGATCTCTAGAGATAAAGTTAGTAACGGGGAGATGAGTGACATGATCTTCAACTTAAGAGGCAGCACCAAGCCTCTCACATCTCCGATCTTATACTAGCTTACATGAACCAGTGTAAGTCCTCGGACTTTGCCATCGGTTACCAAAGGTTCCTGAATAAGTTCAAGGGTAAGATGTTTCTCCAAGAAAGTCTTGCACAAGTTGGAGGATCGCCCTTTGGCATGGTGCAGGTTTGGAATGGTGCTCTTATGATGCTAATTTTTTTCCCCAAGGAGCCTTTGACAAGCCCGGTAGCCTTAGCTTGTCTAGGACCCTTTGTACTACCGCCTTTGCTCTTAGGGACACTGATTTGCCCCTTGCTCCGCCTCCAGCGCCCGCCAGGAGTGTTCTTTCTCCGCCCCGTTCTTGCTCCGTCACAGCTTGCTTGACCCGTGCTACAGCTGCGGTGGCCAGATTTGGAACATCGCCAGATGGTCACGGGTTTGGTGCAGATGACCCCTTGGCTGAACTGTCGGCATTACTACAGTCCTTGGTACTCAAGGAAGCACTGGGAGGTGCCCTTTCAGACCCTGAGGTCTGCCCGTCACGCAAAGATCTGTGCATTTGTGGGTGCATCTTGAAAGGATCCTTGAAGATCACCCTGATATGGGCAAATCGATCGGCGGTCTTCCCCTTCAGGTTAATCAATTTGGCGCTGTACACCACCATGGCCAAGTGAATAATATTTTCGTTTACCCGCCCCTGGATCACTTTCCACTTGTCGGCGGCAATCGGGTTGCTCAGGTGCAATACGGTGGTTGACGATATCCGTCGAGATTAGGCCAAGCTTGACACTGCTTATCACATGGCTAATAGTGGGGCCTTTGACCATCTTGGTCCTCTTCTGTTCCGGGCGATTCGGGGGCTCTTTTATTCCAGGTTCCCTGGATAGGCTTTTTGCCTGTGCTTTTTTAAAGCCCTTCGTTGCCAAGTTCCATCACCTCGCGCAATAGTTGTAGCTCCGGACATAACCAAGCACACATTGTCCGATTCTAGTGTAGCGTTGCTGACGGATTCTGCTTCTAAAGACTCATCTTGAACGGTTGACAACTGAAAAATTCCACATATCATAAAACATTATACTTCTCCAAATTAATCATGTATTGCCGTTATTCGAAGGTGGAAACGATCCAGGCACTTTTACTGTAAAATACAAGGCCTTCCAGCTGCTTCAAGCGTGAGAATTTTCTTTATCAAATCATGAAACCGAATACGAGCGAACGCATCATGGCAGAGACCCTTTTATCAGCTCGTGGCTATTTAACAAATTTTAATCCGAAAAATAAATTCAGACAATGTGCTCTCGGCTTTCTGCCATTTTCATGTTTTCCGTTATCTCCCTTTTGGGTTGTCTTCAACATAAAACAGAACACAGCGAATCTTTTCACTTTTAAATAGGGGGGGATATATCCCAAATAAATGGCTTCCATAAGCTGTTTTATTTTGATAATTGTAGATTCAAGTGCACTTTCTGCGTCCAACATCTGCCCCTTATGTGGGCAATTTCTGGTATACCTCCATCCCCTGGTATTTTTTTTATTATTGCCGCGCCGTTCTCAACTTTCTGGTCGTTTCGTGGCTGTGGACTATCCATAAAAACGCGTGGAATAGGGTCTCTCTAACTAATGATGTGGCTAATTTCGTTTTATTCTCGTTCAAGATAAAAGAAAATTATTAATGTGAACATGATGTGCAGGAGGAGAGGGGGAAGGGGGGCTTTGTTTAATCTGCTTAGAGTTCGCGGTCAGCTGCTTCATCGCATGATATTTGAAAGGAAATTAGGATTGTAATATAGTGTACATCAGTTCATTAACTTTACATTTTGTTAGCATTGTTGGGGAGTAATGGCTACATTACCTTAAAATACAAAAGGGCGTAGTCGACTGTGGTGTCTATTAGCTTCAGCTTTCATGCCGCCCCTGCTCAACTCGGGTGAAAGCGTCCTGTACAGCTTTTGATGTTCGTTGATGTTGATGTCTACATCGTCTGTATAAGCCAATGATTGGGTGGACCTATGGAGGATTGTGTCCCTTACTTTCACCCCCGAATCACGAATCATTTTCTCCAACGCCAAGTTGAAAAAGAGTTAACAATAATTGTCATTCCCCGAAATGCGTGAACAAAATTTTTACTTGCGCTAAATCTGGCTTCGATTGGAATTTCCTGTCCAATACCTGCTTCAGGTCTCCTGATCGAAACCTACAATTTGAGTTAGAACACGAGTCTTCAGCTGTAGTGGCTCAAGGACGGACGGACGGGTCAAGGACGGACAGAAAGTGGGTCAAGGACGGACGGACAGACAGAGACATTATGCTTATGACACACATGAGGTATCGATACCAGGATATGGCAAATACCGGGGTATTGAGGAACTCCTGACACACATGAACGAGAGTATAGTTTGACGTTTGTCGACAGCTAAAAAAAATTTCAAATTTAGTAAGCGAATTTTTTTAAATTTAAAGTTTTAAGTGGCATATTGAATTTGATATGGAAATGGAACATTTAATAGCTTTATTCCTTGCCAAACAAGAGGAAATAAATCTGGGTCTGAGGCAAAATCAAAATTTAGAACGAAAAATAAAAAAAAGATGAGTTATCTTGTTATAAAAATATATATTTAGACGTTTTTGCTCGATTTTCGCACACAGGTGGCGCTGTGCGCAGTGAAAAGATCTTATACCTACTCTATACCCAGAAAATTTTCGTGGTATAAATACCCAGTTTATAACCACTTGTTTTCCTGGGTATAAAGATAAACTAAAGTGACAGACAGGATGTGTGTCATAAGCATTATACAAGCTCTTGTCAGTGAAAAAACTAAAACGATAAAATAGAAACAAATAATCAACTGAAGGTAATTGAATCTTGGCATTTTAGTACAAACACGTCTCAGGACTCTGTTGTTTATAATTAGGTCTGTTCATACACTTTCTTAGTTTTCCTTAGTTTTTTCTAAGTAAATATTTGTTGTGGCGCCGGGTTAGTAAAATTTGGTCTATTGTATTTAAACACAATTTCCTCGATATAATCATGTTTCCTTTGTTATGTCCATGTAATTGATGTATTTATTTGGCAATTACTTTCATGTAGAACAGGATAACATATCAAGAATGAAGTTCCACAAAGAACTCTTAAATGACAAAGACATTTATTTACCAAGATAGCCTCCGGGTCATTTAAGTAAAATTCATCGCATGTTTGCCTATTATGCCTCCTGCTGAAGAATCACCCAACTCCCCAGTTTCAGGTGAAAAAAGCTTAGCAGTGTTTATGATATATATATGGCAACCGTGGTATACATCAAGCAAAATTTAAGGGCCAACACATTTATTTGAAAATGTTTGATAAAATTTCCTATTTGCACGCAACTGTTTCTGCAGCAATTGCTATAATTCAAAACACTACGGAAAATGTGAAAGAATACACTTGCTCCATCTTAGCTGTTTTAGATATAAAAAAAGAATGAACAGAGATCGGCTTTGAATGTTTTGCAATTATGTGTGTTGAATAAAAAAAAGATAAAGCCTATTTTCATCGTTCTGAAGGATTTTACGAGAGCTAATGCACAAGTAAAAATATATTTGGAAATATGGGCAGTAAATGGTAGATCGCATAGGGCCAGCATTATATTGCCCTAATGTGTTCTGCACGACTACGTATGACTATCCCGCATAATTGGCACGCGTGGAAATTAATTAACCCAGTAACAACTTAACCTACTCGACTTTATGAGCCCTAATCGCTTAATTCAATCCCCACGACCACAAAGCTCTCTGATATTAAGTTAACTTTATTAGGCGACTCGTGAGTAACTTCTGAAGAAGAAGGCGAGCTTTATGGAATAATTCAGTTAATTCACACTGCCCGGGCTCGATTCGGACAAAAAGATTGGTCTGATGTTTTGATAAATCAACAGTTGACCCCCATTTACCATTCCTAGGACTTGGCCATCAACACCACTACGGGAAAAATGTCGGTGGCAGAAGAAAGCTTTCACTTAAGTTTTACTCAGACGTCAATATGGAGAAAATAAGAGGATTTTCGTTCAGAAAAATTGTACCTTAATAAACGTGTACGTTACACCTGACCAAATGGCAGGGCTATGGAAGAAATGGATCAATACAAAAGGTATGAAGCGCGGTTTAGCATTCTCCTTGTGTTCACCACCACTTATAGACTAAAATCCTATGTGCATGAAATCGAAGGAAGGATTTCTGTGAGCTTTATTCTGACGAATACTTAATATCGAATCCGTTCCTGTACATTGAAATACCAAAGAAAAAAAAATTGTTTGTCGGCTGGGAAAGACGCTATTTGTAAAACGGTTTCAGTGCCATTTCATAAAAACTTTCTTAAGTGAAAGAAAACTTACCGCTCTACGAAATTGTTACGAGGAAATGTTTTTGAAAGGCGCATCGTCGCAGATATTTTTACAAGATAATTATTAATAACGATTTAAATAGTAATATACCCTAGACACACAGAGGTTGAAATTAAGTATTTTGCTAATTTCAGCTTCGAAATCCGCAAAAAACGACAGATTTCGGCTAAAATCTAGTTGGCGAAATTACATAAAAAATACGAATCGTTCGAAATCTATTAAAGTTTCGCTCTTTACTTAGAACAGAGACATCTATTAAAAAAAAATTAAGTAAAAAATGTTCATTGACAATTTATTTTTCTGTTGAAAACCAAAAAAAGTTAATATTTTTGCTTTTCTCTCATTGAATGTTTCTGCTTTTCTTTATTCAAAGCACGCTTCTGGCTGTTATATATATTTCTTCCAAACTTAATAGTTTCACTAAATTATTTTGTAAAAGATTTGATAATAACACATGCATGCACATCCATTTTGACACGTGAAATTAGCCAAATTTTCAAAACATTTGTGTGTCACTTTTGTAATTTCAACTCGAAATTAAAATAAAATCTACTAGATTTCAACCTCTGTGTGTCTAGGGTAATATTTTCACATCAGACCCAACTTTTTTAAAAAGACCCTAATCATTAAAGTGGGCCTGATTGTTGAATCCGGCGGATTTGGAATTCCCGCCGCTAAATAGTTTCCCTTTCACTTGTCGCTGCGATTGTTCAATCCGCCGGGCGCAACTTCCGTATGAAGTGACATATTTCATTTTCGAAATTCAAATGACAATCCAATGACAGTTCGCATTGGATATACAACTGCAAACAAGTAGTTTTTTAGTTTAACTTCCACTTTCGACTGTCAAATTCTCATTAACTTTCCCGCCCCCGGGGGATTCAACAATCATAACCTGTCAAATTCGCAATCACTTCCCCGTCGACGGATTCAACAATAAGGCCCAGTATCTAATCTAAAGTAACGTTACTAAAATCACTTGCAATTCCAGCCATTAAGCCCGGTATGCTAGGCTCAAGAAATTTGTCGTGTTTTTTAGTGACACGTAGATGTCGCTTATGATATAATTTTAGTTTTTCCTCCAGAAATAAGTGTCGATTCATTTATTTCTTAAAGGAATTTTAACTGTTCATGAGTACATGACGTGTTTTTTGAAATTGAAAGGAATTTTCCGCAATACTAAAAATAACATTTTATTAATTTTTATTATTTTTTTTTTAATTCTTTTTTTAATTCCTTATTAATTAAAACAATTTCATTAATTCCAAACAATTATAAAACAATTTATGTAATGTTCGCAATGAAAAAAAAGAACTGTCAAAATTTCTGAACTGTTGTCAATTTTTCTTAAGGAAATAAATGGAAAGATTTTCTTGAGCAAATTCCTTGAGCCTTGCTTACCGGGCTTTAGTCATGAAATTTTGGCACATATCATTTGAATTTGCCAGTAGCGCCATCTATATGTCATACCACGAACTTATTGAGTGATGAAATCAAACGGATAGAGGTCATTCGCGAATATGTCATTAAACACGAGAAGAGATTCCTTGCCCACACAAATGTTGAGGTTATACAACACAATTATTGGATACTACCAACGAAATACGGCGGCACAAAAGATGAAAATCGCATGAATTAACTGTATAATAACAATTCGATGTATTCTATACCTACAGGGAACTGGATAACTGGTGCAGGAAGCCCATATAAGTTTATGATTACTTTAAGTACTATTGTTAACCCTACTAATAAATTAATATGGATTAAGATTGCAGCAGCCATACCAATAAAGGTGTTTTAAAAACAAACAAAAAATAAGATACACCTGCAATAAATATATAATATCGCACCGTAACCGAACTGTTGCTATAATCTTACCAAATGTACACCAATTGACTCTTATCATGGCGTACACAATGTGCACACTACGAGCCCAATCCTAATTCGTTATTCAGCAAAAATTGGACAATAGAATAAATTACGAGGCCCCATCTGCTATAACGATGTCCTCATACACATCGCATATATCCGAACAACAAGATCTCAAGCGGGGCTCCGTTTTATAATAAAGTATCCTCTACACACTGTGCGAGCTTTCTCGTGCTCAACCCGGCTTCGCTTTACGTTTGCTAGGTATTATCATGTCTTTTGAATTTTAGGCTTTAGCTCTCTAACTACCGTTGGTGTGGTGGGACACGTCTTCGCACAATATAAAACGCACGGCGGGTGATACAGCGATACGGCTTTGTTCCTTACGTGGTGGATATAACTCAATTCAGGAATATATATAGATCGGCATAGGGACAGCACGAATCTAGAAAAGTCTACTATAAGGAGAGAGAGAGCCTGGTCTGAAGTATGTGGTGAATTGGAAATTTTCTATACAACGTGAGGTCGGATCAAAGGTCGGTCTCCTATTCATATTCAGCTCTTATAGGTAAGGGTGGCTATGGATTTACGATATTCATGTCACTATTCACCTCCAACCGGTACCGGCATATATAATCTTAAAACAATAGAGGTTAAGTACATTTCAATAACGCGTCTTGTTACCAGTTAGCAGTCTCTGAAATGACGCCTGTTCGGCTTAAGCACTCAGCACTAGGGTGGGGTTGTTGTTGTTGTTTTTTTTTTGCATTTTACGTTCTCCCCCAAACCGGCGGGGGTTAAAATGATAGGAACGTGCATTTGACAAGACCTTTCATGCCTGAATTAGACTCGAACAGAAACATCTTTGATTTCTATACGCATAGCCCGCCATTGTCTGCGAAAGGGATTTTCATAACCGTCGAGCCGACGACGACGACGACATTCGAGTAGCATTATACACCACCACATAATCTTGCTGTGCCGTTTTGCCATTGGTATACTACTACTATACACAACACCCGGGGAATAGCGTAAAATGAACAAAGGGAGGCTCTGAATTGGTTCACAAATAAAAGGACTGGAAAATAATAAATAATAAAGCATTTAGCTAAAACAATTACTACAAAGAGACCAAATACCGTTGAGCATGATATTTCCATTTGTGACTTCCCCAGGCCTCGAATCGAAAGAAGTAAGTAGATAACCGAGTACTTGAAGGAAGTTCGAGCGTGAAAAGAGAAAACAAGTTTTCTTTCTTTAAAAGGACTTCGTGGGACGACATTTTTTGTTTTTATTATAAACTGAAAAGTTGGTTAAATTTAGTTTTTTTTTTGTTCTAAACGAACCCATACAGATCACTTACAATAAGAGATAATTTTTCCTGGAAAAAGATAATGCTGCCGGGGACATTTGTTGATAGCAGTTGGTGTTTTTGGTGGGCGGAATGCGTTCTAGAGTATCTGAATGGAGTGGGTGTACCAAATTTCAAATTTTAATTTAGTTTGCTTAAGTCTTTTGTTTGATAAAATACAAATAATTAAATGTTATGTGCCTTTATATAGCAGTTGAACCTACACGAACGATTGATATGATTATTCGAATCGATTGGGAATCGTTTTAAACTAAATTTTCAATCATGGTTCTTTGAATCTCATCAGACAGTTCTAGAAATAATTCCTGTCTCTGTAGTTGCCATGGCCAAGAGCAAGCTGAAAAATCCTTGTGGTGGAATTTGTCGATTGCCACAGCAAGGTAGACTAAACCTTCCCTAGAAGGGTGGCAACGATCAGGAATATTATATTAGGAGTGCTGAACTAGACTCTCGACGCACAGTGGGGCAAATAGCTCATTTTTTGGACAAGCGACAATTCCCAAGCTTGGAATTAATGAAACTTAAAAAAAAATTTTAAACTATTCGTGATAAAATTGCCTTTAATTCTATCGAGCCAGAATTTTGAAATTTCAAAATTAAAGATGGCTAATCCAATATGGCGGACATAAATTTTGTAAGAAAATTAAATTTTTGTCAAAAGATTCTTTAATATTTTAAAAAATTGTTACTTTGGGGATATTTTTGGAAACCAAAAATTAATTAATAATAATTAATTTTAATAATTTTAAAGAATCTTACGAAAAAAATTTAATTTTCTTACCAAATTTATGTCCGCCATATTGGATTAGCCATCTTTAATTTTCAAATTTCAAAATTCTGGCTCGATAGAATTAAAGGCAATTTTATCACGAATGGTTTAAAAAAAATTTTTAAGTTTCATTAATTCCAGGCTTGGGAATTGTCGCTTGTCCAAAAATGAGCTATTTACCCCACTGTGCGACGTCGGAACCGCCAGATGGAACTGTTGCGACAACCCAGAACTGGGGTTCGATTGTAGATCCATTTAAGTCGCGTACAGGCTATTGTTGATCTCGCACCTCCAACTTCTACCAAACAGCTTCACAAGTTTTTAGGATCCTAATCGCTATCGTGCCCCGAAAGAAAATGAATTTCCCTGGCTAGCATACCTCAAGGTGAAAACCTTGATGGCAGAAGCAACCTTGCTGAACTATCCAAACGAGGAGACGAAATGCAGTATAACGACTGGCGCACAGTGGTCGAAAATGCCAAAAAGTTGGCCAAAAGTCGAAAAATGAAAGTCTTATTTAGGAACTTTTCAATTCGACGCGTAGGTATGTTTTTTTTTGGTCCTGTTCACGCATAACTTTGTAACGCAGTAACTTTTTTGCTTTTTTCTTTTTTTGCTTGAGAGGGTAGTTTTTTATTTTAAATTGTTAGATTAGGGTACCTAGGATAGCATAAGACAAATAGAACCAATCAAATAGCGTTTCTTGCCTTTTAATAGCATGTACACACCGACTTGGTTACCACTATTGAGATGGTTTCAAGCCTTAACCGTAATAATATAGATGGTCTGTGCTTAGTTTGTCATACATTTTCAAACCACGCAAGTACTGCTGCAAAAAAAAATTTCTATGGTTAACTCGTTAACCACGATAATTAACTGGCATGAGTGCCATCTATCAATGAAAATTTACAACAGTCTATAAAAATTGGTTGTCAAAAGCCACGTTGACATCATATATTTAAATTAATTTCTCGCTAAAATTAAAATGAGCAAAATATTATACAAGAATTTTACTCTTTTGTAATGGCAAAAGCTCTCCAAATATGTTGCTTTCTTTTTCCCTCAGATAATTACTTTTCCTTGAGTAATAGTCATCCATAATTAAAAATAAAGCTGAATTATTTGGTAATAACAAAGAATTGACATCCATATCTAATAATTGAAATGACAGAAATAACCAAGCCAGTTGGTGTGTACAGTTGTTAGTTTTGAAATAGTCTGAAACCATATAAAACGATAACCAAGTTGGTGTGTGTACATGCTATAAAATCATTCTGAAAGTGGCCGTTGCATGCGTTGCTTGAAATAGCATCATTTACCAAGTTTTATAGCAGCAAAATTAAATCGATTTAACTTAAAGTTACGCCAAAATTTCGAATTAACGTATAAACGGGTATTTAATACGCAATCGATTTCAACTTACATTCTTATAACTTTGGCTTAAGCCGAAAAATTTCGGTTTAAGCCATAATTCGAATTATCCCGTTTATACGACAAAAAATTTTGGATGATCCATAATTCGAATTATTTTTGGAGTAGCTATAAATTAGGTAGTTAAGCCCCCGCGGCAATCAAGTATTTAAACATACATAGGAAGTGTTGTATCGCACATTTTTAACTGTTATAAAATGGATTATTCTCAGGAAAGTAAGTGTAATTTAATAATATTAACAAGAATACTCATTTGTTCACATATTTTTAACACGGTGAAGATTTCTTAACCTATCTTTTTATCGAAGATGTAAAAAAAAATTTATATTAATAGACCTACAAAAGAAGTCCCGCTATATCTCGCTCTGATTTTTGTCTTATATTGTTTATTGACCCTTTGGCAAAATCATATTCCAAGAACTATTGCCCGAATGTACAAAATTCTGCGTAATCCATGTTTTGTTTTTTTTAACTTATTAAAGTAGTTCTTAGCTTAAACTGAACCGTTTTATCTTTGGTAATCAACTTTCGAGGTGTGCTAAAATTAAAATATTTCGTACTTTTTTTAGTATTTTTTTACCTAAGCTTTGCCAAAAAGTACTAAATAAGGCCAATTTTAACATCAAACTTGCTAATAACTTGAAAAAAAGGCCGTAGCATAAAAATTGTCCAGACATTATTGATAGGAAATTGTCCGAGCTTTCCAATTTTGCAAAAAAAAAATTAGTTACCTACGTATATTTTGGAGAAAAGAGTGGTTTTAGTCGAAATTTTAGTTAAAAAAACCGTAATTTTGACTTTGATGACTCATTCCTCTGGAAGTTGATAGGGTAGAACCCAACAGTTTACAGTTTTAGATAGGTGGGAGTATTCTGCGAACACTGTTACCTTATTCATGAAAATAGGTCATAGGGTTACAAAAATACAGGGTGATGTGTAAAACTCTAAGAAAACAACTTCAAAACGACTTAGCGGCTAAACCGTTACGATATCCCCTCCCTCCCATAAGATTTTTTGTTCGTCTATTCAAAATCTATCCACAGACGGCCGTTTTGTAACTTTATGCAATACACCTTGTACATTAGAGTGGCCCTTATTTATATGGGCGATTTTTTTTACATTTTTGGTGGTGCTAACTGGTGCTAAATGGTTCTCTATACCGAAAAAAAATCATATAAAAATTTCAGCTGAATTGGTACAGTCTTATCCAGGCCGAAAACGCGGAGAAAATGTTTTTTTAACTTCCCAGTAGGAAGTTATTCTAATCGGTCCGAAAATCGGATTCGAAATTTTCAATGTATTTACACGTTTCAAGGTCCCAATAGCATTTTAAGCAAAAATTTGAGAAGAAATATGTGTGTGTGTGTGTGCGTACGTATGTGGTCATTTTTTCCTGCACGATTTCGCGCGAACCGAAAAAGATATCGACTTCGTTCAGGTGCCGTTCGAAGCGTGTTCAAGGAAATATAATCTGAAAAGATTTTCATAAAAATTGGTCGAGCCGTTTTTTTGTTTGAACGACTTAAGTGATTTTTGTACAAGCACGATTTCGCGCGAACCAAAAAAGATATCAACTTCGTTAAGGTGCCGTTCGAAGCATGTTAAAGGACATATGATCTGAAAAGATTTTCATAAAAATCGGTCGAGCCGTTTTTTTGTTTGAACGACGTAAGTGATTTTTGTACCAGCACGATTTCGCGCGAACCAAAAAAGATACCGACTTCGTTAAGATGCCGTTCAAAGCGTGTTAAAGGAAGTATGATCTGAAAAGATTTTCATAAAAATCGTTCGAGTCGTTTTTTTGTTTGAACGAATACTGGGAAGTTAATCTTGTGGACCGAAAGGGTCAAAAGCCACATCCCAAATAGTTTTGTTTTGTGTTTGTATTGTTAATAACAAATACTAAATTGAAAATTTTTTTGATACCTCATTTAACTCGATCCGATGAATAGAACCGGAGTAATAGACATTTGAAAAAGGGCATAATCCGCGAGTGACGTAAACTTTACCCCTTTTTTTGAAAATATTGACCAAAAAAAAAGAAAAAATACTTGTCCGCTTATTTTGTATAGGGACTGCGTAAAAAAAATTTGAAGCAAATCAAAAATGTTGATTAATAAAAGAATTCTCATAAATAACAAACTTTACTGCGTTTTCGGCACGGGTTAACTTCAAACAATTGAGATGAAATTTTTTGGAATATTATTTTTTCATAGTAGAGAATCATTTCAGGGGTTAGCATGTAGAAATTTCCGGCTTTAAAAAATAAGGGCCACCCTACTGTACATCCATATTATTATATAGATATATTGAAGTTTGTCCATCTGATGATGAACAGTGCCCAGAAGTTGTTTACGTTATTGCTGAATCTGACGACGAGAGAGTGATGTAAATAGTTTAAAAATAAATTTCTATGTTTTAACTAATAATAGTATTTTTTAAAGCAATCCTTTACTGTGAACCTTCAGAATTCCCAGAACCCCATTTTCATTAAAAACTAATGGTTTTTCATTATTGATGATCACATGTTTTGAAGCGGTCATCTTGCTTTTTAAGAAATAATACCAAATTCGTGATCAGCGACCTGGAAAACCATAATCTTAAGAATTTCATTGAAAAGTAGTGTTCAATATTGATGGTCGCCATTTTGAAGCCGTCATTTTGTTTTTTTAAGAAATAATATCAAATTCGTGATCAGCGACCACAAAAACCTTTATAACTTTATTTTCAAACAATTATCTTAGTTTTTTCGACTTTTGTCCAACTTTTTGCCGATTTCGACCACTGTGTGGCGCCTCAAAAAAAATCAAAGCTCATCGGTGGCAGCCTCTAGCTAGCTGTCACCAACAGAACAGAAGTACTCTGCATAGTCATCTATGCAGCGATCAAACACTTCCATTATTTGACGAGCCGTTACGTTAAAGACTTCTGGACAACGATCAATAGACTGCAATGAGTGGTATGGATCGAGTCTTGGTTGCCAAATATCCAAAGTTTCGAGAATTACCAAATCTCCATTTGAAGCCTTTAAGCTTTCAAATAATTATATTTCATATCTATATGGACCTAGTGGGACCTCTACCGCCAACACTGAATTCGTTCTACATTTCGGCGTACCACTTGAGATCGCAACCGATCAAGGTTTGCAGTTCGAATCGAAACTCTTCAATGAAGTAATTAAACTACTCGGCACTCACTCGGCAACTGAAAGCAGCCTTAATTCTCATTGAAGTGAAGATTTCCCCCCTTGTCTCCTCGACATCCTCGACGCCCGAGTATAAATAATAATTTAGTTGGTTAATTTTCTTACTAGTACGCACACGACCGCTGCTAGCGCGCATAGCGAACAAATAGGAACGCACAAATGCACCCGCATCGGCATAAACCATTCCAAACGCGAGTGTTGTTTTACCAAGCAGTCCCCCAGCTAAACACTAACCACTTCCAATGTTGCTTGACCTACGCAATCGCACGAGAACCTGTTTACTGAGTATGCTATTGGCACCCTTTAGGATCACCGAGATAATTGCCCCTTTTCTTCGTCCTCTACAATTTTTCAAGCAATACAGGCGATTTCGTGCATCCCTGTGACGGAAGCGTGGATCCCTGTGGCGCAAGTGTGCGTGCTTGTTTTGTTCCAGAGTAAAAATAAAACTCGCCCGCTGTATTGCTTTAAAAAATTGTAGACGACGAAGAAAACCTTTGTAAAAATGTGCCGTGCCCATTTGTTCGCTATGCGTGCTAGCTGTGGCGCCGTGCGTGCTAGTGCGTACCTAATGCAGGCTAGCTGCTGGCGAGTTTTTTTTTACTCGGGCGTCACAAAGGATTTTTACATGTCAAAAACCGTGGTGGACGCCGACTAAGTATTCATACCTGTCGACCGTGTTTAGAAACCTTTCGAACCTCCCTGCGAAGGCCGATACCAAGTACTCAAACGATTACGAAAGCATTACGTCAAATTAAACTGTACAACCAAGTTAATATCCATCGCCAGGCTAAAGCTAGCCTTCGGTTTTGACAGCGTTGTATCTTATTACATACTGATGTCATTGTTTCCAATGGTTTTTTTTACTTCTTTTCCATACACCAAACATCATCATAACAAACACCCGTAACTAGGTAAATTATGAAAAATTAAAAATAAACATTTAAAAAAAATATTGCTGTCATAAAAGGTCACCTCCAATGCTACAGCAAGTGTTGATCTACGTTTATCAACAAATTTTACCACATCGCATGGTAAAATGTTTCTTATAAAAATGCTGGAATTCGATAAAAATGTCTTTTAAGTCTCTCATTTGTATGCAGATTAAATCATTAACGCGAGATTAAAGTTATCCGAATATTAAATCGACTACTGACATATGTACTCTGTTCGCTAGACTGAAATGGACCAAAATTTTTACCAATAACAAAAACACTTTCTCTGAAATTTCTCATTTCATATAATATAAATAAAAACCGTTTGACGATGGCTCCAAGTAGCATAAAGGTCTTTGACATGCATAAAACCCACCTCTAATTTGTTCACCTCAATCGATAGCATACTATATGTGCTCCGTGTGCACTGTTTTCGGGGCCCGGGACTGGTACAGGTTATTTGGTATTTATTAAATATTTGTAATAATTTGAACTTGATCTCTGGGGCGAAGGTATCCAAAGATGGAATTTAGAGTTTCCAGGTTGGACTTCCTCCGGGCGGGAAGCTAAGGCGACACCAACTTAATGAGAAAAACAAAATTAGTCTGATTACAGTGCTCTTGGGATAATAAAAGTGCCACCACTGTAACAGAATTAAAATAAATTATGCACGTGGATAAGAATTGAAACGAATTGAATTCTACCCAGCAATGGCTCCTCCTCTCTCTCATACACTGAATAATTGATGGTTCCATTACACAGCGAAGGGTCGTAATAAATTTCTAATTTGGTTACTTCTCTCCTTGCTCGTTCTGCGCCCCGGTTCCACCTTCCCCCGAACTCACCTTCATTCTGCACGTTCACTACCGCCTCGCTGTTACCGTTTCCATACGTTTCGTTACAAGAGAGCAAGCACAAGTAAGACGTTCGCCATCGCAATTGTGATACTTTTGTCCTGAAAGTTGAAAGGATATTTGCGTGTTGCTGGTATTTGTGGAAAGTTTACTTCGAACGTCTTATTTACGTCAGATGCCACACTTTTACTCGAGATTTTATAGCTTCCTTAAGAAATTCAACAAAACTGGATTCAGGACCTGTGAATGGCTAAAATACGATTGTAATGTTATTGGTCCCTAGTTCGCACTTTTCCCATTACTTATTTATTTCTCTGTTAGGTTTGCCCTGTCCCTTTATTATAGAAATTGAATATGCATACTAGCATCAGTGTGCTCTTAATGGCAGAATGCTCCTGCCACTGGCTCAATCGAGCAAGGGAATTCTATGTGTTTTCTGAATCAAAATTAGCCATAAAAGTACGCAAAGCATTTGAGAATTTAAAGGTTTTTTTTTCTGTAGTTATAACATTCATGGAACAGAGCAGATACAAGGCGGCGCAAAAGACATCACTTGATTTTTTACAGCAGTTATTTGGTTTGTCAATAAAAAAATTGTTGATTACTTTTATTTCGTGTATTCTGCTCCACAAATGTCAAAGTCGCGATAACGTGAGACGCCATTTGCAAAAATTAGAGCATGTTCCGATATGGTAATGACTTTTGCGCCATCTGATGATGTACGAACGTACCGAGGTGCCCACTTAGACTCGGATCACTATCTTATTGATATGGTGCTCCGAGAGCGCATTACAACGCAGAAAAGCGCCTATGATAGATAGTATAGTTAGAGTAGAACTCTACAAAGCCATAAGTGAATTCGGCATCCCAAAGCTGACCCGAAGATTGTTCTACAGTCGAGTTGTTGTATTTATAAACGAACTAGCTGAAACCCGTTGCGAGTCGTTATATATACATCAAATTCAATCAAATTTTATATTTATTTTACATTTTTTTATATTTTTAAAAGTAATTTGTGCTCAATCTATTAATTTTTCTATGTTTTCTCCACTAATTCTCAGCATGCTGTTCGTCTAAATATGAAAATAAACTCATATGGTCTGTCATCGCATCTCGCTGCGTCAAAATTTCAATTTTTCGAAATTCTCTCGTCTCGCATTATCGCATCGCGTTGCATTGTACATTGCGCCATTTAAAAGCCTTTAAAAGCATTTAAAATATTTTGACAGCGCGTGCGAGACTCGTTTCGTTCTCGCATCGAACTGTCGCAACATTGTAAGTGGGCCTTTAATGCTGTAAACATAATTGGAACCACGACCACGGCGGCGGCGACGGCAACAGCGATTTCCGGGCT
This sequence comes from Thereva nobilitata, assembly GCA_963855945.1. NCBI lineage: Eukaryota > Metazoa > Arthropoda > Insecta > Diptera > Therevidae > Thereva > Thereva nobilitata. Next base: position 97,600,870 of record OY979698.1, read on the forward strand.
GAAATTCGTTGTGTGAACATAATTGGAGCCACGGCGACTTAATTTTTGTTTTTTTATTGTTATGTGAAGAAATATTTTTTCATATAATCATGAAAAATATGAAAAAAATAAGCAATATTAAAAATATTGCATCAATTATATAACAATGGGTTTGTTTAATCAAACCTCAAAATAAAAAATACACACAAATTATGAAAACAAACCTCAGTAAATAAACATCTTTGACAGGCGATAGCTACAAAATAGAAAATAGATTGATTGAGCCGCCGTGGTCCGCGACGTGGCCGTAGCCGTGGTCGAATTTTTGTGCACCCTCATATGCAGACGTATATTCTATTGGTTTTTGACAGTTCTTGCGAAAGTAGTTGCGTCGGTCGCCCCAATTATGTTTACAGCATAATGCTCTAAACATAATTGGGGCGACCGACGTTACTACTTTCGCAAGAACTGTCAAAAACCAATAGAATATACGTCTGTATATGAGGGTGCACATAAATTCGACCATGGCTACGGCCACGTCGCCGACCATGGCGACTCAATCAATCTAATTTATATTTTGTAGCTATCGCCTGTCAAAGTTGTTTTACTATTGAGGTATGTTTACATAATTTTTGTGTATTTTTTATTTTGAGGTTTGATTAAACAAAGCCATTGTGATAAAATGTTTTTAATAGAATTAAAAATGGAGAGTTTCGATGAAAAACTAATTGAATTAGTAAAAAAATGGTGTCGCTGTTCCTCCAATTATGTTCACACAACGGATTTCAGCCCGGAAATCGCTGTGGCCGCCGCCGTGGTCGTGGTTCCAATTACAGCATAAAGCAACTTGCGCGGTGTGTGCGTAGCGTTAAAACAGCATTCCGTTAGTGCGCATTTGAATACACTACTTCTATTCTATCTGTCATTGCTCGCACCGCATTTGCGCCTGTATCTGCCATTTGTTAATCTACCAATGAATTTTTTTTTCGTGGTACTGTGATTCATTTTCACTAATCATTGTTAGAAAAATAAAACGATTGAAGTATTATATTTGCAGCATAAAATTATGTTTCATGAATAACAATAAAACAAAATTAAAAAAAAAACGTTGAATTGGTTCTTCGTTGTTGATGACTGATAATTTTACTTTAATTTTGTTCAAAGCTTCATTAAAAATAGTATGCGAAAATGAGATAGTATTGTTTCGGTTAACGGGACATCACCAATCGCTTTCTTGTACCCAAAAACCTCTAAATATAAAATCTGAGGAATATAGAATTTGTATTACTATGCTTTGTATCGAATTTTCAACAAAGCTTTATAACAGCGCCCCTAGGGGTGATTTTCGAAAGTAATCAACATCACCAATCGCTTTCTCTCACCTAAAAACCTCTATATAAAAATTTTCAACATCGTAGAACGTATATTACTATGCTTTGTAGCAAATTTTCAGCGAAGCTCTCCATGACAGAGCCATCTAGGAGTGGCTTTAAAAAGTAATAGAATAGCTTTCTTTTAATGTAAAATAGCACATGGTGAAAATTTCATTAGGATCTGTTACACGGTGTTGGAGCCTATTCGGAACATACATACAACCACACATTCATTTTTATATAATTACTAGATCGGGTAGGCAGGCATACCGCCGAGCGGTATGCTAGGTAGTCTTAAATCGCCGGAAAAACATTGTCTTGCAGGCATGCTTCTTGTGGTGGCTCAATGAGGTGCCATAACCGATGAGTTAATTAGTATTGAGTTCCTCGACACCAGAATCCACTTGTTAATATCAATTTTCTTCACCCTTTGTTGAAAGCATTTTCATTTATTTATTGACTCTTTGTATTCGCGATGCTCGCAAAACCATTTTATTGTTTTCGAATTTCTAGGTCAAGTCCATTATTCGTAAACCATTTTATTACTAATGGTGGCTCCACACGACAAGGACTTTTGTCCATCCGACTTCTGTACAGACCGTGAAATTTCAATTAAACGGACGACGGAATGTCTGTGCGGACTTTTTCCAGCGACTTTCCTTTGTTTCGCAGATAAAATTTTCTATTGACAGAAGTCTCTTAGCGACCAAAAGTCTCTATCGGTGTGGACCCACCCATTAGAAACTCAAATATTAAGTGAAAGATGGCGTTTCATTAGTGCTCGTTATTCTCGGAAATCTTATTTATATTTTATACTTTAAATATCTTGGATACTTTGACGGAAGTGTAAACACTGAAATTCATTTCAAAAAACTTTCAGAATCCAAATACAAATTTTAAGGTAAATCTTATTTAACTGAAGATTTCTATGATCTCTAGATTCTAGAGATGGTCTTGATCAGCATAAAATCTTGATTTACGAGATTTCCCGCTCCCTAAAAAAAATTTAAAATTAAGCGTCATCTTTCGAGTGGCCATGGAATGGGGCACAAGAGTACATCCGGCAGCACGGCCGCCATCAAATACTTTTTCAATAAATTTTTGAAGTAAAAGATAAAGGAAGAAGTCTCGCCAGGTCTCGTTCCCTTCGACTAAGGATTTCTAGAAATATTAAGTTTAAGCAAAAAGTTCCTTCCGAGAAATATTTCTGCTGAGCACAGCGAAAAGTATAAGAAAAATCCGACAAACAGAATTCACTTAACCTTCGCTGTAAGGAAGGTTTTGGTCCTCTTTCTTATTTTCCCTCGGAAAATAAAATAATCCACGCGCAAAAAAAATATTTTATTATTATGACTGCAAATAACCGTGGCATTAGCTGTAGAAGGGAGCGTTGGGAAAAAAATTAATATCACGCCCAGGAGCTTTCGTGGGGTACTTTACGGAAGATATTAAACATGCTAACGGCTCACATGGCTTGGGTAAGTGCGAGACGTAAGCAGTCTAAGTCTAAACAGGAGGTGGTACTAAATAATCAAGATAGATTACTAAAGTTACAATTGGTCTACTTGCGTCTCGAAACTAGAGACAATACGCTTGAGATTGTCTGGATTTTTTTAAGAATAATGTTTGTTGCAATGAGCCGAAACATAGGCGAATATGTAATACCTTTAAAGAGTCTTTATATATAAAGGAATCCGTTTATGAACACGCCGTCGTATACCCACCCGACAGCTAATTTTAATAATCGTAATTGCAAAGTGAAAATTCCGTTGAGATCATCATCCCCAGGACTGACCAAAGATCTCCATTTGCAAATAAAATGCATTAATATCATCCAAAGATGGACCGGTAAAGCCTTACACATTTTCTTTTTCATGCTGCTGATGAAAATATTATCTACTCCACGGGGAGTGCAAAAATCCCTTGCGGAAATGAAAACTCATTTCACAATGGGGCTTTACTGGGTGAGACAAAGGTATAAACGGGCACGAAAGCCCTCAAGTTTTGGCAACAAACCGCCGACCCGCTGCGACGATAATCCTGAAATAGACTGACAACATGAAACAAAGTTAACCAATTTGTAGTGCTTTCACGGTGGCCTTTTCACGAGCTTTTTCATATGTACCGGAGGAGCAGAACGTGAAATTCTTATTTAGGGCCCCAAATTTAATGAGGTTTTTGGGAAGAACCAAGCAACAGATTTGTTCTTAAAAGAACACCAGCAACAGATTGTCGTTAAAATTGTGTGCGGGCAGCAGTAGTAGTAACTTACTTTGAGGTTTCAATTGGGTGGAACCATTTCATTGGTGAAGGTCATAAGATTACGTGCGAAACAATTTTAATTTCGTTTAAAAATAAAATCTAAAGCTAAGTATGCTGTTCCTAAGTACGGCGGTCAAGAAAAATTTCCCCATATAAACTTCATGTAAAAAAACGCTCAAGTAATCGGTCAAGAAATGCTCTAGGAATTTTTGCTCAAGAAATTTCTGTACCTAGTACGGTGTTCGCTCAAGAAAAGTGCTAGTACTATTCTGACACGTAGATGGAGCCTTTTTCTAATGCGGTAAAGAAAAAATTGGGAAGACAATTTTTTCTTGACCGAAATTGACATTTGATTAGGCCGCGGGAAGTGTTTTCATTTTTTTTATAGTTTTTATAGAGCTTAATATAATTAAAGGACAGTTTAAGTGATTATTCATTATTTTAGTGTTGTTTTAAAATACGCTTCTGAGAAAATTCCTTCTTTTTATTGTGCGGAAGGACTTTAAAAAAACATTTCCGGCAGCCCGATATTATTTTCCTACACATAAATGTTAAATGTCAATTTTAGTCAAGAAAAAAAGTCTTCGCATTCACTTGTCAAAATTTTCTGTACCGGGGTCGAGAAATAATAAGAGCACTTTTCTTGACCGCCGTACTTAAGAACAGCATACTTAGCTTAAAAATGAATCGTTTTGTATGACGCTTATAGGCTTCGGAACCATTAAACCAATTGAGCTTAAATTCACAGGTTTTTATGGCAGAAAGGTAGAACATACATAGTTTAAACATTTAGGTAGTGCTGAAAATAATAGTGGAGTATTGCAATTCTGTTAATTACAATCGAGTGTTACATCACTCAATAAGTTCATAGGACGACATATAGATGTCGCCACTTGGTTATTTCTGTCATTTCAATTATTAGATATGGATGTCAATTCTTTGTTATTACAAAATAATTTAGCTTTGTTTTTAATTATGGATGACTATTACTCAAGGAAAAGTAATTATCTGAGGGAAAAAAGAAGCAACATATTTGGAGAGCTATTTGCCATTATAAAAGAATAAAATTCTTGTATAATATTTTGCTCATTTTAATTTCAGCGAGAAATTAATTTAATTATATGATGTCAACGTGGCTTTTGACAACTAATTTTTATAGATTGTTGTAAATTTTCATTGATAGATGGCACTCATGCCAATTAATTATCGTGGTTAACGAGTTAACATAGAAATCTTTCTTGGTTTGCAGTACTTGCTTGGTTTGAAAATGTATGACAAACTAAGCACAAACCATCTATATTATTACGGTTAAGGCTTGAAACCATCTCAATAATGGTAACCAAGTCGGTGTGTACATGCTATAAGCCTACACTGATAAAAAAAATTTCTTGGCTTAAAGCACTTTTTCTTGAACCAAGCAACTCATGTTTTGGATATAACGAAAACAAAATTGTCTCGGGATAAGCAATACTAGTCTTGGTTTTATTGTCTTGGGTGAAGACAAAAGTTGACTTGAAGTAAAAAAAAAATACGAAACCGATGATTTTATAATTTAAAAAAATTCAAGTTCTAAAATCGGTCTTAATTGTTGTGATACATTTTTAGAACTTGAAAGTCCGGTAACCGAAAAAAGTCCGATGAATTAAGAATTTAGTTTCTTGAGTAAAAAATTAAACAATCTTAGTTCGAGAAAGAAATATTTTGGTCGAAAAATATAAGTGTTGAGCGAAGAAATACTTTTACTTGGGTTAAGAATTTGCAGTGTCTTACTCTGAGACAGCATTCTCATGTTAAGACTGAAAAATGTTTCTACTCGAGACAACGAAACGAAGACTATCGAATTGCTGGAATCAAGACAATTTTTTTATCAGTATCCAGATCGAGTGAAATTTCACTAATTTTCACTTTCACTCGCATAGGATTAATTCGGTAGTATGACAACAAGTAGTCATTGTGATAAATATTATATGTAAAGTTGTTTTGTTCATAGTTTTCGCGATATCTTTCCAAGCCCGAGATAAACACAACGAGTTAAAGTGCCCTGCATTTTACAGATCCCATATTGCTGGGTAATTTTTCATTACTCCAGGTAAATATTTTTTTGTCATACAATGTAAAATGCTCTATTTTCTTCCTCTGCTTTGAATTGCTTACAGCTCCGCAAGACAAATCAAATAAATCCTGTAATTATGACCCACAGTCAATAAATTGAATCCAAAACTTCCTTTATAAAAAAGACGAAATACAAATATACGAATATAATTGAAAAAAAACCTACAATTTCGATATTTTCCATGTTTAATTTGATTTTTTCAATTCGATTTTTTTTAAATAACCGTTGTTGTCTGGGATCTAAAAAGTCAAACATGACAGATAGTCGTGAAGTGCGGGTTCGTGGTCATTTCGCTGCGAAATATTGAAACAGCGACATCTGTTCATCAAATTTTTAACCTGTGAAATTTCCCTCGAACTGGATACTAAAGCTAAGTATGCTGTTCTTAAGTACGACGGTCAAGAAAAATGCTCTTATTATTTCTCGACCCCGGTACAGAAAATTTTGACAAGTGAATGAATGCGAAGACTTTTTTCTTGGCTAAAATTGGCAATTGTGTAGGAAAATAATATCTGGCTGCGGGAAATGTTTTTTAGAGTCCCCTTCCGCATAATAAAAAAAATGAATTTTCTCAGAAACGTATTTTAAAACAACACTAAAATAATGAATAATCACTTAAATTGTCCTTTAATTATATTAAGCTCTATAAAAACTATTAAAAAAATAATGAAAACACTTCCCGCGGCCAAATCTATTTTCCGCCACAAACGAAATGCCAATTTCGGTCAAGAAAAAATTGTCTTCCCAATTTTTTCTTTACCGCATCAGGAAAAGGCTCCATCTACGTGTCAGAATAGTACTAGCACTTTTCTTGAGCGAACAGCGTACTAGGTACAGAAATTTCTTGACCAAAAATTCTTAGAGCATTTCTTGACCGATTACTTAAGCGTTTTTTTACATAAAGTTTATATGGGGAAATTTTTCTTGACCGCCGTACTTAGGAACAGCATACTTACCTTAATAAGCGAAACGCTAGTGAAAAAAAATTCTTCGAATTTCAATACGCTTAAATTCTTATGTCAAAATTTTATGACATTGCGACCATTCTCTTGAAAGTGACTGTGGTTTAAGTGACGCTACTTTTGTAATTTTCAAAGCAATGGGAAAATCTGAATTTCGTGTGTTGATAAAGCATTGCTTTTTAATGGGAAAAATGCCGTTCAAGTGAGTACCGCTTTTACTGTTTGTTGACCAAAAACAACAAAGTATTGATGACTCAGAGCACTGTTTGGAGCTGTTTAGGCGAAATAAAAAGGGGGGTTTCATGCGATATGTGACAATGGATTAAACATAGATCCATCACTACGCTCCAGAGTCAATTCGGCAGTCAGCTAAGTGCAGCAACCGGGGAAAGTAGTACAAAGCGGGCAAAAACCCAACAGTCGGCTGGGAAGGTTATGGCGTACGTATTTTGGAGTGCGCTGCGCATAGTATAATATTCATCGACTATCTTGAAATAGGGAAAATGGATTAATAGTGTATATAACATAGCATTACTAGTGCTTTTGAAGCACAAGATCGCGAATGAAGAAGGAAAAAGTGCCCTTTCACCAAGACAATGCACCGTGCCAAAATTCGATAGCACCAATGGCAAAATTGTACCAATTGCATTTTGAATGTCTTCCGCATTCACCGTATTCTCTTGATTTAGCACTCAGCGGCTTTTACCTGTTTTCAAAACTCAGAAAAATGCTCGCTGAAAAGAAATATGGCTCCAAGGTTGAGGTGATCGCCGAAACTAAAGCCTTTTATGAGGGAATTCTTAGAGAAGCGTTGGAATGAATGCATCACTCTTGAAAGAGGCTATGTTGATGACTAAAGTCAAATTCTACCTAAAAGTTGTTGTTTAATTAGTCATCCTACGAACTTATTAAATAAAATGCACTCAAATAGAAAAAAATTTCGTGCCATCTTATCATATGGTTCAGTTTTGGCCCGCTTTCAATAGACTTTAAGCGGATGTAATTTCGCACAAGGCCCAATTAGCGATGGTGTTTGATTTTGATTTATTTAACGAGAGGCAAGGAATTCTGCATCCTCTTTTGCTGTCAAAGGCTTTCCGTTTGCCTGTGAAATCATTCCCGCTTTCGGAGTGATAATTTTCAGCAGTCAACCAAAAAGCAAAAATATGCGCCTGCATCCCGGCTGCTTTCATTTACACAAAACCGAAGTATTTGGTGCGAAATTAATTAAAGAGTTTTTTTTTCTGCATCAGCTTAGTCTTCTTGATGTGATAAATCATGGCCCTTCTGGAAAGCATTTAGTGGCTCCTGGTGAATAAACAGATTGCGACGAACGAATATAGTGACGCATGCCTGCCATATTCATAATCTTCGTGTTAAGATAGATTTCGTGTGGAATTAGAGTTTAAGTTTCAAAGCAATATCGTAGTACTAGTAGTAATAAAATATGTCTTTGTCAATAAATGTTCCAATACAAGAAAAAGCTTAGCCAATTTGCGACAGGACTGGTGAAGAACGCGTTGCCATGAAAGACACACAGCATCAGAACAAGAAAGAACTTACATCGCGGGGCGCTAGAAGTGTGATTCATTTCATTTAAATTAATAACAGTCCATTGTCAAGAATATCGCATCCAATGTGAGCTTATTAAATTCTCAATGTAACTTTTCTTAATGTGAACTGAATTGAGGAGGTTCGTCCTCGTCGCCTCTTCTTGCCTCATTTATTCCATTCCATTATAAATTAACGAAGTTTTATTTTTGATTTTTCTTTTTAGGACTTTGGCACTTGTACAGTTAGCTGACGGTGAGCTACAAAAGAAGAAGAAGAAGAAGTAGAAGGTTTACAGAAGGAGACACTGGGCGCTGTCATTAGCAACGTGTGCTACGTAGTATGATACTGGAGGTCGCCACAATGATGAGAATGTGCACACACCATTAGAAGAAATGGTACAAGAGGAGGACCATTAATCCCGTCAACAAGAAAATGGTTGCTATTAGGTTGCCAATAGCCTTCCAGACGCTTTCGAGTCGATGGTTTCATTGTTTAGTGGCAGTTCTACTTCTTGTCGTTGTACGCTTTAACAATGCTTTGGATCTGTGTATGTATATAACTTTTACATTTCTCTAGGTTTACGTGTATACATAGATGCTTTTATACATAAAGTAATAAACATTAAGTAATATTGTTTAAATTAGAGTTTAGGTCTTTTAGGTCATCCTTAAATTTAATAATTCACTGCTCAAAAATATCTGTGTAATTAATTTGCCAGAGTTGTTTTGAATATTATTACTGGTGATATCAAATTGAATGTATATATTATTTCACTTAGTTCCGAACTCATGAATCGTTTCAAATCAACTTGATCAGATTTGGGACACTTACCAACTAATCAATACGAAATGAAATCAATTATTTATCATCGAATTTCGTCAATTGAAAATTGACATATTCGAAAATGCATAATATAACTCCGAGGGCATAGCTTAAAGAGGCCTTGCATAAATAGAAAGTTCCCGAACTCTTACTTTTGATCTATGGCATTTCCACAGTATCACATTAACTCAAGCATACACGAACGTGGTTTTATTCTATTATTGCTGCAGCATACTGTACGCCATATATGTATGTATGTTTATATAGAAACTGGGAAGCTATATGGTGTGCCCTCCTAGGGATTCGACACAATCGGGCCCAATCATGGTCGGTCCTTCAGTTGAATATGAATAATGAACCCTAAATACTCATATTAAATTTATAATAAAAACGTATGCTGATTATGAGGAGCCATACTACGGTTTTAGTTATGTAATGGTTTTGGTCAGCCAAAATGAATGGGAATTTATTTAAATTCATATTAAATTTAGACCAAAGAGCGCACCGGTTTATTCACAGAGGAGGACCTCCGCTCCGTTCAGAGCGTGTGTGTCTTCAATTATTCATCAGCGGATCTACTAATTATGAACGGGCGCGCGTTTAATATTGCCAGAATTTCGAATTTTATTTAATATTTACTGATTTCACAAAAGGTAATGTTTGTTGGATATAACCTCGTCATTTATTTATTGGGGTACTGAGATTTTTAAAGGGCATAATAAAAAGGGAAACACATAAATTTTGTAATAATATAAAAAAAATATTATTTTCAGAAACTCACGAAGTCAAGAACTTAATTAATTTTGTATTTTAAAGACTGTCTTTACAGGTGAAATTTTGATCCTTCTATAAATTTATCACATGCTATGTTATTACACTCTGATTAAAAAATAGTAGGACTTTTTATGTAAACTACAAACGGCGGATTATTCTTGGAAATTTATTTAATCTCCTTCAAAGTAGTCCACTTCGGATACAATACAAATTTTTTTCACTGCTTCGAAGTTTTTGATTTAGATTTCCAGAAAGGGCTTCAAAACCTTCTTTTATTCGGTTTGTATCTCTTCAATCGAGTCAATATGATGCCCTCGAAGCAGTTTTTTGAGTTTCAGGAATAGCCAGAAGTCTGACAGAGCTAAATCAGAAAATTAGGTTGCCGAACCATACGAATCGAATAGAACGTTCTCTTTCAAAATAAAATTTGAAAAAAACAGGTTTGCGCCTGAATTTAAATATAGTTTAAAAAAACTAAAAAAATACGCTTTTATTTTAAAAGAGTAAAAAAAATAAAAGCGTATTTTTTTAGTTTTTTTAAACTATATTTTTATATTTTCTAATTTTTAGTCTATTATATGTCTTCCGCCATTTTGTAGTGATCGCCATATTAGATTTAAAATGACGTCACACAGCTTACTGTACTATACTTGTCATATACTTTCATTTGATACCCATACCGAGGGCCTTGTAAAGAAAAATTTAAACCGCCATTTTGTGTTGACCTCTATTTTGAATTTGGAATCACGCCACACAGTTAATAGTATTCTAATTGTCGCACCCTTTCATTTGATACCCATTCTGAGGGTGTTGTAAAGAAAAAAGTACCTAGTCCGCCATTTTGAGTTGGCCGCCATTTTGAATTTGGAATGACCCCACAGAGCTAATAGTATTCTACTTGTCACTTCCTTTCATTTGATACCCATATCGAATGGGTTGTAAAGAAAACGGTAGTCCGCCATTTTGTGTTCTGCCGGCATTTTGAATTTTGAGTAACGCCACATAGCTAATTGTATTCTACTTGTCACACCTTTTCATTTGATACCCATGTCGGGGGTCGGGGAGCACAATAGTAAAATTCGGCCGCCATCTTGGAACCGTCATCTTGATTATTTCACAAACTGGTCAGATTGCATTGTCACGCGAACTATACATATGTGCAAAATTTGAAGTTGATCGGTTATATGCAAGTGGGTGAAAATCAAGTTGCAAGATTTGTCTACATACATACATACATACAGGTGAAGCTAATATAAAGCGTATAAAAATTGACTGTTTTGGGAAGCAAACGAGATGCGAAGCGTCTGATGCTCAAATGGTCTTTCAAAATAGATTGTATCGACCCAAACGATTTTTTGGCATCAACTTCTTGACTTCCTTGACGTGGGGTTCATTGGTAGACCTCGAACTATGGCAAGGATTTCCAACGCCTTCAACGCGTTCTCTGCCTTCTTTGAACATCTTATACCAATCGAAAACACTTGCTCTGGACAGTACATTACATTACATTCTTTAAGGGGCGTCTTTGCAGGCATTACGACCTATTTGGTCTATTGTTCCAACTCCGCCAATTCAAACCCTCGAGGTTAAGGCTTTTGATATAGGCTAAAATTGTTTCAAGATTCATATCCCAAATGTCCCTGAAACAGGGAAACCGAGATGCAGGAGACTCATTCTCCTCCTCGCTGTAGCCTCACAATCACACAATAAGTGGCCCGCAGTTTCGCGAGCTGCGCAGCAGAACCGACAGTTACAATCAATTGCCATTGTCAAGCGTTCAGTTATTCATTTGATCTCCCATCTGTTGAAATTTTAAGGTTCGCCCACTTTAGCTTTGTCGATTTGAATGAATCTTATAGCACCCTGGATCTTGTCCAGTTGTGTAGAAATATCCCGTCGACCCAATTCTTGATGGCCGATCTTACATGGCAGTTGGCTAAGCTGCAGAAAGTTTCCGGATCAGCAAGTGGTGAGTTTGCCTCTACTGTTGCCATGCTATTGCCAATTTCATTACCAATATGGCCTTCATGGCCAGGAATCCACATCAGGTGTTAAAGCTATTTGGAGCTCTATTAATACAAGTCTGGGCACATACCTGTATCGGGAGCTAAGCTAAGGTTAGCTTGAAAAATAGTGGAGATAGGCACAGGGCCATGGATATTTTGCTCCTTGAGCCATATACGCCCAGCCCTACCTCATTATCGGGTTTGGAGCCGTCCATATACCAAAAAAGCCGTGTTTCCTATGAAGAGGGACCCGCCGTGCTGCCATTCTGGCCGATCCCTGATAAATCGTCCTATACGGTGAGGTTGAATTCCTAAAGAATCGATATAGTCTGGGGAAATTAACAAAACTTAAAAAAACTAAAAAATACGCTTTGATTTTAAAATGAACTAAAAAGTAAAAAATAATTTTGAATGTAAAGTTTTTATTGCTCCAGCCAGAATATGGAAACAACCTACCTTACGAAATGTAAAACAGCATGGGACTCTCTAAGTTTATTAACACCGGAAATTTTCGCTAGCGGCCCACGCTTTTTTACATTTCGAAAGATAGGTTGTTTCCATATTCTGGCTGGAGCAATAAAAACTTTACATTCAAAATTATTTTTTACTTTTTAGTTCATTTTAAAATCAAAGCGTATTTTTTAGTTTTTTTTTAAACTATATATTTTTTATTTTCTATTTTTTAGTCTATCGCCATTTTGTAGAGACCGCCATATTGGATTTAAAATGACGTCACACAGTTTACTGTACTATACTCGTCGTACGCTTCCATTTGATACCCATACCGAGGGCGTTGTAAAGAAAAAGGTAAAGCGTCATTTTGTGTTGACCGCCATTTTGAATTTGGAATCACGCCACACAGTTCTGTATTCTAATTGTCACACCCTTTCATTTGATACATTTTGTGTTGGCGGCCTTTTTGAATTTTGAATGACGCCACAGAGCTAATAGTATTCTACTTGTCATTTCCTTTCATTTGATACCCATATCGAGTGGGTTGTAAAGAAAAAGGTAGTCCGCCACTTTTTGTTGGCCGCCATTTTGAATTTTGTATAACGCCACATAGCTAATTGTATTCTACTTGTAATACTCTTTCATTTGATACCCATGTCGAGGGTCGGGGAGCATAATTGCAAAATTCGATTTTTTTACAAAATGGTCAGATTGCATTGTCACGCGAACTATACATAAGTGCAAAATTTCAAGTTGACCCGTTACCTGGAAGTGGGTCAAAATCTAGTTGCAAGATTTGTTTACATGAAACATACAACATACAGCATACAACATACAGATCAAGCTAATATAAAGCGTATAAAAAATGCACGAAAGGAGACAAAATTCCAAAATGGCTGAAAATCGGACCACATCTTCCTTAGGACTTTTTAAGAAAACAATTTCGGAATCACAAAAAAAGAGATATCAGTTTTTGGCAAAAAAAATCACTCAAAAACTGGTTTTTTTTCGAATTTTTTTTTGATCAGTCAATACAAAACATTATTACCTACAAAATACCCCTCTTGAAATTTTTTCGAAAACCTTGACCTTTCCGAATTATTCAAAGTATTTTTTTGGCTAAAAAGTGATTTTTGGAAACTTTGACCTTGAATAACTTCGAAAGGGTTAGGTTTTCGAAAAAATGACAAGAGAGCTTTTTTAGGCAATAACGTTTGGTATTGACTGATCAAAATTTTTTTTCGAAAAAACCAGTTTTTGAGTAATTTTTTTGCCAAAAACTGATATCTCCGGTGCATTTTTTCAACCAAAAAGTGATATCTCCGGCGGCCATGTTGTTTTTTTTGTGATTCCGAAATTGTTTTTCTTTAAAAAGTCCCAAGGATGCTGTGGTCCGATTTTCAGCCATTTTGGAATTTTGTCTCTTTAAAATGCCAATTTCCCCGGACTAAAGCTCGGTATGCAAGGCTCAAGAAATTTCTTTGCCTATCTTAAACCTATGTAAAAAAATAGTCAAGAAATGGTTCAGAAATATTTTCTGGAGCGATTTCTGCGACCGGTATGCTAGAGTCAAGAACTTCACACCAGAAATATCGTGTTTTTTAGTGACACGCAGATGTCGCTTTTGATAAAATTTTAGTTTTTCCTCCAGAAATAAGTGTCGATTCATTTATTTCCTTAAGAAATTTTAACGGTTCATGAGGTCTTGACGTCTCAGGTGGTTTTTGAAATTGAAAGTAACTGTCAGCAATGGAAAAAATTACATATTGTTGTTTTTTATTCAGATGTTTTAAATTATTTTTTAATTCTTTACTAATTAAAACAATTTCATTAATTCCAAGCAATCATAAAAGAATTTATTTAATGTCTGCAATGAAAATAAGTAACTGTCAAAATTTCTGAACTGCTGTCATTTTTTTCTTAGGGAAATAAATGCAGAAGTTTTCTTGAGCAAATTTCTTGAGCCTTGCATACCGGGCTTAATAGGTGATGCACAAGGTCTCATGACTTAAAAGTGAATAGCTCTCGTAGACGCAGCGCCCCCGCCAGAGCCTCCTTTTTCACTCACTAGTAGGTGGAGCGGAGAGAAGTGGTTTCCACAGCCGCAGTCGGCAAGGTACTTTTAGCTCCCACGCTACCGAGACTGGCCAACCTTTGAATAGGATTATGACTACGTATTTAGTCTCCTTGAAGAAGGGAATTTCTATGCCATCTAGGAGAGGAACTTTAAATTTAGCTTCCTTCTATTGGAACGATGACAGTTTTTTTTTGGTTATTACCCAAGTTCTTTCTCAGACACTAGCTTGCATATGTGACAGAGCATGAGGTCCGAAGTGTTGTCATCGTATCCGCCGCTGATTGTTAAGACGATATAATCTGTATAGGGTTCTGATTTGAAGCCTCGGTTATTCAGGTCGGTAAGAAGTTCGTCGATTACAATTGACCTTAGGAGAGGGCTTTTGCAACCATTATTGTAACCGATTCATCTCAGTTTCAATGCCTTGCCAATGCCAATGGCTTACTTGATCGCGTCGAAAGTAAAATTGCCAAAGGCACCCTCAATATCCGCGGTAACACCGAGCGAGATTTCCTTGGGTGGGAGGGACCTCTCTATATCTCGTACTAGCACGTGGATGGCACTCTCTGGAAATCTGCCCGGCCGATAGGCAAATTGCAAGCAGTGGAGTGGGTTCGCTGTAATTTGTTTGTCTAAAAAGTTCTCCATCGTTCTTTTTCGAGAGAAAGATGGCGACACTGATGGATCGATATGATTTTACTTCCTTGTATGATCTTCTGCCCGCTTTGGGAATAAAGACAACCCTAGCCTCTCTCTAGCACCTCGGAATATGAGCCAGTGCAAAGCTACCCCTGAACAATGGCATCAGGATTGGTACGATCTCTTCCAGGCCCGTCTAAAGGAGAACCAGGAAGATTTTGACATTCACAGCAGCCTTGAAGGTCTTAAATATGCCAATGGCCTATTTGATCTTGCCAGTAGTGAAAATCCTGTTTGCCAGGTCTTTCTCTCTATTGTAGGATTGCTGGACATAAACTACCTCCGATCAACTAGACTGGCTGGACAATGCACTGTCACCAAAGGTCTTTTTCAACAATTCCGAAACCGAAATTCCATTTTTAAAGCAAATTTAAAAGCAACTTTTTTGCTGAACTTTTTCATTCGTTTTAAAAATCGAAAAATGCACTTTTTTAGATGAAAGTAAACCAGCGTTTCTCATTGACTGAAGATATTGGCATGACATTTGACACAGATGTGTCAGTTAGAGTGGTACCAATCCTAAGAAAACAAAAACTTCGCCTTTGGATAAGGCCGCGCGTTTTAAATGGAAAAAGTCTTACTATTTTTAGACCCCAGAAAACTGTAATAATTCCGAATTTAGCAAAAAAAAGGATTCAATCTATTCTTGTACGACCGAGATTTGAAATTGAATCTAAAAAACATATCTGTTATCGATCAGATTAAAAGAAATTATTATTACAGCGTTGGTGAAAGTGATTGGATCAAATTGAGGTGCTTCACATTTTTTTTCTTCTTTAGTTTCTATAAAGATTGAATTTTATTATCTCTGTCGGTTTTATTTGAAATGCAATAAATCAAGACGCAGACGCAGGCTCGACGCGCATCAGTTTTGGAGATATAAATAAAAATTCATTAATATTCAGTTTTGTAATATTTAACTCAGGAGATCTAATTACTTAATCGGTTGTTTCCAAATGAATGAAGTCGTTAATATAAAAAGTGATTAATTAGTGGAGCATTCAAAACGATTTATTCCAAAAAGCTAAAGACGATGGACTATTTATAGCTCCGCTGAGCAGAACCACGCACCCGAATAAAAATGCATAGTAAAGGTCTCCGAAACCGAAGAGAGGAACTCAACCAAAATAAGTGTTCCTTTAAGAAAAAACTTCAAACAGCAGACGAGAATCCGTCGTGCTTGGTCGACCTTCTTCACACTGCCCAGTTCGGTATAAAAGTCATTTCGAAAAGAACAAGAAGAATGCGGCCCATAAAATCAAGAATGGCTTAAATGTGAATGTGTAATGAATCCAAGCCCCACAAACTAAAAAAAAAAAAAACTCCCCAAAGCAAATTATTGTTATTAGTAAAGACTTCCGGGGGGCATGGTAGCATATTGCGTTGAAATTGATGTACTATGGATGCTGTTGATCCAGCAATCAAGCGAAATGTTGCATTGAATGTCGCAGCAAAAAAAATACCTCCAGTGCAAAAAGGATGAAATTTCTGGAAATGAATTTATTAAAGAAACCAGGGACTGAATAGGAAATGTCTGCGATGCAACATCCTCTCAAGGATCTTTTGTTCATAGGCTCTTTCCGTTATATGCTCGATTTTTAATGGAAATTATATATAAAAAAAAATTCCTCAAGAGCTTCAGTGATGCTCGCAGAAGTTTTGAAAGGTGCAAGAGGTTTATTCTTTATTTACATAGTGCATAGTAAATACTAGACTCGCGCGCTATTTCTACATCTATACCTTGTTGAGGGCAAAGAAAATTTCTTCTTTTCATTTTGTCGCGGAAATGGAAGCATATAATTTGAGTAAGTACGTTGCTTCTAGACATTTGTATATAGAAGGTGCTTTATTAAACTTTACCTTTAGAATACACACACACGAGTTTGCACCGTTAAATTTCCTTTTTATCAATTATTTAAAAGGATAAATAATAAAAGAATATGGCGAATGTTATAAAAGATCTCGGCGAGCAATAATTATGTTATCAAAGAAAGTTATTCTAATGCAATTTATACAATAAATTAGATAAATTAGAGCTATCTAATATATGTAGGCGCTTCCTCCTAACAAAATGTTCTGTTCGTTTGTTTATTATGTCTTGATAATGTTTTTCTCCATTTTAATAAAAAAAATGAAGGTTTTTTGTTTTATAAAATGTTTTTCAACAAGAGGCGCCATTTTAAATTTCGTGCCTGAATCGTCGAAATGCAACTGTCATTTACCTTGTTTATGCGTAAGACGGTTTTAAGCTTAAAATCGGTTTAAGACGAATTGCCTGTATAAACCGATTCGGATTCTCTCTCAGAAAATTGAAAATTTACGTTCTATATTATGCATTAACATAACTTTAATCACTAACCGGAATAGAGTGAGATTATTCTTTTAATGTAAGACCAAAATCAGTCATTTTGAGAACTCGTCACACATGCACACAAAAATTCGTCTCAAGCTGAAATAAATTAAGCTTGAGACGAATTTCGACTTAAGACTGTTTATACGGAGCCGGATTCTGTCTTAAGCCGAAATTCGACTTACGCATAAACAAGGTAATTACGATGACATTTGACAAGTAAAAACTTTGCAAGTTTTCATATATGTATCGATCGACACTCTCAAAAAGTATTAAAATAGTGAAAATTCATTATAAAAATAGTCAAAATATCACGAAAACGGTTCGTAAAGTTCGTACTGCTTTTGTAGTGACCATCGCGCGCTTTCTCGCACAGGTATAGTGAATTTAATCAATAAATTCGAACACCTCGGACAAGTTAGTAATGTGAAAACTGCAAATTGCGCTCTTCCGGACAGATGTGACTGAAAACCGAGGTTTCTCAACTTCGAGACGATCAAAGAATCATTTTCATTTTGCAGTTCCGGAAACCCAAGAGAAATAGTCAAACAACCTCTCCAGCCACAACGAGTGACAATTTGGTGCGGTTTTTTTGCCTGGCGCACAGTGGTCGGAATTCCAAAAAAGCTGGACAAAAGTATAAATTTCAAAGGAGTTGGAAGTAGTTTTAGAAAGGGGCAAAGAGCTGGCTCACATGTATCGACTACACCTGCAGTGGAAAGTATGCCATGTCACAGTAGTTTATTCCATCTGTCACAGACCGCTAAAAGAACACTGTATTAAAAGTGCGTGCAAATTTTTACAAAAGTACAAATCGTTGTAAGCAATATGGAGGGTGCTTCTGGAGGTATGTTGAATATAATTACTCATAAACCAACTTATTTTTCAATAGTTGCATACAGCGCGGCGCTTTCATAGGTGCAAATAGTGCACTTGCACCGGGCGGAATTGGACGGGGCACAATTTCAGAAATTAAGATTTAAAAAGAAATTAAAACTTTTGAAAAAAATTTAAAAGTTTTCCCGTGCCTTCATTTTCATATATTAAAGGAAATGCACAGAGTGTTTGTGTCTTTTTCGATTCTCCTTCGCAAGGTGTGGTCAATCCAATTCCATTTAATTCGCATGATTTCGTCCTCTATCCTTTCTTTGCCGGCACGGTGCCCTAGTTCTTGATTTTTAGTTCGTACTATTTTAGATCAATAATTCGGCGAGAGACACTTGAAATATGAAGGTTTGGAGAACCACACAGGGACCTCTATTATGGAGATTGGAGTGCATAGGTCTATAAATTGGCGGACCCCGAGACTGTGCTGGAAACTGATAGGGAAGTTCAATGAAAAATATCCTGTTGCAGCTGACGAGGTTGGGGGATATGTGGAGAATGGTGGCAGTGGCACTGAAGGCCATCTACCAGAAGCTTAAGCAGTACGAAGCTTAAAGAAACAGCATTAGCGGCGCAGTTAAAGCGCAAGCAAACCCAGCACAACAGCAAGATCGTGAAACAAATCCTGATTGGATGCAGGCAGGGGCGGCACTTTCATAGGTGCAAATGGTGCACTTGCATCGGGCGCAATTTCAGAAATTAAGATTTAAAAAAAATTTAAAGTTTGAAAAAAAAAATTGAAGGAGCGCAGTATGGCATACTGCACCGGGCGCAAAAAACACCAAGCGCCGGCCCTTTGCATATTTTTAACGTGGAAACAAAGACCTCCTGTAATTTTTATTGATTTCTAATACCATCAATCGTACATTATGAAAATATTTGTGATCCCAAGAGATCCCGTCCTGTGTTAAGTTGCAAAACTAGTAGAGTAAGTTTCAATATCAAAAAAGAAAATTTTTGTCGGATTTTTTCAGCCGTAGGCTCTGAGTCATTTCTTCTGCCGTAATTTTATTTTTAAGGAACTCGGAGGCCAGACATTTTTTTACAAAGAAAAGATATTTTCTTTCACGTAAAGAACAATTTAAAAGATAAATTTAGTATTATTGAGGATCAGCGCCCTCGAAAATCCCCATATAACGAGTTTCATGAAATTTTGCTGATTATTAAGCAAAACCGTCCGCCATTTTGTTTTTTTGGAAAAATGATAGCGGATTCTTAATCATCGCTCTCGAAAACCCCCTATAATAACTGTGTTTATTGAGACCGAAAAAAAAGCAGAGCAGCTCAAGGCACCTCACAGTAGAGCAGCTGTCAAAAAACAATCAGGCAAGTTGGAGCAATTCAGAGCAAGAAATCTCATGAAACACTTTTCGGGCAACAATTCTCAAAGTGAAGCTCAATCTGTCAGTTTTTAAAGTGGAAATTTTAATTTTAGTTTTTAATCTATTTAAAATATTAAATTTAAACTCTTATTGAGGTCTGGCGTGTAACTGTAATTTATTTTTAACAGTTTTCGATTAACTGTTGCCGTTTTGTGACAGTTGACAAACAGCTGATTGCTTGCCCGAAGTTGCTCTACCAAAAAAGGTAGAGCAGAAAATCGTGCGCTAGCTCAACTTAGAGCAGCTCAATAAACACAACTAATATGTTTCGAGAAATTTGGCTGATTATTAAGCAAAACCGTCCGCCATTTTCTTTTTTGGAAAATTGATAACGGATCCTTAATCAGCGCTCTTAAAAACCCCAAGTACGAAATTTCATATAAAAAAAAAACTAAAAAATGCTAAAAAGACTTTTGACCAAGTTTTCGGGATTCTGTTCTGAACCACTGTGTGGCGGTGTAATCGAGCCAAACTTTTTTGAAAATGCTTCTGGTTCAACCGTTACAGTGCATCATGGACTGCAGTGTCGAACGATTTTGCCTGGCTTTTTTGCCTTGGAATTGATGCTATGGATGGGGATGACGTTTATTTTCAGTAGGAAGGCGCCACGGTATACAGAAACAAGGTAATGTAAAAGACTGAATATCGTATTAGTGCGACGTCACTCGTCATGACCTCTTCTCATATAAAATCGAAATTATTGTTGTTTTTCTGCATTAGGTCAACGGGTGACGTTACATTTTTCTACGATATTGGCAGCTGTCACTGGGCGCGTTTAGGCCCGAGTTATTTTAACTCTGTTAAATTAGCGCTGTTAACTTAGCACCGTTTCTAGCATGCCATTTGACAATTCTCATTTTACAGCTAATAACAGGCAAAAATAATAACATTTCCCATTTTACAAATAATAAAAAGCTAGAAAATGAATAATAATAATAAAATCTTCATTCTGTATTGAAATATTTCTAAATTATTTGCTTACAACAAAAAATTACAAGCAAACGTCAATTCATTTTGGCTGTGCTAAATTTTAGCTAAGCCAAAAAGCAGAAATAAGTTAGCTAGCAGCGCTAAAAAAAATTGCTGTTTATGCCGTTGTTAACTTGCCTAGCTCAGTTAAATTAACTTCAGCCTAAACGCGCCCATTGGCCTTGTTTCTATATATCGTGGGACGGCGCCATCTGTCAGATAGCTCGTGAAACAATGGCTCTTTTGGGTGAAAATTTTTCTGGACGTGTGATTTCTCGGGGTGGATACTTCAATTTTGATATACGGCCGGGTCTTAGACTTTTTTCTTTTGGGGACGTTCAAAATAACGTTTACGCCAATACTCCAGCAAAGATTCAAACACTCAAAGATAATATTAGAGCTGCTATTGGCGAAATTAATCCGCTATAATGCGAAAACGTACATTTGGTAGATATTTGTGTTCCATTATTAGATTAAAATAAAAATATCATAAATTTTTACAAAACTATGACCGGTTCTACACATTCAACTTTGCATTCTACTTTTTGACGTTCAATCCATTCATAGTTCTTGGCTCGTGTCTACACATGTTCAACTTTTTTCTTTCAACTTTTAAGTTTAGTTAAAAAAATGAGCTCTTTCGAGTTGGAAGAGGAAGTTCTGATAAAGAAACTGTGAAAAAAAACGAAAATGGATAAAGGAGTGAAGAAAAAGTAAAGAAAATCAAAGTTCTTTCCACTTCTTACAACACGAGTTAAGATTCAAGGATACAAAATCATACAAGAGCTTTTTACCATGAATGAAGACACGTTCGAAGTATTAATCAGCACGGATTGAGAGTTGTCTTTCGAAACAAGAAAAATGGTGCTTTATGCATTCTCCCGAGTATAACTATGAACACAATTTTGCACTCACAATTCATACGCCTACTTAAAAAAGTTGAACGAAAACTCAAAAGTTGAACGAAAACTCAAAAGTTGAACGGAAATTTTCTTTCCACTCTGAGTTGCTTTCCATTCTCCTTTCAACTCTAGTCTGTTTCTAACTTTGTATTGGAGTGAAAGAGAAAAAAAAGTTGAACGTCAAAAAATGGAATGCAAAGTTGAATGTGTAGAACTGGTCTATTGCGCTTTTCTGTTGATATAAAATGACACCTCTTGTTGAAAGACTCTGTATAAAACCGCTGCGAACATTGATATAAATTTTTTATTAATTAAAACTTGTTTATTGGTATTGTTACATTTAAAAAAAAACAGTTTTTGAATAATACCTAAAATAATTTCGTTTAAGCTCAATCATCACCTTTATTTAATATATAAAATATTTTCTTTATTACAGCAACATGCAAGCATCCACTGGGTATGGAATCGGGAGCGATTGCTGATTTTCAGATAACTGCGAGTTCAGCCCATGACATCGGAAATGTAGGGCCACAGCATGCCAGGTAACGATAACTTTTATGTACGTCATTTTACCAAAGAGCAGGGGTTCAAATTACAACTCAAGTAACATCTTACTTCAGCATAACATCAAGAAAAATTTTTATGCGAGACCGCCATGATTGGTTTACAGATTTCTCAATGTACGAAGTTCATCTTTGAAATGTATAAAAATGACTTCCACAATCATCCGTATAAAAGGCGATAAAAGTATAATGATGATACCCTTAATATTGATCCCTAGCAGAGACATGCTTCTTATATAGGCACAGCCAGAGCAGTCAACGCAACCCCTACCTATTTGCGACATATTTCCGGTTATCTACCCCCGAATGTCGGCAGTTCTTCTATCGCTCTCTAAGCAGGCAGGTTTGTGTATTTGTCAGATATGATTTTACTGTTTCTTTTAAACTTCTCTCCTATTGTTCATTACGAACTTTAACAAGTAATGTACGTTGTATAATAAATTTGTTTTATGTATACCTGTTTCTTAGGTCTCTATCTCTCTTCTTCTTGCCCTTCGGGAGAGGCCCGCTGTAAGGGTTTTGCGTAATACACAACTCCTCCTCTCGCACCCCTTGGGAAAATATAAGACTTCGTTTTTGCTTAACTGAAATTTCAAGGTATCAAGACTCGCGATGGCTGTGCTTTGGGGTACTCATTCTCTTGTACCTATATATATATGTATATATATTTTTTTCCTTTTTCCAGAAACAGTGGGGGGCTGAAATATTATTTCAGGGATTTGTGTATCTTAAATTTATTTCAACTACCTTTTCCCGGTGGGGTTACCTACCTAATGCCAACAATCTTTCTGCTTTCTGTTAAGAGGCGAAAACCTTATTAGCTGAACCTTCAGTTAACAATACACGGAGCCCGCAATATGTATTCGTTGTTATTTACAAATTGCGGAATTAATCTTAAGAATGATTTCACCACTCCACTTTTCTGACATGACATTGTCCTTATGTATAATAATTTGTTTATTTCATAAAGCAGCGCCCAGGTTCCAGTTTCTTTTAATTAGTATAATTAGTGTTTATGCTTTGGCTTGAAATTCATTTCGGGAATTATTGCTATGTATTTGATAATATTTGTTAGTCTTATGTCCAAGATTTGTTTCTGTCTGTAAGTATTACACATTCCATCTTGAATTGATTGCCGAACCGACAATAGACTGAATTTATCCATCATTTCATTAAAAATATATTCAGGTATTTCTTTATGTGGAAATACCTAGCTTAGGAATCACCCTTTGTACTACCAGTCTGTCATGTCGTTCAGGTTATGGTGCAATGTCAAGCTTAGTTTGATGAGTGGAAGGGAATAGAGGAAATTAGAGAGGGGGTCTGGGAAGTGCTCGAACAGATGTCGATGATTCGTACATTTGAACTTTGGAGTATTGTACGAGTTCGAAAATACTGCCCGTGGAAGATTATTTCACAATCGAGTTGTTTTATTTATAAACGAACTTTTAGACCACGAAAAGGGCATCGTAGTGCCAGAGAGCAAGCGGAGTCATTTCTTGTAGTCCAGTCTAAAACTAAACCTACCTTTCGAAACTACCTACCTTTCGAAATGTAAAAAAGCGTGGGAGCTAAGAATATAGGTAAAGAGTCCCACGCTTTTTACAGTTCGAAAGTTAGGTAGTTTCCATATACTGGCTAGAGGAATAAAAACTTTACATTAAAAATTATTTTTTACTTTTTGGTTCATTTTAAAATAAAAGCGTATTTTTTAGTTTTTTTTAAACTATATTTTTTATTTTCTACTTTTTAGTCTATTATATGTCTTCCGCCATTTTGTAATGACAGCCATATTAGATTTAAAATGACGTCACACAGCTTACTGTACTATACTCGTCATACACTTTCATTTAATACTCATACCGAGGGCGTTGTAAAGAAAAAAGATAAACCACCATTTTGCGTTGGCCGAAATTTTGAATTTGGAATGACGCTACAAAATTCATACTATTCTAATTGTCACACCCTTTCATTTGACACCCATACCGAGTGGGTTGTACAGAAAAAGGTAATCCGCCATTTTGTGTTGGCCGCCATTTTGAATGACGCCACATAGCTAATTGTATTGCACTTGTCATACCCTTTCATTTGGTACCCATATCGAGTGGGTTGTAAAGAAAAACGGTAATCCGCCATTTTGTGTTGGCCGCCATTTTGAATGACGCCACATAGCTAATTGTATTGCACTTGTCATTCCCTTTCATTCGATACCCATGTTGGAGAACCCAATTGCAAAATTCACCCGCCATCTTGGCACCGCCATCTTGGAGCCGAGATAATTTTTTTTGAAGATAACTTATCTTTTAAGATAAGTCGCTAAAATTTGCAGGGGTTATTGTTGAATACTTATATTTTCAATAAAAAATTCCCGCAACTTTATCGGGCGTTGCTGAGCATTGTAAAATCAATTAAACTCGCAGCTCCATACTGCGACGCGCATTAGCTAGCGCTATAATCCTGTCAAAATAGACGAAAAAAGCTTAAACTGGTTGATAATTCTGAAGTTGCTGAAAATTGAGCCCTTACAGATGTCATTATAAAGAAAATGTCGAATCCCCCTCGATCGGTCGGTGCCAAATATTTTTATTCAAGGTCAAAAGGTCAGAATATCAGTTTTTTGCAAATATCTCCTAAACGGTAAGTTTTATCACAAAAAGTTTTTACAAAGTTTGTATATTATGCCTACCCGGAATTG
The DNA here is from genome assembly GCA_963855945.1 of Thereva nobilitata. Classification (NCBI taxonomy): domain Eukaryota; kingdom Metazoa; phylum Arthropoda; class Insecta; order Diptera; family Therevidae; genus Thereva; species Thereva nobilitata. The sequence continues at coordinate 97,625,690 of OY979698.1, forward strand.
GGCACGTAGAAAGGATTTGTTGAACGTCTGATGACCTATGCAAGTCGCGAATGAGTGCATATGCGTATTTTAAATCTTTTATACGGCGATATCTCATGAATGGCAATCTTTTTTTGTAGATAATCACAAAATCTACAAACTTTGTAAAAACTTTTTGTGAAAATAAAATTTTTTTGCAATTACTAATTGAGTTTGCAATTTTTTGAGACCGGACCACGGCAGCTCGATCCGTATTCAAGAGTAGGGATGGTCAATATTCATCGATGTTATCGAAACATCGATGTTGAGCGTGAAAACATCGATATTTTAACATCGTTGTAAATCCTCTAAAACATCGATCCATCGATAATGGGAACAAGAATATCGAAAATCGATGTTTCCACATTTGTTTGTTGTAAAAATTAAATTGAGCTTATGCAAGCCTTCATTAAAGTAAAATTTCCAAACGACTTTTAAAATGTTAAAGCTTAGTACAGTGATCAGGCAAAATTTTGCCATCCCTTTAAAATGCATGTAAAAAACCTTGGCAAAATTTTGCCTCAAGCACGGCAAAATTTTGACCGCGCAGCAGTACGCCGTTCGGGCAAAAATTTTGCCACAATAAGCATACTTTCAAGATTTTCTAGTAGATGGATTTTCTAATTGTGGAGACTTTTACTTGTCAAATTTTTGCCTCCAGAAATTATCTGGTCATTTTTTGTTGGCAGAAAGTTGGACAGTTGGATTAAAAAGTCGAATGCAGCAGTTAAAATTTGTTTAAAATGGAAAAGGAATATTTATTTGTTTTATAATGAAAAGACAAATTAGGTAAAGAAAAAACTTATCACTATTCTTCACCACTCTACACTTGGGCCAAATTCTGCCTGAAAAATGATAAAAATGACGAGGCAAAATTTTGCCCGATCACCGTACTAGGCTTAACCTATCAATGCACATTTCGAACTTGGCGAAGTAGTTCTTAATTTTTATGCTAGATGTCACTAATATATATTTTTGATTCAAGGTTATAAAAGAAAACAAACTTGCTACCGTTCTGTTTATCTGTAGTCTATAGTTAAATACGTCTTTTTTATTCATACTTACCCCGTTTATGACTAGGTCCAACCCAGGTTCAACCCAGTCATAAACAGGGTCGAGTTGAAACTGGGTCCACTCCAGAGAGAATTTTAAAAATGTTTGATTTTAGCACCAAAACTTCGATGTTCTCAAACATCGATGTTTTTTTTATCGATGTTTATCGGACATCGATGTTTACTTACCGATGTTGACATCGATGTCAATATCGATGTTTTTCTAATATCGCCCATCCCTATTCAAGAGTTAAGGGGCCCATACACGGTCGAACAATTTGCGCAAATTCGTGTTTGCGAAAAAATGTGATTGTCCATACACTACGCAACGAGTTGCGCAAACTTCAGTTCTGTTCTGGAAGTACACGATACATTTCAATAAATTCCCTCCAGAATTCTTCATCCGCTTTCCTCGCTGCCATTTTCTCACTTAATTTGTAAAATTTTAATAACTTAATGCGCCAACACCACCATACAGGAGCAAACAACTTGCGCAGCGCTGCCGCTGCACAAAAATTTTCAAACGCGTTTGATTTTAATCAAACAGTTGCGCTACACATCAAACCGCCCCATACACGGGGAAATGTTTGCACAACGGGCTGCGTTGCGCAGATTGTTCGACCGTGTACACAACTTTGCCATTTAACTCTTTAGGCCCATTCAGATGCAGCAGCAGCAGCGGCAGCAAACAGTTCCTATTGGCTAATGGCGGACACTTGACAACTAAAGCAGCAGCGATTGTTAGTAAAACTAAGCTTGCTGCCGCTGCTGCTGCTGCATCTGAATGGGCCTGTAGTTGTACAACGCCAAGTTTCTTTTTTAAGCTAAGTATGCTGTTCCTAAGTACGGCGGTCAAGAAATATTTCCCCATATAAACTTGATGTAAAAAAACGCTTAAGAAATCGGTCAAGAAATGCTCTAGGAATTTTTGCTCAAGAAATTTCTGTACCTAGTACGCTGTTCGCTCAAGAAAAGTGCTAGTACTATTCTGACACGTAGATGGAGCCTTTTTCTGATGCGGTAAAGAAAAAATTGGGAAGACAATTTTTTCTTGACCGAAATTGACATTTCGTTTGTGACGGAAAATAGATTTGGCCGCGGGAAGTGTTTTCATAATTTTTTTTATAGTTTTTATAGAGCTTAATATAATTAAAGAACAGTTTAAGTGATTATTCACTATTTAAGTGTTGTTTTAAAATACGTTTCTGAGAAAATTCCTTCTTTTTATTGTTCGGAAGGACTCTAAAAAAACATTTCCCGCAGCCGGATACTATTTTCCTACACATAAATGTCAAATGTCAATTTTAGTCAAGAAAAAAAGTCTTCGCATTCACTCGTCAAAATTTTCTGTACCGGGGTCGAGAAATAATAAGAGCACTTTTCTTGACCGCCGTACTTAAGAACAGCATACTTAGCTTTAATAGTAAAAAACTGTTTTTCGTCAACTTTGGCTGCCATTTTGAAAAGGACGCCAGCGCGTCATTTGTTTTAAAAATAGTTCATTGAATTCTACGGAAAATTTCCAATTTTTTACATACCGTTGTAACCTGTTAATACTTTTTGCAAAAAACGCGATATTTTCGACAGATTTACTGGACTAATATGGCAATTCGCCCAAGGCCAGTATCCAGATCGAGTGAAATTTCACTTCCTATCTTAAATGCGTGTCAAAAAAGGTGAGTGTAATGAGAGCGAAATTTTTTTTCGCTAACGTTTCGCTTACTAGTATCCAGTTCGAGAGGAATATCACAGGTTAAAAATTTGATGAACAGGTGTCGCTGTTTCAATATTTCGCAGCGAAATGACCACGAACCCTCACTTCACGACTGTCTGTCATGTTGGCTTTTTAGTTGCTAGGCAACAACGGTTATTTAAAAAAAAATTAAATTGAAAAAATCAAATTTAAACATGGAAAATATCGAAATTGTAGGTTTTTTTTCAATTCTTCTATTCGTATACCTATTTGTATTTTTCTCTTTTAATGAAGGAAGTTTTGAATTCAATTATCGACTGTGAGTCACAATCACAGGATTTATTTAATTTGTCTTGCTAGCATCATTACTGCAATTAATCTTCTCCGCACTAGATTTCTAAATAAAAAAAGTATTTACTATGAAATTTGTGTCCAAATAACATAGATTACACTTGTGAAATCGTGCCTTTTTGAATGATATCCTAGAGTGTCAGTTACATATAACATTTATCACAATGACATCTTGTTGTCATACTACCGAACTAATCCTATGCTAATGCAAAGTGAAATGACGAAAGTGTAAAGTAAGTGAAATTTCACTCGATCTGGATACTAGGCTTAAGGAGAATATTAATAAAGATGACACATCACAGAAAGTAAGCCAACGAATATATCAAAAATCAAAACACTTAAATTAGAGAATTTTTGAGAGTCAATAAATTGTCTAACAAAAACATTCTAAGCGACAACTTCCATGCATTAATATCGTCCTGTATTAAGTAGGTACATGTCCAAAAATACCCAATATCCATAATAAATGGGAAACAGTAATTATTTTCATTCACATCGTACTCTTATATGTCAGATGACAAACAAGCGTTCGTCGCTCGCTTTTGATAAATAAACCAAATCAACCAAAAGAAAAAAAAGGTACAATCATGGATTCCATGAATGTTCAATTAAAACATCCGGACCCGTAGTTAATCAACGAAATCTTAGGGATATATCTCTCGCTCTGAATTATAAAATATCCGCCATTAGGGGGGGACCACCTGCAAGTTCGGTCCCTGTGACGTAGGACTTCACGATTATAAAATACTGCCTGTCAACGGTGGCTGTGAGGTGTGAAAAATAAATGGACATTGTCAGGCCCTTAATTTCTTCGTCATGGTAAAACGAATCTCTAAAAAAATATTTTTAAACGAAAATCGAAATTCGTAAATGCTGTAAAAAGCAATCGCACGAATTAGCCCGTAATCAATCACAAAGGACCAGAACATCCAGTCTGGAAAATCCTCCTCAAAGCAAATGCTCTGGTGAATAATTAATTAGTGAAGTCCCTCTCTCTCTCTCTCGTCTCTCAGTAGGACGTCAAAAGGGAAAAGGTGGCGATTTTCGAATAAACTTAGAAGAAGCATGTTGCAAATCAATGAGGATCAATCGAAGTGGATGGGCTATGGGTGCCATTACTATAAACGTCACTTTGCATCTATTTAGCTACTGTCTCTCTGGTCTGCCTTTCAATGTTAGCCAGCATATAAAGGCAGAGTCAGAGGTGCATCGCGCGGCATATTAATTACACAGCCCACGCGGGTGTCCCTTTCCTTTATGGCAGAGAGACCGATTCGTTAATCTCTAGTTGAAATTTATGCAAATCAAGTTTACATAGTCAGTGCAGGATGCAGTTTTTGTAGGTCAATGGACTTGGCGTGGCCAAATGATCTGAAATTTCGAGAGATAGAGAAAAAAATACGACCTGCTGAGTTTTTACATTTTTTGCAGCGATAAACTGTGTCAATAGTGCTTCGTTTCGTCACGGTTGAATGCTATTTGTATAAATGTTTATGCAACGCTACAAAAATTAATCATGATCAGTGGATTATATATAATTTAAGTATCATACTTGCTTCACAACATTGTTGAGTGTATTGCATTTAATTCTATCCTAAGCATAAACACCTTTTCAATTCCAGCAATTCCCGATATTTTTTTTTATCTACAAATCAATTTCTCCTTACCACTTTCACACTACATACGTAGAGAGTTAGAATATGAAATGATGTAAGCTTTTTAACCTTAATTCCATTGAGATTGTGTATGTCGAATAAAAAGTATCCATATTAAAATTATATTTATCTTTTTAGAGGGATTCTGCTTGTCCATGTTTATTAATAGTCCTTCTCAATATAATATCGCCGGAACCTTTAAATATCACCTATAACGATAAAAACCAATTTGCGACTATAGATCACGTTCCATTTCAAAACGAAACTTCCTTTAAAAAAAATATATAGAAAAAAAAAAGATGAAAGAGTCAATGACTGATTGTGCAAAGAATGTACATTAAGCGCCATTATCTAAAATAATTACGAGTTTTCCCTAAGTTATCTATGAGACATTAATAAAACCTTGTCGAAAAAGAATTTATGAGAAATATTTATAAACCGTCGGCCATATTAAGAAAGAAACAGGAAATTGATTTCGTCATGCAAACCTGTAAATGTGTGCTGTAAGTCCCTAAACGCTTCTAGCTTCAAGGGAAACTAAAATGGCTTCATTTTCCTCCTTTACACAAATCAATACATGGCGATGGAACCGAAAAAGACGAAAGTGTCATGCAAATTGCCACTTATATATCGAATTCGAGTAACTTGGTTCAACTCGATTCTTCCATTATTATTTTTCTATTTTCCATTTTAGTGTTTTATATAATAGCGGCGAAATTATTTATCAAAATAATGACATATATATATAGTACGTTGAGTACAAGGACCCTGGGAGGTAGCATTTAGGTTGATAATAAAAATAGAAATGTGCTTCAATGAAATTAATGATAAACAACATCGCAAGCGAAATAAACGGTGAATTAAAATTTATTTGCCATTTTGCATTAACGTAGATTTTTTATTTTGCAATATTAAAGGTTGGTTTTTTTTCAGATTCAAGGTCAGAGCAACCAACAATGGTCGTTGATGTATCAATTGAGGATTTTCAATGCCTCCTTAGCAGCTATTCTGTTTATTAAAAAAACCAACCAAGTTAAAATGTGCCTCGCCACTCTATGTTTATTTTTGCCGAAAATGCTGATCGTCTATACCGAGCTGTAAAACCCGTTCTTGCGGCGTCAGATGCTCCATAATAAATTGTTATTGGCTACTATCCACTATTCAAGTCAAATATGTATTGACAAATGACAGGTAAACTAAAATGGCGGCCAAACAAAATAGGCATGAAACATAAAACGCATTCTGTATATTTCGCCATTTTTTGGACAGAGTCATGATGCCATTGGTAAAGAACTTCTGTGGATTCTAGTTGTAAAACTGAAACAAGTAGTTTTCACAGGCTTCTTATGAAACCAGTTTAATTCCAATGCAGGAATTCTGCAGAGATCGAAAAAAGTGATAGTCAGAGTATGATACGGGCCTTATTCTGAGAGTCATGTGACATTGCAAGTGATGTGACACTCAAGGAATTGTATTCCCCGAGTCGATTTAGAGACATCTCTCATTCAAAATTGTCACCCGTCGCACAGTGGGGCAAATAGCTCATTTTTTGGACAAGCGACAATTCCCAAGCCTGGAATTAATGAAACTTAAAATTTTTTTTTTAAACTATTCGTGATAAAATTGCCTTTAATTCTATCGAGCCAGAATTTTGAAATTTGAAAATTAAACATGGCTAATCCAATATGGCGGACATAAATTTGGTAAGAAAATTAAATGTTTTTCGTAAGATTCTTTAAAATTATTGAAATTAATTATTATTAATTAATTTTTGGTTTCCAAAAAAATCCCCAAAGTAACAATTAATGAAACTTAAAAATTTTTTTTTAAACTATTCGTGATAAAATTGCCTTTAATTCTATCGAGCCAGAATTTTGAAATTTGAAAATTAAAGATGGCTAATCCAATATGGCGGACATAAATTTGGTAAGAAAATTAAATTTTTTTCGTAAGATTGAATTATTGAAATTAATTATTATTAATTAATTTTTGGTTTCCAAAAAAATCCCCAAAGTAACAATTTTTTAAAATATTAAAGAATCTTCTGACAAAAATTTAATTTTCTTACAAAATTTATGTCTGCCATATTGGATTAGCCATCTTTAATTTTCAAATTTCAAAATTCTGGCTCGATAGAATTAAAGGCAATTGGTGGTAGCACGTAAGTTGTTTCAATCGACCTCTTCATACAAAAATTCTGACTTTGTATGAAGAGGTCGTCGATTGAAACAACTTACGTGCTACCACCGCTGGAGCTTTTCGTTAGAGCCACACGCTTTTTTAAATTTAAGTAAATGGCTGCAGCAATAAAAACTTTACATTCAAAATAATTTTTTACTTTTTGGTTCATTTTAAAATCAAAGCTTATTTTTTAGTTTTGTTAAATTATTTATTTTTATTTTCTACTTTTTAGTCTATTATAAATCTTCCGCCGTTTTGTTGTGGCCGCCATATTATATTTAATATTACGTCACATAGTTAACTATATCCACGGGCCGAGGAACACAATTGCAAAAATCGGCCGCCATCTTGGGACCGCTACCTTGATTTTTTTACAAAATTGATTGAGAATGCTAAGGCTTTTGTAGCATGAAACAGACATTAGAGTAGACATTTTCGTGCCTGTGCTGTTGATCGTTGCACGAAGCCTGAGGGCAGTACCCATGTCATCATGGTGAATAATATATGGGTCCGCCATATTGAATTTAGAGTAACATCATTTTATTTTCGTATTTCTTCTCAGCAAAGTCTTTCATTTGGTACCCATATGAGGATGGTAGATAAGAAAATTTTGTCCGCCATATTGAATTTTAAATGACGCTGCACAGCTAATTGTATTCTACCTGTCCTGCCCTACGTAAGAATAAATGAAATTGGTCAAAACACACATGAAAACTTGAACGACCAATGGAATGACATAAAAAGAGCAGTGAAAGGAACAGCAGAAGATATTCTAGGTTTCGTTCAACAAGAACGAAGAGTAGAATGGTTTGACGAAGAATGCGCCCAGGTGACAATGGAGAAAAACCGAGCTTACCAAGTCATGCTAAGTAGGCACAGAACAAGAAACTCTGAAGAGGAGTATAAAGAAAAGAGGCGAGCTGAGAAGAGAATGCACAAAGCGAAAAAAAGGCAGTATTGGGAAGAACAAATGAAAAAAATAGAAGAATCAGCAAGCTTAAATGATGCAAGAAACTTCTACAAAAAGGTAAACCAACAACGGAAAGAATTTAAGCCTAGAGTGACAATGTGCAAGGATAAAAGTGGGGAGATATTAAGTAATAAGGACGAAGTATTGGCTAGATGGGCAGAGCATTTCGAGGAACTACTACTAATGAACCCAGAGCAGGAGCACATTGGTACCCGAAATGTGCAGAACATGAACGCGGACGATGAGAATGACAGCACAGCAGCCCCCACCATAGAGGAAGTACGCCTGGCATCGCGAGCACTAAAAAATAATAAGGCATCAGGGTCTGACAGCATACCTGCAGAACTCATTAAGCAAGGCGGAGAGGAAACTATCCAAAAACTACATGAAGTAATAGTGGAAATCTGGAGACGGAAAGAAATGCCTGATGAGTGGAACGAGGGCATAGTGTGTCCCTTACACAAAAAAGGAGACCCTCTATCTTGCAACAACTATAGAGGAATAACGCTATTGAACACAACGTACAAAGTATTTTCACGTGTACTCTATATTAGACTACGACCATACGTGGAAAGAATATTAGGAGAGTATCAATGCGGTTTTCGTCCTGGAAGATCCACAACCGACCAGCTATTTGTACTCAGGGAAACCCTAGAAAAATCTGTTGAATTTAACATAAACATCCACATGTTATTCATCGACTACAAATATGCTTACGATAGTGTGAACCGTAATGAGTTATTTGATGCTATGGAGCAGCTCGGAATACCTAATCACCTAGTAGAACTGACGAAAATTTCGATGAAAGATGCAAGGTGTAGAGTCAGAATAGATGGTGAACTATCCCCACCCCTCAGAACAAATAGAGGATTAAGGCAAGGCGACGCACTATCCTGCTTGTTATTCAACGTGGCCCTAGAAAAAGCAGTAAGAGATGCATCGATTAACACATCAGGGTGCATCTTCGATAGGTCAGTGCAAATATTAGCCTTTGCCGACGATATAGCTATCCTTGGAAGATCATTTGAGAGCATGAAGGAGACCTTTGTAGCACTTGAGCAAGCCGCAAAAAAAATCGGGTTGGAAATAAACGAGCACAAAACAAAGTATATGTACACAAAAAACGCCAGAAGTAGCAGACAGAACATAACGATAGACACCTACAATATAGAAGCAGTAGATGAGTTTGTGTACCTCGGCACGATTATAAAAAAAGGTAATGATACATCGGCCGAAATCAGAAGACGAATAGCACTGGCTAATAAATGCTACTTTGGTCTACGCAGGCACCTGACGTCTAGAAATATATCAAGGAAGACAAAACTGGCACTTTACACGACACTAATAAGGCCTGTCCTACTATATGGTTCGGAAGTGTGGACATTGAAAAACGCAGACGAAGCATTGGTAGGAAGATTTGAAAGGAGAATTCTTCGTTCGATCTACAAAGGAATACAGGTTGATGGCATTTGGAGAAGAAGATACAACTCAGAGTTGTATGAAATCATCAAGATTCCAAACATTGTCAAAGTGATCAAAATAAACAGACTGCGATGGATTGGTCACGTCCAACGAGGTGCGGAACGGAACCCGACAAAGATAGTGCTGGGGAAAGTACCGTCAGGAAAACGCAGACCCGGCCGGCCTAAGAAAGGATATATAGATGACGTCGAAGAAGACTTGAGGCAGTTGGGAATAAGAAACTGGAAAAGTCGGGCCAGAGATCGAGAATCATGGAGGCGAACGCTGGAGGAAGCCAAGGCCAACAATAGGCTGTGGAGCTCCTGATGATGATGATGTCATGCCCTTTCATTTGATACTCATGTCGGGGGGTCGGGAACACAATTGCAAAAATCGGCCGCCATCATTGAACCGCTATCTTGATTTTCTTTCAAAATGATCAGATTGCATTGCCACACGAGCTATACATATGTGCAAAATTTAAAGTTCATCGGTTATATATATACAAACTAACAAACATTTCAAGTTAGTAAAAAGCTTATAAAAATGCACCAATTTCAGTTTATACACTCAAAGTAAGGGTGATGATATACGAGTTAATGCATTGATCAATTCGAACAGTCAATTGTCAGTTTATAGACCAAGGGAAGGTGGTCAATTTCGCAAACTTCACTCCGATCATTCGTGTATCATCATCACCCTAACTCTCGAACTGTCACCTTTCAAACGAGCGTTTAGCGGTGTCACTGCGATCAGTGATTCGTGACTTATTTGCAATGGACGACATCTGTCGTGAAAGTGTCATAAACTTTTTCCCAAGCCAATATTTTTTCTTTTAGTACAGTTCTAAAATTCGCTAGCATGTGGCGCAGAACAGCGTAATGACAAAATCGGGACTAGTGCGAAATAGGTTGGTTTTATTTGCAACTATGTTGCGCCTTTTAATGTCGTCTTTTATCTTATTTTCTACGGTAAGCATTGTCCCTGAATATATAAAGTTATGTACAATTTTTTATTTATTATACGATTTTTATATTTTATACATTAATTAGACAAAAATTGTGGGTTCTTTTAAAAGTAAATCAAAAAGTTTTTTTCTTTTACTAACTTAACGTGACGTTTTTAATTAATTTCACAAAAAGAAGCTACACCAACTACCAAACAAACAACCTTAGCCTCACAGGGGCACGCAAAGGCATCCCAAAAGCTTGGTTTCATGTAATCTTCAGCCGGCAAAAGTGGTTTAGCTTATTACAATTAGCGACTCGTTAAATGCCTTCTGTGTTCCATCCAACCCTGTATGCGCGCTGTCTGCCTGTCGCCCATGTACTCGTATGTATAGTGAAAGATTATTATAGTAAAACCCGCCTTTAGCATATTTTTCTGTTGGAGCAAAATTATTTTTGCCATATCATACGCCGATGTCTCCTGCTCAACGCAGTGCTAACTTTTGTCTATTTATTTAGTTAACCGAGGTAGTAAACACTATTCTATCTGTACTAGGTGCCCATGTTCTAAATTGTGATATTATACACACACGAGTAATTTCAACGTAAACAACCGCGCCCAACAGCATAAACTAAACCCATCCAAATACGCCGATTCATACTGAACAGATGTGCCCTGATGGGTATATAGCGTAGTGCTGCCTGCCCGCGCTGGGCCATTGACCGAGGTGCCCCACAACATGGAGCACCATCGTTCATGCCGCTATAATCAAATCCGGGCCAATCATTTTCAATTATCATTTGATTTTTGGAATCTTTGTTGGAGAGATAGAAAGAGAGAAGCAGGCCACATCCATTACACCCTCCATTCAGTGATCTAATGGAATTATTCGAACAGCTCCTTGCCAAGTTGTAGCACGCAATTTGGGATGGAGTACACATCTCTCAGTTCCTCACTAGCTATTTTTTCACTTGAAGTCTTTAAAAAAATGCGCAAGCCCCTGGCCTCAACCCTCATCTTAACTTAAATGGCTGTGTAAAGTTTTTTTTTTTTAAATTTAAAGAATCAAAATTGGAAAATCTAAAATCAATTGGCAAACGAATTCTAATGTGCTGAAAGCAGACGATTTAAGCTGTCGCCAGTGTGTAACCCTGTTAGTGGGGCTTGCACTTTCAGGAAAACGTCTAGACATTCTGCTATAGAATAATAAAAACCATTGAATGGAAAGAAGTGCTTAATGTTGGCTCGGTTACTTCTACGGAAATATTTATACTAAAGTTTTCTGTATGATTCATTTCGTTAAATAAGTTAAGGTGTCTGAGTAAAGAGATCGATTATTCTGAAGATATAGTTTAATTGCAGATTGTATTTAGTTATTTGGACCAGTAAATTATTTCTTGACATTTTTTACCAGTAAATTATTTCTTGACATGAATATACAAACCCATCTATCTATCAACGCCTAAATTGAAAAAAAGGGGAATATAGACTTACTAGAATAGTATAGAGTAATTAGGTTGTTAGAAATCTTAGCATTGATTTAACTCGATAATAGGTTGGATAATGAGGAAATAAATACTCTTCTTCTTTAACGTCTTTACAGCCAGGATTCGGGCCTGGCCTCTCACAATTGTTCATTCCACCGACCCCGATTCTAAGCGGATGTAATCCGGTTTGGCATCCCTAAGCTCTGAGTGTCTTGGTCTACTTCTACAACATCCTTCCAGCAGAGCACACAATTTTTAGGTCCTCCGCACACGAGTCGACTGATTTGCAATTCCAGTTTCAAACCGGTTTCACAATAATCTTCCAGTTGTAACTGTAATTGATTCCACATTAATTCAGAATTAATTCTATCGATTCTAAATCGATTCCAATTAGGATTACCATACACGTAAAGAATGAATTATTTTTACACGGGCATGTCATAGGCCAGTGGTGGCGAACCTATGGCACGCGTGCCAGAAATGGCACGTACGAAAATTTTGCTGGCACGTGAACGATTTATTATTTTAACTGGATTTAATGTAGATTAATTTTAAAATCAAGCCATGTTTTGAATGAAGTTTCGTGTGCTTTTTTAAAATGAACCCGTCAAGTCATTACAAGGGTACTTACATATCGCTGGTTTGCGAGAATAACTACGCAATTCAAAATTCTGTAAAATTAAACTTAATATGCCAAATGACCAACAATCTTTGATCATTTATAGTAAACAGGGAAGCAACGCGTCAACTTTCGTTAGAAAGATATATCGTCATTATTCATTTGAGACAAAACATTCTCGAGTAATTTATAAAAATATTAAAAAAGATCATTCTCAAAAATCAATCATTTTTAGTTGCGTCACTATTCTCGCAAACCAGCGATATTGGTCCAGGGGCCGGATTCCACAAGCGTGAGTGTGCACGACGATACAAAATAAAATTTCCTTGCGGAATCTGGCCCCAAGTACTGAAACGAAACATTAATCACTAATAAATCGATAGGGACAAAGAAAGCAGGTTGCCTGCTTTGGGTGCGTTCACTTACAAAGCTGGCAACAAGCACCTTGTGACTTGCAGCTTGCTCCCAGCGCAGCGCTTACAAGAACTTATCTATTTCACGGTAAATGCTGGAAAAAATTACAGACATCTCGTCAAGTAGCGATGAGCTATTTTTAATTGTAAATGTAGTGTTGAAACTATTACGAAAAAGGCAACATTTGCATGAAATTAACCTCGAAAGAAGCAGATTAGGTCAATACCACCATCTATCCCCTCAATTGAAATCCGATAAAGTTAGATTTTTGTCTTATGTGAGAATGCAGTTGAGCACGTTTAACTACAATCTCTCAAAAGTCAAAGGATTATTAACGAAGAACTGGGGAACTGGCACAAGCAACCAATATATCCGGAGGGGAGCAATTTATTTTATTTTATGTAATTTTAATCTTTTGTCCCGAATGGCTCTTTTTTGAAATATACAACCAATTAATTCTTCGGCATCTAGCATTTTCTAAATACAAACAAAACTTTTAGATGCAAATAAAAAACGTAGAAATTCACTACTAAACATATGCATATTGGTGTTCGCAGAACGCCAGCTTAATAAGCGCTGGAAATAATGTTTCACTCATTCTTGCTTACCGGTCGGCACTTGCAGCAATCGCTTGCATGTCCGTAAAAGATTTTACTGTGAACGCACACACTTGAAACAATGGAGACTTTTACCTGTAAGTACTTGTCGGCGATTGTTTGCCTGCGCTGGAAACAAGCTTTGTACGTGAACGCACCCTTTTCTATTGCCAGCGTCTAGCGGCGCCGATCGCCACAAAGAATATTCTTTGTACCCATCGACGCCGCTAGACGCTGGCAATAGGAAAGCGGGCAACCTGCTTTCTTTGTGTTTGCGGTATCCAGAACAGGTAAATTTATTTAGAACGGGTTTCATTCCAACGAGGTTATTAGATGTTAGAAAAACTAATGCTAAACTAGTGCTTGTGATTCTTAGCCCTTAGTCTTTTCATTTAAACAAAAAAGGGCTCGACCGAATGTTATGAAATTTTTTCAGAGAATGTTTTCGTTAATATGCTTTGATCGGCATCTCAAAGAATTCGATATCGTTTTTGGTTCATACGATATCGTGCAAGTACAGAAATCACGTCGTTTAAACAAAACAAAAACGGCTCGACCAACTTTTATGAAAGATATGTCAATACTTTATCTAAGCCGAGAGTTTTTTCTAACGAAATATTTAACAGCTGCCCAAATAAATCGCGTTGCAATTTCAACACGATGACATTTCCGTCCACTGCCTTACTTTTCTTTCAGCAAATGTACGTACTTTCAATTTACGTGTAGAGCGCTCGAAACTATTTTCATCGGTAGCACACCCATCAATAAATGCTGATCTCTTCCCTTTTTGATCAACATTGAACAAAAAATCTACGATTAATCGCTCCCGTCGAAATATGAAATAGCATATTTTTATAAATATCGCTCGCGAAAGGATTGACCGTTGGCTTAAATGCTGATAACAAGGATATTTTGTGGCTGTTACTCTGTACAACTTTGTGCTGCTTCAGATCCTCTGTTACATGGCTTTTTATTTTTGTCGATTTTATTGGTGCTCAGATTTCGCAAATTTCTGCGAAATTTTACTTAATCAGCCGTGTAAGAACCATTTCGCACCCTCGCCAGGTGTAAGAAACGGTTCTTCTTTATTAGTTATCCATAAACTACATTCTGTCAAGGTTTCATATCTGCTCATATTTCGCATTTGAACCGGAATTCCTACATATTTACAAATGTTTCATATTTTTTGTTAATAGCTAATCTGATTATATGTCGTATGTGCTCATTATCCCGCCTCCCGGAATATTGGATCAATTGAGTTGCTTCAAAGTCTTGTTTAGCACAAGTATTATTTTAATGAAAATAGGCGTTGATGGAAAATGCCAATATTATTAAATTTTTCTTTAATTTTAAAAATTTTGATTCTGGTAATATATTATTTTTGTAAATTAATTTTTGAAATTGTGTAAATAAAATTCTGAAGCCCTAAAATTAAAAACTGTCCGGCACGCCAGCAACACGATAAGTAATATTTGTAATTTTCTGGCACGCGCACATAAAAAGGTTCGCCACCACTGTCATAGGCGGTAATAAAGGAGAATGCAAATTTTGGTACCCACTCCAATAGCTAGATATGTGTAATACGTCGTTGGAAAGGTTTTTTTGAGCTGAATATAAGTTACTATGGTGCCTAGTTCGAAATCTTTGTCCGTTCTGAGTAATACGGTCATAACTATACAAACATAGATTTTTACATATCACCCTGTATTTTTGTAACCGTGTAACCTATTGCCACGAATAAGGTAACAACGAACGCAGAATTCCTCCACCTATCCTAAAAGTGATGGTTCTATCTTTCCAACTTTTTTAGTTATAAGTCGCTAAAGTCGAAATTTTCTTTTTTTTAACCAAAAACCAACTTCAATTTGCTTTTTGTCCAAAAAAATACGTAATTAATCTATACTTTTTTTCCAAAAGCTAAAATTGACGACTCATAGCTCCAAAAGTTAGTAAACTAGAACCATCGCTTTTACCATCATATACCTAGTTTATAGCTACTTCAAAAATAATTCGAATTATGGATCATCCAAAATTTTTTGTCGTATAAACGGCTTAAACCGAAATTTTTCGGCTTAAGCCAAAGTTATAAGAATGTAAGTTGAAATCGATTGCGTATTAAATACCCGTTTGTACCTTAAATCGAAATTTTGGCGTAACTTTAAGTTAAATCGATTTAATTTTGCTGCTATAAACTTGGTAATAGATAGGTGGAGGAATTCTGCGTTCATTGGTCCCTTATGCGTGGTACGCAGCTCAAACGGAAAGAAATTTTCCATATAAAATATATGTAAAAAAACGTAAACGAAATCAGAAGCGAAAAATTTATTTTGTAATTTCGTTTTGTGGTACGCAGCTCCGTGGGAAATTTGCTAGTATGCTTACTGAATCGTAGATGGCATTGATTATTAGTCTCCACCTGTTTCGCTATGATTTATGTGCCCGGGCATATAAAAGTGTCTTCCCATATTCTGTCACTTAATGCAAGTGGTTATTAAGAGGCGGATAAAGTAGAGGAAGAGTTTGCAGAATGCAGGATGGAGATGAAAAAATCAAAAAAACACTTTTACCAAATTGCTTACGAGTTTCTTCAATCCACTTGCACGCCAAAATGACGCATAACCCCGCCAACTGTTCCATTTTTCTCAGCTGTTTACTATTTCTCCACACTAATCTACACGGAATTTTTCCGTGTAGAAATAAATTTTTAATCTCCAGCGAAAAATTCCGTTTGAGCTGCGTACCAGGCATTATTCATGGAAATAGGTTACACCCTTACAAAAATACAGGGTGATATGTAAAAATCAATTTTTGTACAGTTCTGACCGTATTATACCCGGACAGACTAGCACCATTAATGACGAATATGACGTCAGAATGACGTAGACCCATATAAAAGATATGGAAGTAAAATGGAGTCTACGTCATTCTGACGTCATATTCGTCATTAATGGTGCTAGTCTGTCCCGGGTGTTATACCCGGGACAGACTAGCATCATTAATGACGAATATGACGTCAGAATGACGTAGACCCATATAAAAGATATGGAAGTAAAATGGAGTCTACGTCATTCTGACGTCATATTCGTCATTAATGATGCTAGTCTGTCCCGGGTATTACTCAGAACGGACTTTTATTACCTCCTGCATAACTTGTAATCAATTCTAAAGCGATTACATGTCATGTTTTTACGTTGCATTTAAATCTTTCGGAAATACAACAAATCATATTTGATTTTTTTCTGCATTACCAGTAATTAAAAAAGGAATCAATTGCTTACTTAGCTATTAATTCTGAACTGATTCTTCTGGAATCAGTTCAGTTTTCACAACTGGGCTAGCGCAAAACCAGTTTGCAACCAAAATGGAACCTTTGTCCACACACGAGCGCAATTGATTTTGGATCAATTTGTGTTCTGTGCCCACATATGTTTTATTCACCTACGTGAAAAATTCGCCGGATTACAAAACTTTAAGATGCACAAGTGCAACCGCGCAACTGAAATTGCTTCCGACCGCAAACTAATTTCAAATCGGTCCAGTTTCTGTCGACACGTGAGTGGATTCCCACTTCCGTACACGGAAAAGGTCACGAAACAGATGCGTCGCAACTGGGATTGCAAATTAGTCGATTCGTGTGCGGAGGGCCTTAATGGCATGCCCAACTCCCGTCGACGATTCCAGAACTTACCACTGAGCGCATGTCTTCGATGACTTCTGCAGCTCAACCAGAAAAAGGAAAAAATGAGCAATTTGCGTTCATTGAGACTTTTTGACTGCTCCTTTCTGTTCTGAATTGAGAATTCTCACATTTTCTGTTCCAACAAATTTGTTGGAGTAGGCAGAGCAAACAAAATTATTATTATTCTTCTTCTTTTGACAGTTGCCAAATCGAAAACAGGAAAAATCGGAAAATTGATTTATTCGGAAAGTACTTGGAAATATTAAAAAGTAAACATTAATTATTAAAGAAAATAACATTTTGATAGTATTCAATTGTTTTTATTGGCATACCCCACGTCTACACGAGCGTTTTTTAATTGGATAAGATATTTCATATGCATGCGTTTTTTCTGGTTGCTGGGAAAAAGCAAACGCATAAGTTTTCATTTTAAAAATGGTTTTGAGCAGAAAACAGTGTTTCCGTCATGATCAAATGTGTGGTAGTAAGCTTAGCTCAAAGGATAGAATAGCAGCATGAGGAAGAGCGACGAACCTTACCAAATAAAGCAAAGTTTAACATCAAAATATAGATATGTAAAACTCTACCAAAAAAATTTCAACCGGCCTAATCGGCTAAACCATTGATTCTCAACCGGTGGTACGCGAAATTCTGTAAGGGGTACGCTCGACACATGCTAGAATTTAATTGTTTTTGTTTTT
This sequence comes from Thereva nobilitata, assembly GCA_963855945.1. Lineage (NCBI taxonomy): Eukaryota > Metazoa > Arthropoda > Insecta > Diptera > Therevidae > Thereva > Thereva nobilitata. The sequence continues at coordinate 97,643,515 of OY979698.1, forward strand.
ATGTGGAAGACTAGAACTCAGGGAAAGCCCTTTGTACTGTCGACAATCTATTTTTTTCGTATAGAGTGTAATGTCGAACAGCAAGCTCTAGTCGATAGATAGTGAAGGAGAAGAGAGAAGTAGGGAGGAACTGCTACAACCACCTAACCCCAACCATTTAAATGGCGACCCTGGCATCGGGGCAACGAGAAACAACTCGCTGGAGTGTTATGCCTCCTGAAACGAGTTGAAAATCCCATCAACCAACCAATGACATGCGCTTGGTGAAGCGGGGCGGTGCTAGCGGAAGGCTATGACAGAAGGAATGTAAAGAGGGAAGAAGAAAGAGGGTTTGAAATGCGAAGGACCGTGGGGCTCTGCCGGGATTCGAACCCGGGACCTCTGGGATGGTAGCCAGCCGCCTTACTCCCTAAACTACCGAGGCCCCCAAAAGTTCTTGAGTAATGATTTAAAATTTGCAACCAGCAAACACGAAGTTCGTTACTACTGTATTTGTGGCTGTAGTATAGTATTTTGGAACACTATTGTCGAAGTATGGCAACACAGAGTCAGTGTAGGCACATTAAAGCCACAATTATACTGGCCGCAACAGATCACAACGGAACGGAGAGTCAACGGAATGGTATTTTGCCGGTTATACTGACGGACTCGAAAGTAGGCAAATGCCATTTGTTCATCTGACATGCTTAAAATTTTTAATCCGTGCAATTTTTTATTATATAGAATTTCATTTTCTCCCACTTCAGTTATTAATTTTTCAACAAACTCTAACGACATTTTGGGCTAAATAATAAATGACAAAATCAGCTGTTTTTAATGCTGCTTTTGACACTTCAATCCGTCGGTTCCTTCAAGTTCCAAAGTTGTGAAACTTTAATCCGGACCGTTCCGTTCCGTTGCGTCCAGCATAACCACGCATTTCAATAAAACTAAGGGGTTTTTGTTAGGGGTACGCATAGTTAATGGGCATATTCACACGCTGCCATAATTGTGGTGAGTAAAACCGGTTTTATTTAACTCCTAGCAACTCAGACGGGGCGTAAATGAGTGTAGTAAATTTGAATGCTATACAGGAACCTTTAAATGTATTGCAGATGAAATTTACTTGTTAGAGAAAAACAGAGCTAAAGAATGCAAGAGATAGAAGTAACTTTTTATATGTGTGCCAGTTTTCACGCGTTTGCTTTTGCGTGAAAAATGTTTCGTTAAGTTCTTCCGCTCCCTTCCCTCTCTCATCTATAAAACCGGTTTTAGGCGCCATGAATGTGCACTGTGTGAATATGCCCAATGATACACAAAAAGGGGTACGTGCGTTGAAAAAGGTTGAGAATCCCTGGGCTAAACCATTACGACTACCCTACCCGCCCATACAATTTCATATCAACCTATCAACAGCCGGCCGCTTTGAAACTTAATGTATACACCCCATATAAATTAATTAATTTTATTACATCTTTTTGTTTTAATTGTAAATCCGCCATTTTTAAGAGCAAATGTCAAAATTATCGCATACGTTCTATCTTATGCGTTCTCGTATGCGATTGCTCTCATGCGTTTTTTAATCGTAGGAATCGCGTGTTTTGATTAGCTACATCCAAAACTTATGCGATAAAAACCGCACGTGTAGACCCCGGGATACATACATATATGTATTTGTTCTTCTAAAATTGACATTCGTATCTAACCTCCAAAAACAGAATTTAGAGCAAAGTTAACCAGAAAAGTGTTCCTTGATATTGTAGCTATTTTCTGTTTTTCTCCTCCTCTGACATCGCATTTGACAGTTGCTCAAAACTGTGCTGCTCTGCTCTGAACGTTCGTACCGTAGTACCGGCAGTCGAATCAGCTGTCGATACTCGATCGATTGGCGAATCGAATTAGTGGCTATGGTCTATTTGGTTGCGAGCGGCTCCATCAGGAGATATCCAGGTGGCTTAAATGATATCTTTACGTGCAAATCTAGTGCTTGGAACTTGTTAACCTCTCTACAACTCGTTGTCCATTGTCAGTAGTGATCTCATGCAAGCTGTGGGAGCCGATATAATGACGGTATACTGGTACCCAATCTACTTTGTCGTTCAAATCTCCCAAGATGATTTTTACATCACATTTGAGGCCGGACATTAAGTTCCCGTTCATCTACTAATTCTTCTTTGTCATCATCCGGGGACTCTTCTGTGGTGCGTGAACGTTTATCACGTTTATGTTCTTAAATTTTGCCTCGCACGCGAAATGTAGCCTTTCATTTATTGCCTTAAAACTGATAATGGTATTTTTCATCCTTTTGCTGACCATAAAGCCTACCCACAGCACATGGTGCCTTGTATGACAGCTGTAATATACGTCATCCTCAGGTTTTTGTAAGACACCATTCCTTGTCCATCGCTCAATTTCACTAAGAGGTTGTCACCGCGCTTCCATCAGTCCGAAATAGTTACGGTACGTGCATAATTTCATATATTACATGTTATTCTGCCTTTATGCCGCTAATGACTAACCGCCAAGAGTTTAAAATTGCTAAACTCTCCCAAATAAATCTTCGACATAAATTCTACTAAGGGTTTAATTTCTACTTAATTTTTTTGTTGGTTTCAACTAGAAATCCTAGAAAAATTATTATCTGCTATAATATTATTAATAATTCCTTTTTTTTAACACTACCTAAACTTGATGGCAATTTTCTCTGCTTTCCTCTAATAAAAAACTGAAAGCTTTTTTACACTATCTCTCGAACCCCGATCCAAGCTGAATCAAAATATTACAATTTAATTTGATAGCGAAAAGATTACCCCGATTCCCCGGTTGATCCTAGAAAACCAACTAAAACGCCTATCAGTCACTTAGTTTATGTCCCGCTTAAGTTGACCCGCCGAGCAATTTGCATTGCATGGCCATGACAAAAAATGGGGAACTGTATGCCTGCGAAAGTACTTGTTCCTAAACTGGTTCCCGTCACGCAGCAGTTATACGGTTGTGGCATAAGCATGCAATAACTATGATACAGGCACTCTCTCTCTCTGTTTTCTAGAAATTGTAATTTTATGATAATAAAAAGAAGGATATAAATTTTTCGACAACGAAGCGACATTATGAAATTATTTTCGTTAAAAATACACCCAACAGCAACTGCCACAATGGGACACAGAGTAGTGCGGCTAGATTTAGCTTCAATACTGCCAATTTGACGTAGGATAATGAACCAGAAAGAATAATTTAGGCCAAGTTTCGATTCGAGTCTGTATACTGATTGCCATTCAATGTGCAAATTTGCTTCAAAAGCTTGAACAGCACGCCAATGGAAAAATGCATCGACCATGCCCAGTAAAGCTGCATTGGTATACGGTACATTGCTGCAGTCTTTATTTGTGTGTAATAGTTCGCAGAATCGAACTCTTGTAAGCCTGTAAGCTTCAGGTCTTGATCCTCGATAGGAGGAAGGGTTGCACTACGCCCCATTTGGCCCAAGATACATACGACAAAAATACTATATCTGTTCGTTCTCGTTTTATATTGATAGCGGGAAAAATCGATATTTTCACACACAAAATCGCCGAATTAATGGTAACTTTGTGAATTTATGCTCAAGTTTACAAGTTTTAACGATCATTGTGAAATAGAAAAAGGAAAACGGACACAAACGCTGGGATAACTTTGAAATTGACTGTTATCTGGGGACATAAAGGTCATTAAGGAAGGTTCGAATACAAATAAATTACAGTTTCCGTATCTACTCTGCGGAAACATAGACTCAGATAGGAGTTGCGAGCCGACACACACAAAGAACAAACGAAGGTCCCGACCCTTTACCCCCGAAAATTGCTTCAAAAGCCTATCAGTACACAAAAGATGATGGGGCGAATCAATCAAAGAATTTACTGCCTCCGTAATTCTAGGTTTCACAGGAGTTTGAGCGAAACTTGGAAAGCCATTTTGAACCCCTGCTGTATTATAACTTGTACTAAAGTAAATGCCTTAAAAATGGTAATGACGTTGTTTGGCCTAGCCATTAAATCTTACCCCTCTGGGGCCATTTATTTCCCAACAGATTGAAAATCGATAATAACGGTGGGGCATGGTGTCCGAAGCACATGGTATCTCGTGGACTTAAGGAATATCTACAGGTCGATCTGCTGCAAGTTCACGTTATCACAGCGATACGAACGCAAGGCCGATTTGGAAAGGGTCAAGGACAGGAATATACTGAAGCATATGTGCTAGAATACTGGAGGCCGGGCTTCTCAAAATGGATAAGATGGAAAAACATTCAGGGCAAAGAAGTAAGCAGAAAAAAAAAATTGTTCTCGTTACATTAAACTAATTTGAAATCTATTTTCAGATACTCACAGGTAACATCAATACTTACAGTGAAGTAGAAAACGTTTTGCAGCCCATCATTTTTGCGTCGAAGATACGAATCTACCCTTACAGCCAGTACGATAGAACTGTATGCTTGAGAGCTGAGATTGTCGGATGTGTTTGGGAAGGTGAATAGTTTTAAAAACCATTATTCGACGGAGCGAAATTATTCAACGTTTTTATCTGTTGTAATCTAGCCTAAATTGATATATGATAGATTTTGATTATTTGATAATACCTTTATGATTGTATCCAATCCACCACCACCAGCCTGCTCTAAACACAAATCTATCATAAAAACCACTTTCACTTTATCATTAGGTTTGTATCCCAAGCTCGTTTTGTAATAGGTCTCAACAGGTTTTGAAGTTTATATTTTCATTCCATAGCTATTAAAAAAAATAATATCCAGGTTAACATCCCCTCTGTTAAAAAATCATCAAAGCAAATAATCATATTAGTATCTTTATATCTTTACACGACTTACCTTATTATCGAAGGACGTAGAAGTTAATAACAAACAGGGGCAACTAATCTCTTCAACAATGTTGATGGACGTTCACTGTGCAATGAATTTCCACATTATATATGGCCAAAACTGAAGTATACTCCAGAGAAAAGGGCTATTCGGGGTTAACAAATACAAACAAAACGAGTCTGCCCCAGCAACTTATTAGAATGGAAGCACAAAAAGACAAAGGAAAAAAATAACTAAAGCCGCTCTGTTCTTGTTAGGGTTGTGTTTGCGTGCTGCTTACCTGAATGTCGGTGAAATTGAGAATGTCCTCCATATATGAAGTCTACACTTTGCGTACAACAATCCCCGTGAAAATTTCGTGCTGTGTTATTTATGGATTTTTTTCTGGAACGTATTACGAAAGGGAAATAACAATAAATAAAATCCGCAACAAGATCAATCCGTTTTTTTTTGTTGTTGTTGTTGTTGCTTGTTTTCTTTACGTCGTCGTCGTCGCCGCCGTCCGTCGTCTACCTTGAGTCTTTGTGTGAAGGTTTTACTAGTATTCAGTTTCCTAGTGTTGTTCAATTAGGGCTGCAGCTATACATATATTTCAAATTGTCATGATTAAGTTTCTAACCCTTCTCATGTAATTTAATACGATTTAGAATGAGGGAATACCAAAATCGCGATATCCGCTTTAAAATTTAAATGCGCGGACCTAATAATACCAGTTCAATCACGCCATATGTTGTCTTGTATTAAGTACACATAATGTGATCTGATTATGATTGAAAGGATTTAGCCATGGACTCTGCTAACAAAGTCCTATCAACCGGGAATAATAGAACAAACAAAAGATTATGATAGATCAGTGAACAGTGGTTCTTCTTGTCTGTCTCAATACAAAGGGTAGGAGTGACAGCTTCCATGATACATGTGTACGTCAAAAATTGAAGGTAAAAATCGTCGAGACCTGCTGCATCCGTCTTAGCCCTTTCTCGATGTAAAAAAAACTCGTCCTTTTTATTTACGAGAACATTATAATTAGGCTGAGGTGGATGCGAGTTCTGAAGAATTTGTCAGAACATTAAAAGTACATAAATGCTTTGAGAGTGTTTACTTTGGCTGCGACCGCCTCTTCAGATTACGCACGATCACGTCAGAATCTATCCACCGTTCCAGCGATGTTGATTTTTTCGTATGTGTTCTGATGTTGAGTCCAGTGCGCCCCACGTGCAGCTCGACAGACGCCGATTCCGCTCTTGTTTTTGTATACTTGGACCTTACTTTAAAGGCCCAATCATATAGCAGAAATGAAAAGAAACCGAAACGAAAACGAAATGAACTTGAAAATAATAGCGATTATATAGGTGCCTGAGCGAATCGGTTCTTGACATTTGTTGACAAGTTTTGCATTGAGTAGAAGAGTTTTTATTTTCGATATTTTCTATTATAGAATTTAAATAATTTATGGCGAAAGTCGACAAATCACAAGAGAAATCAAAATTTAAAATTTTTCACCTTGTATTGACTGCATTCTTTTAAAATAACTTCTTTTTCGCTCTTTCAACTACTTTAAATTGGAAAACAAACTGTCTGTCGAACTGTCAAAGTAACGGGCTGAATAGCTGAAACGAATACCGAAATGAAATAAATTTATATCATTCGTTCCGATTCGGTTCTGTTCGTTTATATAACCGAGTTCATACATTTTCATACGATTTATTTCATTCTTTTCGTTTCGGATCGTTTTCGTTTCTGCTATATATTTGGGCCTTAACTTAGCACCGTTCCTAACATGCCATTTGACAATTCTCATTTTATAAATAATAACAAGCAAAAATAATAATAATATCTTCATGCTGTATTGAAATATTACTATAAAGGTACCTTTACATTAAGGGTATTCATGAAAACATGTAAAACCCTAGTAAGCCGCGTAAATCGTATAAGTTTACCACCTCGTAAATTAACTGTCAAAATTTGTATGGAAACTGAAATACGCACACTAGATAAGTTTACGCTCAAGTTTTGTTGTGTAAACTGCATAACTGATATGTGTATTTGCAAATGCCAATTCGGCATCATATTATTAGCTGTTTTGATTTTTTAAGTGCAAGATGAATGAGGTAGTTTATTTTTTACACCTTTTTTGGCATTTTTCAGTTTCGTAATTTAGACATTCACGTCCAATTTGAACAGTTGATCAATTACATCGTTTACATACATCATGTCATCGTAGGTGCGTTCATCAAACAAACCTCGTAAAAATACGAGTATACCTAATGTGTAAACTTACACGTTTTCATGAATACCCTTATTATGTAATTTGTCATATGACTTTACTGTCAAAATTACGATTTGATAGTCCATCTGACTTCGTATTGTGTTCACACTTAATTTTGACAAGTCAAAACATAAATTTTCAGTGCAAATTTTGACAGATAGTCATATGACATGTCAAAAACAAATGTCATTTGACATTTTATGCTTTGGTTTGACTTCGTTGACAGTAAAGTCATATGACAAATCATATAATGTAAATGTACCTTAAATTATTTGCTTACAACAAAAATTTTCAAGTAAACGTCAATCCCTTTTGACAGTTTTGAGCTGTGCTACATTTTAGCTAAGCCAAAAAGCAGAAATAATTTAAGCTTATGACACACATGGGGTATCCAACCGCGGTATTGCGTATACCCCACTTGTACCACATGTCTGTCACCTTATACCCAGGAAAACAAGTGGTTATGAACCGGGTATTGATACCACGAAAATTTTGTGGGTATAGCGTAGGTATAAGATCTTTTCACTGCGCACAGCGCCACCTGTGTGAGAAAATCGAGTAAAAATGTGTAAATATATATTTTTATAATAAGATATTTCATCTTATATTTTCTTTTTCGTCCCAAATTTTGAATTTGCCTCAGACCCAGATTTATTTCCTCTTGTTTGGAAAGGAATAAAGCAATAAAATGTTCCATTTCCATATCAAATTCAATATGCCACTTCACACTTAAAACTTTAAATTTAAAAAAAAATCGCTTACTAGATTTGAAAATTTTTCCAGCTATCGACAAACGTCAAACTATACCATCGTTCATGTGTGTCAGGGGTTCCTCAATACCCCGGTATTCGCTATATCCTGGTACCGATACCTTGGTATCGATACCTCATGTGTGTCATAAGCATTAGCTAACAGTTCTAAAAAATTGCTGTATATGCCGTTGTTACCATTCCTAGCTCTAACTTGGTCCTAAACGCCCCAATAGACAGGCTGATTATAGAATATTTTATTGAAACTGAACCTCAACTACTGGACTAGTGAAATAATTTTTAAAGGCTTCTCTGCCTTCACTTTCGTTTCTACTGTAAAGGCCCAATTACAATGAACGGATCTATGCGGATTTAAATGTTAAAGAAACGCACCGGAGCGGATACGAAATTGCACTGATTACAATGAACGGATCTGTTCGCGTTTAAACGTCAAAGTGTTTTGTGTAATTTTATAACCACTTTTCGCCTTATTATATAATAATTAATACGAATTTTTCTTCTCCTATTAATTAATCGTCAGAAAAGATTTTTTTAAATTATAAAAAAAAGAAAACAAAATTTAACTTGACTTGTTTACAAAATTCTGACAGCCCAATCCGCCGATTTCTAAACAAACGAAAACGAATCCGCCCAGATCCGATTAAATGCGGTCATTGTAATCGCTCAAATGGAAAACGCATGCTCGGAAAACCACTTTGACAGATCAATCCGATTCTGTTCCGCTCCCATCCGTTCATTGTAATTGGGCCTTAATGCTTATATCGCCTTGAAACTGACACAGTGTAGTGTCCACGATTGGAGATTCCATTGGAAGTTCAAGTGAAGTAAGACCTTCCTTGTCGATGATTATGAGTTTAGCTATAATGTTTACTTTTCCCCGGATCCATTTGCAATTCAGGTTTTAAACACCTCCACTTTGCTATTAGGATTCCAAAAGCACATTCAACTCTTCACAAACTGTAATAAAAAATAGGTTCTTCTTGAGTAAGTTTCAGTCATGAATATAGCTTTAATAAATGTGTCTTCAGAGGATAAAGCAGCAGAAAAAACTACAGAAAAATATCCTTTACAGTTGAAAAACATGGATTCTATTTTTTGAGGACTTTTGATTCGAATCTTTTCGGTCTTTGCATCGAGAATGCATTTAGAAATATTTCTTTTTTTGAAGAAGTGACTTGCGATGGTTTTTCATTCATCTGTAGTAGGTAGAGGCATATGTTTGTTGTAGAAGCAATCCCATATAGCTTGACATGTTTTGTAAACTATAATTCGTACAACACAGTGCGAGACTTAGTTGAAATTAGTTGACAAAAATGTAAGCATGTCGATTCATTCCAAGAAAATCGATCTCCGATTCGATTCGAATCTAACGCATTAAAATCGATTCTTGATTAAATCGAGCATTAAAGGATCGATTCTCGATTAATCGAATCGTAAGACAATTTGTTTGAGTATATATGTATAAATACTTTTTATTGCTATATAGGCCTCTTCCACAGGGCCAACCAACTGTAGAATCGGTTATAATCGTCCATTCATTCTCTTTTGAAAGTGAATCGGATGAGTTTTCTCGCGAGCGAACTTTAACAACCAACTGTACTCAACAATGTTGTTGTTTTTTGTCTAAATTCTCTTTTGCCTACAGTGATTTCCCTTTTTTATGCTTCTAGCAAATAGGAATTTCAGAAAAAACAACAGCAAGCACACAGCTGTCAAAAAGTTGGCTGAAAAATCCATTGAAAAAGTTGGTTGGAAAAATCCTCTTTCACCTTCTTTTCAACAAACGACGTTTTCAGCGTGTAGAAGAACCCTATGTGAATCGGGTTCGATTCGAGCGGTTTGTGAATCGATTCATTGAATCGATTCAGTGTTTGAGATCGATCTAAAAAATCGATTATTTCACTAAAAAAATTGATTTTTCGATTAATCGATTTTAAATCGACATGCCTACAAAAATGTGTAATAAAAAGTTATATTGTTTAAAAATCCACGCTTCCATCTTCGTTGGAGGCAGAGCCATACTGATATTCAGAACGCACGACATAGTGTTATGACGAGCAGTTCTGACCTATTCTGACTACAGCCTGAACCTAATATGACGTGCCGTACCCCAAAAAAAAATGCATAAATTTGAGCTTACTAACAGCATTTTGACACATGGCCCTAAATGAAAACGAAAAGTGACAAGTGTAATAAGGATTCTGTAAATGCAGGTTTAAGCGATTTATTTAAGTTGTGGAAGAAATATAAACAGCTTAGAAGTGCTCAGCAAAATAAAACGAAAAAATCTAACCGAAAAATTGTTTGGGTACTGCTGTCGCTTACGGATGCTTGCGTTGTGTGCCCTTATTTCTGCACTGTACGTAACATGCAAGAATTTAAAGAGCATTCGTCAAGTTTATTACGTCAATTTAAGTCGGTGCCATACGAACACTCATGTTCTTACTTTAGGTTACGTACAGTTACGTTACGGTACGTCATATTGGGACCGGCTTTTAGTATTTCAATTTCGTCAGAACTCGTCCACTGTAACCTTAGCCTTATTCTGGCTCCACACGATAGAGACTTTTAGTCGCAGAGACTTCTGTAGAATATTATCTGTGTGAAAAAGGAAAGTGTCTGCTAAATCGCTGAAAAAGGTCCGTAGAGACATTCCGTTGACATTACCATACAGACATTTCCTCGGCCATTTTGTTCAAACTTTACAGCCTGTACAGAAGCCGCACTGATAGTCGGATGGACAAAAGTCTTTGTCGTGCGGGCCCACCATTAGCCGCAACTTTGTTTATGACGAAGAAACTCAAAGGAACTCTAAAACAATTCATCGCGGCAATGAATCCTTAAAATTTAGAAAAAAAATTCTTTCCCTTCATTTGTTATGGTGGGTCCAGACTAAAGTCTCAGAGACCAAAAGTCTCGATCGTGTGGACCCACCATAACGCAGGTCATATTTTATTTTGTATAGAATTTCGTGCCTACCATAACGCAACAAAAGTTATTAATATTATTTGAAATGCTATAACAAAAAATTAATGTTTCGCTTGCGGTAAGCGTATCAATCAAAAGTCGCTTCGCATCCAACCACAAAAAAGGCTTGACGTTGAATATTTATTTGTACTCTTTTTGTTGCTCTGCGCGATAAGTGTTCCTTAAATTTCGGAATCGCAAGACACCAGCCGAATAAGTATTTCAGAAATTTCAGAATATCTGCCCCGTGCATAATCATCAAATTATAATTATTATGCGCCACACATATGGCATGGAAAGTGAAAATTTCCATTACAAGAAAATATGAACACGTGTTAAGAAATTCTTGCAGTTTTCACATCTTCCGAATCTTCAGGGCAGAGAAGAGCCATCGAAGAGGCAATAGGATGGAACTAAAGGAACATTTCGGGCTTATTTTCTGACATTTATTTAACATCCTTGTGACATGTTTTTAATTAGAGACAAACCGCTCCGCCTATCACCCCATGAGAAAGAACTTCCTTAAGATGCCGCGCTACGTTTCTTTCACTCTGGTGGTTATATGGATTTTTTTCCATTCGGAAACGTGTCAGGGAAAAATTCCTCGAATCAGAAATAATATTATCTTATTTCGGAACGGATGTAGTGCCGGCGCTGCGCAGCTCTCTCTATGATCGTCTCCTTTTGGCACACACCGAGCATTTGTATGGTATATATATATATGTACATGCATAGTTGGTGCCCTTGTGCCAACTAAATAAGTTCATAAATTTCCATTTAATTTCACTTTCAAGTAATGCGCCTCAAATTAGAATAATTTATTGTCTCATTAGTGGTCGAGAAGGGTAACGAGAGCACTTTATACGGCTGGCGACCGTTTCATCTTTCAGAAAATATCTTCCGCAGCATCGCCAGTATCATATTATGCCATACCTGTGTATATCTGAACAGAAATTGTTGGTGTGTAACTTGATATCATTTTCTTGTCAGTAGCGATCCCAGCAACTCATATCTCTTTGATGTCATCCTTATGGCAGGATATTTTATTGGATTTAAGTTATTAAAGGGTTCAAATAATGTTACCTGGAAAATTGTTCGACAACATTACTCCTCCAGCGACCTTGAGTTTTCATTAATTTCCCCAAACTAAATTGAAAGCATCTGGCTGACACCTTTTTATAATTTCATTATTAAAATTTCATTTGCTCAAATTCCCGAGTTGCGTGTGGAGTATGAATTTTTTGAAGGTGAATAAAATTAATTGTCGCTCGCAAAATAATTTCAAGTTGATTTAATCATACCGAGGCATGTGCTTAGAATATTCTCACAATTTCTGCTTCGTGACTTTTTAGAGGAGGCAAAACGCATGGTCAAAATTTGAATCTGATTTAAGACAGGTGATTTTTATGTGCTTAACCATATCATGCAGAATTCTTATTGCCTTATCCCTTATTGCCAGAAAGACTGGTTATTATGGGCCGCGCTATAAAATAAAGGATTCTCAAAGTCGCTGTTTCGATGCGCAGTGAGAGTCTGAAGTCCCCACAAACTAACAACCCGACTCTGTTCGTTTAAAAACGCAAATTACCGCCTCATTCATATTCTCGATATGCGTGCTCATTTCCCTTCTGTTTTGGTGCGGCCCATACTTATGGTTGGAGGAATAACATCGAGTTTAGCTTTTGATTGTGGCCCAGTACCGACTAGACCTGCCTTAAACTCCCATCGAAATAAGTGGTAACATCGTATTATTAGTAGTACAAACGCAAAACCGTCGTTTTCCAAGAGATGGCGCCAACAGTAAAATGCTGGACAAATATGTCAGATCAGAAACGTCAAATGATAAGTTAGGCATCTTTTAGCAACTCATTTGTGAAATTTTAACGAAAATGTCGAGCTTTGAGTCCCAAATAAGTGTTGAAACTATGGTCAGGCTTCTATTAGTGAAAAAACATGTTGGGAGTGGTTTCAACGCTACAAAAATGATGATTTTGACGTGGAAGATAAGAATTGGAGGCATTACTGGTTTAAGATCCATGTCAAACGTAGCAAGAACCTGCAGATTCATTGGGGGGTAACTCAACAAGCCATTTCACATCATTTAAAGCCTTTGGTGTCTAGTAGGTCCGTTACGATAATTGGAGTGAATGAAATCGTGGTGGTAGCCGACAATGCATCAACATCGACGGCTACGCAAAACAGCCATGGCTCGAAGCACATGCTGTGTATTTGGTGGGACCAGCTCGGCGTGGTATATTATGTATGACCTGCTGAAACCATCACAGGAGCTCGCTACCGAACATAACTAATGCATTTGAGCCGAGCATTGAAGGTAAAACGGGCACCATTCGAGCAAATATATGACTGACAAAGTGATTTTTCAGCTGGTCCTTTATCTTATTTTCTGCGGTAATTTGTGCGATAAATATATAAAATTGTCTACATTTACTTACAGTCGTATTACATTAACTTGGGTAAAAACTAAATCGATCAATAGCTGTCATTATAGATCTGCGCGATTTGATTTTTAAATAAGTTTTAGCCTCAATTTTATAAAATTACTAGCTGGGACCCGGCGCGCCTATGCTGCACCCATAAGCCAATAGGAGTAATCAGTTGATATGAATTTTAATAAACAGTAGGAGAGTTTGCAAAAAAGGCATTTTTTTGGTATTTTTGATTCCAAATAACAAAATGTGAAACTATTAGGCAAATTCGTCGGCCATATTGGCGCGACCATTTTGAATTTATAAGTTCTGATCATAAATTCGTTATTTGCTAGCTTAAGGGGTTATATCTATGGGACGGTCAAAAATCAAAGCTTTTTTCAGGATTTTTTTTTGCATTGATTTTGTGAAAAAGGTGTTACAAATAATATACCAATCGATAAGGCAACTCTTCAAGAGTACAAAAAAATTTTTTTATACGAAATTTAAAACAAAATGGCGGCTGTAGATCATGGTAACGTATGTAGTATTTTCAAAAGGTGTTCCGCGGCCGGACACATTACGCAGCCCCATCAGCATCTGGAACAATAAAAAAAATTTTTTCATTATCTGGATGGGGGCCTAAAGAGTGTATAATATGTGCTATATAGTATACAGTGACATCTATACTTCAATTTAGAAGTCCATTATCTATGATCGATAAGTAATAATTTAATTTACGACCGCCGAATTCAAAAAATCAAGAACCGCTGAAAAGAGCAAATTTTACGTTTTTCGAGCGTTGGAGTTGCTTCAGAAAATTAATTCTCAAAAATTATCTGAAGTATATTAGTATTTGGACTTTTTTTATTCCAATTCTAGGGATGTTTTGGCATACTTTAAGCCAACAAAAAAAAAACGAAAAAAAATTTTCAGATAGATATAACCCCTTAAAAAACCCCAGATATCGATTTTCATTGGAATCGGAAAACAATTGGCAAATTCGTCGGCCATATTGGCGCGGCCATTTTGAATTTATAAGTTCTGATCACAAATTCGTTATTTGCAACTTTAAGAACTGTTTGTTTTGCGAGGGCGCGTTTCGCTTCTTTTTTTTTTCTTTTGTACCAACAATTTTCTCTGCAATTACCTTTTTTCTATTTTCCTTGGGCGCCATCTACCGGAGCGTATTTGCGCCATGCGGTTTACCGAGATTTAGTCAAAACGCACATTCAGCGGTTCAGCTCAACCGGCCGTCTAGTTTTTGAGTTTTAGTGTCGCATTACAAACCAACCGACATTCATTTTTATATATATAGAAGAAGTTACAGACATCACAAATCACGGTGGAATAACGCACGCCTCTATAAATCTGTAGATTTTCATATTAAGCCTCGAACAATGCCACGGGAGCAGACAACGGATACGGAAAGACACTTATACCTGAACTGACTGAAGATTGTGCTTATACAAATACTTATACATGAATTTTAATGTCTTTCCGTCGTCGCCGCGTCCACTGCTGCATTCTGCCTTTATCATTCTTATAATCCTGAGTTTCCTTCGTTCAATATATTTTTCGTCATTTATAAAAATTACTAAAATTCTCACAAAAAAAAAGGAAATTCCTCCCCCAACTGGTTGTGTACTGGCAAACTCGTAAAGCTAGTCTCGTGACAATGTCTGCTGCTAATGAGCAAACATAAAGGGAACCTTTTACGTACATTCAATTTGCAGAAGGATTCCTGCGGTCTGGTGCCGCTTCCAACAATGTAACTCCCGTCCTGAATCTAAGCTACGAGTACTTCTCGAATGCAAGACGATGAAATATGAAAATAAACAAAAGGATTTTTAGAGAAAGGAAGACCACAACAGGAACAGACTCAAGGCTCCAGGCTGGCTCGTCGTGAGCTAGTTTCGTTTGTGCAAGACTCACGCGAGGTAATTATTCTTTATAGTGGTTAACTACGAGCGCTCCCCTTTAAAGCGTCAACATATGCTTGCACATTTTTATACTAGGGTCCATTTGCTTAGCTGTATGTAGAGGTGTTCCTTTATCTTCTGCAAAGAAACACCTTCCCTGAATAGGCAGGCAACTTGCCATCTCATTTGTGATATTCGTTTTGTTTCGTTCCTATTAGTTTTGTAACGATTGTTTAAAAAAAACGACGACAACGACGACGATTCCTCGTTGGAGCGCCTTGATTGCGACCATAAAATATCGCCTCAAGTGCATTTATGTGGTACAGAAATGTCAATGAGGGAGAAGCAATGCAAGTAAACAACTGTAAGGATTGCTTACAGCAAAATGACTAAACACATGTAGAAACATCATTCTAGACTTTTGTCCTTGTGATCTAAAATAGGAGTTAAGAGGACGAAATATGAGCGCTAAGCATTTGGGAACGTGATGAGAGAACCCCTCGTGCGCCTGTTTCTTGTTTCTTTCTGCGGCCGTTTATTTACATAATTAATGTCCTCCGTTGGATGGCGTTCTTTTAGAGCTCGTATACGTAAATACTAAACAGTCTCTTGTTTACCACATTTTCGGGGAAATGAGGGTTTACTTGAAATCCCATATTTCAGATGAACAAAATATTTGGTCACAACTAGATTTTGGTTTGAACGATATTTTTTTTTTGCTATTTCAGAAGGCATCGTTTCCTATAGCATTCCCAAAGGGGTTCAACGGGGAATGGAGGTCGATTTATCGGATAAGACCCTCGATGGCCGAGAAGAAGGCGACAGATTTGTTGATGGCCTGGGACAACTGGTCGATGGACAAAAAGGAAAGGATAATTTCCGGACAGATATTTATGGCTTTGGTAAAGGTAACTTGAATAATATAAAAAAATGACTAGATTTAGTATCTATAAAGACAAACTGAACCATAATTGCGGTATATAGGGCTATTTTGAAGAATCTATACCACATTTAACACAATTAAAGCATCTGGTCATTTTTTGATATTACAAAGATTTTTATCAAGCATTTCTTATTATTTTATTCATTTTAGTTGAACATTTAGGGCATTCAAAGGCATTTGTGTTTTTGTTAAAAAATTACCCGAAATAGAAGAAATTACTTGAAGCATACTTTAAACCCTGAAACCTTCCTCCAGTCCATTGCAATTTTTTACACGTTTATTAAATTGGACGACCAATAAGATTGGTCGATGTCTACCAGGTAGCCACTCACATACAGTGTACACTTCAACTAAAATAAAAACTCAAATATAAATGCAATAAAAATTTCTTATTTAGTATCTTATAGTGGAATCAAGAGGATTTTATGTTTTACAAATAGCTCCACTTAAATTGCGTCCATTTTGCTGCAGACATTCTAGCAATCTTGACCTCATGTGGGCGCAGACTCGCTTGCAGAGATCTGGGTTGATACCTGCGATTTGGTGTCGGATATTTTCCTAAAGAGTCCTTATTGTTGATGACGAATTGCTGTATACGCGAAGTATGAGGTATCCTCACAGAAAAAAAGCAGCAGCAGTTTATTAATTTTCCCGGCCAAACAAACTCTCCTTAGTTTCTCCATTGAAGCACTAGCGATATGTGCCGTGGCCCCATCCTATTGTAGCATACATATCTACGTACCTCTGGTATAAAAAAAGATCTTCAGCATCATCCATTACCTTTCTGCAATGACGGTTTCACGATCAGCGGAAAAAGATCCGATAATGCCTTTACTGGAAACGGTGTTCTTCAGGCTGTTTTGGGGCTTAAGGTTGCCCTGCTGCCCGTATGGGTAGAAATGGTATCGGATAATGCACCAGGTTTAATTTCTTGAGAATCGATAGGTGATCCACAAGGCTTAAACGAGAACAGCCCCGTAGTTGCAGCGCCACCGCCACAGTTTCTTCAGCTGACCCCTTTGCTATTTTTTTGGCCTATTGAGTGAAGCCTCATTGGAAAGAGCTCGCCCTCCTGAATCAAGATATATCCAACTTTCTGGTAAATTTCATCGAGTTCGGTGCGATATTGCAATAATCCGTTGAAAGGATATACATATGTCCGCGCAACCCACCACTTGTTATGGCAATGGCAATTAATTAAAGAGAAAAGAAAATTGATAATTTCAGGTGTGCGACTAAGTGAAAAATTGGTTCGAGTTATCGCTTTAACCAGAGTGGATCACATGCCTGGTTTCTTTCTTAATAAGATATCGGTGGATAATAAGAAAAGAAAAAAGGATTTTTATAAACTAAGAAAAACATTAATTTCTCCAGATTTTAAAACAAATATCACCAAATCAAGGTTATCGTAACTATTTTTGGAAAATTATAAAATGAAAAATAAACCACATCGACCTTGGTGGAAGTGAAAAATTGCATAGTTTAAAGAGCCTAATCAAACTGTAAAAAATGTACGTTTTCTGGTAAACGCACGGATCCTGTATCTAATGGATAAATTTACAATGCGAAGTTTCGCATATTTCTATGATAAAACTTGCACACTTTGCATTGTAATTTCTGTCATTAGATACAGGATCCGTGCGTTTACCAGAAAACGTCAATTTTTTCGATTTAGTATTAGAGGTTCCTAAAACCATGCAATTTTTGACTTTCACGGTATTTAAGAGGCAGAGACATTTTTTGCTCATTTGTCTTTCCAATATTTTTATACTTTCAACAAATAAAAACACATTCTGTTAGGAATGAGTTTTATTAGAAATTGAATAACACAATAAGTTTAGTTTATGGGAATGTACATTTTAATTATCTATTATTTATCGTTTTTTTATTTTTGTTGATTTGATGCATATAGTCGAGACAAAACCCCATTTTGAGTTTCGGTGCTCCATGAGTTTTTCAAAGATTCCTTTCCGTCGTCCGTTAATTTTCTGCCGTTGGTCGCTGGCGGTTGGATTGTCGACCATCAGTGAGTGCTTCATCTCTAATTTATTGCACTAGAAATTAAAGAAAATTAATTATTTTGAAGAATTAAGCAAAAAAAAATTGGAAATTACCACAATTGGCTTCTTTACTGTTAGCCATATTTTTGTGTTCTAGAGTCACGGTCGCCGCTAATTTATGCCACAGGCTGTTGGGGTTGTGGGAGTGGCAACTATGATATTGGCTTTGATTTTGAAACGATAAGCAGCTTCAGCGGAGGATTTTCACAATTTGATTTCCTTTTTTTCGCCCCAATTTGAAAATTGTATGCCAACTGGGCTTTAGGCTCCTGCTGTGGTTACAGATCCACTTTGTGATTTACTCTGAAAGTTCGACATGTCGCTCAAGTCATGGTGCAATGTCTAGTAGTAAGCTTGATCGAAAGGATAGAAGAGAAAGGATATGTCAGGAGTCTGGAGGGTGCATGATTAAGATGTCGATGAAACTTGCGTTTGAATTCTGAGATGTTATATGAGTTCGGAAACGCCAACTGCTGAAGACAGTTCCACAATCGAGTTGTTCTATTTAAAAACGAACCTCTAAATCCTAATGTGCGCGAAAATAAGGGCTGCAATGAGTGGGGGGCGGCTAGTCTTTTGTTGCAGGAAAAAAATTGCTGTGTAGACAAGAGGTTCTTAATTTCAGTGTACCAGTCGCTATGGTAATAGCGATAAAATTTTGCTAGGGCTCCTACATTCCTACTGGGACTTAAAGATTCTAAGGAGGCGTAAAGGTTGCTATCACCAACGAGTTTGACGGCTCGGTTTCGCATCTGGATCAGCCATGCCGGGGTGGTTTTTGCGGTTGCGGTATACAGTTACGCCTAGGATGTTGAGATGGGTCAGCCCTTATATGCTCTTTGCCCACTGAGATAGTTGCATGTTTTATAGTATTGAACAACAATCTTTTTAAGCTAACACATTTAGAACAAATGGAAAGCTCATTTTATTTAATTTTTCCAAAACTCCTTTAAAGAATTTAATTTACCCTTAAACTCCGATTGCCAACCCATTTTTACATATTTCTTAATTAATTTGCAATGTTTCTAAGCTAGTTACAAACAACAGTACCGATCATTTATCATTGCTTAAGGAAACTTTCCCTCATTTTGTTTGCCTCAATGCATCATTTTCCTAAAGGTAACACACTCAAACCTAAATCGATTATCCCAAAAATCGAATCCTAATCTGTTTTTCATCTTGGCAATTTCGAAACATATTTTATACACACATTCACTCTACAAAACTATCCGTATTTCTTTTGTAGGGGATCGCTCGTGATGCCCAGTCCTGATGTATTACGTATACCTGCGTTCAATAGTGCGAAATAATCTCTAATGGACCTTTACTAAAGCTAAAATCCTTCACATTTCAAGATACTCCTGCCATACAGGTTCCCGATATCAAGCAGTTGTAACGTAGCTGTTCATGTTTTTCAATAGCATATACGACTGATTAAATCTAAGACCCCAAAAAAAAAATTTTACTCACATGAGAACGTACTTTCAAACTAAATCTGTCAACTTTTGAAGGAGTTTTGGATTAGATTAGGGGTGTACAAGTTCGATATTTTGTAAGGCATGTGCTGTGGCATGAAGGTTATAATCTCATTATAGAATTCATTCATGTCCTCTGGAATTGCGACCTTGAATAGAACAACTGGGACTCAAAAAATCGAAAGATTCAAAATATCGAAAGTACCCAAAAAAAGAAGTCTGGTTGCTAGTTTGCTTAAGAGAATACGCTGCGTACATGGAATATAGAATTACTAATAAAACAACTATTGCTACTATTGTAATTCAAACAATCATTGATAGCCTAGTTATCGCAGGTAGTTTCTCACTGTAGTTTATTTAAATCGACACCCCTATTATATGCGCTGAGCTATACCATGATGATACAACGAAGACGAACCAATGAAAGCATCTATTTTGAAGCGTTTAAGAAGGTAAACAGTTTAAAATTCTTGCATATACTCGTATAAGCCCTTTTTACGACGACGACACCACAAAATGTCAGGAAATATCCAATTTAACAGCATGATTCAGAAGTTTTGTGGTTTTTCATACGAGTTCGTTTTGTGACACTTAGAATTGACAGAAACCATTTTCGGATCATTGGTCTTATATCGTGGAAGATAATCGACCACTTGGCATTAGTCCCCCGTAAATGACGAAGACAACTATCGGATAAAGGGTCGTTCATGCCAATTGAAATGATACCAAGAAAACAAAAGTGAAAAACAGGTAATTTCTTTACATGATCTGAAGTTGTAAGTTCAGCATACAAGGTGGGTGGCCATGCCATTTACACAAAATAAAAAAAAAGGAAAGATGATAAAGCACATTCAGCTTCTTCTATTCCAGTGAAAACGGAAAGTCCTGTGTTTACAGGACTTTGTTATATGTATATATGAATGTAATTCCTTTGTATAAATCCAATTTAAAAAATTATATTAATATTTTTAAGAGAGTAAAGAACATCAATTTTTATTTACAATTGTTTTTTTTTCTTCATTTTCGGTTCTACCTACACGTAAAAGCGAAAAATGCTACCCTCTTGAATATATACATACATAAAGATACCCAGAAGATGTTTTTTTTTACTAAGAGATATTTGGGTGGGTAATGATGTCGCAACCGAAAAGAACTTAAAGGATTTCGTCTTTCTTGTAAATGAACTTTCTCTTTCTTCAAAAATCAATGTTATATATTCTTTGTGATTTTATTCTTTTATAAAATTCAATTGAAGGATGTTTTTTGCCCCTAAAAGTAGCTTCGTTAAAAATTGAAAGGAAAACTCATGCATTATAACATCAAATGATTTAGAATATATAAGAAAAATTGGAAATTTACAATATTCTTTTTTCTTTTTTCAATATCGAAATTTGGCCATAATTGTATTTATTTTTTTACATAGTATTTTATTATTTTGTTAAAAATTTTCAAGTAAAATTGTTTCGTGCAACTTATGAAACTAATAGTAATGGAAGATCGTAAGCTTCTTAATAGTTTCATCTTATTCTATAACTTTTCCCTTACCTTGTTACTTACAAATGTATTTGAAACATGACTGCTATTAGTTGAACTAACGACAAGCCGATGCAGCTGCTGATGCTAGTGTAGATTCTGTTTTTCCTAATTATACCTCTACCAGTTGTTAGTTATAAATATTTATTTATTAATTACTAGATGGGACCCGGTGCGCCTATGCTGCTCCCAAAAGCCAATAGTAGTAATTAGGTGATATGAATTTTAATATACAGTAGGAGAGTTTTAAAAAAGCAATTTTTTGGTATTTTTGATTCCAAATAGCAAAATGTGCAACTATTAGGGATCTGATCATAAAGTCGTTATTTGCTACCTTAAAAAACCTCAGATACAGATTTTCATTGGAATCGGAACACAATTAGCACAATTCGTCGGCCATTTTGAATTTATAAGTTTTGACCACAAATTCGTTATTTGCGACCTTAAAAACCCTAGATACCCACCCCACAATATTTCTGCGGCAATTTTGAATTTCGGTCCTATTTCGGCGGCCATTTTGAATTTCGAAAATCGGGCTTTGAGGTGTATCATAGGAGACCTCCACGGAACTTCATGCAAAAATTCGAAGCTCTGCGATGATTCTCAACGAAGCTCTCCATGACAGCGCCATCTAGGAGTGGCTTTAGAAAGTAATAAATTAGCCTATGTTCTAAGTTTGAATGTAAATAGCACATGGTTAAAATTTCATTAAGATCGGTTGCACGGTGTAGGAGCCTATAGCGATCATACATACGCACATTCATTTTTATACGCTTTATATTAGCTTCACCTGTATGTATGTATGTACATATGTATGTATGTAGACAAATCTTGCAACTTGATTTTCGCCCACTTGCATATAACCGATCAACTTAAAATTTTGCACATATGTATAGTTCGCGTGACAATGCAATCTGACCATTTTGTAAAAAAAATCAAGATGGCGGTTCCAAGATGGCGGCCGAATTTTGCAATCGTGCTCCCCGACCCCCGACATGGGTATCAAATGAAAGGGTATGACAAGTAGAGTTCAATTAGCGTGATTACAAATTCAAAATGGCGGCCAACACAAAATGGCGGTATACCTTTTTCTTTACAACCCACTCGATATGGGTATCAATTGAAAGGAAGTGACAAGTAGAATACTATTAGCTCTGTGGCGTCATTCCAAATCCAAAATGGCGGACTACTTTTTCTTTACAACACCCTCGGGATGGGTATCAAATGAAAGAGTGCGACAATTAGAATACTATTAACTGTATGGCGTGATTCCAAATTCAAAATAGAGGTCAACATAAAATGGCGGTTTACCTTTTTCTTTACAAGGCCCTCGGTATGGGTATCAAATGAAAGTATATGACAAGTATAGTACAGTAAGCTGTGTGACGTCAATTTAAATCTAATATGGCGATCACTACAAAATGGCGGAAGACATATAATAGACTAAAAAGTAGAAAATAATAAATTTAGTTTAAAAAAACTAAAAAATACGCTTTTATTTTAAAATGAACTAAAAAGTAAAAAATAATTTTAAATGTAAAATTTTTATTGCTCCAGCCAGAATATGGAAACAACCTACCTTTTGAAATGTAAAAAAGCGTGGGGCGCTAGCGAAAATTTCCGGTGTTAATAAAATAAGAATATAGGAAAAGAGTCCCACGCTGTTTTACATTTCGAAAGGTAGGTTGTTTCCATATTCTGGCTGGAGCAATAAAAACTTTACATTCAAAATTATTTTTTACTTTTTAGTTCATTTTAAAATAAAAGCGTATTTTTTTAGTTTTTTTAATTATATATATAGATTATCAATATTTTCATCCATACCCAACGTATTTACTTCCTTACTTACAACGACTCTACAACCGGGACCTGTTCCTGCCCTCTCGTAGCTATTCTCTCCACCCGACTTGGTTTTGTGCCGTTGTCATCCAGTTTTGCATACCTAAGCTCTGGGCGTCCTGGTCTACGCCATATCTTCAGCGGAGACTGAGTCTCCCTCGCTGTTGAACCCCATAGATCTTACCGCAGCAGATTTTCCGAGCAGGTTTCTCTAGCTGGTGACATATTCAAGCGTACATGCGTTGCATTCGTTGACAGATAATATAGAAGTGTGTGTATTCAAATGCGACCTGACGAAATATTCCGTGAATGTTCCGCATGCCACGCAAATGTCGGGCTACTTTCAACTTTTTCTGCATTGCCGCATTCGACATAGGACACACAAGCATACACAACAAACACATGCGACTCGTTACTCAGATTTTTGGCCTTTTTATGAGAGCCGGGACGGAACGCAACCATGCAATTATGTGTCAGTGGAAAATCTCCGCATATCAGGGAGCCGCTGAATGCAATGCATGTACGCTTGTTTATGTCACCAGCTTCTTTGTTCATGCGTGCTAGATACCCTACCCAGCTGAACCTACCGAGCTTTATTTGCGGTAGCGATCGTAGATCTCGTAGTTGTAGGGTCGCCGGAATCGTCCTCCCTAACAAAAGGAGCCAATACTTCTCCGAATAATGATATTACAACTAATTCACTCGACTACCCTTTAAGCTAAAATGCCGATATTGAATAAACAAAATGTTAACGAACACGACTTATAAAACAAAATTAACGTTTTATATATTCGAGGTAGATCTATGAAATGATTACTATACAGATTAATGGTTCAGTCGTTCGTATTGTTACTTATAAACATTTTTAAACTCTTTACCTTTTATTTAAATACATTTTCATGTGTAAATTATTTTTAATTTTATTAATTTTCTTAACTTCAGGATACGAATGGGTTGGCTGGAGAAACGATACGCCTGGAATGTCAGGAAAACCAGTTGAAATAATTTTCGAATTTGATTCTGTACGAAATTTTAGCGCAGTTATTCTACACACGAACAACATGTATTCAAAGGATGTACAGGTAAATAAAATATTCATTTTAATCCCAACCATATATATATATCGTTATCTAATATCTTCTCGCGTCATAAACTGTACCAAAAATTAATTCCAGCATAAACAAAACCCCCAAAAACAAAGTTTCTAAACTCCAATAAAGTCAAATCTGAAATCATGAGCTGCTCGAATCTGTCATAAAATCTCTGTCTTTGGCAACTATTGGCTTATTTTGTTCTCAAGTCATAATAATTGGGGAAAACTTTTCGTAAATACCCTCACAAACTTTCAATTAAGATAACACGACATATCCCAAGACAATTTGGTCTTCATCTTTGGCAAACACCACCAGCACACTCACTCCTTATCTTTCACGTTTTGATATAAGTATATAAAAAATCGATTCTTACTGGGATACAAAACCTTTAGTGTGCCTGTCTCATCTGGCCATATAGAGCCGACGAGAACACTTGGTGTGCTTTTATCTCTTTACGCTCCATGCACTTACAACAACGTCCGGCAGAAACTATTTGTTCTTCTACTTTATCACAGTTTTATGTTGGCATTGGGTTCAGGAACATAAAGTTTCTACGATTTGTTTATTGATAATAAATCTGTAAAAACACCACGCAATGGGAGTTTGCTCAATTTAAGGTAAATATTTAAACACGTGATATAAATTCTCAAGATAGTTAAAATTTTGTTTAATATGAGACACCCAAAAATCACACAAGAGATTCTACTATATATGATAATCATATGGAAAAAGCAGATGCGTCACCAAATCACGTTTTCTTGTACTATCTGCGGACACCCCGCTGTTTGCCCTATACTCTCACGTAAAATTTTATTTCACAAGTGCGATTACAAAACGATATGTACCCTTAAGCGCCGATAGTATCCTCGTCCTCTATCCATAGACGGGGCTGCGCCTTTATCTATCCACTTACTGGCCACATATCAAACATTACCAAACCCCGACACAAAGTTGTCGGAATCTTTGTTATTACATACTGCAAATACGTGATTTGATTAGAAAATTAATATAGTGAATATTTTATTTCAGGTTTTTGCCCATGCAAAGGTGTTCTTCAGCATAGGGGGACGTCATTTTACTGGCGAACCTGTCCAGTTCTCGTACATGCCGGACACTATGTTTGAAGAAGCCAGAGATGTGACAATCAAACTACATCATCGCATTGGACGATATCTTCAGATCCACCTTTATTTCGCACTGCGATGGATAATGCTCAGCGAAATATCATTCATATCAGGTAAGCCATTTCCTACGAGAGGCATCCTGTGTATGCCTTTTTTTTATTTTTTTTTGGTTTCCTTTATGGATGATCATATCTCAAAGAAGTGATTATTTTTACAAACACGTGCTTTTGGTCCTTTTCCTTCCAATTTGATTTGTATGCATATTAGCGGTTTTGCGAAATTCACAATTTTTTCTTATGATTTTTCTTATTATTATATAAATAGACATCCGCTTATTATGCTTGAGAATTTTATCATGAAAGGTGTCTACCAGCACGTACCAATGGCATACCTACCGCGCTAAATTTTGCTTTGATCGATAGAATTTTTCTGATTATTCTGTTATTGATTAAATCACTTTCAAAAGCTTGCTAATGCTGCAGATATCCGGAGAGATCAACGAAAATAATTAAGTTGTGTTAGTTTTCTTAGACAACCAAATCAGTACAAATTTACTGTCGCTACTCTTCTCAAAGGATTGCTTGAAGGTAGACGAAGGGTTAACTTGTCTAATTCAGTCTTGATATGAAAAGAAAGCTGGATTACGCGCCTAAATTAAGTATTAACCAAGTAATTAAGACTATACAAAACTTGAGGGCAAGCGAGTAAAATAAAATTGACTACTTTGTTCGTAATTACAAACTGAAGCATTTCAAGTGCCGTCATGGTTGGTAGTCTTACGACATCAGTATATAATAAAAAAGTATAAATCCGGAACTATAATAGACGTTAATCAACGTACGTCAATCGCTGCGTTTCGAGGGCTTTAATACATAACACAACTCTACAAAAAAAAAATTTTGGCTTTGTCCTAAAATTTATTTTATGATTTTTCTATTCATTATGCTCCAAAATAAAGGAAAAATACCCATATTCCATATAAAGTTTGCTTTTGAGGTAGGTTTGATTACAATATATTTTTTTAAGTTATCGTAGAAATATTAAATAATTCTGGTATATTTAAAAATACCGCGGAAAAAATAAAGGGGTCGTAACTTTCACACAGTGTCTATAGATGTTACTTAAGTGATCAACAACAATATTAACTGTTTTGTAGAAGGTTCAAATAGGTTAAAATGGCGTCTAGAAAGTGTAAATATGATGCTGATGCATTTTGTTATAAGCCGTGTTTTTTTAATGAACTATATAGGTCTTCGATCCAGTTCATTAAAAAAACGACAAGGGAAATTTCACTAAGCGCCATCTTCAGTGATTTAAATATATTAAAATTAAACCGAAGTTGCGTGTCAGTAAACAACTGTTACAGGAATTCCCCTCTAGAAAATAATAAATAAGTTTCTAAAAAATAAATTATTTGTTTCCTCATGCCTACAAATTTGCTCTAGTCACTTCCCTGTTATTTTTATTTTAAATAACGTTTTTCCGACAGCCGGTAAGTATGCTACATTCCGAAAAGAAAAGGAAGTTTTGAAATTTCGCAAAACCTGGATAAAAACCTCGGTAAAACCTGGGTTTTCAGATTTGTATGGGGAAGAACTATCCCAGTAGGGAAAGCAAGTAATTACCCAATCGATTCCGAAAGTAGTTCTAAGAAGTAGCAACCAGTTCTCGTTCAGATTACAGCAAGTGAAGATAAGGCATTACATTTGCATGGCGATGTCATAGGCGGTAACCAATCGCCTCCATTCTGCATTACATAGAACTGCTGTATTCATTGGTTACATGTAATGCAGGATGAATTAAATTGCAGTCTCTTTCGCATTTTTAAGAGATGTGCCGCATCAGCTGTGATTGCATTACACTTTGCATTACTTTGGCATCAATGTAATCAGACAAAGAACTAACTTATTAGATTTAGAAAATTTTACAATTGTAATCTTATTTACTGTATTGTCAATGGATTACAGAACCGATTCTGTCGGTAATGTGTTCCAAATTTCCTACTGGGATATAGTTCATTAAAAAAACACGGCTATATATGTGGTATATTTATTAAAGTACGAGATATAAAATTTTATTTAAAATCATGTGAAAAACTTTGCGAAGCTTCAGAAGCTTATTTCAACTGCCGTCTTAGGAATCTAGACAAACCCTGGGCTCCACATGTTACTTGCAGTAATTGCAAAAGATGTTTAGAAGGTAAACAATTGTTTGTTTATTTTTATAAATAAGGTTGGTATCGAGGTGAGAAACGAGTATGAAATTGATCTTTATATCAAATTAAAGAATGCTTTTGATCTTTATATCAAATTAAAGAATGCACATTTACCTAAGAGATAAGCCCAATCTTGTTGCTTTACGATACGTAGTTTAGGAGTAATTGAAGTTTAAGTGAATTTTAAAAGAATAAAAAATTTTTTTCGTAAACACCCTGTATCTTAGTGGATAGTTTGAATAGCCCCCTCTCTAGAACAATTTTTTTCTCCAAATACATTCAGGAATCACCCCTGAAAATATTAGCCACGTAGTCCAACAAGGGATTTATTGAATATCTGATGACCTATACAAGTAGTATTTTAAATCTTTAAAACGGCGATATCTCATGAATGGCAATTCGTACGGGAAAATGTATAATATCTTTTTTTGTAGATAATCGCATAATGTACAAACCTTTTAAATACTATTTTATAATAACACTTACCGTTTAAGAGGTATTAGTCAAAAACGGAATCTTTTTTAGGGGGTGGTTTTTTTGACGGTTCCCCCACCCAGGCAAGTAATTACTTTTCATAGTGTTAAAGTCCACTTTTCAATGAACAAATTAAAAAAAATATATCAGTGTCAGGATTTTTTTTGAATTAAATAGCTCAATTAACTGGACTATTATCAATAAATAAAAATTTAAACTCTGGATTTTATAAAATATTGATCAACCCCTCTCCTGGATACAAAAGCAAACTTTTTCAAGCCAAATATTTTTTTTCGTGTAACTATCGATGAATCTTATGAAATTTCATACCATCTTATCAAAGTCAAAATTTGTGTTTACCTGTGTAATAAACGTACATCACATGTACTATTTTTCGTTAAACGTAATATAACGTGGTCTTATAGGTCCTGGATCCCAGTTGACGGCCGTTGTAATGTCAAATCGAATATTTGTTGTATTCAGACTCAATTTCAAACAATATT
This sequence comes from Thereva nobilitata, assembly GCA_963855945.1. NCBI lineage: Eukaryota > Metazoa > Arthropoda > Insecta > Diptera > Therevidae > Thereva > Thereva nobilitata. Next base: position 97,671,963 of record OY979698.1, read on the forward strand.
TATAATTATTATGGTCCTTAGTACGTCAAGGTTTACCGTGACAGTTCTATGACAGATACGTACGTGTATGTTCGTTAAATACGTACGTCGATCTACGTCTATTATAGTTCAGGTATAAAAACCCACTGCCGTACTAAGAACAACGGTAACTTACGCTCGGTTCTGTATATGCGAATGCTGAATATACTCCTGATGAATTGAATACTTGGTTTATATAATTGGAAGCTTGAAGATAGAAGCTGTTGCAACATCGTGGTGATAACACTTCTATTTTGATCGGTGTTCGGCAAAATTTATTCTAATTTCATCAAAAGATTAATTTCTTCTAAAATTTTTAATTTAAAGCAGTTCTTATATGATTTATTTTTATTTAGCTTTTGTGTTGAAAATTATTGTAGATTAGTCAAAAATATAATATAATATAAAAAATCAATTTAAACGTTATTTTTTTTCACAGTGCCTGTACTTGGAAACTTCACTGACGAAGAAATCAATGGAAGCACCTCCTCCCAAGATACACCCGAATATCCCCTGCAACGGGATGAAGTACAAACCAACCCCAGCAAGGGTGAAAGAAATCACGTTCCGCAAAGTAAGTATTTACATAATACGCTTATAATACGACTATCTTTATCCATCCTATTTTCTAACCTCATTTAATAGTTAATGTTTAAGCTAAAAAAAGAGTTTCTACATTCACAGTTATTTCACCAAAGCCGATAGACCAAGAACCAGAACAGAATTTCGTTGGAGTGATAATAGCCGTACTAACGACCATAATTCTATTACTTATAGCTATTATCCTTTTTATAATCGCTAAAAATAAGCGATCTCGTGGTACTAATGTTCTTGAAGCATTTCAGCACAATTTCAATTCTGACGGGCTCAGTGTAGATAAGCGAATAAATAGCAACATGAAGGTATGTATTAACATCGTGGTCTCAAGCATTTTACTAAGATTAAAATTTGAAACGAGCTTATGTAGTACTCGCTTGTTAATAGTTGAACCAAAATTGCCATCTCTTTCAGGTTGCCATGGATGACAACGAATCCATAGATAAAAGCAGTCTGTACCATGAACCTTTCAATGTTAACATGTACACAAGTGCTGCTAGCGGATGCTCACTTAATGACCTGCAACGTCATCATGTTACCCCAGACTACACCGGTAAGGAAATATACTTTAATGTTTGTTTCTAGAGAGTTCACTACCGAGTTTTACCCGTGCTTTGTGTGCTTCCGGTGAAGGAAATTTTTCACCCATTCCGGTGAAAATTTTTTAAAAGTGAGAGCCATAAGTAGCGCACAATGGACACAGTGAAATAATATTTAAAAGTTGTTTAAATATGTATACACAGCAAGGACGTCAACAATATTACAGCCAACAAAACAAAAGTCAAGAGGTTTAACCGGTGGCAGTGCTTTATTAGAATCTGCTTTAATGTGGACAAATAGGGACTGAGTGTATTCTGACGAAAAATTGCTAGATAGATCACTAAATCATACGTGAAATTCATTCCATCTTAAATAAACTATACATTGATAATTGGAAATCTATATTTCACATACCTTCACTGAACTGTACTACTCTACTTAAAACTTACTTTATGAAGTGTAGTTGTTAGGCTTGAAGCTGTATTTGGAAATACTTTTAAAATAAAGCCAACGTTAATAAAAACCTTTATTGTTTAAAACTAAGTACCAGGAAGCCGATCTATAATCGGTCACACTTTTATCGGGTCGGCTGAGCTTGGTTTAAGCGGGGAAACCAGTTTAGGAGGCCGATATTTTAGTGTTTTTCGTGAATTTTTTCAACAAGGAAGGAATAATCAGAATTTGTTTAAACTTGGAGGATATTTTATTAATGTTTTGAAGTACACGTTGCAATTTTTTCAAGTCATTTCCGCTGTAAATAGTGGAGTTAGAAGCTGCTTTTCATGGACGGTCGCCATCCGAGTTTGCTGCTCGTGGGAAATCTGGAAGTCGCAATTTTTATCTGAAATCATCACCATTTTTTTTCGCCGTTAGCAACATATTTTCTAAGAATATGAACTAAACTCTTAACAAAAAAATTGAAAATTGCATGATTTTGAGGTGTTTGAACAAAATTTCATGTTTTTATACCATGTTTTTCACCTTTTTTGCATTTAAAAACAAATTTTAGATAATAATATTATCCAAGAGTTTAGTTCATATAGATTGTAATTGAATAAAGAATATTGACACAAATTTTCAGAACGATTGAACAATAACTTTTCAAGTTAGAATTCCCACGAGTGGAAAAATAGTCGTTTCGAGAAAACCGCATTTTCGTAAACGCAAACGCAGTTTCTAGTACCTTCTACCCAAGGCGGGCGTTCACTTTAGTGCTCATAACATCGGAACAAATCGGAATTTTGTTTTGAAACTTTGGCAACATATTCTTGAATAGTTTTACTAACAATTTATGAAATAAAAAAAAGTCAATTTTTTCAATCGTCTAAACTGGTTTCCCCCCTTAAGGCACATTTTGTTACATTTAGTCCAATAACACAGCCACACAAAAAAAAAAGTCAAGACCCAGAGGCTACATCCCCCTACCCCCCGTTTTTGGGGTCGCTGAAACCGAATTCGTAAAGCTTCCTTTATTTCCGGCCCCTCTGGATTGGAAGTCATAGTAATAAAGAAATCAGGAGACCCGAATCGTCTTACCAAGGCCATAGCATCTTCAAAATGCTCACAATAGTATCTTGTGGAGCCAGGAAAAGATGATGGAAGTATTATCTTTTCTTCTAAAACACCGTTATTTTTTTCTGCCGTCTCATAAAGAAAATAAATAACTGATGAATAATTATCAGCAACTATTTTTTTTGATTCGCCTTTATCCATTGAATCCTCTATCATGTTCTACTCTTATATTAGTATCAACAAGATACTGTTGAAAAAGGCGACCACCAAAATTCAAAGCATTAAATTTGATGTTACGTAAATCATAATTACCATCAGTTACATTTGATGAAAGAGATTTAGCAAGTTCTGGTCGATAAGCAATTCTATATCGAGCAAGTTCAAGTCTAGTAATATTTCTTCAACTTTCATACGGGTTTCTTAATGCCATATCTAGTGAGAAACCAAATGTGCCTTTGTGGAAAAAGAGCGGATAAGCAAAAGCAGTGGCGGACTAAGGGGGGGGCGGAGGGGGCGGTCCGCCCCGGGCCTCTGGTTCCTGGGGCCTCCAAATGTCTACAAGTTCCCTTGATCAAATCCTATACAAGGCTTTTAAAATAAGGGCAGTGCCTACCTAAGTGGTACTTTGGAGTCGGAGGTCGCGTACAATGTTCCCGTAGACACAAATAAGTACAGCATATAATTATTAAAATGGGTCTTTACTGAATCGTTACCCTCTACATCGCGGCGAGACAATTGGAGGCCCTGTGCAAAAATTCAGCGAGGGGCCCCAGAGTCTCCAAAAAAAAATTTCTGTCATAAAGACCCGTCCCCGCGACAGAATTATGGAAAATGGGCCCCATGTAATATTTAGTGTGATGCGAGTTCGTCTGATATGACCCATATGCTGATTTGTATGACCCATTCATTGAAGTAAAAATGCAAATAAAGAATTCAAATGATTTTTATTGCCAAACAAATGTTTTGCTCGCTTCGCTCGCGGTGCCCCAAACACGCGGGACCCTGTGCAGTTGCACACCCAGCACATATGCCAGCCGCGGCACTGCTTCGGCGTGTTAAATAACAACGAAATTCGAATACGACATACGCAGAAAATTTTGATATGAAGATGTATCTTCTTCCGTGAGCTCATTCCATAATTCTCGGTACATTCCAGCGTTTTGTTCTCTTTTCGCCATCCAATCTCGCTCTCAACATTTCCTTTCCTTCTTTTGCCTTCTTTTGGGGAAAACTCATTTTATTATTTTTTTTGATTTCTATTAATTTCCTTTAAATTTTTTACACAATATATGTACGTACGCATCTCTGAATAACTGAGAAATGAAATGAGATGCAAAAGTTGATGGCCGCAGTTGCGCGCTCTACCATACGACTCTACAGTAGAGAAAAACGCATCTGCAGTGTACTCAGTCTGTAGAGCTCGTGGTAGATCTCTACTCAAAATTTCTCTAGATCAACTCTACGGGCGGTGGAGTGGTAGAGAAGCGATGTAGAGTACTTACTACAGGTAGAGCTCTACACTCTACGCTCTACATTCTACCGAAAAAAACTCTATAGTGGACACTTGCCTTTAGTACGACTTTCGGAATCGATGGGTAATTAAATGCTTTTCCTACTGGGAAATAAACATATACACACACTTGTCCATACAAATGGCAACTGAATAAAAGGCTTCTAAAATTACATCGACTTCTTAGACTGAGGGCCTCATTCAGCTTTGCCGCCCCGGGCCTCTGACGGGCTTAGTCCGCCACTGAGCAAAAGGCTCTACGCGTTTGTCAATATTTTTCATTGTTGTAATAGATTTTCCTGCTGTCGAATAATTAGTTCATTATCTGGAAAGCTTTGGTCAGCGTTTAAAGTTACAACAGCACATATGTACTTCGTTACTTTGATGAACGTTATATCGTCTTTGATCAAGTCCTTCTGGACAGGTAAATAAAAGTCTAACAAACGGTTCTGGAATATTTCGTATTGTCGCATCACGTTTAGCTGCTTCTTCTACTTCCCTCGTCATCATAAAGCCTCGTGCATATGGGCTTTGAGATCTAACAATTTCCTCCAATAATGAAACACGAATGCCATGATTTATCGGGTGATTAATACGTTCGGTTAAAGCTTCTTTAGGCTCAAGAAAATAAATTTGCCCATATGTAGGTTTCTCAAAGCTACCGTCTAAATTTTGCTTAGGTTGTGCGGCCATATTAATTTTATGGTAAATCTGACCGTTGGCATTAAAACTATATAACCAGTGATTATTAATAGTTCGTTCAGAATCACAGGTAAAAGATGCCATTGCATATGAAGAGTTTAGACTTCTAATTCTTTTATGGAATTCAAGAGATAATGGGTTACGGTGCAAAAAAAGTCTTACCAATTCATTTGGAATTTCAATTTCAAATACTTAAAACAGTAGAATATTTCAATAGGCGTTGCTTATTGAAAAGAAAAGTATCTTTTTCAATAATTTTTAACAATGTAGGAAAACTCGCAGAAAACAACTTTTCCGGAAATTTTCAATAAGCCCAACGGACTCATTGGGCGAAAACACATTTAAATGCCAATTTTGGTGCAAATCGTTAGAGCGGTTTTCGAAAAAATATTTACAAATATACAAGAATTGCTCACTTAATAGTATAAGATAAAATTAATACCGACATTGGTTTTAAACAAGTCTGTAATAATCTTTAATACTAAAGAGAGTTAGAATTAGTAACGGGAAAGAGTTAATAGACATCTAATAAGTTATATTTAAGTTAAAAGTTATAATTAGTTAAAATCTATAATGATAATTACCTTGGTCTATGTGGGCAGAAGTAGATCAACAGCATATTTGCAGAAAGCTTTATCCCGGTACTGAAGAGTAATGTTTTGTAATATCGCGCAGGGCTATACATTTTTCAAAAGCTCACGTAAACTTCATTCATTTTTATTGCAATGTCTGCAATGTAAAGAATTATACAACTAATATGTAATATGCTTCTTGAATTGCAACAATCATTTGGCTTCTATTATTTTTATTCAAATACATATCTGTATTGGATTTTCAAAGGACATTGAGAATAGTATTTTTGTTTTATAGCTTTCCGAAATACATAGCCAATGCTGACTTTGTAAATATCCTCAATGTATGTACTTCTAAATTTCGGATTTTATTTGAAATTTTTTTCTAATCATAACCTAAATCTTTTATTAAAATTAACTTTCTTCAAAAATCCGTCAATTTAGGCCATCTTAATTTTAATTTTTTCCAAATAACACGAATTAGAATAGTTACTTATGGCAAATCCCATTTTAAACTCTTGATGTGGTGAAAGCTGGGGCCTAAGAGAGTGGCCAAAAAGACTCCTTGTCCGATTCCCACCACCACCACCCCTAAGGGACTGTTTTGCAGGTATAGATTTTATGGGCAATATCAAGGGACATTTTCCCTCGCGAGTATCGTCAACACCGAATTTAATTTACGCAGAGCACGTACAAAGAGGTAAGCACGCTGCTCGCTCCAGATTACAGTGAAGGAATCCATTGGCATCAGGTATTTAAACTGTTCAAATGGATTTGAATAGATACACCACCTTGTCCTTTTCATCTTTCAGCGAAAGCATTCGGGGATTAACTTTTCGTATATCCTTCAAAACGTTGTTAGTTCAACAGTCGATAAAAGTTTTTTTTCCCTATTATTCTCTTCCACTTCTCCACCCACCCCCTGTAGACTAGACGATAGCGCGCGTTCTTTTTCTTTTTATCGATTAGTTTTTTTGGGGTAAAGTGAAATTGATTTTATTCGAGCTTTCCAGGAGCTTTCCGTTCGTCGGTGTTGTCTGTGAGTGCTGTAAGGTTGTAACAACACGAACAGAATATATTTGAAATTCGTGGTTATTAAATATTTATGTACCTTGAAAAGGGAAGCAAGAAAGGGCGGCAAGTAAACGTGCACAGCCTAATCTTCCTTGGTAATGAAGACAAAATATGGGGGTATGAATTATTGAACAAGATATAAATCACGAGCAGGTATATTTTTTTTTGAAGATTTTACTTGGAAGCTCCGGAAGATGTCATTATCCAAGGAGATTTTTTAATGTGTTCGTTACAACGAAATATGGTATTCGGGAGGAAATTTGTATCGCATTCTGAGAATATTCTTAAGAGAAACCAGACCGCTTTTTCAGAGTTGCGGTAGAAAGATATCTCTACCACATATAAATTTGTTTCAAATTGAACATATATATATATGAACAAAATGCACAAAAAGCCTTTTTGGTTACACAGCTGGTTTTTTTCTTTTATACACAGATGTTCCTGATATCGTTTGTCAAGAGTATGCAGTGCCCCATATGCAAGACTTAATACCTAAAATACCAGGGGGTTATGTCAGTGTACGCATGACACCGCCACCCCTCAACAATATCTTTCCAAAACCGCCACCAGTGCCACCACCTCCCTCCGAGAAATACTATGCAGCTACAGCCATCTGTAAGCCGCCAACACCGACGACTCCCTCTACCACCCAGGTGAATCCTTACAGTGATGTGGATGCTATTTCCACAGATGAGGATTTGCAACTACAGGAATTTCCGAGACAGTCATTGGTTATAGTCGAGAAATTGGGATGCGGTGTATTTGGCGAGCTACATCTATGCGAAACAAAAGGATTAAGGTGAGTTGGTTAACCACAAGAATGTCTTTTGCACTTAAAAATACATGCTGTGTTACGAGTGCGCTTGATATATATATATATATATATATATATATATATATATATATATATATATATATAAATACGCAATGATTTACAACTAATAAATATAATTACAATTTGAAAATTTTGATTCTAGCTCAAATCTTGTTGCGGTAGCTACTCTGCGTCCTGGAGCTCCAGATCATATGAAAAAGGAATTTCGAAATAAAGCAAAATACTTGAGCCGCTTGAATGATCCTAATGTGGCAAAGATGTTGGGAGCATGTTTAAGAGATGAGCCGATTTGTATCGTCCTCGACTACAGCAATTGCCAAGGAGATTTAAACCAGTTCCTTCAGGAACATATCGCTGAGACGGGTCCAGTCGGCGTTCAGAATAAGGCATTAAGGTTAAATACATAAACATTTAAACTATACCAACAAATTTCTATTGTGTGCATTCTCTCTATTTTAGCTATGGATGTCTTGTGTATATAGCAACACAAATAGCTTCAGGCATGAAACATCTGGAGCAAATGAACTTTGTCCATCGAGACTTAGCAACAAGGTAAGTGAACTTTATTTTGTTATTCGGTCAAATACGATTGTCCCGCCACAAAACTTTTAGAATCTTACATTCCGTCTTAATTTATTTAGTAGACAACTCTGAACTTAAAACTCGAGATCTTACCATTAGATAGTATAGTTTTCTCATTAAATCATAAACATTTACATAGTCTTCAATAACTACTATAACCTGAGTGCAAAAACTTGCATTAAAATAAACCTAAGCAAATATTTTCACGTGAAACGGTTTCAAGGTAGCTTGTTGCACACAAATACAAGTATAATCGAAATTCTTTTACCTCCATCACGATGAAATAACATAAATAAGTTAGTTAATTAACTAATTTAAGTGGATCGACTTTTTATATAGCTTTGCTATGGTTAACATAAAGTGTTTCTTTCTAGTTTAACTATGACCTTTATTTAATGCACCAACATTCTTTAGCGCGATTTGCGTAACGACTACATACCTCCATTATAATGATAAGAAGCTGACGTGTATTGTATTGAACAATTAATACCAGTACACGTAATAATTAATTGTACTTGAAATAGGAATATAATTTACCGTTACCATGATTCCATTAGTACATTGTCAATTCAAGTATACATTAATCAGGAATTTTTCAGCAAATGTAGCATAAGGAGAAGACTTATACTCGTCGTCGACTTAAATTATGCGAAATTTTAATGAAAATTTATGTATATACCAATTAAAGAAATATGATCAATCTCGTAAGGAAGAAAAGGGTAGAAAATGGAAGCTAGGGCAAAACAATTAATCACGACTTCGTTAATTATACTTACCCTAAGTGCGATTAAACTGTCATAAAACTTTTAAGACAACGAGAATGTTACTGCTGTTGTTAGGAGTTCTTTTTAGAATATTATTATGGCTTTTGGTTGTTTTCTTCATTCTTAAATCAATGCCCTTGGGGACCTTGGGGATAGATTAAACTTACGAGAACGTTTTTTTCTTTTTATAATTATGCAGTTTTTACGCCAAAGATTTAAATACATGCTTTTCCGAAAGAGATATTTTTTTTGGAAATTATTTATGGCATTTTTTTGGTTATCTTAAATTTAAATACTATCCATAAGCCCTTAATATTTCTAAAACCCAGTTGTGTTTAGCCGTTGTTAACTAATAAATGTTGATGCTACAAAATCTGCATCCTAAATACCTTTTAGTCTCTTTAACATAATATGGAGATATTTAGTAGATATCTGTTCAAAAATAAATGGACATTTTTGAGTTTAAGAAACTTCCCACAAAAACACTAGCAATCAACGTATTAGTCCAGTAAAATAAGGAATTCACTTCGGAATCCTTTGTAACGGGGCGGATTTTTTTCCATTATATCTTGTATCAATAATCTCTTATAAATTGTATCAATAATATATGGTAAAAAATCCGCTTCCTAAAAAGTGCCGCTGCAATAGTTATTAAACAAAAGAAATGTTAAGTTATGGTTTTTTGCGAATAGCTTTTAAGATATACAGCCCTATCGGGAACTCCGCATGGAATCGAATTTGAACGGAGAAAAAATTCCATCCGAATTAGTAACTCTTAGGGAATTCCGCTGGAGTGACAAATATGTTTTCTCATGTGTTAACCCGTGTTCGGTTTTCGAAATTAGCTGTTGTATATCAAAATTACATTTTGTATGCTTCAGAAAGAATATAATTTTTCATTTTTAAGAAATCGATGCCGATGAGAAAAGAATGGAATCGAAACAGAATGGAGTTAAACCGGAGTTCCCGATAGGGCTGATAATTTTTCCGAAAAAACTGATAACGCCATTCGAAAGTGGAGGAAATTTTAAGTAAATTATGTCTAAGAAACTTTTTTGTACGATAAAATCCCTGGGAGATGCGAATTAGTTAATTAAGGTGTAATACATAGCTTCATATGTAGTATGTGTGTATGAGCAAAAGATGAGACGCGCTCCGTACAAAAATGGTTATAACTTTTGATTGGTAAAAGCAAATGCAAAAAATCAAAGTGCTTATTGAAGAAAAAACTTTTCTTACTCGATCCATACACTTAAGGTACCTGACCACCTTGTAAATTTCAAAAAATCGATTTTTTTTTTGCTTTTTCTAAATTCCTATACTTTTAAGAATCACCTCCAAAAAAATTCTTTTCAAAATTCGAAATCTAAAGCCGCCCATACACGACAAGCCATGCTGAACAACCTGGTTGAGTCTCACACAAAATTTTGTCGTAAGTGTGTAAATTTTGAGTAAGTGTGTGGCAAACAACACGGACAAAGTAGTCAACCAAGTTGATCAACATGTCTCGTCGTGTATGGGCGGCATAACAGTGTCAAAAAAGTGAAAGTGCAGATTAACAAATTGTAAGTGAAAAAAATTGCTTTTTTAAAAAATATTTGAAAAAAATAGCGAGTAAAAACTTTAAACGCGTTTTTCTCGAAACTACTTTTTTTCAAATGGAGGACAGATTATCTCCGAAACTACTCTGCCGATTTCAATGAATTTGGTCTTGTTTTGTTCGTTGAGATGTCTTGTATTCCAATTTACCACATTTTGCCAAAAAATATAAATTTTAACATTTTTTTTTGGAAAGAATAGTGAAAAACAGGGGTACTTTCTCAATTTTTTTTTCAAATATCCCGCATTTTTTTTTTTTTTAGAATTTTGGCAATTTGTGGTAAATTGTCACGTAAGGGGCCTTTCTTTTGAAGATGCGGTTTTTTTGTTTGTTTCTGATTTACCAATCCTGAGATAAACTGTCCGCCATGGGACACAATTTTTTGGAGGCCTCGACTTTGGCGCCTCCTGGATAGTGGTTAAAAAATGAAATTAAAAAAAATTTAATTAATTTTATATTCCATAAGATTCAAGTAAAACTTTAAAATAAAAATCATTGTAATATCTAATACAGGGCCTAAGAAAAAAATTCTTGAAAATTTAGCCTCCTAAGGTGGTCAGGTACCTTAAATGATAGAAAACAATTATTATTAAGCAAAATATCACTTGTTTCAGTAAATCTTCTGCAAATTGTTAAAAACCAAAGTTATTTTTAAATTTAATTTGTGGATTGGTGTCCTGAAATGGCCCTAATTAAGGTGTATGTATTGGAAAAAATTAAAAAAATCGTATTCTTTCAATACGCACCTTTTATTTCACGAATTTCGGGAAAACGAGCATTTTATTTTTTCCATGCGTAACTTCAATCAATAATAACAGTAGGTGCAACATACTTATTGACATTTAGTAGGTGGTCAATTTATAGCTGAAAACCCATATTTTACGACAGTATAATTTATTTTATCAAAATATTTAAATTTTAATGATTTATATATGAATTAGTAACAAACAAATGATTATTCGTTAAAAATATGGAATTTTGAAGTGCAATTAACCGTCTGTTATTAAGCGAAAAAACTTATTAATGTTCTAAATATATAGAGGTTGTAGCTGAGATCTGTACCTTTTAATATGTGCTTTTTCAGAATTTTTAAATAATTCGTTAACCATTGTTTATAACATTATCTTATAAAAAATGTGGAGGTATTTGAAGATCATGTAAAAGAGAGCAGAATTTCCTTTTAAACACATAAAAAATTGTCACTTGGGTCTATATCTTTTAATGTAGGCTTGCTCTGATGTTTTACATAATTTTTAACCATTCTTTATAACAGGAGTTTGTGAAAAGGGGGAATTCTTTAAAAATCGTACTAAAATAAATTTCTATAGCTTATGCTATTACGACTGCAATTCGACGAAAAACTTTTTAGTCGCCCTTGCAAGTTACTTTTGCAGTAATGCTTCATCGAAAACTTGGATAACGATAATTTATAGATACGAAAACGCAAGAAAAGTTATAGATAGGCTGACGCAATATCAATAAGAAGTTTCATCATTGCGCCATTTTGGATCCGCAATTTTGAATTTTAAACATTATATTCGTAATCAGCGACCTCGAAAACCCCCTACTAGCATTTTTTCCGGTTTAATTCTTTAGAATTTAGCGCACAACACAATTTCGCACTAATTGTTTATAATAGCAACAATAAAGAAGTAGCGGCATTTTTTAAAGGGTGGGATTTTATACGTAGAGCTTTTACAACAATTTAAAAAAAGTTCGAAGACGATACGACCTGTTACACAGAATTCCGAAGTTAAGCCCGTTTTTTGCTTTATTTTACTGGACTATGTATGCGATGTTTATAATACCTAAAACTCAAACATTACAGGACAACAAAATAACAATCGAGCAAACAATAAACTGCTAATTTCACAAAAATTCCTAAAGACCAAAAGTATACTTATCCATATTTTTCCAAAATCATTAAAGCAACCTCCTTTAATAATGAATATGAAAGCATCAACCGAAGGGTGAATTTTCCGCCATGATGCAATAAAGTGTAAAGTAATCATCAAGTCAAGTGATTAGGGACACGTCTCCCTTATACACTCTACCAAATTTCGCATATGAAAGCACTCGATGTCAAGCCGTCAGCCTCGCATTATATTTTCTTTGACACTGAATGTGTTCTCATATGGCAGCGGAATAAAACATGATACACAAATCACATTATATAACACCTGAGTTAATTTAATGAATGTCAGAAGGTAGAAATGTGTCGGTACGTCAATATATGATGATAAATATCACACGACAAATCAGAGATGTTTTCTGTATTGTGACAATAGTTAAAAAGCGACATATGCTCATAATCCAGCAAATGATGTAAATGGACATTACGGCGATATCCGATTAGGTACACTCACCCCTGGCTGACTGTTTTTTATAAGCATGGCATGGGTATATAGTAGCACACATTTGCCAACATTGCATGAAAGTACAAGGATCAGCAAAAAAAAAAGATGTCGGTGGCTGGCTGATACCTCCGGCAGACCTGGGATAAATAAATAGACGAACGCTCGCTTTTGTGTGTGCAAACCTCTTAAAATATTAGGAACGTGACTAAGAGTGCGATATGTTATTTGCTTATATTCTTTCTGTGTGGACGAAACTACCCTTTATCTAAAAGGGCAAATTGGACACTTTCGACTGATGTTCGTTCACACATAAGACCCCGGAAGTTAGTAAAAGAATTTCTTTATTGAAAACCTGGAAATTACATTTTCAATATTTTTAGGGATTCCCGAGATGGTAACTGCGTGCCAATGTGTATAGTATTATTATTCATTTTCAAGAAATGTTCGTGTAAGACGGGAAAACCTTTTGAGTACTTATTGCTCGAAAGGTATAGCATAAAGTAATTTCTAAAACAGGTTACTTAATCAAAACAAGCAGAATCAGTCCTGGAACGTGACAAAATTTTAATTTGATGAATTGCAAAATTGTGTGATGGTTAATCGTTGCAAACCGTTAAGGGGGGGGGGGAGAAGAAGAAGCTTTAGAACATCTCCGCAAAAGAAATTTTCGTATAATTTGAAGAAAAGTTAATTGAAAAGCCCATCACAAAATTAAGAAAGTTTGCTAACAAAATTTCCATTTGTTTCATCGTTCACCACCAATGAATGACAAGAATGTTAATTAGGCAAAATTTAAATTTTAAGCATAAATTTTTAAAAAATGGGTATTAATAGCAGGACCATTTCTTGCGTTTCTTAGCAACAAGCCTATAAATTCGACTAATTTGCTAAATTTGACGCTTATTTAAAACTCAGTCAGTGTTTAAAGTTTGTTAAAATAATTTTACGGCTGGCATACTTATTATATAGGCCAATTTCTGTAAACCAATTAGTGATAACCACAAAGCAGTGATAAAAAGTTATTATCTACTAGACATTTCATACTTTGGGTTGATAAATATTAAATTAATTATAATAGTTTAATTAGTTAATATATACATTTGAATTGAATTTTTTGTTTAATTCAATAAGAAAAATGCTAATCATTGCTAGTTGGTTCAAGTCGGTTGATGCCGAGAACATAGCATGTTTAAATACTATCTTTCTAATAAAGTGTTGTAACACAAACCTGGAATAATTTGAACAATTTCATTTAAATAAGCACCGATTTCACCTATTGGATCCTTTAAATATTACAAAAAATAGATTTTATAAAATTAAACGAAGAATTTCAATTGATTTGTTATGATATATGCATCTTGACTTATCGTATTTCTGTTACAAAGTAGCGACTCACAATTAAAAGAAAACCTAAGTAAATATAATCTAATCAACAAAACCAAGCGCTATTTTACATTCCCCAATTGGATATTGCGGAAGAGATTACCTGAATACTTTCGTAGCAAACTAAATTAAAATTTATTCGTTATGTTAACGTACCCACAAAGTATCACTTTCGTACAACTTTTATCGGCATCCTTTCGCCGAGGCACTCTTTAAAACCGTTATTGACGAAAAAGAAGGAAGCGGAAAGAAAAGAAAAGATTTGCAAAGCAGGCTAATTATCTAAGTCCTTCCGACATTGTCCAATTTCTAAACAGCGAACATCTGTGAACCCTTTCGGCCTTCTTATTCAGTTAAAACCTTTTATCAGCACGCAAAAATATTATCTTAAGGAGCCCTTCACCGACAATGACAGCCTCCGAGGCTGGCAAAAGGCACTAAGATGCCACGAAAAAAAAAAACGAATGAATAAGAAAGCTGATGCTCCCTTTAGAAATGTTGTTCAGAGCTAGGAGCAAAGCTCATCAGGGTTAGCAGCGCTAATTAAAGTGCCTTCAAAGAGGAATTTATTGTCGGCGAATTTAATTAAACAACAAAGTGCCTTACTCTTTACAGAAGCGACTTTCGCCCGAATAAGACATCATCATTCATCAAGAAATTTATAAAAAAAAAACCATACTAAAAAGGCGAGTTCGGTATGTGCAATTTCGCTCTTTTCGTAATTTTCATGAAAATTTCCTACCACAGTTCCAACCGCATTCGACATCTTAAGGGTGATTTAAACGAGAATTTGGGGTTTACTTGATTCGATGAAGATTGCGCGTTTAATTAGACACTAAAGCCCTAACTATAATGGCCTTAGAGCGCCTTGATATCTTCTGACAAATTCACTTAGGATTGGTTAAGTTCCCGTCTAAACTTAATGAATGTTAAGGTCGTATCAGATCCAAATCTAGAGAACTGTTGCTATTGACTTGGGGTGGTCAATATGCGAATTATGAAGAAAAGAAAATACTGCTGCTGCTGCCTTTTCATCTTTGCTGCTAATTTTACTTCTGCTTTTTTTGATTTGATATGGCCTCGTGCCTCGAGTGAATCCTCAATTGTCATTTTGGCAACAGAAATTGTCTTTGATAACAGCAACAGATATTGTCTTTCATAAAATGAATACTTTTGAAGTTGAATCAAACTTACACGACGCACAGTGGTCGGAAACGCCAAAAAGTTGGCCAAAACTAGAATTAATTGTGATAATTCGTTGAAATTTGGTATCTGGGGGTTTTCGAGGTTGCTGATTACGAATTCCTTATCAGTTTTTTAAAAAACAAAATGGCGACTTCAAAATGGCGGCGGTCAATGTCAAAAAATCATTATTTTTTACTAAATATGGGTGTCTGGGAGTTTTCGAGGTTGCTGATTACGAATTCGTTATCAGTTTTTTAAAAAACAAAATGGCGGCTTCAAAATGGCAGCAGTCAATGTTAAAAAACCATTATTTTTTACTAAAAAAATGGATGTCTGCGGGTTTTCGAGGATGCTGATTACGAATTCGTTATCAGCTTTTTAAAAAACAAAATGGCGGTTTTCGCGTGCTCGTTTCACTTATCTTCTTACTGTCTCGTGGCATAACGAAAACTATATGGCATTTGAGTCACTCCTCGTGCTTAGAAAATAAGGTCTTCTCGTTCCTTTTCACCTGCCTCCATTTTTCCCTGAACTTTATCATCAATAAACGTATGACTTGTTTCAAATCTTCGGACAAAACGTAGCGGTGTGAATAGTTTTTTGTGACTTCTGCTTCCAGAATGTCATATATTTTACTGACATTCGAGGTCAATTCCGTTTTAACAAGTTGGAAAATTTCTTTTCTCGACAAGGAAATTTCCTCGATATTCGCCGGATCTTTAAAATAAAATATTTAAATAATTAAAAAATAATCGTTAATTGTAAGTTATAACAATAATTGTAAATAATTTTCGAAAACCAGAGAAAGTTTGCTTCAAAGTTAAAAAAGCATGTTACCTATATAGAACTATTTTCCACAAAGGAGAAAATGTAAATATTTTTCGTGCAACATGCGTTAAGTAACACGCATCCATGTATCAACGCAGAAAAATGGCTATAAAAGCCGAATTGGCACTTTTCGGCACCCAGTTTCTTTCTAATTTGTTTAATAGACATTTAATGAAAAATTTAAAATTGGATCTAGGGCGGTCATATGCGGTCATTTTTACTTTTGCCTTTTCGTATAAGTACTTTACCGCAAACGAACAAGAAAAACATGACTGCCTATAGCGTTGAATAATTATCGCACATTTTATTAAAATTAATTGGAATGGAAAGACGTAATTAATACTTACCTTCAGGAGGAGATTCCATTTTAGAACATGAAAAAATATTAAAAATAACAGTTTTTACACTCTTTTGAACTTCAGTAATTTTGCTTGAAGTTTCCAGCCCGCGAAGCGATGTGCTCGATGCTAACAAAAGGTCTGGTTTCTGGAGCCAAATATCGACTCCAGCTTCTTAATAACGATAATTTTACATGCTAGGGGTACCTCTGTAACAAGTCCAAATGCTAAAAGTTCCGAAAAAAAATCTTCAATTTTAGGGTTTTCGGCCAGCTTTTTGGCATTTCCGACCACTGTGCGACGGTCCGAATTTATCTTGAAATAAGGATCCTTGCAGACGTAATATGAAATTGCATTGAAGCAGAGATATTGTAGTAAAGTATATTAATGTCACTGAAATAAAATATGTATGTAACATTCTTTTAGAACAAATCTCGTTAAGGAATATCGTAGTCTATTTAGTTTTTTTATTTAAGCTTATTTATTTTTAAAGAAGCTCGATCGAAAACAACTTTCTTATCGTCATCTGACCCTAACATAGGTAAACACTTTTGTAGAAGTATATAAAACGAAATTGCGTTTAAAATAAATCTTTGCCTCTGTTTTAGGTAAAAGGAATTTCTACCTAAGCTCTTGCCAACTGTCATATCCTTGACAGGAATTCGTCTCTGAAAAACATGGGTTTGTGTTGGTAAAGTAAAAAGAGCTTTGATTATGCCGAAAAATTTCGTAAAAAGCCTTCAGGGCTAATTTTCCAAAACAATTCAATGTTTTCACTGACAGACAGAGCGCATAGGCACAATTTCATTTCTGCTTTATGCTACGTTACCCCAAGCCTTGTGTAGATATTTGGATTTTAATTAAAATCCAAGTTAGTCAGTTCAGAGAGAATTTCCGGACCACCACGCTCAACTACCCTACTCCAAATCTAAATCCATTCAATGTGCCCATAAACCTTCCTACCCATTTTCCCCAAAAATTCTATGTTACCATCTTGTGGTAAGAATCTTTGTATGAGTCTTAACCTATATGATTCCTGAGCGCTGGCAAGTGGTGAAACACCCCTATATAGGACCACGTCAAGGGCGTTGGCGCACCACTCGATAATTGGCGTTGACTTTCTACCCAAGGCAACATATGTATTTGTCATTATTAAGAGATGGTGTTCTTGAGATGTTCACTTGATTCCGTCTCCCTTCTCGGAAGTAAATTTATAAAGTTTGGTTAACATTTTTTAAGTATCGTTCCACGAAAGACGAGATGTGTGCCCTTTATTAATTTGCATATAGCAGAGTTTAATTTTACATTCGTTATTCATTGCAGGTGGTTGCCAACATCACTTGTTGTACACCCCCTCACAGATTCTAGGCGTTCTTGTGTGCTTTATTAGCATCAATTAATTTTATTTAGTATATATTATGATGTGTGGTTAACGTCATATAACTTAGATAAATTGATTTTTTTTTAAATAATATAATATATAATATATTCTTGATATTTTTAATTTAACAATAACTTCCTATAACAGGTAAATTTAATTTATATTTGGTACAGTTTTTAAACTGCGATATAACCAAAGAGCCAGATGAAAACTTACTTACTTATGCTCCTTTAATCCTCCCGCCAGTTGAAGAGGCAAGCAAAATTCATAGCTCTAGATGAATTTCAAAAAAACCTTTAAACCCTTACCTGAAATTATTGTACAAAGAATTACTCTTTTTACAGATTGAATTAATCCTCATAAGTCGTTACTTTTTCAACTCATTTAGTGCGTGTAAGAGCCAAACAGATGTTAAACGACTTAATGCAGCAGCGACCCCAAGAATTTTACCCTCTTTTGCCCAGAACCATATGCAGAAAACTCCTGAACATTCTCACAGGATTTCACAGGGGCACGTGTGCAGGACTTTGCTGGATATATTTGTAATGTACTTTTCGGTCCCAAGGTGCAGTCACGAGACGCCCCTCTGCTGATGATTATTTGATCCCTTAAAAACTAGAAATGCAAGGGTGCGAACTGAAGTTCGAAATGCATTTGGATTAGTGTGGCCGCTCTCTCAACAAGTGAACTTTAATTTCGTTTTATTTAATTAAAAACGGGGCAATGATTCTGTTAGGGGGAATATGGGTAGGTGGATGGCGTGGCGTAGTGGTTAAGTGACGGTAGCAATCATTGAACGAATTGCATTTTGCACGTGTGTTTCACAGCAAAATTTTATTATGGCAATGACAAATATCTCATAAAAACGTTTCGTACATAGCTGAGAACAATGCATTAACTTGAAACACCCTTGACGGAATACTTGTGTTCCAATGTAAGTATATAATATAATATCCAAGAAAATTTCCAATTGATTGCGTGTGTTTAGGGTAAAATTATAAGTACGTATTTGGGAATATATCCTGAGGGATTGCCTATAACAATAGGTTACGACTCTTAGGGTATTTACCTTAAAATTCATGGTAGAATTGTGTTTTTGATGTTTCGAAATATAAAGACAAAATATGAGAATGCTAGAAGCAAAATGTTTTGTCGATGAGAAAAATATCTAAACAATTATTAGGTTTTACATACATAATGTATATAAAAAAATGCTATACTATTTTATACGTATACTTTTAATCATTTTTAGATATAATACTCGTATATATAAGATCGGCGATCGGGCTTGCCTGAAAGCGAGAAGGAGAAGTCGGAGAAATAGTAATTGTCCAGATTTTGATTACCTCTTTAAGAAGTACAAGGAGTCGAGAAAAAGGCTGAACAAAGCCATCGCTAGAAGTAAATCCGAGCACTTCAAAAAGTTCTGTAGATAAGCAGACTCGGATCCTTGGGGCGAATATAAAATGGTTATATCAGCGGTCAAGTCAAGCGCTCCTGTTCATTCACCTGCCCGAGCTGCTCCAGAATATAGTATACGTTCTGTTTCTATAAAACATGCACAACGGAGATCTTCCTGCTCTGCAGGTGGACCAAAATATGGCTGCATTCGAAAATTCAGCCAACTGCGCAGAATTGACAGCGCATCATTCAAAAAATCAAACCGCTGCAGCCAGCCATATAATTCCCTGCAGCCGATTCTGCGAAACTGCCAATTCTGCGCAGCTGGCTGAATTTTCGAATGCACCCTATGTACCTGTGATAAACGCAGAAGAGATTCTGTAGGCCGCAAGCAGGGTAGGTCTCAATAACGCCCCTGGAATGAACGGCATACCGAATAAAGTGGTTAAGCTAGTAGCTAGGATAGCGCCTAACAGATTCCCTGAAGTCTTCATAGCGTACCTGAGAGAAAGGGTTTCTCCAGAGCAATGGAAAAGCAAAAACTTGTGCTCTTACCAAAACCGAATAATGGAAATACATGAAGCCCAACACCCGGATTCGCGGATGATATCGCGGTAGTGGTCATAGAACGACGCGACGCCTCGATGAGATCTATTTTTGCACGAAAAAAGCAATCTGGGAGAATAAAGCGTGGCTAGAAAGCGCTGATCTGACGCTTGCTGAGCATAAAACTGAAACTGTGCTGATCAGCAAACCAAGAAACAGATCATTCACTCACAGCCCGCCATAAGGTAAGATTGAGTATCGACCGGAGGCTAAATTTTAAGCAAACTTGGAGCAATAAAGGCGCATAAAGCGTCCGCTATTTGTGCAGCACTTGCAAGAATGCTGCCCACCGAAGGGGCTCTAGACCGAGTCGTCGCTTATCTTTCATCTCCCAAAGCACGAAAATAAAAAAGACCTACAACATTAAAGCCACTTGTTTAATTAAATTTACTTATGTAAATTTGTTCATGAATAGAAAGTATTGTGATCACTACCAAAGTTTTGTTTAAATTAGCCATTACGATTAATAATAAAAATATGGAACCCCTGCATCTACACACTAAATTGTGCTGAATGAGTTAATCCCAGTCCGTCTTAATGCCGGAGATACTTTGGCATTGCTGACCATGTTAGCAACGGCAGTAATAGCAAACATTTTGAGCACTACTAACTAAAGTAGTTCAACTTTTTGTTTTGGGTAACATCCCTGCTGAAAAATTACAACTCTGCTACGGCATAAACACGCTAAAGTAGCTCCGGCATAAATGCGGCCTTAAAGACCTTCATAGGGAACGATATGAAACTTTTTTTCCCGCGTACAAGACCCTCATAATTCCAGCTGTCCCACAAGCCTTTAATGCGACGTAATCTATTTGTGCTGTTCTCGCAAAATTTTGGGGTTCCCCATTTACATTTTGTGATATTTCGGTTAACTGAGTGGCAGCTGGACATTCTGATGACACAACAAAGACTTCAATTCATCCTTCGTAGAACTTATTAATTCTGGCAAAAAAATCATGCACCGATTTTAATATTCACCAACATATGGTCGATATTTGGGGGGGCATTGGTTAACATTTATTCCTTATGCTTCGCCTTAAAATAGTTTTTAATAAATTTTTTTATTTATACTTGTTTTTCTTCTAGGAGCTGCATAATTGGACCGCAGCTCGAAGTGAAAGTATGCTCTATTGGAACTGTGATAAATCGTTCTGCATATCCAGCCGACTACTGCCAATTAGAAGGTACTGGAAGACAATCACAATCGATGCCAATCAGATGGATGGCATGGGAAAGTGTTTTGCTTGTAAGTTCAGAATTTTTATTTCTAGTTAGACTACATAATATCAAAAATTAAATTCAAGTTTCTTTCATAAAACAAATCATCATAATAACCATATAATATTACAACCACTGCACGAACATAACTTCTCATTCTGCCTCATCCTGTATAATATCTGAAAAAAAAAATCTTTTTCCTCTATCCCCGAGTTCGAGTAAGCTTTATTTATTTAACTTTTCTAAATTCACAGGGGAAGTTCACATCTAAGTCCGACGTGTGGTCATTTGCTGTAACCCTTTGGGAAATCCTGACATTTGCTAGGGAACAGCCTTTCGAAAACATGAGCGATGAGAAAGTTATCGAGAATATTGGACACATCTATCAGGACGATAAAAAACATGTAAGTACAGAGAAAAAGTTTTATTTCAGCGTCTTTTTCGCTTCGCCTGCTCCACTTAATCTCAAATTATATTGAAAGAAAAAGAAAAGACATTTTGGAATTAAATTGCGAATAGACATTTCTTTTGCAGTGCGGGGGGCGGAGGGTTATTTTTTTTATCAACAGCGTAGTGATAGAGTAAAATTATTCTCGTTCCACATTTCGTCTTAGGAAGCAGAGTTTTAATATAAATTATCTTATGGATTGGGGATGAATAAAATCAATATTGCTCAGGTTTCTTTGAGTCATCTTGAAGTAGATTAGCGATAGAATCTTGTCAGGGCTGTTACATTTATATTGTGGAATGTAGGATTTGTATATTACAGCTCAGGAGAAGGAGCTTGGACCTTTTAAGAAATCCCAGGGACTGAGATGCTCGTTTAGCGATTCGGAATACGTGGTCATTCCATCCCAGGTCTTTGGCTCATGGCACGCTTAAGATGTTAAGGTATGAGTCAGCCATTAGTCCTACACCATCCACTGACACGGATGAAGAGATATTGAAGATTATATTTGAACTAAGACAATACTCCGTTTTGAAGGCATTGATTTCGACATGATTCGGACGGCCCCAATCAAGAATGAGTTCGATGTCCCTATTGATTGAGTCAGACATAAGTTCGCGATCGTCAAGACAGGATCTGGCATGTGCTTGTCTTGATTTTTCGAAGGCGTAGGAATAACGTAGAGTTCCGTCTTTAGCGAAGCTGTGAAGTGGGTTGGAAAGGACAGAGAGTAGGTCATTTATGAAGATTCGAAAAAGTGTCGGTTTAAAATTGATTCCTGGGAGACACTGGCAGAGTTGGTGTGCGGCTGAGATTTGACTACTACAGTGAACGGCCGGCAAGGAAATTTTCAATCCAGTCCTTCAAAATTGAGTCAATACCAATAGCTTGGAATTTAGCTAACAGAGCAAGGTGTCAACTCTATCAAAAGCCATGGAGATAGCGAGAGCGACCAAATCGGACTCATCAAAACCGCACATACTTTGGTTGAGGTGCTCTCTTTTTGGTCTGAAGCCGTACTGTTTGTCTTCTAGGATTTGATTAGACTTAAAACCATAAACCCTTTGTTGATAATCGTCCCCATGGTTTTGGAGAGAGCAGAAGAAATTGCTATTGCTTAGTAGGATTGCTTGAGTCACATTTTTTCAGTGGGCGTGTGAACATGAGAATGTTTCCAAGAGCCTAGATAAACTCCGGAGAAGTAGGATAGGGCAAACAGTTTGCGCATAGATTTAACTAAAGGTAGGGCGCACGTCTTTAGGACGATAGGGGCTACATTGTCAGGGCCAGTGGATTTAACATCAAGCTCTTTGAGGTACATAATATACCTCGCGAGTCCTAAAGAAAACTCTGTCCATTGAGTGAGAGGAACACTTTGGCCACGAGGTGGCATAGCAGTGTCGGGAAGAGAAAAACTCAAGGTGGGCTGGGCTGGAAATTGATATGAAAAGTTAGCGCTAAATAGGCAGCGAATTTCAGCAAATATTCTAAAGAAATATTAATATTTATTTAAATTATTCAAACTTATTTTTTTCCTTTTTCAGATATTATTAACAATGCCTATGAATTGTCCGCGGGAAATTTATGATTTAATGTGTGAATGCTGGCAACGAAACGAGGTGAATCGGCCGAATTTTAGAGAAATTCATTTATTCTTACAACGAAAAAATCTAGGCTACAAACCGTCGATCTACTGATCACAATAAACGACCGCATGCGACCTTAGAAACAATAATAAAAAAAATAAAAAAAAAAGTTGAAAAACTACAATTTAGAGGGAGTTTCACTTTTGCTATTATAAGAAATGTACTGCATATACTTTATTTGAGTAGATTTAACAAAAAAAAAAGCAAAGGACTTACACCTTGTCGTATATATACACACATATATACATTCAATTATTTGTTAATAGACTGTATTGAAATGATTCTTACTTGCATTGTTCAGTTGTTCCTTATATTTTGTGAAAATATTTTTTTTTTAAAAATAAATTAAAAACGTAGGCTATATAAAAAAGACTATTTAGACTTGAACACTATTGAAGAATCACCCTAGAAGATGAAGAAAAACAATCTTTCACATAAGTTTGTTGGAAGTTTTTGTTTACAAAAAAAAATAATAATTTTGCGTTAAATGCGATTTTTATTTTTTTTTAAATTTTTTAATTTATTCGAATATTTCGAATCGATTAAAAACAAAAATTATTATGTTAAATTTAAATGTATGAATGACAAAAAAATACCAAAAATCTATTAAAGTAAAAAAAAGAGAACATTTATTTGACGATTTATATGGATTAGTAAATATGAAAAAAAAAATGTAAGTGAATACAATCGAATGCGCTGTTTCTGTGAATTATTAATAATATAAAAATCTAAAAGCTGATTATTTTATAAAAAAAAAAGTATTGCAATTAAGTAGAATAATATTATATGACTAACTAGTAGTAAAAACTGGTAAAGAAGTTTAATTTCTAAACGAAATTATGTAACTAAATAATTTTTAAAGACCAAAAAATACACGCCCCAGCTTTTTTTTTAATTTATGCTTTTTATTAATAGTTTTTTTTTACCTAATCTCTTTTGTAGTTTAGTGGGAGAAAGGATTATTTCCTTTTTTTCTCTCATTTTGCTTTAGCGACCTTTTTACAGTAAGTTAAAAAATAAAAATAAATCATTGAGAAAAAAATATTTAAAGAAACCCCTTTTTCGAGAACTGCACGAATGATTTTGACAATAACTTTGAAAAAACTTATAAATTATTATACTGCAACTTTTTTAAAAAAAAAAAATGAAAAACTCTTTAAACAATTACAGACGATGTGTATCCATCTACGATTCATAAACTTTTCGAAAAAAAAAAATAAACTATTTTACAAGTAACGAGATATGTACGTGGAATAAATCGAACGAAAACAAAAACATAAAGAAAGCGATTATGTCAGCCCTTTCATACTTTGGAAATTGCGTAAAATGTCGTGTTATTACTTAATCTTCAAAATCAAACTTGTAATTAGTATAATAATTATATCTTTATTATATCTGTGTGTATTAATAAAAAGCATCTAATCTAAGTCACAGTCTTCTCAAAAATAAAGACAGATTTTATACTATTCAATTTGACTATCTCGTACCGTTCTGTTTAAATATATTTCTTTTTGTGATCGGGTTGGAAACTTGTTCTATTGAGCTATGTATAATCGAACGGCCTTTTTTCTAAACAGAATAGTATATATTCGTATAAGCTCGACAATTGACTCTTAATGTGAGACCCATAATATTATAAATCAATGTGTCCTAATCAGGGTTATCATAAGTTTTAATAAATAAGCTTCAAACAATATTGCGATATGTGAATAATCTACATTCCAAATCTGATTAAAGAAATCTTCAAGCATAAACACGATAATCTTCCGTCGCATCAATCTCACTAGCTTCATTATAACTATGATCAAGAAAATTAACAAGAACTGACCTCAGCGATAGTAACATAGCATCAATAATGATATTTAATCTCTAGTTAAATATTTCTCGAAGTCTATAAGTGTTTTTAAATATATTACAACATAAATATACTGGAATATAAAAACAGTATACGAAAATGAAAGTAATGATGAAAATTTTTAAAGTAATGATGCTAATGTATAATCGTAACTCGTAATCGATCTTGAATAATTCTCTATTTTAACATCATGACAATTAAATAATATAAGCAGCAGCCGAAAAAAAAATCAAATACCAAGCCAAATTTCAGCGAAATTTTACTTAACTGTGATAGAATTTAGTCAATTTAGTTTTTTTGACTGGCCATTACTTCTTAATTAACCCCACCGTGTTTATTATGGAAAATGGATAAGCGAAAGTGTTGTAACATTATTGAGAAGCAGACCGTCTTTTATTTTTCATTAACGGAACGAATATATGATAGTCAATTTGAATAAATTGTAAAATGAATTAAACTTTTCATTGTAACCAGCATAAAAAAAACAGGATTAAGCAAATCACAGAGCACAATAAAAGTTGTTTTTAATTTCAATTTTACACATCTCAAACACACTGCCATAGTCGAATTTCTTTAGTAAATTCTTTATGTCAATTAGGTACAACAAAAAGCAGTTAGTTGAAAGAAACAAAAAAAAAACACATGTAACCTGAACACACATCATGCATAAATATAATTTATTTAATTTATATTTAAATAAAAAAGAAATTAAATATTATATAACTGCAAAAAAAAATGAGAAAATCACACTCATAAGAATAATTCTAAACTATCCCAATTTCCCTTGTGCCTTTTCACAACCGCTGTTCGTGTTGTTGCTAATTTTATGTGAAAACAACCAAATTAAAATTTAATAAAAAAAAACGAAAAAACAAAATATATAAAAATTATAAACCCAAAATCTTTCCCAATCAGAATTTGTAAATATTAATTATATATGCATGTGAATATTACCTGTATACCTATTATATATATAGACCCACATTCATTACTTCTATTCTATTTTGATTTTCATTTCTCTATTTTATATATTTTTTATTATTTATCCAAATAACCTAAAATAGCTACTGTTTTTGAATTACCGATACGTACAGTTTTTTTTACTAGAGGTGCCATATATTATATCGTATCAGTGTTGTTGTCAATAAAAATTCTGATGTATGATTTTCCAAACTATACTGTTTAAAAATGAAAAAAAAATAATGTATTCTTTTTTATCTCAACTCAATCAGTCTCAAAACATTGTTGAAATTGTTATAATAAACCAATGAGCTAAAGGATTAATTAAATAAGAACCATATCATAATGTCTATTGCAACGACTCAATAGTGAAGAAAAAAAAATATTTTAAATAAGTATTAGTAGGCTTAGAAATCTGATAACGGATATAACATTTATGTTTTTCTAAAAGAGATTATTTTATATTTTTATTTTTTTTTTAGTTTTTGTAAATACGTAAATGTAGTAAGTGCAATTTAATGTAAGAAAAAAAATCGTTGGCAAATTATTCATTAAAAAATAAGTAGAACAAATTCCACCCTCCAAGTATGAGGTATTTTCCTTCCCCCCTTTACATTTTTCATAACGGCAAAATAAATCGCTGTGACTAATTAAAACGATAATATTAAAAAATAAAGGTATCTTCAAGTACAATTTCCATATTTGGAAATGACAATTCTAGATATTTAAAAATCGTAAATTGATCACACATAGCGCTTGTACATGGAATGAGGTAGCTAGGATAATTTGGGTGATTTTTTTAGTTTTATTTTCAATAATAATTTCAATTCGATTTTCGGTTAATATTAGGTCTGAAATTGGAAAATTGTGATGCAGCCAGCTTTTATCTGTAATATACCTTTTTCAATCCACTTTATAGCTTCTTTCAATTAAAAGTTTAAAAGTTCCTTTTCTATTTTTTTATGCGAAAGTCTAAACGCAGGCGTCACTCTTTATACTAGCAGTTCTTCATGTCGTTCACGTCATGGTGCCTTGTCCAGAAGTAAGCTTAGCTTGAAAGATAGAAAAAGGATAGGATAGGTTAAGAGGAGTTTGATGAAGCATGAGAAGGAGGCGGTGAACCTCGCGCCTGAACTCTTGTATAAATTGATTTTTTTATGCAGCCGGCTGAGTCACAGATGCAACCGTCGACGTTAGCGTAGACAGCCGAAGTGTTATGCCTCCTGAAACAAGTAAATCCCGCTAACCAAAAAAGGCTGTGTGACTTATAGCCCCCTTTTCCCATAAGCTACAGATTAAGAATACGTTCATTAATAGAACAACCCTACTGTGGAATAACCTTACACAGTCTGTATTTCCGAACTCCTACAACATCCTCGCTGCTCCTCATAATCCCAAACTTAGCCTATCCCTATACAAAAGTAATGTCATAATGTTAATTGGCTGCCATTTTGTTAGAAATGAAAAAAATTGGACTCTGTTTTAATGGAAAGTTTATTTGAAGGTATAAAATTAATAACATTAAGTTGAAGATATGATATCGGTCAAATGGCGACCTCCTAAATTGTTGTGCTCATTTTACGGCATTTTGAATTGTTGCTCGCAAAACATCAGGCTCCAAATTGGTGATACCGCACAAAACATTCACTTTAAGGGGATGCAATGGCTCTTCGTGCGTTCCATATGGATTCTCGGTGCACCAGAAACGCAAAATTTATTTATGGAAATGGAGAAAATCGACGACGAAATTCGTGCTACATTAAAACAACAGACCGGAAATTGGTCCAATAAGCAGTAACAATAATTCTGCTTCTTTTCAACTAATTCTCTGTCTATAAAATAAATGTCAAAGCACAATGACATTTGACGCTATTTGCAAAAATTATGACACATTCACATTTATGACTTTAATTTTGCCACGGCTTTGTACTAGTAGTAATATTGCACCATGACGTAACAAACAATATAAAAGACTGCTATTAGATACAAAGGGTGATTCTAAGCTCAGGAGCCACATAAAAAATAGAGCTTGAAGGAACTTTTAACTTGTCAGAGAAAAAAATTCAATTTTGAAGCAACCGAATTACACTTATTATCTCTTTTCATAACTCAAAATAATACTTAATTTTTTTGATTTTCATTAAAAATATTTAATAAACTTAATTTCTGTAATGTAAGTTTATTTACTGGCTTAAAAAATCGAACACTATCCTATTTGATTTATTACGAATAATTTCCGTTTGCATAGTTTATATATGAAAAAGATGAATAATTTTTGATGCACCTCTAACATTTCCATTGTTATCCACATAAAGGGTGTCCCAAAATTCACGCCAGAAGTAGTTATGATAGAAAACACAGGTTTATAATTAAAAATTGATTCATAAAGTAAACATTATAGGATTGTGTATGTAACATATCGGGAAAGCGGCTTCCACGGGTTTGCTGGCACGTTGCGCATAAATGTGATTGAATTTCGTTGATATAGGGCTCAATTGCCTCCTTCGGTCGGTCGTGGGTTTGTTGGCATGTTGCCATATGTGTTTGTTGTCATTTTAAATTTGAGCTCGGAGCCGTCATCTCAAACCAGAAGGTGTTTTAGATGTTCACTCCCATTGCTTATAAACGCATCGGTAGTTTTACTTTGGATGGAAGATCCGGGAGTGAAACTCCGTTTATAAACATGGTATATGTGGCAGTTCTAAGCTCAGCAATTTCACCAAAACAGGAAATTACACGACCAGCAAATGACCCTTGCGCAGTAATTGAATTGTTTCTCGGGCTGTATGGCATATGGCACCGTCTTGTTGAAACCACATGTTGTCTACATCCATATCTTGCAACTTGGGCACAAAAAACTGCATTATCATGTCGCGATAGCCAGCCCCATTAACTATTATTGCCTGACCAGCCGCTTTTTCGAAGACGAATGGTCCGATGATGCGCTCAGTCCAAAATCCGCACCAAACATTGCCATTTTGTGGATGCATTTATTTCTTCACAATCACTCGTGGATTTTTTGAACTCCTAATGCGACGACTCACCAAGCTACCAAGATAAAAATGAGCATTCACTTAATTGTCGCTCCATAATCCATTCAGCGAACTCTATTCGCTGTGCGTGATCAGTAGGCCTCAGTTCTTGATTCAATTGAACTCTGTAAGCATTGATTCAATTGAACTCTGCAAATCTTCTTGAGAATACGCTGTAAAAAACTTCTCGAAATGTCGAATTCTTGACCTCGGTGCCGAATTGATGTTCCTGGGCTCTCAGCAACACTCTCACGAACTGCTTCTTTTTTTTTTTTTTTGAACGACTTGTTGAAAGACGACCAAAGTGTTTAAGATCACTAATTGATCCAGTCGATCTACATTTTTTAAATAATCTTTACATATGATGAAGTTAAATTACTATTCCGACCATATTTCTACGAAAATTGCGAACTGGATCTGCCAAACCTTCATTATTTTTAAAAAAACTCACAACAATGAAACCGCGGTGTTCTTTCATGTAGCGGTCCATTTTTAATAAGCCTGAACTGTCAGCTGTAATCACGCTGTCTTTTTTTTTTCGTTGCCAACACTTTACCACACAAATGGCGTAAAATTCAAATCTTGCGTGAATTTTCAGTTCAGTTCAATGGCACTACAACCCAAATCGAGCCTTGGCCTCCTTCAGTTTTCTCCTCCAACCTTCTCGCTCACTGGCTAGAGTCCTCGAATTTCGTAGGCCCAATAAGTGTGCAGCGTCTGCTTCTACAGCTTCGAACCATCTTTTCCTCGGTCGTCCTGCTGGCCTGTCACCGATTATGATTTCCTTATATATTTGCTTCACTGCTCTGTTTTCTGGCATTCGATCTAACTTTCCTGCCCATCGTAGTCTATTTATTTTTATATAGATGACGATGTCTATCTCTTTATAGATTTGGTACAGTTCGTCATTGTATCTGATTCTCCAGATACCGTGTACGTTTAATGGGCCAATAATTTGTCTTAAGATTTTTCTCTCGCGTGAATTTTAGGATACCATTTATTTGTCTTTCAGTGCTGTTGCGTAGGATGATCTGAATTAATCCACCTTCACGACGCTAATTCTAAATAAGTTAAACATTGCCCTTATTCCTTTATGATGATGAAATTGAAGTCTTTCTAAACATCTACAAAAAATCTGTAATATCTTTTGCCAACAGACTGTGAACTTGTAATGTTTAATAGCACGTTAATTAAAATTTTGATCAACAGAAAATTAAGAGAATTAAAAATCATTGAATCTTTTTTATATATACTAATGAATAATACCCGATTTTTACCCAATATTCTTTAGTTCTTAAAATAATTTTTGGGAAAGTCATAAGATTACAGAAACAGAACGTACGTATATATCCTAGCTATGAACTGTTTTATTTCGCAGGCTTTTTAAAAATTTAGTAATTCCCAAAACCGTTAAAAACTCTGAAAATTTTTTCTCTTTCTTTTTATTAAATTACAAAAAAAAAGAAGAAAAAAAATCGATAGAATTTATTAATTGTAGAACAATAATAAAAAAAAAATAATGTTGAAAAATAAGAAAATCAAACAAGTATGCAATGAAATTGTTATTTCCAACTAAAAAAGGTGAGCACAATCATATTTGAAACAGATTAAGTAAAATAAGAAATTAAAAAAAAAGAAAAAAAAAATATATATTGAAAACGCGTATTAGTACCGAAAACCGTGTAAAATAGGTAACGCAAACTGATTATTAATTAATAATAAAAAAAAAGAAAGTAGCTGAAAGTAATATTTTTTATTACAATGTATAAAAATTAAAAAAAAAAAGTAAGACATAAACTAGCGTATTTTCAATTTATATAAAAATGCAGTCAGTAAGGAATTGTATATACATTATATATAATAATAATACATAAGGAATGGTAATAATGACAATTTTATTATTTATTTGTACGGAAATAAAATAGCAATGATTTTGATAGAAAGGTACAGTCCCAATGTTGAAAACGGACCAAAAACAATAAAATAAATAAAATATTGAAGAAAACTGAAAATTTTAGAAAAGATATGCTATTTTTTTTTATTTCAATTACAAATTATGTTAAATGAATTTTTTATTCAAAAGAAGAAGAAAAAACAAAACAAAGCTGATTTTAATTTATTTTAACGCAAAAAAAAAACAATTGATAAAAATGGATTTACAATTAAATAAGTAACGTTCTAAAACGCAGTCTGATTATTATAACACAATACCTATTCACACTCTGTTAGCGTTAAAATGTACAACTATGGACTATAAAAAATCATGGATTTAAATATAAAATGAGGAAAAATAGCTTCATAAAATACTAAGTAAAATCTTTTAATCTTTTATACACCCCTTTCTTTCAACAAGCTGCCAAACGTCAACTTAGCCGGCTATTCGTGTCACCAGGATCATAATGCATTTGTTCATTCCCCATTCTACTAAATTTGTAAAGCCTCGGCAAAACAGACGGTTTAATCGGGAATACATGAACGCAATAAAAGCTAAAGAAGCTGCCTTCAGAGCGTACAAGAGTTCCCCGATTGAATCGTTCCGTCGAGAGTACATTAAAGTAAGGAATTCCTTTAAAGCGACCATCGGAAAAGTCACTGCCACCTCTTCCCTTACTCAATGGATAGGGTTTCCTTTAGGATATACAGATATACACCGTTTGGTCCACGATTAACTCTTTGACCCACGGTAGGAGTGTACCGGCCCTGACAAAATTCTTTCATAGCGGTTGCTTCAACGAAATAAACGCTCTTCTGCCTTCAGAACAATTTTGTACCTGCAACACCAGATTACCCCGTACGGCTTTGCTTACAGTCCTCCCGTTCGCGCAGGCTACCCACAAAGAATTCGTTCATAAATAGAACAATCCGATTGTGGAACAACCTGTATTTTCGAACTCCTACAACATCCAAGAGTTCAAACGCGTGGTTCATCACCATTTCCTTAAACACCTTTCAAACTCCTCATAACCTGAAACCACTTTTATCCTTCCAACTAAGCTTACTACTAGACATGGCACCATGATGTGGTCAATGACCGACAGTACAAAGGGTGATTCCTGAGATTAGAACTGTCGCATAAAAGCAAACAGAATTTATTTTTGGAAATACATTTCAAATAACTTTGAAAAGCTACATTACCATCCGTCTATTCAAACTATTCCAGGTTCATAATATCACAAAATTTCCAACTAAAATTTTTGGTTGGACTTCATATCGATAACTAAGCTTTTTGCATTTTCTGTAATTAACTACACAATTTCCATATGCATAAGTTTTGCGCCCAAAAAAAAAACAGTACTACATCTTCTTGAACCTATGAGAATTTAACTGCTGCAGTATAACCATTGCTGATACCCGCATATCCCCTAATTCTTCTTTTATGTCTGAAAAGTAGATTGTTTGGGCAAAATGAAAACTTGATCCTTTTTCTATTTGAGCGGTCGTCACCCAGATGAGACTCAAGATTATTCTGCCGCAACCAAAAAAAAGGAACTTGAGGGGTGGCAAAGAGAAGACGACTGACTGTATGTATTAGTGCTGTTTGTGCAACACCAGAATGATGTGCTGCTGGGGGTATATTTTTTCTGAATTTAGCCCTTCCTTTGAAGGGCTGTGGGACTAAAGTCTTAAAGAAGGGAGCAGCTATCATCATGGGAATTTCAAATTTCCATAGGTGGTTGAAGGGGATTTACATGACCACATTTTTTATTAAATAAAAATCAGGGTTGTAATGGACAGGATGGGTGGGCCTTCGGGTTTTTTTTGATGCTTTATGCCGCATTTGATTTCATCATGAAATTTCCCTTGGGCATAATAGAGCTTCTTATTTTAAGAAGGCAATAAGTACATTGGGTTTTATTAATTTTTAAAATAACACAATTGTACCTGAAAAAATCATCCAGTTAAAAGCTGAAGTTGATGGAAGAACATTATAAACATTGTGTTTAACGACTACGGCCTTGGTAGAAAGAATTGATATAATAATTTAGATTCCTAGCTATCACTAGATTACAGTTTAGTTCTTTAGATCATATATACTTTTTAATTCAAATGCAAAAGTGAATTGCGGGTTAAAATCAAGTGTCTTATCATTGCGATTTTGATAAACAGAGTAAACTAATTAGTTTTAAGGTAAAGTTTGAACAAAGACGAAATACCTACCAAAATGATGTAATAAAAAACTTAAGAGTAGGGGTATGAGAACAGCCCAGCATCAACGACAAATGGAAAAAACTTAAAAACAGCAGAAGAGCACTAGGCTTGGCCGCAGACAGACTAGAATTGACTCGACTATAAACGAAGATCCACTGACGGAGACAACCTGCGAAAGGAATATAGTAGTTATCTACCAAATATTTGTAGATTTTCAACAGGTATGTAACTCTAGGAAAAGAGAGTGGCTGAACAAGATCTTATCACAATTAGGTGTCCCCTCAAAGCTGGTACGACTCATCAAACGCGTACGATTCGAGATGCGAAAAGTTGAAACTGCGATAAGGATAAGGGGATGAATTAGCCCAAATGCCTTTCAACCTCGTCCTAGAATGGGTGATAAGGAAGACGTCAGTCAGGAGAAGGACGACAATAGCAATACTCGGTACAATTACTTGGATATGCAGATGACGTGCACATCGTGGAAAGGTCGTTTTTGGCAGCAAGAGAAGCGTATGTCGAACCAAAAGAGGCCGCAAAGGACATAGGCCTAAAAATCAACGAAGGAAAAATAAAGGTGATGCAACAGTCCAGAGCTGAAAGATTTAGAATAGGAAGAAATATAACTGTAGACGAAAATCTACCTTTAAAAAAGAAACGAAGAAAAGGAAGAGATAACTAAACGAATACTACTGGCTAATAGAACTGTTTGTGCCCAAAAACAAATACTGCACTCAAGATTTGTGCTCAGAAAAACCGAACTCTTACTCTACAAAACAGTAATACGATCAGTAGCGAGACTTTTACTCAGGGCATAGAGAAACAAATCATCATGTTTAAGAGAAAAGTTCTAAAGGGCATAACAGGCCCAACGAGAGCGGATGAAATATGGCGAAGGAGGTACCACAGCGTGTTGTTTGAAATTTTTGACGACCAAGAACTCTCAACCTTTATAAAAATTAACAGACTGACGCCCCGGCGAGGGAGAACAACCGTATTCCAAAACGACTGATGGCAGCAGAAATTTCGCGGAATGGACCATTAGACAGAGCCAGGAGGAGGTGGGTCGACTCTGAAACGCCCTAGAGGACGCCTATTTGGGATATAGAGCCATTGGATGGATGGAAAATAATTAGTTTTAAACTAGCTAAGCCATGTGTAATTGATCCCTTTTTGCAAATAGAAACGAACATAACATTTTTAGAGTGCCCCGTGTTCTCTTCAACTTTCTTCTCTGCAATGCATTAAACAATAATTTAGCACACTTTCACTAAATAAATATTGATACAAAATTAAATAATGACAAAAGCTGAAACGTAAAGAACATTTATCATACATATGTCACGTTTTTTCTCTGAGAATTGCCATACAAACAATACGAATATTAGTATAAATGTTGCAACAACGCAGATTACTGTGTAAAATATTTACGTCATATGTTAAAAACACTCTAACAAAATACAAAATTTTTAAAAAATGAAATTTGTTTTTTTTTGATAAAAGAAGGCATTTTCAATTCTGTCAAACCCCACTTTAACAAAAAAAATTAACAATTTCGGCCTCATTTTTAAAACATCTAAATTCTTCGTTTTTAAATGGACACAACTCCGGCCCCTGAGTTAGTCGCAGGTAATGTACACATGCTGGTACTTAAACAAATTGTGAAAGAACTGTTTAAAAATTTAAAATATAGGAAAACCACCCGAAAATAACCCTGGCTCTGCTACCACAGGTCTGACATCTGTACCAACTTCATCCAATGCATTAGATGGGGATAGGGACTCTAAAAACTCCCGATTGTCTGCAACTGCAACAAGAAAAACGGTGCTTGAGGAGCATGGTCTGACGCTCGGCCGTCAAATAGGAACTGGGACCTATGCAAAAGTTAAGCTGGCATATTCCGAAGAATTTAAATGTAATGTAGCCATAAAAATTATTTCAAAATTCAAAGCTCCTGCCGAGTACTTGAAAAAATTTCTTCCCAGAGAAATTGATGTAGTCAAAGGTTTGCGCCATGAAAATTTAATACGCTTTTATCAAAGTATAGAGACAACACACAGGTTTGTTGTGCGGGTTTTGCTTCCGCCAGAACGTTTGAATATCATATTTTTTTTAAGGGTTTACATTATAATGGAATATGCTGAAAAGGGTTCACTGCTGG
This sequence comes from Thereva nobilitata, assembly GCA_963855945.1. Taxonomy (NCBI): domain Eukaryota; kingdom Metazoa; phylum Arthropoda; class Insecta; order Diptera; family Therevidae; genus Thereva; species Thereva nobilitata. The sequence goes on from OY979698.1 coordinate 97,707,217, forward strand.
ATCTAATACGTGCAAATGGAACTTTAGCAGAACCTGTTGCTAGAAACTATTTCAAGCAATTGATTAGTGCCATATGTTATTGCCATACCCAAGGAGTTGTTCACAGGCAAATATTGTGCTTTATAGTCGTAGATTTAATTTGTAATCTTTATATTATTACAGGGATATAAAATGCGAAAATCTTCTTTTTGATAACAACTACAAACTGAAACTTATAGATTTTGGGTTTGCACGTAGAGGAATTAAGGCAGACGCTCCAAAACCTATTCTATCTGAAACCTATTGTGGCAGTTATGCATATGCAAGTCCGGAAGTCCTAAAAGGTTATCACAATTCATAAAACATAAATCTATAGATTCTAAAACTATCTTTAAGTAGGTATACCTTACGATCCACATCTTTCTGATTCATGGGCGACAGGAGTTGTACTTTTTGCTATGGTTTATGGCAGACTCCCTTTTGACGGTTCAAATTATAATCAGTTATTGAAGGTTTGTTTTTTTTTGTAATAATACAAAAAGAAAAATAACTAATTCCGATATATACGACAGCAAGTACAATCAAAACTTATATTTCCAAGGCAGCCACCAGTGGCAACAAACTGTAGAAATTTGATATCAAAAATTTTAGCTCCATTAAAAAGCAGATTACGTGTAGACCAAATACAAGAGGAACAATGGTGCACCGAAATTCCAGCTGAAAGTTCATCACCAACTAGTAAAACAGTCGCAGCCACAAGTTAATTGTTTGTTTAAAAAAATACATTTGTATTAAAAATAAATTTTCATATATTTTTTGAAAGAATTTATACACAAGCAATGGAAAATTTCATTAGTTTCTAAAAATTGCAAATAAACAAATCTTACAAACTATATCAATATATTGACAGGATATCTTTTGTCTTGATTTCTATGGGAGAAAATATACGTACTTAAAACGACCTCTATTTACTTACGAGAAATATTTAAGGCACATATAAGTTTTATCGATTCATGGTAATTGGCTTCATAAATGAGCCGTCGTTTAAAAAATTATTGCCAAATAAATATAAAAAATGTGGGAATCCCAATTAAGAGTTGCCTGAAAAACGTAAGGATTAAATGAGTCGTGTCCTTTTCAGATAAGCAATGAGGAGAGCATAAATGAACTTGTACTGTGCTAATGATGGAACTACACTATCTCGTTGGTGGCGAAGTTGCTCTATGACACGTGGAATATCCAAGTCCTAGAAAAATAAAATTTTACATAATTACAGTATTTAATTTTATTTTTAATTTAAAAACTTGATTGTGATCTAGGGTGTAGAGCAGCAAGTCAGAGGCCAAAGTGACGCCAGAACGACCGCTTCCTTCTCGACAGTGTATTAGGACTGGCGGATTTGTATTATGTCCAGGAGGTACTTCGTTTACTGATGCTAATCGCACCGAGCAAATTTCTTCTAAAAAGCTTAAGAAATGGCCAACGTCTCTTGGACAATTTTGCTCTCCCCAATCGGAATAATTCAAATGCCAGACAGATCTGTACCGCTTAGATTGAAGATGGTAAACACGTAATTTACTCGTTATACAGCGGTCCGTTGTTTGTGAAAATTCTTGATAAACCTGAAACTACAATGATGGTGTTTAAATATGTAAAATATATTACTAGCTTTAAGCTACTTACTTGTCCAAATTCAAACCGTTTATTTGGCGTTGGCGGGATGTAATTATATTCGTCTGACAATTGTATTATTAAATACACATCAGCTTCCCAAACGCATTGCCAAAATATATTCACTGTTATCTTATCATGCGGACTCTGAGCAATTATATAAAATCGCTGCTTCGAGCCTACCGTAGCCTATTTTGAAAAAAAAACAACGATTGTTCTGAGAGCAAACCAATAAAAACGATTCTTTCAACAGCAAAAGAAAACAGCGACAGTTAAGGGGTCGTTCAAGTATTACGTAACGCAGTTTGGAGGGAGAAAGGTCTTGTTAAACGTTACCGCGTGTTACAGGGGAAGGGGTCATGCAACGCGTTACGTAACATGAATCCAATAAAGCATTGAACTGCTAGAGCCCAACGATCAAACTCTTATATTGGAAACAGATACACGCGGGCTTGCGATGCGGCCATTGACCGATAGTACAGAGGTGCATGCGATATTCGAATCTGAGATCACAGATTGTTGCTTGAGGATATTTAAAGACAAGGTTACGTAATAATTGAATGACCCTAAGATGTTGCAAGCAAGTTTTTAGGTGTATGTGAAATTATAAAGCAAGACGAAAATAAAAGCCCAAACATAATATGTAGTTCCCGATGAAATGGTAGATGTTTAATCATGCATAAATATAGAAGCAGAAAACGTATGAAATTTAAAAAAGATATGTTATATTTTAATTTTACCGTAATGTGCGATGCATTAACATATCCCATTCTATTATCCATCGTTGGTGTTATACGAACTCGATTATCATCGTAGGGAAGAAAATTCGGATCTGCGTTTTTCGCTCTGTTTTCGTCAAGCAGAGCGCAATCATACCGAGCATTTTCCCGTCTTTTCGGTATCCGTTCAAATTCAAGGAAAAGCTGTGAATCTCGTAATTTTGAGTCCAAAATTTGACACTAAAAATGTATTTAATTAAATCAAATATATATTGTGCAATTATAATAATTTACTAGCTTGTCCTTGCTGAATGTTGCCGATAATGGTTGCAATCGTGAGAGTCCAGTCGACCAGCGATGCTTTAGGTTACCTTCATCTTTCGATATAGTAACTTTATGTTTGTTTTTCGATATTTCGCGACCAAGTGTTGCACTTTTTTGCTTATCCGAGGGGCTTTTATGTCGACTTAATATACCCCATCGTCTTTTTCGTTTCTCTTTAATTGCAGTGTTTGCTGGCGATTCATTTGCATTTGAAGTAAAAGTAATATCGTGAGATGTATTTAAGTGCGATGATTGAGACAAATTCATAGTTAAAGAATTATCTTGAAATTTCGTTTGATTAACAGTAAAATTAACACCACGTTGTTCCGCTTGAGTGTCTTTCCACGATGTAGACATATTATTGGATTTAATAAGATTTGTTACTGGCAGATTAGAATTCATACCACCATCATTTCTTTCTACAACATTTGAGCTGGAAACTTGTTGGCGAGATTTATCGTCACTTGTTACCGGTTGCTTATCTTGATGTATACCACCAGGAGCTGATTGAATACTGGATGTTCTATTACGCATTTCACTATATTGTTCTGTTCCGTGCCAAGGTAGTGGAACATTTTCATAAATTGGTTCTATGGAGCCATTAATTGTTGATTTATGAAGCGCGCCATTGCCTTCTTGTAATTGGTGACGATACATTTTGTGCTGATCATATGTGGAATTTTTAAAGGGCTGTCGCAGTGGAAGGAACACAGATGGCTGCTCTTCTATCATATTTAAATTTTCAAATGTACCATGCGGTAAATATGGCTGGGAGTGCCCCATTGCATTGAGATACGGATAATGAATGTATTGGGCATTTAATAATGTGCGTGTTGATACCAGATCGGGACTGGAACCAGAAACATAAGTCCCTCGATATCCTAATAAAGGACGATGGCTTGCTATTGCTAAATCAGGAGTAGATGTTGAGCTCAGTCTATTTGCGGGATATGGTGGTGGGGGTTTGATTCTCATCGTTTGCAGTCTTTGAGCTAAATCCATATTAGTATACAAATTCGTATTTATTTGCCCGTGCAAGGCCGAACAAGTGTTTTGTGTCACATCGGGATATCTATGTTGAGAAACTTGACTGACAATAGCATCAACGTTTGATGTATTGTGCACATCTGGTTGACTACCGGAATAAATACTGGATTCTGGCAATAAAACTGCAGCTGAAACGCGTGCACTCTGTGAATTCATATGAATTTCATTTGAACTTGATCGATATTTTTGCTGAACAGCTGTTTCATAATCCGGAGCAGGTCGATATGTAGGTAAAAGCGCCTTGAGCCGTTCTCTTTCTTGATTAAAGTTATTATTGCTAAGATCAAGACAAGAGGAACTTTGTATTCTAGCATCTTGTTGATCATTCATATGGGCAAATTTACAATTGGACGGTGAATAATCTTGCGGAATTGTTGCCCAGTTCTGACTTGAATTTCTTATATTATGATGGCTTGCTGCTAAAGATAGATTGGATGACATTGCTGAATTTTTTAGACCAGCTTGAACATCCGGTATATACATATTGTTTCTACCACCATCATTAAGTAAATCTTCATTACTATCGTTTATATCTTCAGGTATATTTTGGAATAAATTTGGTTGACAAGAATGAGTTTTACTTTTTTCAAATTTCATATAAAATGTATGTTGTAGTACACATAATTTCCAGAAATATCTACCAGTTTCTGCATCTGGGAATGTAAAACTTATAGTAACATTGGCCTGTTCGATATTAAAGGCTCGTTTTAAATTAACTACATTTTGCACTTCATACCATGGATAGAATTTAATACTTTCTGAATAGCAAACCACAATTCCGTTGATAGTAATACCGAGTTGAATTTCATTTCCGGAACTGTCTTTGGCCCAAAATTTCTCTTGGCCATATCCATCTAGTTGTTGACACGCGGCTATGTAAAGTTCTTCAGCAGCACTTTGGGTAAGATTTTGTAAGCCAGGATTTTGTTGTAATACTTCTTCTATAAGAGTTTCTTGCAGATGCTCATCCAGTAATCGTTTTGGAAATGGCAATAATGTTGTTAGATAATCAAGTGTATGTTTATCCCTTTGATAGCTATCATATTCAGCTTGACGACTATATAAAGCTAAGAGTATGGCTTGCTTTATATCGCATGATATTCTGCATTCGGCAACATCATTTTTTAGCTGTAAAAAATAATAATAGCGCGAAACTTCATCATCTAGAAGTGTTACACCCGACATAACATAGTACATGACACGAAGATATAATTTCGGTCCTGCAGAATACTTTTCTAGCTGCCGGCTTAGTGGTCTTTCTAAATCTATCCATCTTAATTCGTCTTTGGTGCCTTTCACAAGATATCGTAGGCCAAAAAATTCTGGCTGATTAATTGAAAGGCGTTGGCAAACGTTATCTAAACATTCTTGACCGGTGCTTTCTGAGCTTAACGTGCAGTCGACAGTCGTTGATGTATCTGTAAAATTATCAAGCCTTTTAAATAAGCAATTACTTTTAGGTTTTTAATTAAATTTGAATCTTAAAACTAGTTTTGTGTTTGGAAATTATAAATAGCTTTCAGAAGGTTCTAGAACATGCAATTCTAGCAGCGTTTATGTTAAAAATTCTTATTTCACAATATAAAATAAGCAATTGAAGGAAGTTTAGCGTAATGTTGTTAGATTGGCTTATTTCATATATATCACCTTGAATAAGAGAAAATAATTCTTTCATTAACTGACTTTAATAGTGCAATTCCCGCGACAGACACTTTTATGAGGGAGTAGCAGAGGTAATTGGGTTATAAACAGGGAAATACCTTTGCATGCTCTGAAAGAAATTTTGTAAAAAGTTCCATTGGGGAAAGTGTAGTGCGAGACTATTTAAGACGGTTTAGTTAGTAGAAAACTACTCGTACATATTGAACAATGCCCCTTTCATGACTTTATTTTAACAAACGGTACGCTCATGGGCACAAAATTAATTCACTCTTGTATTTCCGCGCTTTTCTTTCTTTAGTCATACTAGAGAGTCACACACACGAACTTGTTTTATTTTATTATTTTTTCTAAGCGAATAAGTGCATGGCTAACTAGGGGACACTGAACACGTCTTAATAATATACAAACACACATCATTGATATGGATCTGAGCGTTTCAAGAAATATTTTAATGAAATTTTTATATTATAGGAGTAAAAAATTATTGTAACTAATTTTCGAGCAAAAATATTTACCTAAAAGGTGATGAACCGATATCACAAAAAGACTTTTCGATGTGACATTGTAATGGCGTGACTTCTTCAAAAAATTAAATGGCATTGCAAACGTAAATTTCAATTAAAAAACATCCAATTTAAACCAGCGTGTCTTAAAGAATAGAATTATCATTTGTCTTCTTATCCAATCATTACAGTTATAAACTTATTTGTAAAATTAGAAGACATGATAAAAAGAGCTGTGAGCAATATAGTAATGATGATGGTTACTATCAACCACCGTGCACTGTTTTTCCACTTAATAAATAATAGTTATCGTTAAGTCTTATTATTTCCATGTAACGCTACATAAGATATTAACTAAGTTAAAGACGATATAAAAATTAATTGTATTTAAATGAATTTACTGAAAATAAAGCACTACATTTCAGCTAAAATCGCGACTATTTTGTTGGAAATGACAGCAAATAACTGTGTGTTTGAAGGTATATTTTTCACGACGCAGGTGGAAAAAATTCCATTGTCGCCTCAGCTAATCCTCTCTAGGTGGTGCAATTTAAATGTCGAATTCGTGACAGAACGTCAAAAGTTAGCGGTGGTCTACAGTAGGTTAAAAAATTGTTGAAATGTTGAGTTAAACTGTGCTTTTAAATTATGCGATTTTATTCAATTTAATTATGTTTCAAATATAGTAAAGAGACTCACCTAGATGTATAAACTTTTTGAATCACGTCTAGTATAGAATTTTCAAAAAGATGATATCAAAATAAATTAATTTGCTGACTGCTTCAGCTTAAGAAAAAATCACAAAGGTGATGATACACTCGCACAGACCTTATATAATACAAGGTTTTACTCAATTAGAACCCTTATAATAAGGTTTTTACTGATTAAAAATTGTTGGATCTTATTTTTTTGCAATCATAATTATTGCATTTTACAAAAATAACGTAGAACTCACCTTGCTCATTACGTGATATTTTTTAGTGTATTGATTTCGATGTACAATAAAAAGAAGAAGAAGCAAAGCGATGATTTGACATATCAGAAAACGAAGAAGACACAAAACGAAAACGATGGAGGAAACTGCGGAGAAGGGCCTTCGAGAATTCTATGAAGAAGGTTTTGATCTTTTCCATAAAATAGACTCAGGCGAACTTGTTTTCAATACTCCCGAATTTAAGGTAATTGTATAAAAATACTCAAGCAAACATTAATTAGATTATTTGCAGGACGCGGTCAAGAAATGCATAAATTCTTTTGAGAGCTGCACTCATCTAGTGAATGCGGTCTCAATGTTCAGTCGAAATGAAACTGTTGACGAAATTGCCACAGAACACTTGAAATATTTACTTTTACCTTATTTTCTTGGAGTGCTAAATTCTAAAAGCGCTTCTAAAGATCGAGATGTTTCCCTTAAAATTGCACAAATTTACTTTAGGTGAGTCAAAATAGGTGTCAGCGATTCAAAATCGATTGTGTGTCATCGTAAGATGCTCTGCGACATGCTCCAGTTCGACGTGTAGCATAAGGGTTATGATACACGGCTCAATGCATTGTTTTAATTTCTATTTTGTCATTGATCCAAGCGAAGGATCAGATTAAAAAAGTTTGGGGCGGAATTTAGTTAGTTTAACCGTGTATTATCACCTTTGTGCTCCTGGTTGAGCTAGAGCTGGTTGCTAAACAGAAGTAGTATTTTTTAACAGCAGTATATATAAATTTTGTTTAAATAATATTTGGTTTTATAGGGATTACATTAAACGTTGCGAAGAATACGAAATCTGCAAACCCGATGGATCATTGGAACAATCTTCAACTGATGACAAAGAACCCAGCCTTGTACAAATGGCACAGGAAAGAAATGCTAAAATCGAACGATATCGTCAAAAAAAAGAACTAGAAGAGCAGGTTAAACATCTTAAAACAGCAATGGAGCTCGATCATATAGATGACGAAATCAAACGAAACTTCTATTTAAATCTAGTTAAATTAAGCTTAATAAATTCGAAGGAAGAATTTACTAGTATTAAACAGGAACTAGAAATATTAGAATTCCGAAAAGTTGCTAGACCTGAAGAAGAAGGCGCAGCAGCACGTCGAAAAAATTCACCTCGCAAACCGTTAAAAGCTGTTGTAATAACTAAAAATCATGCTCAAAGCGCGGTTTTTGGTCCTGGATATCCAAGTTTACCTTCAATGACAGTAAATGATTTTTACGACCAAAGAGTTCGAGAAGGAATTTTTCCAAATGCTGAACAAACTGCTGAAATGAATAAGAAAATGTTAAATCCCGAGGATCCAGAAGAGAAGGAAGAAAGAGAAAAGGCAGAAAAGGAAATGTTAACTGAAAATGATGACCCAGACTATTTGGAAAGACAGCGAGCTTTAGATGAATACAAGGATGAAGTTCGTCGGGGAGATGGTAACAGACACAATCGTAGCTAAGATTGTTAATTATATTAAAATAAAAATTAATACATAAATATCGATTATCGAATGTTTCATTCTGCAACACTATATTTTTGCCTATCATAAGATTCTAATTACGTTGTAAAAGTCTTGGCTTCTCGCTCAATGGATTAACAAATATACTTCTATAACTATTAAAATAGAGAAGAAGGTACTATTTTGATCACTACCTTTTTTATTTTAAAAAATTATAAAATCTACTACCAATCTCTAGTTTGTAATTACTTTACATCGATTCCACAAACATGGTACACTATTAGTACTTTGTAATGGTTTAAAACGCCATCAGCATCTCATATCTCCTTATTTGATTTCCCCCGCAAGAGGATTCACAGGAATTAACTTTTAGCCCTTCTCAATTTGTGCAAATCGTAGTTTACCAAACATGTCCTTATAATCAGAAACAAACTTAAGATCTGCGAAATTTGACATAATTTCATCTCTCAATAAAGGTATTTGTGTAGGATCTAGCTCCAGCCAAAGGTGTCCACCAGCAAGCAGCTTCTCAGAAGCTAATTTGAGTAAAACCCGTGATACTGCTAAACCATCAGGTCCGCCATCAACTGCTGTTAGATTCTCGTATCTATAAAAATCAATATTAAATACATTATCAAATTAAATGTTAATATTTACAAATATATTTCTGGCGGTAAATTCATGATATCTCCAGTTTTAATATATGGAGGATTGCTAACGATTAATTTATAGTTTTTATCTGCTTTTTTTGGTAAAAGAGAATCTTCTAAAACGGTATGCTTATAAACTTCTATTCTATTTTCAACGTTTAAATTTTTCGCATTAGTTCTAGTTAAATTACATGCTAGTATACTTCGATCTAAAGCTATACATGTTGCGGTCGGATTGTTGGCTAGTATAGATAAACAAATTGCCCCAGAACCGCAACCGACTTCTAAAAATGATAAATTCTGTGCTTCACTATATTTCAGAATAAGCTCTACAAGATTCTCGGTTTCTGGACGTGGAATAAATACTGGTGGCTGCATTTTTAATGTTAAACTATTAAAATCCCATTCGCCTATAATGTACTGCAAAGGCATCCTAGCTAAACGGCACTCACTCAATCGTTCAAAGTCTATCAGCTGATTTCTTGTAAAAGACTCCTGCTCAACATTTTGCAATAGGCCCTTAAAATTATTAATTAATTAAGACATCCTTAATATTATCAAATAAGAGGGTACCATTGGCTTCTTTAGGATATGAGCTCCTATACACCTTAATGTAAATTCAGTATCCTCCACGCCATTTAGCTTAAATTTGTCTGTCCAAGCCTGAATGAATTGCTTTACTTCGCTTTCGGCTACATGACTGCAAATTGTCCTCTTAAGATTATAAAGCAAATTTAATTTTCGTGAATATGTAAAGAACTTCATGGGAAAACTACAAATCAAAACAAATCAGCCGCGAGCACTACCCCACTTTGGATGCCGGATGACGTTTAAACTAACTAGTTTACACGGAAGCTTGAATTTGTAATTTGAAATTTCGGTTATATTGACTTGACTTAACTCAGGGACTACAAAGCGGAAACTGTTTACGGCAACACTTTTGCCAATATTCAACTGTCAAATGAAAATCTCTATTCGCGCGGCAAGGATGTTGACAGAAAAATAATATTTCTGAGTTTTTAAAACAAATATTTAAGCTTACAATTCAATACAATAGTTCTTAGAATGATGGTTAAGTGGCCGACTTTATAGTATGTCTGGGATATTACAGGTAATTTTATTTTTGCATATAGATCATAAACTGAGAAGAATCTACTTTTAGGCGCGTTTCATTTTCATTGGAGTACGTACTCCGGAGTAGTTCAACGCACATTCAGCTGTGGCAGCATCTACTCCGATGTGCGCCTAACTACGCTGGCGTACGTACTCCAATGAAAATGAAACGCGCCTTTTAACTGGGGTCTCTCCATCGGAATTTTGTTTTTTCAGTTTATAAAAGCATTTATTTTATATATAAAAACCTAAAGTGTCTTAACCCACTTAATGGCTAACTAAACCCTAGGTGACCTATCTGGGCGGGAGGCAGTAGAGGCAAATTTGTCCCGGGTGTCCTCCGTCCAAGCGGCGGGCTTCTATGTGCTCGAGTAACGGCAATGCCTCGAGTTCGTGGAAGCACGCCGCGTCAATTATTTATAAGCTAATTATCCGCAAAGCTAAAGCAACAATTTGGGCGCAGTACAGCGGAGACACTGTCTCGGGTTAGCTCCGTCCAGGCGACGAACTTCCACGGGGTCGAGTTAGGGAAATAAGAAGAGCTGGTGATAGCTCGAACCACTAACCTAAGCTTACTTAAATTTAAGTATATTACTAAAGTTAAATTTAGAGGCTAAACCCTAAGTCTTAAGCTAGTCTTTAAAACTAACATGGAAAATAAAACCATCCCTTAGCCTAATAAAAGGGGGCAAATACCCAACTATGGGGATCCTCCAGTCACCAGTACGAGTTACTGGCATTGAAGGCGTCTCTTTTATCTCTCTGTCTGTCTCTGAGATTCGCGTCCTGAGACCAGGGGTTCCTGAACATCCCTGCCTTCATCCTTAAGGGTCGTCTAGTACGCAGCGTCGATGATAGAGCAGATCATAGCCGTAGCCGCGCATACTTGCTAATAGAACTCAATGAGTTTTAAATGGGTGAGTGCTTTCCTCTCGCAGAAAAAGCGAGCTGCGTTATACACACTCATTTAAATCCATTGAGAGTTCTATAAGCGAGTAGGCGCAGCTATGCTCTATGCTTTCATCTACTCTGCGTACTGGACGTACCCTAACACTAAGGCGCTTATCACATTCATTACAATACATGTTATATAAGAGGGGCAACCACTAATCATCTTGGCTCAATTTTTTGGAATCGAGGGAAATGGGCCTCCTCACACGGTGCCATATTTATGGCAAGTAAAACCGGTTTTATAGATGAGAGAGGCGAGGGGACGGAAGAAATTTACGAACAAAACCGGTTTTACTCAACACACTTATGACATCGTGTGAACTGGCCCAATAAATGCTTCTGGGAGGATAAATCCGTGTTCACAAGCTGCTTTGTGGTATTCAGCGTTCGGGTAGGACACTACCCGAATAAGAGGATTGTCGCTCTCCATCGCTCTAGCAACAAAACCTCGAATCAACTTGTTTCCAAAGTCGATCATATTAACAAAAATGCCTAATCGTAGAGAACGTAACAAACCCGAATCTCTTCTATGTAAGAAGGGAATATGTTAAACCACACGGGACAACAATAAGTCAAAATTGTTCTGACTAAGGCTTTATAGCAGATCACCATAAATTGATTGCCAGACCACAGCCTGCTGCGCAGCTGCCAACTTTATTCAAGCATCTTTGCATAATTTCACTAATCACGGTTGAAAACATTCGTGAAACTATTATTACTAAGTTGCCTGCGTATGCTACTTGTTATCTCCATTTCTATCTAGTAGTATGCTATTTATCATTAGTAACCACAGTAAAGGCGAGATCACTCTTCCTTCTTGTCTACCTCTGTAGAGCGGATTTGGGAACCAAATGATAAACACGCCGTTTATCATCTCCATTATTCCCGAGCTCAACATAACCATTGCCTCAGACTTGCTTCTACGTTTAGGGATATGTGACCCTCTCGAATCCATTCAGTACGTACATTGTTAAAGGCACCTTCTATGTCTTGGAAGGCTGGCAGGATATATATTTTTTTTATGTGGGAAAACCTTGCCTAGGAATCACCTTTTGTACTACCATGTCGTGTAATGTAGGGTCCTTTCCATAGTTCCCACTACCTCGTGCAAAACAGAACTACCCCTGAGATGGGCATGTTGAGCTGGTGACAGTAAAGTTATGTCTACCGATTTGCAGATGTGAGAATCAATGACCCTTTAAGGGTCTTGAATACAAAGGATGTTAGGCTAATCGACCTACTGTCCACGGATTCGTGGCCTCTTCTTCCTTCCAACTCACGGAGACGTTTCTGAGCCGAGCGCCGGTCTTGAACATGACCACCAACCATGGTTTTACTAACTCAGGTAATTTTTGCATCATGACTGGGAGTATACCGTCCGGGTCGAGTACTTTAAAAGGGTAGAAGCTATTAATTTCATTATATGATGGTTCGACCTCGTTTTCGTCCTTGCATCCGGGAAAGTATGTTTTAGTTAACAGCTCTATGGACTTCGGCTGCGATTCAATACAAATTACATTCCTCTTTTTATAAAGGGCGGGCTGGAGTGTTCTTTGGAGAGAATTCGGAATAATCTCGCAGGGTCCCCTAGGCTCTCGCCCGGCAAGTATCTCTCTTGGCTTAATTGTTTTCTTGTACAGCTTTAGGCAGTCTTTGTAGGACTGTCAAAGGTCTTGTTTGTAGCAGTTATTTAAGATCTCTCTTGTTAACATCCTCAGTTACATCATTAAAAAACATATTCTATATGATATTTAATAATATAAAAATAAAAATTGTTTTTTTACAGTGAAGTCCAGAAAAGTATTGTGGCAGTCAACGAGTTAGTCATGCAAAAACGGAAAAAATTAAGAGAATCGTAAGTCCGTGAAGAATATTTTAGGCGCCTTTAAATCTGGCTGTACGAAAGCTTGCACTTACACAAATAATTTATTTATATTTTCGACAATAGTACAATTTGTTTTCATTAAATGATAACTAATCTTCGAATGTCATCAAGTATCTGAATTTTTCAAGCATAAGCTTATAAAATTCTTACTATATCCTTGATTGGAGGTCAGAGGACAAAATTTCACCTTATGACATGCTCATTGCTAAATTTTATAGCTCTTAAAAAAACAATTAGCTTTGTGGACATTAGCATTTAGCAATTTAGATTGAAATCTATAAAAGATCGATTGGCTGCAACATACCTATCAAATTCACAGTAATGTATGTGCTGCTACTAACTTCACGTACATTGAATGAACCTTATCAGGCGTAAGATTCTAGTCACTACCGTCAAAGCGAATTTATGTTTAATATATTTCAGATATATTCTTTGTCCGCTAGCAAGGTGACTTTGATACATGATAACGAATATTACATACTTATGATTACTTAAATAGGGATATTTCTTAGGATGTATTACTTGCTGCTACCACATAATGTTCGAAAGTCTTAACATTCATAAAAAATGAATTTGGAACTTCTCATAAAGTTATTTAGAAACAATTATTTTTACTTTAAAATATTGCAGACTGTTAATTTCCCCTTGAACCTTGAAAGCTTCTCGACCAGAACTAACACTTCTATATACTTCAATGGAACATAGAATTTGCGCAAAAGCTGTTCTCATGAAAATTATCTTTGGCTGGTCCATGGCCAAAAAGCTGTAGGCAGCTCGATAAGTTGCAAGGATTCTTGGGGAGAGATATCCGTTCGTTTTTAAGCAGAGGAAAAAGGAAATTTCATAAAAATCAGTTTTAAATTTGTTTTAAATAATATATTTGCATTTTCGTCAATATGCAATTTCGGAGTTAAATTTGTGCTATAGTTTTTTTATATATATATGTTGAAAATTGTTTGACTACTATAATAGAAAAAAAAATGTTAAATTGGTTCAATGGAATTTATATTTTATAACAGAAACAGAGAAACTAAGTTTGAGTGCATGAAATTAGTCGAAAGATAAAAGGCTAAAAAAAATAAAAAAAAAAATAAATAAATACGGAAAATCTGTGATCGATATATTATAATCAATATCCAATCTCGTTCCTCTTCTGTTAAAATATTTTACTCTCCGATCTTCCTGTTCTTCTCTTTGAACGATTAGGCAACTAACAGGTGCAGGATAGCATATTAAAATAAATGGAAATATTAAAGGAAACTCTGGTGGGACAAATTAACGGACAGTAAATGAATATAATTTAAAACAAATTTTAAGAAAAAAATAAAAAGAAAAAGAAGTGTGTTCAACTCAGCAGCCCCCCAAAAAAAACGCTCTTTTAATAATACATCGTTTACTCCATATAAAAGCTAAAAACGGCTAGATACATACATACAAAAGAAAAAATCGATCCTAGTAAATTGGGAGATACCACCATGTTACTTGTTACTTAATTATGACTTTTGTTTATATGATTTGTGTTCACATTATATTTTTCACAAAATATTGAATACTCTACACTTTGTCAGCACCCAAAATGATTAATACAAAAAAGAAAAAATAAGTTTTTCCCCCGATATATTTTCATGCTTTTATGTTTTATTTCGCTTTTTCTTGCTTCTTTGGTATAGTTTCAAATTTGAATATAATATATTTTTTTTCACTTAAACACAATTCTATAAAATAAAATAAAAAAAAAAACAAAACGAAAAATCGATAACCTATGTAGTGAATAATAATATCTAAAAACCAAAAGATAAAATATAGCCAAAAACCATTTAAACGTAAACTCATTCATTAACTAAACCAGAGCAAAAATATGGGAAATATTGTCTCCTTTAAAAGTCAGCAATTTAAATCAAATGGAAAATGTTACCTGAAGAGAATGGTATTTACAATTAAAAAAATAATTAAATAATGATTTTGATTAATTTTTAATCCTTATAAAATCTTTTAAAATATTTCAAATATAAAGATAAATTGTTTGCCTCTATTTTTTTTTTTTAATTAATCTATTCATGTTTTCATGTATTTTATTTGTAGACAATTCTCGATTTTTTTCATTTCATAAATATTTAAATGCAGTTTACCATTTCTTGGGTGGAACTGCACGAAAATATTTAACATACTGAGAGATTTGTCAAGTAATTTTTAGTATTTATACTATTAATACTTTAAAAGTAAAATTCTTAATAATTTTATATACCACATAAAAACAGACGAAAATATTTTTGTTTTTTTTAAAAAATAATACAAAAATGATTATTTCAGAATTGGTGTACGAACAAAAACATTTTATAGTAAACATGATTTAGTATAAAGTTTGAGCGTGAACAAGAACTAAAACGAATTTATCATTTTTTATTTTTTTCAATTCGGTTGAATCTAGCAAGGATTTATTATATAAAAAAAAAATAGTGCTTTTGCGAGTGCGAATGTGAAATGCATGGAGTAACCAAAAACAACCAACAAAACAATTATGCCTATAATGGATCAATTGTAATAACCCAGAACTGACTCTAAAGGTGTGTGAATTCCTAGATTCCAGAAAGTGCATTGTAAATTACAACAATTGCTATATTAAAAATTTGGCTAACTTCATTCTGCTATCGACTTTTTATTGGAAACCTGACGGATTACTTAAAAAAGACAGCGGATAACTAGGCGAGTCATCAGCGCCAGAAATAAGGTGGACATGGAAACTTTTCTGGCCACTTTGTTAGTTTTTCTTGCAGCAATTAAAGGTAGGTATAATTAGAATAACAAAAAAAAATTAGAACGATTGAGAATTTCTATATAACGTTGAATACGCTGCGAAATTATTTAGTTAAAAAAATAATAAATAATAATAATGAATTTTTCAATACAATATGAATTCAGGGCAATTACAATATGCATAAACAATTTAATTGAAGCTTCAAAAATCGCGCATGGCCTATATATTATTTCAATGTTATTCAATTTCATAAATTTTTAAATCTTCATTGTGTATATAGCCTGTGGCAATTAAAAATCTGTTTTGTCAGTCACATTATAACAACGTATAGCAGCAAGTGCACGACCTACAAGAAGTATAAGTCCGATCTTATAGTTGACATAAGTATCTATGTCGTTCTATTGCCTCTATGTATTGATTTTTTGTCAAAAAATATACATATTTCGAATATAGTAATACCATGTTATAAATGCAATAATGTCTTGATTGTGCTAGTGTATATACATACATACATAAATATATATACATATATATATATAACTTTCGGTGACTGCGCATTGCATTTTGCTTAAGGACGAACCAAATACAAACTCGAACAAGTATTGTTTTATACTTTCTATATCCCAATTTATAATAAAGCAATGTTTATTTTAAAAAAAAAACATACTTGATTCGAATGTTAATATTAAGCGCATTTTAATATCAAAAAAGGAACAGTGCACAAGCTATATATGTACGTACATATAAGAACATCTGAAATCAGTTTTTTTTGTTCACATAGAAAAGATCATTTTCGAAGGACGATTGTGTTTCTATTATCCTTATCGAAAAAAAAGCTTTTACGAAAGCTCTTAATCAACCCGAAATGTTGAATAAAAAATATGTAATATATTATGTGTTAAACCATATATAATATGTAATTTATTATACCTTATGGAATACATAATATTACATTAATAAATAAAAAAATAAATATGTATACTTATATTATATTTATTTAATTATCATATTTAACTATTATAAGAACCTAAAGAAATTGATTTAGTTTTACTATATGCATTTGCTCTTATGTATGACACTTATAAATTTATTCATATAAGCTACAATTAAACAAAAAGGGATAGACGCAATATTCGAAAAATGTGTAAGCAAATAGAAACAAGTATTTGCCATGCACAGGGTATGGCCAATTTTTTGTCTGCCTAGGGGAAAAGTGAAATTGTAAATTCTTTTGCCAAAATATGATTGTTAGTATATTGTTTCTAACATTTAAGTTCCTATTAATTTTTTTAGTTGGACAAATCACGCTTAGGAATCACTTTTTATACTACCCTCTTTAAAAGTTTAAGCGTATACTTCTCTAGATTTAGATTAAAGGAGTAAATTACTGACTTATTGGAGAGATTTAAAAATTTCTTTACTATACCAGTTATTATAACTCTGATATTGATTGATTGAGTATACCATTCACTTTAGACATTTCATAAACTAATCGGGGTATAAATAATTTTACTGCATTATATTTCTGCCTTTATTTTATTAACCGACTTCAAAAAAGAGGAGGTTATCAATTCGACGCGTAGGTATGTTTTTTTGGTCCTGTTCACGCATAACTTTGTAACGCAATATTTTTTTTCTTTTTTCTTTTTTTGCTTGAAAGGGTAGTTTCCCACGGTGGTCCCATGCGATTTTTTTTAAATTCTGAAAAAGGAGTTCGAAGGTAGGCTTAAAAAACTGGTAAAATTAGTACACCTTGAACAATAATAAATACTTGAAGTAGCGTCTACGTAAAAGTCTACCGAACTAATTATTGCGGGTTCAAACCCCGGGTCGGACAGTGTGACTTTTTTTCTTTTTTTCTCTTCTAAATTCATTCTGATTGGATTAATGTTGAAAAGAATTATTAGAAACTCTTCGGTGAGAAATTTCATGCATACTCATGTAGATTGTAAGATTATTCCTTTGAATTGGAAAACTATTTAACTGAATTTCTGAAAGGACTTATTTACATATTAAGCCAGCGCGTAGTAACACTCTCTCGTAGCGCAGCGAGTTAAGTAACTACCTCTCGTCCGGGGGTTCCGAGTTCGATTCTTCGGACTGTTGCGGTTTTTTTCAATCCACTTTATATTCTCACAATAAATATTGTTATCTAATTTCCTTCGGGGAATTTTGTTTCATACTAAATAAGTTTTTTTTAAATCACTCTGAAAATACGCAAATACATTACTGCAAAAACTATTTAGCTACTGCCTCGATTCTTATCGAAGGCGGCGTGTCATTTATCGTAATAAATATTTTTTTTAAATTGCCACCGAAAAAAATGAACGGACTAAAAAGTATGAAATAAAATAAATTTTTAAAAACCAACTTCAAAAAAAAACCAATACCGTGATGCACAAAAAAGGATAAAATAATTGTTGGTAGTTCTTTATAATACTAATCCAATCAGAATGGATCTAGAAAGAAGAATCACTTTTGAAGACGGTGCTAACACCTGTTTTCGGGGCGATGTATTAAGTGCATAAGGCTAACAAAGAAATGCAACCAATTTTCGAAGCAAGAGTGCAATGAAACTCAACTTGGCACCGTCTTCAAAAATGATTCTTCTTTCTAGATCCATTCTGATTGGATTAGTATTATAAAGAACTACCAACAATTATTTTATCCTTTTTTGTGCATCACGGTATTGGTTTTTTTTTGAACTTGGTTTTATATTATAAATTAATACATAATGTTACTAGTAAACTTTTCATTTTTTTTTAGTTTTAATGACCATTTATCTCTGTTCGCCTCGAATTCTTATTTATCTGCCACTGCTTTACCATCCCCCTCCTTCCTCGAGCGTATCACCCATACAAGGGATGGAGTTCGCGAAGGGTATAAATGTCTCAAAGAGCTTGACGTCAATAAATCCACTGGCCCTGACAAGATACCCCCTATGGCTCCTAACAAATTTGCTTCATCTTTGTCTAAAACTCAGACTCAGCAACCTTTTTTCCTGTCATACTTTTCCGGAGTTTATCCAGACTCTTCCGCCCAATAGCAATTACTTCTATTCTCTCCAAAATAATAGAGACAATAATCAATAAAAATATTATGGATTATCTTGAATTTAACCAAATTATGCAGTTGTCTTTCAGACCGAAAATATCTACAAGTGACCTTCTCGTAGGCCTGGATATCTCAACCAAAGCATTGGTGTCTGGTTGCTTTAGATATTTCCAAGACTTTTGACCGAGTATTTCGCTCTGTTCTGTTGGCCAAACTCTAAGCTATTGGTATCGACTCTGTTATCAGGAACTGGATAGAGGGTTTTCTTCCTGGCCGTTTAAGCGACGTACTATTGAGCAGCGTCGAATCTAAACCCCAAACTATCTCGGCTGGTTCCCTAGGGGTCAATTATATCACCTGCTCTCTTCCTAATCTTCATAAATAATCTGCCTCTGATCCTATCAACCGATTTCGCAGCTCCGCTGATGATGGTACTCTGCGTTACTCTTACGCTTTCGACAACATAAGGCAAGCATGTGCTAGACCTTGTCTGTTGGATAGTAAGCTCATTTTCACCTCTATCATTACTAATAAAACCTGCACCAATCTCCCTTCTGTGTCTGTGGGCAGTGGGAATCTAACAGCCGACCATTCTCTTAACATCCTAGCATAACTTTATCTGAGGATTTACGATGGAATGGTCAAATATTCCAAACCGCCAAAGAAGCATCTCAATGCCTCGGATTTCTTAAGAGATGCAAATTGCAGCCAGGGTTTATAACCTACAAGTCATATATTTGACCCTGCCTCGAGTACAACACATTTATCTGGGCTAGTTGCTCGAAACCCGCCTTAGCGAAGCTGGACAAGGTGCAAAACTGCGCCATCCAAATCATCACCTCTTGTGTCTCCCTTAACCCATTTTGCCACCACAGGAATGTAGCAGCTTTTAAAAAATATATCGTTATCGACTGTCTCTCGTAACCTAAGAATAACACGCTCGACTCACCCTCACACCTTGAAGTTTCCCTTTTAGCGCACACTACGATCTAGAAGTTCGTTTATAAATAGAACGATTTGGTTGTGGAACAATCTACCACAATCAGTATTTCCGAACTTGTACAACATCTAAGCGTTCAAACGTAATGTTCATCGCCATCTGCTTCAATACCCCACCCCCCCACCCCCCGCCCCTCCCTTTAGCTATTCTATTCTGTTCTGTCCTAAGTTTACCAGTAGACATTGCACCGTGACCTGAACGATATGACAGGCTGGTAGTACAAAGAGTGATTTCTGAGCTTGGTGTTTCTCATTGAAAAAGGTGGTAAAAGAGGGGTACCCCCATCTATTTTGGACCAATATTTCTGTATCCAGATAGATGATTGCCTCTGGAGGGCTAGTTCACAGACTGTTCTATGATATTTCACGTGTTCGATACAAGCTTAAGCACGCCATTAAGTATTGTTTTTCAAAAATCCGAAGCTTTTCTATATAAGAAAGGAATAAGTTCTGCCAAACGGGGCAACCATAGGTCAAAATTGGTCTGACCAAGGCTTAATAACAGATCACCTTAAACCGTGGGCTTAGGTGTTCGTTATAAAAATACCTTCTTGTCATCTAAAACGCTTTATTTGCCTTGGCAACAGTAGCACTTATATTTCTATTGAAATACAAGTATTGGCCCAGCCAAAGTCCAAAGTATTTCACTCACAATTCATTTCACAATGCTTGGCCAGCAGCATTACCTCCTCTGAACAACACGAGAAGTTATGTTTAGAGCAGTCCCGAAAAGGATCGATTCGCATTTGCTAAAATTGTTCATCAACTTCCAATCATTACTATAGCGTACAATTGTTTCGAAGTTACGTTACAGGAGTATCTGGATCACTCCAATCTTCGGCACCATCCTCTGTGTACACAATCAGTTCATCCGGATTCCCAAGTACGAAGTGGATTAAAGTTATTAGGTCACTCGTAGAGATATTAAATAAATGCTGCGAATTTACTGCGACCTGTTGCAAACCGTTCTTAATGTCGAAAGTCCTACTTGATATGAAGTTCACACTTGACAAATGTTGAATCTTAATCAGTGGAAGGATTATTTGGAGAACACCAAGTCAAAAGAATACACGTCTTTACACGATGAAGTCTGATGCAAGAAGAAAGAACATTATTATTGCTACAGTATAAATATGACAGTTTCTCTCTTTACAGTTTGACAATCATAGATATAAATAATACTGAATATTGTTATCATATCCTCAACACCAAACTTTTCATCTTCTGTTGATTGTTTAATTAAATTAGATCATTTCCAAATTAATTTAATATTTATAAGCTTTTTTCCACGAAGCTAAATTAATTTAATTTCATTACATTGAAATTTAAATCGAATAAAAGTGAAATTTTAACTTCCCTTCTTCATAATACCAGCTTTAAAATTCTAAATCGAAATTAATTCTGATATTTTATTTATCTTATTAAAGAAATGTTAATCAAGTCGTAAAGCTCTCTACTAATGGCTTAAAGTATTAAAGTAACAAGTATATTCTAGAAGCAAAAAAATATATATATAAACTACATCTCATATTACTGAGACTTGTAAATATTGTTTCAAGAATAGAAAATTGAAATTTTTCGAGTTTAAATTTTGCTTTGTGTAAAGGAGAGAGCGAGTTCGCTTGAGTCCTTGGCAAATATTCTACAGTTCTGTACTGCTTAAATATAGGTCAAAACCTAGGGAGGAAACTTGTTAAATATAACGTTTTATTATGAATACGAACAAATGTTGTCTCTTCTCTTTTCCATCCACCTTTAAATATTAAACATGTGTTATATGAAATGTAATCAAAGCTTGTGAAAGTTTTGAGGATGCACGATAATAACAATAACAGTTTTATAATTTCCAACTTGACCTTATTTCTTGTTAAGTTATACAATATTATTTAAGCGTTTATGCTAATATCGTTAAAATGTGAACAATTTAAGATACATTAAATAGAATTTGATTCTTTGGGGTTATTTTGGGTAAGCTTTGTAAATCTTCATTGTTACTTTAGAATAAATGCAAAAAAAAAAATATTTTGTACTAATTTACCGGTTTTGAATTATTAATTTTTTTTTTATTATAGTGAAATTTACAATTTACATTTAATTTTATTTTATGTTTTTAGAAAGTTACCAAGGCCCACATGAAAAGCGTTTACTTAACAATCTACTAGCGACATACAATACACTTGAAAGACCCGTGGCTAATGAATCTGATCCGCTTGAGGTAAAATTCGGTTTGACTCTGCAACAAATAATAGACGTGGTAAGTGAACTAATTTAAATTTTATGTTACCAATAAAATTTTCCAAAATAAATATATAAATAATACATACATATATTTCTTTTGTAAAAAAAAAAAATATTTTTTTATTTAATAACAGCAGGCATTTATATATTGTTTTCAAAAAGAACTAATTTATTTAAACAAATCTATAAACAAAAATTAAACAAAATATAAAAAATTATAACAAAATCTGTTATATCTTTGTTATATAAAAAAAATAATGATGAAAACTTTATTACCGAAAGAAAGTGCGAAAATAACAATGATCATGTATTTTTTATAGGATGAAAAGAATCAGATTCTGACCACCAATGCGTGGTTAAATTTGGTAAGTGACATGTACCCGACCTTCAGCGACCCTTTTTGCGCTTTAATAATTTTAAAATTATAAAAAAAATTAAAAAACAAAAAATAAATAACAATATACATTAAATAATTAAAAAAAAAATGAAGCAACTAAACTAAACGCTGAAATAAACAAAAAAAAATATTTAAAAGGAAATAAATTCATGTTTTATACTGTTGTCTATATTTTTGTGTTTAATACTTTACTTATATTTGCCGCAAGTTAACAAAACGCATGCAATATAATTAAAAAAAAAATGTCAATCAAGTAGAATGAAATAAAACAAAGCCAACGTTAAATATGTTTAGTTAAATCAAAAATAATGTTACGCAATTTTAATAATATATAGTTTTCAAATTTCCAATTTTAAATTAGTTTTAAAAAGTATAAATTAACGGAGATACAAAGTAACATTCTAGAGATTTATGTCGGAGATATATTCAAATAGTTTCTTCCAAATCATGGCATATGTTTTAGACCAAACTTTCAAATTTTTGTTTTTAACCGAACTTTCAAGACATATGAGAATCAAATAAATAACATATTAGCGCGACTTTGGTTTTTCCTAATCTAGTCTAGTTTAGTCAAGTCACAGGCCCTAGATTCTCGTTCTCGCGTCGCAAGTTGTGGCCTTGTGATGAATTAGATGATTTTCCTTGTTTCGCAACGATACAAAAGAACTGTCTTAACGTTGTTGGAGTTGAACAGGTGCAATTTGGTTTTAATTGAGATCTCCGTTGATATTTATATGCGAGACAGGCATGAATATGCGCTTCTTGCTTTTTTTTTATTTTGGAACTGGCATCTTCATCTTCCCCGCCATTTTTGTTAATAATGCTACCAAATTAACCGAATTTATCTGCCAATTTCAGGTCACGGTTATTCACCACTGTGCGTTCAGTGATATTTGCATTTATCCGTATTTCTTTAGTTTTAACCGGATTTAGCCTTAAGTCTGCCGAACTCGGAGTAAACCCTCCTGTTTTTGGCGGCAAAGCTATCAACGTTCATTGAACATTTTTTAATAGTGGGTGATCGTGGGGTTCTGCTTGGTATGGCTTTTGCGTAAAATTGTGAACTCAGCTATGCGCGGTAGCCACAACCACATCAATCAAAACCTCCATCGTTTTGATGCATCTAGTGTAGCTATTTCATTTATCTGAGCTGGTGTTTATTTCGTTGATCAACGTGCAAAACTGCGCCATTAAACTCATCGGTGATAACACTAATACCTTTTGATCCCCTAATAGACTCATTAAACCACCAGAGGAATATAGCAGTATTAAAAAATTATCGTTATTAGCATAACCTCTGTTACACTGAAATAAACGCCTCCTGCCTGTACACAAAAATGTCTCCACAATGCAAGACAAGCCCGCTCGACTCAAACCTACACCTTATAGTTCTCCTTTTCACGAACACTGCCATCTAGAAATTCGCTTATAAAAAGAACAACTCGACTATGGAACAATCTACCACAGTCAGTATTTCTATACTCGTACCACAAACTAGAATTCAAACGTTACCTTAATTACCATCTAATCGAGCACCCAACCTTAAGCTTACATTGAAAAATGACTCTGATTGACATGACGGACTTACATAAAATAAAATGCATTCGCCAGAGCTTAAACTATATACATATTTATAGATCTGGAGTTAAACATAAAATTTGAAATTATTCGCCTTCACAAACTACATATATATGTTACTACACCGATATCTTATAAATAAAATAGTTTATCTCTAAATTTGATCGATGAACATAATAAATTAAAATAATAACGTAGAGAGCATTGCTCTATATGGAATGAAAAGAGTATAAGTTTTAAACTATTAACAATATAAACAATAAATTCCTGAAGCTTGTTTTTACGTAAAATGTGATTTTATACCATTTGCCTGCATCTAAATGTCGCTAACTGGGTACATGTCATACGGGAATATAATATGCATGTCGAAGTTCCTCTGTTTTAAACATTTTTTTTAAACTGCTACTACGTAATCCCAAATGTTTTAACTTTAATATTATTATTTTTTTCATATTTTTTTATATTATTTAATTTTATTTAAGTTTCCTTAAAAAAAAAGGTAAAATATGTAAACACGTGTTTTATTTTCTTTTTTTTTTTGAAAATGAATTATTAAAAGTATTGAAAAATACTTTTAATTTTTATTCTTGTGATTTAGATTTTCTATTATTTAATTTTAATTTATAATTTTATTTTTAAATTTATTTATTTATTTTTAATACGTTCAATTTGTACGTTTTATAAATGTGATTTGTTCCTGTTTTTTTTATTTGTCTTGATTATGTTGTAGGACGAGAAGAATCAGCTCCTAATAACAAATCTATGGCTTTCCTTGGTAAGTGATTAATAAATAAATAAAGATAAGAATTAAACAAATTCATACTTATACACACACGGCATTTTGCTAATGTTATTTGATATGCTCCAAAAAGATACGTATTTGTAATATTGTTTCCCATGTTATTATTAAGGCAGTATATACATATATATATATATATATTATATATATATATTATTTTTAAGGAAAAGAATAAAGAAATTTACCCGTACTACGATTTTTTATCCAAAAAAATTAATGTAACATCAAAGGAAGCTTGTTAAATATTAACTTTTAATTGGAATGATGATATAATATCAGTTTACAAAATGTTAATTGATGTCATAAATATAATCATAATAAGATCTGAGCTCCGTGCAAAAAAATTCAACTAAACCTGTTATTTTAAACAGAAAGGATTTTTGGTTTTACCATTTTGCCTGTTCCAGTATTTGTTGCTTACGTGATAAATATTTTAACAATGCTCATATTTTTTTGACTAAGTAATTGTTTAATATTGAGTTTTGTGGATAGATTAAAATTATAACTCAAAATGTTTTTCTTTATGAATAAATCATAGTTGTTCTGCAAGAACTAGATATCTTGTAAAACAATGGGAAATCTTAGAAATTTTTACGTCTGTTCTTTTTCTTAAATTGTTACAATTCTTGTAGGACTCGGGCCTCTTGAAGTCACCATCCAGTAGACTCTATACGTCTTGCTAGTTCTCTCCAGTTTATTATACGAAGTTTTCGTATAATTTTTAGCATGTCATGCATCCATCTATTTCGCTATCGTCCTACGCTTGTTTTTCCTGATGATCTACCATTGAAAATTCGGGTAGCATTTTTTTCCCTCAAAGAAACGTGTCCAAGCCATCGTAGTCTGCTCAATATTATGTATATACCTGTATTTATTTCGTTTTACATTTATTCAAGCTCTTCGTTCGCTCTGATACGCCAAACTTGTCGCTATGGCGAATTCAGCCATTCTGCTATCCTCTGTGCAGCGAGAACTTGCCACCTTAGGGGTAATAATATGGCTCCTTACCCACTTTTGCGTTCAAGTCACCGAATACGACTTTCATATCGTTTGTTTGAAAGGGATTCGATCATGGGTCATTCTGAGAGCAGACCTTTCTTGTTTTTCTTCTGTAGATGCATGCAACGCGATGAACCTTATACTAAGAAGCCTGGATTTAATTCTTAAAGTCGCGACGCAATCGCAAATCGGGGTGAACTCTATGATGTCATTTATTAAAGGCTTGAGCACATAGAAACCTACCCCAAAGTTCCTTCTGCATTCATTATTGCCGCCTTAGAATATGACAGCTTCATTTTAGGACTCCTTTACCAGCCTATCCTAGTTCTTGTAGTACAGCGATGAGTATTTTATATTCTAAGCTCATCTATTATTTCTGCCATTGCTTTCATGCTAGTACCACGTACCACTACCATATTCATACGTCTTACTCCTCAAAAGCCCTCAATTAAGTTCAACCGAATTAGTTTTATATCTCATCAATTTTAAAATAAAAAATTTTTAATAACTTTAACAAGACTTCTTTTGATTGTATTATTAAATGAAACATTAAAATCATGAATTTTTATCATATCCACTATCTATCTTCTCCGTATTTTTTTTAGGGTATAACCGATTTTTAAAAACCCTTTTAATTAGATGCTTTTAATTAATTAACTTAATACAAATTTTATTGTATGGGCATTGTAGAATTATTTAATATAGAATAATCGTTGAAAGAACTTGTAAAATAGTGAAAAATTTAGACATAACCCATTTTTATTAGTTTATGTAGAACATCTGGAAATTTCGTTTGATACAATTTTTTAAATTCCAGAAAAAAAAGATTCATTACATTATAAAAAATAGTATGTTTTAAAGAACACTTATTCTTCTGCTCGATTAGTTGAAATAAAAATAAAAATCTTAAATTTTTCTTTGCTTCACACTGTACAGATATTTACCAGAAATATTTCCATACTCTAAGACTTCTAAGTATATTTTAATAATCATCTTTTCCACATTCTAATCACAAAAATTAACAAAAGTGTGTACAATATTTTCATTAAATAACCGAGCATGAATAAAACAAATTCATAAAAGTGGCCAGGAAAGAGTATTGTATAGAGTTTTATTTATAGAATCTAGGATCGGGGGTTATTCATTAAATTATATATATTGTATATTCCTCAATATTCCTGACCAATTTAACGAATAGAGGGGGACTACTTTTAAACACGTAACACTAAAAAAATGCTAGATAGAAAACAATTATAAAAATTATAAGTTACTTTTAAATTATTTAAGTACTGGCCGTGTGTGTTTTAATTAAAATACATTTTAAAATCTCTTTTAAATCTTTGTTAAATTGCGTGACTGTTTGGAACTTACTTTTTTTTTTTAAAAAACAAAAATCTATATTGTAAATATTTTTAATTATAAAAAAAAATTGCATATTATTGATATAACAAAAAGTAAGTTCCAATTTATTTCCTTCCATCCACTTCTCATAATAAAAGAAGTCACGTCTAAAACTTGCAACTTAATCATTAGATAATAATAAACTAAGAAATTGATTTTAAATAGATTGAAATTTAAACAATATTTCATCCTACATCGCTTTTAACTCCTTCCATTTTAATGTCCCTAAATCCATTTTAGCATGATATTTACGCATGCTTTATATATTGCCAAATATAAATGAATGCATGAAAGGTCTCTAATTGTGGTTTTTATATTGTAAAAAGACTGTGCACCAAATAAATGCTTTCATTTTATGTCATAGTAGGCATTTTTGTGTAAATCCATTTCATTAGCTTGGTCGAGCTTTTACTTAACTAAAATTTTTACTTTATAAAAAAAAGATAAAAAAAATATTGACTATGTTTTATATTTTGTAGGAATGGAATGACTACAACCTTCGCTGGAATGACTCTGATTATGGTGGTGTAAAAGATCTGCGTATTACACCAAATAAACTATGGAAACCCGATGTTCTTATGTATAATAGGTAAGTACGTAAACGATGTAGAGTTGATGTTTTGTGGAAAATAGTAAATATTCAAAAAGCAATCGTGTGATGAAAACTATGCGATCAATGAAATCACGCATTACGTATTATCAGCAATAAGTATACGATGTCATCCTTATTTTTTTCATGTATAAAGGTAAGAAAATATAGCCTGTTTATTGTTTTGTAACATATTTTAAGCATTATTTAAACATTCAGTGGTGACTGTTCACTTTTTTCAATTCTTAACTTATGCCAATCATCTAACTTTTGTCAACTTGCATTATTTTTTTATTAATTAAATTAATTGTATCCTAGATGAAAGTAATAGTTTTATTTAAATTCACTATATAAATTACATACATATTGTTTCATTGAAAGAAACAATATTTTTACACTCTTCCACTTTCACAAAATTAAAAGATTTTAAAAGATTTCATCTAGGACAAAATGAAACATTATAAGATAGTTTTAATTGGCATGAGTTAAGAAGATTTTAGTGAATATTTTAATTTTTATGTTGACTTTTTCTGTTTTTTTATAATCGCTCGTTTATTAGTCTTAGAAAAATAAGAGTAGTTTACATGCTGTGGTCTAGTGGGAAAGTACATTGTCAGCTTGCCGTTGATGTGGGCCTCATAGAATCATAAAAAAATAAAATTTTAAACACGTCAATTTAAAATAAAAAAATTAATAATAAAAAAAAAATCGTTAGCAAGGCCTTGCACACTATCTTCAGATTTATATCCCTGAGATGTCTGCGACTAGCGTTCAAGACCTTGTTAAACACAGATGCAACAATTGCGTCATTTTATAAAAAGCACTAATCAAATCCCTCAAACCTGAACAAAAAAAAATTAAAAAAAAAATATAAAAATAAAAACCGCATAAATGAATGTTTTGCTAAGTTTTTATTGCATAAAAGGCCGAAGCTAAATATTTCGCAGATTTTATCATTCTACCAATATTTTGCACTGACATAAATTTAAACACTTTATTATAGCATATTGTCTACTAACAGAGTGAAAGTTACTCATTTTTAAACAAAAAAAAAATATCTGCTGCTTAAATGAACAAACTAAAAACCATATTTTAAAACTTAAAAAACTTAAAGAAAAAAATGTTAAAGTAAATAAAACAAAAACGTTTCAAACTGATAAAATAGTAATGTTAAATGTCATTAAGCTAAAGCCAAAAATCTACACAGATAAATAAATAAAAACTTGTTAAATGAACATCTTAAAAAAAAACCGCAAATAAATACACAGTTTTATTGTTTGTATATAGTACTTGAATACAATTCTATGCATAAAACAGATGTGCTTTTTATGTTCAGTACTGTGTTCCCTCTAAAGCGTTGGAATTAAATACTTCAAAAGCCGTTCAAGGTAGACGGGTAAGATGTTTGAAATTAATGTCATATTTGATGAATGTTCAATGAATAAAATTATAAATAATATTGCTATGTTCAAGAGTAAGTTTAATTGCCCAAACGCTAGCTTGATTTTTAAACTCATTCTGTTTACTTTTTTAACTATAAAATATTATTTTTTTCGCCTTACGTGTTTCTTTAATTGTTATTGATTTTCGTTTGACTAATTTTTGTTTTAAGTCAATATTACTGTAACTATAAATTTCTTCCTCGCGCACGAAGAATTAAGCGCAAGAACTTTCTATCAGAAGCATTATAAAAAATGTGTTATTGGAATACTTCATGTAACATTCAATAGTTGAAAGATGTAATGTCTCTCGATAATAAAGACGTTCGCTCGACAACTTGTAAGTTTTTAATGTATGTATCTAATTCAAAGGATTCAAGTCTTACTAATAATATTGTCTTTACTACTTCGACATAACCTCGCAATCAAAGATTACCTTCTTCTTCTTCGATGGCTCTACAACCCTATTCGAGCCTTGGTCCCCATCCAAATATTACCTTTATTTACCATAAAATAGTTCAACCATTGTTCTTTTTCTTCTTCTTGGTGAAGTATGGGGTCAAAAGTACCACGGAAATTTCGTTTGGCCTATTATACTACACCCCTATACTGAATATTTGAAAGGCAGAGAGAGCTTGAAAAGGTTCGGCAGTCTGCCTAGTGTCTGTGTCGCTTAAACTACACTGTTCGAGCAGGTTCTCATTAAACAACGAGACCCTGCTCCTCGCTATCGCGGAGAATTCACAGAGTACATGAAAGGCAGACTCTGTCCTAGCTAGGTTTAGCCAGGTCATCCGTCTTTTAATTGGGGTATAAAAGTCCTTCAAGCATGGTTTGAAAAGGAACGTCCATCCTGACAGAGTCTTCTAATCAGGATAAGGCATTATAAAATTTGGTGCGCCCGATACCCAAAGGAGATTGTTATACTGTGAAAAAACTACCAACTGCCATGCAGCTCTCGATACGATTACATTTACAACTTAGCTTGGTAGGCGTTGAAGGGTGTATCAACTGTTGCATCGTTCTCCTCCTTTCCGCCAGCACTTGAAGGTTGTAGTAAGGATTGAAAATGAGAGGTGGTCATCAATCATTAAAAATTGTAACAAATCGATTCTTATGTCTCGCCACTGATTAAGCTTTTTACGGCACGCTTTCAGCTGAATAACCAATCCAGACTGACTAGTGAACGATTAATAATTTAAAGCACTTTTTTTTAGTTTGTTTTTTCGAAATTTCAATGCGCAAAAGCACATTTCTAATCCATGCACGCAATGCTTATTTATATGCTTGGCCTCCTCAAAAATCTTCTTCTTTCGTTCTCGGTCTTGCGTCTTATTTTTCTACTTGGTAATCCCAATTGTGAGTGAGTCCATTTCTATGTCGTCTTTATATCTCTTCCTATGTCCTAACCTACAATTTGAGATATATAACTTGTCTTTAGCTACAGTACTTTCGAAGATGAAAATGGGTCACGGACAGACCGGTACAGATCCTTTGTATAAGCATTTTATTTTTCAGTGAAAAAGTTATAAATACATATCCTACTAGCAAACTGGATTTCTAAATTAATTATAGCATTGCAAAAGACGCTTAAACACTTATTTTTTCGAAGAAACTTAATCCATATTATTTTTGCTAATTTACATTTTCTTTTTACACTTTTCCCCATTATTCTATTTATATTAATTTGCTGCTTTATAACAAAATGAGTTTAAATACAGTAAAATTAGTGTTTGGCCAAATTCCAATTAAATTAAACTAAAAAAAAAAAAATCAACAAAAAAAAGCAAAAAAGATTTAAATTGAAAATGTGTAACGTTTAGCGCGGATGAGGGATTCGATGGCACGTACCACACAAATATTGTGGTCAAACATAACGGCAGTTGTCTGTACGTGCCCCCTGGTATCTTCAAGAGCACATGCAAGATAGACATCACGTGGTTCCCATTTGATGACCAACACTGTGATATGAAATTCGGTAGTTGGACTTATGACGGAAATCAGGTATGAAGCACAAAATCAGCACACACAAAAAATACTATAAAAGGATTTTTCAATTATCTATTAAAAAATTTATTATTTAAATTAAGTTGTAAACTATCACTACTACTACTATCTCTCTGCCTTATACGTTTTAAGATTATATGATATATTTATTTTTTTTTGTATTTAAACTTTTCTTTTATCTGTAAACACATACTTCCTCCAATGCAACAGACAAGCCTATATACAAAAAAAAGCAAGAAGCTAAATCGTTGTCAGTTGGTTAAACGGAACCATGTGAATTTATGGTTGGACCATTATCGGCTATTTTGCATGATAGCCGGTCACCACGATATGCTTTGTAACAACTCTTATAACTGCGTGCATATATATATATATATATAAAATATATTTTGTTTTTGTTACTAATTTATACGTACACCCCATTCTTACACAACAATCACTAAGTATAAGTTCAATTTGAATAAAACTTTTCTAAACGTTATTTTTGTTTTGTTTTATCCTTAAAAATGTTTCAATATTGAAACTTTTTAAAACCTGCGCCTAGTTGGATCTGGTCCTGAACTCGGAAGACGGTGGTGATCTATCTGACTTCATCACGAATGGTGAATGGTATTTAATTGGTAAATGAATCTAGAATACATTATAATAATAAATATATTAATATGATTATTATTTTAGGAATGCCTGGCAAAAAGAACACTATTGTGTATCAATGTTGTCCGGAACCGTACGTTGATGTTACGTTTACAATACAAATTAGAAGACGAACACTGTATTATTTTTTTAATTTGATTGTTCCGTGTGTTTTGATATCTTCAATGGCGTTACTAGGATTTACGCTTCCTCCCGACTCAGGAGAGAAGCTAACCCTAGGTATGTATCATATTACTCGTCTATTTATAACATAAAACGTACATTTCATATTTATAAAAAAAAAACAAAATTTTGTTTCTCTTTTAATAAAAATACTTTCGCAGGATGTCGAATAGTTTTAAGTTAATATATTTAATAGGATAGGAATAAAAAAAAATTAGCTTATCTAACAAAAAGTTCTCTTATCAAAACTAATAAATTCTGCCTGGTGCTGTTTAACATGTGGTAAGCCACAATGATTTGAAGACTTCCCACAATCGTCTTGAAGACACACCCTCAAGAATTATATTTTCCAAATATTTAATTTTCTTTTAGATTAATCCTTATGCCGCCAACCACTTAATTTTATTAATAGTTTTAAAGGAATTTTTTATTTCTACGAACCAATCACGCATATATTAATTTATATGTATTAATCTGAATATAATCTGCTCTTCCCATATACTATTAAAACTTCCTCCCACATTTATTAATAATACGCAATGTTTTGGAAAGTAATAACATTAAAAAATAGCGAACTTGTAAAAAAAATCTACGTAACATTTTAGTTAAAAAAAACCTTAATATTATAAAATAACCTTATAGGCCAAATTTAGAGATAATTTAAGCGAGTTTAACCAGAACTAGTATTTGGATCACTTCAGTGTTACCTATACTTGTTAATTTAACATATATTTTTACATGTATTTCTGTCCTGGTTGCATTCAGCTGTTAAATATGTTATGTATCAAAAGAATGATGCTCAATGAATAAAAAAAAAACGACGAGTTTTTGTGATCAACAAGATATTAACACAGCTCATTTAACTATTTCATACAGGAAGGTAATGTGAGTTGCACGCAATATGGAAATGTTAGTCCTATCGATACTCTAAAATTTCTATTTAAAAGAAATAAAAACTCTGCTACTAGGAAGGTGAATTACAAATGATTAATAATTTTGTTGAAATAGTTCCCTTAATTCCTTAGATCCATTAGTTCCCAAAAATGATTCCCTTTCAATATTTATTTATAAGATGTGTCTTAATTTTGATCCATTCTTCATTTGAATTTAAATAATTCAGAATAAAAATATAAAGTAGTTTTTTTTAGGTTTGTAATTTAATTTAGTCATCCTCTGTTATTTTTAATATTGTACAATTGTCTGCCCTTATTGAGAGAGAGAGAGTGACTTTGGATTATGTACTAGTGATCACTGGAGATATACATAAGTTATCGAGTTCTGAAATATTTTTAATATAATAAAGATAAATTTGAAAGATTTTTCAAATCTGAAGATAATGTTCTGTTCTAAAACAAATATAGCGCAATTACCCGAATCTACAGAAGGTTGAAATTTCGTTAGTTTATGTATTTGCGAATTCTTCAGTAGTTCTAAGATCAATAACATTTGCTTTTTCGGTGCAATCCATTTAAAATCGTACAATTTATAAAGGTTGAAAAAAATACGTAATAAACGAACAAAAATTTGCGGGCTGTACTTGTACATAAATTACGTAACGCAAAAGTTATAAATTTTTGACTTCCCTTTCCACGCAAAAAACAGGGCCGTACCGCTTGGCCTGACGCCCCTTCTCTCCATTCCGTTACGTAACGCGTGCATTGTTAAAGATTTTGGTTTGAATTCAGAAAAAATTTCCAATAAGAATGCACTTTCAAATAAATAATTACAATTTCTAATCAACATTAAAGTGTGGTGTTACATCGCTAAACAATGGAAATTCAGTAATGGGATGACAGAATTATTCTGGCAAAGCAATACATCCTCTATGAACGGATTTTCGTTTTGTTTTATCACGCATTCTGTCAGAAGAAAATCGTCATTAGAATTATTGGAATCGTTTTCGGCGGTGGTCACACCTTCTATAACTTTAACATCTGCATCCTCTTCTGCCATCCACTCCATCGGGTTAAGGGCCAAATACACGAGCGCTTCATCCGACCACGCCACGCCAAAACAACAACAATTTGGATGGAGCACTCGTGTATTTGGCCCTTAAGGTGCTAGCTGGCACAGTAGCTCCTCTAACGTCGCGTGATATCTCGCCAAATGGACACTTTATGTGCAAGACTAGTTAATTTGGAGTCAATTGTACTCGTTTGGTATGAAGCTGCTTTTTAAAGGCAAAATAAAAGCCGCAAACATTACAGGTTCTGTCACGCATCTGAGCTATTGACGGGTAGAAGTTATAGGGCACTATAGCTTATCCAATATGGTCGGGCTTACGTCAGCCGTGCAGAGTAAATGACCTACATATAAGCATTATAGGTCAAAATGGCTTATTTGATATAAAATATCCATATTTATCCTTAAAAAAAATTTCAGACGACTGATTGTACGTTTTAATTAAAAGTTATCAGTTTGAGCAATAACTTTATTTGCTTCGGTTGGAAGTATTTTGAAAACTTTAATCGCGTTTTTCTTGAATGGAGCTTTTTGCATATATGTCACTTGCCCTTTGTATGGCAGACGTGACACCATAGTTCTCAGTAGGAGTGGTGCGAATTTATAATTTCCTGTTACGTGGGGACTGGGTGGCTTTAAGGCCAAGGGACTATTAGATGAGAGAGTAAGGTGGGGGAAGAAACCCAACTGGCAGGAGAAAACGCCGGCGACTTCGAACTCCCTTGCAGTAAGCAGAGACATTGCATTTCGTAATCTGTATTTAAAAACCACGCTTGTTATTATTTGAACGGTTGCTGTACAAAACTACCTTAAACCTATCATTAGTTCTTGCCTCTTAATGCAGTAAATATTGACTCTCCCTTACATGCTGTGTGTTTCGGTTTACCGGTTTTGCTTTACATTATCTTGAGATTTCTTGATTTTTTAGGAGCGGAACTAGTGCGAAATATGTTACTTGCGACTATGATGCGTTTTGAATTTTTACTATTTCTGGCGGTTCTAAAATCGCTACGTAACGCAAACCTTGACCCCCCCGCCCCCGCGCAAGAGAACACAAGGCCAGGCTGGACCCCGCACCATCGTCCCAAATTGCGTTACGTAAATTATGGACAGCTTGGTAAATTCCTACAACAAAAAACCGAAATACTTCTATCAATTTATATCATAGCAAGTGATAGTAATGTTAATAGATTAATTGATAACTAAAATATTTATGCAATTAAATTGATAGTGCAGCGATAATTCTTTAATGCACAATTTTTTATCAATTATGGTGAGTTCAACCAAGATAAAATAATGTGGTGCTCTCCTCTGATTTGTCATTTCATTAATTTATTGATATTTATATATTATGTTTAACCTTTCTGCCCTATTCACGCGTTTAAAAAATATTGATCTCTTTTTTTTAGTGCATTTCTCGTACGTTCGCGCACAAAATAAAGTAAATATAGGGCGCGGGAAAACATTTAAGTGTGACAACTATTTCTTCCATCACATAAGAATATATTTTTATATTTTTCAGGCGTAACTATACTTCTATCATTAACAGTTTTCCTTAATCTTGTTGCTGAATCTATGCCGACAACGTCGGATGCAGTTCCTCTTATAGGTACAAATAAAAACGGGTTTTGTAGAAAAAAAAAACAAAAAAAAAAAATTATAGCAATGAAGAAAAATTGACAAAAAAAAAAATTGCTACCTTTATATAAATGAGAGCAGTTCGAAAATTTTGAATTTTTCATATATAATTACTATACCTGAATTGCAAGTTGTATTATATACATTTAACCCCTCTTGTTTGTTCCTTTCATATGCATATACCTATATATACATACCTATATACATATATGAAAAATTTTCAATTTTCCAGAATAAGCCAAAGATATGTATGCCAAAAATAGATATTATTATACTTAAGTCTTAATTTTTTTTTTTTAAAAAAGTTTTAAAACATTCTTTTAAGTTTTAATTGTGTTTGTGAACGTGGGTGTTTGATGCGTCAATCTGTAAATTTTATAAAAAAAAAAAAGAACATATACCAAAAAAAAAATGAAAAGAAAATAAAAAGAAGTTTATTGTGCTTTTTTTAAAAAAAAATATGAAATATCACCGAAGAGCATTCGAGTATTCAACGATTATAAGACAGAAAATTAAACAAAAGTATAAGATACCGTATGGATTGATGACCGCTGCATTATTTAGCATTGTCATACTGATCTGGAATTATTTCTTGAAATATATATATTTTCAATTGATCCATTTTTTTACAACGATGTAGGAATTTATGTCATTTGATACTTGGTATAATGAGGAAGGTATATTTCATAGTAAAAAAAAATTTTTTTAAAACAAGATCCCTCATCCTTATTATTATAATTGTAAATCATCCAACCGATTTATTTATAAATATATATCTCCAAAATAAATCACAAATTCATATTTATTCTCATGTGCTATAATTATATAAATATAAAACGATTTTACGATCACTAATAATATTCGATATATAGCCCCAAGGTGTATATGTAAAAATATATTGCACATTCGCTCTCATTCCGGTGCATGGAAGTCGCCATTTTTGTTTTAAAAGCATTCCACGTTTTTATTATTATTTTTTTATATTATTATTATTATTTCATCATTAGTAATATTTTATGTTTTTGTATATTTGAACATTTTCTCTCATATCGATTCGTTCTTACTGTCCCCCCCTCCATTAACTGACGTTGTAGACATATATAAGAATGCCAGGATGGAAAAGCAGATGCAACTAAAAAGACGAAATTATTGTCGAAATTAAATTAAATTTACAAAAATGTGTTTCAAAATTTATTTCTTGTTTCAGGAGTTACAATTCTTCTATCGCTCACAGTGTTTCTCAACCTTGTAGCTGAGACATTGCCCCAAGTATCCGATGCAATCCCTTTGTTAGGTAGAGATTGCATAACAAAGTTTTACTTATATTCATAAATATTAAAATTAAACATCATTTGTGTCAAAGAGCTGTTATTATTATTATTTTTTGTTTATTTTTAATTTTTTTATTTTTGATTTGAAAACAAAACAAACTGTTGAACAAGTTTGGATGAAACTGCTGTTTTTGGAGAAATAAACCAAATATATTATCTGTTTTTTATCCAGTGTACATACATATATATTTCAAAACATTTTAATTTTCTGTTAACGTTTTTTTGTTTTTTTTTATCTTAGAGATGCGCATTTGTTTTTATGAAGATACATTATATATGAACTTTGACCCATTTTGGAATGATATTTTACAGAACGTATTACAAATTGTTTTTTTTTTTAAAAAAAAAAACAGAAAATTGTTACTATTTTTTTTTGTTTTGTTTCGTTGTTGTTAATTTTTTTCATTCAAATAAAAAAGAATATGCATTTTACAACGTAATCGTACGATTCATATAATATTTTAAATTTCATTTTAATCATTTGAAAATATCTTAGTACTGCTTGTTGTTGCTTCTACTTATTATTAATTTAAACTTAATACTACGTAATTAAAATAAATATGATTAATAATGATGCTAAGGCCCAGAATTATTTAAAAAAAAAATATTAAATAATAATATACTTATTTTATGTTCTGTGCTATAAAATATCATTTCAGCTTAAAATGGGTCTAAAGAACACTCATAAGTTTTTATAAATGTGTAACTGTTATTAAAAAGCATTCACCTTAATTATTGCAAAAGAAATGATGACCACCGTCGCCTATAAAAAAATAATAAACAGCAATATTATAAATAAAATTGCATTAAATGTTATTTGACATTATTATTACCGTTATTCAACAAAAAAAAAACAATTTTTTTTAATAAAACCATTATTAATTTTTTAGTGATTTTCGTATTTGAAGCTTGCTTGCTTTAACGATTTAACAATGAAAACCGGTTAAATATTGTTACTAAAAAACTTATTTAAATTTATGATGTTTTATGATATATTCGATGAAATGGTCTATATAGTGGCACAAACTTATTCTCTTAAAATCGTGCGATTACTGCTGTCTTAGATATATTTTTTACCATAAATAAACTTTATTTAATATTTACATTTCCAGATGGGAAAAGTTCATTGCTTTTCGTTTATAACAATCACACAAAAAAAATAGTAAAAAGAAAAATCTTCTATATATGTATAATATACATATTTTTGTATATATATACATATGTAGTTTTAAAATTTAATTAAGTTTCCTCAATTTATATGCTCTAAAAAATAATTCGCGTCAACGAATATATTTTAGTTATAACTAACTAAACAATAATTTATATAACATATATATTTGAAACAGAAAGTTTTGTGTGATTTATATTTCAAGAAACGACCCGTATCTTTTTTCAACACTGATACGAATTCAATTTAATACCAAAATCTCAATACAAAAAAAACAAGTGAAGATTTAATTTTTTTGAAATGAAAAACTAGGCAACATACAAAAAATATTAATAAAAAAAAAAAATAAAAGAAAGTAAAACCAGAAGAGCTTCTCTCTTTCAGGTGTTACAATACTTCTGTCACAAACAGTATTCTCATTATTGGTGGGTCATGTTATTACAAAGACGAGTGAAGCCATTCCATTGTTAGGTACAATTAGTCTGTGATAAATAAAACAAACAAAAAAAGCAATTTCAAAAACAAAAACAAAATTATTAAAATTAAATTAAATCTTCTGAATAAATAATTTAAAAAGAAAAAAAAAACCAAAATATTTAAAATTCAGTTCCCCAAAAATTAACAAAATAAATAATTTCTTATTGTGTATAAAAAAAAAACTCTTAGATTGTAACAAATCTACCTTGCAATATATATATATATATAGAAATTATCTATCGTCCTTTTCTGCTACATGTAAAAAGGAAGCCAAAGATTATAATCAGCAGTTTATTAGCATGTTTAAATAAAACTTTTTAAAATAACGTAAGAAAGCTCCTCCTCCACAATTTTTTTCTTAATTATTAAAGAGCATGGACATGGCATAAACATACAATCAGCATTTTTTGTTTCAAATAAATTAATTTATATATAAATTCTAGCAAGGAACTTTTTCTATCGTTGAAATTAAACAAAAAAAAACAATTAAAAAATAATGCCCTAAAACGGTGTGATGACAATTTTGTCCAAATCAATTATGTTGTGTGTTTGTTCATTTTGTTGTGTTTAATATTTTACACGATTTTATATTTTCATATATTGAAAAGCAATCCTTCGGACTATATGCAAAATTATATATGGTTTGCAAATACAAAATCAAAAATGCTTCATATAAATATTAGGAAACTATAAGCAGTTGTATAAAGAATATATTTTGAAAGAAAAAATCGACTTGTCAGGAAATACAAGGTGTGTTAAGGATTTTTAGACTTTTCGTTCATATAGTCAATTATCCTTATGAAATAGCTTCTTTCGCAATAAACATTCATATTCCTATAAAAATGGATTTTGAATGAACATGCATGAAAATTTTGTGTGGACTCAGGTCATGGGTCGAGCCACACGTTTTGTTTATCTGCCCATACCCTCCACTACATTCTTACTATCTCTAATTTAATAATATTCTCAGGCACAAGTTTCTTTTTTTACGGTTCATGGATCGAACTTTTCCTTTTGGGGTGAATTATAGTTTCTCACGTGACCGAGGTTTTTGGGATCCAATTCCCTTGTTGCTACTGAAGCTGCAATAATAAAAGCCATTATTTTTTGCCAAATTGTAAATTTTGTAACAAGAGTTCCTAACGCTGTGGGCCAAG
The DNA here is from genome assembly GCA_963855945.1 of Thereva nobilitata. Classification (NCBI taxonomy): domain Eukaryota; kingdom Metazoa; phylum Arthropoda; class Insecta; order Diptera; family Therevidae; genus Thereva; species Thereva nobilitata. The sequence continues at coordinate 97,746,967 of OY979698.1, forward strand.
GAGCCCATCACCTTGATCTATTTCATACATATCATCCAAGCAGCCTTGATAAATACTACAGCGGCTACTCCATTGATATTACCGCCCTCCTGCCTACACTGCAATATTTTCCCGGAACGCTAGACCGCTGGGCTCATTCCCCTTTTCACGTACGCTACGGTGTAGAAGTTCCGTTCATAAATAGAACAACTCGATTGTGGGACAATCTTCTGCAGTCAGTATTTCTAAACTCGTACAGGGGTCAAACGTAAAGTTCTACTCCTATTATCCTAATTCTCCTCTATCCTTTAAACTAAGCTTGGTATTAGACATTGCACCATGAGCTGAAGGATATGACAGATTAGTAATACAAAGGGTGATTCCTAAGCTTGGTTTATCTAAATAAAAAAAAATGTTTGAATTTTTTTTTAAGCGTTAAGCTAAATTTTAAATGCAGACGAGAAACTGAATCGAAATTTCAAAAAATACCCTTGGCAGATACATAAACCATAGGACTATAGATATTTGCATATATGTATTCTTCTTAAATACCTTAAATTCCTCATTTTGACTTTATACTAGTGTATACTTATAAATCGGTATGAAATTCGTATAAATTTCGTAACCTTTACTAATTTTTAGTAAATTGAAATAAATTTTACTTTTATTCATGTAAATTTATTATTTCCACCGAGTTTATATCACAAAAAATATAAAGTATGTATAAGTTATAGGTGGAAACACGTCTAGATTCGTAGGTTCGTGTCGAACGTTGGAAAGTTTTCTAACGATATAACAACAATTGTACAGAAACGCACTTTCCAATAGTAAAAAAAATTGTCTATTCCCAGACCCATTATTACCGAGTTTCCATGGGAGTCGAGTTGAGTTGTGGTTAAGTTGAAATGACACTTCAACATAACGACTTAACTCTATGCGTTTCCATTTTTGCCTTCCGTCTTCCTCCATATTTTTCCATCCATTAATTTTATTATAGATTTTTCTTTAAAAGTAGGATTAAATATAAAGTCTTTTCCGACGTCGCCTGTGGGGCGCGACTTTTTCACTTTTTGTACCTTGCCAGTGTGCCGTTTTTAATTATGTGCGTAAACTCAGTTCAACCTATCTATTTTCGTTGAATTGAGCAGAGTTGAAAATTTTTAACAAAAACTCTTAACTGTGTCTGTTTCCATGACGTATAACTCGGGTTCAATTCTGGTTGAACTCCTATGGAAACTCAGTATATAACAGTTGACAGTTCTTGACAATCAGATGATAGAAAAATTCTAATTTGTCGAGGAACGTTCACAATATGAAGAAAAAAGCCGTTGGAAAAGTTAAACTGGGAAAAATTCCAAACGAATAGTGAAAACACCTTATTATATTTAAAATATGTGAGATATACAATTATAAAAAAAAAATAATCTGTACCTACCGAAGTAACAAAAAAAACCAATGCCTAATATATATATAGAGCATTTTGATTTGAATATCCGTGTTTACTAAATATCGTCGCGGCCCTACATACATCCCCATCATCGAACGACTTATATATCCCCAGAAGATCTATATAAAAAAAAACTTTTGTAGATTGTCATCTACCGGATAAAATAAACTAAGGGAAATTTATATCTTATAAATTTTTTTTGCTATAAATATTGTACAGTTAATTAGAGCATACGTCCCCCCCCAGTTAAATACGATAAAACATGCACTATGGGAAACAGAAATCCTTTCCTGATTATTTTTCATATATATATATTTTTATATATTTTTGTAAGTAATATTGCAATAATAATTTTGATATGGTATTAAACAAATATTCTTTCCCTAAAGTGTATGAATAATATTAATTAAAAAAAAAATTAAAAAAATAATAAAATAGCATGACCGTGAAAGAATTATTAAATAATAATAACAATAATAATAAAAAAAAAACTATGAAAGATGCACCATTAAAAACTTGTTGCGGTTTGTGCTACTCGCTTTACCTTTATTTCAAAAAAAAAAGGCAAAAAAAACTTATAGAGCGCTTCAAAAATGAACAATTATTTCGGTTTGTTACTACTACAGAGCTGTTTTATTGATTGTTTATTGTTGTCTTTGCGCCTAATGAATTTAAATTGATTCATTTTTGATCGATCTTTTGTAAAATAAAAGCACGAAGCTCACAATAATATTATAACCAAAACAGTAAAGTCACTAATATCTGTGTTAAACCAAAACAAAAAAAAAATTAAACGCGATTATGATGATATAATTTAGACAAGAAAAGCAGCTTCTATTTATCATAAATATCATACATATATATTTTTTTTCGTATATAATTTACTTAAACATGTTTTTTTTTATATATTCCATACGTTCTCGTGTATTTGAAGAAAAATTTGCCTTGAAAACAGAAAGTTTATGTTAACATATTATATATATTTATACAGTACCTAATACAGACCATGCAAAATAACATAAAAGCAAACAGCTATAAACTTTGTAAATAAATCCAGATGAATTATGTTTCAATTAAAATTTAGCAATTTTTTTAATACATATATTTATTATTGATAGAATGCTATTTGCTTTTACGATTATCGGTCCATTTTAACATTTTTTGAATATTTTACTTTTAAATCTTTATGTTTTTCTTTTAATCATATTAAATAGTCATTAAATTTATCATTTTTATTAGTTCAGATATTTTCAATGTTTTCTATCATACATCATTTACTAAAACTCTATCTATACAAAAAAAACTATATCCACACCACATTGAAATCGAGCTCAATTATTATAAAATCCTCTTTAATTCCTCTTCTTTCCAAGTATCAAAGACGACTTAAAATTACGATTTTAATAAATCTACTTACCTAAAAAAATATAAAATTACAATACTAAAAAAGCCAAAAATTAAGCCTTTTTTTAAAAAAAAAATAAAAAAAAAACATTGAAAAAATTCATGCTTAAATGAATGTAATTATGCTCAAAATAAATATCTGCAGATAACTTCAAATATTTTAAATGTGATCTTAAATATTATATAGTTAAGTTATTTTTCGTTCACAAAGTAAATGTTTATTATAGAAGATTGTGCCGGTTTTTTTTTTGGAAATATAAGAGTATCAATATTTTTTTGAGCACTTTAATCGAAAAACAACTTTATTATTAACACTGCCCATGACCCTTTTCTATCTCATCAAATTATTTCTATATATATGCAATTGTCATACCAAAATTTTTTTTAAAAACAAAAAAATAATCGGCTTTTCTATTCTATATAATTGGGTCATCTACAGAAATGTTTTTGACAAAATCAATGCAATAACAAAAAAAAAGGATTTCAAATTTTTCATTTTAAAGCGAAATAAATATAGCCGAAAAAAATACAGTACATTAGCACTTTGCAATCATGATTACACACTTAACTCGTTTCTTACTGATTTTATGCACAGGTAGAGCTTCTTGCATTTTATTTTATTAACGGTCGATTGTACGTATACCCTCTGTCTATCTATAAATCTAAAACACTTTACAGGCAACTTAAACCAACGATTTGTAAAATGCTATGCAAAGATAATAACAATTATAGACAAGTTTGGCATGTATTCATTTGTTTCATTGATCATACCGCCATTTGTCAGAGTACTGTAAGAAATTAGAGAAATATTATATTGATATAAAAAAAGGTGTTATTAAAAAAATATCTATATATATTTACATTATTTATGATTCTCCAATTTAATATAAATTCAGAAATCCTTTAATAACACTACTTTACAACGTTTTTTATCCATAGGTGAAGCCAATGTGTAACGGTAAAATAATTAACGCTCAATTGGAAACTGAAGTGAAAAACAATTAGGACGTCAAGTTTTTTTTAAATATTTATTATATCTGTAGTTCTCAATTTCGATCTGGAGCTCTTCTTTCTCTGTCCAAACGTCGCGGGGGATCAGCAACGTTTTGTAACAGACGAAGTCTTCCTTGGAATTTGTTCTGTCAGTTGTGGCTGAGCAATGTCAATGTGGGGTGCTACACGGAGACTCAAGACGTACGAAAAACCCGCTTTTATAGGAAAGAAACGAAGGAGAGGAGAGAAAGAAGGACGCACATGACGAAACTTTCCGGGGTGAAAACTAACTCATACGCACATTTCTTTCTCTTCTCCCTTCTCAGATGTAAACAATGACCGCGGTAAACACACACAATCAAAGCTTTCATGTAGGATAGAGAATTATTCCAAGCCGAAGGCAGCCTCGTGTAGCATTAAATAACGAGAGACTCAAATCTGATTTCGGCCGACTTCTCGAGTCTCCGTGTAGCACCACCCAATATCTTCAGTGGGCGCGTTTAGGCCCGAGTGATTTTAACTCTGTTAAATTAGCGCTGTTAACTTAGCACCGTTTCTAGCATGCCATTTCACAATTCTCATTTTACAGCTAATAACAGGCAAAAATAATAACATTTCCCATTTTACAAATAATAAAAAGCTAAAAAATGAATAATAATAATAAAATCTTCATTCTGTATTGAAATATTTCTAAATTATTTGCTTACAATAAAAAATTACAAGCAAACGTCAATTCATTTTGGCTGTGCTAAATTTTAGCTAAGCCAAAAAGCAGAAATAAGTTAGCTATCAGGGCTAAAAAAATTGCTGTTTATGCCGTTGTTAACTTGCCTAGCTCAGTTAAATTAACTCCGCCCTAAACGCGCCCAGTGACTTCTTGGTGTTCGTTGAATTTCTTGACTCTGAATTTCTCTAGTTATTTGTTATTTCAGCCCTTCCTGCCACTAGCGTAAAGTAACGTAACTGTACGTAACCTAAAGTGCGAACATGAGCGTTCATGGCACCGAACTAAATTAATATAAACTTGACGAATGTTCGTTATATTCTAGCATTCTAGCACCGTATGTAGCTGTAAGAAGGACACAAAACGCAGCGGCATCAGTCCCCAAACGATTTTTCGTTTAAACTTTTCTACTTTTATTTTGTTGAGTACTTCTAGGCTGTTTATATTTCTTCCACAACTTAAATAAATCGAATAAATCGCTTAAATCTGCGTTTACAGAATCCATTTTACACTTGTCACTTTACTTCACTTTATTTTTTTCATTTAGGGCCATGTCTCAAAATGCCGTACGTAAGTTCAAATGCAGTTTTGTTCCGGTAGGATACGTCATATTAAGTTCAGGCTTTCTCTGGTATCGCTTGTTTTAACAAATTTTGATTAGTGGCTTGTGGACTAAGAAGCATCTCAGGATTCAGAGTTTTTTGATACGATCGATTTTGATACGATGGTCATTGTGGCGGATGTGTTCCTTCCCGTCTATAAGGCAGGGAAGGGAGAGCCAAAAAAATTAGCTCTTTTAAGAGTTGATTCTTCCCGCGAGCTGAATTTTTAGCTCTTACAGGAATTAGTTCTTTTTTTCTCGTGAGCTGTAAAACTTTGACTCACTCACGAGTTAATTTTTTCAACAGAACCGTTCGCGAGCCAAATTGCAGCAACAATAAAAAATGTTATAAATTAAAAAAAAAACACACGCAAAAACGATTTTCTAAAGTAAACTTTAAACAAACGATTTTTTAAAAAAATTTGAAAAATTTCATAACATAATATTACCCAAGGAAAGATGCTACCTCAACGACGAGCGAAAAAATAATAAATCCTTTTTCGCTCACAAATCAAAAATGGCGGATGTTATATAATTCAGTTGGCTCACGAGTGAATCATACCGAACATGAGAAATTTGATTCGGCTCTGAGCTGAACCAAAAATTTTTTCGAGCTGAATTTTCAATTCAATTCAAAAAAAAAGCCAATCCAATTTTTTTGATTCGAGAGTGAAAAATTTACCTACCCTGCTATAAGGACCTAGTTACGCAGGTCCCCGGTTCTGACATAGATCACTCCGAACATCAATTTTTATAAAACCGTGCTTGAATCGTCTGGCCTATTTCTTACGACCACGCTGGTTTCTGGGGATTAGACTCAGACGTTTTATTTCAATTCTAGTTCTCATCTGGCACCTTAGCTTGAGCTTGGCAGGACCGATTCCGATAGCCAAGTTTTGCGGTTACGGTTATGGCCGTTCTCAGTCTTTGCTTGATTATTTGGACACATCGTTTGGCTTGACAGGGTGGAAAGGACCTATACACTTGTGAGTAATGCCGTTTTAAGGAAATTTTGAAATTTTTTGAGCGGAACTGTATTCAAGTATCGAATACAATGGTTATTGGCATCCATACCGAGCAAATAGACCCCGTAGTATATCGATTGTTCCATTCCAATGGCGAATATGGTCTTTGGATATCTCCTCGATGGTTACTGGTAGTATAGCAATTTGGTTAATCATAAACGTGAGCTTTATATCTGCGCGTTCGTTGTTGGTATTCTGGCACGGAAATCTGGACAGAAAATCTGCGTTGCAGTGCTCGTTCGTTTTCCGACATCGAATTTCGTAGTTAATTCTATATTCCTTAGAATGCCCTATGAGAATAGTCGGCTTTCAGACACCATTCTTCAGGATCGTACGACTAGCTTATAGATTAGAAAAGACCACGAACATTACGGCAATCTACACATCATTTGATTAAAAATACTCAATAAAATGAACTCTGCGCCTGTCGGCGGTATCAAGAACTAACAAATTCCATTGTTGAAGCCGTGAAGCAAGCAATTGGGACTTACTTTTTGAAAGCTGCAAGTCTCTCACTTCTTCTACTTGTGAAATGCAACTACAGTCGTTGTAGCACTCGGGCCTCTTGAAGTCTCTTCTTCCAGTCGTCTCAACGTTTTGCTAGTTCTCTTCAGTTCGTTACGAAGTTTTCGTATATTTTCTAAGACGCCATTCATCTACCTACTTCTTGGTCATCCTACGCTTCAATTCACTCGGTGAAATCAAGTGTGTTTCAATATCCTTAAATTCACCTCCACTAAGATCATTATCATCAAATTCAAGAATGTTTTGGCTCGAAATAGGTCCTTCGATTCCAGTCTCTATGTTCTCTGGTTCATTTTCTCTATTTGAACTGGCTGGACGAACTGTTGCGCCTTATGCAAAGCATAAGTATTGTGGCCGACGCAACTTCTAGGTATTGCATATGGTTCTTGTTTTTTGTTGTTAATAAGACAAAAATAACAGGCCGTAGCGAGATTTCTTGGTTTTCTCTTCATATCATTGGGACTCCAAATTGCAATTGCAGCCCCGGTTTTTAATATAGTTCCTACAGCCCCGTTCTTTAATATTCCTGCAGCCCCGGTCTTTAATATATTTTCTACAATTTTCACACACTCCAAAAAACCATTTTTTATCAAGATTTTGCTACCGAGCTTTAGAAATATTGCAAGTACGCCCGTTTTACTACTCTTCATCTTTGTTACGATAATTTTACCACAAACATAGCAGAAGTAATTTGAGCTTAATTTACACTCGTTAAAACAAATAAAAATAGTAACACTGTTAAATACAACAATAACGAATGCGTAAACTAGATACCATCAGGATCCAGATTGTTTCAAAACTTCTTGTAGTTTTATTAAAAGAAACTTGACGTGTTAAAAATATTTGATATTTTAATATAGGCCCCTAGTGCGATTCTCGTCAAACAGTCGAACGAATGTTAGATCGAAAAAGTGGTAGTCTCATTCTCGATTATAGTGAACCGAGTCGATTGCAGTTCACGATTGCATTTATATGGTCGAATGCGTGTGTTGTGTTTATTTTATTTAAACACCAACAACTTTCTTAAAACAACATTGCCATTAAATTTCCTTCGAAAAATACACCAAAATGACAGAAAATTCTCCGTCACAATGGCGGTACTTTTTGTTCGATTCGACTGCGTTACGGACTACCAATTTTTTTCACAATCGAATCAGCTTTCGATTCTCGATCGATTGACGAATCGAATTTCATACTAGGGGTCATAGTAAAAAGGAATAGACATAATACAAATTCAGTATAAATTTTTATCTTTGGGTAAAAGAACAAAACAAATATTTGTAAAGTAGTGCAATTGAAAACTTCTAATATACTATCTTCAATATCTTGATAAAAGTCTTATAAGTTAAGATCGCGAACCAACAAGTAGTGCTTAAAATTTTTTCCCAAATCAGAAGTAAATTTTTAAACTTAATAAATAAATTTTATTAATAAAAAGTTTTCAAAATTTAAATATAAAACCAAAAAATTTCTACCCTAACTGGCACAATCTTACTTCAAAATATTCCGTTTATTTATTAAAACACAAATTTTTTTTGCTCCAAAACTTAATTGAAAAAAAAAAAAATAAAACAATAAAAAATGAAAGAAAACAAACTCGATATATATATAGATCAATACAACACAACCCTAACAAAGGCAATAAAAACAAATGCATGTACTATATATATTTAATATGTAGTAAATACGTAGATTTGTTATGCTCAAACCATCCAGAAATTTAAATATTATAACTATTTTCCTCTTAACTTTAATACCGAAATAAAGTTTAAGCTCTTGGCCTTTAATAAAAAAAAAAAAGAAAAAAAAACCAAATACAAATTGCAAGTTTAACCTTGAAGCACATGCGTTTTGTGTTTTTTTTTACATAAATTTAAATTATTTATTTTTTTTTTTATTAAATGTGAGAGTATGGGTAGATGAATGAACATAAAAAAAAAAATAAACAAAACTAAACTTTCGAATATTTACTAAAGCAGCATTTTAAAATATTTCCTCACTTAAAAAACAAACAAATAATTAGAAAATTTAGATGTAAACAAATATAAATAATTTCAAATATTTAAAAATATCATACTAAATAAAAACATTACTTAAATTAAAGCAAGAATTATCAAAAATCTATCTTAATATTGGAATGTGTTATGTTGAATGCTTCCCAGTTTGGATATGGATGTGCCTCTTCTCAATGTATTGGTAAATGTGACTTTTTTGTTTCACTTAATTTAAATAAAACGAAATTAACAAATTTTATTTAATATTTTTCAATTAAAAAAAATACATTTTCTCTTACTATATTTACTAATGAGTGAAAATGCTTAAATATACATATATGCACATCAAAGCACTAATTTCAATTTAATGAAAAATAAAAAATAAATTAAAATAAAACTTAAATTTAAAATTACGTTTAAATAAAATTTGTAAAAAAAATGTAGTTAGTACATTATCACATAAATAAATCAGTAACAATTTAGTTATTCTCAATTAGCATAAAATAGTTGATGATATATTAAAATTCTTACTTTAAAATATAATTTTGATTTAATGTTCGTTTGCACTTAAAAAAAAGTACTTATTTTAATTTACTGTTTTTTTTATTATTTAATTACATAAACATTATCAACCGAAATCAAGCTCTAAGCTTGCTAAATACTAACTTTTATACAAATGCGAAAATCACTCCTATATATTTTCATAATATTCCGATAAATAACGGACTCATAAAAAAAAAATAAAATAGGAAATAAATATTTTAACTGTTAATAAAAAAAAATTGCAGTTAGCATGCGAGTTTATCTAAACATATATAGGTTTCTAAACACCTAGCCAATATATATAAATATATATAACAGTAACAGTAAAAGCGTAAAATAGATGTGTTGTTATATGCGGCATGATTTTCAAAAAATATATACTCTGTCGCTTGCACTAAATAAAAAATTTATTTATACTTATTTTATTTGCAAATTGCCGCCATGAGTTTAAGCATGTGACTTATGCATTTATAATGTTAACCATTTTTAAATCTATACACAATTTTAACATTAAAACTTACTTAAATTTGTTTTGTTTCTAATTAATATTTGAAGTCAACATTTTTTACTTTACTAATACTAAAACGTTTATGCTTCTAAATATAGGTACGTACTTCAATTGCATCATGTTCATGGTGGCCTCATCAGTAGTTTTAACGGTAGTTGTATTGAATTATCATCATCGGACTGCCGATATTCACGAAATGCCTCCATGGGTAAGTTATATTTTAATAGATCTAGGATACCATAATTGAAAAATACAAATATTTGAGAATACACATACTTTTCAGCATTTAAATAATCAATATTATACATACTATGAAAATATATATAATTTTTTAGATAAAGTCTGTGTTTCTACAATGGCTTCCATGGATATTACGTATGAGACGGCCTGGTAGAAAACTAACTAGGAAAACAATTCTATTAAGTAATAGAATGAAAGAATTGGAATTGAAAGAGCGTTCTTCAAAATCACTTCTAGCTAATGTGCTCGATATTGATGATGACTTCCGACATCCGATTTCTGGATCTCAAACTGCAATTGGCTCATCGGCGTAAGTCACTGATCAAACAAGGGTCGTTTCCAAAATGCATTCAATTCACACCTCAATTGCAGCACTGTCACTTTTATTCCGACACCAAAAGCAGAAACTTCAAATTCTTCTTTACCCGACGAAACTAGTATGCCAACTCCCGCCCGCAAGCAGGCGCGGATTCAAGGGGGGGTCACGGGGGTCATGACCCCCCCCAAAAGCAGTGCCGCGGCTAGACAATTGAGAGGCCCCAGAGAGTCCAAAAAAATTTTCGCTCGCTTCGCTCGCAGATTGCCCGTACCCGTGACAGAACTATGGCCCATATCCTGATTTCTGTGGCTCGTACTCATTTGTGTGGTCCATTCGATGAAGTAAATATGCAAATAATGAATTCAAATGATTTTTATTGCCAAAACAATTTTTCGCTCGCGAGGCCCCAACACACGGGGCCACGTGCAGTTGCACATATGCCAGCAGCGGCACTGCTCAAAAGCGCTCGCTGTTTAAAAAACAAAATTGACCCAACTCAAAAAACAAAAACAAAAAATAACCAAACGCACAAAACCGACCCAACTTTTTTGCAAATTAAAAAAAACAACCTTAAAAAATTACATTCAAGGTCAACAGCAGATTTAGTCCCAGGAGGGATAGAAAAAAAGTTGAAATAAATTTACCCTGCGAATTTTGGACGCTATAATTAAGAGAAAAATCGTAGGCATTTCGAGCGTTTCCATATATGCCTGACAGGAAAAAATTTTGATTTCTCGAAATCTACTGAATAGAAATCCACACCATATTTCACTTTCCCTTCGCCCAAAAGGCGTTTTTCTGAAAATCAAGAAAAGTGCCTGTTTTCAAATGTGTTTATGAGGTATTAATTCGAGCCTCACCAACTTTTCATGAAAATGGGTTCCTAGAGTAACTCTTCGAGAATAAATAGGGCTTTTCAAAATAACTCTAGCACCACCGTGGGCCTTGTTCAAACTTTTTTCTGAAACGGCTGTTTTTACATTTTTGAGATTTACGCGAAAAGTTATAATTATTTTTGCATGAAATTTTTATTGTAGGTAGGCACTAACAGAAGCCAAAATTTCAGCCCTGAAACAAGGCTCTACGATAATAATAGTCCCTGTAATTAAATGTCAAAAAATGGCCATATTTCGTGGTTTTTGTTTTGTTTTGCACAAACCTGTTGACCGATTTCAATTCTCCAAAACTCATAATTTTCGTCTTTTTAAGCGCTATTACGTACTATTTTTTGTTTTCCAAAAAAAAAATTTTTCGCACCTAACATTGAAAAACGTGTTTTCGCTACCATTATTAGCTTTTTTCCACCTGTTCTCCTGGACCGATTTTTTCCAAAACACATTCATTGAATTCCTACGATTTTTCTCTTAATTATAGAGTCGAAAAATCTCAGGGTAGATTTATTTCAACTTTTGAATACTTTTCCGCTATCTCTCCTGGACTAATTGATCTATACTCTTTCTATATGTTTTGATTTGCAAACTCTGAAGTTAGCTGCACTCACAAGAAAGGGCGCGTCTTCCTCAAAAACACATTAGGGCACGTTTGTTTTTAATCCACCAGAAAATTCGGTTAGTTTTGTTCGTTTTGTTAATTTTGTTTTTGTTTTTAAGTAGAGTAAAAAATTTTTTTCGCCACTTTTAATTCCGTGACCCCCCCCCCCCCCAAAACAAAATTCTAAATCCGCGCCTGCCCGCAAGTATACCATTCACCAATGGATAGAGTCTTCTTCAGAACTTGCGAGGTGACACGATATACACATATACTCAAAGAGCTTGACGTCAATAAGTACACTGACCCTGACAATATCCCCCTTATGGTACATAAGAAATGTGCCTCAGCTTTGGCTAAACCTCCGGAGTATATCCAGACTCCTGTAAACTAGCGCATGTTCAGCCCATTCCGGAAAAGGTGAATCAACCAACCCTTCTAACTACTGCCCAATAGCAATCATTTCTATTCTATCCAAAATCATGGAGACAATAATCAATAGAAATCTAATGAAATATCTAGAATCTAATCAAACTCTACACGAGAAGCAGTACGCTTTAGATCAAAAAGGCCTACTGGAGACCTCGTGCATCCTCCAGACCTCCCTTAAACTATCATATCCTTTTTATATCTTCAAGCTAAGCTTACTACTAGACATTGCACCATGACGGAAAAGGTTGACAACTACGCTTCACAAAAAAAAACAAGCATCTCAACCAGGTGAGTCTGGTCTGGTTGCTTTAGATATCTCCAAAGCTTAGATAACTCCAAGTTATTAGTATTGACTCAGTTATGAAGAACTGGATGGAGAGTTTTCTTTCAGGCCGTTCAATCAAGGTACTATCGGATGGCGTTGAATCCAAACTCCTCCCCATATCTGCAGTTAGGAGTCAATTCTATTACCGCCAGTTTTCCTAATCTTCATAAATGATTCGCTTTCAATCCCCTCCAAACTACAACGTTATTCTTACGTCTTCGACAATATTAGACAACCACGTGCCAAACCTTGTCTTCATGATCGTAAACTGATGTCCAATGCAATCAACCATATTGAATTCATTCTTGATTGGGACCGAATTTTGTCGAATTTAACGCCTCTAAAACGAAGGATTGGCCCCTGTGCTAAAAGACGAGTTGTCACGACACGACAAGTCGTTTGAGTTGAAGAAAGTTACATTTCAGTCGAATCATGACTTTCAGTACAGTGGCTTAAACTCAACTTACCATTTCCACTCTAGGCCCCTATGCTGAAAGTGGTAATTCGACTGGAACATCACTTTCTTCAATTCAAACGACTTGTCACGAAAAACGACTCGACTTTCAGCACGGGGATCTTTGTCTCATCTCTAACAAAACTTGCACCGACCTTCTGTCTGCCTCAGTGGTCGGTGTGAATTTAACGGTTGATCCAACTCTTAACATCCTAGGTATAACTTTAACTACTTCTCTTACGGAGTTTCACAGAGTGCAATGAGTCTCTGAGGCATATAATAAATATTAAATTTTATTATAAAAAAAACCCAACGTTTTAAGTGACAGTACTGCTTTAAACTTTTTTTTTTGTTCGTTTTGGGAAACGATCCTAATTTCTACTAAATAATTAATCTCTAATATTTTTATTTAAAAAATTCAGCAGTTTTGGAAGACCCACAACAGTTGAAGAACACCACAACTCCTTGGGATGTAATCATAAAGATTTGCATCTAATTCTAAAAGAATTACAATTCATCACTGCTAGAATGAAAAAAGCTGACGAAGAAGCGGAATTGATAAGCGATTGGAAATTCGCTGCCATGGTTGTGGATAGGTAATATCCTTTATATCTGTTTATAATAAAATAATTCTTATCATTGTTAAATATATTTCAGGTTTTGTTTAATCGTTTTTACCCTGTTTACAATTATTGCCACAGTTACTGTTCTGTTATCTGCTCCTCACATAATAGTTCAATAAAATTGATAAGCAAACATCAAAAAAAAAATAAATAAAACTGAATGGAAAAATATGGGAAAGTATTTAAATTTATATGATTGAAATTAAAAAACTGCCGAATATTTGTAATCTAACGTAAAAAAAATGTCTTTTGAATTGAAATCGAAAGTTTATTCTTAAAAAAAAAACAGCGCACTTTTTTAAAATATGGATTGTTCCTAAAACTAAGAAAAAAACACAAAAAAAGATGAATTTCAATATGTCAAACCACAATTAAATATTTTTGTGAGATATTTTAATAAAGATAAACGATTTATGACTAATTATTATTAGAGGCGAGCAACGTAGACAGAATATAAAGAAAATATTTTTCATATTTTTGAAATTTTTGTGTTTTTTTTAAAGTTTTCAGAGCACAAATCTGTGTAAGAGAAAATATAAAAGATATATTTAAATGAATACTAAAAAAAAAATAATTTATACTATCTTAAAATCATCTATATGTAGATGGGCATTATAAAATATTATATTGAAATTAAACGTATATGTTTAAAATATACGCTAAATTTTAAAAAAAAAAATTCTACGAAAACAACGCACATTATAAGAACACAGATAAATTTGTGCAAATATATATATATATATATATACATATATATGCATATAGATATATACATACATATATATATTCATATATATATTAATATATATAAAGATAAATGTAAATGCAGGTGCATTAAAGCACTTATATTTATATGTCGGATTACTTTTGGAAAGACATTCATATTTCCTCAAAGTCAGGTCTAAGCCCATATCGAATTTAAATTGAATCAAAATTTCTGAATATTCAAATGGAATCTATGCAATATCTTTCCGAAAATAAGTTAGGAAAGAGATAATAGAACCCAAGTGTTACCAAGCTAGTGAATTAGCCGTCAATTTGTGAAAAAAAAAATGTTTTATTTCCTAAAAAAAAAAGAACTATTTAAAGACCCGCACAAGATACTTATGGCTGCTTTATGCGAAAAGGCTGTGTAATTCTAATTCCTTACAGATTTTTACCTGTTTTCTATTTAATAGTACTACAATACATTTACTATTTATCAAGAGATTCCATTAAAATTAATCCAAATCCTCAAAAAATGCACTGTAGAGGTTTTTATTTTATGTTTAAGCATAAGTTCACATATTTAATTTACAACTTTACAGCACCACAATATCATTTTATGTATAATGCTTTTTAATGCTTTTATTTGATAAAGAAGGCATCGGTTTTTTTTAATAATTAATATGAAAATCCCAAATATAAGTATAATAAAACCCAGCAAAAAGTTAGAGCATATTAACTTCTTCATAAAACGCGTTATAATCGTCCTTGTAGGACTCGTGCCTCTTGAAGTCTCTTCTTCTAGTCGTATCTATGTCTTACCAATTCTCTCCAGTTTATTATACGAAGCTTTCGTATATATTCTAGCACATCATCCATGCCCTTATTTCTTTAGAATCGAGACTTGCGCGAAATAGGGTTTATTTGCGGTTACGATGTGAATGTCGTCTTTTATATCATTTTCTGCCGTTAGCATTGCCCCTCCTAAATCTATAAAGTTGTCTACAATTTCCATTCTATGACCGTCAAGATTTATGCTTCATCCTCCTAATCGTTTTTCTCTTTTTGATAAGATCGTGTGCTCTGTTTTCGTGTTATTTACTCCTAGATTAAACTTTGCGGAGCTTTCTACAATTCTTGAAAAGGTTTCCTTTACGTCTCGCACTTCACGTCCAATTGTGACTATGTCATCTGAGTAGGCTAGTATCTGAATGTTTCTTTTAGAGATGATATTTGCTCCATTAAGTTCTGTTTTTCTTATTATTGCTTCCAGAGCAATGTTAAAAAGTATCACTGACATCGTATCTCCTTGTCGCAGACCTGATTCTCGAGGAAAATTTATTGAACTGCAACCTAGATTCTCATTTGTGTTGTTCACTCTTTTGTCGTCGGTTTACACAGTTTTATCGGCTGTTTCAGGAAACTAATTTCTTTTATGTTGCTCCAAAGCTTGCTTTTATAAAGCAAGTCATAAGTATTTCTGTAGTCTACAACAAGAAGATGCATATTAACATGCTTGTTTCCCAGAATTTTTGAAGTATTTGTCTCGTTAAGAGAATCTGGTCTGTTGCCGATATCTTCTTTCTTCATCGTGCTTGATAGTCTTCCGTATATGGTTTCAGTCTATATTTAAGAAAATATGTGAAAGTATTTTGTCTTTTTAGTCTGTAGTTTTTGCAGTGCATCAATTCCCCTTTCTTGTGGACTGGGACAATTGTGCCTAGAAGCTATTCTTCCGGCATCTCTCTGCTCCTCCATAGTTTGCAAATGAGACTCGGTAAGGCATGGCAAAACTTCTCCCCATCATTTTTTAAGATTTCTGTGGGTATACCATTTGGACCTGGAGCCTTATCATTTTCGAATTTCGCAATGGCATTTGTAACTTCTTCTGGCACATCCTTTTTTTGGGTTATCTGTTCCACGATTTTCTGCTTCTCCCTGTTTTAGGTTTATGTTGTCTTTAAATAAGTCTCGAAAGTATTTCTCCCACACCTCGAGTATGTCGTCGATACTGCTAGTTATAGACCATCAACTCTTCTTACCATAGTGCTTGTATCCTTCCATGTTTATTTCTTTGTAGAAACTCATAGCATCTTATTACTGTAGCTTTGTTTCTGAAGTAGTACCGTATTTTCTTCCTTAATAACTTTTTCGTATGCCTTCGGCGTGGTCTTTTATTTCAATGCATCTCTTCCATGAAGGGATTACAACAACAAACATTAAATTAAATTGAATACTCCTTTATCGACAGAACAACATCAATTTATGTATTTGCAAATTGGTCGGTCTTGACATCATTGCAAATCGGGGTGTCAGGCAAATGTTTAACTCTTTTTTAACCTCTGATGATTGACAATGATTGCACTGTTAGTAGGAACGTACGTTTCGTTCGAGTTTTGTGAGTAAAGGGAAAGGTGGAAATGATGAAAATCGCCACCTCAACTTCTTCCATTCGAAATAACCGTACGATCCCACGAACAGTGTAATCACTTAGTTATAATAATCTTTTATAAGAAATTTTGTTACCATTAAATATGCAAAAATTAAAAAGAATTAGAATTTAAATTGAGAAACACGTCCGTTCACCAGCCTGGATTCGTTATTCAACGTAAACGGGCGTAACTAGTGGCGATTCTCTCGCCACAAGAGCCTATTTGTTTTATGATGAAAAAGCATCCAACTAACAACTTAATATTCCAGTTTCCTCCACTCTTTTGGAGTTTTAAATTTATAATAATAAATTGTTAACTTCATTTAGCAAGGAAACTTCGCCGTGCTTATTGTGAGCTAGTTAAACCTGGTACGTATCGTACTAATGAAAACTTTAACGTATCATTTTGTACTATCTATTTAAAGAAAGACGCAGTATTCTATAGTAAATGCATTTTAATAAATGCGGTAACTACATTAAAAAAATGTGTTCAAATAGTATTATATGTTACAACATTCAAAAGTAGGTATTGTGGTGCTTCCTTTGTTACTTAATCCGCTTAGTCGCAAATAATTTTTTTTAAAAAAAAAGCTTAAATTAGGTTAAATTTATATGTAAAATTAAATTTTTGTGGGCTTTATATAGTTACATATAATCTAACATATTAAATTCTTGTCACACAGAAACGGCGATATTTAATAAAAAAAAAATGAATAGCAGAAATGAAATAGCATAATTTCTTAGGCTTAAAAAACATTCATTGTTAAAATTATGTTTTATTTTTCTACGTTTTTATAAAAATATGCAAAAATTACGAAAAAAATGTGAACAGTAGTGTAATCAATAAATAAGATATTAAATATTAATTTTGCTCAATTTAAGTGGAGTAAAGAAATCTTTTTTAAAAAGCATAAAAATACGTAAAGAAGCAATCAATAATAAAAAAAAAAGTTTTGAGTGCCATTTGTCAGGAGTCAACCTTCAGAGTTAATTTTCTTTGGTCGCATTCAATTTAATAATAAAACTATTATAATAAAATAATAATATTAAATAACAATACAAAAGCAGAGCTTCTGTTAAGGAAAAGAGCAAACAAAATAAAAAAATAAAAAATAAAATTAATATTCAAAGAGCGTGAATTAATCCCGGAAAAGAGAATAAACGAATTAAGTTTTTTATTTTAGTTTTTATTGCAATTTGCAATTATTGATTTAAGAAAGAAAAAAATTAGTTGTAAATTCTCAAAGTCGAGAACTATTTAATTAAAAAGTGGACTTTTATATAGCTAAATTTATTAAGAAATTAATTTAATTGAACAATGAAATTTGCAGATTACAAACTCTGCGAAACTGTTTCAATTAAACTAAAGAAAAAAATTAATATGAAGCAAATTCAATTCAATTTAAGCAAGTCTGTTGTCGATATGCGGTACTGACAGACAATGTTTCGTCACATTGACGAATAATTTGTATATGAGATTAAAAAAAAATCATTTTTGATTGATAAATAAATATTTAATAATAATTATATGATATAAACCATACATAAGAAAAAGATATATATCAAAGTTCTCATAAAACTTTAATGTTGTTATATACATACATACATTTAGAAAAGGACCGTATTAGAATCATTTACTTTTTTACCATTTTCAATTACTTATTTGTGTATGTTTGCGTTAGAAATTTATCTACTCGTTCATTTGATTATAAAAAAAAAGTAATGAAAATGTTTTCCAAAAAAAACCCATTTCTTATAATTCTAGTTTATATGAAATACCAAAAGCCATGTGAGATTAAGAAATAAAATATTACAACAGATATAAAATTAATGAATATTTCTGGGAATTGATAGTGGTAATCGATTATAAAATTTAAAAAAAAAAGAAATTATGAATATATAGCACATATGAAATGAAATGGAAAACAACCTATATGAGATGTTATTAATGCAAAGATCAACAAATTTACAAAAAATATTGTTTTAATAATACCTATTCCTCCCATTATTTAATTAAAAAAAAATATCCCACCAATTAGGAGAGCTTCACCTGGCTACAAATTATGCAAGTAATAATGATTTTAAGATTAAATATTGTATTTCACGATGTTTCCAGGCCACTTATAATTATGAGTTATGGAGTAACTATATTGAAAAACTTCCCTCGAACTCATAATAACGGTGGGTGACATCTGAAACTCTCACATGTTAAGCCAATACCGAGCCATACCCAAAAGGTGAGTCTAACCATGCCCCAACTATCGCCGAATAGCAATTTCTACTATTCTTACCAAAATCATGGAGACGACAATCAACAAGATGCTTATGGGGTGTCTACAATCCAAACAAATTCTGGATGCTTAACGGCTTAAGGCCGACCGAGCACTAGCAACTTTTGTTATGGGCGATGAAATAGTTTAATCAATGAAAAATTTACTCGTCATTAAAATAGAACGTGTTGTATTTTTTTAGTTGCCGCAACTCAGTGCAGCGCCACACATATGTGCAGACTGTGCATTTGCACTGGGCGCCACTTGGGAAGGGCGGCATTTTGGCGAGCGAAGTATACAATTTTTACTATATATTTTATAAATATGCCCCACCGACGGCAAGGGCGGCATCTCAAATTTAATTGGTTTACGGCAGCCGCCAAAATACAATGCATTTTTGGCGATGAGCGCAAAAATTTAAAAGAGCGGCGACGATAAACAAAAAGAAGACAAACATCAAGCACAACACTCATAGATTACCAATAATTGTAGCACACGCAGCATGTACATAATAACATTGCGAGGTCCTAGGGTCGAAGGCATAACGACAACCTTTTGCATTACAATTCATTCAAATATGAAGGCATATGAGCTACCTTTTGCATTACCATTCATTTCAATAAGAAGTTATAAGCACAGATAAGTAAAATGCACATGCCTAGTCGAATAGACGAAACGTGTTCCATGTTGCCGAAAGCGATTAATCCAAACAAAATATTTAAATGTTGCAGCCATGTAGGAAACTTTTGGTCGAGCTCCAGCAACAGACAGCAGCGTAAAACTCTACGGTGTGCGAAGCAAAATTAAATGACTGTTGAGAGTGACGTCTGCATTGTAACATTGAAACGCAATCCCTCACACTCGTCGTAGCTATCGCTATAAATCGCATTTCTGCCTGGGTACAAACTTTTATATCAGTATGTTCTATTTTTGTGATTAAAAAGTTGCTTCAAAATAGTTGCTAGTGCGCGGCCAGCCTTAGTATACTTTGACCTGAGAACACTTCAATGAAAGCATGCATAGATTTGTTGAGTCTAGGCCGCTCTGGATAGCTCCAAGTCTCGAGTATGAAACCCTGCTCTGTTAGCTAATCTCCAAGCTATTAAGAACTGGATCGAGAGTTTTTTTTCCGGCCGCTCACTTAAGGTAGTATTGGGCGGCGTGAAATCTAAACCCCACTCCATCCGGTGTCTCCGGTGTCGGTGCCGGTGTCTCCAAGGGTCAATTTTAGCACCCGACCTTGTCTCTATGATCGTGGAACCTCTTTGGAAAATCAGTGGTCGTGGTGCCAAGGGCCATGGATATCTTGCACCTTGCGCCTTGTACGCCCAACCCTAATCCATCATCGGGACCGGCATACCAAAAAGACATGTTTCCTCTAAAGAGGAACCAGCCATGCTGCCATTCTGAGCAGCCTATGCCAATCGATGTAAACGTCTTGTCCAGAATAGTATCGGACAATGCGCCCTGTGGCTTCAGATTTAGTTCGTTGAGAACCAATAGGCGATCCACAAGGTCTCCTCGCTTAAAGAAAAATAGCGCCCGCAGTCGCAGAGCCTCCTTCCTACTACTAGCTGGAGCGGTGGCAAGTTCAAGTTTCCAAGGCCGCCGTCGGGCTTTTAGCTCCCGTGATACTGAGACAGGCCAGCCTTTGAACCTTGGCCAACTTTATCACAGCACCCTTCGGCGATCCTCGAGTTTGAACTCTTGGATATTGTATGAGTTCATTTTTTTAAGCAGCTGTTCTGAGTTCTGGAGGAAGCTTTATCAACCTTTATGTGAATATGATATTTTCTACTCCCAGGTACTCCGAGTACTTGCAACTACCCCTGTACTTATTGGCCGTGTTCCTTTTCTGCTATTAACTCGTATTTACTTGGAACTACTCCTGCTCTCACAGAGGAGTAGATAGGTTTTATTCAAATCGACAAATTATGCGTTCCTTTAATTTTTTACTCCAGAGTACTTAAAAGTAGAAAAGGAACACAGCTATTATGTTTTACCCGTATTTACTTCTGATATCAAAAGTCGCGTTCCATTGGCCATGCACTCCGGAGTAGAAATCATCGTCCAATGGAACGCAGCTAATATCTTAAAGCGCTCTCTTTATAGTTAAGGCTGATAACACAGCCACAGATCATCATACATAACTATATTTTCAAATTCAGCTTTCACAGTTAAATGGTAGCTTTTACTTTTAGACCACAATTTAAATGTTATTTCAGTAATAATAATTTGCAAGAAACGATTTTATTAATTAAATCAGTAATACATTGATATTTTTTATTCTAATAATTGCGTCGTAGTTTTTTTTTAAATAATCTATTTCGCATATTCCGCTGTATAAATACACCTGGAAATTGTGCTGCAATGAAAGACACTGAACTCAAATTATACATTTTTCAGCACACACAACTCAGCACTGCGCTGAACTTGCTGAACTTTAATAGAACAAAATGGCTGTAATCGAAGAAGAGAGTGGAAGTGTTTTATTTTTTCTGTGAATAGAATAGTTGTTAAGGAATATAAATTGTTGTAGTAAGGTGTTTGTTTTGCTCTGCATAGTTGATTGGAAAATAATTGAGATTTGAATATATATACTTTTAATAATAGTATTTTAATAGTTGCCGTAAAAAAGCAGTTCCATATCGCCACTTTTCAAAATGGCGTTGATGAAGTAGAACGAAGACGTTTGCAAAAATTATAAAAATTTCTATAATATGTCAATTTATGGCTAAAAAAACTTAATGAAAGAAGTTTTAATGTGAATTATCTTAAAGTGGGTTTCATTGTTAATTCTTCATGTGCTCTTTTGAGAAATTTTTAATATTTGCAAATATATAATGAGCCAGGTAATAATATTTTTTTAAATAACAACATTTAATTAAAAATATTGATTCCGTTTATTTTAAGCCTAAATTATTCTAATTCTTCTGAATAAAGTGTATAAAATAGGCAGCAGTCCCTGGGTGTGGCACTTAAAAAAATTTTCTCCCCTTTTTTTGCCTACATAATAGTAAAGATTTTAATAGAATGTTGATTTATTTATTAACTAAAGGTTGTTTCAATTATTTCTTTTTATATATTGCTTCTATGATATCTCCTGTCTATAAGAAACATAATTTTTTTGATTTTAAAAAGGTACCCATTTTTGCAATTTAGCCTTAAACATAGGCCTGCATGCAACGGAGAACGATTTTTATTGTCAAACACACTTTGTTTTGTTAAATTTACTATAAAAAGTATATTACATAATCTTGGGCATACGTTAAATAATGTATTAAACTCTTGTAAAGTTTTAACTTGGCCATCAGAATTCAAATAAACAAACTAATTTTATTGAAATTTAAATATCTAATCATTCCCAAGGAAAACAATGACTCGAAAGAGGGCAGTCATGCATCTGATACTGAAGAGCACAGGGACGAAAGCAATGCTTCTGCAAGCAACAGCAGCTCTAGCAGCTCAGAAAGGTATATAAGTTAACAAAACGTCGATTTAAACTAAAACTATGTGAAATTCTCAGTGACTCGGAATGTACTTCGTCAAGTTCTGATTCAAGTGACAACTCGGCCAGCACTACAAAAGATTCGGAGGCAAATAAGGACTCAGCGGACAACGATACGAAAACAAACTTCTCTAGTAATGAGTCCGAAGAGAATTCCAATGATAATTGCAATGAAGAAGACTCGGTATCAGAAAAAAGTTCATCGTCCGTAAGTTTTAGATAGTTCTTTCGGTGTCTGTTAATATAATATCTTTATTATGTATGTGAAAACCCTTAAAGGAAGAGGATAAACAATATGAATCCAAGCGATCTACGCGTATCGTGAAGAAAAACGTTTCGCAGAAGAAATCCAGAAAGAAGAGAAAGAAGTAAATGCAAAGCTAGTTAAAGGGTGGTACTATGAATTCAAATAATATTATTTTAGTTGGAAGTCTGAGAGCAGTGACAGTGAGAGTGACAGTGAAGCGAGTTCGGTACGAAGACGGCCAGGAAAAAAACTTAAACCAAAAAAGGCGGCAAATAAATATTCCTCGGAAGATGAGGGCGACAGCGAGGATGAAAGTCGAAGGTAATACTATTCAAGGTTATTCTGACGACCTTGTACCTGATTTATTATTTTATTTGTAAAAGGTTCGCTACAAGACGGGCAACGGCCGCTGCGGTTAGTTATAAAGAAGATACAGAAGACGAGAAAACTGACTCGGAGGATCTGGTCGAAATAGAAAATGCCGAGGAAACAACTTTTGAAGTTGATGTTGAAAAATGCGAAACAATTGAAAGAATTGTCTCCAAACGAATAGGGAAAAAGGGAGTAACAGGTGGAGTAACAACTGTTTATGCAATTGAGGAAAATGGTGATCCTAATTGTGACATCGATGAAAATAACGTTGAAGTGCAGTATTTAATAAAGTGGAAAGGCTGGTCTTACATACACAATACATGGGAATCGGAAAATTCATTAAAGGAACAAAAAGTCAAAGGAACCAAAAAGCTAGAGAACTTCATTAAGAAAGAAAAGGAAATTGAATACTGGAAAAGTTATGCGGGACCTGAAGATATCGACTATTATGAATGTCAGTTGGAATTGCAAAATGAACTGCTAAAAAGCTATAACAATGTTGATCGAATAATAGCAAAAAATGTTAAAGAAGATGGTAGCATCGATTATTTATGTAAATGGGAGTCTCTACCATATATTGAAGCTACTTGGGAGGATTGCGCCTTGGTGCAAAGGAAATGGCCAAAAAAAATTGATGAATTCAATGATCGGGAATTGTCGAAAAATTCTCCGTCGCGACATTGTAAAGTATTAAAATATCGACCGAAATTTCAACCAATCAAAACCCAGCCAGATTATTTAGGAGACACTCTGGTCTTGCGTGATTATCAAATGGATGGTTTAAATTGGCTTATACATTCTTGGTGTAAAGAAAATTCAGTTATATTAGCCGATGAAATGGGTTTAGGTAAAACTATTCAGACAATTTGTTTTCTTTATTATTTATTCAAAAGTCAAAACCTCTTCGGACCTTTCTTGTGTGTCGTACCCTTAAGTACAATGACTGCTTGGCAAAGAGAATTCTCCCTTTGGTCACCAGAATTAAACATTGTTACGTATTTAGGCGATGTTCAATCTCGTGAAATGATACGTCAATACGAGTGGTGTTTTGAAGGTTCAAAAAGATTGAAATTTAATGCTATTCTCACAACCTATGAAATTTTATTAAAAGACAAAGCTTTTCTCGGGTGTATAACTTGGGCAGCGCTTCTAGTTGACGAGGCTCACCGTCTAAAAAATGACGACTCTTTACTTTATAAAACATTAAAAGAATTTGAAACTAACCACCGGCTATTGATAACGGGAACACCTCTTCAAAATTCATTAAAAGAATTATGGGCACTGTTGCATTTTATTATGCCTCTTAAATTTGAAACTTGGGAGGAATTTGAAAGCGAGCACGATAATGCAGCGGAAAAGGGATATGCAAAATTACACAAACAACTTGAACCATATATTCTTAGGCGAGTTAAGAAGGATGTGGAGAAAAGTCTTCCAGCGAAAGTAGAACAAATTTTAAGAGTTGAAATGACTTCGCTTCAAAAACAATACTACAAATGGATTCTAACAAAAAATTTCAATGCACTACGAAAAGGTGTGAAGGGATCAACTAGCACTTTTTTGAATATTGTTATAGAACTTAAGAAATGTTGTAATCACGCAGCTTTAATCAGGCCGATAGAATATGAAGCGTCAAGGATGACACAAGACGATGCCCTGCAGCAATTATTAAAAGGATCGGGGAAATTAGTACTATTAGATAAACTACTTTGCAGACTAAGAGAGACTGGTCATCGGGTCTTAATATTTTCGCAAATGGTTAGAATGTTAGACATATTAGCAGAATATCTTCAAAAGCGTCACTTTCCATTTCAAAGACTAGACGGTAGTATAAAGGGCGAAATCAGAAGACAAGCGCTCGATCATTTTAATGCAGACAACAGTCCCGATTTTTGTTTTCTTTTGTCAACTAGGGCTGGCGGCTTAGGAATTAATTTAGCAACCGCAGATACTGTTATTATATTTGATTCAGATTGGAACCCTCAAAATGATCTGCAAGCTCAAGCTAGAGCTCATAGAATAGGCCAAAAAAATCAAGTTAATATATATCGATTAGTAACTGCTAGATCTGTAGAAGAACAAATCGTGGAACGAGCTAAACAGAAAATGGTATTGGATCACTTAGTAATTCAGAGAATGGACACAACGGGCAGGACGGTTTTAGATAAAAATAGCTGTTCAAACACAACACCATTTAATAAGGATGATTTGTCTGCTATTCTTAAATTTGGGGCGGAAGAGCTATTTAAGGATGAACAAGAAAATGATGATGATCTTGTTTGTGATATTGATGAAATCCTACGAAGAGCGGAGACACGCAACGAAGATCCTGAGGCAGCTGGTGATGATTTACTGTCTGCTTTTAAGGTTGCCAGTTTTGCAGCTTTTGAAGAAGATAAACAATCAACAGTTGTTGAACATCAAAAAGGAGATGATCAAAATAACGATGATACGAAAGATTGGGATGATATTATTCCAGAGAACTTCAGAAAAGCCGTAGAAAGCGAAGAAAAAAACAAAGAGTTGGAAGATCTATATTTACCACCAAGGCGAAAGGCTCAAGCTCAAAATGATGACAAGCTAAATCATAAAGGAGGGAAAAAATCTAAAACTACATCTGGTGGAGAAACTGATGACGCTAGTGACGGTAGTGGAGAAGACAAGCCGAAGAAACGTGGAAGGCCACCTGTAAAAGAAAAAATATCTGGATTTTCCGATGCTGAACTAAGACGTTTTATTAAAAGTTATAAGAAGTTTCCTACGCCACTGCAACGTCTAGAAGCTATTGCCTGTGATGCCGAGCTGCAAGAAAAACCTTTAACTGAGCTAAAGAGAATAGGAGAGATGATACACGATCGATGTGTACAATTCTTGGAGGAACATAAAGAGCCTGAACCTAAATCAGATATATGTAAAAAACGTGCAAGCAGAGCAACGTTTTCAGTCAAATTTGGAGGTGTTTCTTTCAATGCAAAAACTCTTTTGGCATGCGAAGAGGAATTAAACCCCTTAAGTGATATTATACCAGCAACTAGTGAAGATCGTTTAAAATGGACGCTTGATCTGCACACTAGACCTGCCAATTTCGATATTGAGTGGAATATTGAAGACGATTCCAAATTGCTGTGTGGTATTTATCAATACGGTATTGGTTCATGGGAAGCAATGAAAATGGATCCTTCTTTGGGGCTTACCGAAAAAATTCTTTTAAATGAAACGAAAAAGCCACAAGCGAAGCATTTGCAATCTAGAGCCGAATATTTATTGAAAATTATTAAAAAGAATGTTGAGATTAAGAAGGGGATTCAGAGGCAAAAGAGGCCACGGAAACAGAAGGACAAAAAAGTCGACTCGAAGAAATCTACAGAATCAATATTAGAAGAAGGTTCTTCTAATGAAGATAAGAAAATAGCGAAAGAGGCCATTAAAATGGAAATTGATAATGATACGTCTAAAGAGAAACTTAATATTTCTAATAGTGGCGAATCCGTAAAAAAGACTAAAACAAAAAAAGTTAGCAAAGACCCGAAGAAGGCTAAGAAAAAGGCGGCAGACAAGCCAATGCATTTTACAGCCAATAACGAGCCGAGAGCTTTAGATGTTCTAGGCGACTTGGATCCAAACATTTTTAATGAATGTAAAGAAAAAATGAGGCCGGTTAAAAAAGCATTAAAAGCATTGGATAATCCAGACCTAACATTGACAAACCAAGAACAAGTGAAAAATACAAGAGAATGCCTTCTGAGTATCGGCAAGCAGATTGATATATGTTTAGAAAATTATAAGGACCCTGATAAAATAAAAGAGTGGAGAAGCAATCTTTGGTACTTCGTCTCAAAATTTACTGAATTTGATGCAAAGAAATTATTTAAACTATATAAACATGCCTTAAAAGGAAATGAAGAAAAAATATCACAAAAATCACAGCAGAAAGTGCAAGATAAGAGCGCAAAACATAGAAATGATAGTAATAAAGATAAAAGAAAAGAAAGTAGGGACAAAAGTGTAAAAAGAACTGAAATATCTGAGGCGGACCGAAAATCAACCGGTGATTCATGCAAAAGGAAACATGATGAAAATGATGTTGATAACAAGGAATATAAGAGACTTTCGATGGAGGGACGGTAAGTGTTTAATATTACAAATATTAGTAACAGCTTAACAGTGACTATTTAAAAGTAGTAGGGAAATACGCGATAAGGAAGAGCGGAAAAAGAGAGATGACCTGTATGGAGCGAACAATTGTGAACAAAATCATGAAAGGAATAGAAGAAACTCGTCTAATTCATCAATATCAATACCTAGGCAAATTAATACTAATCAGCGGATTCCGCCAGTATATCCAGAAGTAAGAGTACTTCCACCTTTTCCTGAAGGAGAAAGATGGGGTCCTAGAGACAGGTAAGAATTGAGATTATTCGTTCTCGCTTAATATACATGAATTTCATATAGGTATTCTGATTACAAAAGGGATCGTTATGATAATTATGGCAGTCGCAATCATTCCCATGGCTACCATAGAGATAATCGAGATCGAGACAGGGACAGAAGGCCCGAAAAAAGAAGGTAAGTGCACAATTAATTAAGTGATATATTTTTTCATAAAAGATATTATTAAATGAAAAATCAATCTGATACAGAGAAATTTACTTTATAGAAGTTCAAATTAAGAAGAGCTTTTTTTTATTTAAATTTTGTCACATAAAATTTAAGTAATTTTTTTTACATTCGAATGATTTTACCGGAAGAATAACTTCTCATATATATTGATCCATGTCTTTATAATCTTTAGATATCCAGCACCACAAATCGGTTATGGTCCCTATATACCACCAAATTTCTATATGGGCAATGGTGCAGTTCCACCTGGCTATCGCGAAAGATATCCAATGACAAATGATTGGAATCGTGATAGAGGAGATTACACAGATTACACCAGACGAGACTATGATCGAAGACAGCCGTCACATTCAAATACATAGTTATAAAAATTATTAGGAGTTCTTATTGTAGTTGTAAGTGGTCAAGTTAATGTAAATGAAACATATTTTGAAACAACAAAAAAAAAGGAAAATTTTATAAGAAAAGAATATAATAGTAATTACTGAAATTTCAAGTTAAAAATTGCAAACGCGATTCCAAATCAAGATACAACTGTTATAAAATTAAGCCTAACTTATAGTTTCTTTTTAAATATAAGTCTTTACGCATTTGAGATGTAGAAATTTAGAATTTTTATTGTTTTCTGCTATATTTCTTATTTATGTTCATACAGGTAATTCAATATTTTTTTTTTCAAACAAAATACAGAGAGCCTTTTCATATTGTTATGAAGATTACGGCTGTATGAGAATAACTCAATTTATTATACATAATTTATAACGTAATTAAGTCATGTAAATATAAAAAAAAACATAGAGAAGAGTGTGTTAGATTTCTGTAAATATACTTAAAGTAAATTTATATCTTAAAATAACTCATAATCGTGTTTTTTAATTTGTATTTTAGAGCATTGAACGGAATTGGTCTTTTTTATATTAAGATGCATGTTTCTTTCACTTCGATCCGTATATACTTTCCGTGGGTTTAAGACCTTGGTTTATGTGTGTTTTAAGAACATATAGCTTCCGAAAACATCTTTGCCTTTGTGTGATATTTCTCCAAGTGCATAAATTCAACCTTTTAATAAACGTCTTTATCGCACGTAAAGAGACGACAAGGTTGTCGATATCGTGTTGCCAAATGCCTATTTTTATTTATCGACACAAATCGATATCGACTCGAGAAACCAAATACGACCCAAATAGCGGAGCAAACGTTTAAAAAGCAGCGTGCAAATGGTGTCGGCCAAGGCCATGGAGTCTGATAGAGGGCCTCTGATGTCGCAGGACCCAACTCCAAATGAAATGTCGCAAATGCAATGATTCCGTGTATCTCCACGAGTATTTTTGTTACATGTGGTAAAACCAGTTTTCCACATTACTCTCGGTCTACACGGGAGCGAGTTCACCAAGCGTATCTTTCTTGTCCTTACAAGGAGATATGAAAGTGTACGTAAATTTCAGAGCCAAGAAAGAAGAAGACTTTTCCGTTAGTGGGGCATGCACACAAGGCCTAATTTGGCTGCGATGTTCACCGTATATTGATTGCCCCCGTACTTACATAATAAAAAACATAATTTTTTAACACAAGCCCACATTTACTGATTGTTTTTTGCCCGAAATATTTTATGTTTTAAATCAGTATACACGGTGGTATACTGTGGTTTTAAATTATATTTTATCAGCTGATATACATTATGCCAAAGATAAACTTGCAGGTAGGTGTCTTTAATAAACAAAAACCAAATTTGTGGAACAATTCGAATCGAGGAAGTAAAGCTGCTTTTTGAATGAAAAACCAAGTTTTCAGGGGTACCAACATTTCAATTAACATAAAATGTTGACAATGCAAAAATAATGCAACAAAGAGCTTTCTTCTGTCTTCTTGGTCCCTTTCCGAATTTAATCACGCCGAAAAATCGTGTCTTTGGCTTGTTTTACAGTAAATATAAGAATCTTGTAAATCCTACAGCTACAACTTCATATTTGCGACGTAAAATATTTTAGTTTTTTTTACAATACTTGAAATAAATACGTTTGTTCTTTACAGATATTTCTGAGACTAAATCAATGGTTCCTAAGCCCCTATTTAACTATCCAATTGCTCGCAAGGATGAAACTATATGCGACAATTTCCATGGGACGGAAGTAAGCAATTTACTGTTATAAAAGAACTAATCTTTCTTCTAAACACTAATTTTCAATTAATCAATTTTTTTGACAGATTGTTGACGCTTACCGTTGGCTAGAAGATCCAGAAGCCCCAGAAACTCAAGCATTTGTGGAGGCGCAAAATAAAATTAGTAAACCATTTCTTGAGCAATGTGAACAATGGAAAAAGATTAACTCGAAACTAACTAAACTATGGAACTATCCTAAGTACACCTGCCATTCAAAACGCGGGGATAATTACTTCTTCTATATGAATACCGGTCTTCAAAATCAGAAGTAAATTGCGCTTTTAACAATGCATAATATTAAATAACAACCATTTTACCTATTTAGTGTTTTATATGTCCAAGAAACTCTTGATAGCGAGCCAAAGGTATTCTTTGATCCTAATGCCTTATCAGAAGATGGTACGATAGCTTTAACACAAACATCATTTTCCGATGACGGTACTAAATTTGCTTATGGCCTTAGCGAAAGCGGATCAGACTGGATAAAAATAAAAATTAAACAAGTTGAAACCGGAAAGGAATTTGATGAGACTTTGGTTAAGGTAAAATTTACCTCAATAGCGTGGACCAAAGATAATAAAGGATTTTTCTATGGCGTATGTATGAGAAGTCAATTTTAAGATTTTCCACTATAGATTATTAATATCTGCAGTGTTATCCTGATCAATCTGGCAAAACTGATGGATCTGAAACAAAACAAAATGAAAATCAGAAACTCTACTATCACAGAATAGGACAATCGCAGGATAAAGATGTTCTTGTAGCCGAGTTTCCGGAGCAACCAATGTGGAGAATGTAAATGATGTTAGATTTCTAAAATAAATAAAATAATGAGAAGCTTTCTCCTTTACTAGGCATCCACAGGTTTCAGATTGCGGAAAGTACCTTATTTTATTGATAATAAAGGACTGCAGGGATAACATTGTATTTTTTGCTGATTTAGAGGGAATCGAACTATCTGGAAAAATTCCGCTGACACAAATTGTTCATAAGTTTGAAGCTGATTACGAGGTTAAACATAGTATTTTATATAATCATAATTTAACATCTCCTTTTTAGTATATAACTAATACTGAATCCAAGGTAGTTTTTCGAACAAATAAGAATGCTTCTAATTACCAATTAGTTGTAATCGACTTCAATGATCCAAAGCCAGAAAAATGGGAAACATTAATTCAAGTATTCTTGTCGACATTAAGTTTAACATTTTTTATACACAATCTTTATTTTAGGAGCATGAGAAAGATGTATTAGACTGGGCAATTTGTGTGGATAAGGATAAGCTCGTATTAGGATATATTCATGATGTGAAGGTTGCCTTTTTACACTTTATTTGTATTACAATAGTTTTGAAATTGAAGAATTTTTTCAGAGCCTACTTAAAGTTCATTCTTTAGAAACAGGCAAATTCTTGCGAGATTTCCCATTAGATATTGGACAAGTTGAACGTTTTAGCGGCGATAAGAAATATTCGGAAATATTCTTTAGTTTCGTTTCATTTCTAACACCAGGGACCATTTACCATTATGATTTTAAACAAAAAGAAACTGAACCAAAAGTCCTTCGAGATGTTAAGCTAAATCTGGATGGATTTAATAAAGAAGACTATATAGTTGAGCAAGTCTTTTATAGTAGCAAGGATTCTACTAAGATACCTATGTTTGTTATACGAAAAAATACAAAAACTCTAGAACCTAGGCCATGCCTTCTTTACGGCTATGGAGGTTTTAATGTTAGCCTTCAGCCTACTTTCAGTATCACAGGGCTTATGTTTATTAATTCATTCGATGGTGTACTCGCATTTCCCAATTTACGGGGTGGTGGAGAATATGGAGAAAAATGGCATAATGCTGGAAGGCTGTTAAACAAACAGAATGGGTTTGATGATTTTCAAGCAGCTGCTGAATATCTTATTGATAATGGATACACTAAAAAAGAGAAATTAGTCATTCAAGGAGGATCAAATGGTGGCTTGCTTATTTGCGCCTGTATAAACCAAAGACCTGATTTATTTGGAGCAGCAGTTAGTCAAGTTGGGTAATATGTCGGTTAAATTTTTCGTTGGGACTTTTTAAAATTCATTTTATTTAGAGTTTTAGATATGCTACGTTTCCATAAATTCACGATTGGCCACGCTTGGAAATCTGACTATGGAAATCCTGAAGAAAAAGAACATTTTGATAATTTGCTAAAATTTTCTCCCATTCATAATGTGCATGTCCCACGAAACGGTATGATTTTAATTTTATTTTTAGGCTTTCACATTAGTAATATTTTTCAGAAAAAGAGGAATATCCTGCAACACTTATTTTAACTGCTGATCACGATGATCGCGTTAGTCCTTTGCATTCATTAAAGTTTGCCGCTACTTTACAAGATGCTATAAGGAATGTGGAATTTCAAAAAAAGCCTATTTTACTTCGAGTATACAGTAAGGCTGGTCATGGAGCTGGTAAACCGACATCAAAAAAAGTATGTAATATTTTTCATACATTATTCCAAATGTTTTAATAACTTTCTTACAGATTGAGGAGGCCACCGACATTTTGACCTTTATATACCTAACCTTGGATATAGATGTTCTAAATGTTTGAATACAATTTTTGTTAAATAAGCTATGAATGTGAAAAGAAAAATTGAAATCGTGGATTTGCATTTTTTTATGAAAACAATAAAATATCCTAAATACATTGTTAAAATATTTAATAATTTTTGTAGGTATTTTATTATTCAATTAAAGAAGATGTTATTCTAGTATTATTTTTGCTTCTACCCCATTAATAAGAAGTTTTTGTCCATTTTTCAGACAAAATTCCCGTTTAACATAGGCAAAAAGCAAATCAGTCACGAGGAAAATCTAACAAAAATTTGATATTAATTAATATTAAATATTTATCTCGTAATTAAATATATTTACCTGTCCTGTGGAGAATCCAAGAGTTGCTCCAAAATAAAAATTAGCATTTGCTGAACCAGCATAGATCCATAAATGCCAGAAAGCTGGCATTATTAAAACTGTTATTAAAAAGAAACAGAATACTACAAAGTTGTGTGCCATAACTGAAAACAAGAAAATATTGAAGTTTAAACCATAAAAAATTTTGATATTAAACTTATTTACATTTTAAACATCTTTTCCAAATAGGTAGAATAGCAAGGTAAAATCCAACATCACCAAAACATGGATATGATTTAAAAATTGTCATGAGAGTTGTAAGAATTGATGCTAATAAGATCGGATCTTTCCTCAGCTTTATTGTTAAAGGTAATAGATATAAAATTGTAGCATTCATTTGGAATGTTATTAGGAACATTGGACGGAAATGTTCAAACATTTCAGTAAAAAAATACCAGAAAAGACCAATATTTGGCTGTAAATCCCCGAAGTAGAATCTATAAACAAACGTTTTTGAAAATTTAGTGCAATCGTGTAATTAAAACGACTTACATGAATTCTAAAGTTCCACTCAAAAATGTCCAAGAGCCCATTAATTTGAAATTAATCCAAAAGATAAGTATTATTATTGCAACAAAAGTGATACACACTTTTGCAATTTCAGCAACATTTTTTCTGAATGTAAGAATTACTGGAGCTATTAATACAACAGGATAAAAGCTCCTACAACTTTCCAAGGCTAGAAATATTAGACATGGGACTAGACTTTTCTTAGCCAAAAAATAAAAATATAATGCCAAAAATATGTTGCTAAAAACTGTTGTTGTAATCGAAGCGCAACTAAGAAGACTAAATGGATTAAATATATAGGCTAATAATACATAATTTGGTATAGTTTCTATATCTTCCTTTTGTATCTGCAGCTCTTCTGTTTCTGGGGCGAAGAATGGTTTCTCCTCCTTTTGTTCTGAAAACTGAAAAATATTATGTAGCGTACAATATATATATTTAAATAATCTATGTATGCACCTTTGTAAGAAAAAATAACTTTGCCATTTTATATAATAAAATCCCTGTAAAAATATCAGTTAAAATGTAAATGTAGGGTAGTATCTCTGGCATATTTTCCAAAATTCGTGCATGCGCCAGCAGGATTATTGGCATTTCATGTATAATATCACCGGAATATGGATCAATGTTATGTTTATATAAATAAACTCCTTCTTGAACTAAAATAACGGATATAAAACCTTCTGCTTCAAAAATTAAGAATTATAAGAAAACCTCTTTTGAAGCCATTGAGTGGTGTCGACACTTCTACTCTATTGTGAATTAAAGAGGATTTTGATAAGTAAAGGAAGAGCCGAATAGACGCAGCTATTGCTATCCAGATGAGCTGTTTTTTATCCATTTGTATTCAAATGCAATATTACATTTCTCACTTAATATGATTTATAGTCAATCCACCGAACTCCACTAAAGTTTATAAAACATTGACAAACAAACAATTGAGGTTATGTGTATCTTGTCTTATGAATACTGGGTTAAATGTTGCTTTATTTGACACAAACTTGTAGTACCATATGATGTTGTGTGCTATGTTCAATTGTCACATAATAAAGGTATCATTACCACATCAGAGACTAATAAATATCATTCAATTCATTTATCTGCTTTAAAAACGAATAACAAAAGGTTAGTCTTGTTTACATTGTTTTCCACCATGTTTGTTGCAGAAATTGCTGGAGTCCAGGCAAGGTAGTTTTCCGGAGTCCATGGACTTCGAAATATTTTCAGCAATATGGCGTGTGATACTACTGACGCGGCTATACAGCATAAATACGAAGGGGATTAAATATAGGGCTCTGACCTCTAGTCTTGAGATATATTTTAAGACTTTCAGAACGGGCTATATTCTATACGCCTTTCTTTTATAATTAAAATTCCACGGAATAAAACTTTGTCAATTAATATTGCCATTTCCTCAAAAAAATTGCCTGTCTAGTCCCTGTACTTTCCATTCCAGTTCACATTCCAGCTGATCGTGTTTTTCGTATTTTTTTGCTCCAGCCTTTTTTCCAAAATACTCTCAGCAGTCACAATCAGGCACTACTTGTCTAGGTAGGGCATGCACAATATTTTACGTTAATTATCTAAAAACTTGTTAATATTTACATTAAAATGTGATCAGTTGTCATTAACTGTAATTTTATTTTCAAAGTGAATAAATTCCGATGGGCTAAAATAGTCCCGTCTGCTTTAAGTGCAATCGGTGGTGTATTTTGTTTTCATTAAATTGACGCGTTTCTTGTGAATATGTGCGAAATTTGCATTTTAGAGCTCTCTCAGCTACTACCTGTTGTGGCCTTGTAAAGTTATTATATGTAAGAGTTCACAGCATGTGATTACACCTGGAAAAATTCTCGTTCTGTTTGTTTTGTTCGGATTTGTTAACTACTAGCAACTTTATTTTTATCGAGTGCAGAGATAATAAACGGGATTTGTTTACTTCTATGGTTAGCATACATGTGTAATTAATTAAATTATATTATTAAAACTAACTGGGATACCTGAAAACCGCAAATATAATTACTTCAGGTAGTCACGTGAATCTGAATCGTTGCAGAGAAACGCAATACACAGAAAGTAAATATTTAACTCCACTTTTGATCTAGAATTTCGTTTCGTTTATGTCGAAGACATTTTGGTGTTATCTGCCATGTTAGCAACGGCATAAACGCAACAATTTTGAGTGCAACTGGCTAATATGGTTCAATTTTTTAGTATAGCTAAAATGTAGCACTGCTAAAAAATTACGGCATAAACAGTTTGGCTGTATTGTAAACTGTCAAAAGGTAGTGAAGAGATAAATAAATAAAAACACTTAGGAAAAGTTTAAATATTTCATAAACTGCAATTCTTTGTTTCATTTTTCCACCTCGTGAAAAATGTCGCAGCGTCCTGGCAATAACAACAGCCAAGGTATGGGTTTTAATTTAGTTAAGCTAAAGTGTCTCCGACTTCAACGCGATCATCGTCACGTAATTTTCTTTTAAAGTGCGACTGTTTTCTGCATTTTGTTTTATATAGTTATAATTTATTAAATTTCTTTCTAAAATATAGGAAAATTGTCATCCAATATTTTTAAAGTGGAGTAAGGTCTTTTCATTTTTTTTCATTACCACCAGCAACAGGTTGATATTACATGCACCTTTTTGCAGGTGCATTCGTAATTTCTTTGAAATGTAATTCGAATTCGTAGTGTTGCATTCCATATAAGTAAAGCAAACTACTAATTAATAACATCAAATGAATCAATTATAAAAAAACACCATGTTGGAAGAAATTACACCATTTTTTGAGTTATGTATTTCATTACTATTCTTAGAAAGTTGTTTTTTATTTGAACACAGTTGGCTTCAAGGTGTTGAAGTCGTATGTAAGTTTCTTCTCTGAAAGTAGCATATTTATTGTTAGAAACTAGCCCTCGTTATCCATATAGAATTTACAGAAAAATTTATCTTATACTACAAGCTAACGTAACTACTATTGTATTTTTGCAATAACTTAGTACTTATGCATATAAGGCCTCAGATAAAATTTTCCTATGTTCTTTTTAAATGGCGCTACAGTCTTTGTAGGACTCGGGCCTATTGAAGTCTCTTTTTCCAATTTCTTCTACATCTTGCTAGTTCTCTCTAGTTTGTTATAAGATAGTTTGTTATCTTTCAATCGGTCTAGCAGCAGGGCATGCCTGATTCCCTGTAAGTCCCATGCCTAAGACAGGAGACACCGCCGGTACGAGGCCTAAAGGCATTACTTCAGGCTGGCGTCCCCCGAAGGTGCTCACCAAAACCGGAACAGCGGGATCGACAACCTACGATCTCTGCTGCCTTTGCGGGAAAGGTGACTCCGAAGAAGTTCGCTCTCCAATTCACAGGCTACAGAAGTGTTAGAAGGTAGACAGCATTCTACCGAGAAGCTCCTGTCTCTCGATTCTGAGGGTATCTTGCCTAGCTTACAAAAGAATTGATGCTAATAAGATTGAACCACTTCGTTTTTAACTCTCATTCTACCCGCTTGACCGGGATACACCATTGCGTCACGGGGCTGGATCAGCTATCTAACTGCTATATCTTCTGGCATTTCTTTGCTTTGCTGACACCATAAAATTTAAGTAAAAATTAAAAAATTAGTTAAAAAAGTCAAAAGATAGTCAGCCGCCCCCTCCCCCTTTGAGCTTACGCGCCCCCCAGTTTGGAAACCGCTGGTCTATGGGTTCATAGGCCCTTAGATGACTCGTCCTACCTCCTCTGCCAGGATGCGATGGCCGGCCAATGCATATTGCGAGTCGTACAGGTTCCTACTCCGCCGCCAGAATATCAATGGGGTCATTCTTGTACAGCATGTTCGAAGGGCACTTAGCCGAAGCGCAGAGTTTATTTT
Organism: Thereva nobilitata; assembly: GCA_963855945.1. Classification (NCBI taxonomy): domain Eukaryota; kingdom Metazoa; phylum Arthropoda; class Insecta; order Diptera; family Therevidae; genus Thereva; species Thereva nobilitata. The sequence continues at coordinate 97,784,247 of OY979698.1, forward strand.
TCTCCTATTGACCGTTCTGTCCAAAGCCGCTACCCACACTCACGCTGCATATAATGGGATTCAACTATCCATTCTCGTGATAAGGAGTCATCGGCTTGTCCTGGGACCCCCTATGAATCATCACTCCCGGATATCTCAGGGCGGGCTTGGAGCGGATGACCTAGTCATCTACTTTCACCGTTATGATCTCCACCCTTTCCCGCTTGCTTACCACTACTTACGTTTTGCCTTCAGCTAGCATTAGACCAGACTTCTCGAGCCCCGACTGTATCTCATCGGTGTCATCGGCAAACTCGATAGCGACCGCTTCTCGCGGAAGTCGAAGCACCAGTACTTCGTCATATAAGATAATATACAAGAAAGGGACTACGTAGGTATCTCGCAAGTTCTCCTATATTCCCTGTACTCGTCTGACTCGTAGTGCAGTGTCCTACCAACAAGAAATTTTTGTCACAATACGCACTAGATACGTTGCTGTGTACAGCTTTATCAACGTCTCGACGATCTTGCTCTCCTTTGCGGTGTTAAAATCATTTTTCACGTCAGGATTTAACATTGCGAAACTCTTATTCACATCCATTGCGGCCCTCGCTAGGCTGTTTTCACCCATGGAATGGGTATAGGCTTTAATGACCTTAGGGAGGATTCTGAAGTTATCGTTTTTAGAGCCCAAAGAACTGCAAATCTTTTCCTTTGTGCCAAAACTTAAAGAGATTTATGTCTAAAAAAATTATAAATCGCATTCGTTTAACCTTTTATCTTCTCGATAAGATTTATTTGTTTCAGGAAAATTTAAGTGCTTTGTTTGAAACAAGATTTCATTCAATATTGTCATGTTTGTTAGATCTTTTAGTATTAAAAAAAGCTTCTTTAAACATATAATCTTATCATTTGAAATCTCCCAAAAATATGACAGTAAGAGGCAGTAGTATTGCTTTGCCTTTTATATATTAAAAATAAGTTTTTTCTCAGGGTTTTTTTGTAGACGAGACTGAAATACCTGTTATGCACATGTAAACCGATTCATATGTTACTCGATAAGAATATCTTTCACACTTGCTAAATTTCTCGTTATCACACCACTGATCGTTCTCTTTATCATAAGTAAAGATAATTTCAACGATAAGTACTTTTGAAATGATAACTATGCTATTACGTAGCATCTAATAAATTCCTTAAGGTGTTTCTTTTTAACAAAATTTTATTTTAGGTCGAAATTTTCAACCGACAACATATGATACCGAATTACTACTTATAAAAAGATATGTTGGTACTAGAAGACTACAATTACTTTTAGTTAACAGTTAGTAGGTTTTTGAATACAACCAAAAGTATTATTGAGGAAAAAAAGCTTGTCTAGAAAATGTGTCGATGTTGTCAGAGGTGAGTGAAGAGTAGAACTGATTGTTAATAAACTATTTGTAATAATTTTTTTTAGTTGTTTAGAGGAATTATATTGGAATTGCATTGAAGAAAGGTTTTGTTATGATGAATCAATCGGTTAATATAAAGAGAACATTTTTCTAGATTATTTTACTTATAAAATATTTCTTTTAGCAAACTATAATCCTGATGAAGATGAGTATATAACCAAGAAGAATGGCATTTTATTACCAATTCAACAAAATGACAATAATAACACACCAATTTGTACACAACCAGTTGCAAATAATTGTCCCGTGATAAGGTTTTTTTATTAAATATAATTATTTACTTCGTTAATTTCAAAACAAATTTCTTAATTCTAGTTCAAAAATTCACGAGGAAGACTATCGCCGGGAAATTCAAACTAGTGTACCTATTCTAGCGCCAGAAATTCTAACTGTCTTCGCAAATTCTCAAATATTTCAAGATCATCCTCCAAAGCTTGGACGAAGCCTTACTAAGACACACCTTCCGCTAATATCTAATAAAAATAAGGAGAATGATCAAGAGAAATTGCTTAAACGGCTAGAAGGTAAAAGCTGGAATATTTCAATTCAAATTAATTAACAATTAATACACATCTGCATTGATTTTCGGGAGAAGCTTTTGTGAATTTTTTTTTATTTTTTTTTTAAATTGGAGAATAATATTTTAAATAATATTTTTTTTTATATATTTTGAACACTGCTTATATGGTGAAATGTCAAAAGGTTTTGGGTAAATCTTCCATACTCTGAATTATCTTTGTTATCAGTTGAAAAAAACGCATGCTTTAGGTGAGTTTGCAGATTTGTTGTGATACACATGTCCATGTTTTATATTAATATTTTCACGTTTCATATTGTTAGCTTAGTTATTATTTAGTTTTGCAGTATTAATACTACTGTTGTCCGCTTTAGAGCTACGTAAATATTTAACATTCCATTTGTTCGTATTTAGTATTATTAATCAACTAAAAAATAAGAAATATTGTTTAACAAGTACACAAATAGTTACTAACTCATATAATTCATTCCTAGCTTCATTAATTTATGTTTTCATTGATTATTTACACAAATCTGAACGTTTTTACGAAGCACTTTTGTTAATTTCCTAAATCTGATTAGTTGGGATTATTTTAATGCTGTGAATATATTTTGCTCTTATTTTATAAAGATATCGTTAGGTATCCAAAATAATGGAAATTTCCTGTGTTAAATAAAATGTTATACTACCACTTTCGCATTTGACGCTATATCCGAACGTATCTCCGAATTCTTATCCTACCATCCGGAGTGTAAAATGATTGTTGTGGATTCACACTAGTGTTCCTGGGGCAGTCTCTTTGCAGAGAATAATAATCTTCACGAGTTCCTGGGGCTGCAGGCCAGAAGACCTTCTTGATATTTTTATTACCTCGATATCATTATTACCTCTCAGGCAACTCGGACTAGCGTTAATTAGTCATACCAATCTTCTATTCCAACCAAGCCAGCTCTTCTGAGAACTGTTTAGCAAAGCCAAACTGGCTGAAGCTTATTATTTTCTGTGATCTGTGTTTCCAAGAACCGTAATGCCAACTTTGCTGTTCTCTGCATCATGAGAATTATATTGATTCATCCATCATTCCTCCAAATCCATAAAACCTAGGCCGCATGGATATTTTAATCAGGAGTGTATGAATGTAATTAAAGCCAAAGAAATGAAATATCCTATGCATAATATTAACCCATTATCTGCATTGGAATAATCATATATTCCAAATTGCTGAACAAGATTCCCAGTGCCTAGGATTTGTTGGGCAACTGTTTCCGCCCTATGTCCCATGAGGGATTAAAGGAGCAATTAGTTTTAGTAGGATTTGTTAAAAGATGGAAATTCCTCTTTCAACCGGCAGCACCGGCCATAATCTACAAGTCCTGCATTCGTCACCGCCTCTAGTATAACCCATTTATATGGGCCGGGATCTGAGAACCGCCTTCTTCTCAAACTTATTGGTGCTGGCAGCATTTGCCTTTCAATTGACTCATTAAACCACCGCAGGAATGTAGCAGTTGTGACAAAATTTTACCTGTTTTACCACAATGACTGTTCCACTGAAATAAGTAATCTTCTGCCTGTACGGCAACGTTTTTCCTGCAACACAAGACCAGCAGCTCACTTGCACGGTCTACAGCCCTATTTTCGCCCACACTTAGATCTAGGAATTCGTTTATAACTAGAACAACTCGACTGTGGAACAACGTTTCACAGTCAGTATTCCCAAACTCATACAACATCCAAGAGTTCGAACACAAGTTTAATCATCCCTCCTCACGCACCCCCCTCCCATTTTTTAAATCTCATGTCATCAATAAAAATAAATATTTTTAAGTATAGAAGACATTTTCACAGCGTGAAAAAATAATCCCAACTTTTTGCCTAAATCTTATAAATGCTCGTCAACGAACGGATTGTTAGCATTTATAAAATTGAACGACTTCATCATATTGATACACTCTGCCTTACCCTATAGATAATTAAGTCCTTAATTATCGTTATTTTCTTTTCAACGAACATAAATTGTACGTAATTTTAGGTGAACCAGAAATGATTGAAGATTTTCCATCATCTGATAAAAAGATATTCCACTTCACAATCTCTTCAGATTCATCGCCAGAACTAAAACGTTCCCTTTCACCGCATCAATTTACATCGATAATCGAAGAATCTGAGGACAACGATACCGAAGAAGTTATTCTCCGGCCACGTGGAATATCAGAATCTAAGGCAACATTAGTTCCAACACGAGAAGATAAAAAAACGCTAAGAAGCGTTCAGAGTGTACCATATTTTTCTTTACGGCCAGCTAGTGAAAATGATATTTTCTTTATATCTGGAACTCTAAGCATGACCCCAGAAGTACCATCGATATCATATTCAACATTGCCTAAGAATTATGAAGACACTCCGACATTGGAAAAATATAAAGAATCTGTTAGTTTATATTCGATACAAACAGCAAATCAAGCAAAAGCAATAGAAACTGATTACTCGATGCCTCGATATTTCCGTAAATCAACATTCATTGGCCAAAGCAATGAGAATATACCAGCCATAAGAGAAGAGCTGTCCGAAAGGCCAGAAAAAAGTAAACGGCTTAAGCACTTAAGAGGATCACTTCCTCCACTTTTAATAAATTCAGTACGACTTAAGAGAGAAGATAGTAAGAATGTCGATTAATATTTTGTAAGATTGATCCTGGAGCTAATCTATAAATCTGTATTTAAATTTTGTACTTAAGAGCAATTACGAAGTCTGTAACTTTATTTGTTTAGATATTATATATTTAAAATATTTTTTTTATTAATTTGAAACAAAAGTATGTAAATAGAAAGTAATTCAGATTTTTGTATTTAATATCTTATAATGTATTTGTTCCACGCTAAAACTTTGCTCGCTAAACTGTACAAAATCGGAAGATTTTTAGCGTGGTTTTTCGGGAAGATAGAATTTAGCGTCTCTGTAGTTCATTTATTGATGAGGACGAATGCATCTAGAGACGCAAAGGTTTTTTTTAAGTTTAGTTACAGTTCTAAGCTTTACATTTTAGCCAATCAGCTTTTGTGTAGCTACACGATGTTTGTGTGTGTGACAGCCTACCATCCATCCATTCAATACTGCTACAGCCTAAATCGAGACTTGGCCTCCTCTAACGTATTTCTCTCAGGTCTCCTTGCAGCATGTCTTCAGTTCCAAATGTTAAGCCTTGCCTCTGTGTTGAGACTCACAGAGTTTATCCATCTCCTCCTGGGTCTGCCTTTTGGTATATTTCCTTTTAAAATACAGTCGTCTTCCATCCTGGGGCCCTATTCTCTATTACAATATTGTTAAATCCGATTCGAAAACGAAACAGTTTTCGAGTAAAAATTTTACAATATTGTTAGATTTTCAAGTAAAACTGATGCCAATATTGTAATAGAAAATACGTTTTCACAATAATAGAGAATAGCGCCGCTGATTACCTTCTCCATCGTTTTCAGGAGAAAGGAAGGGGTGAGTTTCATAATGCATCACTGCAGAATTCAGCTACAGACTTCCAATTGCTGAATTCTGCAGTGATACCGCAGTGTTGCATTTTGGAAATCACCCATGCTGATAGGCCGATAGGATTTTGTTTCTTATACGAAATTCTCCCCGCTTTAGAAATAAAGACCACCTTAGCCTCTCCAGCACTTCGGAATGCGGGTCAGTGCAAAGCTTCTCCGAAATATTGGTAGCAGGATTGGTAGGATTTCTACCAAAAACCCTACTGAAGGAGATTTGGCCTTTTCTAGCATCCTTGAATGTGCAAGTGGCCCATTCGATCTTATCGCAATATAAATCCTGCTTGCCAGGCCTTTGTTCCTATTGTAGGGGCGGTGGGCAAAAGTACCTACGATCTAGTGTTAGGTTCTGTGTAAACTCACGGAGGCTGGAAGCTTGTCTATTTCTTCGCAGAAAGCTTTCCATGGCCCCTCGTTTGGATATTGCAATTCTTTGTTGTAATCTACTGGTATGATGGCTTTCCTGTAAAGGTCCCAGTTACCCAAGCCTTAGCCCAAACCTTAGTTGAATAGTTTTCTAAATTCGCCCGTTTTTCTGTAGTGACCACTGTTCCACCGCCCAATCCTTCCGCTGCTGTTTCGTGGTTTTACAGGACATCTGCTTCCAACGGCTGTTACGCTCGCTTTCTGCAGATTGGCAGAAAAAAGGTCGAGATCGGCCTCAGTGATGTTTCCTCAATACTGAACAAAGTCGGGACCATATTGAAATCTAGTTGCTGCTAGATGTCGCTTTTAAATCAACATTGTCATGCCATAAAAATTTTCTGTGTACCCTTCTAAATTAGCGGCGTGAACGCAAAAGAAGGACCTGCAATAAGTAAGCGGTAAATTTATAACGTCGAATGGAGGCTGTGTAGCACCGCCCAAATGAACATTACAAGTCCAAGTTTAAATTCCTTTTTAAAATACGAGAAAGCAGGTAAGACTGTTCAAGTAGAAAGCTTTTTAATATTTAACCTACAAATATGCAGTGAATGAAATAAGAAACTTCTATTCGATTATAGAGGTCACGACAATCCGACGCCATTTTGAAATGTGTGATATATAAATTACTGGAATACATGGAATTTCGATTTTGACATTTTCCAAAGATCTTGGCCAAAATCGATTTATTCCAAGATGTCTGCCGTTAGCTAAAATAATGGACTCTAGCTCATCGAGTGCTGCAGATAAGTTATTCGGGGTAATAATAACAGAAAACTTGTTCATTTCATAAAGTATTTGTAAATTAATTGTGTGATAAATCAAAATGATCGATAGTAACATAGATTCATTGAAAAAACTATAAAATAAAATTGCTGCGATGCCTGAGGAGACGCGAGCCTCCTCAAAAAACCTCAGCCCTCATTGATTTTCGGTTTCCGCTGCTGTCGTGTGTACCACAAGGATTTCTTGATCCTTGTCTATCGTCTGTGAAAATTCTAGTTTTTCTCTTTTCACTTTAGTGTGTATACATTTGTGTTTTGTGCATTGTTATTCATGTTTTCGTTTTTTTTTCTTGTGCATTCTGTATCCCTTAAAAAAAATGGTGTAAAAAAAATTCCAATAAAATTTCTATATAAGATAATCGGTGACGGAAAAGAAGTGTGAAAAATCAATGAAAAAGTTGTTAGTGAAAACTATTGTGGTGGTATAAAAGTCTAGTGTCCTTATTTTGACCGCTTTAGAAGAATTTGCTTCTATTATAAATGAAAAAGGAAAATCGCTCTATAGAAGATCTAATTACGAATGAAATAGTTGCATTTCCAGCTAAGCTGAAAATCCCATTGTGATCGATAAAAGGCACGTATATGGATATATCAATATGACGCACATTATAGAAATTTCTAAAGTACCCCCAGCACACCAGACTTGTGTCAATGCACTGGATGCACCATTGTCGATGTCAAATTATTTTTCACTTGCCTGAATTGTGAAGTTGTGTTTCGGTGAGAGGAAAAATCGCACATTCCACCCTCCGCGCCACTATTGCGCGGGGATAACACCGAGTCTCATAGAGTGGAGTTTTCCCCCGTCCTTAAAATGGGATTAGCATGTATAAGCTATAATAGCATTGACAGTCAGAGCTTATAAGATGAGCTTTTAATTGGAAGACGAGGCTTTCGGTCTTGTATTGCATAGGAATTTCTGTTCATCTTCCTTTGTAAAATACTCCAAACTTACATATATATATGTATAACTATGTACTCGTGGTTTCTATTTTATTTTTGACCCACTTTTTAATTTTTGTTAATCCCAAATAAGGCTGGGAATTAAATGGTAATTTCCCTACCAAAATGCTCCACATATATGTACATATCCATACACCTTTTTCCACAACTATGTTTCGATATCTAAATACATACTTAATTGCTTTTAAATTATCTTAATTGCAACAAGAAATCTAAAAAATATTTTTAGGCACAACTGGTCTACGATCATAGTCAAAAATTGTGAAGTAGTTAACTGTGGAGGATGAGCTTAAACATGTTACAGAGAGTGCAGAAATCATGTCGATTCGTTAAAACAAGTTTTTTCCTTATTTTAACAATTTTTGTCATTGGAAATTTAAGTGCCTGGCAGGAAAATGTTAGACCGAAACTTTATGTTGAATTGGGTAAGTTCAATCCATTATATTTATCATAAAAAAGTAATTTTATTTTAATTTATTTTTATACAGAATATTAAGAAAGAAAATGTGTGCAGGCAACATCAAAAGAACTGTGATATTTTTACTATCTACGCATTTACTGTTTATTTTTAAGATTTTATATAATATTTAAAACATTTCCCTAAAAGCATATATTTCATACCTTAATCAAAACATCGATTATCACATGCAATGCAATGTGTTAATTTATCAACCTTTACGATCGCCCAGAATAGACTAGCAGTCACTGATATCATTTCCGACAACAAATCATGCATATACAGATCGATTTAGCAAGTTCACTTATGTTAGCAACTTCAATTCCAGAACCCCCTTTTCAATTTCTGAAATAAGAATGGCCAAATCTATCCAATATGTTTCCAATATGAACAGGTTACGACACCGTCCTATTGGAACCACATGTGCTGTAGGTCCAAATGATTTAACGCAATAAAAGCTAAAGAAGCTGCCTTCAGACGGTACAAGAATTCCCCGAGTGAATCGTTCTGTCGAGAGTTCATTAAAGTAATGCTGGGAAGTAAACTCGTCAATGCAATCGTTGGCAGCAAAAACTTTAGGACCTTAGTTACGTTCATCAAGAAACATTTTACCATGTCAACTACCTCTTCTTTTATGTACAACGATTAGTGCCAGGATCTTGCCACCAAGTGTTCCTCTCATTCAATGGACAGGGTTTTATACAGGACTCGCGAGTAATATACGTGCCTTAAAGAGCTTGATGTGAACAAATCCAATGGCCTTAACAAAGTACCCCCAATCGTCCTAAAAGCATGCGCCTCACTTTTATTTAAACCTCTGCGCAAACTCTGCCCTCTCCTACTTCTCCGTAGTTTATCCAGACTCTTGAAAATTTTCCCAAGTTCAACCCATACCAAAAAAAGGTGACTTTAACTACCGACTAATAGCAATTACTTCTACTCTCTCCAAAACCATGGATTATCAACAAAACGCTTATGGGGTACTTAGAGTCTAACCAAATCCTAAGAGTATGGCTAAAAGGTCCACTAGACACCAAAAAGGTTCACTAGAGACCTTTTAGTGTATCTCATAGTTCACCTCAACCGACGAATGCAGATTTTGTGAATCCAGTCTAGATATCTCCAAGGCTTTTGATAGAGTTTGGTACCCTGCTCTGTTAGCTGAAGAACTGGATCAAGAGTTTTCTTTCCGGTCGTTTAATCAAGGTAGTATTGGAAGGCGGAAAATCTCAGCACCACACAATCAATCTCTGCAGGTGTCCCGCGGGGTGAATTTTATCACCCGCTTCTTTTCTATTTATCATAAATGATCTACGCTCTGTCCCTTCTAACCCACTTCACAGCTTCGCTCTGATGATGGCACTCTGCGATGTTCATACGTCTTTGATAATGTAAGACAAACACGTGCCAGATCCTGGACGATCGGGGACTTATGTCTAACTCAATTAACAAGGTCGCTGAACTCATCCTCGATTTAAAAAGGGTCATTGAACTCATTTATACGTGACAGGCACATTTCGCCGGCTTGGTTCATAAACAGAATAGCCGCTATTGGGGCATTGGAAATTCTCAATTGATACACCAACGACCTTACACCCTCGTCGAGTGACTATGATGTGCCATTTGGGCCGGCAGCATCATAGTGCCGTCCTACGAGGATGTTAGAGGCAATGTTGTAACTGGTGAGCGCTATGGTGACATGTTGAAAAACTTCCTTTCTTTTTATATGACAGTTCTAAGCGCAGGAATCACCCTTTCTACTACCGATCCGTCATATCGTTGGTCACGTCTTATTGCAATGTCTAGTAGTAAGCTTTGTTCGAAGGATGAAAGTAGTTTCAGTTAGGAGAGTTTTTAGGGAGATGGCGATGAACCCTGCGTTTGAACTCTTGGATGTTGCAGAAGTTCGGAAATACAAACTGTGAAAGGTTGTACCACAGTATAGTCCGATTTTTTTATTTATGTACGAATTATTTGTCTGTAACGCGAATTGAATGAGCCAAACGGGCTAATCTGGTGTTGCAGGTATAAGAATGCCGCGGAGGCAGTAGAGCGTTTATTTCGTTGTTGCCATCTCTATGATAGTAGCGATAAACTTTTATCAGGGGTGCTACATTCCTACGGTGGCTTAAAGGGTCGATGGTGGACCTTTTTCGCAATTCTTCTAACCACGCCATGGAGGCCGAATGTAGGATTTGTATATTACAGCGCGGACCGATAGATGGCGAAGGAACTTGCATCTCCTAAGACATCTCAGAAGTGGGATGCTTGTTTGGCGATTTGGAATATGTGACCATTACATCGCAATTATTTCCTTATTGTCACGCCCAAGATTTAAAGGGATGGATCAGCCAGTAGTTCTATGTAAGCAACTGACATGGATGGGAAGATGTTGTAGGTTTTATTAGAAATACGACAGTACTTCGTTTCGGAAGCATTGAATTCGACTCGATTCTTCTGTTGATTGTATTGGACAGGTCCACGATCATAGAGACAAGGTCTGGCATGCGCTTGTTTTATAGTCGTAATATAAAGTAATGCAAAGAACTGCCATCTGTGAAGTTGGTTGGATGGGAACGAGAGCAGAGGAAGGAGCGGTTAAAATGGTATGATTAACGGCAACAATGAATGGCTGTCTCTCTGGCCTTGGATATTTCTATGTAACAAATTTTGATCAGTGATTTATATTCATTCCTATGCAGCGATCATTCTTTTGTTGACAATATATTGAAAAGAGTTTTGCACTGTCATGTTATTATATGTGTTTGTATTCAAGATATTGTAAGCTAACACATAATAACATCAGTTTGAATTTGGGTTTCTTGAGCTGTTTTATATTTAAATTCACCTCCAAATTTATATACAAAAGGTTAATCCGGTGTCTTCAGAGGTAATTTTTTTGTGGTAATTGGAATGGTATTATTACATTACCGAATGAAAATTGCCTGTGTAGCCGCGGGAATTTCACACCGCAATAGTGCCAAGGCAATGATTCCCTGGGTAATCAATATATGGACAATTATATAGTATGGTATGGGCAGTTTCTGAAACCAACAATTCGGAAAGAAGGGTAGCCTTTGTTATTCGGTGCACCGCAGCAGATCAATAAAATGAATGACCGTAGTATACATATATGTATGTACTTGTTAAAACAAATTAAAAAATGATTTCTACTATATAAAACAAGTACATATGTATATTCTGCGAGTTTTTTTTAAATGAAATTCCTAAGCAATAAAATAACTTAGGAATTGAAATTTGCACAATCAATATTGCCATTGCTGCTACACTGTCGCGCAAAAATTGTCTGATGGAGAGACCCCAGGTTAGCAGAAACTACGTCAAGCATAAGAAATAAAATTTTGATCTTAGAATCTCTTTAAGCTGTTTATCTTGTCATGAAACCTACTTTCTTCATCTCGTTTCATAAGACCGCGTATTTGTTGGAGCATAAGCGTAGTAAACAGGATAAGCGCAGCCTGTGTACATAAAAAAATGAAATTGTATCAGGGAACGAACACTTCATATATATATGTATATAAAAATTTCACTCCTCTTCGTGTATCATCCTTGTGCATACTCTCTCGCACATTTAGACCCGTATATGACCAATAATACAGTTCCCTTTCTCGCTTTTTTTGTGTCCCTTAAATGCTGAACCAGGGGATTTCATTATCGTGATGCCGCAGAGAAATCTTAGGGGTGGCATACTGTGGATATGATGGAGTGACAATTAAACCTGAATTTGACGAAAAATTTCTTATCTGAGATTTTCATCTTTGGTTTGAATGCTAACATTGGAGATACAGCGCATAAGTAGCCAGACAATTCGAGCGTTCATTATAAAAAAATCTTAAAAAAAAATACAAATTAAATTAAATTAGAATGGAGTGCCTTTCATGAGGTCGAATGCTGGTATTTCGTTTCATTTAAAGCTGGAAGTAATTGAGTTTTGATATAATTCAAAATGAAATTTGCTATGTTTATATAATTATTCTTAAAATCTATCCCTTTCCGAACCCCAAGCACCTTATAGAAAATTCAATTAAATGCTCCCAAAATTGACCCAATTAGGTTTGAAAGCGTTGCTCTTATTATCTAGGACTAGCAGTAAATTCGCAGCTTCTTTAGAGATTCATTAATTTTAATTAAACCAAGGCAAAACAGTTCCCCCTCCCCCGTGTTTTTATGCACGATAAAAATATTACTTGGCTTTTTCAGTCATTTTCAATACCCCAAAAAAAATTGTTTTCCGTTCAGACAATTTATAATGTGGTGTCGCTTTAAATTGGTACATAATAAGATGGAAGAGTTAAAATTTTAACAAACAAGAGATACTCGGTTTTAAACCAAACAGCATGAGGCTTGTAAAGAGGTCGTCTTTTTTATATGCGAAAACACCCGTCATGTCGTGCTCGTATTGGTGCAATGTCTAGGAGTAAGCCTAGTTTGAAGGAAGGAATAGAAGATAGGATTGGTTAATAGGAGACTAAAGGGTGCTGAAGGAGGAAGCGATGAACCTTGCGTTTGAACTCTTAGATGTTGTAGGAGTTTGCAAATACTGACTGTGGAAGAGTGTTCCACAATCTAGTAGTTCTAACAATGAATGAATTATTACGTGCAAAAAAGAGGGCTGAAAGTTCTGGGACAGTGCCGAGCGGGCTAGTATTGTGTTACGGGCAGGACTATAAGCTTTTCACAACAAGCTATCGAGAATAGATCCTTCGAAACTACAGCTAAGGCTCTAACTCTAAGTACCACTTTCTGCGATTTGATCGACTAGATGCAAATGGTCTCTCCTCTTGTGGGGTCTCTGGAGGGCACTATATCAAAAGGATCAGCTTTTTCGCCCAAGGTTATGCAGACGATGTTGTCATGGTTATAGTGGGTGAAATAGAAGGTACTATGTCAGGAGGTCTGCAGCAGGCACCTGATTTTGTTTCCAGTTGGTGCGCCAGTGTAGAACTGAATGGCAATCTCGACAAAACGAGGCTGGTTACATATACCAGAAGACGAACACTGCCGCTACTGGCAGAACCAAGCCTCGCTGGCAGAACTACAGACTTTTCACATCAAGCCAAATACTTAGCAGTGACGCTAGATGCCAAGCTCAACTGGAACCATCATATGGATAATCTGATGAGCACGACACGCAGATCTCTATGGGTGTGCCGCAGAGCTTGTGGATCCACATGGGGTTTACAACCAAAAGCCAAGTACTGAATATATACCACCATCATAAGGCACACGGTAACTTACGGGGCTTTAGTGTGCTGTTACAGAACGGTCCTTAAAAGTTTCATAACTAAAACAAACCTTTCCATGCCCCGACGACCTTCATAACATGCTTTTGGAAAACTCGCATTATTTATGGACTGACCAGAAATTTTTTATACTCACTGTAATGTGTGGATAATACTTTTACATGTTCTAATCTACTCTTTAATTACCTTTGCCAATACATTTTATACACTTAAGATTTCAATTTTCCTTTACCGTTCCCTTAACGTATACATAAATTTTAAATAGGATTCATAAAAACGAAATTCCCTAATACGTGATATGCGTCTTGAGAGAGGTTCTTGTGTGATTAGTGAATTTTATTTTAAATATCTTTATGCATATTTAATATGAATGTTGTAATATCGTCTCTCATAAATCTTAAAACCATTACACAAATTCTATATCGGAAAAGGTAAAACATATGTATGTGCTTTAATACCACGTTGAAAATTGAATTAATGTTCCAAATTTAGTGCCTAGGTCCCTCGTGCATAAGAAGAGAGAATTTGCAATTCCATAATATATTTGAATAAAACGTAAGAATTTCAATTGGTGTCATAAAAATTGATTTTTTATTTTATCAATTCATAAAATATTGTCCCAAGCACGAGAGAATGTTATATTTATCATTTTTTTCGTAGGAGGTTAATTTTATTTTACGATAAATATTTTTTATATGTTTTAATATCGTTAAATGGAGGCTCCACTATTCCCTGCAGTGTTTTTTTTATTAATATTTGTTAAGTATTTCTGACAGAATCAGAAGTAATCAAGAAAGAATCGGTAGTTGCTAATATTAAGTTGTTCTTTCTAAAGCAAATACAGTGAGGCGGAGTTTTTGTAAAACGCCTTTTTAGATATGCCCTTGCGTCAACTGCAGATAATACTTGATGTAATTCGTGTTTGACGGGTGAAAAACTTCGCTTTGCAGAATTTTAGCCGTTGCTAATTAATCAAAGGGCATATTATATCTACAAAGATACAGTAGTAAATAATGAGTCTAGATTCACGTAGGGATTTTGTAGTGTTCACAAAGTTGTACCCTTTCTATTACCATAGCGGATGTTCTATAGAAACTCATGCTCTCCTGCTTCGCGCAACACATTTTTTACTATTTTTCGTCTTTCTGTGAGGTATTGAGTCCAAAAGTACCGCGGCCACTGCTTGTCCTATTGTACTACACCCGTATACCTCATATTTGTAGGCCTGACGGCTTGAGAAGTCTGCCTAGTGTCTTCTCGTTTGGACTGGATTGTTCGAGTAGGGTCTCGTTTAACAACTTAAATGTGCTCCTCACTATCGCAAGCTACTCACAGAGAACATGAAGGGCAGACTCGTCCTACTCAAGGCAAAGCCTGCAGGTGAGGTCCTCAGCCTTCCTATCATCTATAAGTGGTAACTCAGGGCGCAGAGTTCGGCAGTTAAGCCAACAAGAGACCTGGAATCCTTCCCACTGCGCCCCAATGTACCTAGCAGTTATACTTGACCCTAAACTGAACTGGAGACTCAATATTGAGGAAAGAGCTAGAAGGGCTTTTTATAGCTCTCAACTCATGCAAGAAAATGCTTGGGAAGAAATTGGGACTTCAGCCACGAATGGTGTCCTTCCTCTGCCTTCTTCCCCTGGACCTCCACACTAAGTACCTAGCCTCATGTAGCGCGGTCAGACTTAAAGAACATGAGTTTCGGCAAGAAAAGTCATATGGACATAGCAACATTCTTGGTATGATTGGCAGAGGGTTGGACTACATTACCCCCAAGTCAAAATTCCAACAAGACGGGAGTGGAAAAGCGGAACCGTTTTATCAGATGTGGATACGGTAATCTACACAGGCGGTTCAAAGATGAACTGTAGAGTAGGTGCCGTGGGTCTTCTCGGAATCATGGTCCAAGTGCCTTCCAAGCAGAAATGCTGCCAATTTGGAAGGCGGGTCAACTAGCGAGAGAATACAACTTTAGAAGAGAGCATATGGCTGCTAGCTTGGCTCTTAACTCCACCCTGAACTCATCAAAACTAGTCAAGATGATCTCATAAGCACAAATGTAAACATCACCTTACTGTTGTGGGTTCCAGGCCATAGGAATATAGAAGGGAACGAGAAAGCTGATGAATTAGCAAGGGAGGGTTCGAATGTGGATGCCTATTCAGCGAAAGTGGTAGACTTCCTTATCAATACGTTAAAAGACATATTTACTTACACTGCATATCCTTGGCCAACGCAAGATGGAAATTATTAACAATATGCAGCACAGCACGACCAAAATAACATGGCCAGCCTACAACAAAACCGAAACTGATAACCTCCTAAATAGGAGACCATGCATCAAGAATGGACATCCCATTTATCACATCACGCCGCAGCTGCAAGGATCCAAATTAATAAGAAAGTTGTGTGCATTTCGTGTGCAAATGTTCGTCACTAGACAGGGCCAGACACAGTTCATTTGACAGCCACATACTAAACGAGCTTGAAGACCTAGCAACAGAGCATCGAACGAAGTTGATACAATTCTTGAATGATACAAAGTTGATCTAAAAACTGTAACAAGCCTAGTGGTCTTGAGAACGAGTGGTATCAAAACGGCGCTAATGTGCTAATTGGAGGTCAGCACAGATCATGAGGCTTGGAAGGGTGTGCTCCCTCCCATCTTCTGCATTCGTTTGCCTCCTTTACACTGGCGGTTGCGCAGCATCCATTCAGAGTTAACAGCCTCACGACTTGAAGGTCGCAGTAGAAGACTCGGAGTGACAGTTGGGAGGTGTAATATCCGAGGATTCGCCATCAAGTTGTGCATTCCTCCCCATACGACGCCGACGGAGGTCTGCTTATTGTCATATAAAGCTAGGCTGGCCTTCTGTTCTCTCTCTTTAATGTTAAGCCTCCAATTCAGTTTAAGACGAACGTACTTAGCTAATCGGAATAAGCTCAGTGCCCGACCATTAATTGTAGGTAGGCTGATGTCTGGAATTTTTGGTGAAAAACGTTAGTTCTGGTTCTTCTGGCTTTATTGATAGCCTATAGCGGTCGAATTACGCGCTAACATTTCCAAGACCCATCTTCATAATATCACTGATCGTGAAAAGAAACGTTCCGGTACTAGAATCATCACAAACCGATCGAAATCAGAGTCAGGTGTAGGGCTGGAGTGTTTCCCTCCCGCTTAATCTCTAAAAATGCTACCGTCTGCCTAACTTCGCCGGTGTTTTTCAGGCAGAACTTCTGGCATTCTTTCAAGAGTCTTACCCAAGGCCCCGGGAGGTAGGGTAATATTAAGTGTGTTCGCGTACTTCGCCTGCGGGATCCCTCGGGCGCCAGAAAGCGCCCGAAATCGCCAGAATTCTGTTCGTTTACTTTTTCGGGCTACAAAATGCGTGGAAATTTTTACTTCTACAGCCAGAAAGTGCCAGAGGTTTTAGCCAGAAAAGTACGCGAACAGAGCTTTTGTTATCAGATAGCCAAGCCAATATCGAGGCATTCGGCTCCGTACATCTAACGTCGAAGCTGGTCGAAAACTTCCAGAAGGAGCGCTCTTCCCTGGCCGGGAGGTACAGGATCACTCTTTAGTGGGTACGGGGTCACAGGAACATCGAGGGAATGAGAAGGCAGACTGGGGGCAACTCTCGTCGGCAGACCGGTGTAGAATGTACACAAGCCGCTGTGCGTGCTAAAGAGAGATATCTTCGTGTATTTTCTCAGAATAGCTAACTCCAGATGGAGGAGCCTACCATCCTACGTCAAGGCTAGAAAAACTTGTCGTTGTTATAGAAATTAGAGATCCTTTTGGGTTGCCTCGTAAGGACCTCGCCAAAATCGAATTCCGTGTAACACCCACTACCATAGCTGTGGAGAGGAACAGGACGGTGAGATAACCGAATACTTGCTCTACGACTGTCCGGCTCTGGCCAATATCAGACACCGCGTACTTGGAAAGCTCTTAATGGATTTGGGGAGGTTTGAATGCTCAAAATAGGAGATTTTACCCGGTACCAAAATATGACTGCATGGATGTAAAATCTTTCCTAGCTTACTGCCATTTCTACGCAAAAGTTTTTCACGAATGCGGCGTCAATTGTGTCCCTACCTACCTAGGATCATCATTTCGTTCGCCTAGGCGATCGGAATTTTATTCTTTTGTTTGTTTGTGCTTTTAAAATCTTATCCATAATAATGTTTTTAGAATATTATCTAAGCTATTGCAGCACCAAAAGTATTCCGCCGACTTGTGGGTTCCCGACATTCCCCTTATTTAACGCACCGCTGCCTAAGGTCCTGGTGGTAATTCTAGTTTTCAGCATGAGGACAATCTACTGACTAATATCATTGTGAATTTCGCAGGATACGCTGGGTTGCCTTAGTGCTAATATTGTTGAAATTGCCTTCTATCTCCAGAAAGGCTGCCAAAGTAAACTGTTTCCATTCCAGGGAGTATTCTACAGTATCTACTACTTCATGCAGTACGGTGTCCAACGATTTTTCCTTGCAATATGCATGGAGAAAGATAGAGGGATCTTTGTTTGATAATTTCGGTTACATAGGTCTAGGGTGCGTTCTAGGGTCTTCTGGACAAAATATGACGAGGTTGTCGACCTAAAATCCTTGCCGTTTCGTTCTTGCGTCTACTATGCTATTACGCTGCCAACGAAAATAGTTTTGCAATAGTTTGGCTGACTAAAAGGTAGCACTGCTGAAATATTTTAAACACTTTCTAAAAAATTCCAAAAAGCAGTGAAACCATAAATAAACAAAAACGAATGTACAAAAAAGTTAAATATTTAATAAGCTACAAGACTTTCATTTTTCCATTTAATGACAAATGTTAAAATTCTGGGTAAAAACGATGCTAATTGATTTTATTGGAGTAAGATACTCAAGAGTCCACCAGGAGTGTTTTTCCCCAGTACCTTTATTTGATATTTGTTTAATTTCTAAAAAAAAAAATAACCAACCAAGCGCAAAAATCGCCCGAAATGGGTGTCATTGACTTTTATTAAGGGTTATGAATAGAAACATCATGAACGAAGCTTTCTTTAGTACTGAAAAATATCATTCTTGCTGTAATTTTAAAGTAGGGCTACTGTGCTTCTGCCAGATTCTTCCAATGGCTCAGCCGTGTGACTGAATTAATTAAGGCTTCTGCTTCTGGTTCAATATAAATAATGTTAATAATGTACAAACAGAATTAGAAGACGAACCCAAATGATTTTTACAACACTATAATTATTCCTTTTAGCTGTAACTTTTTAACATCGTGTAATTTCATGATTGTTTTTGTGTGCTCTACTTTACGACGTTTTTTTTTTGTTGGTCGCTTGATATTCAAATTCAAAAACTCGAACAAAACGTAAATGTCCGCCTTTAGTTCAGCGGCATTATTTGTGTAGCAAGACGTCTCAACTGTTGAAAATTACGACACACCCTTGGTTTGGTGTCATTCACTTGTCTGTTGTCCATGGACCTATGGTGATGCGTTGAGACTGGTCTTCTACACGCGAGAATTATGAACAAAAACGAGGATCTACAATAGCAATTAAACTAATTTAATTTTTTTTTTTGCTAAAGCTCTCTCATTTCCATATAATAATGCATGGGTATAAATTTTGTGGTTAGGAAATGATTGCGCAACCCAGCCCAAGTTTTTGTGTAAATTTAGGCATTTTTAGGATCTGATCACGTACTCATATTTATAGCCGTATATGTACAACTTCCTCATAGCTTCAAGCAGGCGTGACTGTATGAAGGCGGTTTAGAATTTTTTTGAACCATGTTCTTCTGTATAATCTAACGTTGGTGGAATGTGGAATCCACAATTAGTATTGAATTCACTACTCTCATTCGGTAGCAAAATTTAATTTAATAAAGAATTTTACTCATGTTTTCTCAGAGTATCTAAGGTAATGTTTAACATGATATGAGTGACACATTTTTCTTATATTCAAAAAAGTACAAACGTGTTATGGCTACTATTTCTACTTTGATTTCTTGACAAGCTATTCTATTAAGCTCCATTACCAATTACTTAGCACTGTCTTGACCAGTAAATATTTCCCTGCCTGAGTTCATGATTTTGAAGCTTATGTCGATAATGGATTGTGATAAGATTACGTTGCAGTTTGTTTCCTTTTTCAAATAATGTTCAATTCCATCTCAAACTTGCAGTTTTCTCCTCTGCTGGTAGTCGTGTAACTTTTCAATTTCACTTTCCGAACTCAATCGCAGCTAAAGAATGCTAGGGTTAGAGCTGTTGAAGCTAATGTTTCCTTACAAAAGCTACATTTTTTTTTGTTGTTGTATGAAGTTCAATGAAAACCACAGGGGAATGCGATCGCAGAAAGCAACTTGGCATCAAGCAATATCAAATTATTATGATAGAAAACGAGGAAGAAAGTTGAAAGACTGGGGAGACACTCCCGGGTTACAGGATATGCTGCCCATAATAGCATACCGGATGACTCATATCATTTGCTCTTATTGCCACGGGATAATCTCTTCGTTCTAGTGTAGCCCTACATCAAGGAAAACCGTCCACGAATCAATAATCGGAGGAATCCCCCTCGGACAGCTTTCGATTCCATTATTATTCCTGTGTGATATATATATATATATGGTAGTGTGTGAGGCAATAGTGATAGGTTTACTCTTTTTTTGGGGGTGAACAACGACCATTGTCAATTATTTGTGTGCGTGACTGTTAGAAATAGGGTATTACGGCATGGCAGTGAATTGTTAAGAAAACACATATGCTGTGGTCCGGCCGAAGGCTACGTAATGGCAACTGGGAATTCTGCATACTTTATTTATGAGTTCTACAAATGCTATCAAATTAAAGACCAGCAGGAAAGGAACTTGGTCGCGTTCACGGGTCTTGATATTACTTATCGACTTCCACTTATTCTTTTGGTTCGAGAAACAACCCAATTATGGTATAGATGTGCATTGCAGGCCTATTCAAAGAAATCATTGTCAAATATCTGTCAAGACTAAATTACGAACATAAGTTTCGTTTTTCAAAATGAGATTGTGACTGAAGAATAACTATATTTGTCTCAGTTGCATTATTTTTATGGGACCAATGCAAACAAGAATATTGGTCGTAATGTTATAATTTTTTTTTGTACGCAGATGACCTAGTGATAATGGTGTCCGGAATGTTTCCAAAATCAGGAATTATAACGTCATAAAGTTGGGAAGGGCTCCGAGAACAGCAATAGCGGCAACGGGACCTTGAGAACATGCCCTTAGATGTTCTCTTGCACCTACTCCCGCCGACCTTCACATTAAACATCTAGCCTCGTGTAGTGCTCTCAGACTGAGGGAATCCGCGGCCTGGACCTCAAAACCCTATGGACTTAGCAATATCTTGAATCTGCTACCCAAGGGTATAGTCGCTACAACCACATACTACCTTCCTCCTAGATTGAACTTTAGCAAGGACTTCTCCGTCGAAATATCCTCAAGAAGAGAATGGAGAAACGAAGACGTCCTACGAAAGTTCGATGTAGGAATATTCACCGACGGTTCCAAGACGTCAGAGGGCATCGGGGCAGGGGTTTATCTAGAGACCACTAACAGTTCACTTACCTGGAATCTTCCGGTGTACGCTAGTATTTTTCAAGGGGAAGTGCTGGCTATCCTGAAGGCCTGTCAGACAATGAACGTAGAACCTACACAAGGATGTAGCATTGGAACTTTTCATACACAGTCAAACCTCTATAGAAGCTCTGGATTCAGTAATGAAGCGCTCCAAGTTAGTGGAGCGATGCAGAGCTGAGCTATATAGGCTTAGTAGAAATCACAATGTGACTCTCGTCTGGGTTCATGGTCATAGGAACTAAGCACCACTGTCGCGAGAAGGCCGAGTATCTAGCCAAACAGAGAGTCTCTCTAAGGGGCTCGAAAACCGGGATGGTCGGCAGCCCAATAGGCGGAGTCAAAAACGTGGAGAGCGCTGGAGACCTGCACTATCTCTAAGGTGACTTGGCCGACTTACAACAAAGAGAAAAACAATTAGCCTCTTAAACAGACCCCGATGAGATATTCCCAGAACCACGGCAATCATCACGGCACATTGGCCGATAGGAAACCACGCTGCCAAGTTAGGCATCCCGATCAACGTCTGTTGCCGTTGCTGCGGCGAGAAAAACAAAAGCCAGGCAGCGCGCACTAGACTTAAAAAAGATCTCGAGACTGGAGATCAGATCACTAATAAGCGTCCTTAATTCCACAGGATGGCTTTAGGAATCCGTCACATCAAACAACCATCGTTCGGTCTTTGTGTGAAGGGCCAATGGTTTGTGATCAGTATAGACCTCGATTTTGCGCCCTTCAACGAAATAATGGAAGTATTTGATCGCTGCATAGATGGCGAGGAGTTCGCTGTCAAATGCAGAGTTCTGTTCTGTTGGTGACAGCTTTTTGGAATCAAAAGCTAGTGGTTGCCGTCGGTGACCGTTGAATTGTTCCAATACGCCTCCGATTGCATATATTTTACTTGCGATTATTTATGGAAAACAATTTCATTCAAATGGCTGCCTTGGTAGTAGCCTATCCTGTTTACCTAATTTTGTAGTATATTGTCGATTGCTGGTGGCCCTATTTCGTGAAAAGCTCAACGGATGTTTTCCTTAAGTTCGTCAATTGACAATGGTCCCTAACAATACTCAATAAAAGAAGTCCATCGTCGTTGCCAACTGTCGAAATAACATGCAAACATAAACCAACCAACCAAATTTTTTTTATAGAGTGTTGTATGTTGTTGAAAAAATAATAAATACCAATTTTATTTTATTCAAACTTAAAAATATATGTACTAAAAAAATATCTAAACCAGAAATGATAAAATAATTTAAATGAAGTAAACGACAATGTATAACTTTGCATTATATAAATAGAATCATATTTACTTAATAATTGTACTGATTCCATTACATCAGTTCTGGGACTTTACTTCGTTAAACATTCCGGTTTTATTCATTATATAATATCTCCAATGTTTCAATCTGAAACCAATTCGTTTTTATATTCGGCAGGTTAAATGGCCACGTTGTCTGTATATCATTTTGTTTTGTGTAAATGTGGAAACTCACGAAGCTGTTTGATCGATGTTATTCCAATTAAACTTGACGACGGTTTTTTTCCCTGTAAAATAGACTTTTCGAAGTTTGTCGTGTTGTGTCTTTGAACTCTTGCCATATTGTAAAAAAAATGTTGGTCTAACTTTTGATACTTCTGTCGTAATTATAACACACTTAACAATGAGTTATATTCATTTTTATAAGCCTGAATGAGCCGATACAAGATGCAACTTGGTGCTAGAACCATTTACCCACAAAAAACGGAAAACCTGTTTGATTTTTATCATATTGCTGCGCGCATACCAACGATGTAACTTGGCATTGCACCACACCTTGCTGTATTCTACAAAAACAATTCTTTTTGAAAAAATCTAAACTTTCATATCCTACATATACGCTATTAAAAAAACATTAAGAATTTCGAAAGGAAAACAGTCAGTTTGTTAACAACAAATCAATCGAAAGTGTTCCACAAGGATTTCATTGTGGAACACGAAATAAATGTATGTCGGAAGTCTTCCCAAGTGTCTTATCTTAATTTACACGCCGCCATGGAGAAAAAAATTTATCTTTACTTCGCATCGTCTTTTATAACGAGCCTATAGTAGGCTGATTGAGCAGAGATACCTTCTTTCGGGCCCTAGGCGATATTATACATATTTGTCTATTGTTAAGCGTTTTGAATTAGATTTATTATGGGTGTGGGTCGGGAGCTTTTATATTCGTTAAATAGTAAATTGCTGTTTTATTATCACAAGTAAATGTTATTTGCACACATTAACATTGAAAAAGTAGGAAAAGTTAAATCTCTTCGTAAAAAAAGCAAAGTGAAAATATTTTATTGAAATGTTTATTTACCTTCGTTACAGGCTCCGAAGATGTGCTCAAATTTCTGGGCAATGACTCCACAGTAGACCATTTTAAGCTGGTGCTCCGGGACGGTAACAGCCTCCTAATAGGCGCGAGGTAAGTAGTAAGATTAGATAATTTGCGATAAAAAAACCTATTAATTCAAACGCTTTAGGTTAGTTAGTTATGAAAATGCATTAATATCTTTTTACTACATACTTAATTTCTTTTTTACAAAGTAAATAAGGCCTGCATCACGTAGTCCTGTTCGAGTTTCAAGAAATATTTCTTGCGTAATATTCCTTATCATAGGTATAATATTTATCAGATGAAAATTAGGGTATTTTGAAATTGTACAATTGAAATATGACAAACTGTTCAAGCGTACATGGACGTAGCAAGGTATTAATCGATCGTCGGTATTCTTTAAAAATAATCCCCTTTTGCAGAATCATTTCATTGGTAATTAAGAAGAACAGAGAGCAAGCTTAAAAGTCTGTTTTATGATTTGTAAAAGTGATTTTGTCTTTTCGTTGGGTCGCATTTCCTTGGTAAATAAAACTAGGCATCTTGAATCTAATAAATTAAGATGTAAGAAATATACATATAATACCGTGATCATCTTAAAAGTAAATTGTTCTATTGAAGTCCTCGAAACAATAAATTATTTTTGCTTTGGAAGTAAAAATTCTATCTTCAGTAAAGCGATGTTAACGAGTGTTAGTTTTAAAGGTTACTAAAATATTAGCCAAATAAGGGCCATCTTACAGATGGGTTGCCTTCACCCAACTCATTCTGCTTAGTTTCATACCATGACCTACTCGAGCTGTGTTGTTATTTATGAATAATAATCGAACCACAGATGCAAGCTTCAAGCATCGCAACCCAAGCAAGTCTTAGTTTACTCAATTTCTGCCTTCAAACTTCCACGGTCCTTTGCGACTTATCTACAGTTTCTTGCTAGATTCTTTCTTACGTTGTCCTACAAGAATGTTTTTTGGTTATCTACAGAATTATTGTCTTCAAAGATCGTCTTTATCAATCTAATTTCGTGTAGACGTCATGATATAGGTGGTAGATTTCTTGATTTGTCCTTATCGTCCGTTCATTGTTTTCCTGAACTGTTGTTTTTGTTTATTATCATATATTTCGCCTTATTTTGATTTATCTTTAGACTTGGCTTTTGTATTTGATATGTTAGATTCACAAAGACCTCTTAGGTGTTATCAAAGTACTTTCCAACTATTAATATTTGGTCAGCATACCCATGTATCTGTTAACTTCTGTAAAATTGGCCCCGTTTGTATTAATACCACATTTTCATATGGCTATATCCAATCCTATAATAAATAGTAACTATCCGCGCTAATGCATCTTCTTGTCTAAGATCTGTCTCATAAGTTTATCTCTTTAGATGTGCCTTTGCTTACTCTGGCTTTAGCTCTGCTATTTTCATAAAGCACTTTTCATAGTCTTATTAGTTTGTCTCGGATTTCTAGGTTGGAATGCATCAACCCAAAGTTCTTCTCTGTCTGTATTGTCGTTAACGGCTTCAAAGTCAATAAAAAGCGTATATATATATGGATATTTTGTTCCCAGCGCTTTTACATTGTCATTATTATCGTTCTTACTTTTACTTAAAAGTGATCTTTGTTTTGCACCTTGCCAGCTTCTAACATCCTGTATGCTTGAATTCTATCTCCTATCAGTTAAGATGTGGTTAATTTAATTCCGCACCATATTACCTGGTGAACTCCAAGTCACTTTATGAATATTGATATGTTCAAACCAGGTTTCACCTAAGGTTAGATCTTTAGATAGCGTAAAATCTACTAATCTAGTCCTATTATCGTTGCTTGAACTGTGTGCACCATGTTTTCTATATGCAGGATACTGACTTTCTTGCACCTTTAAATCCCCCGGCTTGAATTGAGTGCACTATGTTTTCTATGTGCAGGATACTGACTTTCTTGCGCGTTTAAATCCCCCGGTACAATTTCCATATGTTAAACCAAAAAGTCACTCTACCAGTTTCACTTTAAACGGAAGATATAATCGACTTCTTTCTTTTCAGGAATGTAGTTTACAATCTCAGCATACACGACCTTACCGACCAGCAGCGTTTGGTATGGCCGTCACCGGAAGACGATGTCAAGATGTGTGTAGTAAAGGGCAAGGACGAGGTGAGTACACGTTATTCTATTTAAAACTGAATGTTGTACGTCAATTTAAAAAACAAATTAAATTTTCATCTTTTTTTTTATTATATAAATTAAAACTTGCATAACATACCAATATCTTTTACGCTATTTCAAGTAGCCGCTTTCTGATCTTTTTAGATCTTACTCCACAGTACGTTGCTTAGTTTTAGCCTTTTCACTGAAAAAAATCTTAAACAAAGAATCCGTTCATAACTCAGTTTCTTGTTCGAAATTACTGTAGATAAAAGACACGTACTATATCTCAAATTATAGATCTTGATCAAGAGACCTTAAACTGACAAAATGGACCGGAAGAAGACTTGAACGCCAAAAAATAAACTGTTCGTACATGCAAGGAAATGGCAATTGCATACAAATAAACATTGCTTACATGGCTATAAGACGTGTGCTTTTGCGCATTGAAATTTCCCGTCCAAAGCCTGTTTTGGGTGCAAGTTTCCTCACAGCATCTAACTCACTAACAAGAAACATAGTAGAACTGATTGAGAATATAAATGAGCGAACAATTATTTCTTTATGGTTTATGTTATTGTCTACTTTCGTACAAGGG
The DNA here is from genome assembly GCA_963855945.1 of Thereva nobilitata. NCBI lineage: Eukaryota > Metazoa > Arthropoda > Insecta > Diptera > Therevidae > Thereva > Thereva nobilitata. Next base: position 97,810,341 of record OY979698.1, read on the forward strand.
ACATACTCATTGCGCATGGATAACACGATTGATTTGAGCGAAATCTTCCGCCTGCTCGTTTATCTTTTATATTTTTCAAGTTATTAAGCGCAAACTTAATATCGTAATGGTGGGTCCACACGATAGAGACTTTTGGTTGCAGAGACTTCTATCGATGCAATTCTACAGAATGTTAACTGTGAAACAAGGGAAACTCGCTAAATAAAATCCGCAGAGACATTCCGTCGACATGATGACATACTGTCGGTTGTTTCGATTTAACTTTAAGCAACCTGTACAGACGCCGCATGGAAAATCGGACGGACGAAAGTGTTTGTCTTGGGGATCCACCATAAGGTGGAGGCCTAGTGAAAGCCACACTTGCCTTGACGAACTGATTGTCTGTCAAATGAATTTGTATGATGATTTGTTTTATTTAAACTTTTATTTATTACCTCTGGTGATAAACATGTTTTGCAAGAAATTTTGTTACATTTTTCAAGAAAAATGCTTAAAATAAAAAAGATTCCCTCAATACAAGAAGCTATTCTTTCTTTTATTAATATTAAACTTTAAATTAAATAAAACTCGTATTCATTGTTTTTTTTAATTTTTCTTTCACAGGAGGCATGCCAGAATTATATTCGGATTTTGGTAATAACAGAACCCGGTCGATTGTTGGTGTGCGGGACAAACTCATTTCGCCCAATGTGCCATTATTACCAAATTAATGCCAACAACTATACCCTAGAGGAGATGAAAAATGGGCAGGCTATTTGCCCCTATGACCCGAAGCATAACTCAACAGCAGTTTTTGCGGGTAAGTTATGGATGCTCAAGTAAACATAAAAAATTGATCACTTGATAATAGTTTACTGTGAACTACAAATTATCTACGCGAAAGCGGAATTTTTGTTTGGGTATGGGCACAAGAAGATCTAGTAGTAATAAGGGAGAGATTTTTAATATATGTAGAAAATCGTCTCATCCAATCCGTTTTATAACAATTTTGTTTTAGAAAATATACCTCGAAATCATGCTTGGATTCGTTCTAAACAAATTAATTAATTCTCTTTGTACTACATAACTGCCAAATTTTCATTAGCTTCAGAGATATTGTAAACAGTTGTATGTCGTTACTGTAGAAATGTATCTTCTCCTGATATAGTACAGTTTACTAAGTAACAAAACTGACCAAATTGGGTTTGTTTTTTTGCAGACGATTAAAGAAACAATTTCAAATGTTAAGCTCAAGTAACCTTAACTTTATGCAACCCCAAGCAATGACACTGTTTATCTTCTTAATGAAATTAATTTGTTTTTTTTCACCTGCAATAGCATCAAATTTTATTCGAAATGAGGTCGCAGTCTTCTTTTTGAGGCCTGTAGGACTATTATGGCTATGTTCAAACTAGATTCCACTCTCTACTTGTTTTGTATAAAATATTAATTATCGAGTAAAGTCAAAGGTTAGATTTCTGGTCGATGGTTTCACTGTTTTGTTATATCATTGATACTTTTATATAAACTGGCATGTTTATATCGAAGTCTGATTAAAGCATCACAATCTTTACTTTAAGTATCTTCTTTTTATTTATAAGTAGCCATAAGTTTAGAAAATTCCAATGCTTTCTATATTGCAGTTTTTATTCTATGCCTGCACAACATTCACCTTTAGATTCTTACTTTTTTATTGTGATGTCGTCCGCCTTTTTATCTCACGACAATAACACAAACAATTTATAAAAAATACATCTATCTGCTATTGTAGGCTTATAGAGCACATGCACTGTATGTATTGTCGTTGGAACAGTTGATTAAAGATGTTCTGCACCATCATCTTACGACATTTCTCAGTCGTCGTCTCTGATAATATACTCTTCTGGGCCAACCGGAGGTTAACAAACTTTTACTGATGGTACCGGGTCATCACTTGGGAAACTAACATTGGGCCAATTTGTATAAGTAGCTTGGGATGATTTACTGGTGTTTTTAGTGTAGCTGCTTTGTCATCAATTTACGTTTTTTAAGTTGGTCATGAAAATGAATGTGAATTAAAGCAATCTCTCAACTCTCCTTAATCGCTATTGCGTAGCACGTTTTCGTGATTCCCAGAGTCTCCAAACTTAATTAGAAAAACTGTCGACAGATGAATGAAATCAGTATTGGAATAGATTATTAAAGGGCGCTGGACATTTGCAGAGAATGAGCAATATTAAAAAGTTTAATTGAAGGAAAGAAATTAGGTAACTTAAATGAAATAAGCACAAATAAAAATAGTTAATTAGCGAAATGCATAATTTGGTTTTATGGATTTTTGTATCTGCACTTCGGCTTTGGACATTAGAAAAGCAATTTTGTGCTCTATAATAATTAAAATTGTCTTAATAGAAAATTGTTCTGTTGTGAAAATTGATTTAGGATTCATATCCCAATTATTCTTGGAAAAAGGGATACCGCGATGGAGAAGACTCAGTCTCCTCCCCGCTGCAGCCTCAGCAAGAGGTCCGCTGTTTCGGGAGCTGCTCTGTAGAACCGATAACTACAATCAAGTACCAGCTTAAATATGCCAGTCTCTGTCAGGGTTGGGCAAAATTTGATTTTAATTAAAAAAATCAAAAATCATTGATTTTTTCAAAAAAATCATAAAAATCATGATTTTTTTGATTTTAATTAAAACACTCAATAATGCGCTTTTTTAAGCTATTAAAAATTATTCTGATAACAGGCCATAGAAATATAAACTAACATGGAACGGCTGTGCAGTGTAAAAACCCTGTACGTGAGCGACCACATTAAAGGTAGCTTGTTTAAAGGGGCAGCAATCGTGTGCACAAGTGGGACACAAATTGCTGAACTGTCAAGGGTAGCTTCTTGAGTGAATGGTGGCGTGCCTAGTCAATATCCGGGGGGCAGAGATTTTATGCCAGGAATTTTAATCGCCCCGCTTTTAAAACGTCCCTCTTATTATTTCTGCATATTTTGGCCTGCACTGCCTGACCACTACTACCGAGTGAACTCAAACACATCAGGAATTGTGGTACGCTTTAATCTGGCTTACAGCCATTCCGTGTTTAGTTTATATTTCTATGTAACAGGCCAAACCTAAATAAAAGTAACGCAGAAGGGAAGTAGACTTACTTCCAGTCAAGTAGATGATGGTACCTAACTTCACTTCCCATTTAGTTTTGGCTAATTGGTCTAAAAAATATAGAGCCTCCTACGCAGAATTCAGAATGCATCTCTTGCAAGTGTAGCAAGTAGAATCGAACATCAGACGAAAGCCCGGTCTGGTTGGTAAAACGCCCTTAAACTGAGATTAGGGCTGGCTTCATGTAAGGTGATCGATGATTATCACCAATCACTTATACTGGGCTGGCTTCCGGCCCTGGTCTTCCTGTGGCTGCGAGCGGTTTAAGTGTATAGTAGATGACGCAGTTTGTAGAAGTTATGTAAATAACTTTAAATAATGCGTAGTTAGTAGATTTTATGTTTAAAGCCCCCCATACACGGTCAAATTGGATGTACAGCAATGCTGTACAACCAAAAATGTGATATCCCACAACTGAGCTTTTTGGTTGTACAGCTTCATTTTCTGTTCGGTCGCGTAAGTGTAAAGATGGACAGGAACGAGACGCTTAAATTCATTTTAGCAACGAAATTATCGACATTTGTTGCAAACAAAAAAAGAAAAGGAAAAGAAGAAATTTGTGGACCAAAGAGTGGCTTTTAAAAAGAGAAAAATATTCGCATGTCCATTTGCTAAAGGAATTGGAAGAGACATCCATCAGGGACTTTAAAAATTTCCTTAGAATGGACCAAAGAAACTACGAAAAGCTATTAAGATTAGTGACTTCCGACCTTCGATGTACATCCAATTTGACCGTGTATGGGGGGCTTAAGGATATGAAATGCATGGCCTATATCGGTTGCAGGGGATAGAGGAAAAACCATAAAAGAAGACAACGAGCTTTCCATTAGCTCTGGTTGTTTGAGTGAAAAAGCTGCGCTTTCAAACAACCAGCGCAAATAGGACACTCGTTGTCTTCTTTTATGGTTTTTACTCTAACTTTAAATAATGCGTAGTTAGTGGGTTTTATGGCCCAAGGGTAGTATTGGTAGAGAGTAAATAGTAGTTGACCCTTTTAAGGCCCTCATACACGGTCAAATTGGATGTACATCGGATGTACAACAAAAACTATCGATTGTGAGCCGGTCGGCCATCAAAACTCGTTGCGCGCATTGGTTTGATGAAAATCTGGATGTACATCCAATTTGACCGTGTATGGGGGCCTTTAGATGTCATAAATGACATGAAATAGTGTGTCGGTACATTTTGGGTTCAAGTGCATGAAAACGAGAGACTCAGAGTTTGCACGGAGGTAGCTTAGAAATATAACGCGCAATTAAGGTAATGCGCAATTGGTCTTCTTCTTCGATGGCTCTACAGCCCAATTCGAGCCTTGGCCTCCATCAGCTTCTTCCTCCAGACCTCTCTCTGTTGCGCAGCTTGCCTCCAGTTTCTGATGTTTAGGAGTTTTGCTGCATCAGCCTTAACACTGTCTTCCCACCTTGACCGTGGTTTGCCAACTGGTCTTTTGCCATCTGGTAGTAAATATAGGGCTTTCTTTGGTATCCTTGAGTCATCCATTCTTTGGACATGGCCGGCCCAACGTAAGCGCAGTAGCTTGGCATGTGTTGAAAGTTTACACTCTTTGTATAGGTCGTACAATTCGTGATTGTAGCGTATTCTCCATGCGTTATCTTCATTGGTTGGGCCGTATATCCTTCGGAGAACCTTCCTCTCAAATATATCCATCTTATCTGCGGACTTTTGGGAGAAACTCCATGCTTCACACCCATACGTAGCTACAGTGCGTATGATCGTTTTATAGATTCTTATTTTCGTTTTTCTGTGGATGTCTCTGGATTTCATTACTGGCAGTAGTGAGAAGTATGTTCTATTTGCGGCGTTTATTCTTCTTTGCACGTCTATCGTCTCATCGTTGTCTTCGCTGACTGTGGACCCCAGGTAGTTAAATTGGTTTACTCGTTCGAAGTTATATTCTCCCCAGGTGGTATTGTGGTTTCTTCTTCTTCTTTCCACCCTCGACTGAATTAGAATCTTGCTCTTGTCTGCATTTATTTGCAGCCCTATGTGTTTAGCTTCATCTTCTAATTCTGTGAAGATTTCTCTAAGGTATGACAGTGATCTGGCAAGGCAGCTTATGTCATCGGCATATCCTGCCAGCTGTTTTGATTTGTTAAGCAGGGTTGCGTTCGCATCAATGTGTACTTTGCGAATTACTCCTTCTAGGCAGAGATTAAATAGCATGGGTGCCAACCCATCGCCCTGCTTTAGGCCTTGCTTGACTGGGAAGGATTCCGTCAATTCTCCTTGTATTCTGACTGCACACCTTGTGTTCTCCATTGTCATTTTTGTTAACTTAACTATTTTGAGGGGGATGTTTAGGTCCAACATGCGCAATTGGTCACTAGAACACAATTTTTGATTTAATCATGATTTTTATTTGAAAAAATCAAGTGATTTAAATCTTGATTAAAATCATGATTTAAATCACCTGATAAAAATCAACCCAACCCTGGTCTCTGTAGATCTGCCCGCTCGGTAGGCAAATTGCAAGTAGTGGAGTGGGTTCGCTGTAGAACCTACCCTAATATTCATGTCTAAAACTGTGCATTGTTTTCAGGAGAAAGGAAGAGATGGGTCGATAGGTTTTGCTTCCTTGTAAGACCTTCTCCCAGCTTTGGGAATACAGATCAACCTGGCCTCTCTCCTTCTTCTTCTACTGCTCCTTTAATACCTTGTGGGGCATATGGCGTTTTCTGCTAGAATATAAGAAGGACTCACCGTTTGCGCAGATATGCTCCCCGCATCGTGCCATGTAATCTCGCTAAGCCCCATGATCTTGATTTTATATCGGTTCATCTCGTGGAGGACTTCGTCCAACTGTTCAACAGAAAGCAGCGTTCTTATGTATATTCCATGTTCCGATTCGTGTCCTGGTTAGAGAAAACAAAGGTCGTCGTTTTGATCTCCATCCGGTTTCAAGGCATTGTTTGCCAATTTGTAGCAAAGCAATGGCGTTTTTATGGGAGCAGGTCCTCAGCCCAACTGACTTAAAAACTCTGTTTTATGGAGCAGAGAATTCGCCATTCTACCGTCTCCAGTTAGCTCCTTCTGAAGAAATACCCCAGGGGCACCGTGGAATTAGGACTTGTTAACAGAGCTGCTAGGTGTTCGTCTGCAGTGACTTTTCTCGGGTTTTGATAGAAGTGACAAATCGAATGACACCACCTTCTGAGGCTTTTGTTAGTCGTTCGTCCCAACTTTCACTTTCGGACACAGCAAAACCAAACCTCTAGTTTCTTTATCACATGCGACTATAGCTCATGGACTATAGCTCATATAAAAATCATGACAATAATTTAGTTAGACTTAGAATAACTAAATGTTTAGCCAAAAACTTCACTAAAACCTAAATAACTTCTAAACTATCAAATTTCGGCTAACATACATGGAGATAAATTGGAAACATATGGAGATCCTATATCACTTTGCAATGGGCTACATGGTCCAGGAAACGGCCTGAATTTGCGATTTTGAAAAAAAATTTACGAAAAGGTATATCCTTTCTAGAAAGCAGAATATTAACTTTACACATTATTAAACGATGACATATTAATGGATTTGTTTGGTTCTAAATTCGTCTACAATGTTTGTTTTTTTTTAGATTAGACACTTAAATTGAAGAAAAATAATTCATTACCAAAAAAAAATAATTACTTGGAAAGAAAAAATTTAGTCCTAACGTCAGGTATGGCGTTCAACATTCCCATAGACAGGCATCATTAATGTATAACCCAATTTCATCGATGCGCTCCTCTGCAATCTCTCTTCATCGATATCCCATCTATAATTTAGCTAATGCTGAATTTGCAACGTCTTTTGCGAATATACCGATGTCATCTGCGACATTTTCATTTTATTTTAGCAATTTACCTAAATTCCATATTGTAACTTCTGAATTTTGATAATTATTAACAGAAATATCATTTTTAAACTCTGATAATTTATTTTGCATTTCTAGATAACGAACTGTATTCAGGAACGGTAGCTGACTTTAGTGGTAGCGACCCAATTATTTACAGGGGACCTATGCAGACAGATCAATACGATAGTCTCAGTCTAAACGGTATGTATACGAAGACTCTAAGAGACTCTATTGTGAAATGGTGAAATGGTTGCAATAATATGGCTTGGTAACATTTTGTTCGTTTTATTTGTAAAATGTGTGTCTGTCAGAATTTAATTTTGCTCGTAGAGGGGCGGCAGACTTTTATAGTCGTCACTCCATTACCATTCATTTTGTCGCAGCTCAATGTGAACTGTTCTTTATGTCGTGCTCTTTGTTCTATTTCTAGCCCCTAATTTTGTTAGTTCATTCACACAGGGCGATTTCGTGTACTTTTTCTTCCGAGAAACTGCTGTGGAGTACATCAACTGTGGAAAAGTAAGTTTAATCAACAGATTGCATCTGTGCTGTAATTATCTATTTCCTTTTTTTTTTCTTTTTTTTACAGGCTGTATACTCAAGAGTGGCAAGAGTTTGCAAGTGGGATAAAGGAGGTCCGCATAGATTTCGAAATAGATGGACGTCGTTCCTGAAATCTAGGCTAAATTGTTCAATACCTGGAGATTTTCCTTTTTATTTCAATGAAATTCGTGAGTATATTTTTTTTTGTAATATCGAAAATTTGAGTGTAAAAGTTGATTTTTGTTAAATATGTTTGCTTGATTAAATTATAATTAAAGTAAATACATAAAAATATTTTGGAAAATTAAGAAATTTTATACCAGATAACAATCGGATTATCGTTCTGAAGTATACCCACTTCGGCACATCTCAGCTTCAACAGTAGCAACAACTTTCGTTACTAAATTCAGTACAAGTTTCGGCGTACTCCTTGAAATCACAACTGATATGCAGGGGTGGTAGCACGTAAGTTGTTTCAATCGACCTCTTCATACAAAAATACAAGTGTTACAAAAATTTTTGCATGAAGAGGTCGATTGAAACAACTTACGTGCTACCACCGCAGGACCATTCGCAGGCAAACGGGACTGTCGAACGGTTTCACTTGTAAGTGAAAGAAGCCTTAATGGCAAGGGACAACATTACTCATTGGAGCGAAGACTTGCCCTTATGTTAGGCATCTGCATGGTCAAGACCGATAATGGTCACCAGCAGAGCTCGTATACGGTTAAAATCGGAGACTCCCCAGTTCGATATTCATCCCAACTGATAAAATCCAATAGAACACTTAGAATTTTTCTCTCACCTTCGTTCTCATATGCAGAACATAAAGGCAACATATCCTCGACAACCGGTTAAAAAGGATGCCCACATACCAACGGCCCTGGAGGGCGTCGATTACACTTTCATACGGGTCGATCGTGTTGGAAAACCTTTTGAACTTCCATACTAGGGTCCGTAATCAATTACGAAATTACGAAAACACGTTGTCGTTCATTTAAACGGCACGACCAAGGCGATATCTATCGACAAGCTAAAGCCAGCTAAATCCAACTGATTTTACGCAAGCCACAACAAACTCCTACGATCAGAAGGATCAATAAGAACGCCTCCTAGATCACAGTTTAGTGATCTAGGTTTCCGGCATCTCTACCATCTTCACTTTCAACTTTTGGTTGATGAACCAACCACTCGCGAAACCACTCGGTCAATCTAACAGAAAAGCTTAAGTAGAGGTAAAACCATAAAAGAAGAGGCCGAGCTTTCCATTCCCGCTGGTTGTTTGAGTGAAAAATCTGCGCTTTCAAACAACCAGAGCGTATGGGACACCCGGGGCGTCTTCTTTTATGGTTTTTACTCTAATATATTAGATTCTAAAATAACAATAACTTTATTTATATAATAACAAATAATAAAGTATTAACTACATTTACTGGCAGAACCTCTTAACCTTCATTTCAATGCCAGGAGAATCTCATTAATATTTAGAGAAGCAAAGCTTTCAGAAACTAATGATATACATTTTTTGAATTAAACTAATTTTTAACATGAGAAACGCCCAGTTCCGGCAATAACTAAAACATAGATTAAATTCGTTGCCCATTCACTTCTGTGGGGATGTGCAAATGCGACTATTCGTGCTATGAAAGAAAAAGTTTTGGGGCCCAACAATCGATATGTATGTTTCTCATTAATAAATTTTTCGATAAAAAAAGTTTTACGATCTTCCTCTCGAAGTCGTCTTACTTTGCCATTGGTGTTGGCGCCCGCCCTTTCCATCTTATTTGAACTTTTTGTAAAACTTAGATATTTTCTTTATTCCTCTACGTTCCGGCCACGTTTTTTTTTATATTAAGAATGAATGAAGACCGAGGCAAGCGAGCATCTCTAGACTAACAATTATTTCATATCACGTGCCCAGAGCTGAAATTGCGTTAATTTTGTTTTTTTTTTCTCTGTATTTAGAGGGAGCAAGTAGCCTGGTGGAAGGACATTATGGGCATACGAACTCGAAACTTATTTACGGAACATTCACTACACCAACGAACTCTATTCCTGGATCAGCGGTTTGTGCATTCTCTTTGCAGGTAAGTACGAAGTTGTGTTAGAGTTCATCATTTTGTTGTATCTAATTCAACTCTATGGTGAAGCAAAATTGATTTAGTAAATTATTGTGTACATTTTCAAAATAATTATGAATAAATAATGTCTGCATCACCACAGTTAGACTTGTAACGCTTTTCCATTTCTTATTTCCATAATAATAATACTAAAATTCTAATTCATACATTCAGGATATTGCTGATACTTTCGAAGGTAACTTCAAAGAACAGAGTTCGATTAATGCAAATTGGCTTCCTGTTAGTAGTGCAAAGGTGTGCATTTTGAAATGCCCTATATTTACAAAAATTTATATGCATGGTGTTTTACATTTTATTCGACTAGGTGCCGGATCCAAGGCCGGGCTCCTGTCACAATGATTCTCGAACCCTGCCCGATTTGACATTGAATTTCATTAAAACACATTCGCTTATGGATGAGAATGTTCCAGCGTTTTTCGGGCAGCCTATTTTGATTAGAACTAGTACTGCGTAAGTAGATTGGCGATTGGGTTTTTTTTAGATAATCATGATTAATAAAAGTTTGTATTTTTACAGTTATCGATTTACTCAAGTTGCCGTAGATCCGCAAATAAAAACCCCTGGGGGGAAAACATATGATGTGATATTCGTTGGAACTGGTAAGTTAACACCTTTTTATTTTAATTGTTTTATTTTAAAAGTTTTATTTTTTGTTTCGATTTAGAATAATATTAGAAATAATATTAAAAAAACAATGGGAGCTCAAAGTTACCCTCTTTGTACTTTGGAAGTTTCTATCTAAAGTGCAATTGTCCATAAAGTTCTGCTCGGAAAGATAGAAGAATGATTGAACTGCCAAAGTCCACGGGCAGTTTTATTCTAGCGACTACCAGTCGCTCCGGCAGTTGAACAAGAAATGGCTTTCTCTCTTATTGTGCTTATAGACGATAGAAGAAGAGGGCAGGATATTATTTTAAAAACGGGAAGAGAGACAAGGAAAAATGTTATCTAGCTGGGAGAAGTAGAAAACAAAAGACCATGTTGCTGCGTGGAATCAATTCACAGATCTCTGGTGTGGTAGTCTGGCGCCTTCACCCTTAGGTTACCGAAGCCGGACTGTCCATAACCTGTTAATCAATGCATTTATCGACAGCAAATTTATCTGAGGCAGCAAATGTTTTAGGGTAGTTTGTTGCTATGTTTTATTCCGATAGAAAAGTGGATATTTGAACATTTCACACGTCTTGCTAAGTACCGATTTCCGGGTGTTGCTCTGCCTACCATGCAACCATTGCTAGATGTTTAAGCTGATATGTTAATACTTTAAAGAAACAAATAGGTGACTGAAAACTCACAGGAAATGCTTATTAAGGTTCATTTTAGGGAAAAAGAACCACTTTGGTTTATTTCTTTTAAAATGTTCGCTCTTTTGTTTTAATGTGACAATTCTGATGAGTTGGTCGAGCCCTGGGAAACGTTCTACTACTCTGCCCATAATCCTTTTGCAGGAGAAGTTTCTTCGTCTTTAATGAGCACAAATTGTTGAGATTTAACAAAGCTTTAATTTGGTATCATTTGACCACTTGCCATATGCTCTACAAGTGTTTTAACATAGCTCAATCGATAGATATGGCAGGGATAATTAAAAAAGATTCAAAACTTTAACACATCTTTCTATTCAATGGTTTCCTCTAGAGTGTGCCTTTCCTCTTCGCTTCGTGTTTTTCTTCAACTTTTTGAGAATGGCATGACATGTTTATCATTATTGGCAGATAAGTTAACAGTCAAGTAGAAGATCGTATTCAGCCTTATTCTCGTTGTCGAGTGACGTGACAGACCTTAAATTGGTATTTTTCATTTTCAATCTAAGAGAATCCTGGCGACTAGATCGATAAACGTCGTGTTTTAATTGTCGCAATGTGTCGTGTGAAGTGACATTTTCCTTGATATGTTTGCAGGTATCGACAGTTTCATTCCACCGCGTCTCTCGTAGTAACGTCACTCGCCAACGAGAATAACCACCATTATTGAAAAGCGGCATACGTTCGCCTTCGTATTTTCACCCACCTTAAAACGTGCCTAGAACACAAAGTATGATTAAAGTGTCATCGCGAGAGCCAGGCCTTAATTTTAGAGGGGAAAGAAAATAGATGTGGGCATAATTTTATTTTTAATTACAGATCATGGGAAAATAATAAAGGCTGTCAATGCTGAGTCTGCTGACTCAAACAAAAAAGTGTCTTCTGTTGTGATAGAGGAATTGGACGTCCTTCCCAACAATGAACCAGTAAGGAATCTGGAAATTGTTCGCACAATGCAATATGGTAATTAAAATGCAAAAATATAATTTCTAATCCAGATACAAATAACCCCCTCCCCCCCCCATTTCTTATAACAGATCAGCCAAAAGATGGAAGCTACGATGATGGAAAATTAATCATTGTCACAGATAGTCAAGTAACAGCTATCAAATTGCACCGATGCCACAATGATAAAATTACTAGTTGCAGGTAATTTTGCTATATTTTCATGCCATTTTTTGTTTGATGTACTAAATTCAATTTTCCTCGAACACACAGCGAATGTGTAGCTCTGCAAGACCCTTATTGTGCTTGGGATAAAATTGCCGGTAAATGTAGATCCCACGGTGCACCGAGATGGTTGGAAGAAAATTATTTTTATCAAAATGTTGCAACAGGGCAACATGCTGCTTGCCCGTCTGGTATTTAAATTGTGTTTAAATTGGTGGGGGGAGTGTAATATTATTATCTGTATTCTTTCAGGAAAAATTTCTTCGAAGGATGCAAATGTTGGTGAACAGAAAGGATATAGGAATGATATAGATATGTCTCATCGTCCTAGCAAAGACCAATCTGGAGGCGAAGTTATTAACATTATGCAGGATAAAAATTTCGATGGAAGTGGTATGTTTTATTGAAGTTCTATTTTTTTTGCACTTAATGATTATGTGTTAGAGAGATAGTATCTAAATCGATTATAAAGTAAGTAACAATTATTTTCTTACAACTTAGTGAGGGTTTCATATAATTTTACTAAAAAGTATTTAGTTTAAAATAGTCTAGAATAGTTTAGTAACAGATATTTTTGAGAGTGAACAGTTTTCCATATATATTTTTAGTATCAGGCGTATAGACCATGTAAGCTTAACATCTCATTGAAAGAAAACTTTGTGAGTGGACACTCGACTTAGATTAGTAGCGCATGCTGCTGCAGAATATGCCAAATAGTCGTATAAAGATCATAATTGCGATGATAATATTAAAATCTTAATCAAATGAAAAATTGTTGCAATTGGTGTGAACTGGAGATGGCTGCCACGCAGCTCACTGAGGTGCTGTTCTCCTCATACGCTGGCAGCAATACGGTCTCTTTTTCAGTCGTCGCCCTGGTGGAATGGCAGTCTTGCTGCAATGCGCAGGGAAGTTAGGAGACTGTTCAATAGGGCAAAACATGTTGGGCAACGGGAAGAATACAGGTTCACTTTTACAGTCGACAACAAAGAGCTAAGAGGCTCCTAAAGGATTGGTTGGAGGAAGCACTGTATTGCCTGCAAACTCTTCCAGAAGCATGGAGACTCCAAAAGCTCCTCTTCAAGGATTCCACCAACGGCGTGGACCTTCTTAAAAGGGAAAATGTCTCATACACCACCAACCAGATAGAAATTCAGATGCGTTTGTTTGGTACGCACTTTCCAGGGTATTTTTCCAGACAGCTTATTATCTGGATGCTGCGTACAGTCATAGAACTATTTCAGACTGATACTCCCGTGGTCTCTCTGGCTACATCTTCGACCGGGACAAAGTTAAATGTGTAATGGCCTCTTCAACTCTACAAATCCGTGGGGGGAAATGGAATTTTCTGGCACTCCTTTAGAATTGCCTCGACCTAATTCTCGACAACCTGGTCTGTTTCTTTAACGCCAGCTTGAATCGGGGATACATTACAGCTATCTGGAGAAGGTGGTGGTTTTTATCCCTAGATAAGGCAACAGGCCCCTTCTACCCTGGGTGACTCCACCATTAGGTCAAAGCTATTAAGGGCTGTCTTAAGGGTGTAGATTTGTCCCCGCTATTCTGGTCAGTGGTTCTCAAATGATTAAATCTGGCTAAGAAGAAAAGCGATTATCAGAGAGCTTCTGAGCCTCGCTTAGGTTGGGTCTTTTTCAATTAAAAATCTTTTTGCCTTCGTCCGAAGGGCTGGCAGTCTTTCGTTAGTAGAATATGTGCACAATAGGCCTAAATTGGCCGCGAAGCCTACCATATGGGTTACTCCGTACGAAAAAAAGGGGGACGTCGGGAGTTGGAGTTTAGTTTCTATTTCCTTAAAGATAGTATTTTTGAACATGAAAATTTAATACAATTTATATAATAAATGGTCTGTTAATGAAAGTATGAAGTTATTTTTGATAATTTCAGAAAAGTTAATAATAATTCTAATTCAAACGAGCGCTAATCGTATGAAGAATTATTTATAAGATTTTTTGCTCAATCTGTACTTTTAAATTACAAGGTTAATAAAAAAAACATATTTAAGGTCCTCAAATATCTGCCGATGTAATAAACGCTCAGTATTCTGTCGAAACGCTTGTAATGGCAGTGTTAGCTGGTGCGATATTCGCACTATTAGTTGGCTTTATCACAGGCTATTTCTGTGGCAGAAGATGTCATAAAGACGAAGATGACAATCTTCCATATCCTGATACAGAATACGAATATTTTGAGCAACGACAAAATGTTAATAGGTATTATTATATTTAAATAAATAAAAATAAATTAATTATCGTATCTATTTTTTTTTTATTATTAGAATTCAAACAGAACCAAAACTTCTTCCACAAGTTGAAGAGGTTACATATGCAGAACCAGTTCTTCTTCCACAAGCATCTAGTCAAAATAAAATTCAACATTCACCGAAAAGTACTTTAAGGAAACCAATGCATCATCATGGGGCGAATTCGGAAACCCTATTTCAATTTCAGCCTGATGGTTATAATACAAGAGAAACATATCGTGGACGTGATAATTTCGGAACATTAAGATCACATCAAGTAAATTTTCGTTTTATTTGTTTTTTTTTATTTTTATTTTTATTAAACGACAACTGTGTGAGTGGGTATTAATGAAAATTTCTTTATAGGGCGATAACTATCGGCGAGGAGATGGATTTTCAACAACAAGAAGTGTTAAGAAAGTGAGTGATAATATATTAAAGATTCTTTGTTAGTATTAGAGGGCTCTGATATGTTGTGATTTGCATTATAAAGTATTTTTAGTTATTTATATGTAATGGCAGAAGCTATAATGCAGGATGTTAAATATTTAAAAGAATTGAAACAAAAGCTTGTTGTATTAAATTTTAGGCGCTTTTGTTCGTTGCCTATTTTCTAATATGCTTTCTAAATATATGTAAGAATTTCTTCAGTCTTATAAAATCTGTTTGTATGTTAACTACAGCATACTTATCATGACGATATTTTGTTATTTTTCTGTAGAGTATTAAATATCTTCGTAAATAGTCCTTATTAAAGCAGAAACTTTAGACAATTAAAATAAATAATTTGTGGTTCAAGGAAGGTTCATTTTTTAGTAATAGATATGATTATCCATCAAATTATTTAAAAATTATATCACTAATTTATATTTAAAGAAATATATAATTTTATAGGAAAGAAATTCTTAAATTTTAAGAAATACATAAATTGTACGGTATAAAATTCACTAGAAAAAGTCCCAAATGTAAATAAACTGATGAATGGTTTTTGGTAACCCACTAGACAAATTATTAAGTCCCTGCATTATAGGTTTAACATTTAAATGAGATACCTAAAAACGTATCCAATTTATTATTTTGTTATGTATATTTTCATGTTCTATCATCGCCTGTCAAAACTACTATTTTTCTCTTTTCCCTATTAGGTATATCTTTGAGACGGGAGTGGGGCGGCTGAGACCAGTCAGGGACTCATTAATCAAAATATGGTAAATATATGAGATCTCAATAATAAGGCAAAAAAAAAACAGTCATTCTTATTTTTAATAATCCATTCTGGAAATCTTAAGCCTAAATTTATATTATATTGATTTTGGTTGCTTTTTCTCTTTTTTGTTTATTACAATATTAACACACTTTGCTTTGTAAAGGCAGGATCATTTATAGTTTTGCAAAATATTAGGCATAAAGACATTATTTTAATTATTGAAATTTATTTATTTATTTTCTTTTGTAATTTTGAGATTAGATTTTTTTTTTATTAAATTTGAAATATTAGTAAAAGACTTCATGTGGGTCAGCCATCCCGCGCCCTACTCGTACATTTTGTTTTTAAATTATATTGTGGCTATGAAAATGCACTCTCTGTGAAATCACATCAAAATATATTGGACAAGAAAATTTGCAACGATATTCAATTTAATTTAAAAAGAAAAAAAAAATATAAATTTGATAATTCTACATTTAGTATCTAAATATTTTCCTACCTGCTACCAAAACTTCTTCATTAGATGATCAGGAAAGCTGAGTTTAGAAAGCCTACCGTAATTCTTTCTGTATTTTTATTTTTATTTTTTTAATTTCCAATTTTTTTTGGTAGTGTGAACTATTAAGACTAGAAAATATAGAATCAAATAATCGTTTTTTTTAAACTGACATTGAATTGTGATTTTCAAGAGATAAATGTTTTTAAAGTAGCTCAATCAAATTTTGCATAGGGTCTTAACACAAACACACGAAACAGAAGTCTTGGCCGAATGAGAAGGCAGCCGCCCCGTCATGGTATTGGTAAGTATAATAACTAGGTTTTTTTGAAACAATATTTTTTTCGTTTATTTATTTATTTATTTTTGGAAATTGGTACTTTATGTTTATTTTGCTGTAAACACAGGATTCAAATTTCTTTATTTTTAAGCACAAATTTTTATCTGTGTAAAGTTTATTTAAAAAGTTAACATTTTTTTTATATAATTATGTTTATGGCTTTTCAAATGGTAAAAATATATAAATTGAATCATTTTGTTATCTATGCCTTCGTATTTACGAGTTTTTAGATGTAATATATAAAAAGAACTTACCCGATTGCAAACAAAACGTGATTTTTTATAATTCATTTATTTCAAAAATTAAGGATCATAAAACTAATCTTAATTCAAAATCTATTCTTCATCATTACAGTACTTTTCCACCTATTTGGTAGAGTTTGAACGCCCTTCTGCCAAAATTCCCTTGGCTGTGATGAAAAATACTCCTCACTCCTCCGCATTCTGATATGTTCTATTGAATTCATAGTCTTTCCTTCTAATTGTTTTGTATACTGGGGCCTGATTCCGCAAGCGTGAACATGGCTAAAGGAGTGCACTGCGCCATTGTTTCGTCGTGCACACAGTCTACAGTCTATTCACGCTTTCGGAATCCGCCCCGTGCGGAACAAGTGATAATCCGATGCTGCTATGCCCGGTGAATATGGTGGATGCGGCATCGTTTCCCATTCAAACTTCTCCAGCTTCTATAAAGTTGTTCTTGCTGCATGTGACCGAGCGGCGTTGTCTTGATGAAAGAACACTTTTCGTCTTGAAACTGAAGATGGTCGATTTTTTTCCAGCTTTAACTTAAGTTGCGTAAGCTCCCCGCAGTATATCTTTTTGGTTATCGTCTGGTTTAAAAGCTCATGGTGGATTAAACCCTTCATATTCAACCGAACACATAGCATCACCGTTTATGACGACTTGCTTTTTTAGTTTGTTGTTCGAGAGTGTTTTCTTTGAGAAAGGAATGAGAGTGTGCTTTTTGGTGCTCTGGAAAAAGTTTCTATTGTCAACCACTGTCCTAATACCTCAAACTACATTACTATTGTTGTAATTTGACGAAAAAACCTGTTATCTAGTGAAATATGTTTTCCAAGCATTCCACGCCACGATTGAGGCGATCGCTTCAAAATACATATTAAAGCTCAAAAGTTTTCTCAGATTTTCGCGAGATTTTTGCTGTGGTTATTCTTAACTCAAAGATTTACTTACAGATTTTTTTTTGTATTCATTAACTCAAAAAGTATTGGTTGGCAAATAATAATACGAGTATTGTGAAATCTTTAATTAAAGTCGTGTTTTATTATTACTTATATTTTAACATTAAAAAAAATGCTTTACTCTATTCAATGTGGTTTAAATATTAAGTGATATATATACTAACAATAACTTATTTGCAGTAACTCAACATCGATCTGACAGTCCACAAAATTCAAGTTCAGGTTCATCCCCAGTTATGTCGCACAGTAGTTCTAGTCCAGCGCCACCGTCTAGCAGTCCCAGCCCACAAGAAAGCCCAAAGAACTGTAGTTATATATATCGGGATTGATTGATATATAACACTAAATCCATGCCGCTCATTAACAGCACCGATAAATCATCATTAAATACAACCTCAAATAATCATCATCATAAAAAGACACAGTTCAGAAATTATCAATTGAAAGTGCTGCCAAATTTACAATCGTTGTCTGTCCATAATGGTAAAGAATTATCAAATTGTTCTAAGTTACAACAGAATGGATCTAATACAATCACCACGACCCCGATCCGTGTAACGGCAACATTATTTTCAACACAGCTTAACGAGAACATTGCCAGCCTCAATCGGAAATGGACAAATTTAAACCGCCGCAGAAGGAATAGCTGCTCTATTGATCCAAAAGAACTGGACATGCTAGTGCTGAAATCTGAAGACTGGGAAGATAACGAAAGTTTTTGAAGCGTATGGATCTTCATTTATATTTATTTTTAAACAAAAAAAAAACTCAGCTATAAATAAAGTTGTAAATTAACTTAGAAAAATTTAAATTATATTTATACTAAATTAGTATTAAACATTGCAAATAAATAAGTAAAAATCTTATATACATACAAGGAAGAAATTCGAAATTGATTTGATAACGACAAAACTTGCTAGGGATATATATATATATAAAAACAAAACAAAAATAGTGATCTGAATATTATTAGTATTTAAAAGCCATTTTTAGACATCCTTAATATGTAGTATTAAACGATAAAAATTTATGTTGAGAGTAGATTCACAAGTAGAGTTGAATGCAATGGAAAAAACAGCAAAAATGTTGATAAGATAATGTAATGTTTTGTTTTCACAAATTTTTTTAATTATTCCAAATTTATTTATTTAGAGGCTTTGCGAATTTTTTATTTTTAAGGACAACGTGCAAACGGATATCTTATAACTTATTATTGTAAAACATCGATTTTTTTTATTATATTTAAATACGAAATCAATATTTCCTTTAGTTACTAGCTCTATTTTCTTTAAATATGATATGCAAATTGCTGAAATTTTATTTAAATTGTGATATTTGCAATCTGATATAACACATTCCCAAAAAAAAATTCATTAATTTTATCTCCGCTTAGTTCCGTTAAAAAATGTAACCGAGTATGTACAAATGTTTTCCCTGAAATAATTTTCTTACGACTGCAGGTTGAATCTATAATATATGTTGCATTAATTAGTTTCATGCAATTCGACCAGCATGTAGAGAAGAGCCTTGTGCTGGTAAAATATAAATATTTAACAATTTAAATATCGATAGAAATATTTTTAAGCATTGATTTAATGTAGTTGACTCAATTAGTAGCACATGGTAATAACCCAATGGGTATCTAGTACCTAATAACTTATAGTAACTGCTTATACTGAGTAACTGAGAAACTACATGGACAGAAAGGTTTTAATGCTAATTTTTCTGTACATTAAATACAATGATTTTATTGTAGTTGATTAAATTGGGCTAACGATCAATTCCTAGCGCCTATTATAATATAGAATGAAATTTATAAACTATGATTTTTAGCCTAAATTTGTAATATGGCATTCAAGAAAAATCGATTATGAAATACAATACAATTTTAAACTTGATTAACATTGAATCAAGCGCAGAACTTAAGAATCAAATATAAAGGCTTTTTACCTTAACAGCATGGTTTAAAGATTAAATTCCTCAATAAAAAGTAAAAAATCTAACAAACATTTTTTCAGTTAACTACGAATCAAAAAGGAAAGCCCCTTTTGCTGTGCCTTCATCTTTGAAATACGAGTATTGTTATGAACTAAAGCGCCTAACACGATCAGTGGTTAAAAAGCAGATTAAACCGCAAACATAGGGTGCAAATGGCAACTTAACCAAAATTAATGGCATTTAGAATTAACCTGCTTAATCTGATATAATTTTTATTGAAATTACATAAAAATCAAGAAATAGAAACATCACTCATCACAACACATCATAATAACAAATTATTTTTAAGTATTGTTGTATGCCTGCCTGGTTGCAAAGTGAGAGATTAATATACATATATCCTCCTGCCTGTCAGTTTTGTGCGACCGAATCCCCTAAAACCACCTCTTAGTGTTCCATTGTCGCGCCGGACGGCCTTTGCAGGTATGCGTCGTGGTTCTTGATCTGGGTTTGTCTAGCTTATGGTCGCGGGCCTGGTCAAAAACACGCTTTGCATGCTGTTTAAAAACAAATCCTATAAAGCAGATCATGAGTTCAAAAACGCAGCAAATGGTATACGCAGACCTACAGCTAGTAAAGTGTGTGCGAGTGAGACCTGAAAGAAAAGAAGAAAATTTGTGCGCATGAAAAGTGACGGGTTTTGCAGTTCATAAAATACTCCTATCAGCTGCTTCTGGCAAAGCTTTTCTGCACATCAATCAAAATTTTGACATTTTGACCAGGCCCACTCTGAAATTTGTATACCTTTCTTTTTTTTCGGTTTCTTCTCCACTCCTGTTAATCGATTATCGCTTCAAGTTCGAACCTTTCTTCTGCGAATCTCGAGAATTGGAGGAGGGCACGCCGTACGACTTTTTTGGTGGGGCATTCCGAACGAAACGCCGAATCGTTATGCCAAGACCCATGGAGGTATACCCTTTACCCTCGATCTAACGCAGTATCTACGTGAGGTCGTAGCTAACCTTTTCACGTTCCCTGATCTGTTCTCCTACCTTGATCTTTATAGTTACGGCTTTCTTGGTTTTGGGACCAGCAAAACTTGTTTTTTATGTTCAGCAGGCGTAGACCAGAACTTTCTAGCCACTCTTACCTCTCTACATCATGGAACCGCCGTCCTTCCTCTTCGATTGCAACTGATCCTTATCATTATACATTGTGATCCACAATATAGGCGTCAGAACGGATTCCCGAGAGAACCCTGCAGGTTGTAATGTACGCCTTACAATACAGAAACGTACCGTAAATAGAGCCAATTATTTTGCAGAATAGGTACTTTGATGTATCTAGTTTCGGTCAACGAATCGACTATTTTACTCCGTTTTGTTGAGCTAAAAATTATTTTTGATGTCGACGGTTATCTCTGTGACTGACCTTACCAAGCTAAACACCATATTGACTGCATCCATCGTATCAATCGTGTCTTTTGGAAGCAGAATTGGCTCTCTAACAAGTCCCCTTTCTATTCGACGTTAGGAAATAGCCTATTGCGAATCTTCTGCTTCAAAAATTTGCTTACACTGCCGAGGAGACATATTGGCCTATAGAACGATGGATTCCTAAAGGCCTTATTCGGCTTTGAGAGGAGCACAAGCTCGTACTGCTTCCATTACCCTGGGGAAAATCCTCTCCTTGAGGCACGACTTGAAAACTTCGGCGAACCTGTTTGACGTTATCGTAGTTTTATTAGCGCTTGCCCTTGACCAACGACTTGATCATTTTATATGATCCCTCCAAGGGTCTGTTTATTTTGTCTCTGCTCTAAGTAACTAACTAATTGCTACTTTAATCCCTCATGGGACATATGGCGGAAACAGTTGCCCTCCAGCGGACTCTGTTTTGCGCGACAGCTCTCAGCTCTGACCAGGAACTCCCAGTTGTGGCGGCCTCTGATAATAGGGTTCTCCTCCACGTTGTTCTTGGTCTTCCGAATCGACGGGATCCTTGCGGATTCCAGGCAAGGGCCTGTTTGGCTAGATTATCGTTTCCGCGTCGCAAGGTGTGGCCAATTCAATTCCATTTCCTTCGCCTGATTTGGTCGTCTATCCTTTCTTGGCCGGCACGGTGCCATAGCTCTTCATTTGAAATTCTATCTTGCCAGTGGATTTTTAGGATACCACGTAGGCATCTGTTGATGAAAACTTGTAGGCGCCCCGTGATGAATTGGGCGACTTACCATGTTTCGCAACCGCACAAAAGAACTGCGTTAACGGTTGAGTTGAACAGCCGTAATTTGTGGTAGTGTAGCTGTTCTAACAGCTTCCTCGAATACCTGAGAACTTTCACCCCACTCATCTGTATTGGAAGATGAAAGCTTTGCGGTCGCTGTGCGTGTACACATCGTCATACGCCATTGCTTGCAGGCACATAGCCATTGCCTCGCTGATATCAATCACCGAGACTCTTCCACGCTTTTGGAAGATGTTTCAGCCCCCGCTGTTTGGCAACACTACATTTACACGCGAAAATACTTAACAGGATGCGCCCTATTGAATTGTTTTGTCAAATGGCCCAAAGTTTTGAAATCATTCTCTATTATTGAAGCTCTGATTTTGGCTTAACCTCTGCAGCTGCGAAACCAGGAACTAGTACTATATATTAAGTTATTGAAATTCGATACATTTACGAAAAAAAATTAGCGGAAACTTTTGATTTGTTCTTATTTCAAAATGGGGTTTTCATAACAAGACTGTTTTAAAAAAATCTGTTACTATGAAATTTACCCCTCATTCAGCTCTGATTAGTGCATACTTTAATTAAAGGAAACGGAACTGCTGGTACTAATTGATTTTGTTTTGTTTATTTCCAACCTATTTTGCAATAATTTCCATAATTTTACGGGTGTTTTTAAAAATAAATCTTAGAAATATAGGGACAAAAGGCATTTAAAAAAAAGTGTTAGTTAATTTTGTTAATGCTTCGCAAAATTGTAAATATTTTGAATTGTTGAAACAAATAAGAAAAATACATATACCATATAAATATAATCAATTTAAACACAAACAAAAAAAATATTACTTTGATTTTAATACTATTTCTTACAAAAAAAATAACAAAAAAATTAATTAAAATTATAAAAAACAAGGGAAGAAGAAAAAGAGTAATATCTAAATAAAAAACAAAATAAACACTACGCGAAAAGCAGTTTTAAATATAACTTATTACACATATAAAGTAGTTTGTACAGAACTTTTTTACCAGTTTTATTATAATTTGCTAAGTAGGGCTATTTATGAAAAAAAAAACTAGGAACAAAAACTTTAAAAATTTAAGCTTAAAAAAAATCAAAAAAAAATTATATATATATATAAAAAAATGCTATTGAATAAAAAATACGTACAGTCTAAACTGAAAATGCAACAAAATAAATATGAAGAGGATTATATATATAAAAAAAAATAAATATGAATATATATATAATTTTTAAAACAAACAAAACAAAAAACAAAAATTATTAAACAAACAATACCAATTATTATATAATTACTTATGTTGTATAAAGAATTACAAAAATATTTATTGATTTATTGACAAATTATAAAAAAATAAAACAAATTTACAACAAAACTGGTTGGTATTCTTGTATTATAATTGCAAGAAACGGCAGATAATACACGGTTGTTTTTAGTTTTCGGTGAGTTATTTTTATGGGAATGAAACCATTTTTTTTTAATGTTCATGTTTCCAAAATTTATCATCCGGCATTTGTGGACATTTACAAAATTTCATTCAAATAACTTCATTTGAAACAAACCAAAGAAAAAATCATAAAAAGTGATTTGAAAGCACTATTATAAATCAAAGAAGTATTAAAACATTTGAAACTTAGGAATATTAATTAGGAAGAAGAAGAACATATAAATAGAATATAGTTCGTCTTCAATGTTGTAATTACAAACTCTTAGTTCGTAAACATTGTTTTCTTGTTAATTTGGTCTGACAGGTTTTATTTTTTTTTAAATATAGAATTATATTCGGCCTTTGGGAGGTTTAAGGTTCTAAATTATCATCATAATTGGCCCTGCAGCCCTCTGTAAACTTTTGTCTCCTCAAAAACATTTTTCCATCGTTTTCAGTATTGCGTCTTACTTGTTGGTAATCTCAATTGTGAGGAAATCCATCTCGATCTCGGTTTCATATCTATCTCTTCCTAGGTCTTCTTCCCTATGGCGTTTGTATGAATAGGATATTTGGGGGCGCTTCTCAGGCATTCTCATTACATGTTCTAGTCATTGTAGGCGTAAGATCTGCATGCTTTTGTTCTTTGTATACATTTGATTCAACTCTTCTCCGGGCACCCTCTTCATTTATTGCGCCTATGATCCTGCGGAAAATTTCTGTCTTTAGCAGCTACGACAACTACATCTGGGGCCGTATTTGGTTTCTTAAGTCGATGGATCGACTCGACAAAAAAAACCTCGATTTTCTCTAAGTTTCATATTTGGCATTACGACCAAATCGACAGATAAGCGCCGCCATACAAAACCATCAAATTGTGTGATATTACTTCAAGTGCAGCAAATCACGTACATTTAATTAAAATAGAAATTGTTAAAAGTTTATTGTTTGTATAAATTTAGCTTTTTAATAAACGTCAAACCGTTTTTATCGACACGTAAAGATACGATAACGATGCCAAATGCCAATTTTTATTTATCCATAGAAGTCGATATCGACTCGAGAAACCAAATACGGTTCCAGACTCTGCCTGTTGCTTTTGTCGAACTCGAATCGACTAAAACCATTGCTGGGATAATTTATTCTCCGGGACGAGTTTTCTAGCAACGCGTCGTGGGACAGACTTTGACCCCTGCGATAGTCGCATGCAGATGTCGGTGACGTCTCGTTTTTTAGTTGGTGTGCTGAAAGGCGTGTGGCGTGACAAATCGTTTCGTGTTGAAGAAAGTGAAGTTTCAGTCAAATTACAACTTTCAGTACAGCATCTTTCTCACTAACGCACAACACCCCGACTAAAAGTGAAAATAAAATTACAATAATAACATTTGTCAGCACACCAAATAAGCTGTAATATACGCCAGCTCATTTTAAGCGACACAGACACGACAAGAATCGACTATCAGGGGTTGGATTACATAAGTCGTTTCAACTCATTTGTTACGAGTTTTAAATGAAAAAAATCAATGGAAAACTCGAAACAGATGACTTGAAACAACTTTGCTTCACTTTTTATGAGAGAAAATACGACTCAGCACAGGGGCCTTTATATACAGGTTCATCTAACTTCTCCCCATACATCCTGTGATCTTCTCCTCATACATCGTCAGATCTCTACATGTGGCCTAACATTCGTTCACTTCCCGCGTTCACTGCCCGGCGCTTGCCAGAGCGTCCGGCAGCGTATACTAGGCAGTTACGTTCTGGAAGACTTAAAATAGACCTCCAGTTTAGAGTTCAGAGCCCTTATAAGCTTCCTAAAGTTCACAGCATGGGTTTAGAAATCTGCCACAGTCGATAACACAATCACCTAACTTTAGGTATATTAGGTTGTGGTATCAAAACGGCCACAATTGATCCTCCGGTCGCACTGGAGGCAGCTCTATACCTAACCTAACTTTTCATGTGGCCTAGAATGTTGTTTATTATAACTATTTCCAGCTCAGCTCCGGCGAATTTCGGGCATTGGTAGAGAACATGCCGTGGTACTTCTCTCACATTCAGGATAAAGGTGAATCCTCGTCGTTAAAACGATTGGAGTTATTGTCCAAAATTCCCATTATCACTCAGGATAAGACCAGTCGACTTTTGCAGAATACCAGCCAAGCTTTTGTTCAGTAGTCCCCTATTCTAATTATTTTTTTTACAGGGGAGTAGTGAGAATCTCACATCGGTCGAACAGATGGGAAATGTGTCACTGCCTGTGAGGTTCATGCTTAAGACAGGAGGCACCGCTAGAGGTCGGCACCGAGACGGTAGTGTCAGATTCCTACTGACTAAAATCACCAACCCTTTTGCATGACGTTTGAGTCCAGACCGGTAAGAGCCGTACAGGCATTACTTCGGCCGGGCGTCATAAACGTGACCCTTAAAAATCCCTTGAAGGTGCTCACCAGAGCCGGAACAGTGAGGCACAGCACACGTATTAGCAATCTTCCGCCTCTGCTTTATTTACGTGAAAGGTGACATCGACGACTTCCCAAATCACTGCCTACATAAATGCCTGTAAGTGCATCGGAAGGTGATAGCATTCTACCGAGAACCTCCAGTAGCGTTCTTTGTCTGTTTGGTTGAGCTTCGTACTGCTTAAGTTTCTGGTGGATGGCCTACAGCCCCACTTCCACCATTCTCCACACATCGTCCGACCTCATCATCTGCACCTTGGCGGCTGTTTCCAGCACAGTCCTATTCTACTTGTAAGACTGAGCGAGAGCGGTAGGAGGCTGGGGAGCTCATATGGTTCCCAAGAGCTGCTATTGTCCAACCCTGCTCTAAACCCACTTTTTCAAATTTAGAATAAGTCTATAGGTCCATCGATCATTAGTAGACCCGTCCCACATCCTTTATCATTCCACTCAAGACTCACAGAAACCGATCGGTCGCCGCTATTATTTTGGATAACTATCATCAACATCAAGCAATCAACAATAATCATTTTTTTTCTTAATCGGCTTCTTATGCTCCTTTAATCGCTCGTGGGGCCTTCCAGCAGATTCCGTTTCGCACAAAAAGCTCTCAGCTCCGTCCAGGATCTTCCAGTTATTGTGGCCTCTGCTAATAAGGTTCTCCTCCACGTTGTTTTAGGTCTTCCAACTCGACGGACTCCTTGGCAGGGGCCTGGACTCTGGTCGAGGGCCTGTTTAGCTAGATTCTCGTTCTCGCGTCGCAAGGTGTTGCTAATACATTTCCTTCGCCTGATTTCATCGTCTATCATTTGTTGATTGGCAAGGCGACATAGTTCTGCATTTCTAATTGTATCTTGTGACTTTTAGGATATTGAAGTAGGCATCTGTTAATAAAAACTTGAAAGCGCTTTGTGATGAATTGGGTGACTTTCCATGTTTCTCACCCATTACAAAAGAACTACTTTGACGTTGAAGTTGAACAGCTGCAATTTAGTTTTAGTTGAAATTTCCGTTGATCTACGCTTCTTGCTTTATTTATTCTGGAACTGACGACTTCTTCTGCTCCGCCATTTTCGGTGCTACCGAGGTAAGAAAATGTATCTACCAGTTCCACGTCACGGTTATTCAGCGTTGTGCATTCAATGGTGTTTGCATTTATCCGTTTAGTTTTAATCGAATTTAGCCTTCTTAAGCCTGCCGAACTACCTCTAATTTGTATTGCTAAATTTTTTAACATATTTTTGAGATCCTGATGTCTGGGTCAGCAAGCGGGTATCATCCGCATAGTCGAGAACATTGAGGCGGTCATGCCACTTGTTCTACTATCTAGAGCGCTGACAAGGATGCCAATTATTATTAAAAAGTAAGAGTAGTGGCAAAAGTTTGCATCCTTGTTGTACTACTGAAAGCTGAACCTCAAAGCTGTCGAGTAATTTTCTATTATGGAGAACGTTTAGAATTGTTGTAAAGAGCTTTTTATCAATTCTATTATTTTGTCAGGCAGTCCACAGGTAGAATTGCAAATGTTACATTGCTTTAATTGGAAAGAACCGAAATGTGCTATAATTACTAGATTAGATCTTGGTACTTGATTTGTAGAATTAGATATCATTAAAATATAGCTCTAAATTGATGAAAAAGTCGGAAAGTCGTATATATATAAATTGGGATTCGCATATATTGGCATATCCGTAAATTCTCAAAAAACATCCTAGGCGGTGTGATGATATCTGAAAATCTAATATGATGCATTTAATTATTATCGACAATCTCGATTGATTTTTTTAACATGAAATTTACAGATTCTATTTAATCAAAATATTACAACAAGTTCTTTAGTAACTTGAACTAATATCAAAAATGTATATGCATTTATTTTCTTGTTGTTAACAGCAACTATGAAACATTTGTATTATGGAATTAATATTTTTTTTAATTAATTTACTTACTCATATCGTATTGTTATATAAAAATCTCAAGCAAACACATAAAACTGAAAAAAAAAAATAATAGACCAATAATCAAACGATTGTTAATAGCATATAACACAATTATTGAGTTATACTATAAAAGTTTTTTTAAACAAGTTATAATTTAAATATCAACCAATGATAAAAAAAATAATAACTAATCAAAAAAACAATCCTAAAAAATAAAAATACAAAAATTTCAAACAAAATAAAAAATAGAAAAAGAGAAAATAATTAAGTTGAGCGAAAAGAGTTGCGTATTGTCCAAAAATATGTCTTTAGTAACATATAAAAACTATGTTTATGTAAATTTTCGTTTTTTTTGGAGGAGCTAAAGCTATTTTTAAAAAATTAAAAGTATGATGAAAATTATATTTCGACTATCAATTTTATCAAGTGCTTCTTAGAACTTAAATGGGGAAATACATATATATGTATGTACTCGTATAACTATTAAAACACATAAAATGCTTTAAATTCTTATACTATCAATCAATTTTGTTTATCTGTAGGTAAAAAAGTAAAAATTTAATAACATAATTACTTGAATGAAACTATATTTTCGTTTTTTACATAAAAAAAAACAAAATAATTGTATCACGAAATATTAATCCGATTTAATAGTATAAAATATTATGCGCTTAGTCGAAACAATTTAATTACAATTGCAAATTTTTACCTAAATAAAATTTTTGATTTTATAAATCCAGGTCGATAGTTTAAAAAAATAAAAACAGAAAAATAATATACCATAGTGTAATTTATTCAGATCGGAAATTTTCACTTATATTCATTTGCATTTTTTTTTAAAGAAGCATATATAAACTATTCATATCACTAAAATTCAAACTCATATATTAACAAAAAAAAATTACACTATATTTGCTGCTCAATAAAAATAATTATAATCTCAACGACATTTGTTACTTTTTCTTTAAATATGTTTTTAATTGAATTTTTTTTTTGTGATATTTGTAACATTTTCAGTTCATATGAATTATTGTTAAAGCTGTTTAAGAAAAACAAAACTTTTATAAATTATAAACAAAAAAACATGCTAAAAAAAATATTAAAAAGGTTAAAATGTTAGAAAAAATATACAAATGTCAATTTTATAAAAGAAAAAAAATATTAATGATATTAAATTACGCGCAATTTTTTTCTTTAATAATAAATAAAAAGAGATTTCTCCAATCTTTTCTTATATAAAAGTAAAGAAAATGTATTACTTAATAAATTATTAAAAAAAAAAAGTAAACAAAATTGTTAAAAACTTTGAAAAAAAAACAAACGCTCGTAAAAAGACTGATAATATTTCTTTTTGTTTTTTAAATGTGAAATACGTTTCCTTGTAAAGTAAAATTAACAAAACCAAAAAAAAAAATTCTTCCTTTTTATATATGTGGACAATTTAAAAACAAAAACACAGAGCCAGAGGCCTAAATCGTTATGCCTGCTGAAAGTTCAAAAAAATGCATTTGTTTATTTCGATTTAAAGACATATTAATATAATTTCAATGAATTTAAAGTCAAGACATATTAATATTAATGAACATATAAAATTTCATACAATTTTATCCGTAAAAAAAAAAATTCAAGGTGTACTTTTTTTTAGTATTATTATTATTCATGCAGCGGTCTTGTGGGATTTTCATTTATAAAAACTTTGCAACAAAAAAAATCTATATTTGTTTAATTAGAGAAACCTGCCAAATAATGTTAATAAATAACACAAAACTTTTTAGCTTAATCAATAGTTCTTTGGATTACATATTGTGCTCTGGTAGGACATATTTAAAATTATTGTTTAATAAGTAGCCTTTACACAGGCATTGCGCAACTTAATCAACGAAAAGAGGACTTCCTTTATTTTATTGCATATAATTCCCATTGTGCATCACTAAATTCTTATAGTACAGTGATAAATATAGCCTTCACGTACTTAGTTACGTTAACCTCTCTACAACCTGGATCCGTTTTTGGCTTCTTGCAACCATTCTCTCCACCGGTCCCGATTCTGAGGCAAAGTGAACCGGGGGTGGGAGCACGTAAATTGTTTCAATCGACCTCTTCATACAAAAATTTAAGTGTTACAAAAATAGAGGTCGATTGAAAGAACTTACGTTCTACCACCCCAGTTTGGCATTCCTAAGTTCTGGGCGTCCGAGCTACAATACCCTCCCTACTGGAGCCTGTACTTGTACCGTATCGGTACTTTACTGTACCGGAGCCTATACCTTATTTTGCTTTCATTGGTGTGCAGTCCCAGCTTTTCTGCCGTCCGCTAGATCTTAATTCTGCATCTGCATAAGCCAGTAATATGGTGGATTAGTGGAAGATTGTGCCCGTTGTTCCACCCACCTCACTTTCTCCAACACCAAGTTAAAAAGCAGGCAGGTCAGACGGTCCCATTGCCGGAGTCCACTCTAGATGTTGATTGGAATGGACAGTGTTGCAGATATCTTTACTTGGCTTATCACATTAGTCACGGTCAATTTACATAATCGTGTCAACTTATTGCGAGTGCCAAATTAGCTCATGTCTTTGTGGAGTTTTACTCTGAGGTGTTGGATTGAGCTTCGAAAATCTTAGAAATTTTTTCATCACCTGCCACAGGATGAAAATCTGATTAGTTGCTGATATGCCTCGGCTGAAGCCACACTGGTACTGGCCTATAATGTTGGGGCCATCCCATTTTGTAGGATAGCGCAGAATATTTTTATATATTCTGACTTTGCATTGATATTTCTTGGTTCTTTAGAATCGGGACTAATGCGCAATAGGTTTTATTTGCGGCTACGATGCGAATGTCGCCTTTTGTCTTATTTTCTGCGTATATAAAGTTATCTACAATTTCCATTCTAGGATGCTGAATCTTCTTCCTAGTCGTTGCTCTCGTTTTGATACTGTCGAATGCCAGTGTCGAAATTAGATCCACGTGCCTGTTACGCCGGGGGGTTTGTGGTCAGTATAGACCATAAAGTTGAGTCCTTCGACGAAATAGCGGAAATGTTTATTTCCTG
The DNA here is from genome assembly GCA_963855945.1 of Thereva nobilitata. NCBI lineage: Eukaryota > Metazoa > Arthropoda > Insecta > Diptera > Therevidae > Thereva > Thereva nobilitata. Next base: position 97,841,066 of record OY979698.1, read on the forward strand.
CATATATCGCGACTGCATACAGAATATATTTGGTCCGCGGGCGACAACTTTTTGAAATAAAAAGCTAAAGGTTGCCACCGTTGACCGTTAAACTGTTGCAATACGACTCCGATTATCAGAGACGTTAGTCGTTAGACTGTATTTCGTGTCATCAATTGGATGGTTCAGTAAGATAGCCTCTGAGAAGAAGTTTCAAATTCTCATGAGTTGGTGCTTGGCCAAATTAGGGATAAATTGGTGATAAAAGTTCACTATCGCTCAAAATTCTGTATCTGTTTAGCGGAAGGAAGGGGTGTGATATCAGCGATAGCCTTAATCCTATCTGGGAATGTAAGTACTCCATCTTTCGAAAGGTGGTGACTAAGGAAGTTGATCTCTGGTGCACCAAAAACGCTCTTTTTCACCTTAAAGGCATTCAAAGAGCTTCCGCCTCGGATCTACTTGCTATGAGAATGTCATCTAAGTAGACGAAGACGAAATCCAGATGAAGTTCCAGTAACTTCGTGGCAAAAGTAGGGACTACCTTCTCGTTTACGTCCATTGTTTAGTTTTTGGTTGTTTGTTTGTGACCGTTAAGGCCTTTTACGTCCGAGTAGGCTTGTACTTTGTGCCCTTATACCAGTATATCATGTCTCTCTGTTGGCTGGTCAGGCAATCGCGATTGGGACTTGCGTCGGTCGTGTGTAGACGCCTGGTTTTCAGCCCACTGGTGTTTTGGTTCTACGACGATTACTTATACCCCAGCCTCGATCCGTCCGGAGCAGCAGGGCCTTCTGCTGTTGGAAATCGTTTTGAAGTCACTCCAACGATAGTTCACCTGGCCTTAAGGCCTAAGCCGCATAGACTTTTAGAGAATCCTCCAAACGTTATCTGCATGTTGTACCTGCTAGTCGAAGGGTTTTTCCTTCGAACCGGCCAGCACCACTTGGATAGTTTGTGGTAGGCGGCATTTCCACAGTTACGCCAAGGGTTAAGACATCCGACTATAATCCAGAGGTTGGGGTTGAAGTTATTGCAGGGGCATGTCCTTCACTTTTCCACTTTTTTCACCTAAATAACATTCTTTCGTACTTGTGTTTCTTCTTTGAATATTTTTACACGAGCTTTTTGTTGGTTATACAAACTATATTTTTCGTTAGCCGATATATCTCTTTTAAGGTTTTTACGTGATCAACGGTACGATAAGACTTGTTATTGTTGTTTACGAAATTATCTTTTATATCCTTGTCCTAGCATAAGGGAATTTCAGGGAAAAAAGCAATAGAAATGTTAAACCAATTAAGAAATTGGTTCAAAATCTTACCTTAAAAACAAAGAGTTGAAACTGCCTGCCCATTGGACCGTCAGCTCCTGTCCTTTTAGCTATAAAACAAGTTCTGTCCAATTTCTGTTTGATGACTATTGGATCGTGTCAGAGAGATCTCTACAGTAATTATTCCCTCTTAATTTACTTTTAAAATTACATACTTGTAAGCGAGAAAGCTATCTCCTGTTCGATCGCGGTACTATTGGATGGGAGTCGTTTGAGTAAAACCACGTTTCGACGGTAGCAATCTTTCTTTCTTGTCCGACTAGAGCTTGCTGTTCGATATTACATTCTATGATAGAATTGTTCGACAGTACAAATAGGCTCTACCTATGAGCTTATAGTCTTCCAAAATAAAAACAAAACTGATATTTTACAATTAAACTATTGTCGTGCATCATCTAATGGTAATTTTTATATTCTTTATGATTTATTTTACAAATTATTGCAGTAAAAATATATGTATGTATAATTTGCGAAAAAAAATAAATAATCTTTTATTTCCAAAGTAATTTCTCTTGTATTTGCTTCAACAAATCAAATTCTTGTACAAAAGTTGTTTGTAAATAAATGAAATGTAAAAAAACACAGCGAGAGTTCTATCTATAAGCTAAATTCTGTAAAAAAAAACTGCAATATTCTAAAAGTAGTAATTATAAAATATTATTAACTTTTATAAATAAAAGAAAAAAAACCGAGGTGATAGTTGAAAGTGCTTCTCTAATAATTAAAAGTAATATAAATGTATCTTCAAAAAAAAATCCTTTTAATTTTTTTAAAATAAAAAAAACAAACAAAATATTAAATTATGAAAATAAACGATAAGAATTCAAATCTTTGCCAGATGAGAGCACAAATAATAATTAATAATATTTTTAATTAAAATAAAAAAAAAACATTGTTTTTGTCAATGAAAAACACAAAAATATCAGCATATACCCTCAGACCTTCCTAAAAAAGTTATTACTAATTTACTAAAACATAATTTATAATTATTATAAAAGTAATATATGTACATTGAAACATATATGTATGTATATATAAATTGCAGTAAACATATACCAATTAGGAAATTATTATTTAATATAAAGAATAAAATTATATTTAAATATAGCAATTTACTACTAGCTGAGCAAATTTTACAGTCCTTCAAAAAACAAAAAAATAAATAAAAAAAACATTTAAGAAAGGTAAAAAGTATAAACAGAAAACCTTGAAAATTTTATATAATTAAAATATTGCAGGTAAAAGCAAAAGACAAAAAAAAACAGGTAGTGATAAAATATTGAACCTTATCGAATTCTTAAAAGCCGAGTAAAAAAACTTCGTAAAAAAATATGCTAATATTAGTTTTTATAATGTGTAAAAAATTTCGATATTTTACGCACAAATCCAAATATAACAAAAGAAAAAAGAAAAAGTTTTACATGTACTGAAAGAAAGGTAAATAGCATATTATTAAAAAAAGTAAAAAAAAATATTTGGTAAAAGCACACACATTCTTCTCTCGTGATAGGAATCTTAATACGAATAACTAAAAACAGAAAAAAAACAAACGTTTTTACATCCATTTCACGGCCCTCCTTTCTTGATATTGTGTAAAAAATCGAAATATTTTTATAAAATTCGCCTATGGTTTTGTTAAATTTATAAAATAATAAACAGACTGCAAAAAAAAAGAAAAATGTAAATCTTGTTATACATATTAGTTGTGCGAGAATTCAACACACACGAATATGTCATATTTGTTAAAATCAGATTTATAATATCTAAAAAAAAAACAACAGTATAAATTTATAAAAAATGAATAAACAATTTCATAACAAAACCAAGATCACTTATAGATGAATTATTGATAAAATCTCTTAAATTAGGAATTTGGCAAAACTATGACAAAAATAAAGAATAGAGTAAATTCCATATTTTTTGTATTTAATTAAGTCAATCCTCCTCTCGCAAATCTTTTGTACAAATATTATACTTTAACATAGTCTTGGTTAGAACAACTCATCAGGAGTGGAAACAGACAGCAGGCAGTTTGGCTAGAAGTTTATAATAGTGGTGATGATGGTATGTTATTGTTACGGTTCAATATCCGATTGTAGTGAATACAAATTTCTAAGTTTAATTCTTCTCATTAAATACTATAAGTTTAATAAGACAGTGGCATTATAGTAATAACTAACACAAAGGACTCATACGGCGTATAATGTATCCTGCGCCTGCCCAGTTAGGCGGAGCAGAAAAACCATTCCTGCATGGTGGAATGAAAATCTCTCGAAACTCAGGAAGTTCAAAAGAGAGACCCTCAATAGTTGCTACAAACAAGACCTTTGGAAACCTTACAAAGACTGCCTGAAGCTGCATAAGAATTGTTTCAACCAATAAAGATACCTGGAAGGGCTATTGCCAATCTATCGCAAGCTTATGTGACTCTGGCAGACTATCCAGGATCTTCTACAAGGAACACTCCAGTGCGTACTTTATAAAAAAGGGGAACGGAGCTTAAACGCAGGCGAAGCCATAGAGCTGCAAATGAACACCCATTTTCCCAAATACAAGGCCGAAAATAAAGTCGAAGCATCAAGGAAACGGCAGAGAGGAAATTTCTGGGTGAATAAAAATTTCTCCCCCTTTTAAAGCACCCGGTCCGCACGGAATAACAGCAGTCATGCTGCAGAAATAACTCGAGCTGGTAATACCATAGCTGGTGACACTCAGTTACGTCCCCGTTGGAGACGGGGGAGAATCGTCTTCATCCCAAAAACAGGAGAAAGATCAAGAATCCTCAATACAAAGAACTATAGGCCGAATAGTCTAACATCCTTCGTGCTTAAAACACTGGGAAGACTTCTACATTCGCCTATCGGTAGGTATGACTTTACTGTCCGCAGCGTAACATGCCTATCTCAGAAGTAGATCCTCTGAGACAGCTTTGCACGAAGTCAGCCTTATTATGGTTGTCACTTTCGGAAGTTTCTCACCTCGCTGAATTTACTGTCCACGATATGGAAAGTGACAATAACAGTGTCATTTCTCACTATGGTGAGATGACAACCACAATAAGGCTGAAGAGCATTTTTGTCTCAAGGCTCATTTACAATGTTGCGAGAGTGCGATGCGATAATGAGACGAGTCTCGCCCAATACTCGGTGTCGTTCATAACTCGTATTTCAATGTACAATAGTGCCAGTGCGAGTCGTTATAAATACGTCAAATTCAATCAAATTTTATATTTTTTTGATATTTTGTTATATTTTTAAAAGTAATTTGTGCTCAATCTATTAATTTTTCTATGTTTTCTCCGCTTCTTCTCTCTGCATGCTGTTCGTCTAAATGAGAAAATAAACACATATGTTCTGTCATCGCATCTCGCTGCGTGAAAATTTCAATTTTTCGAAATACTCTCGTCTCGCATTATCGCATCGCGCTGCATTGTACATTGCGCCATTTAAAAGCCTGCTATGGAAAATGTTTTGACAGCGCGTGCGAGACTCGTTTCGCTTTCGCATTGCACTCTCGCAACATTGTAAATGGGCCTTCACTTCGCCATTTGTCACCAAAAGTGACAACCATAATAAGGCGATCGAAAGTACCATACATTCAGCCTTATTGTGGTTGTCACTTTCGGTGACAAATGGCCTCAAAGTGAAGTTTTGTCTCCGTTATTCTGGTTTCTCGAGTCGATATCGACTTCTGTCGATAAATAAAAATTGGCATTTAGGAACACGATATCGACAACCTTATCGTTTCTTTACGTGTCGATAAAGATGTTTGACGTTTATTAAAACGCTCGATTTATGCATAAAATAAACTTTTTACAGTTTCTCTTTTAATTAAATATAAGTGGTTTGCTGCACTTGAAGTAATATCACACAATTTGATGGTTTTGTATGGCAGCGCTTATCTGTCGATTTGGTCGTAATGCCAAAAATGAAACTTAGAGGAAATCGACAAGCTGGTTTTTTTGAGAAACCAAATACGGCGCCTGGTCACTGGTAGTCGACAAACTTTTAACCAACACGAAGTCGATGCCATTGGCTATGCAGATGAACTTACCATCCTTGTCTCGAGGAAGTTTGACTTGACCATTACAGAGGTTACGAGAACAGCACTTCGAGAAGTTCAAACATGATGTACACAGGAGGGCCTATTAATCAATCCAAATTGTTAGGACGTTTTCAATAATGCAGGTTGCGTGCGCAATTGACTTATTCAGCAATGGAAGTGTATTGCTGAATAAGTCAATTGCGCACGCAACCTGCATTATTGAAAACGCCCTTTCTTATGCCACCATAGTCGGGGTCCCAAGACCAAACAACGACCCGGGCCGTATTTGGTTTCTCGAGTCGATATCGACTTCTGTCGATAAATGAAAATTGGCATTTGGTGACACGATATCGACAACCTTCTCGTCTCGATAAAGGCGTTTGACGTTTATTAAAAGGCTCAATTTATGCATACAATAAACTTTTAACAGTTTCTTTTTTAATTAAATATACGTGGTTTGGTGCACTTGGAGTAATCTGACACCATTTGATGGTTTTCTATGGCAGCGCTTATCTGTCGATTTGGTCGTGATGTCAAATATGAAACTTGGAGAAAATCGAGAAGCTTTTTTTGTCGAGTCGATCCATCGACTCGAGAAACCAAATACGGCCTCAGGTCACGGTGATCCTCAATTGCAGCAAACTGCAACTGCTTGCTTGCTTTTGCGTTACTGGAGCTATGCGGACCCGTTCCTCAGCTGCTATGAGGGCAATTATTGGACTGACTCCACTATACATATATTTCCAGGATGCTGTGACGTACTCCAGAGCTTGGCCACGGAAAAGGGGTCTCGCTCTGCTGGGTCTCCGGACAAGGGCATCAAGGGCAATGAGGCTGCGAACAAGCTCTCGAGGGAGGGATCTGAGACGCTGGTCCAGGGCCCCAAACTTCCTGGGACATATCATGGTCCACCTCCAAGACCCTGTTAGAGGACTGGGTTACGGGACTAAACTTAACCTATTGGGAATATGTCCCAGGCCTTAGACAGACGTAGACTTCTTCTCCATTGCCACTTCTGATTCAAAGCATTTTCAGCTCCAAAACATTTTAATATATCATAATGTACTCTATAAAATCACATATGATAGGAAATAAATAACACAATGTTCAGTTAAATAAATTCTAGGCTTTCTTATTTACAATTGGATTTATGCATTTACATGTAAAAAAAATTATTTAAAATAAAGGCAAAAAAAACTTAAAAATCTAGTTCGTTCCCAGAATATTTCCTCTGCCCCATGCATTTCCAAATAAGCCAGCAGGTCTTTGGTTTGCTGCTTGAGCTGTTCTCACATTCACTGGAGGCACACCGAATCCATGAACGCCACCAATAACATCAGGGAACCAAGCTTTACTGAAATTGGTAATTGATTTGTTATTTAATTTTTCTTAGGAAGGTTTGCATGTATATTTACATAAATGGTGGAGTCTCTAGCAGTGATGCTCCTCCAAAGTCTTGTGGGTATTTGAATTTCAAGAAGAAATACAAGTGTCCAACAATTATTCCGAGTAAGGAATCAAGGCCTCTGAAATTGAGTGTTTTTTTAAAAGGATGAACAATATTATTTTGTTTATAGAAATATTTACCCTGCTGATAGTATCAAGTTTACCCCTAAAAGTACCCAGGGTAAATACATCGCCTTAAATCTTGTGCCAAACCAAAAGTTTACTATCACTTCTTTATTTAGCTGACACCAGACGTAAAGTACTGATAAAACCATGATGTCCATTAAAATCTGTTGAAAACAAAATAAAAATAAGATAACTTAAAACTATTGGCAGATTATATCTTATTTGCATATTCCCGAGTCATCATCTTCACTGTTTACCGTTAATATTTATGATATTGATAGCAAATTGTAAAAAACTCAAGGGGAAATACTTACGAAAATTTCAAAAATAAGTGCACTTATTACACAGCAAAGCCAATTAAAAAATAGAAGTGCAAAATAGTCAGCAGGACTTGTCTTAAAGTGATCCGACTCCAGCCGAAGGGAGTAATTATATAGGAAGAAAACATTTAGCATGAAATGGAATCCCGTCTGTGGTGATAGCGGGTAGTAAAATAGCGCGGTTAAGGGTCGCCAGAACTGGAAAATATAACGAAATTATTAAAATTTGATTCTTTTTATAATAAATATGAATATTACATGCAATTTCTTAAAAACCCATTCATAATGAAGAATTAAATATTGTGGCGGCAGGAGCCCGAAACGTGCGAGTACACTGATTCCTACTGTGGCTGATAGCCAAAATTTTGTAAATTTTGGTATATTTTTATACCACGTTGAAACGTCCGTCATTTTATAATTTATATATTTTCTATATATATTTAAAGATTTAAATAACTATTTAAAAAAAATTTCACAAATTTGCTTCAACTTATGTTTGCAGACGAATGACACCAGAATGACAGTAAATATTTTTGGGTTTTGTTTAGATCTTACGTGTCCATCTAGTACAATTTTTATTAGCGTTTATTAGTTCAATGGAAGTTTTTTGGAATTTTTTGATGTGTTTATTTGATAATTTTTGGTTTGTGTATTTGGTTGCATAAAGAACGGTTGAGGAATTTTGTAGCTGTCATTTTTTGTACGTTGTTTTTATGTGTTATAAATTATGGGGAGAAAAAGGAGGTAAAAATATGTAGAATATAATATATTTATATTAAATGTTTTGATATAACATTCCAAAATAGTTTTCTGTATATGTATTTAAGTAAAAAAATGAAAGCAAAGCTTGAAATTTCTTCTGTCTAGACATGGGCTTCCAAGAATTTCCTAAAAAATTACAAGTTTGGGGAGTGGATGGAGGCCCGTACTAACTAATGCTGTCTTATATCCATAGAAATGGTTTTTTCAAGTCCGGTGAAACCCATATGGTGAGCACCGCGGCCAATGCAAGGCATTGGATCTTTCAATACCCTGCCAAGTTCGTCGCGAAAGTCTGCCCAGTCCATGTATCTGGGATTCGTATATGCCCTCACTATTTCCAAGGACTAACCCACCTTAAAGTGGATGTGGCTGTAGTCTGAGCATGACGACTCGTCTATACCCGCGAGTCACGTAATTAGCAACGTGTTGAATGGCCAGCGTGATGTCTAAACCGCTCACGTATCCTACCGTTGTCGAAGGTTCATGCAAGAGGGATCGTAGGATCTGTGCCGCGGCTTTGTATGACCAGGTTGTTAGTTAAGAAGTAATTAAAAAGTAATCGCTTTTGTTAACTTCATTGTTGGCGCAGGCATCGTTATGGGCATACTCATCACATCCTACGATATCCTTGAGTTTCTTGGATGGTGGTGGGTCCTTGGATTCGTAGGGGAGATATGCTGATCATAAAATGATCATGCTCCTGCTGCCTTCATCTTCACCACTGCCAGGCCTCTCGACGTCTTATGAACAAGAGGAAAGCAGTTATATTTTTATTGTAAACGACACAGGCCCGAGGGTCGCTGCCCACATCACTGTATGCACTGTTGTAGCCGGCAAGCCCTGTATGTATCACTGGATGCCCTGTATAGCACCATTACTTACCGATAGCTCTAGTACAAGAACCACGCCGACTACTTGGGTTTCCAAGATCCTGAAAAAGACTGCGGAGGTAGCCGTACTGTGTCTCAAGTTGCACACGATCATCCGCATCCTCGTGTTTCCTATTGATGTGAGCCAGCACAAGTCTCATTTTTTATGTCATTCTCCTTGACTCTGGTTCGGCAGAAGCTGTAAAATAGGGACACGCCGCGCTCTTTTAGGGCGTGTCAGCGACCTCTCTTCAATGCTTAGGACAAGAACTTGTCCGTTCTGGTCCGCCTTGCTACCCACCATATGCCAAACGGTCACCTATATCGGCTGGTTTTGGATCGCCATCCAGCGAAGCAGCATTTCCGGTTCCCTAATATCGTTGGCAGAAGCTGATCTTCTTGAATTTGGGAAGATCCTCTTACTCGATTACTTTGAGGCTGCCGCCCTTCCAAACCCATAGCCTGGCGACAGTATTTGTCAGCCATTGGCTGTAGAGTTTGTTCACACAGGTGATCTTAATGAATCCTCCTGGCACCTTTACACTCAAAAACTGAGGTGAGCAATCGCCTTCAAGATTTTCGTCCACTTCAGTCAGTATGGAGTCATAAATTGAGGAGGATTGCTCCTCCGTCAATTTTTCTTCGGGGAAGTTGTACGGGAACAATGTGATGATGATGATCTCGGGCAACTTATCTCGGTATGAGGCCGCTTGCGGCTCCGTATTTTTTTCTTCTGTGGTTCCTCCCCTGGAGAATCCTCCGACCGCTGCGGTTTAGGCAGTACACTAGACGGACCCGCATGGGAATGAGCGCCGTAGAAGGTGTGGGAGCTGGTCCTGCCAATTATCTGGTAGGACTAGACTTTGGACAGAGCGGCATCTGTCAGTGTCTGCTTCTTGGGGCCACCCGGGTTCCTGATCGTCGTGTTGCCTTCGGTTTGTTGGGAAGGAGTTTCCAAAAGCGGCCCGGGTGCGCTTTCATGCGGCTCCCCAACTCTATTGCGACCTTTCTTACCCTGGAGGCACTAGATAATTTTTTCTTACTAGGTTGCACGGTCATACCGACAACCTTGGCAGGTAGTTCTTCCATAGTACTACTGCCATTTGCCTGGTACACTGTTGTTGATTGGGAAGCCGAAGCTTCTGTGCTCGACGAGGTACCTCTGGGGATCCCTCTTTAGTTCTGAGCTGATGCATATAGGATCCGTCATTAAGTGGCACATCATCAGTCTTGAATTGAATTGCTGAAAGCATACAGAAGATCAACCAATGTCAAAAAAAATTCGGTGATTCAAGTTTTTCATTACACAAATACACAATACTACATTTTTTTTCCTACAACAGAAACCTGCTAAAAATCCTTTCAACCATAGCGAAAAAAAAATTCTACATCAACAATTTCTACTTACATCAAACACTTCCCAAAGCACATTCAAAAATAATATTCCTTTTTCAATCCAAACATTCCGTTCGCAATAATATTTTAATTAGACACTGTAACATCCCTCAAGAGTCCTTCTGAAAATTTGATTCCTTTATTATTCATCAAAAAGAATGATTTTTTTTGTATATATATCTAATCTCCAGTCCAGTGTAAAAAATTGAAAATAATATCTGAGTGAGTAGTATCCACTTGTGCTGAATTGAATATTTTTTCGGGTTCTACTCATAGTCAAAAAAATAAAATGAAAAAAAAAATATTGATGATGACGAGCCTTTATGAAACGCAAGTCAACTGTAAAAAGCTGTTCTCGTTGGCAACAAATTGCTGAATCAAAACACTCCGTCGGGGTAGCTACTTAACCTGACCCAATATAGGCGGGCGAGTTATCCTGTAAAAATTTCTTTATTCTCCTATCGGGTTTTTTCACGGTATTGTAGATACAAATTTTTTTTTTTGGATGGTGTAATCCTTTACGGATTTTTAAGTGGATAAAGGAATTTTTGCAGGAGGAGTGTGTAGCGATATGAGTTTATTACCGAAATAAGGTTGAGGATTTCATCAGATGGATCAAGGGGATTTTGCAATATTTTGTTCTTTACAATACTTATCTATCTATCCAATTAGTTTAACCCTTTTGTATCCTTTCTAAGGATTTACCACGGGCGTATAACTTGTCACCTTGTTGTATATTTCCTAATATCACAATCGGAAGAAAATACTATAAAGCTTATAGTATAGTGTTTGTTATTTAACCTTTAAAATGTCATAAGTAGAAACTTTTGTGTCGAACTAATTAATCAAATTGTATTGATATGGATTTAAGCAGACTAGGGCTTTAGTGTGGTGGAACAGAACAGCGCTTTAAAGTATCATAACTAAATTAAGCAAACTTCAAAGAATGGCCTGTCTTTCCATACCCGGTGCCATCTGCACTTCGCGAACGGCAGCATTGGAGCATCTTTTCAATTTGGTACCACTCCAAATTGAGACAGAAAAATCCTCCATTAACGCTGCGCTGAGGCTGAAAAAGAATGGCTACCTGAGTTGGTCTTGGGCGGGGACATTCTATAATTGTCAACATGGACAATCTCGAGTGAAAGCCCTAGCGCCTGTCATTCAAGCAAATGTGTAGGTCGTACTAATAAGCACTCATGAAAACGGCAAGCAGAGCGATAAGGGGCCGTAGGACCAAGTCAAAATTTATCTGGGTCTGCCAACGTGCCCTTGGTGAGCTAGGTGTCCTCAATCAAGTTACCTTTGTTTGGGTCCTAGGTCATGGGGCCTTCATGTTCATGTGCGAACAGTCAAGTATAAGCGAAAAGTTACTAGGCAGACTGCTCAACCTGTTTAAGCGGTTTTGCCTACAAATATGAGGTATAAGGGTGTAGTACAATAGACCAAGCGAAGTGGCCGTGGTGCTTTTGGACCTAATACCTTACCAAAAGAAAAAAACGCACGCAAGATGGAACATTAATCATTATTTATCCTCAAATATTCTTTCAGCAGAAATTCTTTGAAAGTAATTTTAACGCTTGGTTTTTATTTAATTGTAGGCTATACATATTTATAAAAACAAATAAACGAAGAGAAAAATGGACAGATCATTGGCCTACATTAGCACATAATAAAAAATATACTGAAATATTAAAACAAAATCTGTGCTTCACAGAAGATAATCGAGCAAGAGTTAAAAGGTATAAATAAACAATTCATATAATTCTTTACTAATTTCACTATACAATTGCAGAAACAAGCAAATGATGTAAGAAGAAATTATGATTATAAAAACCGGATACCATGGTCAACATATGAAATATAAATGCAACAAAGGAAGAATAAACACTGCAAATAGGACATCCACTGCTGCCAGTAATGAAATCTAGAGACATCCACAGAAAAACCAAAATAAGAATGTACAAAACGATCATACGCACGGTAGTTAGGTATGGACATGCAGCATGTAGTATCTTCCAAAAATCTGCAGATTGGATGGATATATTTGAGAGGAAAGGTCTCCCAACGATTTACGACCCAGTCAATGAAGACAATACGTGGAGAATGCGCTATAATCACGAATTGTATGATTTATACAAAGAGTGTAGACTATCAAGGCATGCACCAACACATAACTACTGCATTTATGTCGAGCCAATCATATTCAAAGAACGGATGACTCAAGGATGCCGAGAAAAGCCCTGAATCTACTACCAGATGGGAAAAGACCAGTTGGAAAACCACGGTCAAGATGGAAAGACGGGGTTAAGGTTAAGGGCCATCGAAAAAGGAAACTTATTACCTTTGGACCTACAATCGAGACGAATTCTGAATAAACTACATATTGCAAATATCGAAACTACGAGCAGGACTCGTGTTTCTCATATTAGGATAATAGCAATAGTCTGATACTTGCTACAAATTAAGAATAATATAAAAAGAAAAAGATAATACATAGTTTGTTCGTATAGCGTTGGACCATCATTGAATTCATATTGAAGCTACGTTTATCAGACGTTAACATATTATAGACAGTCTTCTCTTAAAGCCATTAATACAAATGAACATCTCGGTATGCAAGTTGAGAAGGTTGTACATATTCCCCATTCAAATATTCTGAGAAATCTCTACTATATTATTTTATTTTCAGGTCAAAATCAACCATATCAGTGCATCTTCTTCAACAACCGAAATTCTCCAATTGTAATCTAAAGGAATCAATAAAATCCGAAAATCATAAATTCAAATTGGAAGATCGCAGTGAGTTATTTTTACTACTTTATTGTATAACCATAACTCACTAATTTAGTTTTATCGCTTCAACTGCAAATTTTTTCCAATTCATCCCTGCTCAACATTTAAGATCTAATTGTAAATACATTCCACAAATTACAATTGCATTCCATAATCCTCTACCAACAACACATTGAAAAAGATGTTTATATTCTATATTTTCTTTATCTGTATTAAATCTGGGCTGTCCCAGAAAGCTCATATAGCATTGGTTCAGCCTTAATCCATGATACCATGGATGGGCGGAGCCCCGTCCAAGTGCCTTAAAATGTCAATATAGATATAGAACAACAATATGGACTGCGACTGTTGGCAGTAGGGGTTACCGACAAAATGGCAACATTTTGTTTGCCAAGTTCTTGTGATGAATTGCAAACACCGGATTTTTTTCACTCGTACTGAATTTCTTCTTCTTTTTTTTTTATATATAGTATATTGTATATATATTTGATAAAAGTTTACACATGAAGTGAACGAGTCGTGATTTCTTGGACTTTTGAAAAGCATCCTCTGGCTCCCGGGGGGCAGTGCTTGACTTGGGCTTGTGCAAGCTTTGTGCCGGATTATAAGACTCACGTGCCGATGTTCAAGAAGTGCAGGGTAGTAGCCGATTGCCTTATTTGAGCCTGGCTGGCTAAACAATATTTTTTTTTTTGCTTTTCTCCATCGTTCTACAGTCCTGGGTGTTCATTTTTAGATGTCAAAAGAGGGCGCTCGCAACGCAACTGGTAAAAGGACTAAATGTGATATATCAGAAATGAGCAGACTCTACCAACATATTTTTTTGTTGCTTTATACCGAGAGTATCTAGTGCATACAAATATATTATAGTGTCGATTTTTATTCTGGTTGTTGTTTTTGTTGTTGGTTACAATAAATTTGTGGAAATAACGGGCGCCCCGTTAACTATAAGGGTGAAAACTATACATGCATACACACATACATAGTGAATTACATACAGTGTATAGCTGGACTGGATTTATTCAGGAAAGCCCTACTATAGTATGCCTTGGTTCTTGAATAGCTAGAGGTAGAGAGCACGGACATCGCGGTGTTTCTCTCGATTTCTGATTGCGTAGTTTTTTTTAATCGTATTCAGAATTACCATTTTTTTTAGGGATTTATTCAGTAAAACGTTTTGTTATCTATCGGTTACACCATTTTGTTGTATTCTTCAATTGTAGAAAATTCTTGTTGAGACTTACTATATACAATATTTCTGAAGTGCGTGTTGTAATTGTTTTTAAAGTGAGACAAACACTAAAATGGCTTTGAGTTTTAAAGTAGTTGTGAAAATTTGAATATAATTCGAGATTTTATTACATTATTTCTTGTGATAAGTGACAATCAAAATGAAAGAATTGAAATTTGCTACATTTTAGCTGCGCTCTACAAACAACAGACATTTTTGTGGATTTATGGATAGGGAAAGAAATGTAAGTAGCTATTATACATTTTTTTTATTGTGTAAACTATTAGTATCGTTTCATTTCTTTAACTACTAGAACAAAACCTAACAATATTCTTTCATGTTTTTAAACATTATTTAGGGAAATAGTAGAATATTATTACTTGGTCAAGTCTTTCTCCAGCTTTCGCCTTCATGATTGCTGATTTCTGGATGGTTTTTTAAAATATATTATGCCTGATTGCCTTATAATATCTTCAACGTCGTTTATGTGCCTATCCTTTCTTAAGGTGTCCTACTCTGCGTTATTCTATTGGTATTTTCTCCAACATTATTTCTTTGCGTTCAGTGCGTTGTTTAGCTTGACCACCGTGGTGTGTTTATTTTAATCATTTTTTTTACAAAGTTTGGCATATTACCGCTACCGGTTTTACAGGGTCTTTCAACAAGAGGTGTCATTTTAAATTTTACCCGCAATAGAGCCATTGTTTTACGAGATGCTTAGGAGGTGGGCCCCGTTCTGCTGAAAACAAAACGTCGTCCACATCGATAGCATCAATTTTAGACCAAAAAAGTCAGTCAACATCGTTCGGTAAATCAATCCATTCATTGTAGCAGTCGAACCAGCAGCATTTTCACTCCTTGTGGTTGAGGTTGTTCGACTACTAAATTTTCCTTCTTTATGTACGCAGACAGATGAAAATTAAATCTCTGGTTGACAGATCCTTTATATTGCAGGTATCGAGCGTTACATTTTGTTTCCTACTTGTATTTCGAAAAGTGCGTCGCCCTGCATTAATCCTCCCTAGTCAGAGGGAGAGCATAAATCATCATCTAATCTGACGCTTAATCATTCATCGAAATTTACGTCAACTCTACTAGTGTTTAGGGAATCCATTTTAGTTTCAGGGCACTAATTAATTCATTATGAGTCACACTATCGTAGGTATTTTTGTAGAACAATGGCAGTTAATGTTTTGAGCCGTGTATCATCACCCTTGTGCTCCAGGTTGAGCTGGTGCAGTTCGCCGAACAGGACTATTATTCGAATAAGAAAGAGAGTGTATTACGGCTGGAAATTTTAAGAATACAGTTGAGCTTTAGAGCTATTACAAATAAGGTGACACACTCCAAAGTAACGGTATTAAATATGAAGAGTGGGTATGTATTTTTAAAACATATTCTTAACGTTTTGTACACATTCTTTGAGGCTTGTACACTATAAGCTTCAAACAGCGCTCTTCGTATATCGATAGATTTGTTTATATGAATTTTTATGAATACACAAAAAACACATTTCAAAACCCCAAAAATTTTTTTTTTGAAAAAATTATTCCCCGAATGGTCTTTTAAGGCCATTTTTCCACGACTTTTAGCTAAGGGGCGTGAAAAACTTTCAAAAAAATCCCAACTATTCATGGGTTCCAGACCATACAACAGCATCTAAAGAGGGTTAACGTAAAAAAAAAATGTTCTTGCTACATTGAATAGTAGTGCACTTCTAATAACTTTCGCAGGAACTGCATGTAACCCCAGTAGGGGGTTGGACCTAAGCACAGGAAACCCTCAGCCCGGCGGTGTTTATTGTACCCAACTTCAAATCTGATACTTGAAAAAAAGGCCTCCCGAGTGGACTGACTGCCAAGGGGGAATCAACGGCAGTAATTGCCGCTAAGTAAATCACAGCTGTCTGATCTTGAGCAATCCGACATTACGCAGTACAGTGATGATGATTATGATGATGATGATGATGGTGATGGTTGCTACTGGTGAAGTGGTAAAAAACAGCAATCCGACAGCTTCAATTTGCTGCATATGTGCTGAATTTTCCACATTCATCTGTCCTACTCTATCGCATATGCTTCGCAATATTATATCAACGGTGGCCCTCGTTTGCTACTTTAGAAAATGACTGCGTTCTGGTTTTTTATTAAATGCGCAATGTTTCCTGAATATTTTATTAGTGCAATAACAGAGGGGAGCGAGCTATGAAAATTTTGTTTACCGCATTAATCTTATAGGCTCGAATGGCAAAGGCTTGTCTTTTTAGCTGAAATTTCATCATTGTTGTTTGCGCGTTTTTTTCTTCATTCTTTTCAAAACTTGTAATTAGAACTTCCCTCAACACATCAAAGGAACTAGAAGAGCACCACATACCGAGATGGTGGAAACACGTAGACCCTGGGCATAAAAAGGAATACTGTGCCAGCACCTATTCCCACAATATATATATATATATATATCGCATGTCACTGGATGCAAATCGATTTGCTGCTGCTGCGACTCGGTATGTGCGAGTCAATTAAAAACGAGCTCAGCAAGCATATTCCCCGCATATATCCTGGGCAAAGGATTCAAACAAAAGTCACATAATAGCCCTGGGCAGAGGCAAAGTGTGCTTAGCTTCCCATGAATTCGCTCAACTAACCTGAATTCCATTTCGGTTCGCTTCATATCCATTGGCAATCCAGTTTTTGCTTGTTTGTCGGTTGCTCTCTGGCCGCTGGCAGCTTAATCCTTCGGGGGTGGATTCTGGTTTGTGCAGTATGCGGTGCTCGTTGGTGTGTGATTCTCATCTCTGCTGGTGCAACGGCATGCCTCTAACCATTTTTGTGCAATTTTGTTGATTGTCGCACGGTTGCCTCTTTTATTTCTGGATCCACAATAACAAAACAAGCGAAATTCATCTCTAATTCATGTGCCACTGTAATCGTCACTCGTACGTGCTTTTTACTCCTTTCACAAATATTCGCCATTCCATTCCCGAGGACGAGTATATATGAACAATAGAGAGGAATAAGGAGGCCCACGAACATCCTTAATGTCTAGCTCCCTTATGAACTTCGCTTGTATGATTTTTTTTACCGTTTTGTTGTTGTTGTTGTTTTTGTTGTTTCTTCTCTCTTTTATTTTTAAATTCTACAATTCTGTTTGCAGTTGCCGTACCTTTTGTTTTTCTTTTTATTGTCAAAGGACGCCCCATTCTGAGTGTAAGTATTTGAGCTTTTTGCAGAACACTTAAGTCCCTCCTGGACTTTTGTCTTTTTGCTCGTCTTTTCGAAGAAGACAATTTTGCTTTTGAGTGATGTAGGCATTACTCACCACAGAATGTTCTAAATCTTTCAAATCCTTGAATAGAATATAATTTCAAAAGACATTTTAATGAACATCATGAAATTTTTTTCCATGCTTTAGTGCTAATTATTTGTGATGTTTCAGCTGTCGAAACTATTCTTATGAGCGAGCTTGTTACTGGTCGAGATGCTGAAAAATCAGTATATTCATTATTTCAGTCTGGAAATGTGTCTTTAATCAAGTTTACATTGAAAAAATCGAACTTTAAATACCTAATATATTCATAACCCAACAAGCAGTACTAAAATTAACATATGGACATTAAAAGTAGAGGTAATACGTCTTAACAAGTTTGAAATTAAAATATAGATATTAACCTAACAATTTCTAGAGTTATGATTAACTGCCACATTAACGAAATTGACTAAACCAGATGAAATTAATTGTAGTGTCTGTTTTACATGATAACGGATTTTTTTGTGGCCGCAATCGAAGGCTAGGAATGTGGACAATATGTGGTTCCAACAGGAGGATGACAATTGCCAAACAGCCGACGAAGCAATGACTTTTTTGCGACTCAGTTCGATGGTCGAATTATCTCCCGAAATGGTCGTTCAATTGGCCGTCCATATCATCTGATTTGACACAATTGAACTTTTTTGTTTGGGGAAATTTGAAAGAGACGGTGTATGCCAATAAGCCAACAACCATTCAAGAGCTTAATGCCTGGTACGCAGCTCAAACGAAAAGAAATTTTCCATATAAAATGTATGTAAAAAAACGTAAACGAAATCAATAGCGAAAAATTTATTTTGTAATTTCGTTTTGTGGTACGCAGTTCCGTAGGAATTTTGCTAGTATGCCTACTGAATCGTAGATGGCATTGATTGTTAGTCTCCACCTGTTTCGTTATAATTTATGTGCCCGGACATATAAATGTGTATTCTCATATTCTGTCACTTAATGCAAGTGGTTATTAAGAGGCGGATAAAGTAGAGGAACAGGTTGCAGAATGCAGCAGGATGGAGATGAAAAAATCAAAAAACACTTTTAGTCCGGGGAAATTAGCAAAAAAACGCACGAAAGGAGACAAAATTCGGAAATGGCTGAAAATTGGACCACATCTTCCTTGGGATTTTTTAAGAAAACAATTTCGGAATCACAAAAAAAACAAAATGGCCGCCGGAAATATAGCGGTTTTCCGGTGTTTTCCTTATATCGCGGTTTCTATAGGCCGTAAAACCCCGTATAAAGGCCCTAAATGTTGACAATGAAATTGTCTACAACTTTAGTTTTACAAAGAAGTTGACCCGATTAACCCTTTCAAAGTTATTCAAGGTCGAAGTTTCCAAAAATCACTTTTTGGCGAAAACATCACTCAAAAGCTGATTTTTTCGAAAAAAATTTTTGATCAGTCAATATGAAACGTTATTGCCTATAAAAAAGCCTTGTTTCATTTTTTCGAAAACTTAACCCGTTCGAAGTTATTCAAGGTCAAAATTTCAAAAAATCAGTTTTTGGTCAAAAAATGACTCAGAAACTGATTATTGAGAAATTTTTTTTGTTCTATTTATGCAAAAGATTATTGCCTACCCTAATGGCACCCTTGCCATTTTTTCGAAAACTTTTCGAAAAATTTTGCAAAAATCAATAATGATTTTTTGGCCGAAAAGTGATTTTTGGAAAATTTGACCATGAATAACTTTTAGTTCGTTCTAATTCGCCATTCGTTTTGGTTAACTCTTACAGGATCAAATATTCTTCTGAGATTTTTCCTCATGTTCAGCATTTTTCAAGTATTTGTCTCCTCTCCTGCTTTAAATCCTGATTTGTAATCACCTACATTGTCTTCGCATATATGGTTTCAGTCTATTTAACCAAATATGTGAAAGTACTTTGTAAGCTGTGTTCAACAACGTGATTGGTCTGTAGTTTTTGCAGTTCATCAATTCACCTTTTTGTAAACTGGGACAATTGGGCCTAGAAGCCATTCTCCCGGGATCTTTCTCCGTCTTCATAGTTTGCAAATGAAGCTATGTAAGGCATGGCATGGCATAGCTTCTAGATTTCTGTGGATAGACCATATGGACCTGGAGTCTAATGATTTTTTTTATCATAGGTTCTTTCGTATCATTTTCTTGGTCATTTGTACTTGTGTCGTCTGTTTCTTTCTGTGTTATGATTATGTTCTCTTTAAAGAAGTCTCTAAAGCGCTTCTTTCACATCTCGATGATGTTATCGATACTACTAGGTATGAGCCAAATTACACGGCCTTTCATTTTCCAAGACTCACTTTCCAATATTTCCAATAAACCGGTTTTTTAGACAAGGGGGCGCAGGAAAGGGTATGTGTTGAGCCGGTCTCACAGCAAATTACACTAACCCAAGAATAATTTTGTTCTCTGGCGCTGCGAAAAATATCAGAATTTTTGTTGCCACATAGACAATAGAATCGTTACACGGAAAAGAGGCAGAAAATTAGGTGCATCGTGTAATACTCAAATCATACACAGACAGGTTTGACGTGAGTCCCAAGTGAATGGCCGTGTAATTTCACTCTATAGCACCATCCTCTCTTCTTACTATGGATGAGATAATGAGTCTACAGTACACCAACGCCAAAACTGATTATCGAAATTTCTTTAAGTACAAAATCAATATTAAACAAATCTTGTTTACCCACAACAGCTCATCTTTACTCAATCCACCCTTACATCTGAATGACAATCAATTAAAAATATCCCCAAAAAAAAAATTATCTCCCATTCATACAATTTTTCAGATGTTCCTTTTTTCTTCTAGCCATACATTTCCATAGCCATGATGCATCTCATCCCTAATACAAGCCTAGTTTCCTAATCAACTGAAGCGAACACTTGATCTATGTATAAAACCATTTGGTGAACGGCAAAAAGGATTTCGACAGGCAAACATCAATTGTAACATCGCCGAATATTTACAGATGCTTGTAGTCGCTATTGTTGATCGGATGCTCCGGGGAGATTCCCGCGTCCACTGGCTCCCATTGTGAACTCAATCTCGATGCGCAAATATTGATTTTCATGTGCGTTCGTAGTTTTTTTCTTTCGTCTTCATGTATTGTATTAATGCCAGGACGACCGTAAGGATACAAATAGGAATATAAACCTGAAACTACTATCTATATGTACGTATAGTATACGAGTACGAGTATAACCTTCGTTCGTGTGATTAGTTCACAGCCTCTGAGCATATACACTCTATCGTCAGCTGAGACTCAGATAAGAGATGATGAGATATGGATGAGGACATCAAAGAGAACATGGATCCTTTTTTTTCCTGGTTGTCCTTGTGAATTTGTTTGTTTGGTGATGGTTTTAGAGGTTAATTTTGTAGGGTTTCTTCTTGTTTACGGTTCAGGGAGTTTTGTAAGTAAAATTTTTTGGTTACCACACTTTTAAATGAACTCTCTCAGCTGCACGTACATTCATTCATTTAATTCAAGCTAATTGAAGGTTGGTTTTAAGATTTTAAGCAAATAGTTTTGCTTGTAGCATTTAGTCACTAAATACCTTTTAATGTAACGCAGACACCTTATTTATTTTTTTAGGTTGGATTGGAAGTTAAATAATTTTAGGTGTTTTACTAGTGGGAAAAATTGAACCATACTTTTATGTCTACACTGAATATTACTCCAATTCTTCCTATACACTTACTGATCAATACCCAAGTAACACACTATACCATATTCTCCACTAAAAAATGACTTTTATCTACTTTCAATTCATAACGATCAATCATTGAAGTAATCATTTTTTTTTTGTAAAGAAACTTTTACATCAGTGGCACACTTACAAAGTATGTTACAATTCTTACTTCATGCCTTATCGCGGCGATTCATTCTAAATTTAATCACGGTCTCAACAGGATAATAGCTTAATACAGTTTTAAAGGTCCTTTTCGTTCTCAAGAAACTTGATATCCTTAGCCTACGTGCATCGAGGTGCACTTTAACTCGAGAATATTTTTTTTTTCAAAAATAAGATAACGCCACGATACAAAAAGCACGTTTTAATTCCATTATGTAGAAAATCTCTAGAAGTATTCCGGATTCGAAGTTAATACAAAAGGGTCCCTGATATTTCAAAATCGTATAAAATGTATGATTAAGGAACTTTTTTTTTATTTTTTTTTTAAGGATCAAGACCCACGATGAAAACAGAGCAGCAAATATTTAGGATATTTTGACGGTTTATCAGTTTATATCAACACGGACAATTATGCTAATGGATGTGTAGGCAGCAGAGCACCCTTAATAGTATAGTCCTTACCGAGTCGAGGTATCATGAAGTGTCTTGTTAGACACTCCACAGGACCAGAGACATGGATTGCCTGGTGCATGCTAAGTAGCCAGATCTTAATTTCAGATACAGTTCACAATCGTGACATATCAATTTCTTGGCAAGAGAACCGACTTAAACTGGGGGTTGTAATGTGCGATGGTTGTATGGCAATAGTCTCAACTCACTATATAATAGGTCCACCCTTTCACTTTGGGGGGTTTTTATGTATTTTTATTGCGTGATTAATTACGCATAAGGATTCGCGTGCATGAAATGAATTAATCACGCTCAAGTGTATGCTTTCAGGTTTTTAGTGGTGGTTAACTATGGTAGGAGTTCAGTAACTTGCTTGGATACCGGTCATCCGGAAGCGGCTTATTAGTTCAATAAAATAAGGGAAATTTATGGTGTTTCATAATTTTGTGTAAAGCAACAAGTTATGGAATTAAGTGAACAATTAACACTTATGAATGGAATATTATATGAAGCATGTTTTACTCACGGAATTATTATGTTTAAAAAAAGGGTGTTGTTTGAATAAATTTATGTTTCATGAAAGTAGGAAATATTTGGCTATGATGGTTCTGTAATCAAGATTGGTTTAAAGATAACACCAATGGTTATGTCACTAGAGAACTTATTTTCGAATGAATAGATCTGATTTTTGTTGTTCTTACTATAAGAAATAGATGAAATATTGCATGCCCTTGGTATTCAATTGAAAATATAAAAGAAGCAACATGTAAAATTAATTTGGGCACATATATAGAGAATTCGTAACGTTACAGGGCCACCCTAACCACAGGGCTAAATGGGCTACAGCCCCGGGGCGGAAGCCTTTTCGGGGCGGCAATTTTTATTTGTTTTTATATTTTTTTTATTATTTTTAGTTATATTTATTTAAAATTTTTTATAACAAAAATAACCAAATAACCTGTTCTAACGATTGGTTATTGGTTATGAAATTGAAGTTGAAGCTGAGGAGTTGTTAAATGAGTTCAACTCACTGGAAATTGCTATTGTAGTAGCATTTTGGAGCGAAATATTAGAAATCATAGAGAAAACTAAAATTTTTAATAAGAAAATGTACTCCTTCAAATTACGTGACCATACAATTTTATTCATTAAATGTGCTGTGGTAAAGTGCTTGTGCAAAATTACTGATGGCTTCAGACTGAAAACAAATCGCATAAGCTATTAATTCTGGTCTTGCCCAATACTTTTTTGGAACTTCAGGATATTTCTTTCAACCGTGCTTATATTGTAGTTGGTTTTGATGAGTCGCTTAACGAGGTATCCCAAAAAGGACAAATGGACGTTTTAGTACGTTTCTGGAATTCTAACAGTTAAGTCCGTACTAGATATCTTTCTTTGAAGCATAAAAAGGTCATGCCCTTTCAAATCTACAACAAATTTCAAAGGACGAACAAATTTTCAACAGAAATTCTACCTCACACCAATCCATAAGGCATCTGATAAGCATTTAGTTGATAACTATAGAGCTGTTGCCATCCTCTCATTAATCCCCAAACTATTTCAAAGACTCGTCTACGATAAGATATCCTCTCTAATCGAGCCATACCTAAATTAACTACAACACGGCTTAAGAAAATTGCGTTCGACCTCCTCAAACCCCATGGTCCTAATTTCCGAACTGCTCTGTGGTATGGAGAGCGGCCATCAAATTGATGCTGCTTATACTGACTTAAGCAAGGCCTTTGATAAAGTACTGTCATAATTTAATTGCTAAACTCTTAAAATTTGGAATATCCGGTTCGCCCCTTAAATGGATAAGATCATATCTCTGCGGAAGATCACATGTAATCAGATTCCAAGGATTCCTTTCCTCAGGGTAATCATCTTGGCCCCCTTCTATTCAATATATAGTCATCTCTAGATACAACGTCGAGTCTAGAAAAAGTTCAAATATTGTCTGGAGAACCTGGAAACGTCAAGAAAATTTGGTCTTAAGAAAAAGTGGCCACCGCCACCCTGTTGAATTATACGTTTCTAAAGAAAAATCTGAACAGTCGAAACGAAATACAGAATCATTTAACCTTTACAAATCTCAAGGTATAAAATTGTGATGAGTACAAACGACGAAACTATGTCAATAATGAATTCCGTTTTATCAAAAAAAATGAAATTTTTCGAGAAAAATTTCTATTGATTTTTTTCACTTTTTTTCAAGTTTAAAAATTTTTTCTACTTCACCATCATAACGTTCTTAAAAAAACATACATTATAAAAGAAGATTAGATATTTTGACTTGAAATTTTAACCAGTTATTGTTCACATTATAATATAAAGTATAATTTCTGAAAATTTTATAATATTTCACTTAAAACATCCGAAGTTAGCAGTTTTTTCAGTTTTTTTGTTATATGTGCAGATCAAATTTTTAGCCAATATCATAACGAACAGCCTCAATTTTGTTCGCTTTTCTTGGACTTACACATACCGAGATATACTCATCTACATTTAGAAAGAAAATGGCCGATAACTTGCGTAGCGGCGGTTGAATATGTTAAAAAAAACATTTGAGACTGGAAACAATTCCTTTTTCACTAAAATCCCCGTGTATTTTCTTAGAAGGGCGCGTAATTTTTAATAGCCCATCGTTATCGTTAAATTTCTTCAGACTGGTTCAGTTTATGATCAAAAAGAAGTGGAAACCTGTCAATTGCTCGTTCCACAACGAATATTTCTACAGTTGGATAATTGGTTGAATGTTGGCTTGTGTTTGCCCATGAAAGTTGTTAGATTTCGGCCATTTTCTCTAGTTTTTCACCACCGCTCGCTCTCCATGTCCAAAAAAGTGCGTGTCATGCAAACTAGTAAATTTTGAGATGTGAGTGCTTCTGGCAAGCTTTAGTCGAAATAGAGCCGAAAGAAAGATACGAATGGAAGATACTAACACATTTATTCGGATAACCAGTAGAGGAAGAGCACCAAGCAAATTTCTGGAAAGGTTATATAAGATGCGATGTATGTTTCGAAGTGACGATCAGATTCATGACCGTAGACGTCTTGCCTAGATTATCGATATTATAATTAAAAAACAACATACTTCTCAACATGTCATCAAATGATGGGCTAATTATCCTGATGATAGAGTTACAGGAGTTTCTCAACCTAGTATACTCACGACGGTGACTCACTCGGGAGACTCCTTTACTCTCTTAACGTGGCTTTTTTGCTTTAAAATCATACACTACTCCCCAATACATACACTCCCCATTAAACCATCTATTCCGCCGAGGATTTGTAGCGTGAGGAATGCGAATTAACGCAATTCCGTTTGTATAACTTTGGCTGTACAGAGAGCAACAGAGTTCACTTTGGCAGTACGGGTTTAAAAGAAGCGAATAAGTTGGCTATTCCTTAGTGCCCGACAGTTCATTTAGGAACTGTATTGTTTCCACTCAGTAATGTGTAACATATAGATCACGGAGATGGGCACCTTGGTCTGCGACAATTGTCAATTTGATTTAAACTATTAATTTCTGCAAAGAGTTCGTCCCCTTGCCAAAAACGCTGGTGCCATTTGTATAGTAAGCCAGTTTGAACCATCATGGGCAGAAGTACCTTGTCATCTGAAATCGAACTAAATGGTGAATCTCGTCAATAGACCGATTACAGGACTCTCCAGACATATCCGTGCCGGCACGGCACCGATGCTTTCCGTGGCAGTGGCTTCCGTGATGAATTTTTCACTGATATTCACCCAACATAGCCTTTTCAGTATCAGTGCTCAATGTTCAATGGTATCTGTGATTACTTTACAGATTTGAAATTTGGACTGTGACAGTGCACTTGAGAATCATGGAATTTAGAATGGAATATCTTGCTGCAATAGCATTGCTCTTAGATGAGGAGGAAAAGAAGAAAAAAGAGAGTTTATCCCATGTGGACTCTTCGGGAAGTGGAAGGAGAGTTCGCATTTTTATATAAAGTATTGGTGGACCACGAAACTAAATCCTACGAATATTTTAGAATGAGCCAAAACGCATTTAGTGATTTGCTAAAAAAGTCGAGAAATTGATCCACAAAAAAAGACATACAGTCAGCGTCAAAAGTGACGCAACACCTAAAATTTTTAACTTGAATATCTTCGTCATGTAAAATCGGAAGATTGTGTTTAATATCTTAAAACAATGCTTTCTTTATTTATCAACAAAGTATTTTATAAAAAATTTCATTACAACTATTAATACAAAAACAACTGTACTTCATTTTGTAAAAAATCCATACATTTATCATAGTCCAGTTGTTAAGGGTTTTGACCTCTAACAAAATGTTAACTCACTAATTTTTTTTAAAAAAAATAGTTTTTAGTGAGTAGAATATGTTAAAAAAAAGTTTCGGAAAATTGGTTGTACGCTAACCCTGAAAACAACCCCCTAAAAACAAAAAAATCCGTTTTTCGCTAATATCTCTTAAACGGTAAGCCTTATCATAAAATAGTGTTCACAAAGTTTGTAGATTATGCGATTATCTACAAAAAAGGATATTATACATTTTTCCGTACGAATTGCCATTCATGAGATATCGCCGTTTTAAAGATTTGAAATACTCCTATCCCCTCATTCCCAATTTATATAGGTCATCAGATGTTCAATAAATCCTCTGTTGAACTACGTGGCAAATATTTTCAGGGGTGATTTATGGATGCATTTGGAGAAAAAAATTGTTCTAGAGAGGTGCGCTATTCCCACTATCCACTAAGTTACAGGGTGTTGATGAAAAAACAAATTTTTTTTCTTTAAATTTACTTAAACTTAAATAACTTTTAGACTAATTATCGTAGAGCAACGTAATTAGGTTCATCATTTAGGTAAATGTGTATTCTTTTATTTGATGTAAATAACAGTTTTTACATGACGAAGATATTCAATGCGAAAGTTAAAATGTTTACGTGTTGCATCACTTTTGACGCTGACTGTACATATGTACTTTGTTGGGAAATATTGTTATATTACGCATAAACAAATCTACAAAATGTCGCTCAAAAAAGACTACACAGAAACAGGTTTGAGTGCATTTCAAATAAACTTTACCTAAATTTCTGTTGAATTCTTATAAAATTTTCCGTTTTTCTTATGTGGAAGACTAGAGCTCAGGGAAAGCCCTTTGCACTGTTGAATTTTAAATAAATTTTTTTCACGTCCGGGATAAAATAAAAAATGTTGGTGACAGCGTAATTTTTTTTTTGCTTTTCACGGATGCCTGAAGAGTACTGAGAATGTCGGATGGCTCCATTGCGTCGGATGAGAGGGAACCAATGCGCCTTTGTTTCCATGGAACTACATACATCGTGCCGATATTTTTTTTTACTGATGCTCCCGGTACTGCACTGAAGTCGCCGTCACGTCACGGATATGTTTGTGTCGACCTTAAGGCTGTGACGCCGGCGTAGCCGGGCTGGGAGCGTGGGTAAGGGCAAAAGCGGGAAGCTATTTCTAAACCAGAGACATATTAACAAAACCGTACGTTGTTCATTTGGTGAACTATGTATGTAAGGGCTACCTTATGGGGCTACTTGCGAAGAATTAAAGCAATTTCAGCAAAGGGAAAATATACTTGCTCTATTTTTTCAATGAGGGTTATTCTTTCAGGAATTCCATTCTAATAGAATTTGCTGTAAAACATTGTGCTCTATGATAGAAGGGTCGACAATACAACGAGGATCTATTCTCTGAGTTTAAGTCTTCTTCCATATAAAAACAATTTCTTGGCCAGCTAACAATCTTTATACAAAACGAAAACTGTACGAGTTATAGGCTATGAATTAGGGTTTCTCATACCGAATAACTCGGAATCGGATTCGGCGAATCTTTCCCCTGGGATTCGGAATCGGGATCCCTTTCTGAAATTCGCCGAATCCCGATTCCCCGATTGCTGGATATGAAATTCACTATTAAAATAAATATTCTTGATTATAACAAAAAATAAAATTAGTTGTTCCATCTGTTAGAAACTTTGGTAATTAAAAGTAACAACTTGACTGAAAATTTCAAAATTTGAAAAAAAAAAAAATCTTGGTAGGTTCTGCGTGTTTGGATTTTATGTCATGGTGAAGAAAATTGTATTGTCATTTTAGGATTCTCGATTGTTTTAGTTTCAGTTTAATTTTTCAAATTCAAATATTGGTTTGAAAAAAATGACATACAAGTACCTATAAATAATAATACCTTTTAAATTAAAGTACATACTCTAAAATTAATATGACCTTAGCTATGGCAACTAAAAGATCTAAAGTTTGGAATTATTTTACCGTGGAACCAGCAACTAGCAATTCAAAACAAGCAAAAGTAATTAGTACATTTTTGTTATATTTTTATTGGCAAAAGTAGATCTATACAGGGTGTTCCAAATCACCTGTGCCACCCAATTATCTCGGAAAGTTTCGATAGAAAAAAAAATCACCCTTTTTTCCAAAAAAATACGTAGTTAACTAATTTTTTCCCCCAAAAATTGGAGAGCTTGGACAATTTCCTATGAATAAGGAAAGATGAATTTTTATGTTATGGTCTTTACTTTTGAAGTTTTAAGCACAAACTATTTTCCACAGCCCTCCCGGAACAAAAAAGGTGGGCAATGAAATTGCGCATGAAAAGCGTTATAATCAGTTTTGCAATAAAACGTGTAATTAAAAAGATATTTGCAAAATACTACTTTTGAATTTACGTTTTTCGACACTTAAAGCGCTGTAATTCGTGAAATATTAGCCCTACGTAAAAAATGCTAATAACAAAAATTATAGATAATCGCGTGTTCTATAAATATTACGCAGGAGTTTTTCATGTAGAATTAACCATTAACGAAATATAGTGCAAAGAGAGTGATATATGAAGTTTGAAGCACTATTTATCCGTAGATATTGACTTTACACAAAAAAGTTCCAAAAAAGAAAGTTAAATCACTTATTTATCTACAAAAAAGATTATATCAATTTTTGTCGTAAAATGCATAGTTTCTGAGATATAGAATTAAACGTGTTTCCCTTCACTATAAGTTTAGAATTTTGAATTTAAGCTCATAAAACTTCTACAACACATCCAGGAGTTCCAACGCCACGTCCAACGTCTCCTTCTTCAGCACCCTTCAGGCTCTTATTAATCTATCCTGTGCCTGTCCTCTCTTCCTTCTTTCAAACCAAGATGAATTTTCACATAAAAAAAGCTAAAAATTCCACTCAGATTTGAAAATTAATTGAGATTTTCTTTATATAAAACTCAAACTGTACAAATACACATCCTTGAAAATGCAATCAAAAATCCTTGAAAAGACAGGAAACGAAATGTGTTCCATACACATTAATTCCTGTGATATGGTATGTTCCCGTCCCGTCCGCCGTAATAAGTTTCAGCTGCCGTCGCAATCTTAAATGATTCCTTATAAGTTGCCCCTAGGTAAGTTTTGCAACTTGAACTGAAGACAGACCCCCACAATACCTTGAACACGCGCAACACAACAAAACTTGGGAAGAAGGCAAATGACATGCTCTGACACACCCGGTTCAATGTAGAGGCGGGTTGAGATTTGATCCTTTTCCTTCCAAAAAGGACGACGATTGCAGAAAATTATTTTTTTTATTTGTCAATTCTACTCTCCTTATTACATCTCTCAAGAAATGAAATGAATTAACCGGAAGCGATGTTTATTATGGTCTTCAGGATGATGGCTATATATGGCACAGGAGAGCCCATGCCAGAGTTACCGAGTGTCGTCGTCGGCTTCCTACAGTACACGGCGCGTGCTCAATTTCCGGTTAATTATGATTGTACCGCGCGCACCTTTTGATTAAAAGTAGATATTCAGCTATGACAAGGGCAAATAACAGGTTTTGCGGCTCGTGCCAACTGCGCCTACTCAGATTTCATAGTCGGGGAATGCTTTTTGTATTTAGTGATAAATCGTATTGTAGTCAGGAAGTTAAATATGCATAAGAGGAAGGATTGTGTTTTGTATTTTTTTTCTTCTTAAATTTTCGTTGCTAGTCGATATCAAACTTGAGATTAAGACCCCATCGTGCTTCGGCCGTGCCAATGCATACCCTAAATCAAACTGGACGCATCTAAACTGACAAGACATCTGCCGAACTCCTTTTGTCCAAAAAAAAAATATAATTCAAAAGCGGATCAATCAGGGCAAATTACAGGGATTTTTGGTTATTTTGATCTCGAAACCAATTGGTGAAAACATTTACCCATAAACACAACAAAAGTAGCCTTCTCCTACGCTCAATGACATGTAGTCCATCACCAAAGTCCTTGTCCAGTGATGATCGGTGTTTTCCGGCTTATCGCAAATTATGGGAATTTTCAATTATTCTATCTTCACAAAAATATACACACGACCACCATTCGGAGCACATTTTGTATTGTTTTCGATTCTTTCTATTTATTTTTTTTTTGCTTCATTTTGTTCGTAAACCTTAAAAATGGATTTTGAAAGTAGCCGAACACAAAAAGTCCTTGTCTCTGGGACTCACGTATCTCACAAGGTAATTTCTTTTTTCTAAGATCCTTTGAAGAGGATAATGCGTTGGAGTGTGGAGCTGAGCCTTAACCTTTTAATAAAACAATTTTGCTTAGGTTTACAGCGTTTGGGAAATAAACTAAAAGTAAATCGGTGGGCAGATAATCTGTTTATACTTGTGAGAATAATGGCCATTGCCGAGGCTGGACCTTAAACAACACAGCAGCAGCATTACACTAAAGAAGATGCCGTCCATAAGGACTTATGAGAAGATAAAGAATTAGAATCGTTTCACCCAGAAACATCCCTAATCTGTGTCGGTAATCCCTTAAACCTTTGAACTGAAACTTGCCGATCATTATGAAATCATGTTGTTTACTCATGTATGAAACGGTTGTTACATTGCACCGCTCTCTATTATGTCCTTCAAAATCAGATTAATGTCCTTATTTAAAGATTACATTTGTAAAGAAGAAAACACCGCAATTGTGTTCCGGTCTAAATCGGATATGGACAGAGAAAATGGTTAAGCAAAAAGATGTAAGTGTGGGTGGAATATACATATGTGTATATGTAGTCTATTATAGATTTGGGGGATTCTGGGCTTTGTTTGACGGGATTTATTTTCTTAAGCGATAACAACAACTTAATTTCTTATGTGTGGTACTGTGGTGTGATTTTGAGGGTAAAAGCAGATGGTGATGAGGAATATTTTTTTGGAATTTTTGGTCAGTAACTCAATTAAAAATGATTACAAAAAGGCAAGAACTAATTGGAATCATATAGTTGCTCAGTAATTTTTGGTGATTTTGTTCTAAATGCCCTTAGGGTATTTCTGGAAGCACATAAAGACTCGAGAATATTGTTACATTAGCTTTTGCTTGATTTGGTATATTATAGCATAATACGACTTAGACCAGAGTCTGACCAACCCGAGACCAAAGTTTGACCTATCCGCTGCACCTTTATTACCTCTTAGTTCAAGTGCACAGTATATACTCTATAGCAGCGGTGTCCAACAGAAATTCGTTTGTAGCCACAATCGCTATTTTTAAATAATTTCATTCGCCACATAAAAATAAATATAAAAAATATGTTTTATGAAGGTTTTTTTTTATTAAATACATTACATATGTTGTATCATTGTAGTTCACAAGTTATTGGGGCCTATTCTGTCAGTAAAATTTTATCATTTTATTTTATGTTATGCCATTAAATAAAAGAATTCTCTAAAATCCTATTCTGTCCGACAAATTTTATTTTATTTTATGAATCATAACATAAAATATTTCCTGCTACGCTTCATAACATAAAATAATTTAAGCAGCACATTTTACAGGTATTTTAAACCATTTTATGAAAATGACGGACGGCAATTGACATTTGCGTGAAAGCAGTTTTAATTGAGTTTTGAGTTCAATTAAAAATTAATATGCCCAACGCATTAAGAAATTGTTTTTTTGTCAGATACTGAAACAAGATAGCTTTTGATTTTGTCTGTTTTCATTTATAATTTTATTTATTTTCATTTTCAACCGATCAGCTGTTCAAAACGTAATGGAACCCATAGCGGATTGTACTAAATATTTTATGTTATGTGTCATAAAAGGTTCATAAAATAATTTTATGAAAGCATGACAGAATACGAATTTTTAAAATATTTTATTTTTATTTTATGAAGAATAAATTTAATCATCATAACGTAACATAAAATATTATTTTATGAAAAATTACAGAATAGGGCCCAGATAAAAAAATCCGAAAATTCTTAATGTGATGTTTGGCAATTTTTTTCTTGCACTATCCCCTTAATAGCCACGTTAACTGCACATTTTAGTTCTTCCTCCAAATTTTTGTTAATACTATTGGATCGATACTTTGATTTTATGAAAACAGCTAAAAAAAGTGGACTCGCATACCTATGTTATTCCAAACATACTCCACAGCTTTGCAATAGCTGAGTCCAGAGCCAAAAACTCATTTGACTTTAATAGGCGAGCCCACATTAATAAAACTGACTCTTCGTTTCTAGGATAATCGTTCTGGCTTTGAAGAACATTAATTTTCTCGAACTTGCGCAGTTCGACCGATGAAGCCGCGGTATTAGAAAGTAATTGAATTTGGTTTATAAACTAGCTAATTTTTTTTATTACTCGAAGAAATACGACATTTTTTGCTAAAAATATTTCAGTGTTGCATTCGCCACATTCACATAGTCTATTCGCCACATGTGGCAAGTGGCGATGGTGTTGAACACCGCTGCTCTATAGTATAGATTTTATGCGGGTAAATGGTTGGTGTTCTTGGCATATTACTTCAATTTGTTGATTATGATCAAGATTATCCTTACATTAGTTAGGAGCTTCTTCTTAAATGGTGCTACAGTCAGGCGCGGATCTAGAATTTTGTTTTGGGGGGAGGGTCACGGAATTAAAAGTCGCGGGAAAAAACGCTACTTCTAAAAAACAAAAAAAAAATATGAGTGTGCTTAAGACCACATTTTTAAGAAGTAAGACTTTTTTGCCCAACAACTGCCGCAATTATTAAAATATTAACCAGCTAGTTATATGCATTAGATTTAGTGGAAGGTCTGTCGGATATATAGTACCTACGCTCTCAGAAAAGTCAGGCCAACGACAGATGCACGAAGCTTAGTGACGAGCCTACTGAAGGACTTGATACAAGTACAATTAGAAATTATCAATATTTATGAATTCCTATTTACATTAAAACCTAAAAACGAAGCAATAATTTTATGATAACTGAAATATTTTCGATTGAAACTGGTCTAAAAATCGCGTAAAAACTACAAGTTCCAATGTCTGGGGACTTTTGTGAATATTGGGTCTGTTTAGACGTTTCGCTCCCATGAACGTTTCTCACGAACTTTTTGGATGAAGGGAGAAGTGGGGTGGTACCTCTCGGACGCGCTGTTTCTGATGAAAAATTAATATTGAAATCGCCACTCAAAATCATGGGGATTTCGTTGAAGTTTCGACCTAGTAAAATTGAATCTTCAGAAGTGGAGATTGTTATACATGAATTCCATTATTTCGCGTAAGGTTTTATGCGGCGATACATAAATTATCATCAAATTCATTTGTCCCTTTTCTGCCATAGATTTGCCTACACACATTTCATGGTGATATATTGTGACTAAGCGATAGTGTTTTTGGTATGTCCGTAAGAGATGTTAAAACATTGGCGGAGTCGTCATCACTTTCTTCATTTTGCTCGCGCTACAGGCATGTACGCTCCCGCATCCGCATCGTCATAGATCATTCCAAACGCGGCGGTTTTACCAAGCAGTCCCGCAACTAAGCACTAATGACGTCCAATGCTGCTTGATCTACGCAATCGAACGAGAACCGGTCTACTGAGTATGCTATTGGTACCTTTTATGGTCGCTAAGATAATTGCCCGTTTTCTTCGTCCTATACAATTTTTTAAAGCCCCAATTTTGAAGGGAAGAAATGCCAAAAAAATTCCACCTTTTTTCAAATTCAAGTTTAATCTATGGGTAGTTTTACTCACTTAAGAGTTGAAGATAATTTATTTTTGGCTGACAATACCTACTCAATCAAATTTCAAGCAAAAAGCAGGAAAAAAAATTTTTTGGAATTTGTTTTATTATTTAAAGTTGATTTTTTAAATTGTAGAGGTAGTTTTAACATCTTATGGTGGATCCACACTACGCGGACTTAGCTCATACGCGCTTTCGCCTTTTTTTTCATATAGAGTTTTATGACTTTTTTACGACTTTGTCAATGGTAAAGGCAGTGCGGCAAAACTACACAACTGTTCAAAAGCGCGTACGGCCTTTCAAATGAAAATTGATTTTTTTCTCAATGTCCGATTACAACTGTTCGCACCTCACGCGCGCTTTTGTCAAAGATCATACGGCCAAAAGCTGGTGGGATCTAAGTCCGCGTAGTGAAGACGGGCCTTAAAGGGTTGAAAATAATTTATTTTTGCCTGACAATACTTATTTAATCAAATTTGAATCATAAAGTTGGAAAAACAATTTTTTCGAAATTTTTATATTTTCTGTTCTTTGGTATTATCCTTTATCATAAAATTTGGCTTGATTTAATAAATAAATATTGACAAAAGTGTATTTCATTGGATTGTTTTTGATTATTGAAATTATAGAAATGGGCATTTTCTTTACATGTTTAAGGGTGGCACCCATAGTTTAGGACTGCGGGAGCTCGATTTTCGTAATCAGGGACCCAAAAATGATGCGAATGAAACCAATTCACTGCCATGTAAATTTTTCAGGCTAATGCGCACCTAAAGAAGTTTTACTTCAACAAAATTAACAAAACGAACAAAACTAACCGAATTTTCTGGTGGATTAAAAACAAACGTGCCCTACGTCATTTTTTGGACAAACGATAATTCCCAAGCCTGGAGTTAATGAAACTTAAAAATTTTTTTTTTAAACTATTCGTTATAAAATTGCCTTTAATTCTATCGAGCCCAAATTTTGAAATTTCAAAATTAAAGATGGCTAATCCAATATGGCGGACATAAATTTTGTAAGTAAATTAAAATTTTAGCAGAAGATTCTTGAAAATTATAAAAAATTATTACGTGGGTGTTTTCATGGAACCCAAAATAATTAATTTCAATAATTTTAAAGAATCTTTTAATAAAATTTTAATTTACTTACAAAATTTATTTCCGCCATATTGGATTAGCCATCTTTAATTTTGAAATTTCAAAATTCGGGCTCGATAGAATTAAAGGCAATTTTATAACGAATAGTTTAAAATTTTTTTTTAAGTTTCATTAACTCCAGGCTTGGGAATTGTCGTTTGTCCAAAAAATTTGCTATTTGCCCCACTGTGCGCCGGCGTAGTTGGGTGCACATCGGCGTAGATGCACCTACACCAGCCCATTGTAGCAACAACTACGCCGATGTGCGCCCAACTACACCCGCATACGTACTCCAATGAAAATGAAGCGCACCTATAGAAAGAATATAGATCAATCGGTTGTTGATCTTGAAGCTAATTTTTTTAAGGTCGTTTTTTTAATTTGTAAAAAAGTTGGGTCGGTTTTGGTCGTTTGGTTATTTTTTGTTTTTGTTTTTTTAGTTGGTCAATTTTGTTTTTTATACAGCGAGTTCTTTTGAAGGGGGGGGGGGGGTCATGACCCCCGTGACCTACCCTTGAATCCGCGCCTGCTACAGTCCTCTCAGGGCTCGAGCCCCTTGAAGTTTCTTCTTCGAGTCGTCTCTACGTTTTTCTAACTATCTTCCTTACACGAAGTGTTCGTTCCGAGGCTGCCCTCTTGATTTCATAATAAGAACTTTGCAAAATAGTGGAAACAGGAAAAAGAATATGTCGAAAACTATCCGATGAAATTTGACGCTGGTAGAAATTAAATTAACGACCTGGTAGATTGTATAAATGATATTGTTTTCAGTCTGTAGTTCCCTTAATCTAATTTTTTGTTGATTTTTTTAATTAATTACTAATATTGCTTTATTTAAGGTAACTTGTTAAAAGTGTCACCGAGTAGCTAGGGTAAAATCTCGAACCAATTGAAGGAATCGTACAATTAAGCCTGAAGCTAAATTTGGTTGTCGACGGTAAATTTTTAAAAGTATTACTTGGAAGCATAATTGTTTTCGTTTATCAAATTTCCAGAATTGTCAGAAAACCATTCAGCTTGATGCCAGCTTTAGTGAAATTGAGGATAAATTGCTTGAAATGTATGGGAAAATGATAAATGTGTTCAATTGTGCGCAGTTTATCGGTATTATTAGAAATTGAACAATTTCAACAGGTGAAAACGAGCTATTCAGAAACTTTGATTTTTTAAGATATTTGGACGTTTCAATTTTTTATGAAGGGTTCATATGATAAAAAAGGACTCTTTGTCGATTTAGCTTACTTTAATCGTGCATTACCAAACCTAATCAAATCTAATACCCTAGACATACAGAGCTTGAAATTAAGTGTTTTGCTAATTTCAGCTTCGAAATCCGGAAAAAACGACCGATTTGAGCTGAAATCTAGTTGGCGAAATTACATAAAAAATACGTTAATAATCGTACGAAATCTACTAAAGTTTCGCTCTTTACCTAGAACAGAGACATCTATTAAAAAAAATTTAAGCAAAAAATGTTCATTGACATTTCATTTTTCTGTTGAAAACCAAAAAAAAAAATAAATGTTTTAGCTTTTCTCTCATTAAATGTTCTTGCTTTTCTTTATTGAAAGCACGCTTCTGACTGTTATATATATATTTCTTCAAAACTTAATAGTTTCACTAAATTATTTTGTAAAAGATTTGATAATAACACACTCATGCACATCCATTTTGACACCTGAAATTACCCAAATGTTCAAAATCTCTCTGTGTGTCACTTTTGTAATTTCAACTCGAAATTAAAATAAAATCTACTAGATTTCAACCTCTGTGTGCCTAGGATATAAAACAATTTTAAACATTTTCTTAAATAGCAGTAGTTATGCAAAATACATCCCATTACGCAACACTCCCCAACATAAACCCAACCTTAAATACTATACTAAACAATTTTCCCACCAACATCGATTTGTTGTTGATTGTTTTTTTCTTCATTTATTGCACTAAACTCATCCCAATTCAGCCACACTACAGTCCCGGAAATGAGAAATTGATAAACTGCTTAAACATCTATGGAATACTACTCCCAGTCAATATAAGGGTGTCGAGTGTCGACTTTACTTACTATGGGCTGCTCCATTCCATTAAATGGTCTATCGGCCACAACTTATTAGGTCGTGTGTCACTAGCGACGTTCAATTTGTCGCTATTAACCAAATGACGGCAACTTGCAGGAAGCTAGAAGAGCTCAGCACACCCAGAATTGGATATTACCCTAACACCCATGGAATTCAGACCTTACATCCATCCATCTGCCTTCTATACCTTCTCTGAATTTTCTGGTTAAATTCATTTCCTTCTTCTTTTTTTTTGGTATAGTTGATGTTGGATGTCTTCTGCAAACACCAAACACACTAACCATCATCGCTAAGGGTGGTGTGTGGAAGCTTATTGTATATTCGTCACAAGGAAGATGACAAACTCCCCCCTGAAAAAGGGATCGCAAATAGGATAATAATTTTGTCTCCAGATAACCGAGGGTGTTTAATATTGACATTGATTATGATACGACAATTTCCGATGTTCCACAGGAAAAATAAATATATGACAACTGCAATTCAAGGAGGCAATTACTTAGAAAATCTGGGCTTACGGAAATCTTTAAATTTGTGTATTTGAGGATTTCCCTTCACGGACACCCTTAGGCTGTTTACACACCCTCCTCTCATGGTCCCTTTTGTGATCAACTAAAAAGGGCTTCCGTTGTTGCTGCCCCCACAGAACGACCGCAGAACATCAAATGTCACAAACAACCCGATTAGACGAGACAGACAATAGATGGCTTACGGCTGGGGACTTGCTTAAAGACAGGTTTTAAATGATTGAATGTTAAGTAGCTTTCGTCAGCTTTAGTTTAAAGTTTTAATTCGGTCAGTGTTGACTGAAACTGGCAGAATATCGACTTAATTTAAAGAAACACTCCCCCTTAATGTTGGGTGATGGACATCAAGTATAGTTTAAAAGGGAGAGAGAAATTTATGCGGAAGTGGAGTGCGCTTGTCGTGGTTGTTGATTTATTTATTTTTATGGATTTTTGTTAGTTTGTTAATGTATCTTGTAAATGCCTCAAGGAACAAGTCTGTAGCTAGTAGAATATAGTCTAAATTTCTTAGAGACTTTTAGAAATCTGCTTCTTTCCGATTCGAATTTGAGTTTTCTTATTTGTTTATTGAATTTCAAATAGTTTGAGTTATTTACCAGGGTAATAGTCCAAGAGCTGGTTACAAAAAACGTGTCCTATCGAGAAACAGGATGAAATGTTTTTGAAAAGTTAGTACTCATAGCAACCATAAAAAAATCTTGGTATGCCTGGGCGGAAGTGGTGCGCAAGTTTGGAATGTTCGTTTTCCGGAAAATTTTTGGGAGCACTGCGTGACCTCTCGAGAAACAGTTTCAAACTATAACCAAATTAAAGTGTGAACATATTTATATTAGAAAACACAGGTGTGTCAGCTCTGGGTCGGTGCGAAGTATCTGGCACACCACCTTTTATGTTAGTGTTTAATTACTACTTAAACGTTAATAACTTCTGTATAGATTTTAGTAGAGCAACGAAATTAGGCTTGTTTTTTAAGTAATTGTGTATTATTTTATTTGCTATAAAGAACGGAAGCTTTAGTGACTTCATTTAGGGGCCTTTTCGATATTTTCCATCTGAGCTTTCCAAAAAATTTCGTTTTTAGCATTTTTCTCAGAAAAACTTTTTCTTAATTCTCAGTTTGCCATGGAAAAAATTTAAAACGAAATAATTAAATTAAAATTTAATTAAATAGGCATAACTGTCACTCGAAAACAAGCAAAAGGCGAAAACGAGTTCATGAAAACACTTGTTTTCGAGGCCATGTAAACGCCGTATAAGCGCACACACCAGTCTAGAAATTCGTTCTTTTCGAGACCAACTTGACTGTGCAACAACCTCCCACAGTCAGCATTCCCGAACTCATACAACATCCAGAGGTTCAAACGTAATACCATGTTCGCGCTGAGCCGAAATTACGTGATTTTGGAGAGTGATTTCGAAATTATGTAGAACCGTTCGCACTGTATTGAAATGATTTCGTGTCGGTGTTTTTTTTCTGGCACTACGCAAGTCTTCAATTTTTTCAACAATTTTTTTCATTTTTGAAAGATGTGAAGTTTAAATTTAAAGTCAAATCAGTTATTAAAACGTCCAACTGACAATTTCAGCATCAATAGTGACGTGCTGAATTGGGCTGAATTCGATTTTCGGGTTTGAGCATTGGCTTTGACATGATTTTGTTCGTTATTTTGCCAAAATTACGAGATTTGAGATGATTTTGAAATCACCAGAATATATGGGAAATCACACGATTTGGAACATGATTTTGGGTGAAATCACGATAATAGGCGAAATTGCGTAATTTCGGCTCAGTGCTCCTTATGCTCCGTTCTTGGCTGCACTATGTAACTTTAGGTTTATTCGCCCGAGTAAAAATAAATGATGGCCTTAGAACGGGCAAATGCCGACTCTGATTGAAACATAGTCCTCGGCCATCTGGCGGTTAACAGAAGGCTCGTTGCAGGACAGTACGGCCGTACAGGGGGCGATTGACGGTGAAACAACGGCCTTACAGTTCCAATAACGGCCATACGACGGTGGTACGGCGGCCGTATGACGGCGGTACAGTGGCAGCAACGTGGATATTCGCCCTCCTATAAGAAAATATATTTCATTAATTAATTTTTTTTCGGTTGTGTTTTTTTTTCAAGCCGTACAAAACAAAAAAAACAAACAAAATTTCCCACTAAAATATAAATCAACACGCACCACACACTTCACGTACAACAAACCGACGACTGGCGAGCTCGTTTCCCTTGTGCATCGATATCTTTAAGTGGGATAAATCGAAAGAACCATTGTACATAACAAAAAAGATGAAGTTCCCATAAAATACATTCAACAATACATTTGGTGCAGATTCTTTTTTTGGCTCAAATTTCCCGTCGAATGCTCGTTTCTACAGCTCAGTACTTGGCCTTTTAAATCTTTTGGTCAAATTTGGCCGTCGTAAGGCCGTACGTGCTCCCATTAAAAATGGTTAAAAACTCCACGGCCATCATATGCCCCTTAAAAGGCCAAGCGGCCGGTGTTCGCCCTTTATAAGGCCGTTTTTTATTTTTACTCGGGCGGGAATCAAGAACCGACGGTTCGGCATATATTTCTAATACTCTGAATGAACTTATTCTTACCACTGATTTTTGAAAAAGATTGAATATTTTTTTAGTATAAGATTTTTTGTAACTTCAATCTCCTTAAACGGGCCCCATTCATATTTTAGCCCCAGGCCCCGCAAGGTAATGTGGCGGGCCTAAGTGTTGCACTTATAAACCAATATAGTATGTTCGATTAAAATTTTCAAATTTTAGGATCATAAGACAAACACATACCGATAAAGGGAGAAGTATGCATGATGAAAGGTACTACCCCACTTCTCCCTTTATCCACAAAGTTCGTGAGGCAGATGCTCTGAAGCGCACCGTCTAAACCAGCACTTAAGCTGCAACCAGCGTTTTTTTTAACCCGGAGCAACTGAAATGTAATATTACATTCGCATATACTTTCCCAATAAGATATTTTTAGTTATGTTTGATAGAATTTTCACTTCAAAATCGATCGTGGTTTTAACTGAAAAAATATCATAGTGCAAATGAAATAATTTTACGGCAGGTAGATTCTTCCTTAGATTAATTACATTATTTAGTTGATTATGGTGACTCGTTTCCGTTGACCCTTTTCTGGATTGTATATTTACCTAAAGATTTAGATTAATTAATTTATTTTTTGAATTAATAGGAACTACATGAAATCCACAGTAATATCAATGAGAATCGTTGTTTGAATCCGAAAATAATTAATGTCGATTAAAAATATACTAGTATCGCCCATTGGTCGAAATTCGACCCTCTCTCCCTACTCTTCTCTCAATCCGTCCCGTTAAAGTTTGACGTCTACGCATTTCAATAACTCAGTAATAATTTAATTGAACTATTACCACTTTTTAATTTCTCTATCAGTTCTGAAAAATAACAAAAAAATTGTTTAGTGTAATTAAAAACCACATTATCATCTAAAATCGCATCTTTGAACAAAACTTTCTTCATTTAAAAAACACCATCGCTTACCGTGATATTTTGGTAATAATTTCCACTTTGTTTTATTATTTATTTTTTTATTTTTTTTAATTAAAATTTACCGGGACGGTAAAAATCTCCACAGAAAGAAAAGCCTTTTCAACATAAGCGGAATGACGCTGACATGCAATCGCACTCCGTCAAGAAAAATGGCACAACTCAAAAATTTGCTGTTTTGAGTTATTGCCGCCAGGTGACTATTGGCACTTTTCTTGCCGTACTGCGATAGTATATGCATTTATTTCTAATCTAATTTGTTGAAACAAAACAAAAAAAATTTTGAAATGCCAATTTGATTTGTTTAAAGCGTAGTGAAAAGGAAGTACGGCAAATTTTCGCTAAGCAATCTAGGCTAATGAAATTTAGTCGATTCACAAACCTTAATAATAAATTTTTATATTCGCCTGTTTATATGCTAACCGTAATTTCTACCTTATATTGTTGTTGTCCTTTTATCATTTTATATTGGGAAATGCAATACTCATTTCTGAGTGACAGAATCGAGATAAATGAATAATTCTTGTTTTGTGCACACCCTTACGACTCCGACTTCCATATAAAGTGCTGTACAAAAAAAGTGCTTGCGTATTAATATATAGATAGATGATTGAGAAGAAATGAAAATATACGATAGTTATATTCCAGAGAGAGAATTGGGTCTGGCTTCGTACAACAATTCTGCAAAAGCCTCTAAGCATAAAAATTAGTTTTAGTGTCAAGCTTATATAACATAGGCTTAACTAGTGGCAGAAGATAACCAGCCCTTTCCACCGAGCTCCTACTTGCACTTATTTTAACACTATATCTGTCAAATGAAACAAATGAACTCGCCAAAGCCTCATTAAAAATATCTAAGTAGTGCCAAAGGAGAAACCCTTAAAAGAGCCAAGAAGTGTCCTTCTGTGCTCTCTCTCTCTGATATGATCATTGTCATAAATGCGAAATCAGGCGTTACCTGATGACACCGGACTGTTAGTTTTGTGCTGTGACCTGTAAAGGCGAATTTGGGTCACCACCCCCACTAGATTTAGCGTTTCCCCACCCTAAAAGCCAACCTCAAGCAGAAAGGACAGTCACCCCCGCCTGCCTAAGTACATAGTCATGAATGTAAATTTTCGAGAGAGATATGTAAAGAGAAGAAGAGAATCATCCACAGCCGCACAAGAACCTCACACCCGATACACGAAATTATTACCTAAAAGCCCTTGAAACCCTCGGCTGTGGCTGCTGGTGTACTGTATACGACCGTAGATCGAGAGGAGAGCAGCACTCAGCAGCCGGTCCCAAAAGGACTTCTCTCGTCCTCGGTTTCATCTCCCATTCGCTGCTGTGCTATAACTCTATGCCCGGAGACTCCCTACCCATAATGAAGCCTGGGAATATTCTTGTTGGTGGCTTTGCCTACATACATGAATCTGGCAGGTTATATATGTACCAAAATATTTGGGATCAGGATTCCTGAGCTAACCCCCGCTGTTTTGTTACACATCACCACTCAACACATTGGCAGTTTGTAATGTAGGGGCGGGAACAAGGACTCTCGGCAAGACAACCCTCTCCTGCTCCTTTCAGTCATACTGGCAGCTACTACAGTCCTTTTTATGCTGCTCCCTGTTTCAGCTAGAGCATACACAATTCAGGCTCATTTCGGTCCTCACCCTGCTGGTGTGACGACGGTCGTAGCAGTGACGACGTCCTGTAGAGTTAACTTTCGAGTTCAACCAACGTTACTTGCCCTTTTTTTATTTATTCTTGTGTGTTGTTGTTGGTTGTTTTTTTTTTAGTCCGTACTGTGTGTTTCCAGTAGTTGTGAAAGTGACGCCTTAGTTATTTAAATGCTCCAAGGACTTTTTGCTACTCACCTGGTGCCTGTGATTTACTTTTTGTATAAGTTGGAGTGTTTGTAATTCACTGCTTCACGGTAGTTAGACGCTTCGCAGTGTGTGATATTTAAAAAAAAAAGGGATTTCAAGGATTTTTCTCTTTAGAGGTGGATTCCAAACTGCAATGGTTTACTTTGTACGTATCCTTTAATTATTTATTTTTATTTATTTTTAGTTTTATAGATTAATATGTGGTAAATAAGTTTAAATTTGTGATTCT
Source organism: Thereva nobilitata (assembly GCA_963855945.1). Lineage (NCBI taxonomy): Eukaryota > Metazoa > Arthropoda > Insecta > Diptera > Therevidae > Thereva > Thereva nobilitata. The sequence continues at coordinate 97,884,382 of OY979698.1, forward strand.
CAATTATTTTGTGCAAGAAAAGGAAGGAGTTGAGGTGACTTTATTGTATTTTTTCATAGGTTAATTTTATAAAACAATTTTTTTGAATTAACTACACTAAGAAGAAATTGTCAAGTGTCTCAAGGTTTTATTTTATGGAGGAACAAATCTGCTTTTAATTTAAACATTTCCGTCGGAATGTTAACTTTTTGTCAATAAATTGCGTAAATTATTCGATGTTTTATTCTAAAGGTGGGTCCACACGACAAGGATTCTGGCCTAACGGCCGACGGAATGTCTGTGCGAACATGTCGAAGGAATGTCTCTGATGCGGACTTTTTACAGGGACTTTTCCTTTTCTCTCTATAAAGACAGAAGTCTCTGCGACCAAAAGTCTCTATAATATAGACCAGAGCTGGACTGGCCTACTAAGCTACCGGGAGTTTCCGTGCAAAAATGTTTCCTCTAAATAATTTTTTCTTGAAAAAAATAAAATTTTCCCACGAAAAAATAAAAAAAATTCAAATTTCAAGCATATCACAATTTCTTTAAAGAACACAAATCTCGCGGTCTCCTACGAAATTGCCAATTATTTTGTTGAAGACTGTTATTTAATAAGGATTGTGTAGAATTTAAAAAAAATCTAAAAAATTCAAAATGGCAACGAAACGACGAAGAGATTGGGAGAAAAAAAAATTAAAAAACAAGAACTTTTAAATGCGTAGTATAAAAATTGTCCGGACATTATTCATAAAAAATATTCCAAGCTTTCTAATTTTGGGAAAAAAGGTATAGGTTAACTACGTAATTTTTGGAGAAAAAAGTAGTGAAAGTTGAAATTGTAGTTAAAAAAACCCCAAAATTTTAACTTTGACGACTCATAACTCTGGAAGTTGGTAGGGTTGGTAGTACCAAAACTGGTGCCTAAGTAATCCTGGGAGAAGCTAGTTCAAATAACGATAAAAGACTCGTCAGTCTTGACCGAAAAGGCCCATTTCTTTTTCAGTAAATTTAGGACGTGGAAAATAGTTCCCCGTCCAAAAAGTGGTGATCTAAGGATTGAAAAAAATAGTGATGTTGGAAAAGGGTAACGTAATTTTTGCACGGGTTTTAAAGACTGCTCGGATTTTTTTGACAAGTGACGTTTTCTGGGGAAGCTATCGGAAGGTGAATCCAGAAAAGTTAATTTCATTTAGAACCGGTTTCATTCCATCGAGTTTATTAGATATGGTGCTTGTGGCTCTTAGCCGAAGTCTTTTCAAAAAAGGGCTTGACCGAATGTTATGAAATTTTTTCCAAAGCACGTTTTCGTTTATGTGCTTTGATCGGCATCGTAACGAAACCGATATCATTTTTGGTTTTGCGCGATATCGTGCGGGTACAAAAATCACGAACGTCGTTTAAACAAAAAAATGGCTCAACCGAATTTTATGAAAATCATTTTAGTTCATGCTTTAGTCAATACGCTTTGATCGGCACCTCAACGAAGACGATATCTTTTTTGGTTCGCCCAATATCGTGCAGGAAAAAATTACTACGGTTGTAGGCACAAACACACCTACACATGCACATAGTTCTTCTCATAATTATGCTTAAAGAAAAACTTTTGCAAAAAAGAACTTTACTTGATTGTTAAAATAAAATGTATGGAAATGGGCCGAAATTTTTGAATTTCCCGGTCCTAAATTCATTCTCAGTCCAGCCCTGGTATAGACCCACCGTAAAACAGTAGACCTTTCGTAAAACAATTTTTTATGCCGTTTAAAAAATTTATAATTCTTGATTAATCCAAATTATGTGAAATTGAAATAAGATTTAAACTAAAAAGTAGTTACATAGTTTTGCTAAAGATTGTGACTTAAAACTTTAAGTTGTGATGTCACACTTTTAAACGTTTCATCTCTTGTAGTTGAAGATTCATTAGCCGTTTTCCTTTTCTGCTCCTTTTTACTTGTATTTACTTGGAACTACTCCTGCTCTCACAGAGAATTCATAGGTTTTACTCAAATCGGCAAATTTTGCGTTCCTTTAATTTTTTACTCCGGAGTACTTAAAAGTAGAAACGGAACACGGCTATTGTCAAGATTTTCTAAATCTGTTCTATTGTAATATTTATTTTTTATTTTTATCATAGTTAGTTTGTAAGTGGCGATAGTAAATTCGAAAACTAAATCTCTTAATATAATTAATTGTGCTACCAAACGATCGTGATGGTTCATTTCTGAGTTAGTTATATTCAATTATCCAATTGCTGTGTAATGTGAGGTTTTACAAAAATAATTCTGATGTTTTCATATTACTTTTTACGTCTTTTACACACTTGCATTCAGTAAAATACATATACATATTATTTAATTTGGAACAACATTTAAATTAATAGTACGCGTCGTGGTTTTTTGTTGTGGACATAGTGGTCCATCAAAGCGTACTAGGTATTCGCCGAATTCTTGAGCGTTTTGAACCCGCGTATATTCACCGCATTATAAAGCAGTTCTAATAAAATAAAGTTGATGATCTGAGGGAAATATTGTTGCCGTTGGCTCGAGTTCTCACATTTGAACATACGACACTAAAGAACCGAGTCTTTTATATGGAACCACCAATGTATTTTCGGAGAATATTTGGATTTATATCAGTATATATTTCATTTGGTGTTGAAACTTAAGCTAAAGATTGGTTCAATACAATGATACAAGCCCCTTTTTAGTTTTTGAAAAAATCTTGCTGCTATCGAAAAAAATCTAGCTTAACATTTTCACTTATGGCCCTGTGTCTGGACATGATTCGTTGCTTGCGACAGTTCTTTCAAGTAGATGTCCAACACTTCCTTTTGAGGTATTCAGTCATTGCAATTTTCTGAATGTGATAGTTTTAGTTCAGCAATATCAGCAAGCTTTGCCACAATTAAAATTTAATCCTTCCCCATCTTGACGAGCTATATAAACGTGTTGCGCGAAAGTTGTTGAACATTATTTGGCTATTGGGATATCTAATTTGGCCATTGTTTTATTTCATTTGTCATATTTCACTTCCCATTCGCCTAAAGGTGTTTTTTTTTCCTGAAAATAAAGAAAAGTGCCTGTTTTCAAACGCATTTATGAGGTATTAAATCAAACCTCACAAACTTTTCATGAAAATGGGTTGGTAGAGTAACTATTCGAGAATAAATAGCAATTTTCAAAATAACTCTAGCACCACCGTGGGCCTTGTTCAAATTTTTTTCCTGAAATGGCTGTTTTTACATTTTTGTGATTTGATAATTATTTTTGCATGAAATTTTTATTGTAGGTAGGCACTAGCAGAAGCCACAATTTCAGCCCTGAAACAAGATTCTACGACAATTACAGTCCCTGTAATTAAATGACAAAAAATGGCCATATTTCGCGGTTTTTATTTTTTTTTTCAAAAACCTGTTGACTGATTTCAATTGTCCAAAACTCATAATTTTCGTCTTTTTAAGCGCTATTACGTACTATTTTTTGTTTTCCAAAAACAAAATTTTTTCGCACCTAAAACGTTGAAAAACGTGTTTTCGCTACCATTATTAGCTTTTTTCCACCTGTTCTCCTGGACCGATTTTTTTCCAAAACACATTCGTTGAATTCCTACGATTTTTCTCTTAATTTATAGCGTCCAAAAATCGCAGGGTAGATTTATTTCAACTTTTTTCTATCCCTCCTGGACTAATTTTAATTGTACATATCTATATAAATATAATTGGAGTGTCTGTCTGCGATTTCAAAATAATTACCCTTTTCTAACTGCATATGGTTATTTACATGATATTAAAACAAAATCGAGTATTTTTAAAATTTTTGTGTGTCTGTATGTCTGGGCATGTTTTAGGCTATTTTTTACTCGGTTCCGACTATCGGATCCGATTATCGCTTCCGACTATCGGATCCGATTATCAGTTCCGACTATCGTGTCCGACTATCGGATTAGACCGAAAACTTGAATAGATAATCGAAGGAAAGCAAGTGAACGATGATGAAGGACGATTAGTAATTTTACCTTCCTCGCTATGTGTATGTACCGCGCTGTAAGCACGAAGGCACCCACGATGCATTCTGTTATATAAGAATGTCTGGACGTACCGATATATTTATAACATTCACTACAAACCCTTGTTGCAAGAGATTTTACACATCTTGGATCTTCTGATAAAAAGGAAACTTTTCGGTTCAGTTTGTTGTAATATGAATAGTGTAGAATGGCAGAAGCGCGGTTTACCACATGCTCATCTTCTACATAATTGCCGTTTTCTAAGCTCATATGGTTATTTTCATGATATTGAAACAAAACAAATTATTTTTTAAATTTTTATCGGTATGTCTGTGTCTGTATGTATATTTGTCCCGGCTAATATCGAAAACGGCTAATCCGATTGCGATGGGACTTTCACGGGAAGATTCAGTATTTTATTGGGCATGGTTTAGGTTACCTTTTCACTCGGATCCAAATATTGGTTGAGGCGGAAAACTTGATCCGATAGTCGGAGGAAAGGGAGAAGAAAGTTTTTTATCATTCCAATTGTAAACCTTAAAGCTAACCGGCTAACCCGATTTTAGGACTTTCACTTTATATTCTTAGGCATTTAGAATACTTTTTGACTCTGATCCGATTATCGGATCAGACCGAAAGCATGATTCGATAATCGAAGGAATGCGAATGAAATGCTGTCACTGCGAGAGATTGTTCTTTCAATTTGCGGAAATACTGTGGAGATTATGATTTGCCATCTCCGCAAATAATCGTTAAAGAAGGTGGCGATGAACCCTGCGCTTGAACTCTTGGATGTTGTAGGAGCTCGGAAATACTGACTGCGACAGAAATTATTCCACAGTCGAATTATCAAAAAATCATGTTTCGCAGATTTGTTATTTTTTTCATTATACTTTTTTCCTATCCCAGACTGTGCATAAGTACATAAGTTTTTTTTTATTAAAAGGCGTTGCAAAGCGCGCGGGTTTTTGCTAGTGTTAAATAAATATATGTTTATATCTGTGGCGTCCGCGTACAACATAATTTATAAGTTTATACGCAAACCCACAACAAACAGACTTCCAAAAAACAAACTACCGATCAAACCCTTTCGTTATTTCGTTGAGGAAAGCAATTTTATGGTCTATACTGATCACAAAACCACTGGTTCGCGCCCTTCACATAAAGACCGAACGATCCCCTCTAGACAGGCTGTTAGACCGACAGACTTATTCGCGAAAATTTTTTGAACCTTCAAAAAAAGCCCGAATTTTGAACCTATGTGCAAAAGCAGTCAAATTGCAGCTCGTAATACCATTGGTAAAAAAAGAATCACTTACCGAATTACAGACTGAACTATAATGATAGTTTCTTTAGTTCTTTTCTATGTTTATAAACAATACTAAAAGAGATTGTTCTGCTATTTTTGTGGTTGTTCAAATTGAACGTTTATAAAATTCTTATATTTTATCACACTCTTGTGCTCTTTGTCTAGTTCATCCAAAGCATTTGTGTACATTGATGTCGCATTGGAACGTACTTTCAATATCTCAATCGGCCTCGACTATATAATTTGTTTAGTTCCGGCAATCAGGCCTATTTTGAACTCCGCTGGAATTTTCTTACATTGGTAGCACACGATTGTAAGAAAATTCCAGCGGAGTTCAGAATAGGCCTTATTGATTTCCACTTTAAACAGATAGTAGAGGGAAATTGTCATATGATAGTGATGTAGTTGGGAAGTTGGATTTTTTTGTTTTTTTTTACATATGTTAAGATAAAGAGAAAAAATTTTTTTCTGCAAAATCAGTCCTGTGCTACACGAGAAAATCACATAAATGTCCATTTTTGATGCATTTTGAGTGCATTGCTACACTATTTTTTTAATTTTTCCAGTTCTTTTGGTCGTAGAAAAATAAAAAAAAATTAAAAAATACTCGTGAATGAATAGACTATCGAACTGATTCGGTATAAATACTTTAAAAATGGATTCTAACCTCAAAAAACCAAAATGTATGAAATTTTGTTTTATTTTACTAAAAATGCAATAAATAACGGGAAAAGGGTCGGATTTTGATGAAAATTGGAGAAAAGATGTACTTTGATTCAAAAAAAAAATTTCGATTTTCACGGCAATAATTGGCAGTTTTCGAAAAAAAATTAAAATTGCCGCCATTTTATGCCAAATAATCGCACGGTAAAATATGTTTTTTTAAATTGTAGGTTTTTTATGTACTTTCTTGTGAGCATACGCAATACTTCGTTACTTTATTTAAAATGTCTATTTTAGGACTTGGAAAAAACTAAAAAATTTCAATTTTCAATTTTTTGCCTTTTTCCAACTATGAAAAGCTACTTGCCAACTATGAAAAAAAGGCAAAATTTGAAGTCCTGAAATAAACAATGTGTAGCAATGCACTCAAAATGCATCAATTATGCAATTTTTTCGTGTAGCACAGGACCGATTTTGCAGAAATTTTTTTTTCGCTTTATCTCAACATATGTACTATAAAGAAAAAAACAAAAAAATCCAACTTCCCAACTACATCATAACTTCGCTTTTTTTTTGTTTAATTTCCCTCTACTAAGATTAAACATACTCTTGAAGTGTCTCTTGGCTGTCTTGAAGTATATTCTTCCAGTCTCTACGTCTTGCTAGTTCTCTCCAGTTTGTTATAAGAAGCTTTCGTATATCTTCTCTAGCATATCTAGTCTGATAAATTTTAGGTGTTCATTTAGGGTTCATTTCGTCCAAGCTTAGGAGTCCGTCATTTCGTACTCATCATTGTGTAATGTCTTGTAATAAGGTTGGCTCGAAGAAAGATATGGAGGACAGGATAGATTTTTAAGAGTCTGGAGCGTGCTAAAGTAGAACGCAGTGGACGAATGAAGCCTGAAATACATTAAGAGGCAGTGCGTCGCGTCGCGTCGCTGTGCGCCGCAGTGTTTGATTAAAGTATGAACGTTAACGCACATTGAAAGCGCTGCGCGTTTTTTTGACAATTTGATTATTCATGTATTAAAAGGCAAATAATTAATTAAAAAAAATATGTTGAGACGAAACCAGGTTAAAAGAAGATTGTAGTCTCGATGGCTTTTATTATATAACAATTCTTTGCCGCGTACTAACTTAATTAACATTTCTTCTTCCATGTTATCGGTGTGATTGACGACAACTGTCAAAAGAAGCAGTGTTTTAGAAATTAGCCTAAGCCAAAGCAGCGCGTCGCGTCGCGGTGCGTCGCAGTGTGATTAATGTGACTCGCCACATTCTGTAACTATAAATCTAAATTTTACTGCAACGCGACGCGACGCACTGCCTCTTAATGTATTTCAGGCTTGAGAAGAAATTTACACGAAAGCCAGTGTAACAAAAATCAAAACAAAAAAGTTTTGTAACAGGGAGGGTTTTATTTCGCAAAGTCGATATTCCCAAGAGCCAGAGAAGCAACCGTGTCGGTGTTAGCGGGAGACAGCCTCGTCAAAGTGTTATGCGACATGAAATAAGTGAATCCGGTTACCCGGCCGATAGTGTCTGTGACACCGGCAGTATCAGACTACCAGATGAACAAGGAGGAGTACCGTCGCCAGACCCAACCTAAACGGAACTTTGGTACCTTATTATTAACAGGTTAAGCCGGTGAAGTGCCTTATTATTCATTTTGGTTAACCCTTACAGTACGAAATATTCCTCTTAGGATTTGTGATTCGTCCTAATCGTTGTTTACCCTGGTTACATGACGGTCGAAATTGATTTGAAACATATTTGAAATACATTTCGATCTTATATAAACACAGATCGATTTGAAATAGGATTGATCAATCCGATACAAAAAATTTCCTTGATCGAATTGGAATTGAATCAAAAATGTGCATGTAAACACAAATTGAAATTAGATCGAATTTAATCTTGACGTTTTTAGGTTACTTGGTTTTTTTTGTTTGGAAAAGTATTTTGTGTTGTGAAAAGTGCTTTTAATTATGACTAAGCGAAATGTATGGACAAATGAAGAAACAACATGCTTGCTTCTATTAACATCCAAAATCTCTTGGGCTTCCTCTTAGGAATGTTTTGTATGGCAATAGTAAGCATGGCTTCCATGCTTTTAAAAAGTTTTATTTAAACTATTAATTTCCAAGTTTTTGGATAAATTAAAATAAATTGGATAAAGTCTACTTCTTCTTATTTTCACATGCTGATTATATATTTTCAAAATTAACATTATATTATTGAAATAGGCAGAAAAAACTTGCAAAATTAAATAATTTCCTTCACTGTATTCCATTATTCCAACTTGGCATTTGTCATCTGTCAGTTTCAATCCTATTTGGATTTAATTTCAAATCAGTAACTCAATCGAGAAGAACCGAAAACACAGATCGTATTTCAAACCAATTTCAAGTCGAGCTTTCGATCGCCTCATGTAACCACGATAGTTGTTCTCGTTTTGATACAATCATGTACTTTGCTTTCGTGTCATTTACTCCTTAAGCCTAGTATGCTGTTCAAGCGAAAATTTCGTTTGCATTTTCGTTATATATCTCTACACACGAAAAATAATTGGAGAATGGAATGGAAAGTTTACGTTAAGAAACTGTCAATTCGAATACTTCCCACTGAAAATCTTCCAAAAATCATATTTCCACTTTGAATCTAGTTTTATTTAATTCACACTTGACACTTATTAACTTCCTACTTGAGTACTGTCGAAATTTCGCCACGAAATAAATATTAAAACATTATTTCGGTGCGAAAAAAGTCTCCACCCACAACAGAGACATCTACATTAAGTCCGAAAAAGTTGTTATTTTTCGTTTGAACAGCGTACTGCTTTATGAAATCATAAGCGAAAATTTCGGTGGCACTTTTCGCGTGCTTTTTTTACATAGAGTTTGATAGGGAATTTTCATTTCGCTTCAACAGCATACTAGGCTTTAGATTGAACTTTGCTGATCTTTCTACAATTTTTGAAAAGGTTTTCTTTACGTCCTATGCTTTGTGTCCGATTATGACTAGCCATCTGCGAAAGCTAGTATCTGAATGTTTCTTCATCATCATCAGGACCTCCACAGCCTATTGTTGGCCTTGGCTTCCTCCAGCATTCGCCTCCATGATTCTCGATCTCTGGCTCGACTTTTCCAGTTTCTTATTCCCAACTGCCTCAAGTCTTCTTCGACGTCATCTATATATCTTTTCTTAGGCCGGCCGAGTCTGCGTTTTCCTGACGGTACTTTCCCCAGCACTATCTTTGTCGGGTTCCGTTCCGCACCTCGTTGGACGTGACCAATCCATCGCAGTCTGTTTATTTTGATCACTTTGACAATGTTTGGAATCTTGCTGATTTCATACAACTCTGAGTTGTATCTTCTTCTCCAAATGCCATCAACCTGTATTCCTTTGTAGATCGAACGAAGAATTCTCCTTTCAAATCTTCCTACCAATGCTTCGTCTGCGTTTTTCAATGTCCACACTTCCGAACCATATAGTAGGACAGGCCTTATTAGTGTCGTGTAAAGTGCCAGTTTCGTCTTCCTTGATATATTTCTAGACGTCAGGTGCCTGCGTAGACCAAAGTAGCATTTATTAGCCAGTGCTATTCGTCTTCTGATTTCGGCCGATGTATCATTACCTTTTGTTATAATCGTGCCGAGGTACACAAACTCATCTACTGCTTCTATATTGTAGGTGTCGATCGTTATGTTCTGTCTGCTACTTCTGGCGTTTTTTGTGTACATATACTTGAGGAGCTGGGGAACAAAACCGGACTTGTCCACGATAACGGTTTTTTTTTTAAATTTTTTTTGTACTCTCTAAGCCCACCTCTATAGACCCCTGAAATATTTCCATCCAAAAGTGTTGCAAACCCACAAAAAAAATTTTTAAAAATACTGATTTGGTTCATAAGTGGACTTGTCCTGTTAAAAAATGAAAAAATTCAAAGGAATTTGTTTCATAACTAGACTTGTCCATGACGGTTTTGAATCAAAACCGGAGATGTCCCATACATATCCATCGTTGCGAAACAAAACCGGACTTGTCCATTCAAAAAAAATTCAAAAAAAATAGAAAACATGAATTTTTGTGCCCAAAAATTAGGCCATTGATTATTTATACAATAAGGTATAATTATATTCAAACGCAAAAATTTTAACTAATCTGCAACTATCGAATTCAGTATTTTTGCTCTAGTGTAAAAATCAATTTTTGGGACAAGTCCGGTTTTGTTCCCCAGCTCCTCACTTTGTTTTGTGCTCGTTTATTTCCAACCCGATTTTTTTTGCGGCTTGCTCAAGTGCTACAAAGGTCTCCTTCATGCTCTCAAATGATCTTCCAAGGATAGCTATATCGTCGGCAAAGGCTAATACTTGCACTGACCTATCGAAGATGCACCCTGATGTGTTAATCGATGCATCTCTTACTGCTTTTTCTAGGGCCATGTTGAATAACAAGCAGGATAGTGCGTCGCCTTGCCTTAATCCTCTATTTGTTCTGAGGGCTGGGGATAGTTCACCATCTATTCTGACTCTACACCTTGCATCTTTCATCGAAATTTTCGTCAGTTCTACTAGGTGATTAGGTATTCCGAGCTGCTCCATAGCATCAAATAACTCATTACGGTTCACACTATCGTAAGCATATTTGTAGTCGATGAATAACATGTGGATGTTTATGTTAAATTCAACAGCTTTTTCTAGGGTTTCTCTGAGTACAAATAGCTGGTCGGTTGTGGATCTTCCAGGACGAAAACCGCATTGATACTCTCCTAATATTCTTTCCACGTATGGTCGTAGTCTAATATAGAGTACACGTGAAAATACTTTGTACGTTGTGTTCAATAGCGTTATTCCTCTATAGTTGTTGCAAGATAGAGGGTCTCCTTTTTTGTGTAAGGGACACACTATGCCCTCGTTCCACTCATCAGGCATTTCTTTCCGTCTCCAGATTTCCACTATTACTTCATGTAGTTTTTGGATAGTTTCCTCTCCGCCTTGCTTAATGAGTTCTGCAGGTATGCTGTCAGACCCTGATGCCTTATTATTTTTTAGTGCTCGCAATTCCAGGCGTACTTCCTCTATGGTGGGGGCTGCTGTGCTGTCACTCTCATCGTCCGCGTTCATGTTCTGCACATTTCGGGTACCAATGTGCTCCTGCTCTGGGTTCATTAGTAGTAGTTCCTCGAAATGCTCTGCCCATCTAGCCAATACTTCGTCCTTATTACTTAATATCTCCCCACTTTTATCCTTGCACATTGTCACTCTAGGCTTAAATTCTTTCCGTTGTTGGTTTACCTTTTTGTAGAAGTTTCTTGCGTCATTTAAGCTTGCTGATTCTTCTATTTTTTCCATTTGTTCTTCCCAATACTGCCTTTTTTTCGCTTTGTGCATTCTCTTCTCAGCTCGCCTCTTTTCTTTATACTCCTCTTCAGAGTTTCTTGTTCTGTGCCTACTTAGCATGACTTGGTAAGCTCGGTTTTTCTCCATTGTCACCTGGGCGCATTCTTCGTCAAACCATTCTACTCTTCGTTCTTGTTGAACGAAACCTAGAATATCTTCTGCTGATCCTTTCACTGCTCTTTTTATGTCATTCCATTGGTCGTTCAAGTTTTCATGTGCGCTTTGACCAATTTCATTTATTCTTACGTTGAGCAGGTTCTCATAATCAGCCCTAGTTTGCTCTTCCTGCAATCCTGCCACGTTGTATTTTCTGTCTCTGTTTCCTCTTCTTGTTTTTATTGTCGATATCCTGGCCCTAATTTTCGTTCCCATTAAGAAGTGGTCAGAGTCTACATTTGCGCCGCGGTATACTCTCAGTATCAGACTACCAGATGAACAAGGAGGAGTACCGTCGCCAGACCCAACCTAAACGGAACATTGGCACCCTATTATTAACAGGTTAAGCCGGTGAAGTGCCTTATTATTCATTTTGGTTAACCCTTACAGTACGAAATATTCCTCTTAGGATTTGTGATTCGTCCTAATCGTTTACCGTGGTTACATGACGCTCGAAATTGATTTGAAACATATTTGAAATACATTTCGATCTTATGTAAACACAGATCGATTTGAAATAAGATTGACGCGATCCGATACAAAAAATTTCCTTGATCGAATTGGAATTGAATCAAAAATGTGCATGTAAACACAAATTGAAATTAGATCGAATTTAATCTTGACGTTTTTAGATAACTTGTTTTTTTTTGTTTGGAAAAGTATTTTGTGTTGCGAATAGTGCTTTTAATCATGACTAAACGAAATATATATGGACAAATGAAGAAACAACATGCTTGCTTCTATTAACATCCAAAATCTCTTGGGCTTCCTCTTAGGAATGTTTTGTATGGCAATAGTAAGCATGGCTTTCATGCTTTTAAAAAGTTTTATTTAAACTATTAATTTCCAACTTTTTGGATAAATTAAAATAAATTGGATAAAGTCTACTTCTTCTTATTTTCACATGCTGATTATATATTTTCAAAATTAACATTAAATTATTGAAATAAGCAGAAAAAACTTGCAAAATTAAATAATTTTCTTCAGTGTATTCCATTATTCCAACTTGGCATTTGTCATCTGTCAGTTTCAATCCTATTTGGATTTAATTTCAAATCTAAAGCCTAGTATGCTGTTGAAGCGAAATTTTCGTTTGCGTTTTGGATATATATCTCTACACACGAAAAATAATTGGAGAATAGAATGGAGAGTTTACGTTAAAAAACTGTTAATTTGAATACTTCCGCTTCAAAATCTTAAAAAAATCCTATTTCCATTTCAATCTACTTTTATTTAAATCACACTTGTCACTTTTTCACTTCACACTTGAGTACTGTCAAAATTTCGGCCCGAAATAAATATTAAAACATTATTTCGGTGCGAAAAAAGTCTCCACATAAGCAGAGACATTTACCTTTATCCCGAAAAAGTTGTGATTTTTCGTTTGAACAGCGTACTGCTAAACGAAATCGGAAGCGAAAATTTCGATGGCACTTTTCGCGTGCGTTTTTTTTACATAGAGTTTGATAGGAAATTTTCATTTCGCTTCAACAGCATACTAGGCTTAAGAACCGAAAACACAGATCGTATTTCAAACCAATTTCAAGTCGAGCTTTCGATCGTCTTATGTAACCACGATAGTTTTTCTCGTTTTGATACAATGATGTACTTTGCTTTCGTGTCATTTACTCCTTAAGGCCCGTCCTCACTACGCGGACTTAGAATCCACGCGCTTTTGGTCGTACGGCCAGCCAAAAGCGCGCGTGATCTTTTAATTTTCTGAGTCATGAGTGAGAAAAAATCAATTCTCATTTGAAACGGCGTACGCGCTTTTGAAAAGCTCATAGTGTGTGGACGCACAATGTACCTTTTTAACCACAGCCTTTTGTCCGCGTTGTTTGGCCGCACGGCCTTTACCATGGACAAAGTCGTAAAAAAGTCGTAAAAAAGTCGTAAAAAAGTCGTAAAAAAGTCATAAAACTCTATATGAAAAAAAAGGCAAAAGCGCGTACGACCCAAGACCGCGTAGTGTGGCCACACCATTATGGTGGGACCACACTACGCGGTCTTGGGTCGTACGCGCTTTTGCCTTTTTTTTTCATATAGAGTTTTATGACTTTTTTACGACTTTTTTACGACTTCGTCCATGGTAAAGGCCGTGCGGCCAAACAACGCGGACAAAAGGCTGTGCTTAAAAAGGTACATTGTGCGTCCACACACTATGAGCTTTTCAAAAGCGCGTACGCCGTTTCAAATGAGAATTGATTTTTTCTCACTCATGACTCAGAAAATTAAAAGATCACGCGCGCTTTTGGCTGGCCGTACGACCAAAAGCGCGTGGATTCTAAGTCCGCGTAGTGAGGACGGGCCTTAAGATTCAACTTTGCTGATCTTTCTACAATTTTTGAAAAGGTTTTCTTTACGTCCTGCGCTTTGTGTCCAATTATGACTAGCCATCTGCGAAGGCTAGTATCTGAATGTTTCTTGCGACGATGCTATTTGCTCCATTAAGTTCTGCTTTTCTCATTATTGCCAAATTAAATTTAGGTTTTACAATATTATGAATTTCTTCAAAAACCCAAAAAGAGTAACGCCATTTCCACCTATTAAACCGCAGAAAACCTCGTTAAAAATAAAAATCCGTTACGAATTAAACCCCTTTCAACTCTTTCTTTTTTTAAAGGGTTATCGAATCATTAAACAAATTTAATTGCTTACTTATAATCAATCACTGCAAGCCGCAAAACGTTTTATTTTCCATTCACAAAATTTCTTGACCTCGAAAGAGCTTCCATCCAACATTTGCATTCTATGGATTTTGTTTTTTCAATATTTATGCCACCACAGTTTGCATGTACAAAAACCGCAGCACACCAATTGTGAAAACAATCACTTAAAGACTTGTCGAAGATGAAGGGTGCACTCAAGGGAAAAAAAATCGCTCTTCTCGCCCATGGTATGGTAGTAAGAAAGCGCGATCAAAATCTCCCAAATGTACTCTTCGTATATAGGTAAGGAAAAACAAACGCGCGACCAGGATTCAGGATTCATATACCACAACGACAAAACCCGAAAGCCCAAAAGGGTTCCAAACAAATTAATGGTGGCGCATACAAATCCAGAGAAGAGAGAAAAAAAACAAGAAAGAATCCCGTGTATAATAAATTGTGGGGAATTGTAAATGTTCAATTATTTCACTTCACGACTAGATGGGCAGAACCAATCTGTTCGGATTACGGGGTGTGATTTTCTTTCTTTGATTCGAATAAAAAAAAAACCCGCTGAGGGGGAGAGAGGGCGAAGGTAACACAGCACAAAGGGGGTTTTCACTGAAACAATAATCGGGTGAGTTGTTAAACGTTTGGTGTTTACAGAATTTTTGATTTAAGCAAAATATGCTCAATGAAGTTGATTTTGGGGCTCAACACAACAATTAAAAAGGGTTCAGCCCATTCCACTGAAAGGCATTGACATATCGCGGTTAATTAATTGCACTTGACTGAACTTGAATCTGACTTGAGCAGCAACAAATTTTGCGGAGTAAGACTTTATTAATTGGAGGCTCCCGTTGAGTTTATTTTTATTATGTATAAGCGCTGAGGCCACATTGAGTTTTCTATTGTCTTACGTATGTTTTTTCTTTTTTTTTCGTTACAGAGTCCCCGTGGCATGCAGCCGTGCAGTCCTCCTGGTACATTAGCGACGATACCGCCGTCAAAGAGTCCAATTATGGAGTCAGCTGCAAATCAAAATGCTACAAGCATTAAATCAGAGTCACTAGACACCATAAAACCGATCAGTCAAAGGACATGCCCATTAAAATTTTCTATTGCGAAGATCATGGAGCCGGACGAGAGAAGTACGGAGAGAAGTTGCAGTCCTACTATTCAAGTTCAACAAGCCAGAGAAGACAGGACGAGTTCCCCGGATGTTGAAAGTGAAAGCGGAACGTATGACTCTGCTTTTAAGAAATATGTTCCGGCTGCTAGCTCTATGCATCAGTTTGTTAGTAGCCGCCATCAGGAATTGCTTACCCAGTATCCTTTATTGTATTATCCTGGCCAGTTGATGTGTGCCGCTGCTGCAGCACAGTATGCCGCGTTGACGCAGCACCCGAATGCAGCTTCGCTGTTAGGCACGAGCAGCACAGCTAGCGCCTTGCATTTGTCGAACTTGAATGCTTCATTGAGTCATCACCTGCAGAGTCCACCTATACGCAGAAACTTAACCAGCAGCTTAGAAAAGCATCAGCTTCCCCATTCATCTAGCGAGAAAGTTACCAGCCCTGATACTTCAAAGAGAACCAATTGCACAATATCACCAACAGCACCAACATCAACGGGCACAACATCAACAAAACAGAAAACATTCTCGTGCCTAGAATGTGGGAAAGTATTCAATGCCCACTATAACCTTACCAGGCACATGCCGGTTCATACTGGAGCTCGGCCATTCGTCTGTAAGATTTGTGGAAAGGGATTTCGGCAAGCGTCTACATTGTGCAGGCATAAAATAATTCACACTTCCGAGAAACCTCACAAGTGTCATACATGTGGCAAAGCATTTAATAGATCATCCACCTTAAATACTCATACTCGGATCCATGCTGGCTACAAGCCATTTGTCTGTGAATATTGCGGGAAAGGATTCCACCAGAAGGGTAACTATAAAAATCACAAATTAACGCACAGCGGAGAGAAGGCCTACAAATGCAGCATCTGCAACAAGGCTTTCCATCAGATCTACAATCTAACATTTCACATGCACACACATAACGACAAGAAGCCTTTCACCTGCAAAATATGCGCAAAGGGATTTTGTAGAAATTTCGATCTAAAAAAGCACATGCGGAAATTACACGAAATTAGCGGAAGTTCTTCTAGTCACCGTCAATCACTTTCAGCATCTAGTCAAGCAAGTCCATCATCTCTAGCCGTTGGTAGCTCATCGGCTCCTGGTGGATGGCATTCATCGACAGTGTCCAGTCTTCATCAAACTACAATCGGTACACTTCGTACAGAGTATTCAAGCTCGTTCATGCACTTAGCTGCTGGCAGCCAAAGGATGGATAATACACCATTTATAGCGAAAGTTTTTTGACAGCGATACTACTCGGATCCAATGCCCCCCGCTAAGAGTGTGCTGATAGATTGATTGCCTTTAAAAGAACTTACCGCTACCCTGGTTGACCGCAACACCTCTAGTAGTCCACCGTGCATTCTTGCTCATAACTACTATATTCACCCATGTTCTAAGGATAAAAATAAATAAATCTTTCAAGTATGCTGAAGAAGGCTCTAATCGTGCGTGTGCAATATACAACAAAACAATTCATTAAAATGTGTTAATAAATAGAAAATCGTAAGCGTTTCTTTAACATTTAAGTGTAGCTAAACTGTAAGAGATTTTAGAGTAGGCTATAACGACTTGTGTAAATAATATAAAACATTATAGAGATTCCCAGACGTGATTGATCTGGTTTTCAAAATTGCTGTTGTGCATTCCGAAAAAAAAAACAAAAAAAGTTATTAACAATTTAATGTAAAATGATGACACACAAAAATGAATTGAAGTAGTGCTTTAGGTTAAATAAATAAATTATTCTGATTACAAAAAAGAAATACTTTTATTATTATTTTTAGGCGTTTTGGACTAAATGACTTCCACCACATCAGCTACTGGACAGAGTGAGCAGTTGCCCATTTTACTGCCACAATAGCCGTGTTTTTTTAATGAACTATATAGGTCTTCGATCCAGTTCATTAAAAAAACGACAAGGGAAATTTCACTAAGCGCCATCTTCAGTGCTTTAAATATATTAAAATTAATCCGAAGTTGCGTGTCAGTAAATAACTGTTACACGAATTCCCCTCTAGAAAATAATGAATAAGTTTCTAAAAAATAAATTATTTGTTTCCTCATGCCTTCAAATTTCCTCTCGTCACTTCTATGTTGTTTTTATTTTAAATGACGTTTTTCCGACAGCCGGTAAGTATGCTACATTCCGAAAAGAAAGGGAAATTTTGAAATGTCCCAAAACCTGGATAAAACCTGGGAAAGATTTTAAGATCAATTTGTATAACTGAGTTACTGACTACCTATTAAAATATGTTGCTGTGAACTCAGTGAAGTCTTTCAGGCAATGGAAAGTAATGGACCGAAGCGTACTATCACTTGTTTTAGCAGAACAAATATTTTGCGAAAATTAAATAAAATAGTTGCGTTAAATAAGATATAATAACAAAAAAAAAATAAAAAAAAAATTTTAAAAACAAGCTTTTATTAGATAAACTAAAAATTATTAAATAATAAAAAAAAAAAATAAAAAAAAAATTTTAAAAATAAGCTTTTATTAGATAAACTAAAAATTATTAAATAATAAAAAAAAAAAATAAAAAAAAAATTTTAAAAACAAGCTTTTATTAGATAAACTAAAAATTATTAAATAATAAAAATTTTTTTAAATATTTGCGTTAATAAGATGAACTAAAAAGTATAAAATAATTTTTTTTAATCCACCTGTAATTAACTACAACTACAAGTAAAAGCTTGGGGCGCTCAGTTAACAAATGTTTCAGATATTATAACAAAAATCCAAAAAATATAATTTAAATATGATTTAACTATTAAATACGAAAATTAATTAATATATAGCTTAATAAAGCGCCCCCAAGCTTTTACTTGTAGTTGTAGTTAATTACAGGTGGATTAAAAAAAATTATTTTATACTTTTTAATTCATCTTATTAACGCAAATATTTAAAAACTTTTTTATTATTTAATAATTTTTAGTTTATCTAATGAAAGCTTGTTTTTAAAATTTTTTTTTTTTTTTATTTAATATTTTTTAGTTTATCTAGGCCGTGTTCCGTAATATCACCCAGCATACTGTCCAGTGAGAAAGGGTAAATTCAAGCGTTTACGCTGTGATTAACAGCAGCATACATGAAAGTATTACAACTTGAAACTGTTTCAGCTTTCAATCTCTTGCATGGTGTGATTACCAATACGTCACACCGGTTCACGCAAGTAAAATATGGCTTCAGTTAATGACGTCAATTGCACTGGCCTGTATACTGGGTTATATTTCGGAACACAGCCCTAATAAAAGCTTGTTTTAAAAAATTTATTTTTTTTTTACTCTTTTCGTTTTAAGCTTTATTTTTTCACTAGAAATGACGACACAATTGTATTATACTTATTATAACCCTTCATTTGATACCCATATAAAGGGGTTGCACAGAAAAAGGTAATGCTCCATTTTGTGGTGGCGGCCATATTAGATTTAAAAGCTTACTGTATTCTACTCGTCATTCTCTTTCATTTGATATCCATGTCGGGGGGGTTGTAAAGAAAAAGGTAATCCGCCATTTTCTGGTGGCCGCCATATTGGATTTAAGATGCCGTCACATATCTTACTAACACAGCTAATTGTATTCTACTTTTCATAACCCTTCATTTGATACCCATATCGAGGGATTGTTTTGTGGCCGCCATATTGGATTTGAAATGACGTCACATACCTTACTGTATTCTACTCGTCATACTCTTTCATTTGATACCAATGTCGGGGGATTGGAAAGAAAAAGCTAATCCGCCTTTTTGTGGTGGCCGCCATATTGGATTTAAGATGACGTCACATAGCTTACTGTATTCTGCTCGTCATTCTCTTTCATTTGATACCCATGTCGGCGGTTGTAAAGAAAAATGTAATCCGCCATTTTGAGTTAGCCGCCATATTGGATTCAAAATGACGTCACATAGCTTGCTGTATTCTACTCGTCATACTCTTTCATTTGATACCCATGTCGGCGGTTGTAAAGAAAAATGTAATCCGCCATTTTGAGTTAGCCGCCATATTGGATTCAAAATGACGTCACATAGCTGTATTCTACTCGTCATACTCTTTCATTTGCGGTAATTCGCCATTTGTGGCCGCCATATTGGATGTACCATAAAATTGAATATACTATATTGCATTGTCTTCAGAAGCAAAAGGGTGTGCCAAATTTGAGCATCACCGGATATCGGGAAGTAGTCGAAAAATCGATCGCAAGATTTGTCCCACACAGAAAACGAAGTTAATATAAAGCTTGTAAAAAGATTAATTTCTGATTGGCAAAATGATTGAACCAAAGCTATGCATTTACACCGGCTCCACACGTTGGTTACCAGCCGGCCTTAGAATTTATTAGCTAGACCAGCGATAGCAGAAATAATAATGAAAGGGGGTAGCCACGACACGTAATCAAATTATATTAAGTATCTTTACATTTTGTACTGTAATAACAAGTAGTTGCCAGTTCGAGACCTGTAGCAGCATTTAATTGCCAGTTACAGACCTATCGAGCATTTCAGGAAGCTAATGAAGTACAAATGAAATAGGTTACTGCAACTACACGAACTATTTAGAACTGTTGCTTTGTCGGAGCTGAGGTCCAAACATGTTTATTAATAGTTCAATAACAAATGCAGCAGTAGTCTAGTCATACGGCCACATTTAGAATTTGTTCGAATGCTTCTATAATTGTATATCAAAGCCCTTTTTTAATGCCTGGGACAAACTTTATAAATGTAATGTTGTTCTCTAAATAAATATTCAATTATTCTAGGATGGTTCTATTAGAATAAATCCATGTCTAAATTTGTTCAGAATGAGTCTCAGGCGGGGTTTACATCTGCAATTTATTCGCCGAATTTATTACTATGGAATAAATTTTTCATAGTTCAAAAGCGTTTACATCTCGATACAAAATTACGTACATTTATTTCTAGAACAAGAGATCAAAAATATTCGTGAATAAATTGACTGAATAAATTCAGAATAGTTTACAATATAAATAAAATTCTATGTAAAAATTGCAGAAGCGTTTACATATAGCGAAAATGTTCTTGGGAATTTTGCAACGAATAAAATTCAATGTGAATTTATATAGACACTGCTGTACCGTCAGTTTAGACTATTATTCGAATATATTCAACTTACGAATGTGTTCATGTATATTGTACATACACAGATGTTTCATTTATCATATTCAACTAAAAACATTACACAGAAAAAATGTAATTTATGAGACCATCCAAAATAAAATTTCCGAGTAGAACGAAATCTATATAAATATAATTGGAGTGTCTGTCTGTGATTTCAAAATAATTGTCATTTTCTAAGTTCATATGGTTATTTACACGATATTAACACGAAATCAAGTATTTTTAAAATTTTTGTCTGTCTGTATGTCTGTATGTCTGTTTGTCTGTTTGTCCGGGCTAATCTCGGAAACGGCTTATCCGATTGCGATGGGACTTTCACTGGAAGATTCAGTATTTTCTTGGGCATGTTTTAGGCTATTTTTTTACTAGGATCCGACTATCGGATCCGATTATCGGGCCCGATTACCGTGTTCGACTACCAGATTAGACCGAAAACTTGAACCTTGCAACTTGATTTTTACCCACTTCCATATAACCGATCAACTTCAAATTTTGCACATATGTATAGTTCGCGTGACAATGCAATTTAACCATTTTTGGAAAAAAATCAACATGGCGGTTCCAAGATGGCGGCCGAATTTTGCAATTGTGTTCCCGGACCCCCCGACATGGATATCAAATGAAAGGGTAAGACAAGTAGATTACAATAAGCTATGTGGGGTCATTCAAAATTCAAAATGGTGGCCAGCACAAAATGGCGGATTATTATTCGGTATGGGCATCAAATGAAAGCGAGTATAGTGCAGTAAGCGGTGTGCCGTCATTTTAAATATGATATGACGGTCACTACAAAGTGGTGGAAGACATATAATAGACTAAAAAGTAGAAAATAAAAAAATATAGTCTAAAAAAACTAAAAAATACGCTTTTATTTTAAAATAAACTAAAAAGTAAAAAATAATTTTGAATGTAAAGTTTTTATTGCTCCAGCCAGTATATAATAACAACCTAGCTACCTACGTACCAACAACGGCTAATCCGATTGCGATGGGATTTTCACGGGAAGATTCAGTATTTTCTTGGGCATGTTCTAGTCTTCACTCGGTTCCGACTATTGATTCAGGCGGAAAACTTGATGCGATAGTCGCAGAAAAGCCAGTGGAAACTTTTTTTATCATTCCAATTGTAAACCTCAAAGCTCGGAACGGTTAATCCGATTTTAGGACTTTCACGGGATGATTCAGAATCTTCTTAGGCGTTTAGCATACTTTTCACTATTATCCGACTGTCGGGTTAGACCGAAAACATGACTCGATAATCGAAGGAACGCGAATGAAATGCTGTCACGGCGAGATATTGTTCTTTCAATTTGCGGAAATACTGTGAAGATTATGGTTTGCCATCTCCGCAAATGATCGATAGGTCTGATGAAAATTAAAACAGAGAATATATCGAACTCAATAAACAAATGGGAACAAAATGTTGAGGACGCTATTGGGCAAGTTCCGCACAGGGTGAGGCAAGTGTTCTGAATGTGATTGTTGTGCATGTAGCACACAATTTTTCCGATAGGTGGCGCTCAACACCGCATTTTAAAAATGTTCTAACACATTTTTTATAAGTAACTTTAAAGTTTTTTATTTGTTTTATGTGGCAGTGCCAAGCTCAGGAATCACGAATCACCCTTTGTACTACCAGTCCGTTGTCGTTTGCACGTCATGGCGCAATGTCTATCAGGGAGCTTAGTAAGGGGGGAATAGGTTAAGGGTTATGGGGGTCCGGGGGGTTGTTGAAGAAGGTGCGGATTAACCCTGCGTTTGAACTCTTGGATATTGTAGGAGGTCGGAAATACTGACTGTGAGAGATTATTCTATAGTCGAGTTGTGTGCCCTAAATTATGTTTTGCAAATTTGTTATTTTTTTCATTATACCTATTTCCTATCCCGGACTGTGCACACATTAGTTTTTTTATTAAAAGGCGTTGCAACGCACGCGGGTTTTTGCTAGTTTTGAATAAAATCACAAAATGCGTGAATGAAAAATTGGTAAATAAGAAGGAATAGGTTTGGAGTATTCCACCAATCGAAAGGCAATTTCTGTGCAATATTGGCAGTTTAAGATACTTTGCAGGAATCGCAGCAGGTTCGCCAAAACCTTAAGAATACCATTACCAATGAAATACTGGAAATTTCCATCAATCACTTTGGCACTGAAATTGGGGCTAGTCAAGGCAAGGGCCAAACTTTCTATTTAAGAGATATATTAGAGAAACCGTGTTATTATTTTTTCACAACCTGAACACATTAAGTTTCTAACTTAAAGTTTTAAAATTTAGTGCAATGAAAATTTTTAAGAAACTGAGAGGGTTACTTTCCCGAATATTGAAGGATGAAGGCAGGGGCGGCGCGTGGTTTTTTTGCGCCCGGTGCATTATGCTATATTGCGCCCCATCAGCTGAACATATGAAAAAGCTGTTTTCGTCTGGATCGCAAGGACGACGACGCGGAAAATACACAAGGCACTTGTAACTTGGTAGCAATTTGCTTGATTTTTCAATAACTTCCTGATATTTTGCTCTGATCGTAAATCTATAAAAAAAACTGGTGTGTGTAGGACCACACGATGGAAGTGAAAACTTCTATGGCCATTCTGTATTTCCATTTCAATCTTAATATTACAGGAGGATAATGGTCAAAAATTTTGTCTATGAATGTTCCATCGCGCATTTGAAATATTTTTTTTGGTGGACTTGGAAACACATTTTACTAGACAAGTCGTTCTTATTTAATTATACAGTCGTTATACAGGTTTTTATTCATTTTACTTTTTACAAAATTCTGGTGAAGTGATTTGTTATGCATACCATATTGCCAGCGCATTTTGAATTTTCTAATATTGACAAGAAATTCAATATTTCCGACCTTAAAAACCTCCAAATAGCGATTTTCGGTGAAATCGAATCGTAATTTCCAAAATCGTACCGCCATATTTGCGGCGCCATTTTGAATTTTAAAATTTTGACCACAGATTCGCCATTTGTGACCTTAAAAAACCACCGATACTGATTTTCAATGGTTTCAGAACACATTTGCAAAATTCATCCGTCATATTGGAACCGCCATTTTGAATTTTCAAATTTCGAGCACTGAATCGTCATTCGCGCTCATAAAAACCTCTCGATACCGATTTTCAATATAATCGGAACACAATTGCAAAATTCGTTCGACATCTCACGTTCAAATTTGAGAACATCAGTTGAATGAGAGATTTTTCTCTCACTTGGTGGATATTTCTCCTGAATTTTTACTTCTGCTGAGATTCTCTGGACAGAAATTATATGAAAATCTCGAAGCAAAAGTCTCGAGAGGAAGTAGGAAAAGTCTCGAGAGTACGTATTTTTTGCATGGAATTTGTGTTGTGTTGTTACATGAGTTGAAATATAGAATATTTTATTGGGAAAATAAACTGGAAAATTAAATCGTGTTAATAAAAATGAAATCCTTTAACATATGAAAAGGATGTAAGAAAAAGACTTCAATTTTTTTTGATCAGTCAATACGAAACGTTGTTGCCTACAAAAAGCTCTCTTGTCATTTTTTTCGCGCGGCAAAATTAAATGTATGGGAAACTCTCTGGCGAGATGGCGGATGGCGTTGTGGATATAAGATTGCCGTGGAGGCAGTAGAGCGTGTATTTCGTCGGAACAGTAACTATAGTAGTAGTGAAGTTTTCTCAGGGCTGTCCACTGACATATAGATATGGACTGCTAAATAAGCAAAATCCCATAGAAAAAAGTGGCACCAAAAACTATTGTTGTCTCGTTCCCCCGTTAAAATCCTATGAACTTTAATCGGTTTTAAAATAAAAAAACAGTTCAGTGCATGTCAGCGATATCAACATAATTAGAAAAAAATAGGCAGTTTTTTCTTCTTTCTCTCACTTTCGTTATTTTTAAAAGTTCGTTAACAGAAGGAAAAAACCCTCACATATATTTATATTACATAAATTTATTTAACGAAAAAACTACTACTAAATAAAAAATAATGATGGAAAATTATTTCTATCAATTATAACATACATCTTTTCACTTATTTTCCTCTAAATAAAAAAAAATTGTTGTTTACATAGAAAAGGTCTTCTTCTTCTGGAGAAAAATGGTGCCATTGAAAGTTGTCAATTAGCAGTCCATATCTATATGTCAGTGGGGTATCCCATTCTTACAGTGGCTTCAAGGGTCGATGGTGAAGCAAATAACATTGTCACCGGCGAGCTAAGGGTCCTTTTTTGTACGTAATCTTGGCACGCCAAGATGGTTTTTTTATGTGAAAGATTGAGGCTCAGGGGTAAATGCCACTTTGTACTGTCGATGGAGCCGTGTTCCTTTTCTACTTTTAAGTACTCCGGAGTAAAAAATTAAAGGAACGCAAAATTTGTCGATTTGAGTAAAACCTATGAATTCTTTGCGAGAGCAGGAGTAGTTCCAAGTAAATACGAGTAAAAAAAAGAGCAGAAAAGGAACACGTCTATTGAGTGTACTGACGGACAGAAAGCTCTAGTCGGAAATATATTAGAGAGAAGAGTGAAAGTACTGACAACATCAACACGCGGTTTTATTCCACCAGCTCCCTATCCGATACTACCGTGACAGAACGCTGACTGTAGTGATCGAACAGGGGGTGGTAAACAACAAATTTTGAATTTTTGAAAAAGAGGTCGATTGAAACAACTTACGTGCTACCACCGCAGAAGATGGTTTCCTCGCATATTATTATGGCAGGAGAAAGGTCAGAGAATTTTTTACAAAGAGAGAAGACAAGGAAGAAGGAAAGTTATCTCGGTTGGAAAAATGGAAAGGCGAAGGACCATGCCGTGGAGTGGATTTGAACTACGGATCTCTAGTGATAGTCAGGCGCCCTAAACCCTAGGCTACCGAAGCCCCACCTCAAATAAGGTAGTTGTGTTCGAGGTGTGGCCGAATGTAGGATTTGTATATTACAGCCTGACCCGATGACTACCTGAAGGAAGAATTTGCATCTCTTAAGAAATCCCATGCACAGGAACGCTTGTTTGGCAAATGGTGAGATGTTGCAGCTTTAATTGGAAATACGACAGAACTTGGAAGCATTGAATTTGGCTGGTTTCTACTGTTCCTATGAAAATAAATTCAATGTCTCTGTTGATTGTGTTGGACATAAGACGGCAATCATAGAGACAAGGTCTGGCACGTGCTTGTCTTGTATGTTGTCGAGTCTTCAAGATTTAGATGTATGTCTTATAGTTCTTGCATTTTCTCCTCGAACGATTCCCATGAATAACTGGCTGCTCGCTTTTTATATAATACTAGCTGGGACCCGGCGCGCCTATGCTGCACCCATAAGCCAATAGGAGTAATCAGTTGATATGAATTTTAATAAACAGTAGGAGAGTTTGCAAAAAAGGCAATTTTTTGGTATTTTTGATTCCAAATAACAAAATGTGAAACTATTAGGCAAATTCGTCGGCCATATTGGCGCGGCCATTTTGAATTTATAAGTTCTGATCACAAATTCGTTATTTGCAACTTTAAGAACTGTTTTTTTTGCGAGGGCGCGTTTCGTTTCTTTTTTTTTTCTTTTGTACCAAAAATGTTCTCTGCAATTACCTTTTTTCTATTTTCCTTGGGCGCCATCTACCGGAGCGTATTTGCGCCATGCGGTTTACCGAGATTTAGTCAAAACGCACATTCTGTGAAAGTTTCAGCTCAATCGGCCGTCTAGTTTTTGAGTTTTAGTGTCGCATTACAAACCAACAGACATTCATTTTTATATATATAGTTTAGAACTACGTCAGCCTCAGTAGTCGCGGGATAAGCCGCACGACTTCCAGAAGCCATTCCATTTACACTTCCGGCTTAGTAATAATTTTCTTGCGTTTCTCTTCCGCTATCGCAGTGACGTAGCGTGGGTATCAGCCGCCCGTGGCGGAAGAAAATTTTGCCGCCGTCTTATTAACTTCCCAGTTTATAGGGAAGTTATTGTAATCGGTCCGAAAATCGAAATCGTAATTTTCAACGTATTTTCATTTTTCAAGGCCCCAATAGCATTTTAAGCAAAAATTTGAGAAGAAGTATGCGTGTGTGTGCGTATGTGGTCATTTTCTCCTGCACGAACGCAAAAAAGATATCGACTTGGTTGAGGTGTCGATCGAAGCGTATTAACTGAAATATGATCTGAAAAGATTTTCATAAAATTCGGTCGAGTCATTCTTTTGTTTAAACGAAGTAAGTGATTTTTATACCTGCACGATTTCGCGC
Organism: Thereva nobilitata; assembly: GCA_963855945.1. NCBI lineage: Eukaryota > Metazoa > Arthropoda > Insecta > Diptera > Therevidae > Thereva > Thereva nobilitata. Next base: position 97,911,058 of record OY979698.1, read on the forward strand.
GAACTTACAATGATACCGACTGGTCCCGGTCGTAGCGTATTACCGAAGTTATAATCTTAAAAGATTTTCATAAAATTCGGTCGAGCGGTTTCTTTGTTTAGACTACGTAAGTGATTTTTGTACCTGCACGATATCGCGCGACCCAAAAATTATATTGACTTCATTGAGCTGCCGATCGACGCCTATTACCGAAGTTATAATCTGAAAATATTTTCATAAAAATCGGTCGAGCCGTTTTTTTTTGTGTGAACGAAGTTCGTGATTTTTGTACCTGTCTAATATCGCGCTTACTAAATATGATACCGACTCCGTTGAGGTGCCGATCGGGGCGTATTAACGAAAACATGCTCTGAAAAAAATTTCATAACATGCGGTCAAGCCTTTTTTTGTTTTAAATGGAAAGACTTGCGCTAAGAGTCACAAGCACCTTAAATTGATTAGTTTTTCTAATATCTAATAAACTCGTTGGAATGAAACTCGTTCCAAATGAAGTTTTTTTCTGGATTCAGCAGAGCGATAGGACGGTTTTTTGTCAACTTCCTCTCCTTTTGTTTTGGATCGGATTTAAAAAAATAGTGGGACTTACTTATGAGACGACCCTCGTAGAATATTGAACACTATTCTTTATATGATAGAAGTCATTCTTGTTGAATATTAGTCATAAATAATCCAAGCACAAATTAAAATACGGGGAACCCCTGCAAGTCAGTACAGACGGTGTTGCCAGTCGCTACAGTGAGCAAAACGTCATTATTATATACATTCATTTAAAGAAAGGGGATTCCCCGATTTCGTCACAGTATAAGTAATGAAAAATTCCGTGCTCATTTCGATCGGTCCGAATTGTAGGCGCGACAAAAATAATATTTACTTGCCGCCCCTACTACGCTACGTCACTGCGCTATCGCCTCTACGCACTCTCGTTTCTTGTTCGATCATCGGAGTTAGCGTTACTTCGCTTTCACATTAGATGAACTGAAATGACAATGCTTTCACTTGTCTCCCTACTTTCTTTCCAACTGGACCTGCTGCTAGACATTGCGATCTATGATTGAATAATAGAATCGCCGACAGTAAAAGGGAGTTTTACCTGTGATCTCTTGTTTAGCTTGGAACATTATTATCTTCAACGTAGATGGCTGGTTTTGTGATTTTTGTCGGTCCTGCAGTTTCGACGAGACTCCTATTCCAGATCCTTTTCCGCATTGTCTATTTAAAGCTACATAGTTACCGATAGAGTACTCCGTAGATATAAAAATAGTTTAGTATGTATTTCTGAGGATACGTGCTACTGTCCAGAAATTATTCCGAAATTTATGAGCTCCCCTTTATGAGTAAATTCATGTGTTATACAATTTTCGCATATTTACCATATAGCAAGCAACCCCCAAAAGTGTTTCCCTCAAGTGCGACGCCATCCCGCATCGAGACCATAATTGAATTAATAATATGTGAGAGGCATTATAGGCACTTAATGAAGCAAATTTAAGACAATCCCCGTGTAGAGGCATTGAACCGTCTATAAGACCGCACCAATTTGCCGCAAATATGCTCGAGCAGCTTCTAGGACACTATCTAGGGGTTAAGGTGTTAATAAGCTCATGTAACCCCAAGTATCTAACGCCCTCTAATTCTCTATCTGTCTCTAAATATATTAATGACGTTGTTTCTCATCCTCCACCCACCAACCCCCCCCCCCCCCCCCAAATACTACTGCGGTTAATTTAAATTCTGATTTCTCATGTCGCTGTCACATTACTTGCGGTGACTTGAATCCCGTGTTATTTTCGACTACGGGGTGTCAAGTGTAATGCCATCAGATAACTTAGCCAAGCATTAAAAGCAGTCGTAAGAAAGGATTTATGTCACCCTTCTCTCGGCGGCGGTCGTCGTTCGGGTGATATGATTTTTATTCCCTCTGACAAGGTTATCTATGCGTGGAAACTAATTGAGCGTAATCACACGACGTGGGAAGTATTTTCACCTGTCGTATATTTAAGGTGAGATAGCGCGACATTTTGCGGCTATGAATATATTTAACGGAGAAGACGAGTTAAGGCGAGATTTTTTTTTTTAAGAATTTCCAAAAATGATTGTATTGATTTATTTTGGAGGGAGTTTAGTGTGTTCCAGACAAGACTGGTATCAACTTTGTGAAACATGATTTTATTTCATCAGAAAAGAATTTAATCTAAACAGAACCCTTATAAGCACTTCATGGATCCGAAACATAGACAGTAAGAAGTAAAACGAGGAGCACCTCCTAGGGTGCTTTGTAAGAAAAAACCTTCACACTATATATGGAGGAGTGAGAGTGAACTTAAATGGTTTTTGGAGGAGAAGATACAATTATAAACTGTATTAATTGTATAAAGATCCAAACATCATAAAAACTGTAAAAATGAACAAAATTCGCTATCCTATGTTTAACGTAGGAGAGATGACCAGCATAGCAAAAATTATTATGAACAAAAGACCAGACGGACACAGAAACACGGTGCGACCAAAAAATAGAGATACAGATGGTGTAGAAGAAGACCTACGAACGTTCGGTATCTATATGGCATGGCAGTTTAGAAAGAGGCTCTCCCAGGAAGCCGAGGTCAATAACACTTTGTGGGACTATTGATGTAGAAAAGTTTGAGGCAGTAGTTTGTATATAAAGGCCTCGATTCCCGAATCCGGCTGATCGGAAGTGAGTGCGGATTTGACACTTTGCGATTCCCTAATCCGCTGTGTGTGTAATCGTGAATCTAAACGTATAGCAATGCCAACCTGTAAACGATCTCCGAGAACAAAATTAAGGAATCTCAACTTAAACATGCGGCGGATTCGAGAATCGAGGCCAAAATTGTCGGAAATTCGATGAGCAGTCTAAAACTTACCTTTTACTATTGATACCAAGTACCAAATTTGGTACGATCAATAAATTGTAGTGTGTGACAGAACTAAGGCCGCGTTCCCATGGCCTGCATGCCGCACTGCAAAAGCTCTTAATGTTATCTGATTGGCCAGGAAAAAATATCTGTCTCGAGACATGTTTTCTCTCTTACACAGCATTGCTGCAAAAATCATGCAAAGAGGGAAATCTCTTATCCATGCGGCAAAATCACGGAACTATCAAGTTGACGATTCTAGCGATGCCGTGCGTACTATTTTGATTTGTACTTGCCGCCTATTTTGTGAACTTGCCCAAAAATATGATTTATTATTACCTATTATAGCCCAGTCACTTTATACAAAAAAAGGCCAAACCTCTAAAAAAATCCAACTGGAGATTTTTCAGCGGGATTCTCTTTATTTTGGGGTCACAAATAATTTCCCAAAAGTCCATAATGCCAACTGACCAGCCACTCAAGGTACGGAGGGTCAAAGGTCACGAAAATCAGTTTTTCTCAAATATCTCGTAAATTATTGGTTTTACTTAAATTTTGGCTAAGTAAAATTTGTTCGTGAGATAAATCTGCATAAAAATGTCCTATACAAAATTAACGTAGGACGCATGCAGCACATGGGAACGCGGCCTAAGCTTTGAAGTCTCTTTATTACCAGTCCATCACCTCTAAATAAGCTAAAGGAAGTCTGGCGAGTCTTGAAGGACAGTCCTGGAGTAACCTTGTGTTCGAATTCTTAGATGTTTTACGGGGTCGGATATACTGACTGTGAAAGCTTGTCCTACAGTCGGGAACAAGTAGGTACTTTGTTGCAAACTAAGGCTGAAAGATGAGCGAGTAAGCCGGGCACAATAGACCAAATAAAATAGGTCGCAGTGCCCAGGCCCGCCACTACACCTTGCGGGGCCTGGGGCTAAAAAATGTTTGGGGGCCCTTTAAAGATATTCCAAAAAATCTTTGACTAAAAAAAAATTTGTGGTAACGTAAGAATAAGTTCCTTCAGGGCATTAAATATAGACACCGAACGGTCGGTTCTTTATTCGCGGATGAACCTAAAGTTACATAGGGCAACGTAGAGAAAAGTTCTTATGTAGACAGGCCTTTGTGCTTAGCTCTGGGGCTCAGTACTCATCTTTCTTTTGGCAGAATCAATCCAGAAGCTATCCCAGAGGGAAAAATTCGAAGCACTACTAAGGGAAGCGAAATCGAAACGCTGTTATTATGCTCCCATTAGATCTTTAAGGAATGGTATGGAACGAAGAAAACGGCAAAACATAGACCGGTTCTCGTTCGATGCGGTGGTCAAGCAGCATACTGAACGCGGTTGGTACTTAGTTGGGGGACCGCTAATTAAAACCGCTATCAACACTCGCGTTTGGAAAGACGAAAAGGCAATTGCACAAGATGAACAAATATATAAAGCTTTTCGACATTGCAATTGCTTCTCATAACCATAAGCACTATAAGATAAATTGGAGGGTTAGAAATTTTTTTTCCACTTTTGTGACTGCTTCGAAAACGCTTCTAAAGAAAGCATCAGTAAAAGGAGTACTCCCCACTGCAATCATGCAATGCTAAAAAAGATATAGAACTGTGTTGGGAAGGGGAACGCCCCAAGCTTTTTAAGTAACGTTCTAGCTTCATTTCCCGCTGGGTAAGCCTTCTCTTTTTCCTTAATAGATACTCAATTCTAGCTTATACTACTTCAGTGGTAGTAAAGAGACTACTTAAAGGCAAGGTAAATCTCTAAATCTAATGTTTGATAAAGGTCTTTAATTCGTTTTTCCTCAATGATGGATTTGCTCACGTCTTTTTATTGTGATACCTATTGGTGTTGCAACTGGCGAACGGCGCACAGTGGGCTCGATCTCGGCAAAAGGCGCGCATACAGTAAAAAACTTACTTTCGATTTTTTCGGGTTCTAATGTCGAATTCTTTAAGATCAGTTATTATGAAGATCAGAAATTGTCACATCAAGGTCATTTGACTATGGTGTGATGTGTAAAATTAACGTCAATTCTACAGTTTTTAATTTTTTTCGTTTTTTCTAATTTTTGAAAATTCGAAAAAATACTGTATCTTTTGTATGCAATGATGTGCGGTAATGATTTTTTGAGGAAAATAAGGGTCTATCTTTGCTTTATAATTCCATAAAGTTTCATGAGCCAATATTTGCATGGATATAATTGGCTGCATTAAACTGATTATTGTAAAGAAAAATGTTTTTTTACAATTAAAAAGATCAGAACTTTTTTGTGCAGTGGAGTGCAGCGATGAGATTTGTACGAAAAAAAAGTTCTAACATTCAAAAACATGTCATCAAATTTCCAGCTGCAAAGACCTGCAAGATTGGCCTTGGTGGAGGTCCAAACATTTTCATTTTTATAAAATACCGAAAATCAAATATTCATACTTTTTGTTTCTGGTAAAATAAAATATTCCAACGTGTTAAAAGGAAAATATATACGTATTGAAATGCTTTTTTCTTGCACCATATATGATTTTTCATCTACTAAGTTACCATCTGTCGGTAAGTAGTGTTCACAGTCTCATCCCTTGTTTTTTAAATGCCAGTGCTGTGGCTCTCAAAGTTTAAGTTTGTTTATGCATTCAGAGGAAGTTAGCATCAACTTTTTTCGCACCGAGTTGTCGAAGAAGTGTCTAATAGTTAAAATTTGAAGTTGTACATCTAAAAAATGGGGAAACAGGTTACATTATGGTTTTCTTATTTTATATTGTTGTTAATTGATGTTTTGTAGTGATAGATAGTGAGGAGGAAATATAAAGCAAGTCTTGTAGGTACTAATGAAAGTACAAATTTCACTATTTTAACTGAAATTTTAGAATTACTGTTGAAAATTACACTTTGAACGTTAATATTTTGTCTTCTTACTTGTTAATTTATAGATCGAACAGTTAATTATTTATTAAATATTGCTGGATATAGAATAAAAAAAATATTTTTACTATATTGTTGTTTTTCTTTAAAATTTAGATTGAATATAGTTCGAAAAACCTGTAGAAACATACCAAATTGCTTCGAGTAATAAAATTCAACAGAACTCGACAGTGGCGAGGCCTATAATTGTTCAAAATTTGTTATTGACCTCAAATTTAAAATCAGCGACCTCAAAAACCCATATAATCACATAAAATAGCACATTCTACTTGAATTAATATAAAAATCGACGTTGGCGCCACCTATAATTGTCCAAAACACGTTTTTGACCTCATATTTGGAATCAGCGACCTCTAAACCTATATAACCACATCAAACAGCACAATATATTTAAATTAATATAAAAAATCGACGGTGGCGCCACCTATAATTGGTTAAAACACGTTTTTGACCTCAAGTTCCAAATCAGCGACCTCAAAAACATAAAGAAGTGTTTGTAAAGCAATTTTAATATGATTTCTGCGTCCGTAAATGCGTATGCGCGCGTTTTGCCGAGTTCGAGGCCACTGTGCGGCGTTTCAGTAATTTGAAAATGATATAAAATTATCTAAGATCATGTATGGGTCACACACGTTTAAATCATTGAATGATATCAATAGAACGAGAGCTGACAAATAATAGAGACTATGACGATGTCATCGACGACTTTGCGGAAATTAAAGCAAGAAAAATAGTGTTTACTATTTAAATATAATGAGTAGAAGAATCCATATCCATGCCAACATAGCATATATTGGGTTCCAGGCCCTAGATTAGTGCTTGCTTGACAATTAGAACGCAGGGATATGGCGGTCTTGACTTTTTGGGTTTCAACATAAGTTTCGGGGCCCTCGTAGGCGATTAGTACGCAGGGATATGGCGTTTTAACTTTTTGGGTTTCAATCTATTCTCGGGCCCCCCTCTGGCCTGGGGGCCGGGGCAATTCCTCGTCGTCGTTAAAATTTGGTTTCGACTGATACGATAAGACGGTGTTTGAACGTTCAGTCCAAATAAAAGAGCTGTATTCAAGGCAAGATTGAATAGGATTTGTATATTAAAACCCGGGCTGAAGACAATGGGTAAACTATTCGAGGAATATAAAATATAATAAGCCTAAGGCACAGAGAACGATTCTTGCCCGATAAATAGTTCGATTTCCGGAAGACGAGACGATGCAGTCAATGCGACGGCAAATATAGTTCTAGCCGCAATCGTAAAAGACAAGTACTGCGCAATGATTAGCCTCGATATCATCAATTTCATGAGTTGCAGCGAAATAATCGTGGAGCGTGCGCGTCAAGACGCATGCTGCGGATCATCATCAAGGTTCTAGTAGGAAAGGGGCTGCACTACGAATCAAATAAGGGCTCAAAGACTGGCCAAGCTGCGGTGTTCCACAGGGATCCGACCTGGGTTCTCTACTGTAATGCTGAAATAAGTCTTGGCAAGATTCGTGGTCGCTATCGGCGAGATCAAAATATGTGCAAAAGAGGCGATCTTGGAAAATAATGAGTGGCTAGAAACCAAAGGTCTGGCATTAGCGGTAAAAACTAATATAGTGCTGAACAGTAGTCAAATGTAGACGTCTGTAAATACCAGAGCAGGAGAGCAAACAATAACGGATTGCAAGAATGCTGCCAAATTTCTCGAAAAATGGTTAGCTCAGTCTTTTTACTACGCGGCCCCCGCCCAACGCTGCTAGGTAAGTCGGAGAAAAACAGGAAAAAAATGCGAGCCACATACAGACTAGGCACTCTCCGGACATGTTACGTTAGAGAACAGACTGGAGAGAATACTCGTAGATGATTACTTTAGTGTGTAAGAGTCTAAACCATAAGTAAAAAGAGTCTGTGGTATTTTTCAATATTTTGGCATCGAATAAACGTGTCATAACTAAGATTGCTACGAGTTCAAACTGCGCAGTAACTCGTTTTACAAAAATTTATCTGAACCAATGAAAACGATGCAAGTTCGAAAGATGAAATCATAAATGTGGTCAAAGCCATTTTTATTCACTTCTATATTTTATATGAAAACATTCGTAGTTCTTCACAGTATCGATAAAACAAAGTGAGATGTTTGTTTGTTAGTTTTTTTGAAATGAAATTGTTGTGAAATTTGCCTTCCAGTAGCGTGACAATTTCCAGTTTATTTCCTTTTTTATTAGTTATGAACGAAATCCAAACACAAAAACTGCACTCTTTCAATCATATTTTATTTATAATCATAACATCAAAAAAAAAAAATAATAAAAGTTAATTGACGAGTTTTCAACAATCCGGAAATTTCAAAATCCTTAAAATGGCATTCAAGTTGATTCTCGGCAAACATCAAACATTTTCAATGATATTTAAGTGCGCCTCGATGAAGACCATCTATACTAAAAAATCCTGATACAGATACCCTCTCACCGATAGAGGCATGTCCTTTAAGTTGAATATCGTGCACGGAATATTGAACCGAAATAATGACTATTGAAGGAACCATCCCCGCGCTGCTGTCAACGTGGAAGGATGACATTTTATATGATTTCTGAGCTTCCGCGAGACTGTCCCTGATCTTTGGGGATATCGTCTACTACACAACAAGTGCAATCGTTAACCAGTCATGGATAGCCACGTTTTGTCCTTTATGCAAACACTTGCGTATTAAGGATTTTATTGCTTTTTATAACGACATCATTTCACTTGACGACGACAACGACATTCATATCGTGCTTGAAATTAATTGCGGAGGTCCTTCTTGCACCATTCACAATCCATATTCCTGTTCATCCCTCCCCCTACCCCGCTCTAATCTTTTCCTAGCGGTTTTTGTTACCGCCGCCACCGCGACGAAGGGCCTTTCTGAAGATGTCCTTCGCCTTTTGAGTCCTCTTGCTTCGTTTTTTTGTTGTTGTAAAGTATATATTGAAGCGCGGCGCGAGATAAGCAAAGGATATTATATGGAAAATGGTTGGTGGGGGTGTGTCTGTGCGTTTTGTCGTTGATCTGTCGACATCAAAGTGAAATGCAAATATCCGTGTCAGTTGAAGGGTCACTGCGTTGACGGGCCTCTCTTCTCTTGATTTTTACTTTTACAAAAAAAAAATACGATGCTGAGAGGCTCTCTTCGCGTCTTCATTAAAAATTAAAATTTAAACATCGTTAATTTGTGCAGAATAAATTTTCGTTTCGTACTTTATGCACTTGTTGGTGAAGTGGAGACCTGGTGCAGGGTGAATACAGTTTATGGATGTGTTTTTTTGATAATTTTAAATATTTTTGTGATATGTTTGTTTCACTTTTAAAAATGGTTGTCAACCTTCTTGATACCAACGATATCTGTGTATCCTCTAATCCAGGCTGGCATTACACTAACAAGTGAAAGTAAGACTCGCAGTTCTTAGCCTAAGACAGGCACGCACAGCGTCAAAACGCCTGTATGGCACCCAAATTAGGCACGGTAAGCCTGAATTAATATTCTACTGTACCAAATGCAGCCCGCTACAGGCACGTAGCAATAAAAGACGCACAGAATATATACAAACGAAGCACGGTACCGCTCACACTTTTTCTAGATTAAAGGGAGAAAAATTTGAGCTTTAAGAAATTGTATAGGGCGAAGAAAACGGGCAATTATCTTGGTGACAATAAAAGTTGCCATTAGCATACTGAATAGACCAGTTTTCGTTCGATTGCGTAGGTCAAGCAGCCATGGACGTGGTTAGTACTTAGTTGGGGGACCGCTTGGTAAAACAGCACTCGCGTTTGTAATGGTCGATTACGATTCATCTGTAACAGAGGCGTTCATGCCTCTATATCGGAAGCATTTTTAGATCTTTGTGCCTGAGGCACGTTATAATGGTACCGGGAGCATTTGTTCGCTATACGTGCTACGTACGGGCGCATATATGCCTCTAAAAATGTAAGTAGAATTTGTTTCGAATACAATGTCGATTAAATGATCACCTCCTTTCGATACGCAAAAAGTAGCTCTAGTAGTATAACATTGACTAGCATTTCGGGCGTTATAGCAGCTATTTTGGCTCGTATATGTTAGCTTTGAATTCGTCAATGGTCTTCGGCTTGCTGGCATAAACTTTACTAATAACCCCCCAGTAAAAAGTTTGTTGCCGTTAAATCCGGAGAACGAGGGCCACTCCAAATCACAATTTTTCGACACAACGTGTCTTGGGAGCTTGCGCTTGACGTTTCAGAATCGTGTAAACTTGTCGAAATCGGCTAAAAAATGTCAGAGTTATTCAATGTTGAAATACCGAAGGTCTAGATGGCCACGAGATGTATAATAAATTATTTTAAAATGAACTAAATAGTAAAAAATAATTTTGAATGTAAAGTTTTTATTGCTTCAACCAATACCAGAACATATGGAAACAACCTATCTTTCAAAATGTAAAAAGCGTGGCGCTTTTTACCTATATTTTTATTTTATTAACACCGGAACTTTAATAAAAACTTTACATTTAAAACTATTTTTTACTTTTTAGTTCATTTTAAAATAAAAGCGTATTTTTTAGTTTTTTTAAACTATATTTTTTATTTTATATTTTTTAGTCTATTTTATGCATGTGTTCGGCCATTTTGTTGTGACCGTCATATTCGATATAAAATGACGTCACAAAGCTTACTATACTATACTTGTCATACACTTTCATTTGATACCCTTACCGAGTGGGTTGTAAAGAAAAAGGTAAACCGCCATTTTGTGTCGGCCGCCATTTTGAATTTGGAAAGACGCCAAAGAGAGCTAATAATATTGTACTTGTGATATTCTTTCATTTGATACCTATATCAAGGGTGTAAAGAAAAAGGTACTCCGCCATTTTGTGTCGGCCGCCATTTTGAATTTGGAAAAACGCCAGAGAGAGCTAATAATATTCTACTTGTCATATTCTTTCATTTGATACCCATATCAAGGGTGTAAAGAAAAAGGTAGGTCGCCATTTTGAATTTGGAATGACGCCACACAGCTTATAGTATTCTATTTGTCATACCCTTTCATTTGATACCCATGTCGGGGCAAAATAGCAAAATTCGGCCGCCATCTTGATTATTTCACAAAATTGTCAGATTGCATTGTCACGCGAACTATACATATGTGCAAAATTTGAAGTTGATCGGTTATATGGAAGTAGGTGAAAATCAAGTTGCAGGATTTGTCTACATATGTACATACAGGTGAAGCTAATATAAAGGGTATAAAAAGACACAATAAAATTTAAGTAAATTAAAAAATGAGTCAAAAACGTTAAAAAGATAAAATCATCCGCGCCCCCCCCCCCCCCCCTTTGAGCTATGAGCGCCCCCCAGTTTGGAAACCGCTGGCTTAATCCATCAAATCGCTGAGCCATATGTCATGATAGAGGTCACTATCATGGTGTGTCACGTTGATTTCCAATCTGAAGACTTAGGCCATGGAGAATATACAAGGAGGAAAAACTCTTAAGCCTAGTATGCTGTTCGTGCGGAATTCCGCCTTGTCGAGAATCCATATAACCCGTCTGAATTCCGCTTAGCTGGGAGAGTTATGTAGACAAGGTAGACCTGACTGATATAACAGTGACTGTTTGGACACATCACATTCCCGAAACAACTTTTTTCCGCATAAAAGTGATAAACGTCAAAATTTCCGCTCGAGAAAATATAAATTTTATTTCTTGGCTTGCGGAAAATGAAACGAGAAGTCTCCACTCAGGAAAAACGCCATCCATTTTCTAGAGAAACAAAGTTCATTTACGGTCTGAATTCAGACTGAACAACTGATTTTATCTACGGAATTCAGACCATTCTCCAACCTGAATTCCGCACACTTTTTTTACATGCATTTTAAAGGGGAATCTGAATTCCGCACGAACACCATACTAGGCTTTATGGGGAAAATGACAGGAAATGGATGGGTAGAAGAAACTAAACTTTTACTTCATTTTTGGGCACAGATGTCACCTTTGTCCGATGTACCCCACATGAAATTAATAAAAATTCACTGGAAACATCAAAAATTGATTAATAACGAATAATCGCATTGATATAAATTGAATTTAGAAGCTGATAAACAGCTGTAAGCTGGTAAACGTAAAATATATTAGTAATAAACGAACTTTGCCATGAACCGGATAAATACAATCGGCCATGTTTTTTGGGGTACATTTGACTGTAGCGCCACCAATAATCAAAGGAAAATTGACAACACGGAGTTTTGTCTCCTTGTATAGCCTCCATGGAAATCGCTATCAGTCAACTGTCAAATTGGTATAATTTCTTGTTAGTTAACTGTCAACTTTTCCCGCGGCACTTTCTTTAAAACGAGTTTTTCTATAAAATTTATTTACAGTTTTTCGCAAAACTAATTAAAAAGAAGAAAGAAAGTTTAAAGAATTTGTTTTTAGTGTAATTGAAGTTGTTACGAGTGAATTTTCAGTGAAAAAAAGAGCAGTGAAGTGCGCAGTTTGAATTTCACTACGCTAAAATTCTCCGAGGGCCCTTCCTGTAGTTTTATATTCTAAGATAGCCTCCAACTGAAATGGACTGAGCAAATACACAATAGCCACACTCACGCTCCGTTTTATCTGCACAGTTCTAGTTTGGGCAGTTAAAAATCTACGGCTCCCAGATTTTACACAGTCCATAAATTTGAACTGAACGGTACTCCGGATTTTACACACACGCTCCGATTTAACCGTGCAGTTTTGGTTTGCGCCGTTCAAACTGTGTTATAAACAGAGAGTGAATGGGGCCCTTAAAAAAGGGCCTGACATCACGCCATCTTAGAGCTTTCTTCCATTAACTGAACTGAATTTCGTGCAAAAAAAGGATAATTTGCGGAAATTTTGGTTCAATACTAGTCCAGTAAAATGGTACAAAAAAAAGGCCATCTGAACATTTTCTGAAAACAGCAATTTTTTTTTTGTAATGTGTTGGGGGGTTGGTTGGGAGTATAAAACCGAGTTTTCGGGATCCGGAGGGGTGACGTTCGGCCGCCATCTTGTTTTGAGTGGTGAAAAATGGTTTTCCTTATTTCTCGAAAACCGTGAGTCCTACAGAATTTTTGTAAAAATATTTTTTTTAGATAATCAAATTATCTACAACTTTCGTAAATAATGTTTTGCCGTAATATTAATAATAAAAAAGATATGGACGAAAAACGACGAAAATTTTGGGGGTGATGAGCTTTAAAGCGCTATAACTTTTTTATTATTGATTTTACATAAAAAATACACTGATACTTTACTCATGAAAATAGCTCATAGGGTTACAAAAATACAGGGTGATATGTAAACCTCTACCAAAAAAACTACATAACGCCCTAGCTGCTAAACCGTTACGATTTACTCTCCCCTCCCATACGATTTTTTGTTCGTCTATCCAAAACCTATCCACAGCCGGCCGCTTTGTGAACTTAACGGTATACACCCTGTATATAGATGGAAGCATATGCAGAACTTTTGTTACAACTTCTCCGTTTGCATTGCTCTAAAATCTACAAAAACAACCCTAATTCAATTGATGACCACATCAAATTATTCGCAAGAAAATTCTCTACAAAAAAGCTCCAAGATATTTTTTATGTAAAATCAATAATAAAAAAGTTATAGCGCTTTAAAGCTCATCACCCCCAAAATTTTTGTCGTTTTTCGTCCATATCTTTTTTATTATTAATATTACGGCAAAACATTATTTACGAAAGTTGTAGATAATTTGATTATCTAAAAAAAATATTTTTACAAAAATTCTGTAGGACTCACGGTTTTCGAGAAATAAGGAAAACCATTTTTCACCACTCAAAACAAGATGGCGGCCGAACGTCACCCCTCCGGATCCCGAAAACTCGGTTTTATACTCCCAACCAACCCGCCTACACATTACAAAAAAAAAATTGCTGTTTTCAGAAAATGTTCAGCGAATGTACCATTTGACTGGACTATACTTCATTTTAAAGAAAAGTGCTGCTGAAAGTCGCTGGAAAAAAATATGTCGTTAATGGCACAAAAGAAAGTCTTTTTTGTATTGTATTGTGATCGACGACGAGTGGCACAAATGTAAAAAATTGGAATTACGCTTTGGTCTTAAAACGACGAGAATGGGAACCGATGGACATTACTGAGAATAAAACACTTACGACGTTTCTTTTGAAATTATCGTGTTTTATTTTATTACAAAATTCGCATAATTAACTAGTACAAGTCTGTACGTCATCAAAATGCTGGAAATACAGCATGTCCTTTATTGTTGAGTATTAAGTTTGGTTGTGTAGCACAACACCAAGTCCAATACAGCATTTGCAATTTTTTCACATATTTATATAAAAACATTCATTTCTCAACTTCATACAAATCACAAGCAAAAAACCAAAGCACATACTTTTAAGTGTATCTATTGAAATCCCCCAACATATTCAAGCCATAAGTGAAAATTCCATTGTAATTTGTTGTGGCGTAAACGAACGAACGAACGAACGAACGAAAGAGTATAAAAATGGCGCTTCTACGATGTAAGGGAGGATGCACCCTCATAATATCTACTATCCACGATTTTCTTTACAATTGCAAAAACCTGAACGACGACATGAATACACCTTGGATATAAAAGTAATGTCATCCGTCCTTAACCATAACTACCAAAAAAAAAATTAAACTACACGTAAAAATATATGACATCATAATTTATCTGTAATGAAAAGGTCGCAACGGAGCAAAAGTCCCTTTTCAACATTCCAAGTGAAAAGGTGGCAAGGCTTCATCTATATGAAAACACTTCAATTGTTCTCAGGTGTGAATAAGAAGCGACGCCCTTATTACTTCGCATGCATGGCATATTTTTACCATTCGTATTTCTTGAACTATAATAATTGATCCTTGTTATATAGACACGAATGATCTTGAATACAGTATCCACCCTTGGGAGCACATCCCGGTCGGCTGGATGTTGCGCGCATGAAGATGAATTCGTCCTTATTGAATAGAAGGAGATGCTTCTTCTTCTTCTTCTGTGCAGTCGAGAAATCATCTTTTAATGCTCTCGGGGTTTTATTACACATCTTTTAATTCTTACAATTTTTTCTCTCTCTATATATATAGTATAGAAGAGCCTACAGCGAACAGCGGGAGAAGCGATATGATATATTCGCATGTGAGGATGATAAGTAAATTCCTGTAAGCATAGAGGGAGCACTTCCGAGGATGGAGAGCTGGAGGATAATGAAAGGACAAACAACAATTTTTTTTTGTATCTTGGCTTGGATTAAGGCTTCCGGCTTAAATCTTATTCAATAAGGATAAGAAGGAGTCGTGGATTTGTAACGTTGTGCATTGGAAGAGTGACGTGAAAAAAGTCCTGTGTGTAATCTAAGATAGCTCAGGAAAACTTGCATTATTTATTAACTATGTATTTACTAAGTTCCACTTTTTCTAGGATTTGAATCATGGTATTTACATGAAAAGTACTCAAAGAAAAGCTGACAGGAAACATGTAAGATGTAAGTAATAAATAAAAAAAAAGGTTATTGACTAAATAGGGAAAATTTTTGAAATAGTAAATAGGAAAAAAGATATACAAGGAAATGCGTTGACGTCCTTAAGGATAAATGTGTGTAAAAAAAATTTCTTTATAGCATAAAAAATATGAAAGGATATTTTTTTTGTTTCGAGAATTTTCTAAAATAATTCTTGGTATTTGCAGCAACAATCGCATTTTCTGTCGAAGCTTAGTTTTGTCTACGTATTTACTGTTTTCTTCAGACAAACAAAGGTGATTTGAAAAATTCACGGAATTAAAAGAAAATATATCGAATCTGTTCTTATTCATTTTAATCAATTGTTATGAAATCTTCCTTCTCGCCAGTATCAACTTTTTACTTAAGAGGACATTTCCCTCTGTGGACCTAAAAAAATACCAATTTTCAAGATTTTTTTCTCGTTAACGAACAAAGTAATACAACTGAACTTTTTTTTATTGTTTTTATTCATCCTTCTACTTGAACTTACTTAGTTACATAATTTTTTCGGATCATAAAAAATATTTTTTATCCCCTTAAAGGCGATTATCTAATAATGGCATATTTTTCGCGGTGGCAGAGATTCAGATCAAACGGTTCAAAATATTTCCCTCAAAGTTGTTCTAATTATTTGTCAAATATGTCATTTCAGTATAGACCAATAATTTTGATTTGTTTTTTTTTTGTTCAAAAGTTATAAAAAAAATAGAGGCAAAAAAAAGACCGAAAAATTGGCACATTTTTTCAAATGTGCGCCATTTTGTTTTTTTTTGGAATTTTAAAAAACGATTGGTCTATACCGAGCGCCATATTGTACAATTTAAGAAAATGTGAAAATTTTTGATTTCAGGTCACGTGTGTAACCAGGATTACTGCCACGAGCACGACGTGTACGCCAAGAACGGCGATCTTTGATGGCGTGGAGGGGGGATAAAAAATATTTTTTTTAAAAACAATAAAAAAAAAGTTCAGTTGAATTGCTTTGTTCGTTAACGAGAAAAAAAATCTTGAAAATTGGTAATTTTTTAGGCCCACAGAGGGAAATGTCCCCTTAAGAAAAGGCGTTTCTCCGCAACATATTTTCTAGATCTCTCATACTAACGGTCACTCAGTTAGTGCGGTCTCTGTAGGGCGCTCTATGAAAAGCATGTTCGTAAAGGGAACAACACTATATAATATAAAGGCTCTTGTGGTGCCTTTGTTGCAGATAAGCTCCTAGAGCTACTCGCTGTCAAAAATTTGTTCGACCAAAACTACACAGAAGATGCTGTCATAGTGATAGCCAGTGAAACACACTTAACTTGATCTCCAACTGGTGCTCTGGCTACAAGGGTGGGCAACCTTTTTATAACCTGGGCCAGAATAAATTTTACGTTTTTTCCGCGGGCCATAGTAGTCAATTGACACCTTTTTGTGACCTGTAATTTTTATAGGGTTGACCCGGACTTAAGCCTGAACTATAATGGACGTAGTTTGACGTACGTTTTTAACGAACATACACGTACGTATCTCTCACCGTAGACCTTGACGTGCACTCGGCTATAATAATCGAAGTAAACATTGTTTGAATTTGAGTCTGAATACAACAAGTATGTTACGATTTTGACATTACAACGCCGTCAACTGGGATCCAGGTCCCATAAGACGGCGTTATACTGCGTTTAACGAAACATTAACGAAAACAAGTATATGTGATGTACGTTTATTATAGTTAAGCCTGAACTATAATAGACGTAGATCGACGTACGTTTTTAACGAATGTAGACGTACGTATCTGTCATCGTAAACCGTGAAGTACAATCGACCATAATAATCGCAGTAAACATTGTTTGAATTTGCTACGATTTTGACATCACAACGCCGTCAACTGGGATCCAGGTCCCATAAGACGGCGTAATACTACGTTTAACGAAACATTAACGAAAACAAGTACAAGTGATGTACGTTTATTATAGTTAATCATTAATTCTCATCATAGAACCCTGGCAACGCAGGGATTGACGTACGTTCTTTCACGTCTATTATAGTTCCGGCTTTACACGAGGCAGTACATTTGTCCCTTACAATATGATAAATTGTACTGAGGCCTCAATTTGTTGACATGTCTCGGTTAAAAAATAATGTCCTACTGGTGTATCGAGATAAATGAGGCGAGGAATTCTTCTTTCTTACTTCTTTTGCGGCATTAAAATATCGTACTTCATTTAATATTTCTTACTTCTTTTGGGGCGCAAAATTTCCAACTTGGAATTAGGTGAGGTTTTGATTGTAATAAATATACATTGAGGAGGCATAGGTTTCTTACCTACTCTGAGGCAGTAAACGTAAAAAATCGTAACTCGTAAAAAAAGCTTTTCATTGGTATTTTTTTTCATTCTTTCTTTAACTTTCTTGTCATTTTAGCAAAAAAGTGACATTTCGCCTCATTTGAAGTATGACACTGTACTGGCTCAAAAGCGAAAAGAGGCACATCTTACAAACTCATTTTATAATCGTGTTCTACCCAACACTAAATTTTTAGTCTGCATTTGAAAAATGTCACTGTCATTGTCACTTTCCATATTGTGGACGTGAATTCAGTGATATGTGTCAGTTCAGCCTTATTGTGGTTCTCACTTTCGGTGACGTGATATTTCTTGTAATTGAGGATAAACAAAAAGTTCAATATTTTAAACCTTTGCCATAAAAGAATATTGCATCATCACGATCTCAAATTGCTTCCTAGTCGTTATTTTTACATTAAAAACATAATTATAAAATTTTTACTTTTAAATATTTCAAATAAATAAAAATTTTACTTTCAAATAAATAATGGGCTTTAAATATCAAATGAGAAAAATCTCACTTACAAAAATCAAGTGAGAAAAATTCTCACTGAATTCGCCGTTTCTCGATATCAGTGACAACCGCAATTCGCCTTATCTCACTGAATTCGACAAATGTCACTTTCTTAAAGAACCACAATAGCATTTTTGTCTCACTTCGCCATTTGTCACCGAAAGTGACAACCACAATAAGTAGTATAGGTATACCTCAGTGACAATCCCGAAAAAATGGTTCTAGCATCATTCATCAAGAAAAGAATAATGTCAGTATTGTTTGATCTGGTTCTACCGGGCAAAGCTTAAGGCGAGAAACACAATTGGAGCTTTTCTGCCAGCTTGAGCTTTTGGCTTATGGAAAACCACGCATCTGGTCACAATAACAGCTTCAGATTTTCGGTCAGCCGAAATGACGATTTTCGGTGAGCTCGAGCTTTAAAAAATTTTAAATTTTCAGCTGGCTGCTGTCATTATCTTTTATTGATCTGTGCTTCGCTAAACGTGGAAAAATGTCGTCGTGTTTTGTCTGGAAAACTTTATTTTATTTACAAGCCAGCCGAAAAGCTGGCAGAAAAGCTCCAATTGTGTTTCTCGCTTAAAGCTTCTCACATCAAGCCAACTACATTTGGCCTTTTATGTTTCAACCCGATTTTTTTTGGTCGCCATTTTGGTTTGGCTGCCATTTGTCAGTTTATATTTGACAGTTGCGG
Organism: Thereva nobilitata; assembly: GCA_963855945.1. NCBI lineage: Eukaryota > Metazoa > Arthropoda > Insecta > Diptera > Therevidae > Thereva > Thereva nobilitata. The sequence goes on from OY979698.1 coordinate 97,929,914, forward strand.
ATAGTATACGCTAACAATTTATTATGAATCATCTAACGTTACGTAACATCTCGGTATAGACGCCCCCTGGTACTTAGGGAGGGCATTAGTTGCCAAACTTCATTGGTAGCAGCACAGAAACAACCTGATAAGTAAGCCGCGCAGAGCTCTCGCATTTTCTATTGGATTGTATGACCGTGAGGATCTGAAACCTTTATGTGAACATATATAAAATAGGATATGCTTGGTCCTAAGGTACCTCGGGTACTGGTCGGCTCCAACGCAGACGCAGGTGTAGATGCCACGTTTTATGACGAACGCTCCAGGTATAGTAGCGCGTTAGGAAATGTGCTTATTTCTTTTTTAAGCAGAGGTGTACCCTGTACTGGCATTTAAGAAGAACATACACTAATAAGCCAATTTTTATCCTCTCTAGTAGCCAGATGACTATCGGAGGGATTAAGTCCCATAGAACCGTATCCAAACTAGTTGAAGATTGCGACGTGATGTTTATAAGCTCCCATCAGTTTGCGAAGATCGCGCTCTAATGAAATATACCGAACAGTGGAGTTCTACACGATCTGGTATAGTGGACTTCAAGTGGTTTCTTCTTAAGCTGCCACCTAACTTGTCCACGGATACAGTAGGAAGTATGTTAGGACACTGGTTGGCTATAAATCACTACCTAAGCATGATTGGATGGGCGGACAACGCAACCAATAGGCTTTGCCTCGAGGACAGGCGCGGATGTAGAATTTTGTTTTGGAGGGGTCCCGGAATTAAAAGTGGCGAAAAAAAATTTTTACTCCTAAAAAAACAAAAACAAAATTAACAAAACGAACAAAAATAACCGAATTTTCTGGTGGATTAAAAACAAACGTGCCCTACGAAAACGTGCCCTAATGTGTTTTTGAGGAAGACGCGCCCTTTCTTGTGAGTGCAGCTAACTTCAGAGTTTGCAAATCAAAACATATAGAAGAGTATAGATCAATTAGTCCAGGAGAGATAGCGGAAAAGTATTCAAAAGTTGAAATAAATCTACCCTGCGATTTTTCGACTCTATAATTAAGAGAAAAATCGTAGGAATTCAATGAATGTGTTTTGGAAAAAATCGGTCCAGGAGAACAGGTGGCAAATAGCTAATAATGGTAGCGAAAACAAGTTTTTCAACGTTTTAGGTGCTAAAAAATTTTGTTTTTGGAAAACAAAAAATAGTACGTAAAAGCGCTTAAAAAGACGAAAATTATGAGTTTGGGACAATTGAAATCGGTCAACAGGTTTTTGCAAAAAAAAACCACGAACTATGGCAATTTTTTGACATTTAATTACAGGGACTATAATTATCGTAGAGGCTTGTTTCAGGGCTGAAATTGTGGCTTCTGTTAGTGCCTACCTACAATAAAAATTTCATGCAAAAATAATTATAACTTTTCGCGTAAATCTCAAAAATATAAAAACAGCCGTTTCAGGAAAAAAGTTTGAACAAGGGCCACGGTGGTGCTAGAGCTATTTTGAAAAGCCCTATTTATTCTCGAAGAGTTACTCTACCAACCCATTTTCAAGAAAAGTTGGTGAGGTTCGATTTAATACCTCATAAACGCGTTTGAAAACAGGCACTTTTCTTGATTTTCAGAAAAAACACCTTTAAGCGCGAAGGGGAAGTGAAATATGGTGTGGATTTCTATTCAGTAGATTTCGAGAAATCAAAATTTTTTCCTGTCAGGCATATATGGAAACGCTCGAATTTCCTACGATTTTTCTCTCCAAAAATCGCGTCCAAAAATCGCAGGGTAAATTTATTTCAACTTTTTTTCTATCACTCCTGCACTAAATCTGCTGGTGACCTTGAAGGTCATTTTTTAAGGTTGTTTTTTTAATTTGCAAAAAAGTTGGGTCGGTTTTGTGCGTTTGGTTATTTTTTGTTTTTGTTTTTTGAGTTGGGTCAATTTTGTTTTTTAAACAGCGAGCGCTTTTGAGCAGTGCCGCTGCTGGCATGTGTGCAACTGAGCGAAAAATTGTTTTGGCAATAAAAATCATTTGAATTCATTATTTGTATATTCACTACATCGAATGGACCACACAAATGAGTACGAACCACAGAAATCAGCATATGGACCATAGTTCTGTCACGAGTACGGGCAATGTGCGAGCGAAGCGAGCGAAAAATTTTTTTGGACTCTGGGGCCTCTCGCTGAAGTTTTGCACCCGCGGCACTGCTTTGACGGGGGGGGGGGTATGACCCCCGTGACCCCCTTTAATCCGCGCCTGCTCGAGGAGGATGAGTATGTTTTCAGGTTCTTTGTCGCTCCCCTGCTATAGCAAGGCCGATGGTGTGAATCTAACGACTGATCCACCTCTTAACTTCCTAGGCATAACTTTAACTGATGATCTGCGATAAAACGACCACATATTCCAAACCGCTAAACAAGCATCACAATGTCTGGAATTTCTTAAGAGATGGAAGTTGCCCCTTACTGTAGCGACTGTTCCACTGCAATTCTTTCTAAGGCCAAAAATACATTCGGCGCTGCATACTTCACGCCGCACGCTTCATGAAGCTGAAGCCGATAGAAAGAAGCCACTGCAGCTACATTCGATGCTGCAAAAACCAACGGCAACTTGACGGAATTGTTGTTGACATTTATATGTACAGAGACGAAGAAACATTTTATTTCAAATTATTAAAATATTGTGTACCATGCAAACGAATACTTTTGATGAAAACATTTTTGACCATTTTTTAATTTTATTTTAGTGCATTATGGCGGCCGTTTTTACAGTTCCTTTTTCTAAAGTTGACAGCACTTACGCCGCATACTACAAATTTTGAAAATTTGCTCGAGGCTGGCTTCAAACTTCATTGCAGTGTGAAGTAAGAAGAGGTAAATGTGGCAGCTTTAATGAATTCTCGTTGATTTGAAGCTGTGAAGCTTGCAGCGTGAAGTATGCAGCATCGAATGCGTTTTGGGCCTAATGCCAGGTTTACATTTGCGAGTACTTTCACGAAAGTCGCTTTCATGTGTCTCTACTTGCACGAAATACACTGTTTACATGGCGTGAAGATCGTGAAAGAAGTTCTACTTTCGTGTCAAAAACGCCTTACTTTCGCGAAAGTACTTGCAAATGTAAACCTTACATAAGCAACACAAGACTAGCTTGCTCAGTTCACCCACACACTTTGCATTCCCCCTTTTCGTGCACACTGCCATCTAGGAGTTCGTTTACAAATAAAGCAACTCGATTATGGAATAATCTACCGCAGTCAGTATTTCCGAACTCGTACAACATCATAAGAGTTCAAACTAAAGGTTCATCGACATCTACTCGAGCACTTCCCAGATCCTCTCTAACCTGTCTTCTTCTCCTCTATCCTTCAAACTAAACTTACTACTAGACATTGCACCATGACCTGAACGACATGACAGACTCGTAAGAGTGATTCCTAAGCTTGGTTTTTTTCACAAAGAGAAATATGGATGCATTATTCAAACCCATAGAACGAAGAATGAATAAATCTACTTTGCACAAAAAAAAACAGATCTTACCATTATTAGAAAAGCAAACGCAAATCCCCTCTTATAAACTGAACAACGGTTCTAAAAAGGAGGTTTTTATTAATAAGTAATTAATAACCACCACAACCATCCGGTCATAATTTATGTTATCACCAAATGAAGCGTTAACTAACCATTGAAGTGCCCCTTAACATCCCACGCTCTGAACATTCATATACCCACTCGGCATCATTGTCACAGATGACATATTATACCCACCTTAAAAGGTCAATATAAATACAGATCCCTTCACAGGACCCGAGTACATAAGCAGGACAAAAAGTTACATAGAATATACAATACATACATAAGGACACAGTACAACTCGAGAAAAAAAAATGGCTATAGTTGGATACCCAACGATGAGAGCACATCGCACGATGGATACTTTTTCCTTCTCCAAAACTCCCTGTCCGTGGCGAATCCTTCGGTATCCTTGTAGCAAGGCTAAACACGAAAATGGAAATTTCTCTCCCCTGTTTTCTCATATCGGATTTCGCGTGTAGTCAAAAACCGGGAACCAGTGGACGAGTGCGATATTATTTTGTATCGTTTTGTTGACACGCCCTCATATTTCCTATTGGAGCAATATTTTCGGTGATAAGCACCACAAAAACGTTAGAGCTCTGGCTGCCTCTCCTCTGGAGCCCCGGAGTGCTTCGTTAACTTCTTTCCTGCCGACTGCGCGCTTCGAATGTTAATGGGAAAACACCATTCCTTTCGTCCTTTTAATCCAGGCCCCGGTGTGCCCCTTCTGTATATACCACCAGTAGGTATCACTTGGGTTCTTGTGTGTACCTTTTTATATATATATATCCATATATACACATAAAACAACTGTCTGTGTCCGTGTTAGGTCGCCGATATACTCTCTACTCATCATCATCATCGTCGTCGTCCTAGTCGTCCTCCCAGTCAACTATGGGTGGCGAATATGCGCACATTGTTTCCACATAGCATTTTTGTTGATTGCTCTTACCCTTCCAAAGCAGCCGGGGCAAAAAGGTTATCTGTTTGGTTTTCTTTGTGCTCTACAGGAACCTTATCCTTTTTGCTTGTATGTTGATCTATCAATGGATGGAAATGTGCTTTTAGAATTAATTAAAACGTGAAAGTATAAAAGATGGCTATCGCTGTACATGAGCATCTGCAATGTCCATTTATTTTATTTCTTTTTTTTTTTTGATTCGTCACATTCAACAACAAAAAAATGTTCTGATTGCATTGTGCAAATTGGTGAAAAATGTGTGGTTTTTTGTTGCTATTTTTCAGGTAGTGATGCAGAGGTGTTGAGCGCTTTTTGTTCTACAATGTTTTGCACAAATTTCCTATAAGTGTCCTAGTTGTTGTGTAGTAGGAGATTTACTGAATTTGTTGTTGCTTTATATAGAAACCAACTGGATTTTTGCTCATAATGAATGCACTAAATTTTGCTAATATCATTGAAAATATTTTATCCCACTTACGGTGTCCCATAATCTTTTAAGCGATGTTTTCTTCAACAATTTCTCTCTCAATCGACACAATTTAAAGCTTTTTGAACACTGAAATCGTCGTCTGATGCAATTTCAAATCAAATAAATTCACAATTGAAAAGCTTTCGCCGAATAGTGTCTTTCCATATATACTAACAGCGCATCTAAGTTTGATTTGAGAAACAGAAATCAATATTTCTCAAAATCCAAAATGACAACATGTCAACAACCTTTCAACTTCAGTGTCCAAAGGTATGTATAGCAACTACTTAAGATGTCGACTTAAACATAATTGGAGTAATTACATATGATTGAGTGGCGTCTTATGGATGCCCCAATTTCCTATTACGACCTTCTTGTGGTGACGCGGTTAACTCTGAATAGATGCTCGGCAACTCGCAGCAGAGGGTGTGAACGAATGCAGTAGGTGAGAGTGAGCATACCCTTCAAAGCCTACCAAACAAAGATGTAAAGTTACAGTTTCGTAGGCTGCATGGCTTTGAGTAGTTTTTGCACTGTCGTTTAACGATCTGGTCTGGGCATCGGGCGCGCACCCAGTTGTATAATGCCTTATCCTAAAATGGAGGTTCTGTCAGAATGGATCTTCCCTTTGCTACCATAATCATGAGTCTTTTATGGATAAATTACTTTGTATTAATCGGTTCGGAGCTGGTAATTGAAGGACCCACCAGTTTGGTGAAGAGGCCCCTTACCGATTCGGACTTGGATGAAACACACCGAACGCCAGAGCTCCACGCCTGGATTGGACAACTCTAAGCTATGCTGTCTCTTAACGCGGCCAAGGAATTGTTGGGGGAAGACCTCACCTCCAGGCTTTGCCTTGAGGAGAATGTGCCTGCCCTTCATGTTCTCTGTGAGTGCGCCACGATAGCTCGAACAGCCCAAGTATAAAGGGTAAATTCACTTGCAGGCCGCCGGCAGGCCAGGTCGGCAGCCACGGCCCGATGAAGGCCACACATTACTCAGTCTGAATGAGGGGTGAGGACTTAAGGCAACCGCCTGACAGACCGTGGACTGCAGGTCACCTCATAATTCTCCACAGACACACAGGCGAAAACGACAGTTTTTCCATATACAGGAATTATTTCTATACATATCTATCAAACCAGAAATAAATTCCAGCTGATTGCACTTTTTTTCGCTCATGGCCTTAAAGAACACTTCAGACTGAATATAAGTTCAGATCTTCAGGCACGGACTGACGATATATTCCCACACACATAAAGATTTTTGTCAGTTTTCTTGGCCTCAAGGCGAGAAACCTCTCAGGCCACGGCCTGTGTGTTAGTGAGGGCATTAACTGACAAGCCACTAGGCAGACTGCTGAACTTTTTTAAGCGGTCTAGCCTACAAATTTGAGGTATAAGGGTGAAAACACAAAGAAAGCAAGTTGCCTGCATTCCTATTGCCAGCGTCTAGCGACGCCAATCAGCGCAAAGAATGGATATCTATTCTTTGTGCTGATTGGCGCCACTATACGCTGGCAATAGGAATGCAGGCAACCTGATTTCTTTGTGTTTTCACACTAAGGGTATAGGGGTGTATTGCAATAAGCCAAACATTGGCCGCGATTCTTTTGGAGCTAATACCTAACCAAAAAAAAAGTTAGCAAATAGAAGAAAAAAACCTAAAAATTGTTATGCACCTTGTAAATTAAATTTCACCCCAAAATTCCCAGTATTTCCCGTATCATTTCAGGGGAAATCACAAAATGGATCTGTAACCACAACATGAGCCTAAAGCCCAGTTGGAATACAATTTGAGCGAAAAAAGAAAATCATTTTGTCTAAATCCTCCGTTGAAGCTGGCTTATCCTTTCAAAATCAAAGCCAATATTGTAATCGCCACACCACCCACAACCCGAGCAGCCTGCGACATAATTAGCAGCGATCGTGACTCTAGAAAAAAAACATGACTGACAGTAAAGGAGCCGACTATGGTAATTTCCAATTTTTTTGCATAACTCTTGCAAAATAATTAATTTTCTTTATTTTCTAGTGCAACAATTTAGGGATGAAGCACTCCTTGATGATGCAGCACTGCCACCCATCAACCCGACAACGACCGACGCAAGCAAATCAACGGACGATGGAAAGGAATCTTTGAAAAACTCATCAAAAATAAAAAAAAGCAATAAGTTAAGTTAAAGGTAATTAAAATGTACATTCTTAAATTAAGTTAAGTTAAAGATAATTAAAATGTATATTCTTATAAAACATTTTCTAATAAAACTCATGCGAAAAAGAATGTGTTTTTTTTGTTATAAGTATTTAAAATCCATGAAAAACATTAGAAAAATTAACAAATGTCCATGCTTCGTAATTCCGTGAAAGTGAAAAATTGCATGGTTTTAGGCGCCTAATCGAAAAAAATTACGTTTTCTGATCAACGCACGGATTCTGTATGATATGACAGAAATTACAATGCGAAGTGCGCAAGTTTTATCATACAAATATGCAAAACTTCGCATTGTAAATTCTTCCATTAGATAGAGGATCCGTGCGTTCATCAGAAAAAGTACATTTTTACGATAGGTTCTTAAAAGTATGCAATTTCTTACTTGCACCAAGATCGATGTTTTTTGGTAAACGCATAAATTGTATTTCAACTGGGCCCCAGCTGTGATTAGAGATCCATTTTATGATTTCCTCTGAAAGGGCCCTGGAATGCGTATTATTTCCTCGGAAAATACTGAGAATTCCGGATTGAAATTTAATTTACAGGCTCCCTGCAACGTGACTAATAATTTCACAATTTCCCATCGAAATGGTGGCAATATCATTATTGGAAATTCAGGAAAAACTGTAACGAAAGAAATTTTTGACCATGGGAAAGACATCGTGTGCCACCACTTACCAAAAACTTGTTTGAGCTTTATTAAGACGGGCTACCCCACCCATTATGTTCGCCAGATGCTACACCTTCTGACTTCTACTTATTGAAGTTCTTGCAAAATTCTCTTAGAGGCAAGGATTTTAATTCCTTAAACGAAACAAAAGACAACCTTCAAAAGTTGTTCACGCCAAAGCCTGAGAATTTTGGACATATGGCATTTCCCGGTTAGAAGAAAGTCGCGAAAAAAAGAGTTAAAAACATAAAAGTTAATGCTTTTGAATTTACCTGAAAAATAGCCATGAACTTTCCGGACAACCCACTATAAAATAGCCAAAAAGGGAAAATTGGTCTTAATAGCAGAGATTCTGTTGTGTTTCAGCTTTCTACTTCTATGTTTATGTTATTCAAAGTATTTTTAAGTATTTTGATTTATTTTTATAATAAGAAATTTAATATGTTAAATTTTTTCTCTTTCGTTTAACTATTTTGAAGCATAGTCAAAAAGTGATGAAATTTTGGATCATATCGTGCATAAGTTTGGTTCGGTAACTTGTAGGCTAGACAGTACTGGGGTTTAGGGCTTCTCATTGAGTTTATGCATTTATCGGATCGTATTTCTGAAATATTATCCTTTTGCATAATATTATCCTTTTTCACATTTCTTTCTATTTTTATCTGTAAACTATCTTCAGTATTATTTTAAGTGGTATATATCCTGACTTAACCAATTTTTAGATCGTTCTTAAAACCTTGTTTTTCCTTATGAAAATAAGAACTGGGAAGTTTATAAATTCTAAAAGAAGTAAATAATTAGAAAAACATATTAGAGCATATGTCGAACATAACAAGTTACGTGGATTATATGATGCCTTATAATCCCACCCTTCGAAAGGTGAATACTTTCTTTAATTCCTCCTATATGATATTAAAAAAAATTATCAAATAAACCCTGACATGAAAAATGCCACTAAAAGTCCTTCCTTTTTCGTCATCTAAAAATAAAAGTCACAAGTCAAATCGTGTCCTCATCAAAATTTCACAAAGTTCGACTTCCATTTTTGCTGCTGGCCAAATTCCCGGAGTTAGAAAATGACTTATAGATGGAATTTACACAGAAACCGAATAGAACATTTTTGGATAAATAAATGGTCTCTGCATACCTCTACCCCATCTCCTTCCTTTTTTCTGAATGAGAAGGCGGCGGCTCTTCCTGGCTGATTGCGTCATATTGCCTTACAAACCCCCAGAAGCCATAAGGGCGGCGGTTTTTACAAAAAAGGGATGGGATCAATTATCTTTACAAATATTTGCTAAGCGTTTAACCATTTACTGTGTACTTTGTAGCAAAATTTATCTGTCGAGTGTATACCAGGAGCAGGACTTTTTGTTTGGGAAAATGTTCATTTTTATATTTTTGCCTTTAGCTTAAGGCTAAACGAATGAAATGAATTTCAAATAATGTACACCCAAAAGAAGGCACTTTTTTTTTTACTTTGGATGTTAAGTCTATATACGGCAAATGTGGTATAAATACGTTTAGATGGTGTGTCAGGAGTTTGTAGGGTAAGAGGTTTTTGTGTTATTGGTGTGTTTCGTAAATCAATGAGAAGTAATGGGAGAGTTTTGTTTAAGTTAATGGTAGTAGCAGTAGGAGATGAAGATTCGATGGGGAATATTGTGCGACAAACGGAAGTGTTTATACCCATTAGGTGCGAGATGTTTAACAAAAACAATAATCTATGCTGTAAAGAAGATTATATTGATAAGCGGACCCTTCTGAATATCTTATGATCTTTTACTAGTTACATACGACGGACGAGTTCTGGAAATCTCTTTTCCCTTCATCCTAGTTAGTCGGCTTTTTCGTTCCAATCTATGTTCGTAGGCCCGGGAAACCAGACAAGCCCCGCGTGGTTCTTTCTACCGAACCTATCTAACCCACTAGCTTGGAGCGCGACACTACTGAATCCAGAGCTTTTATAGAGGTTTGACTATCTATGAAGAATCCAACACTACATCCTTGGGTAGGTTCAAAGTTCATTGTCTGGCTGGCCTTCAGGATCACCAGCACTTTCGTTTGAAAAATACTAGCGTGCACCCAAAGGTGTCAGGACAGGGAGCTGTTAGTGGTATCTAAATAGACTCCTGCCCTAACTTCTTAGAGCCATTGGAAAATGTTCGTAGATCAAATCTCACGACGTCTCCGTTTCTCCCCTCTTTGAGAGCATTTCATCCGAGAAGTCCTTCCTGGATGTCAAACTAAGGGAAGGTAGTCCGAGGTAGTTGAGGCGAACATACCCTCGGATAGCAAATCCAAGATATTGCTATGACCGTAGGGGTTAGAGGTCCAGGCACCGGATTCCCTGGTCTAGGATTAGCCCCAGACTTTTCACTCTGAAAAATAGCGTCATGCCATGCCCACCCAATCTGGGGAGGTTGAAAGTGGAGATTTTCGTTGATTTTCGTGAATAGCATTAGCTCAGTTTTGCCTGTATTGATTAACAGGCCGCAGTTGCCTGCCCAGATACTAACCCTGTTCAGGCAACCTTGCATGATTGGAAACATGATTACTTTATATCCGGTTTCGGATAGTCTAGACATAAGCAGGCCCGGCTCTAGCGGTGCTGGCGCCCCGATGCAACTTTCTGTTAAGCGCCCTTTATAGGAAATTATGTCAGAAATTGGAAAAAATGGAAATATTAACATGACTCTGGAACACATAAAAAACTGAAAACAAAAAGTTTCAATTAAAGGAAATGTCTTTTTATCTGCCAAAAGCCTTATTTTAAAAAACTTAGGGCCAAAACTAGAGCGGCGGAGGATAATCATTGTGGGTGGGGAGCACGTGAACAGTTAACGTTAAAATGTATAGAGTTAATCGGTCAATTTATTTAACAGCTATTGATTTATGTGGTTTTAAATTCTTTTGTTATGGCGTTATGCCCATCTCGCTGTTTGAGGTAAGGGGTACAGAGAGGGCTCCTATGATGCTAGACCCACTGCCTCATGTGCACCCGGGTGGATTACCTTATAAGGCCCACACAGGGCATCTAACGTTTTTCCTCATTCGCGCCTCATCATAAGGAATGCCCCATTTGAAAAATCATTAATATCCGATCCCGTGTGGGTTTTGAGCATTTCGGAGTGGATATGTGAGTAATAACTGCGTCGGTATTGAAAGCTTTATATTCTTAAACGCGATTGTGGTTTTATCAATACGTCCCCCAACTGAGTACTAATCACATCCAATGCTGCTTGACCTCTGTAATCGTACCAGAACCGGGCTATTGAGTATGCTAAATCACACCATTCACGGCCACCAACATGATTCCCTGAGAACCAATGTAACAACAAAAACTAAAGCTTTGTATGAATTAAACTAAAGCTTAAGGGTACTTCTTTAAAGCTTTTTAAAAATCTTTCCGAAAATGTAAGCCAGATTTTGGGATTGCCCCATTTAATTTGTAATGAGGTTTGCCTCATAAGACCCTATGAGAAATTGATAAGGTATACCTCATCGCTGATTCCTTTTTTTTGTGTGGTGTTCATGAGGAAAAGCCTATCATTGTGGTGCTCAGGAGGAAATGCCCCTTTCAGCATGCCCCTAATTTGCCACGTGGAGTCCTCATGGGGAACCTACGGGGAATCTCTTTTCGGCATGCCCGTGAGGGAATCCACTTTTTAAATTTTAGTCGGGTGGGGTTTAAAAAGCTTAGGCTATGCAGTTATAAGTACTTAATAGCTCTAATATAATATATTTAGTTTTCTTATAAAAAGTCTTGCTTGTGTGAGGCCCTTCTACCACGTTCCTTCGTCGCCAGCGTCCGAGACGGCCCTGCAACGCTCTGGGATGAAATATTTTGAGTGTGTGTGGATTCCCCCTCCCAACAGAAAGTGCGTGTGCACTTTTCCTTCCATCCCCAGGCGCTCCGCCACCCCTGGCCCAAAACAACATTCGGCGCTGCATATTTCACGCCGCAAGCTTTATGAAGCTGAAGCCGATGGAAAGAAGCCACTGCAGCTACATTTGAAGTTGCAAAAACCAACGGCAACTTGACGGAATTGTTGGCATTTAAATGTACAGAGACGAAGAAGCATTCTATTTCAAAAAGAAATTTTCGGATTTTCACTCACGAAATTTATTATTTTTTCTTTCATTTTAAATTTCCGCTTTTCCACTTTTTTAACGCAAACAGTAAATAAAATGTGGCAGTTTTTACAATTCCTTTTTCTAAAGTTGACAGGACTTACGCCGCATACTATGTACAAATTTTGAAAATTGCAAATTTTGAATCTGGCTTCATAGTTCATTGTAGCGTGAAGTAAAGCGGCCTACAGACGATCAACTTGGTTTTTCAATCGGTTGTCAACTAGGCCTAGTTGTCAACGAGTTGGACGTCTGTAGTCGTGTTTATGGTTGAAGCCAACAGTTGATAAATGGTTGAAGCAAAATCAAAATTTTTAGATTTTTGGTAGGCGGTGCTTCCAGGTTGCCAAACAGTTGGTGCGTCTGTAGCGACGTTCACAACTGGAGTGGGCAAAATCCTTTTAAATCGTGCAATGAGCAATGAATATCAGCGTGCTTTGCAATCAAAAACCGAAAATGAAATGATGTTTGCAAATTGGTTGACAACAAGTTGAAGCGTGTGTACACTTTCTGTTGACAACAGGTTAACAACCCAAGTTGATCGTCTGTAGGCCGCTTAAGAAGCGGTCAATGTGGCAGCATTAATAAATTCTCGTGAAGTATGCAGCCCCTAATGTGTTTTGAGCCTGAATTCGATAATCGTCTACTTTTCATCTCTCATTTAAAAAAAAATAAAATTTGATAAAATTTTAAATATAAAAAAAATTTCAAATGACCTGATTTTCATTTAAATTATGGATTTTAGCGCCCTTTGTTCGTGTGGCGCCCCGATGCTTTGCATCTTCTGCTTCATCGGTTGAGCCGGCCCTGGACATAAGACGCCCGACTAAAGGCCCAACTATGCATGGCATAAGCGCAAATGTCAAAACGTCAAAAAATATCGAAGGTCAGCATTATGTCAATCAAAACATATTACCGCCTATGCATAACATAAGCGACATAAAGTTGATGTAAAATCTGCGCTGTGAAAGTGAAAATTAATTTTGATTTATATATATGTATATATGTAGATATTTTTATTTCTCCATACATGAACAAAAATCACTTTCTCTAACAATAAACAGCAATAAACATAATCTTGCTTTTCCTAATGTTGTCATGTCACGTTCGACCCAAGTCGCATTCATTATGTTTAACGAATGTTTAACGAAAGCTTTTATGCCGTGTTATGTCAACCGTAGCCAGCTTCATAACAAGTTCTGGTTCCGAACTTGACATATGCACTTGGCATATGCGCTTATGCCATGCATAGTTGGGCCTTAACATCGCATAGATTCTGGGTTCGATTTCGATCTAGAAAGCTAGTTATCCGCTTTTCCAAATTTTCCACCGAGTTATCGTTCCTCCATAATTGTTTTCTTCACATTTTTTCTTTTGTACTATCGGCGCCTTCTGTTCAATCGTTCCATTTGTAGTATTAACCAAATTACAGTCGTATTGGAGCCAACAACGTAACGCAAATAAACAGTATATTAATCCGACTTTATTTCGATTCCATTCGAACACACCTTCATTCATAACCCAAAACGCCAACCTTAAATAACTTTCGAATTGCTCAACATTTCCATTCGATTAAAAATATCGCCTATTCGCGCTTGCCATTCTCGCAAAACACATTCATAAACAACAGAAACCAGTTAGTGACGGGATGTCGAAATATGAACAAAAAACCCCTTCCCCAGTAATAGTAGGGTGGAATTTAATTAACATAGCGTCTTTCCTACGTCTATATTTATGCTACCTTTCAAATACCACAAACAGCTCACCAAGAAATCCTTATCGAGCACAAAAGACTTCGCGTGATTTGACGAAGTGTTTCTGACAGAAATGTTCAATTGGTGGTGTTTCCTCTGCCTTATACGGAAAAAGTGCACAAGCATCAGACCTGCCGCCCTTAACTCAGTCCAAAATCTCTCACCAACAACGGCATGTGTAAAAGGTTGAAAGGGATAAGCGCCGCCGACCCACTCTCCAGCAGCTCTCGCACAGAATCGAGAAAATCACTGAAATCCTTTGAATGCCCTCCTGCCATTTTGGGGTGATGATGAAGGTGTGTGCGATAAACATGCTGTTCATCTGATGATCCTTACATCTTTCACCAGAACGTGTCAAGCAGGAAGGGGGCGAAAAGTGGCATCAATTTGATGGGAGATAAGCAACCGAATGGCTCACATTTTTGGGGGGACGGATCGAACACGAAAGGGGTGCGAGACGCCGAGTAATGATATAAATCCTTAGCAGATATATCCTTGCCCATTGTTGGGAGGCTCATGCTTTTGTATCAATTCAGAACTGGTTAATCGATGAGGGACCGAGAATTTGTGGGCGTTGGTGCGTATCTACTCTGTCTGACAAGGCAGTTTGGACAAGCCTGGGGGCGGAAGGAAATGATGTGGACAGAAATGTAGGCACCTGATTCAATATCGAGTTGTGTCCCAACAATTTCCCTGTGCCCTCTTCCAAAACGGATCGGCTTTTCGGTAATTTACACAATTAGCTTCTGTCCACTTTCGATACTTCCGAGGGGACTGACTGCTATATGCTGTGCACGTGCCAGGATGCTTCATGATTGTTTATTATATGATTCGGACCAATGAGTAATGGGAATAGCCTCATAATTATTTTGGCCGTCGATATGAGAACGTTAATTATTGCGTGGGAAAGAATTGCGGAGCAGTATTGATTGGAATAAGAATATAATTTGTGATTACTTCGAAACAAAATGAATGGAGCTGGAAATTTATATTTACGTTATTTTTTTGGTGTATGTTACATGAACTTAAAATCAAAAGCCCGTGTGCCACAAGTGAAAATTGCAAGAGCAGACAAAAATACAAACAACTTCCTTTTAGTGAAAATTTATTGCAATTGGCCGTCCCTAGACTCGATTGCTCGACTGTGATATGGGCATGTGGTGATTTGCTGAAACAAAGTAACAGTCATGGACGTTTTAACCCATGAAACCATAAAGGGTGGGAGGTAAATGCTAAGGTAAATAAAATGCGCAATTTGTTAGTAGGGTTTACCTGCATTTAATCTTGGTATGCAATCAAGGAAGTGAAGTTTTTTTGGTTGGTTTTTCTACAGTACGATTTGAAACGAATTCAACTTGGCAGTTTGGTGTTGCCATCGATTTAGTCTTAAGAGGCACACAAAACGGAAATTCAATGGTTAACATAGAAAAAAAATCGTTTGTGTAGTTTATTTTAACTGCTAAACGAATATATCTTTTCAACGTGACGGTTTAATTGGAAAAGTTTTCGGTTTTATACATTAGCTAGAATGTTTCGAGGATTAAAGTGGTATCGTTACGAAATGTACAACAATTATGTGAAGTTATGTTTGAAATCCATCACTGTTGAACGGTCACTTAATAAAGCAAATATTCTCCAACATATTATGAGCCGTATTATGAGTTGAACATGTTCAAATTCATATTCATAACAATATGTCTTCTTTTGATGATATGATCTTATCAACATTTAATTTTTTTGCGTTACACTGCATTTCATTAAATTGTATTTTAAATCAAGATTTATAACCTTCATAGAAACATAACAGTAATGCCATGCCATCTAGAGAGAAGTTGGAATTGATTCCGCTGGAGTTATCTTCCACCGTATGCTACCGATGTAAGAAAATTCCAGCGAAGTTCAGAATAGGCCTGAATAACATTTTTTATAGATTAGTGGTCCTTCGCAGCCAATACCACATGGATAAGATAACTAACTAAACCTAAAGACATTTAGTCCATTTAAAACGCGGAATATGACGCTCGGAACGCCGATCTACATTCTCTTGGAGAAAAATCCCAAGATACGCTTTATTTTTGTATTAAAAACATTGTAGATAATATGAAGTGTATTCATTTATATAGTATATTCCTGCCTTTTTTCCATTCTCTCTCTGGGGTTTATCAGAAATTAGCATTCAAGGAAACTGATAAGCATACCAGTCAACTCATTTATGAGCTTTACTTGAATGTTAAAGCGACTTATGGTAGTTTTCACCCCTAGAGAGTGAAAAAAAATTTGTCCGTTTTGGTATCACGTTCTTTTAAACATAAAAACGTGAGAAGAAAATGTTTCCCCATTTTACATCTTTATGGCAATTTAGGGGTGGTTTTCACCCCTTCTCATCACCCGTTACCATACATTTTTCGCTCAGTTTTTCCAGAGCATTATTTGGGAGTCTCATAAACATTGTTGCATCAAAAAAAAAAAAACCCTAAAAATTGTGTTTTTTGCGATTTTAGCGGTGATCCAACCATTTTAGAGCCGCGGGACCCCATAAAGTACATGTAGTTTCGTTGTGTGAGACGTTCCGAGCCTCATACCTCGCGTTTCTTTGTTTCTTTACCTTGTTCTTCTTTGATTTCCTATTTCCACTCAATTTCGATTAAACACTGTCGTTTACATGCCTCCCCATTCTAGTGTTGGGAAGGACACGATTATAAAATGAGTTTGAAAGAGGTGCCTCTTTTTTCTTTTGAGCCAGTACAATGTCATACTTCAAATGAGGCCAAAATGAAAATTCAAAATGTAATTCCAAAATGACAAAAACAAGCAGATTAAAAAAAAGAAAGAAAATAAATACCAATGAAGTGCATTTTTACAAGTTTAATTCTAATATTTATTAAACTACCTTAGAGTAAGTAAGAATTATATACCTCCACAATGTACAGCCACGGACAACTAATTAGAAACAGTTTCATAAAAATTGCATTTATACATTTTTTATGTTTTTATGTAGCAATCCTGTAAGGAATTCATTATTGTATTGTTATTGATTTCCTTCTATCAATATATATTTAAAAAAAATTAAGAGAGGTGGTGGGAATTCTTTAATTTGATTCCTACATAAAAACTGCATAAATGCAATTTTTATGAAACTGTTTCTAATTAGTTGTCCGTAGCCATATATTTATATTTTGCAATCCCACCTCGCCTAATTTCAAGTTAGAAATTCTGCTAGAAGTAAAAAATGTGTCTCCAGCACAAAATTTCACTCCCTCAATATATATAAGAATTATCTCTTCAAAACCTCACTCCTTCGAAAAATGTAAGAAATGTCGCTCCATCCAGTTCGTATTTACAATCTCACCACGGCTCAGTTTAAATTGTATATTTTAATGCCGCAAAAGAAGTGAGAAATGTCTCTCCAGTTCGTGTTTACAAGCTCACCTCGCCGCAGTTCAAATTGGATATATTACTGCCGCGAAAGAAGGAAGAAATGTCTCTCCACTAAGTAATTTACAATCACACCTCGTTTCATTTATCTCGATACACGCTCATATACCAGTAGGACATAATTTTTGAACTGGGACATTTAAAAAAACTGAGGCCTCAGTACAATTTACATCGTGTAAGGGACAAATGTACTGCCTCGTGTAAGTCCGGCTCAACACTACCCCATTCTGTAAATAAGCAAAAATGTAAATAATATAAAATTTGTCATGTTTTAATAACAAATAAATTTTTTCTTACTTTCGCACACGAGATCTCACTTTTATGTGAAAAACTAGAGCTTAGAGATAAGCCTCCTTTGCACTGTGGATAGTTTTATCATTGAGTGTAATGCCGGACAGCAAGGTCTAGTCAGAAAGCCGGCTTCGGTATCCTAGGGTTAAGTCGTCCGACTATCATCCCAGATGTTCATGGTTCGAATCTCCTTCGTGGAATGGTTCTTCTCCTCTTCATTTTTACGATATATGTAGATAAGTTTCCTTCTTTCTTGTTCTCCTTAACAAAAAAATTCGTGTCCTTTCTCCGGCCATTGCGTCTAAGAAGCAGGGGAACATTAGCGCGCTAGTCTTTCACATAAAAAACCAATAAGGATAAGAGTGAAAGAACTGCCCGAAGCCAACATATTCCATCCGAGACAATCGCAACAGAACATGGCATGCCGGGTAGTGAAATCGAACCACATACCTCTAGGATGGTAATCGGGTGCTTTAACCCCAAAAGCTACCAAGGCCGATCAATGCATAAAAAGTATCACCAAGCATCAATGAATACCTTCAAGCCAAAGAATCACTTGACCGCTTAGAGATTCAGCTTTATCTTCAAATTCATCTCTGCTATCGTTACTTTATTTTATAGTTCGCTATGATCCTCAGCATAAATATCGTCAAGTTCTGATTCATTTGGATTAACTATTACTATGCCGTTCTTCAGTAAAGTAAATCAAATTAGCTTCTAAGATCGATTTTCTGAATACAATGGAGTTCACTTAACATGAAAACTGATAACACGAAATAATGCTTAACACGAAACAAAAGTCCAGTCCTGGTCCGATAATGCGCTTTTCATGCGAATTTGTATGGCGAAACGCTCATCGCTTAACACGAAAAAACTTGAAATCCCTTACACTTTTTAGTACTTTTTCACCTAAGTTTATGTTGAAAAAATTGCTTATAACTTCAAAAGTTAAGGCCGTAACATAAAAATTGTCTGAACATTATTCATAGCTTCGCTCCAAGCTTTCGTTTCGATTTCCCCACCCTCACTCATACGATTCCTTGTTCCTCTAACCTATCAACCGCCGTCCGCTTTGAAAACTAAAGAAATACACCCTAGATACAATGTACATATACATATTTTAAAGCAAACGATTAATACGAAATTCGGATACCGCGAAAACTTTGCCATGTCCCCACGATTTCGTGTTAACCGATTTCCACTGTATTTAATTGACCATAACCACAGATTTTTATGTGAATGGTACGTAAGGCATTACTTCAAGCTTAAGATAACGAAAAATAAATTGGTCCATCTGATGTACTATTGTCGATATTGTTTGCTTCTATAAATGAAGTAAACGTATTGCAACCCTATTCTCACAGTGTTGTTGGCATTTGTATACCTTATTTTTTATAATACGAACATCCTCATAAAAATGTAATTCATTATTTCTTTATTGCAGGACTAACAAAATGTAACATCCTCTTTAAATTTAATCCGATATCCTTATGATTCTGTAAAAATCCTTCCTTACGCACTCGACTGGAAGAAACAATCCTATACAAAAGAACTAGGATGCATGAAAGTAGTCGATTGTGCAAAAAAAATTTACAAAAATTTCTTACTTTAATCTAAACGCTCAGCAGTCGAGGTCTAAACACCTTTTGACACGGACAATCATGTCAATGAATCAACCGAGGTTTTAATCTTGAAATAAAATGTGTTAATCTTCTTAAGAGGACTTAATTTCGATGTAAGGAATTTGTAAACGAGTCTATTCTATATTCTTGCTTCTTTTTGGGTTTGAAATTTTCAATTGGGATCCTTGTGCAGATTTTTGTACCTTAAAAGATCATACCACTAGTTATGCTGTGGTGTATACAATATTATGGGTTTTGGGCTATTGAAAAATTAGTGCATGGTATCATTTTAAACTGATAGATGCAATTTTTAACTGGAAGTACTGGAACTACTTAAAATCAACAGACATTTCTCCTTTATTGTCCAGTCAGATAAACCCATGGAACCATGAAAACCACTAAATCTTCTTATATGTTTCTGCAATAAAATTAAACATTAAAAACACAATTTCATTCAATAAAAAAGTCTTTTTTTTATTCCAATTATTGAAACCCTAAAATTAAAATTGAAATAAGTGGACATTACCATCAGCAATTATAATATTCGAATTATAATAAAATTCAACTAGTTGACTACCATATTTGTTGTTGTTTTTAGAGATTATGGATAATCAGTTTTTTTTTGTTTTGTTTGTTTGTTTAATTTAATTAATAATTATTATTAAAAATTAGTGTTACACAATTAGTTAACACAATATTGAACGATTAAATCTAGTTTTTTTTCTTGTTTGTTGTTTTCATTTTATTTATTTATTTTTTGTTTTAGTAACTTTTCACCCGAGGGCAGAGCCATTTCTCAAAAAACAGAAAATTAATACATATTTTCTTTCTGATTTTAAACAGCGCAAAAATTCCTTCCTTCAAATCCATTTAATAAAAAAATTTGCCACCAATAAAATTACGTAAATTTTTTTTTTTAGTTATTATTATTAATGTTTTTTTTTGTTTTGTTTTTGGCACATTGCAAAAAGATTTCTGCTGTAAGCATTTTTTTTGTTTAAAAGTATTTTGCTAAAAATTTATTTGTTGTTTTCTTCTTCTTTTCTTCTTTTTCATTCATATGTTAAAATTAGTATTTGGACGGTTGTCGATTAATGAAGCATAAATTTATTTTGTTGTTATCGCATTTCATTTTAATTTAAAAAAAAAATAAGTTAGTCGGGTTTTGTGGAGCTATGAGGGGTTGTATAGTGGTGTAAAAGATATAAAAGAAAGAGTGTGGATAGGGGCGATGATATTAAATAATAAGATAGCCTGCCTGCAAGCTCATTCTAAAGTACAACATTACTATTAGGCAAAATATTTGGGTTTTTATTTCAGTATTTTATTCTAAATTCAATGTATTTATTAAAATAATTTCGTTTATAGGTTGAAGAATTTCATATAAAATCTAATACATTAACTATGTAGTGTCTTCCTCTGGCTTTTATTGTAAATAACAACACGGCGCGAGTGGGTCACATGGTTCGCTCGTCGTAAATGCTTATGCTGTGCCATACCATGACATGAGGAGTGAGTGAATGAGTGTGAGTAAGTAAATGAGCAGAGTGAGTTTACTACTGATTACCCATCAGTAGGAAGGTTCGTTTAATAGTACATTTTCAAGCGAGGGTCGAAATTCTATTTCTATTAATTCTGCTGAAAAATTACAACAATGCATATGTTTGTAATATATCAGTTTGCCTTCATTTGCCATTGTAATAGGCTACTAAAGAAACTGCTTTAGCAGCGACTGTTCAAAATCAATAGAATACACGGCTTTATGTGAATGAATGTCCACATAATTTCAACCATGTTTACAAACCCCGAACACGGCATAGGATTTATAGGAAAAGACAGCGATGTAGACCCAACCTCCGCTGGAAGTACGGCGTAGATCAAGACTCCCTGAACTTTAAGTTAACTGGAAAACATTGGCGTATTACAGTGTCGGTACAGAATTTAGAAAAGCTGTCCCCAGGGTGGCCTATTGCCTTATATGGTCAATCGTAATCGGCGAACTTATTGAATACACAGGCCTTCAAAGCACAGGCCTATACAGATAATATCGTCATTACGATCAGCGCCGGTAATTTTGGCACCATCTCGGATAACGTGCGAGCCGATTTGTCATATGTGTACTTGGGTATTAACCCACACAAAACTGTCTTCGTACCATTTACTAATAGAAGGTAGCTAAATTTAAAAGATCCTTCTCTAGATGGTACAAAAATTCCTTCTCAAAGGAGGCAAGGGCCGTAAATATCATCGAGAAATACCTTTAACAAGGATTACCTAGGAACTAGGTTGATGTTCATGTTAAAGTTATAACTAAGGGTTAACTTTGTTGATGTATATGGCCCTAAATATCTAGGCATAGAATTGAGAGATTAACTGCTAAGGCGATCACATCTCTCCATATTTGTCATCAATTTGTAGGCAAAACCTTGGACCTCAAACCGAGGTAAATGTTTTGGCTATAAACGGCGGGCATAAGGCCCATGGTCACGTATGCATCTATTGCATGGTTGGTCAAGACCACACAAAAGGGTGTCGTGATTAAACTGGCCAATTTACAAAAGCTGACCTGCCTCGGTATCACGGGAACTAAAAATACTTATCCGACTGCGGCTATAGAAGTGCTCCACCTAGTAGTGAAGTGAAACGTCTAAGGTGGCTTTTCTCCTTTAAGCCAGGAGACCTTGTGGATCACCTATCGATACTCAAGGAATTAACATACATATAACGCTCCTTTAATCCCTCATGGGTCATATGGCGGAAACAGTTGCCCTCCAGCGGACTCTGTTTTGCGCGACAGCTCTCAGCTCCGACCAGGATTTCCCGGTTGTTGCGGCCTCTGCTAATAAGGTTCTCCTCCAAGTTTTTGTAGGTCTTCCGACTCGACGGGCTCCTTGCGGATTCCAGTCGAGGGCCTGTTTGGCTACATTCTCGTTTTCGCGTCGCAAGGAATTAAACCTGTAGCCAATACTGGCAGTGCCCGATACCATTCCTGTCAGTCTGGACTTCGACAAAACCATTTATGACGATTATCAGAGGTCTGTCAGAATGGCAACAGCAGGCCCAATGGAAACGTGGCCTTGTAGTATACGGACGATTGTTGTTTTAAAGCTGGGCGCATCTGGCCAAAGGTGCAAAATAATCACGGTCTTTGGCATCAACCCTCTATTTTTCAAGCTAAGGTACTCACTATTCAGATGGGTGACCAAACTTGTATTAAAAGAGTTCCAAACAACTCTAAAATCGTTATTTTCTCGGACAGTCAATCTACCCTGTTGGCTATTAAATCCCACAGGGTGTCATCAAAGACTGTCTTAGATTGTCTCATATCTCTAAAATCTCTCAGCAGAAACAACAATGTTGCGCTGATATGGATCCCAAGCCATGAAAGCGGCATCGGTAATAAAATTGCCGATGGTCTGGCAAGAGTAGAGGCAAACCCATTACTTGTTGGTCCGGAACCTTTCTGCAGCTTATTCAGCTGCCAAGTAAGATCAACCATCAAGAATTGGGTCGACCGGCTATTTATTTATAGCTGAACAAAGTCCAAGAGTGCCCCTCAAGCTAAAAGATTCATTCAAATCAACAAAGCTAAAGCGGACACACTTTTAAATTTCAACAGGTAGGAACTAAAAATAATAACGGAGCTCCTGACGCCTGTGTTCGCTTAAGTAGAATAGGGCTGGTAGTAGCTCACGAAACAACGGAGCACTTGCTGTACGACTGTGAGGCTACAGCGAGGAGTAGATTGAGTCTGCTACATCGCGACAACTGGCAACTACAACTGGCGGTTATGGTCCAAAGGTTCCCATCAATATTACGACGAGAGAACGCTGATTCTACTTAACACTGCGTTTACACATTCCTTATTTTTCGCCATCGACTTTGCCATATTTTATGGCTTGAGCTGTCAAATGTTATGGTGGTGGGCAATTCATGGCATGAATTTTCATGGAAAAAATGGCACATTTTCACAAATGTTATCGAGACAAAAATATTTTCAGAATTATAAACATGCGTACATGTATTCACACCGAATCATACTAAATTTTAAACTTTCCGCCATAGTTGTGTGAACAAACGTCAAATTATGGCCAAATTCATGGCAGATTTGATGGCCGGCCATAATGGCTTTCCATCGAGTTTGCCATAAGATCTGCCATCAAATATGGCCAACTTTCAGGGTCTACACGGTCCATGCCATATGGAAATGGCCATGGCCATGGGTAGTGTAGACGCTGTGTAAGGCCCGTCCTCGCTACGCGGACTTAGAA
The DNA here is from genome assembly GCA_963855945.1 of Thereva nobilitata. Classification (NCBI taxonomy): domain Eukaryota; kingdom Metazoa; phylum Arthropoda; class Insecta; order Diptera; family Therevidae; genus Thereva; species Thereva nobilitata. The sequence goes on from OY979698.1 coordinate 97,953,298, forward strand.
TCCACGCGCTTTTGGTCGTACGGCCAGCCAAAAGCGCGCGTGATCTTTTAATTTTCTGAATCATGAGTGAGAAAAAATCAATTCTCATTTGAAACGGCGTACGCGCTTTTGAAAAGCTCATAGTGTGAGGACGCACAATGTACCTTTTTAAGCACAGCCTTTTGTCCGCGTTGTTGTGCCGCACGACCTTTACCATGGACAAAGTCGTAAAAAAGTCGTAAAAAAGTCATAAAACTCTATATGAAAAAAAAGGCAAAAGCGCGTACGAGCCAAGACCGCGTAGTGTGGTCCCACCATTACAAGCGGCAGAATGAGAACGAAGGGGATTTCTGCGAATACAAGAACGAATAAAGAATGTCGGTTGAAGAAGTGAAAAGACAAACGATAATGGCATGAAATTGAATCACGGACCTTTGAAATGGTTGTCTGACACCTTAACCCCATTATGTATGACTCGAAACTCTAAAAACGTAATATTTTGCTAAAGAAACATACAACAAATGAACCCAAATATTTGTTTTACAATTCTAACTAAACAAAAGAAATGAATCATAATGTGTACTGCTTTTAAATAGCCCAAAAATCTGATGTTCCTTCTCCATTTGCATTCCAAATTTGAGACTACATCAGTTTCGGTTATAAAAGAAATAAAAAAATAGCAGTTTTCTCGCATCTTCCAAGTCCAAAGAGTCCTTTAGAGTGGAGATTAGAAAATAATAACAATAAAAGTATTAATTTTTAAAACTGCAGTTCATGACACATGAATTAAAAATTTAACAGAAAAAATAATGTAGGATTAGAAAGGAAGTGTGTTGTGGGTGTGTGTGGTGTAACAGTAGTAATAGTACAAGTTAATAGTAGGTTGAAGTTTAAATATGACTAAATTGTTTTGTTTTTTTTATATAAATACTCGATTTTTCTTTTATATATCTTTAAAGCTACAGAATTAATCAAGCCAAGTGTGAGAATATAAATTACAAAAATTGTTTTTTTTCCTTTTTTTTTAACTATTTACATACCAGGTTTTACAAAAATATTATTCTTGTTATGGGACTTGAAACTTAGCTGCTAGGTATAAATAATGAAAAAATTTGTTCCTATTTTATTTAATGGATAACTAATATCGAGACTCTTGAATCTCATCTTCTTTCATTCTTTCTAATATCTTACTTCGACTTGGAATTTTTTTTATCAATTTTTTTTGCATTATTATTAATTTTTTTTTCGTTTAAATATTGTTTTTTTTTTAATAGAACTATACAAAGTGATTTTTGCTTTTTTTTCTTGATCTTTTTTATATTATGTTTAATAATTAATTTTAATCTTAAATATCAAGTTAAAATTTCCGACATGAAATATTAGTGGATTACTTTTACTAAATATAGTCAAAGAATAAAATGTTATATCGGTTATTCTCTCTCTTTTTTCTCTCTTATTACTTATGGCTTATGTTTTGTTTTTTTTTCATCTTATTATTTAATAAATTATTAACAAAAAAAGGAAGAGCGTAAAAGGAAGAAAAAGTTTCTGGAATCAAATCCTATGTTACACAGTATTTTTTTTATGTTTCTCTTCAGGGTTCTTTTTGGGGGAAACTTTCACATTTTTTATAATATTTTGGAATTGACACTTTTCTTTATACTTATTTATTTTATTTTTTAAACTGGAGTGTTTTTTATTTTTGTGTTTTTATGATTATAATCAAGTTTTACTTTACTAAGAATCATTTTCAAAATCTCCTGGCTTATGCTTACTTCGTACCTTATTTAATATATCTGCACATTTATTCATCATCAAGAGATAATCGCCATTCTCTAAGACTGTTTGATCAGTTGGTGCAAATGATACATGCGGATTATTTTCGGATCTAGAAAAAAATAATAATAAAAATGTTAAAAATAATTTAACGGTAACGAGCTAGATCATATACGACAACATGGGCAAAAAATAATATGATCGAAAAGAGGAAGTTTCGTAGTCAGTAGAGGCAGTGTTGTATATGTCGTGAGTAGCATCTCACAATGGGCTTGATTTTGATCTCTGCCTTTAACAAATACTATAATGCGACTGTAGAAGCTGCTTGAAAAAGAAAATTGCTTAAAACGAAAAACGACGTCTTCCAAAACAACAACATCTGCCTTTATGCCACCTAGCACGATTCGGAAAAACTGCAAAGCTTGGGTACATTTAACGTATAAATTTCAACATTGAACCATTATTTCTGTCGATTTCTTCAAAGCTCCATTAATGGTGTGAAGCTGCTTACAATTGAGGGACCCTAAAGATCCTACAACGATAGAATTATGACTTTATGAGAGAAATGACGTGGCAGAAAAGTAATGACACTGGAAACACTGAGAGCGATTTGGTTATATTGCAGACTCTTGGGTAATCCTTGTACCTTAATCTTGCAATGTATTCCCCGCTAGCCATGTAGTACAGGTTTCAACCTCTTCCATTAAATTCGCGACCGTAAAGGACATGATAACTGAATCTGTGATACTGCCCACCCTTATTCGCCTGATCTCAGCGTGTGTGATTTAATTTTCCTCATGATTAAAAACGATTTGTAATGATCACCATCGATAACATCCAAAAAAACGTAACAAAGAACCAGGACGATATCCCAGTTGAAGCCTACAGGCACTACAACGAGGGCTGAAAAGAACATCTTCTTCTTCTTTAACGGCTCTACAACCGGGATCCGGTCCTGGCCTCTCGCAACTGTTCTCTCCACCACCGGTCCCGATTCTGAGCCGATGTCATCCAGTTTGGCATCCCTATGCTCTGAGCGTCCTGGTCTACGCCATCCTTCCAGCGGAGGTTGGGTCTCCCTCGCTGTCGCACCCCATAAGTCTTACCGCAGAGAACTTTCCGAGCAGGCTCATCTTCACTCATACGAGCTAGATGTCCTGCCCACCGGAGTCTACCGAGCTTTATTTTCCTCACAACATCTATGTCGCGATAGCGCTCGTAGATCTCGTCATTGTAGAGTCTCCGGAATCGTCCTTCCTCACATACGGGGCCAACAATCCTCCGAAGTATTTTCCTCTCGAACACCGCCAAGAGGTTAGAGTGCTTTTTGCTAAGCACCCACGTTTCGGATGCATATGTGAGGACCGGCAAGACCATCGTCTTATATAGTAAAAGTTTAGACGTTATGGTTAGATGCTTGGATTTGAAGAGCCTTGACAGGCTATAGTAGGCTTTGTTGGCTTTTAGCAGTCGTGCGCGTATTTCAGGTTCCATGCTATTGTCGGCTGCTACTATTGACCCAAGGTAGGTAAATGATTTTACCACATCAAACTCGTGTTCCTCTACGTTGATTGTGGGACCAATGTTAGGTGTTCTTGCAGACGAGGCCACCATGTACTTTGTTTTGCTTTCGTTGATGTGCAGTCCTAGATTTCCTGCCGCCCGCTCAATCTGGATGAAAGCTTCTTGTACAGCTGTTGATGTTCTTCCAATGATGTCAATGTCGTCTGCGTAAGCCAGTAATTGGGTGGACTTGTGGAGGATTGTGCCCCTTGATGTCACGCCCGAATCTCGGATCACTTTCTCCAACGCCAGGTTGAAAAGGAGGCAGGCCAGACCGTCCCCTTGTCGGAGTCCATTATAGATGTTGATTGGTCTGGACAGTATTCCGGATACCTTTACTTGGCTTGTCCAATTGGTCATGGTCAACCTACATAGTCTTGTCAGCTTATTGGGAATGCCGAATTCTCTCATGGCTTTGTAGAGTTCTACTCTGGCTATGCTATCATAGGCGGCTTTAAAGTCTATGAAGAGGTGTTGGATTGAGTTTTGAAACTCTAGACATTTTTCCATAGCCTGCCTCAAAGTGAAAATCTGATCGGTTGTTGATTTGCCTGGGCTGAAGCCACACTGGCCTATGATGTTTCTAGCATATGGGGCCATCCTGTTTTGTAGGATGGCGGAGAATATCTTATACGCGGTACTCAACAACGTTATACCACGATAATTGCTGCACGTTGTGATATCTCCTTTTTTATGTACCGGGCAGAGGATGCCGTTTCTCCAGTCTTCTGGCATCGCTTCCTGCTCCCATACTTGCACAATTAATTCATGAATCGCTTGGTGTAATGTAGGCCCTCCATATTTAACCAGCTCTGCAGGGATGCCGTCTGCACCCGAGGCCTTGTTGTTTTTGAGCTGGGTGATGGCACTGCTAACTTCTGCTAAGCTTGGTGGTGACAGCATAGCATTATCGTCAGATATTGGTGGAGCCTCCAAATCCTCCGTTAGCTCGCCATTTAGCAATTCATGAAAGTGCTCTTCCCATCGCTCCAAGATGCCTTGAGGATCGGTGATCAGATTCCCTTCTTTGTCCTTGCAGTATGTGCAACGAGGTGTGAATTGCGTCATACCGCGTACTCTTCGGTAGAACTCCCGCGCCTGGTGCGGCCGTCGCTCTCTGTAGCGTTCTAGTTCACAAACGAGATTTTTCTCCCAGGCTTCCTTTTTTCGTTTGTGAATTCTCTTTTCTTCTTTTCTGAGCTCTTTATATCAGAACATCACCGCCGATGTATAGCTGCCCAAGGGAACTATTTTAATGTACAAAATCAAGGATGTAGGATTATATAAATTATTTCCAATCGCTTAGGCTAAGTACTAACTACAAGTGAAACTTATATCGATATAATAATAAGTGGAAAGTTGAATACAGGAAACAATTGTATAAAATATCGTAATACGGTAACTAAAAATATAAAATCATACGTACTTATTACTTGTAACTTTTGTTAACATATTTTGTGTCATGATCACAGCATTTTCTAATTCCTTGAGCATCAAATTATTATTCCTTGTGCCTGAAGATTCTTCACTATACTTAAGCCTTGTATGAAGTTGTAAAACAGCATTTGTAGTCGTATTTAACATGCTTATAATATTAGAGCATAATTGTGATGTCACTAAATAAATAAAATACAAATAAATAAAAAAAAATTGTCCTAAGAAATTATGTAGTTCTAAAAATTTACAATCTGAATTTGATGCATCCAAATCTCTTGATGGGCTATCATCGAAACTTCCTCTTGTTTTAACAACATTTGCATTATTTAAAATTGATTTCTTATGATCCAAAACCATGCTTCGCGGCCGTGGCGGTACAACCGGTTTCCCACCATGTGTATTTGGACTACTTTGGGCTTCTTCGGAGCTAGAATCATCTTGACCAGTTGTTGATAAATTTACTAAAATTGATGAAATTTTGTTATTTTTGAAATTATTATAAAATAATTTTATTTAAGAATATTACCACTGCTGTAGGAGCTTTGTAGACCTTTCCTTCTCGTTGTACTTGTTGTTGTTGTTTTTGATGTATATTGACGAGAATTGGCTAAAATATTTTGAGTAATTTTTATTTAATCAATATTAAATTTTTTCGCCATATTGTGCTATATATAATATATGGGTTTGAAAGCAGTTGTATGCAAGACTTTTACAGTCTCAATATATTATAAGCTCGAGTATAGTATAACGAAGAAAGACCAAGAGTATAGTATAACGAAGAAAGACCAAGAGTATAGTTAACGAAGTAAATTTAAACTACGAAGAACTCTAATACCGGAAACTGACTAGAAACTTAATCCGGATTATGACATCTGGATGAAGTAGACCCATATAAAATATATGGAAATAAAATTCTGACGTCATAATCCGGATTAAGGGTGCTAGTGTGTCTAGGGTATTAGATATGTTTTGTAACAGTCCATCGTGCAATCCATCTAGAACGGAACCAATTGAGATTAAGCGCTTTGGAGCCACATTCTTGTGAGAGATATCGATAAGAAGGAAAACAGTTCACTGTCCTGGCACTTTCCGGTGTACGCTAGCATATTTCAAGCGAAGGGGCTGATCCTGAAGGGCTGCCAGACAATGAACCTCGAACCTACACAAGTATGTAGCATTGGAATTTTCATAGACAGCCAAGCCTCGATAAAAGCTCTGGATTCAGTAACGATGCGCTCGGAGCTGGTGGAGTGATGGAGCTCTGAGTAAGATCGGGTCAGTAGAGGGGACAACGTAACTGAAAACCTATCCTTCTATCTCTAGGACGTCTTGGTCCCTTTCATAACAAAGAAAGCACAATGGGCCTCCTAAACAGGCCCATTTGGGACCACGCTGTCAAGCTGGGTATCCCGTACAACGTCTGGTCCCGTAGCTGCGGAAGCACTTGTCCACTTCCTGCGTGTATTTACATTCTGGATGACTTAAAATAAATCTCTCGACTGGAGCTCAGATCAGTGATAAGTTTTCTAAACTTCACAGGATGGCTTTTGGCATCCGCCAGAGCTGACCAAATAACTTGAGGTATCCGAGGGTAAGGCATCAAACGGCACAGCAAGGTGCTAATTGGTCCTCTGGTCGCGATGGAGGCAGCCTTAAATAACCGTAAGGATTCATCCATGCCATATTAAAACAATAGAAGATGAACATATCGAGATAGTTGCTCAACAGTGCATAAAAATTATAAAAAAAGGAGCTTTAGCCCTTAAATAAAAAATCGTCTGAATTATGCCAACGAAAAAAGACTCTAAGATCGGTAGCAACCATCATTTACTTTAAACCTAAATTCGACATTTACAGTAACAGGCGAAAGTAAAATTGACGAGAAGAGTCCATTAGTCATTCATTGCGACGTTGTTATAAAATTGAATCCATTAACGGACTACGTTATCTGATTTAAGTTTAGTATAAGTTTTGGAATCAATATTTTATTTGGGGGTAATCACAAAGTCTGATTAAAACTTGCTGAAATTTGGTTTAGCTTTCGATTTCAAATAGATCGAGGATTAAGTTTTAACTTGTTTTTCTTACTGTACTCGTCCATTATATTCTAACAACATTAATATAGGCTTTGAACTGATTAATCCTAGGTGAATGCTAAATTATGCGCATCAAACATACTTTATTAGTAAATTATCCTTCAATTACCAATGAACAAAAATCTCATCATATTAACTATTTACCTGGTGTTCCATTTGTTCGATTTGCCGAAGATATAGTTGGCCGTAAAATACCTCCTCGTGAATTAAATGAATCAGTCTCAGAATCGCTCTGAAAAAATATTAATGAAATTACAAAATCACATTTCACAAACAATTCAAATAAAATAAATAACTAACTTGATTCAAAACTCCAACCGAGATGCTTCTTGAGCCCATGCCAGTGCCTGTTTTCGAACTGGTTGAATTATTTCTCTTGGGTGTTGGTCTTGTTGGAATGCTTGAACGATTCGCTGGAGTTGGCTTTTGGGCAGATGGTGGAGTTGATTTCACTGCTAAAAAATATCGACAACAAAAAAAAATATATAAATTTTTTTAAAAAGAAAACTGCTAAAAGATGTATTCACATGCATTTCTTTCAAATTATTATTTTTTAAAAAAAGCTCATTCAAAAAATACACCGATAAAAACACATTAACAAAAATACTTTTGATAATAAATATCAATTCAAATTCAAATTTTAGAGCATTATAAAAACTAAAAATATAAAAAAAAAATAGGGAACGTAAAAAGTGATTAATTCATCATATTATAAAACAAAAAATAAATAAAAAAATTAAAAAAAATAATCTTTTCTTTTGCTTCCAAAACAATACTCATTGCTCTTTTACCTTTTCCCATACTTAAATCACTAAGCGAACAAGCACGTCTAATAGAGGAATCATCAATATGCACGGACATAAAGCTTTTTGGGTTTCCTATAAAAAAGTAACCAAATGTCAACATAAGGAAAAATGTTTTTTTTTTGTGTTTAATAATTTTGCATAAATTTTGAAAATGACTTCATTCCAAAATAAAAAGTAAAAGTTAAAATGAAAAATAAAAGAAGCGAAATTTATTTATATTTTTGCTTTCAGATCTAAAATAAAAATTGAAATGAAGCAGCATGAGTGAAAATAAAACAGCTAAAAAGTCTTTTGAGAAGTCATGCAAATTAGTAAAGGAATATTTTGTAATATTTTGGATGAAGAGAGAGAGAAAGAGAGAAGGGCAGCATACATATGGATTGTTTAGTTAGAAGATATACTGATATATTGATAATAAAATTGAAAATGATTTATAGACAAACATTCATCGAATTTATGGATATTTTTTTAATATTTTGTCTTTTTCGTTTCCCTTGAAATCATAGAATGCATTGATAGAAAAATCAAGATCAATTTCAGTCGAGAAAGTGAATAGTTGAAACTTTATTGAAATCATCATAAGTCTTACTAGCAAATTCAAATTCTTAAAACTACAATATTACATGCGTAATGTATCTTGTATGCGAAAAATAATTAACTAAACATTATTTTCTTAAAAACTAACTAAATCCTACTTTAATGGCTTTAATGGAATTGAATTGCACTTACCAAAAGTAAAACTAGATACTTTACTTCTATATTTTCTATATGTACTAATACGAAATTTGAGTAGTACAATTTTCAAACGATACTAACTTGTCTAAAACAAAAAAAAAACTGGCGGCGCGCAAAAATTCATTGGTTAAAACAAATTGCCATGCCCAAAGCAAACAAAAGGACTCGGATTTAAATCTTATTAGTATACGTTGATTTACGGCCTAGTATAAGAAAAAGATTTAACCTAGTAAACAATTAATAAATCACGATTCGATTTAAAAATTCTTTTCTTCTTCATTTTAACGTTATAGTGATGCATTCCCTTAATGATTGGTTTTATAAGAATAGCGTTTCGGAGTAATAGTAGTAGATGATGGAAGAGAGAACTAGCACAGACCGAACAATGGAAAGGTAAATCTCCATTAAACATCAAACAATAAGGGAGAACGTGTTATCGATTTTGCAATGAGCAAAAATATGATCGTCAGTTCAACACATTTCCCAAGAAACAACATTCACAAACACAAATGGCAATCTCCCAGCGAAAGATACTGTAATCAAATAGACCATGTACTCATAGACAGAAGAGCAGCTTCTAGTATCACCCATGTAAGATCATGTAAAGGTGCGAATTGTGAATCGGACCACTCCCTAGTATACAGTATTTTTCAATCTTTTTCATTGATTGGCACCACTGACTCAAAAATAAAAAATCGTGGCCCTGGTCAAGGCAGATCTTTTTTTATACGAGGGAGTGGTGGTAATCTTACATCGATCTAGCAGCGGAGAATGTCTAAGTGTACGGCCACAACGCAGCCTGCCTAGTCTAGCACTGCACATAACACCATATAGGTTTAGTGTGCCATGGTCAAATTCTGTTCTTGCTAGGTGCGATGGCTGCGTTATGGCCGTGTACTAAGTCGTCCAGACCGGTACAAGTCGTAAAGGCATTACTTCAGCCTGGCGTCGTCAGCATGACCCTTAAAAAGGGATCCCTCAAAAAGTGCTCACCTGAGCCGGAACAGAATAGCCGTCTAGCTACCTAGCTCCTATCTTTTCTTGCATTTCTTGGCTTCTCTCTGTTTTTTTTGGGCTTCGTAATGCTTAAGCTTCTGGTGGATGGCCTTTAGTGCCACTTCCATCGTTCTCCATACATCCTCCGACCTTATCATATTGTTCAAGATGTTCTCAGATATTAGCTGCCACTTCAGCAACTGCTTCCAACGCAGTCCTGTGCTCCGCAAACCTCGGGCATTTAAAGAGGACATGCTACGCATCCTATTTATCGTCCGGGCATTCCGGGTTGAACGGTGAATCGTCCAACCTGAACCCTGCGAAGGTATGCCCTATAACCTTCATGCCCGCTCAGAAACTGCGTGAGGTAGTAGCTCACTGCCCCATGGTCCGTTATAATCCACTTCTCCGCATTTGGTATGAGTCCATGGGTCCACCGGCTCTTAGTAGGCTCGTACCACACCCCCTGCCATGTTGCGATGGACAGGCTGTGCGCTTCCTTGAACTCCCCTCTTGCATATTCCGAGTCAACCTCGTGCCCTCCAATGCAAGAATATCAATGGGGATCATTAATGCTATCACGCATGTTGCTTCGTCGGACGTAGTATGATATGCACAGCATGCCCGAAGGGCACTTAACCGATACGGAGAATTTATTTTCCTCTTATTGTTCGTTCTGTCCAATGCCCTTGCCCACACTGGCGATGCATACAATAGGACCGAACTAACCACTTTTGTGATAAGGGGGCGTCAGCTTGGCCTGGGGCTCCCTATATTAGGCAGCATACTCGCGAGTCCTGCGTTGATGGCGGAAGCTTTTCGGCTGTGCCCGTCAAGGGCAACCCGAAGTTGAGCCTAAGGCCGACGGGTCCCCTGGAGGCTTACCTGGCTTCGAGATGACCACAAGCTTTTGGAGCTTCCATTGAGCAAACATTTCTTGGCTCAGGCACGCTGTGAATACTTGGATGAACTCACCTTGTGCCACACTGGCTGCCAGCTTCACTGCTCTGTTCGGTATATCGTCTGGCCCAGGAGCTTTTACAGCGGCAATCCTCTTCGCGGCTTCCACAATTTCTTTCTCTCTTACCTGTGGGATGTCTGCTTCATCTACTACTATTTACTGCAGGCAGGCTATCCATGTTCCATGTTCAGTGGGAACAGCAATTAAGGACCATACTATGTCTTGCAGCATTGCAAGGCAGGTAATCGTTGGGGAACGCTTGCCTTTAATCGACGACATCCCTACCCTGTAAGCAACCCACATGGGTTCCTATCCGCTTCCTTGCACAGGCTCTTAAAGTTTTACTCTTTTGGATGGCATTTTTTGACCTCAGCGGCGGATCTAGAATCTATAAGGGAAGTGGGGCTATGGGCCAGATGAATTTTTTGCAGAAACGAATTTCACGCTTCTTAAAGTATATACAGCCCACGTTGTTCTTTTCTGGTGGTTGGCCTGTTATTGGTACTGGGAAAGTGAAGGCCAAGCAATATGCTTTGGGCGAATGCGATTAGTCATCACTTCTTTGCTTACTACATAACTCGTATCAAAATAGAACTGACAATGGGTTAGTTATCTTGAACTACACTCAAGTAAATTTCAAAGAAAATGCCTGAACTTTGCGGCACCCCGGGCTGTTGGTAGTGTACGACATTAGTTTGCGATCAGAAAAACAAAGCCTAGCATTTACTTGTCTCGAAGCCATAAGTGTAATGCAGAATATCGTCATCGGTGTGGTAGGTTCGAGGGGACTGAGAGAAGATGTAAAGGTTAACTTGCAATCTGGATGAAAAACTACTGAAAAGCACGAATCTGAATAGTTTTGTGGATATGAAAGTATCAAACACACACTATGGGCCAAGTCAATAATGCACGTTGCGCGAGCAAATGACTTCTTCAGCAATTGGAAGTCTGTAGCTGAATAAGTCATTTGCTCGCGCAACGTGCATTATTGACTTGGCCCTATATCTGATCGGTAAAGATTGTATATTTAAGTCCACGTTCCTGCAGTAAAACTTTCACTAATCCCAAGAACATAACCTAATAAATGATCCTTACACGACACAATACAATCCTACTTCTTTGATAGGCCACGGTCTGTTGAAGCGAAACGAAGCTTTCAACTATTTTCTAAATTGATTTAGGAAAGTCTCTGAAAATTAAATGTCTGAATTCAAGGAAATTCAAGCCTAAAATAAAAGCCTTGCTCTCGCAGACATCTGACCCATTAATGAAGATGATGTCCTTAGGAAGATAATTAAGGAAAATTATGTTTTCAACCTTTGAAAAGGACGAAGAGAAATTAGGGTTGTGTCGCAACAGTATCGAATTATATTTAACGGCCAGAAAACTACAGTTGCGTTTTAGTAGCTTTATGATAACTTTGGAACAAAAAGATGGTGTAAAGGATATTATTAATTATTATTACTTATAAGGAGATAGAAGAATTTTGATTATCTTATTTTGTTCTTAATCTACTTAAGATTTATCAGCTAAAAAAAGAATTGTATGCCTCTAGACTTCATCCAAAATACAAAAGTAAAAAAAACCCCACTATACAAAAATTCTATTTACACCGACAAAAACCATCCCAAAAAATATGTTTCATGCAAGAAAAAAAAATAAGTTGTTATCAAAAACACCTGAAAATGAAAAAGTTGAAACAGTACAACATTGATATAATATATAATTATTATCATTAAAAATAAATAAACACGATATGTCATATTTATTTGCAGATGCATGCAAATTACAAACAACAATCACACCTTCATCCTTTTCGGCAAAGTCATCCTTAATCGTTTCACTCTCCCCATCATCATCATCATTATCATCATTGAAATCTGCCAATTGAAAGGCCTGAAATTTAGCACCTTCAAGTACATCAGGAAGACTGTAATTACGTTTAATTTTTGACGATGAAAACATCTGACGATTTCTTTCAAATTCAATCTCTTCCTCTATACTCTTTGCCAACTTATCGAAATTCATTGTTAAGCTCTTAACATAGCCACGTTGGCTAGAATTACATTCAAATGGCTTCATTCGATTCTCTTTCTGAACACGTTCCTGTTCTAGCTTACGTTCTTCCATTTCTACAAGTTTATTAATAACGTTTATCTTTTTTTCAATATCGCGAAATTTATATTCTACTTCGTTACTAAATAGTGATGATGATGTTGCTGGTAGGCAAGACTTTTCATTTTGGGAATTTTTCAGCTGCTTGTCATGGGGTTCATCGAGTGAATCAACAGAATTTTCTTTATGCAAGCTAGGTTTTGTGTAAAGCTCAAGGCTGTCCATGTTATCGTCTTCATTATTACCTTTTTCAGAAATATAAATTTCGAAAGACTTTTCCTCGCTTTTGTTTCGCTTGGCTAAAAAATCACGATTAACAAAATCTCTGGTAGTATCTGGTCCTGTACGTTTTTCATTTGGTGTGAAATTTATTTGATCGACAGTATTGTAGCGCTCCTTGTTTCTAGATCGACTTCTAGAGCGCATGCTGGATGATCTGCGTGCCGCTACTGGAGGCTTATGTGGAACATAACTCATTTCTAATGTACTACTCACTCTGGATGATTGCGATTCTTGTTGTTCCTTTTCGAATTTTTCTAAATTTCTTTCAAAACGTTTCGACCCAGCCAAAGAGAATACTGGCCGTTCTTTCATTTCAATTTCAAAACTGCACGATTTTCTCATTATATAAACAGAACTAGTTGCTTCACCGAATTCATCGTGACGTAATATTTGGGGTTTTGTTGGCACTGCGGGCTTGGGGTTGATTGGCTTCTTCACGAATAGATCACTGTCGTCTGTTTTAATATAAAGCGGATTAGAATTGTTTACGTGTCGTTGATTAGCAAATTCTTTACTTAAACTCTTATTAACTGATGATGTATATTGAGCATTCTTATAGCTTAATGTTGGTATATCGTCGTTATGATGAGCAGCAATTGCATCCGACAATCTTGGATAAGTTTCAGAGAACGGAATTGTTTTCCTGCTACCAATTGGATTCGGAGACTTAGGTTTAGATTGTTTGGCATTATCGTAAAAACCATCTAAACTGTATCCAGTTATATCAAACTGATAATTTTCTCTGCTCATATATCTCTGCTGCATGTAAGCATCAAATCCTGTAGTTGCATTCGGGCTAGATCCGTAAGACTTGGAAGCTCCATCTGTTGGCTTATCAAACAATATTGCTGATGAAGGTGGTTTTTCCTTCTTTGGTTTATTAAAAAGAACTTCTAAAGGTGCACTCTTGCAGTCCGATTCATCAGACAATATGCTTTCCATGCTATTATAGTAACTTATACCACTAAAGTCATCCGATAAAATACTTTCCTGACTCTTTTGTTCAGGATATTGCACTAAAAAGAAACTAGCACTGGAATGTCTTTGCGTTTCTAGAAAATGATTTTCTTTAACTTCGTTTTCGTTCTCATTTAAAATATCAGACAATGAAATGTTCCTATAGCGAGGTTGATAGAACTCTTCGTATATAAAATAATCAGAGGCAGAACGTTTAGGCAAAGTGTTCTCCTTTTCAGGTGGTTTTCGATGGTGTTTTTTACAAATTGTTTTCTTTTTCCTAAATGGATTCTTTGATGTTTTCTCAATATCCAAATCCAGACTACAATCTTCGAGCGAGTCCGAACTGAAATTACCTTCTTCTTCAAGGAAACCAAATTCGTTCGTATCAACTTTTCGTAAAGGCATACTAGCAGACGTTTTCATAATTTTTGGCAACGAATCAAAATTACTTTCAGGTTGATAAGTATCTAGGTCTCCATATTTTTTTGTTATTTCCTCAATCATCTTTTCTGTATCGGAATGAATCATATCCAAAATAGTTTTAGCATCATCACTATACATAGAATGTCGTTTGGGTTCATTAAAAACAATATTTTTAGATTGTATTGGCAAATTACTCCATTCTAGCTCTTCATGTACAGGGGAAACAGGACAAGATTTATAATTTTTTAATATACTTGAATGTTTCTTGGATTTAAAATGCGATGCACCATGGCTCGAATCAGACGATGGTAGCTCTAAGGTAGCTGGTCGAGGTTTAGCTTGTGAATCTTCACCATCAACAATATCAGTTCCAGATTGGACAGTGCCATAAATGCCAACATCACGAGGGTATGGGGGATAGTTTCTATGCAATTGACGGATAGTATTACAATGCTGTGTTAAAACGGATTTTGGTGCAGCACAATTTAAGTAGTAATAGTGTGGGGTGTTAGTGTTAGTACTTGCAGTGGCATCTCCTGATTTAGTAGATTTTAGTTTTTATTTTGTTCAAATTACCAAGCAGCATTAAAGGGGAAAAATGTTAATGATATCTTAGAGACGCGATTTCTGATGAATTACGAAATTTTTCTTGTAAATTTTTTAATTTGTTTTTGGTACAAAAACGTGAATTTATTTATTATTCTGAGACTTACCTCCAGTACGTAATCCTCTGTTTAGTCTTGAAGAGTCTGCGTTACCAGCGTGTGAAAGATCTGATATACTTTGACTTCCTCGGAGATTCGAACGGTAACCAACCTAAAAGTATTTTTTTTTGAAAAATAAATCATATTTTTACATTTGTTGAGAGTTTTATTTTTGAGTGCGCAATAATAAGTTAATATTTAAAGGAAGACTTTGAGTAGATAATATTTTAGCTCAAATTGTTACTGGGAATGTTTGAAAGAACCATCAGTTCTCTTACTATAATACTATGGTTGCAATTCCAGTGTTTATTTACAACTGATTACATCAGTATATTAATAATTTAACCACTTGAATGAACATTAGAGAGTCCAAAATACAGAAGTGCGATTTTAGTTTTAATTTATAGTTAACAACAAAATTTAGTACCACTTCGTATTAAATTTGTACAAGGTCTGACCGTAGCTAATTAGTTTAACCTTTTCGCTACATTTTTATAATCATACAGGCCGAATGGCGTGATTATTGCAGTCTTATGCACGTCCTCCTGACCGACGAGTATTTAATGGTAAAACCGAGCAGCCGTGTAGGTTGTGGATGTGCGGGATCGAGTATCTATCCAGCACAGTGATTATATTCTGCGATAGCCGCCGCATGACCTGCAAGCATGTGAGACCCGTTTAGGGACCAGATGAAGTGGAGATGCAGCGGGGGTCAAATCCCTAATTAAACCATATGTTAAATTCTAGCTTTGTTCTCTTCAGGTTCTCCGGATGTAGTTGATTTTTATGGGAAAAGTGCATCTCGGACCGATCGACAAATGATTATAAGATGGATGCAAACTCAATGCTTGAGTGCCACATATTTTTAAAGTATGAATATAGACCGAATTTCCACATACGTTTCGATACTGAAGCGGAAAAAGAACTCTTAGACATGTCAGAGATAATTTGGACGCCATATGTGGGAGGAGACGATTCCGGAGACTATGTAATAACGAGATGTATGAGAGCTATCACGACATACGATGTCATAAAGAGAATCAATCTCGGTCGACTGCGGCTAACAGGACATCTAGCTCGTATGAGTGAAAAGAAACTGTAGAAGGACGAAAAGAGGCTTAGGGGTGCCTAACTGATTGGAATCAGCTCGGAATCGGGACCAATAGAAGGAGCAGTTGCGGCAGACCAGGGGCCGTATTTGGTTTCTCGAGTCGATAGATCGACTCGACAAAAAAAGCTTCTCGATTTTCTCCAAGTTTCATATTTGACATCACGACCAAATCGACAGATAAGCGCTGCCATAGAAAACCATCAAATTGTGTCAAATTACTCCAAGTGCACCAAACCACGTATATTTAATTAAAAAAGAAACTTTTAAAAGTTTATTGTATGCATAAATTGAGCCTTTTAATAAACGTCAAACGTCTTTATCGTGACGAGAAGGTTGTCGATATCGTGTCGCCAAATGCCAATTTTTAATTATCGACAGAAGTCGATATCGACTCGAGAAACCAAATACGGCCCCAGGAATGAAACCCGATATCTCTGCGATGGTAGGTAAAACAACTTGCTCCAAAGTAACAGACATCACGGCGTTGTTAGTTTTCTAAAGTTTTTATTGTATATTTCGAGAAATAATTAAAATCTCTGTTGATCGCTGTTTAAAAGTACGACAACGTTAAGGGACTTTTTCCAAGCCAAAATTTATTCCTAAAAGTTCTATCTTATAAAATATTTTATAAATATCCTTGAATTTTAGTTAAATGTATTTTCTTTCAACTTATAATCGCTCGTACTTTGAATCGAGTTATAACAAATGTTTAATTGATCCTCTTCTATGTCTGTAATATTCATCAGTGCAAATGTAATTCAAGAATTACTAAGAACTTCACCAAACTTCTAGTAACAAATTACCATTTTAAATTAATAAATGGCAACAGGTTTTTTTTGTAAAAAAAAAAGCTTTTAAAGCACTAAATCCATACCAATTCCCCATAAAATTTTTAGTGTTTGTCCAAAACTCTGACATAAATAAGTATTTAAGCTAAGCAGATTAACTAATTAGTACTTAATTCTTTATTAGGGCGCAATCAGCAATTCCAATTTAATCAAAATATGTTAAGAAGGCCGTTGTTATTCATTAATACACTTAAGCAACACAAAGTCAGTAGTATTCTCACCTCATGACATAAATTTAACATTTTTACTTTAAGCACATTTTTATGCAATCTCTCTCCCTAAAAATTCAATAAATAATAATACATCGCAATAATATTTTTTTTTTTATTTACATAAAAAGAAATGAGAAAATAAAATCGGTTCATGTAAAAAAAATTAAAGAAGTGTGTGCAAAATTTTGTACATAAGAACAAACCTCTTACACGAACCAACTTTTAATAAATTCACAATAAAAATATAAATTATTTGTTACTTACATTCTCTAGCTTCTGTTTAGCCTCGTTTATTACTTTCATAAGTTCTTCTTTTTTACTATTTGTATATGATTTTGAAAATGATGTATTTTTACTTTCGGTGTTATGTTTTGCACTTATACTTCTTCTGCCTAAAATTTAATATTAAATTAATAATAGCTTATTACAGTAAAAAATATCCTGCATACTTCTATCGCCTCTTTCTGATAACGTTCCTGGACCATCTAAAGCTGCTTGAAGGAAGGTTGATGATGTTTGTTGAGGAATGCTCTCAAAGCTTCCACCCAATGTTGATGCTAGAGATCTATCAGCATTTTCGCCGCTAGGTGTAGAGCCTTCATCTTCTGTATCTGATGTTCCAGTTCCAGTGCCGGTTGATGCTGCGCTGTGCGTTACTGCAGTCAGATTTAATCCAGTTTTTTCGAACTTTTGCTTTCGTACAGACTTGCGTAATTCGTCTTCATTCATTGCATTGACTTTGAAATCACTGTGGAAATATATAAATATGTGATAAGGAAGTAAGATTATAAATTATTGAAACTCACGTAGGCGTTCCTGGAGCAACAGAAGGATAGAACATCATGCCATGATCAGAGCTAGTTCTTTCTCCGTCTGATATGTCTTCGACATCTCCATCATGATCGTTATTTGTCTCGAATCGTAAGACAGATTTTTTCTGTTCTGAAGCCTACATTAAATTTTTTTTTGTATAGATATTTTTTCACCAAAGAAAATTATACGAAATAAACCTACCAACTTTCCAGCGAATAAATCTCTTCGATTTTCCATTCCACTATCAATAGAACTATCTTCGCTGAGATACGCATGATTATAAATATCCTTTGAACTCCCGCTATTATAGTCCGATGTTTGCATATTATTATTGGACGCAATATTAAAGTTAGTACTAAGCGGACTTTCTGATGTACTCCGAAGATCCAGAGTATCTGTTTCAATTTGACCGCGCTGTGCCCATCGACCACGCGGCCTTGGAATAACTTGACTTTGACTAGGACTAGAGCTTAAATTACCAGAACCACTTTGAACCTCATCATTGCCTTTTCTTTTGGCCCACTGCGGCAATTGACCAACTTCTGAAAACCTATAGCCAGGCGTAATTGGTATTTCATCCATAAACAAGTGACTTGGTGGTGATTCCAATTTCTCCGGTTCCTTTGGTGGTGTCCCAATAACAATTTCAGTTACAGGATTTGAAATAGGCCTCGGTATAGGTGGATGTCCTGATCTCATACGTTGTTGTGACAATCTTGCTTGCATTGTGACAATCATATCATGTGGTACCTGCCAAATAAATATGCAGCCATCCCCGCTGGCAGAAATTAAATATTTACAATCGTTCGTAAATTTAAGACCTGTCACCAATTCGCTATGACCATACATTCTTGCCATACATTCATTCGAGTAGTAATCATACACTGATAATGTCTTATCTGTACACGATGTCGCAATATAAATTCCACTTGGATCCATGCACAGCTTTATAAGGCTACCATCATCTGAATGAGATCCTTTAAATGTTTTTGTATGCTTTGCATTTTGTGTTCCATAAACTCTTATATTTCTGTCCTGGCAAGCGGTTAGAATATGCTTATTATTACTATCTACTTCCATGTCGTATAAGGTTGTCTTCCCCGAACAGTTTGTACCTCTCATAAATTGATTATTTTGAAAAACACGAAACATTATCGATTTATCTGCTCCGCATGAGATCATCTGAAAGTTTAGGCCAGTACCAATGAATTTCACTGACGTTATGCTACTTGAGTGATCATCTAATGTTTGCAGAATTTTATATTCATGATTGACATCGAAAACATGTATCAGTCTATCGCGACTTGCGCTTGCCAGAAGTTTCTTATCAATTTTATCATTTGTATATTCAAGGCATAGAACTTCAGAATCGTGTGCCTCTATCATAGTGAGCAGCTTTAATGTATTTAAATCATAAATTCGAATATTTCCACTTCTGTCCCCTGATGCTAGATGGTTTTTCTCTGGACTAATTTTAATGCAACGGACACCATTTCGGCCGTCATAGCTGGATGTTTTGTCCGTGCTTAAGAATGGATTGTCTACTTCCTTGATAAAGTTAAGATCATCATCGATATACACAACCCTAAGGAGATCCTTACTATAAATATTTTTCCTATAAATTTCATTACTTTCACATCCATCTAAACCCCAGACACGAATTGTATCGTCTGAGGAGCATGTTAGGAAACAATCTTCCGGTAAAGCTTGCGTTAGATTACTTTCAAGATTATATGGCACAGTTTCAACACCCCAGATACACGCTGAATGATACAGAAATGAATGACTCTTTCCGACACGTCTAACATCTCGCAAATCCCAAACATACAAGCTATGATCGTTATACACACATGTGACCTTAGATCGTGCCTCATCCGATACCATTGCTATAGTATCTGGGTATTTTGCATTTGCCGGCACTGCCATTATGTGATTGATATGTGTACCTTGTGCAACATCTACTCCTAGATAGTGTGTTCGCGGTAATGTTGTTACATATTCTAGGGTAGCAGCGTTAAAAATCCTAACTATTGCTTCAGCACAACCGACTAAGATGTAGTTGGAATTAACACATATGCAATTAGCTAATGTTGTCCTGCATGCAACCCATTTATCTAGCAGCCGTCGTGAATTGAATTCGACTAGGTGACCGACACGGGTTATCGCATATGTACTATCGGCGCATTCTCCTTTACCGCATGCAACAGCACAGAAATCATTATTGCGCAAGTCTCCCAAAATGGCACTCCTACCCATAAGCGGTATGGGCTCTTTGTACTGGAAATGAATGAGGAAATTTAAATTTTTTTTTTGTTTTTTTGGAATGGGGAAATTAGTGAGTGATTACCTTCCGACTTCCTTCTAAATACCAGTATTTTACATGCCTGTTGCCCACTGTTACAAAGTAGTTGCCATCTTCACTGAAGCATACGGCTGCCACTTTTGCACTGACTTTGTTTGAGGCGATTTTTAGGTTCAATTTCCAATCGAAGACGTTCACGATCATGTCATGCTGTGATCCGACTGAAACTAAATACTTGCCGGTTGGTGAAAATGCCTAAAAGAGATTTTGAATGGTTTATTAGAATATCTTTTTGTACATTCATAAATTTATAAATCTATTTTACTATTAGAGTGGCACTCTATAACAATTATTAGGGGAATAATACTTTGAGAGGAAAGGCCAGGATCTCAAGAACTTTGAACTTAATACATTTGGAAATTCTTCAAGATGTTAACAGCTTTAAGTAAGCAAAAGCAATTGAATGAAGATTATGCCAACATTAGACAGCAGAAAGTGGCCTGTTGGATGTCTAATGGCAGTGATAAACGAATCTAAAGTATTTTAATGTTGCACTTGAGAAATATATTTAG
This sequence comes from Thereva nobilitata, assembly GCA_963855945.1. Taxonomy (NCBI): domain Eukaryota; kingdom Metazoa; phylum Arthropoda; class Insecta; order Diptera; family Therevidae; genus Thereva; species Thereva nobilitata. The sequence continues at coordinate 97,973,989 of OY979698.1, forward strand.
TTGTAATGATTCAGTGGAGTACTTAAAATCTATTTTCAGAAAATATCTCTCGGGCCCATTGTATTCACGTTTACATCTCGATTTGAGTCGCAACAACACAACAGTCGCAACATAGAAAAGTACGTTATGCATTTTTGCGAGCTTTCCTATGTAAACATTGTATATAGATAGACATAGAAATACTATGTAAGCATGTATAATAGAATATAAAAATGCACATGTACGATGCTAGTGTCTTTTGAATATTAATAGCTGCTTCAGGTTAGTGGATATTTTTTAAAGTCGCCAGAAGTTTTGCTTATATTTGACTTTATTGAAAGTGACGCTTCTTGCTTTAACTAAAGTTAATAGACAATGGTCAGAAGTCGACCTAGAGACAGGTTTCTTATTCGTGCATGTAATACGAGATAAAATATCCACCATAGACTATAGTTTGCAGCGTAATAAGCAGTAAAGGACATCAATTTTTGCATTTCTTTGATGGAATTAAGCTCAAAACAGAATTGCGACTGCAACGTCCGACTGCAACTGCGATTTATGTCATAGCTGGACAGCGCAGCTAATGTATAACGAAATTGTAACCGCAACTTCTATTGAGACGTGACGTTTTGCATATCCAAAAATTGTGTTTGAAAAAAATTATGGTTTGTACGCCGACTTCGACTTTGCGGCGCAGTGCCGCTGCAGTTGTAATTTCGTTATACAACGTTGTTTTACATTTGCGCTAAACGACTGACTTCGCCGTCCGCCGTCGCAGTCGCAATTCTGTTTTGACCTTTATGAGGTGAATTACAATAACGTCCGAAGGAATCCGGACTCAGGGGATCAATTCTCTACTTTATGCAGGATAAAGCTAAATGATAAACTGTCAAATCCGTTTCTTAATTTCTTGAAAATAAAAAAAGTTTTTGCAGAACTTGATCTGAATAAGAATATCTGATTTGTACTAAAACATCAAACGTACCCCTCCTTACCTGGATTGCATTGAAAGTGTGACGCGTAGTATTAAAGCTATAATTGTGGCCGAGGCCTAAGTAGCACTTTCTGACACTGTATCGACTCTATGCTGAAAACTCGCAAACTAATGGTCTTTCATATTCAGGGGTCTTTGGATGGCACTATAGCAAAAGGATGTCCACAGGAAGGAGTCTTATCTCTTCTTGTGTGGTGCCTTATTGTAGATGGAGTCCTGCAGCTACTCAATGGCCAAAACTATTTCGCTCAAAGTTACACAGACGATGTTGTCATCGTGGTAAGAGGTGAACCAGAAGGTACCGTGTGATGACATCTGCAGCAGGCACTCCAGCTGGTTCGCCAGCCTAGGACTAAATGTATACCAGAAGACGAACATTTCTGGAACTGACAAAACTCAGCTTAGCAGGCAGATGTATAGACTTTTCACAGCAGGCCAAATACTTGGGAGTGACGCTAGATGCCAAGTTCAACTAGAAACATCACAAGAGTATCCATGATGAGGAAGACACGCAGATTTCTGTGGGCCTGCCGTAGAGCTTGTGGGTCCACATGAGGTTTACAATCGAAAGGCGTGTACTGGATAAATACGACCATCATAAGGCTCATGTTAACTTACGGAGCTTTAGTGTGGTGGCATCGAACAGCCCTTAAAAGTTTCATAACAAAATTAAGCTAATTCAAAGAATGGCCTGCCTTTCCATCACTGGGGCTACCCGCACTTCGTTGACTGCAGCATTGACGACTCTCATAAATTTGGTATTTCTCCACCTGGAAGTGGAGAATCTGCCATTAACCCTGCGGTGAGGCTGAAAACCAATGGGTACATGGTCGGTGGTCTTGGGTGGGGACATTCTATAATTGTCAATATTATAGAGTAGATTCTGGAAACGGTAATGCTCAAAAATTGAGCAACCTTCCTAGCACATCCAAGATAGGCTTTCCTTTCCTAGTACCACAAGGTTAGTACATACTCGTAGATGGCTCCAAAACAGGGACAGGTGTAAGCACCAAAATCTGGAGTGAAATCCAAAGCACCCCAGGAAATGTCTTTTGCTACGCCTCTGTTAGAATACAGGCAATCTGATATTACTTTTAGTTGCGGAATTAGCAGCATCCCACACCCATGTGGAATATTCATTCCATCACTTGTTATGGAATAACTACTAGTGGCGACATCTGTTCCTCGTAATCCAAGAATATGATTTATTAATAAAATTAAAGAAAAAAAAAGATTTATTAATTAAAGAAAAAAGGATTGTTTCAATAAATAAACAATCAATGATGTTCTGCTAGAATATTTTTGCTTTAAATAAACTATTCAATTATTAAATTGTAGAAAATAAAAGCATTTTTTCATTAAATTTTGCGGCGGCCATTAACAAATTATTAAATTACAAAATTGTTATGAATGAACACTCCCTACTAATATGTTATTTAGTGTTGCTGTGCCTTATACATTATATTTTTGACAGTAGCTTTACATTAAGGTATGTTTTTCTTTACAAAATATTAATAAAAATTAATTAGAGGCGTAGAAAAAGTATAGTCTGCAACACGTTTTGAATGACATATTCCGCACTCGTGGACCGCCAAACTTCCGCTTGTGCGGAATATGCATCATTCCAAACTTGTTACAGAATATACTATTCCAGCCGAGGTGTACGCTATACTGCTATGCACTCTGAAAATGTAAGAAGGGCTTACAAAAACAAGCGGATCTTTAACTTCTTGGATAGCCAAGCGGCAATCGGACCGATAAGGATCCGTAGGAGCAAGTCAAAATTTTGTCTGGAACTGCCAACGTGCTCTTGCTGAGCTGGGCGTTCTCAATCCAGTTGTTTGGGTCCGGGTCATGGGGGCCTAACTAAAATTTGAGCATATTTTTGAATAAGGGTCTGAAGGTTGCTTTTTGAGTCTTTGGTTGTTTCGGTCCTTTTCTATTAAGAAATTTACTTACAATCTTTGTCGATTTTAATTAAATTCTTAATTTTATTGATTTTGTGACTCGGATGTTCACTCTTGGAGAAGACAAACGGTTTTAGAGGCATACCTTCTGGAGCATTCAGGTGTAAAACGGTACACGCAAATGTTTTCTTTTTGGTAATGTAACTTTTCCTTATAATCAGACCAAACAAATAAAAGACTCATGTTCAACTTAAATGCAATTATTTTTAAACAAATTCATTAAATACAATAAACTATGAGAATTATTCACCAGACATAACATGGGAGTGGTTCATGGGCATTAAACTCATTAAGTGTGATATTTCAAAACACAATATGTTAAGGTGATAAAAGAAACTGGACAAATTACAGCAAGATTTGCACATGATAACAAAATTCTCATCATAACATGAAAGGGGACAAGAACAGTTGAAAAGTATTATTTTTTCTTTTTTCAACAACAAGCTCCCAAAAACCGGTCATTTTATGGCGTGAATGCGAGAAACTGCAAGCAAAAATAAAACTTCAAATTCTTGCCGGAAACTAAAAAGACCATAATTTCCTGTAGGTTTGTTGTAAGAGCTTCATTCAGTTCTTGAATTATAGTGTTTAACCATTTTTGTCTATTGTTGTTGAGTGTCTATTTGCAAAAACATACAGTCGAGAACCAGGAAAATTATATAAAAGAGATAAATCATAATTTTGTTTTTTTTTTTGTAAAAAAAAACGAAGAAAAATAGACGGAAATTATTGAAATATTGTTATATGGTTATGGTAAATTGCTTACCACGCAACTAACTGCATATTTATGTCCTAAAAATTCAGCTACAACACTTCCACCTGCGCCACCTTCGCTGTTTCCATTCTGATTGTCCAGTTCCCATACTTTTATAGCTGGATTCAGCCCGCATTCGCCAGTTGCTACATATCTAAAAACAAAATGAAAATAAAAAAAAAGAGAGATTAATTAATTACCATATCAAAGTGAGAACACCTTCTATCGACAATTTACCAGGTACTAATTTAGATTGCACACAAAACTTACCTGCCGCATTGTGAATAGGCAACAGCTGTGATCGCTTTTCTGGAAGTGTTCAGCAGGTATGATTGGTTAAGTTTCTTCGCGTTGAACAGAACCACGGTGCATCTAAAAATGGTGAAAAGGAAGCAAGAATTAAACATTTACGGGCATTTTCTGGTTCGTTTATTTTTTTATTTTTTTTTTGCTTTATTTTTGATTCAATTAAGTTTGATTGTGTCATGTTCGGCGCTGATGACTTCTATATTTACGCAAATTGGCATGAAGTTTACCTGATTGGTGTGTGCTACGAACTTGGAAGTTTTAGCGCTCGGTAATTAATGATTATAGTCTGTTTGGAGAAGTTTTTCCTCTTAGTTCATCAGAGTCTTGTAAATTATTCTTAACGCATTGCCTAATGGACATCTATGGGTTTGGTGGGCTTTTAAGGAAACTTGTATTAAAGCGCGTTGGGTAAAAAAAACGGTTTTGGTTTTGTTTTTATGATGTTGTTGATGTTTACTTTTATATGGTAGATTTGTTTTGCGGTATTTTGTTTATTGGTTGCAAACAAATTTGTATCGAGAGAGCATGACGATTGTTAAATAAAAAAGTGATGAATTTTTACTAAAAAGAACACTGGAGAAAGTAGATCATTAAGAACTTTCATTTTGTTTAAAAACAATTTGTGAAATACAAAAGTAATCTGCAAATAAGAAGAGTTTTTGCGTGTTGTTGAGACTTTTAGGACGACTTTTCAGGTGGAAATCAATCGACTAGTGTTAAATAAAGAAATTCTGCTTGAATGGTTAATGATTTTATGGATAAATACAAAATTGGTTTAAATTTAACAATTAAATAAGAAGTTTTAAAAATGTACATTCTCATTCGAGTGCTTCGATAGGACTCTCATGCATCCATTCAATAACACTACGGTCCAAATCAAGTTTTGGCATCCTCTAGGGCATTTCTCCAAGTTTGGCTGTCTCTTTCAGCATATTTCCAGTTCCGAATGTGGAGCATTGCCTCTGCGTCAGCCGTCACAGAGTCTTTCCATCTCTTCCTGAGTCTGCCTACTGGTCTATTTCCCGAAATTTCTGCTACCATGAGCCGTTTTGGAATACGGTTGTTATCCACACTGATTACGAGGCCGGCTAACCTTAGTCTGTTGATTTTAATAAAGGTTGAGAGTTGTGTGCGGTAAGATCTATGGGGTGCGACAGTGAGGGAGACCCAACCTCCGCTGGAAGGATGGCGTAGATCAATACGCCAGAGATTAGAGATGCCAAAATGGATACATCGGCTCAGAATCGCGACCGGTCGAGAGAAAAGTTGTGAGGACCAGGACCGGATCCCTGTTGTAAAGCCGCTAAAGAAGTAGATATTTTATCTCAAAGCTGTTGACACGTACCTCTATGGTCTGGGATATAGTCCAAGTCTACCTAGCATAGCACAGTACTGGTCATATTAAGGCCCCATATACGAGCGATCCATCTAGCTAGAGCTATAGTATTTATGTATAATCATTCACATGGAAGGATGAAATCTAATCTAATTTAATTTTGAAGACGGCCCAATAGACTGACGACATAATAGATCGCTCGTGTATCGCGGCATTTACTGTTTTGTATAGTGAGAGTTTTGCGGTGCGGTTTTTGTAATTGGGTATAAACTCATTCGACTGTAGTATTCGTCTAGTTATCTCTTCCTTTTCTTCGTTTCTTTTTGTAATTGTAGACCCATGTAGTATCAATAGCTATATTTCTTCCCATTCTCTAGCTAGACTGTTGCCTCTGACGTTCACCTTTGCTTTTGATGTTCAGGCTTATGTCCATTGCGGTCTTTTACTTCGACATAAGTTTCTTTTGCTGCCAATGAGGACCTTCCCACGAGGTTTCAATTATTTGCATATCCAAGTAATTGAACAGAGTGTGTTGCTATTGATGTACTTCTCTGGGCTAATGTTTTCCATCTAGGGCAAGGTTGAAAATCATTGGGGCCAATCCATCCCCTTGTCTAAGACCGTCTCGAAATTTGAACTTTTCTGTTAATGCCTTTTGGATCTTTACTTTCTTCAATGAGTCATATGCTGGGCATTTGGTTAGTCGTTCCAGCTTTGAGGTTGATTCCTAATTTCGATAAGATTCGCTCCGATTTCGATTAATTGTTTGCCTTTGTACAGCTTCACGCACCTCGTCCAGTGTCGGTAGTTCTATTGAAATATTATCTTGAGGAATTATAAATGTCTCCGTCAGTGGATCTTCGTTTACTACGGGGATTGGATTCAATAAGTAAGTTTTTTTTTATCCTATGAGGATCTGCTAATATGATACAGATTTATGCGCGGGCTCTGGGTCAAAAATAAAATAAAATATTTTACTTAGTGTGCGACGTTTCGGATGTGAATACACCCTTCATCAGGCCTTTAATTAAAAAAGAACAATACAAAACGTCAATATATAAAATATATATACAAATGTCTCACACTTACAATACAAATAATACATAAAATATAACAGTAGTTATAAACACATAACACGGAGGAACTAGTATGCACGAAGTAGAAGCTTGTTGTCACTAATTCGTCCTTGCTCCAATATAATACTGCATCTCTCATTTTATTAATGTGCAGCATCTCTAACAACATTCTCTTGTTGTAGTGCCTCTCAACTTCCAAAATCATGACGTTGTTGAGGTCAGGTTTATGGTCATTCTCTATGCAGTGCAGAGCTAAAGCGGTTTTCTGAGAACCCCCATTATTGATGTCAGAGCGATGACCTGACAGACGTTTTCGCAGTTTTTGTTTTGAGGTACCAACATAAACAGCTGGGCAGGCTGTCCCTCTTCCCCCTAAACAAACGATCTTGTAAACACTGTCCGACTTGTCCATTTTATCAAGCTTCCCTTTGGTATTGGTAAACAGTAGAGATTTCAATGTGTTTACCGATATAAATGCAATCCTTGTAGTCTCTAGGTTGCGTATTGGTGCTACCTTCATACGATTGGAGAGCGAAGGAATGTAGAGTGCACTTCGGTTAGTTACCGGTAAGGGTGGTGGAGCATCTGGGGACGAACGTCGGTGATTCTCTGGTGGTTCTTAATCATACTATTGATGATGTTTGTGGGGAAGGAATTAGAGTACAGGGTGTCTTTGATAATGTTAACATTTTTGTGATAAAAATTAATGTGACTATTATCGAGTACTCTGTTGACGAAATTCTGTGCAGTGTTTAGTATGACCATCTTAGGCTGTTTTGAGTGAAAATTAATAAGCCGTCCAGAGGATGTGGGCTTCTTGTACCAATCAAAAATGATTGTGCCATTGTCTCTAACTGCCTTGATGTCAAGTTACGGTAGCTCTCCTTCTTCCTCAACCTCAACAGTAAACTGGATTCTCTGGTGGAAAGAGTTCAACGCGGTGAGTGTTTTATCGGTTGGTTGATGGGATTCAACTCGTTTCAGGAGGCATAACACTCCAGCGAGTTGTTTCTCATTGCCCCGATGCCAGAGTCGCGATAGAAATGGTTGGGGTTAGGTGGTTGTGGCAGTTCCTTCCTACTTCTCTCTTCCCTTTCATTATCTATCGACTAGGGCTTGCTGTTTGACATTCCACTCTATACGAAGAAAAATAGATTGTCGACAGTACAAAGGGCTTTCCCTGAGCTCTAGTCTTCCACATAAAAAAAAAAAAAAAAAATCAATCTCACTTGATTTCACAATAGCAAATAAGTCGTCGACATATTTGGTTACAATTTTGGGCTTAGGTGTCAACTTCCCAATAACATCCTCCAATAAGGCCTCTATTGCTATGTCCGCCACTATTGGTGAGGCCGGGCTACCCATAGGTACACCTTGCTTCTGTTGGTATATTACGGTTTCAAACTCCAAATAATTGTTCTCAATGATGCAGAACCTAAGCATGTCCATAAACAAAGATTTCTTGATCTTCGTATGTTGTTTAATGTCATTCCACTTCCTATCAATAATCTCCAATATCATGCGAACGGGAACATTGGTAAAAAGGGAAACAACATCAAAAGACACCATGACTTCGTCATCTTCTATGTTTAATGGGGAGATCACTTCGATAAAATGTTTTGCATTCGTGACATTAAATTTCGAGTTTTCGGTCAACTTTTTCAGGATCCTGACCATGTATTTGGACAACTCATAGCACGGCACAGTAGTTGATGCGCATATAGGTCTTAAAAGCACGCCGTTTTTATGAACCTTCGGTAGACCATAGATTCGAGGGCTACTAGCTGTGTATGTAGTCATGCGTTTTTTCTCGTATTCATCAATGATGTTTTGGTCAAATAAAGACTTAATAAAACTATTATTCTCACCTTGGAGTTTAAGTGTTGGGTTGACCCTAAGAATCCTATACGTACTCCTATCCGACATCAGATCTCTTATCTTACTGATATAATCCTTTTTGTAAATGACAACTGTGACATTGCCTTTATCAGCAGGAACAATGTAATGCTAATATATTCACATCTACATAATTTCTCTGCAGATGTCAGTTATTGACTGAAACGTATTGTTGATCTGACGTGTTCCTTTGTGTCCTTGTCTAGTTCTCCCTTCATCAAAATCTCCCTGTATCTGTAGGGTTCACCTGTTTAGATATTCTCTCTTCTTCTTTCTACACCGCTTGTCTGCAGTTCTTTTAAGATTAAAGACTCCATCCTTGTTCTTGTGGACCGTGAGGATGTATTTGGCGTAGCTCTGGTTTCTGTTTTCAATTGCGGATCTGCAGTCCTGATCGAATCAGTTAATTTAAGTCTGTTCTAGTGTTTCTTATGCTGCCCCTTTATGCTGTTTTTAATTTTTTCCGATTTGTCGTTGATGTTGGGCTGTTCTCCTACTCCGCCTGTCAAGTTTTGTGCGACCGCATTTTGGTAGATATCTTTTCTTTCTTCAAGCTTTAAGTTTGTGTTTGCATCACGATACGTTAAAAAACTCAATCAATCTAATTGGTCAAGAAGCACCCCATTCTCTAGACATTGTTCAGTGTGGCCTTTTGCTATTTGGCAACATGATCTTGGAGTAAATTGGCCTATTATCCTGGAGACCAGATGGAACCTTATGTTTAGTTGGAAGTCTATATCGATCGATTTCGTTTCTTGTAGCTTAGTCTGAATAAAAAGCGATATTCAAAAAAGCCATTTCAAATTACCATTTAACCAGATGCAAGATGGTTAAAGCATATTCGTGACAGCTGCAGGACACTTTTTCCTCTATGGACTTGTGTTGGCGCCACTGTAAATGAGAAGGGGGGCACCGCTGTAAATAAGGAAGTTATCCTCAATGGAATTAGCTAAGGAGCACCCAAGGCAATGGTATCTACCCATCTTTCCAGTAATCAATCCTAAAAAACCCAACAAAGTACGTATCGTATGGGATGCAGCTGCGAAACATAATGGTATCTCACTAAACTCTTGTTTATTAAAAGGACCTGATCAACTCTCATCGTTACTTAAGGTACTAATGCGGTTTAGGGAAAAGCAAGTAGGCATAACAGGCGATATAAGGGAAATGTTTCACCAAGTGCTGCTAAAGGAAGAGGACCAACATTCCCAAAGATTCCTGTGGCCCAACGAGACAGACCCACAAAGACCAGAAATATTCATCATGCGTGTTCTAACATTCGGGGCTGCTTGTTCACCAGCCATAGCCCAGTATGTGAAGAATTTGAATGCAGAACGCTTTAAGACACAATATCCTAGAGCAGTATTAGCCATACATGAAAATCACTACGTAGACGACTGGTTAGACAGTGCAGATAGTGAAGAAGAAATGATTAAGTTAGCAAAAGAAGTAGAGAACATACATAAGGAGGGAGGATTTGTGATGACAAACTGGATCTCGAATTCAAAATATGTTCTAACAAACATGAACAAAGACTCTGCGAATGCTAATAAGAACCTAGACACAGCATCTGTCATGGAAAAGGTACTTGGCATGTGGTGGAACACCCCCACAGACACCCTCACATTTAGTCTCACCTACAACGTAACAAATAGAGATATCCTGACAGGCAAAAAACGTCCAACTAAAAGAGAAGTAACAAGGACCTTAATGTCCATATTCGATCCGCTAGGCCTACTGGGAAATTACCTTATACAATTAAAAATCCTACTACAGCATATCTGGAGGGCAAATATAGATTGGGATGAAAAGATAAACGATGAACAACACTCCCTCTGGAAAACCTGGATCAAACTATTGCCCAATGTAGAGAAGACCAACATTCCAAGACATTACACAACTGGTTGGCACGGTGGTGAGTATAGCTCCGCAGAGCTACACATCTTCGTAGATGCTAGTGAAAATGCATATGCAGCGGTAGCATACATAAAAGTAAAAGTAAAGAAACAAACAAAAACCGCTCTTGTCGGTTCAAAAACAAGGGTTGCTCCGATAAAAGCGGCCACCATTCCCAGACTGGAGCTGGAAGCTGCCCTGCTTGGAGCCAGATTTGCGCAAACAATATCGGAATCACAAACGTTCCGATTCAACGAGAAGCATTACTGGACCGACTCGAAAACCGTCCTTAGTTGGATTTCATCAGATCATCGTAAGTATAAGCCATACGTTGCCTTCAGAATAAGCGAAATACTGGAAACAACGCAACCCCAAGACTGGCACTGGATACCCAGTAAAGAGAACATCGCAGACGACGCAACCAAATGGAAAAAGATTCCAACACTGAACAGCAGTGATCAATGGTTCCAAGGACCCAAAATACTTTATCAATCGCCGACAGAATGGCCACAATTGAATGTTATTCAAGAAACAACGGAAGAAATACGAACACTGAAGCATACTAACCACATAAGAGTACCTTCACCGATCATACTCTATGAACGTTTCTCTAAGTGGAACCGTCTGCTAAGGACTGCGGCCTACCTTGTGAGATTTGTAAACAATACATCAATTAATCTACAGCGTAAATCTAAGGGACCATTGAGTCAGGAAGAACTAGAAAAAGGGGAAATCTTGCTATTTAGAATAATACAATCAGAAAGTTATCCAGAAGAACGCTCCCTTCTACAAAGTAACGAAGAGTTGCCAAGCGACAAAAAACGAAAACTACCAAAAAACAGCTGTATATATAAATTAACCCCTTTCCTGGACGAAAACGGGATCATGCGAGCTTACCTCAGAATCGACTTGCTAGCAGGCGTGAGCTACGACACCAAGAGACCGGTTATACTATATAAAAATCACTACATAACGCAACTACTGATAAGGTACTATCACGAGAAATACTACCATCAAAACCACGAAACCGTAATCAACGAACTACGTCAGCGCTTCATAATCAGCAACCTCCGTACTATATTGAAGTCGATAAGGCGAAAATGTCCAACTTGTAAAATAAACTCAACAGCACCAAAAGTACCCATAATGTCTGGCCTGCCCAGCGCCAGGCTAGCTACATTTACCAGACCGTTTACATACATCGGCATAGACTATTTCGGTCCTATGACGGTAACAATCGGGAGACGCTCTGAAAAGAGGTGGGGAGTCCTAATCACTTGCCTAACGACACGTGCCATACATATAGAGATAGCATACTCATTATCAACGGATTCTTGTATCTTAGCCATTAGGAACTTTATGAACCGCAGGGGCATACCAAAGGAGATATATTCCGACAACGGCACAAACTTCCGCGGTACCAGCAATGAAATGACTCGACAATTGCAGCTAATCGATAGCAACAAATTAGCAACCAAGTTCAACACCCCTATCACCAGCTGGAAATTCAACCCACCATCTGCACCCCATATGGGAGGTATATGGGAAAGGCTGGTTAGATCAGTCAAAACCACGCTAAAAGCTATAAATCTACATCGAAATCCAACAGACGAAACCCTGGTAAATATGATGACCGAGGTAGAAAACGTCATAAATTCCCGACCATTAACTTATCTTCCCTTGAATGATGAGGCAGCAGAAGCACTAACTCCCAATCACTTTCTCCTAGGGTCCTCATCTGGCATTAAACCCCTCGGAACACTAGCGAATGATCAACAAACCGTGCGAAAAAACTGGGAGTTATCAGAACAATTCAGTAACCAATTTTGGAAGAAATGGATACGCGAATACCTACCCGATATTACCAGAAGGACAAAATGGTGCGAATACACCGAACCTATGAAAATTGGTGATATTGTTATAATAGTAAGTGACGAACTGCCAAGAAACCACTGGCCCAAAGGGGTAGTCATCGACATAATCAAAAGCAACGATAATCAAATTCGCCAAGCAGTAGTTAAGACAGCCGATGGAGTCTATAAAAGACCTGTAAGTAAATTAGCCATATTAGACGTCAGCGACGCCAGAGAAGGTAGTAAGACGGGTCCCACTCCTCTTACGGGGGGGAGTGTTGGCGCCACTGTAAATGAGAAGGGGGGCACCGCTGTAAATAAATAGAAATAGTATAGTAAGTCCGCCATTGTAGAAATGACATTGTTAACTTAAGTGTGGAGAGACAAGGTGTAAGTAAAAATGTTGTAGTCTTTAGTATAATAACTAATTAATTACTTAATTTCTAGAATTTAAAGCATAAGGAAATGTACATAAAATACACGAAATGTATATAGAATAAGGAACCATTGTAGCAACGAGAATTGTAAAACAATATAGAACCAGTGAATTGAGGTTAGAACCATGTGTTTTAATTAGCAAAAGTTCCTTCATCATACCAGCTAAAATTCCGAACCGCACATCAAGTTAACAACTTGATTGGACTGAAATTTTAACATGCTTCTGGTGACACAACTAGAATGTACGAGTATGTCACTGTTTATTAATTTTCTACTAAATTGAATATTTAACAACCAAAAAACAAGTCAGGAGTGAATATTTATGGTGTATCGATTGTGATTCCAACATGTTCGTAGATTAATTGAAATACACTTGATACAAATTAAATTATTTTGAAAGGATTAAGTGATTGATTATGTCCATTACTATTGGCATAACAACACAACAAAACCGCATAATTAATTACCTGACATCGGCCATTTTTACAGAGCTTTAAAGCAGAAACTTACATACCCTTTTTTTTAAATCTATATCTATATATATAAAAGTGAAAGTATGTCTGTAAATGTTCAATAGACTCCGAAACCGCTCATCCGATTGGCCTGAATTTTTGTATATAGGGGTTTTCGGGTACGGCGGGTGTTCCTACGCTCTAAGCTCTTTTGCTCTATCTCGAACACTTCGGGTGGCTGTAGTGTACCGATATCCGTAAAATTCGAACTTTTGTATGGGAGGTACTCTTTGAATTACTGCTAAAGAGCTCAGATCTATATTATTTTGGCTTTTTCCGAAAAAAATACGATTCCCAAAGTTTCAGATCGATCGGTCCAAATTTAAAATGGCGGCCAACACAAAATGGCGGATTACCTTTTTCTTTGCAAGCCATTCGGCATGGGTATCAAATGAAAGGGTATGACAAGTAGAATATTATTAGCTCTGTGTGGAGTCATTCCAAATTCAAAATTTATATCTCCTGATTACTACTATTGGTTTATGGGTGCAGCATAGGCGCACCGGGTCCCAGCTAGTATTAATATAAAACACAAAAAATGTTTCGTTGTCCGTTATAGACTTTGAAACCATCCAACCGATTGCCACAAAAATTTAACCACATATTACTTACATCCAGGGGGTGGTTATAGAATTAAATTCAAAATGGCCGCGCCAATATGGCCGACGAATTTGCCAATTGTCTTCCGATTCCAATGAAAATCGGTATCTGGGGTTTCTTGAGGTAGCAAATAACGAATGTTTAATCAAAACTTACAAATTCAAAATGGCCGCGCCAATATGGCCGACGAATTTTTGCAATTGTATTCCGATTCCAATGAAAGTGGATATCTAGGGTTTTTACGGTTGCAAATATAGAATTTATGATCAAAACTTATAAATTCAAAATGGCCGCACCAATATGGCCAAAGAGTTTGCCAATTGTATTCCGATTCCAATGAAAATCGGTATCTGGGGGATTTTAAGGTAACAAATAAAGAATTTATAATCAAAACTTATAAATAAATTTGCCCTAACCAGTATAGAAACAGTAAAAACGGTAGAAATAGGTTTTCAAATTAATATGAAGAACATCTCTATATAATTCAATAAAAAAAAACGCTGTACAGGACAGTTATCCACGTTCTACCGGTCAGACGCCTGCAAAGATGATTTTCGGGAAACAGATTACGCTGCCAAGTGATTTAAATTTGGGAATCGCCCAACAGGATGAAGACCCACTACGACCTAAGGGCGACCTAAGGAAGGCGATCGAGTCTAGCTATATAATCCTCCACGAATGAAAGGTAAATTGTCAAAACTACAAAGGAAATGGAACGGCCCCTCCACAGTAATCAAAAGGTTCGATCGGTAAGAACGGGACCTGTAGGAAACTGTGTTCGGGACGAATATTAAGTAAGAAGGGGGCAGTGTAACGGCTAACCGAAAAGAGAAAGTTAAAATTCCAATTCACCCAGAAGTTTCATGTTCAGAGGCACCTACTTGAATGCATACATAACGCAGTGTCACATCTCAATTTAGTACGGTTGTTCTAACTTAACCGCCAAGAAAAGAAAGGAGGAGCACATGTGTGCAAGAAGTTTTGTTTTGAAATTAAAGTTGTTAAAAAGAAGCAAATTGTTCCAATTAATCCCTGACGAATCCGAGAACGCTCGAGAAGAAATATTACAATATTTTTTATAGGTAACTCTAAATTTCTGTATGGTATCCAAAATCATTTTTTCCAGATTTTTTGTTGTTTTCATTATACTTTTTTCCTACCGCGGACTGTGCACACATAAACTTTTTTTATTTGGAGGCGTTGCAACGCACGCGGGTTTTTTACTAGTATTTAAATAGTACTTAAAGTATTTATACACTAAAGTCCATAAATTTTCACTAATTTTATCTACCCATCAGACTGGCGATACATTTCGTTTTACCCACGATCCTTCCGCCATAATTTATTCCAAGTAGGACTTTTACCTTTTGCAGAAATATATACATACATATATACCAGACACATTAATGACTTAAAGCACGTTTTAATAAAATCAAACACCGAACTTTTATCATTAAAATCAACTTACCCTGCTGGATAGGCAAGAACTCCATTAGTCGGTGATACGTCCAGGGCGGCATTGCTGCAGACGGTTAATCCCAAAACTTTCTTTAATTTAATCTGAAACCAAGAAAAGAATAGAAAAGTTAGAATAATTAGTAAGAAACATATATTTAGATGTATACGATCATTGGTCGAGCGTTTTCAATGGGGAATTGGGGATATAAAATTAGTAAATAATTGATAAGGTTCTACTATAGTTCTGCTTGAGCATATATCCACCACCAGATGGTAGGTCGACTGACAACTAATCGACTTCGAATGTGTTTAATGCAAATAAATGCTCCTCGGCGGGCACCTGTTGATATATACTGTATATAGAAGGTACCCAAAGCCAAAGCACATAAGGTACATCTAAGCGGTGAAAATGTGCGTTTACCTTTGTAATTAATCAATGTCAACACAGGTATAAACGGCCTTAAATGCTCGGGTATATATATATGTAAGTGTGTGTGTACCTTGATAAATTTTCAGTATGCCCGTCAGGTCTTCGCTTCCTCCCTATTAATAAGTCATCAACTTGTTAAGGAAGACGGGGGTAACGCCTATCTATCTAACGTCGGATCTTCCAGGGTATCTGGGGGTGTTCTCTTAAAGCGCGTCCTGATGGCGTGATTATGAAGTAGTTTCGAGACTTCATGATGTCAACAATCTAATTCCAGTTAACAGCTTTATATCAGACATTGGCTGAGTCTTTTTTTGTTAGTTAGTTAGTTAGTTGTGTAGTTGGTCGACTGATGTTGCTGTGTGCTGCGAGGCACTAAATCAATTTCGCTCTTGTTTAATGAGCCCCCGCACTCGTTTAGTAGCAGCGACAGCGATTCGGTCGGTCTAATGTCCCGCCGTATGTTGACTGCCAACATTGAGGACAGGTTGCGATGATGACGAAAAAAAGAAATATTGTTCAACAAATATATACTAGAAATCCGACAAAAACGCCCACCGGCAAAAGGCGCGCTGAAGCAATGTTGTATTTTTCGTGATTAGAATGAAAGCAGATGTCGGATCTCTGAAATTCAGTTATCAAAATTCAGTTTGGGATAATAATTTTCGATGGAATTTATCCCTGGCTGACGAGCTCTAGATGGCTGCTGTAGTTACATCAAAATACAATTTGAGGAGGAGTTACATCAGCAGCAGCAGCAGCAGCCCGATCTATTGCTGCTGCTTAATGAGATTCACCTATTCATGGCGGCTTTTTGCTAATTATGTATCATTAGATTCCCACTAGGAAGAGCAAAATCGATAGAATTACACCCAAGCTCTTTTCGAATTGTTCAGAACTGCTTTAGGTAATGGATAAGGAAATGGCAGTTTTTTTTACTGCTGGATTCTTGAGAGTTTTTTTTGTTTTTATTTAATGATGTAAATAAATCTCCTCTATTATTTATAATTATGAAATGAAAAAATTGTTTTAATTTTTGCCAAATTGTAAAGTGTTCAAATCTTCACCTCAAGTGTTGGAGATGAGATGGAGTCTTAAATGCGCAATTTGCTTCAAGTTAAATCTAGCGATGATGATGACTGGACTTAAGTATGTAGTCTTGGACGGTTTTGGTCTTGAATTGGACGCGGGTAAGTGTTGTTAAATATTTCAGAGAAAATATTACGTAATTTTTTCGGTCAAGTTATGACTTTAGGTCAACAATAATAGAGGCTAAGTATATTGCGTCTTGGTGCTGTGGACATTATTTGTTAATTATGTCAGATCATGTCAGATTTGCTCGTTTGGTAGGACGATTTCTTAAATGATTTTTGATTTGTTTTCTTTGGATGTATTAAAGCGTTTTGTAGGTTAATAAAATTTTATGGTTGGATTGTTAGTTTTATTCCTTAACATTACTTGATTGAAAAAAACAGTCAATCTTTGATTTGTTATCATTTCCAAGCTAGCTTAAGGGTAGGTTCTCCTGCTCAGGACATGAAAATGGGTGATTTTCAGAAATTTTTTTTGACACATAGAAATAAAATATCAAAATGCGGTTTTTTGCAAAATGTTTGTTTGATATAAAACTATTAAAATCAATTTTTCAAAAAAAAAAAAAAAAAAAAATGGCGGCTTCCTTCAAGCAGCAGTATAGCCGTGCGCCCCGCGCACAAATAACTTTGCGACATCCTAGAGGCTCGTAATCTCATTGGAAACAAAAATCCTGCAAGTACCAATTAGTTCAATGTATTTAGGGTACCTTGACCCTTATTCAAGAAAATATGTAGCTACAAATTGAAATGGTACAACTGCGAAATTTGAACCTTCATTTTCGCTTGTTTTTGTTACTTTGACCGACTTGAAAAATTATGTATTATTAACCGTTTTTAATAATCAAGGGTCAAGGTACCCCAAATATGGTGTACTAAAACTCCTAAAAATTTTAGGCCTATCCGATAAGCGATTTTCGAGATATCGTGTCGCAAACATTTGAAAAAGTAGTTTCGAGAAAAACGCGTTTAAAGTTTGGAGACGAGCAATTTTTTCATGGACTATATAGTG
The DNA here is from genome assembly GCA_963855945.1 of Thereva nobilitata. Lineage (NCBI taxonomy): Eukaryota > Metazoa > Arthropoda > Insecta > Diptera > Therevidae > Thereva > Thereva nobilitata. The sequence continues at coordinate 97,991,587 of OY979698.1, forward strand.
CACGCGCGCCTTCATTGAGCTGTAACTTTGTTAAAAATTGAGTAACTTCAAAATCGCGCTAGGGACGTATTCTAGACATGTTAAGGATGTGAAAAATGTAAACAAAAAAAATTCGATTTTTTTCATCCTGAGCAGGAGAACCTCCCCTTAAGGGGAGGTTTTCATCTAGAATTTTGAAATTTTCGATTTTTTTTATTTCATATTCACTGCAAATCTCAGCTTTTGAAAGTGTTTTATTTCAAAACGCTTAAAACGTTTTATTTTGACGTCACCCATTTGATTAACATTGTAGACATTTTTTAAACACTTTTAAGCGTTTTAAAAGTGTCGACAATGTTAATCAAATGGGTGACGTCAAATAAAACGTTTTAAGCGTTTTGAAATAAAACAATTTTAAAAGCTCAGATTTACAGTGTTATTAAAGTTTAATATGTCTAGAATGTCCCTTTAAAATATTTTGTTGATCCGAGCACTAGAACCGATTCTACAGCCCATTGATTGTCGCGATGTCATGATCGCAGCGGGGCGCTCTTAGCCTGTGCCGCGCGGAGTCGGGTCTCGGGAGCCAAAATGGCCATCATAAACAAGAGAAGGGAAGCAAGTGCTCTTGAACGACAATATGCGGCTGAAGAAGGATTGGTTTACGCAGCTGGAAGTGCAGATTAAACGTAAGTTAAAATAACAACAAGAATAGCGACTTTGAAAAAAAAAATGATCAAAATCGTGAAGAAAGTGAATTTTGATCCGCCATTTTGTATCTGCAATTTTGAATTTTGAAAAATTATTATAAGATAACACACTAGAAACCAAAATTCTAAAAACCAATACCAAATTTCAAAAAAAAAACATCAAAATTGATACATAATTTATTTTTGATCCGCCATATTGGATCCGCCATTTTGAATTTTGAAAAAGTAACCTCAGATTTAGATTCAGCGACCCTAAAAACGTATATATACGCAATCCCAAAACAAACAATTCGTTTATATTCGAAAAATTGTCGACGAAAAGTTACTTAAACTTCAAACACGATTATGTCGAAACTTTTTTTTTCAAGATTTTACAAATTTGTGTACAAGATAACTCAAAAACGGTTCAACCAATCAACTTCTAGTTTCGTGCATATTAAAGTAAACAATTTTCTTCATAGAAAGAGTGGAGCACATTTTGAAAATTGTAACATTAACTCCTTTTTGTAAGTCATAAACTATGAAAAAAACAGCCGAAAACGGCACTTAAATTTCAAAATCGCGCCATTCCGTCAATTTCAATTTTTTTTTGAAAGTCGTTCACTCTTTCTGAGACAAATTTATTATAGTTTACAATAATATCATCATTATTTGATTTCAGGCTAATTTGCGACCCCTAGATTGTACACCGCTGGGCAATTTTCGAAAAACATGCCTTCGGAGAAGCTGAATAACGGGCGCCATTTTGTTTTTTTTTGCATAAAAAAATTTTTATGTACAGATAAATCTATAAAAATGAATGTCTGTTGGTTTGTAATGCGACACTAAAACTCAAAAACTAGACGGCCGATTGAGCTGAAACTTTCACAGAATGTGCGTTTTGACTAAATCTCGATAAACCGCATGGCGCAAATACGCTACGGTAGATGGCGCCCAAGGAAAATGGTAATTGGTAATTGCAGAGAAAATTTTTGGTACAAAAGAAAAAAAAAGAAGCGAAACGCGCCCTCGCAAAACAAACAGTTCTTAAAGTTGCAAATAACGAATTTGTGATCAGAACTTATAAATTCAAAATGGCCGCGCCAATATGGCCGACGAATTTGCCAATTGTGTTCCGATTCCAATGAAAATCGATATCTGGGGTTTTTTAAGCTAGCAAATAACGAATTTATGATCAGAACTTATAAATTCAAAATGGCCGCGCCAATATGGCCGACGAATTTGCCTAATAGTTTCACATTTTGTTATTTGGAATCAAAAATACCAAAAAATTGCCTTTTTTGCAAACTCTCCTACTGTTTATTAAAATTCATATCAACTGATTACTCCTATTGGCTTATGGGTGCAGCATAGGCGCGCCGGATTCCAGCTTGTACAATAAAAGATACTGCCAAATATCATTTCCCTATGTCTTTTCATTTACCTTCAAAAAAATCACGAACTTTACCTACTTTTTGGCGCGCTAAATGAGAACCTCCCCTTAAGTGAAGTACGGTAAAATTAGAGTTTTAATTAACTCTGAACGAGTACCTATGGATACAATGGAAGGTTACAGCCATAAGCGGCGCAAATTACCATATATTCTAAATGGGATATGAGAAACCTGATCACAACACGTTAATTGTGAGTTCAGATGGACACCTAGATTTTTAACTCGCAATTGGTACGGTAAATACATGTTCATGAGAATTATAGGTTGAAGGAAAGAAGTGCCCAATTGATTTCTAGACATTGGAATGCAAAAGAATTTAGAGGCGTTTAGCCATAAGTGGTTGGACAGAGACCATTGATAGGTACGCTCAATATCGGCAATAATGTTGTGTAAACAGTTCTCTACCAATTAAATAAATTTGGACATCATCTGCATGCGTGTGTTTTGCAGTTTACAATTTTTCACGACATTGTTGAGATCATTTTGGTATATACTGAAAAGCAACGGTCCCAGTATGGAACTTTGCGGAACACCGCACGTTATTGGTAAAGGATCCGAGATTGAATTTTGTAGCCATACTTCCTCTATTAGCATATACTATCAATTTTTCTGGTTTACTTTCGATTACAGAAGGTTGGAAATAAATAACCAATTCAGCGTTGTATTACGTAGTGTGGCATTGTCATAAGTTCATCGTTCTCGGTATAGATTTTTTTGGGACGACTTTTGATCATGATTGATTCATGCAGAAGAGATCGAAATTATAGTTGGAAATGCTTTTTTAAGAGGAAGTTTGTAGCAGAGCACGAATTAGAGACTTTTATCGCAAGTTCCAAAAAGCAGGACTGCAGTCATTCTGCAGTATTCAGCAATTGGAAGTCTGTAGCTGAATACTGCAGAATAACGGCAGTCCTGAATTTCTGAACTCGCACACACTGGAGTTACCGCTCAAAATCCATTAATCTAATTGAGGTCTGTATTCTTCAACGCTTCACTGATAACTGAGAACCTGGAAACTTAGACTAGGATTAACAGTCTGTGATTGTATTCTTGCTTAAACTTCCACCGATCCTACTTGAGTTTTATCTTATATAGTTCAGTCAATCTGTAATGAAAAAATAGGAATCCTCCGAAAAATGGCAAACCGAAATATGGCTTGATTAATCGTTAGGGGGCATATAATGAAGTTAATGTCACCTCCCCGAAGTCCCCCTCCCCCTGATTATGAGAAAATCAAAAATAGAATAAAAAAATTTTAAATGCGTTTTTCTCAGAATCTATGGGTTTTGGTGAAAAGTTTATTTAACAAAAAATGTAAAGGACATTGTTAACTACATTTTACGTCATTGAAGTGACGTCGTCCGACTTGAAATACAAAAAGTAGGTGACGCTAAAGTATTAAAAAAGTGTTTTTTGACATTTTCGTTAAGAAAAAATAGTTTTTTTTGCAGTGATTTAAATGAGAAAGTTGTTCGTCACAAAATTACCTACAACTTTTACTTAAACAACTCCGAATCCTCGGAGATTTAAAATATCAAAGATAACATCTTAAACTCAGTGTTATTGACAGGCGTTTAATTTTGCCTTGACGCACTGCGCCATTATAGGAAACAAGCCTCGGTAGTCTAGGGAGTAAGGCGCCTGGCTACTATCCAAGAGGTCCCGGGTTCGAATCCCGGCAGAGCCCCACGGTCCTTCGCCTTTCCCACCTTCTTTCTTCTTCCCTCCTTACATTTCTCATTCCCCCTGTCATAGCCTTCCGCTAGCATTTCCCCGCTCCACCAAGCGCATGTCATCGGTTGGTTGATGGGATTCAACTCGTTTCAGGAGGCATAACACTCCAGCGAGTTGTTTCTCATTGCCCCGATGCCAGAGTCGCGATAGAAATGGTTGGGGTTAGGTGGTTGTGGCAGTTCCTTCCTACTTCTCTCTTCCTCTTCACTATCTATCGACTAGGGCTTGCTGTTTGACATTGCACTCTATACGAAGAAAAATAGATTGTCGACAGTACAAAGGGCTTTCCCTGAGCTCTAGTCTTCCACATAAAAAAAAAAAAAGCAGCTTGAATGTCTATTATGGACTATGGTGCTATTATTCCACAGAATTTAGAGATTTTCAATGCCTTACGAAATAAATAATCGTCGTTGAAGAAGATCGAACCATTTCAATAGGTACAATCCCTCCGTTTCGACTATTATTTAAGCCTTAACCCTTCACTATCTATATATAGATACGCAAGCACTTTTTTGTACAGCACTTGATCCGAATTCCACTAAACCGATTTTACTCAAACTGGTTTTATATGGAAGTCGGAGTCGTAAAGGTGTGCACAAAACAAGAATTATTCATTTATCTCAATTCTGTCACTCAGAAATGAGTATTGCATTTCCCAGTATAAAATGATAAAAGGACAACAACAATATAAGGTAGAAATTACGGTTAGCATATAAACAGGCGAATATAAAAATTTATTATTAAGGTTTGTGAATAGACTAAATTTCATGAGCCTAGATTGCTTAGCGAAAGTTTGCCGTACTTCCTTTTCACTACGCTTTAAACAAATCAAATTGGCATTTCAAAATTTTGTTTGTTTTTGTTTTTGTTTCAACAAATTAGATTAGAAATAAATGCATATACTATCGCAGTACGGCAAGAAAAGTGCCAACAGTCACCTGGCGGCAATAACTCAAAACAGCCAATTTTTGAGTTGTGCCACTTTTCTTGCCGTAGTGCGATTGCATGTCAGCGTCATTCCGCTTATGTTGAAATTATTATCAAAATATCACGGAAAGCGATGGTGTTTTTTAAATGAAGAAAGTTTTGTTCAAAGATGTGATTTAAGATGATAATGGCCTCGATTCCTGAATCCGGCGGATAGGAAGTGAGTGCAGATTTGACACTTATGTCCAAAATGCCGTATTTTTAAGTTGAAATTCCTTAATTTTGTTCTCGGAGATCGTTTACAGGTTGGCATTGCTATACGTTAAGATTCACGATTACACCCACACGGCGGATTAGGGAATCGCAAAGTGTCAAATCCGCACTCACTTCCGATCCGCCGGATTCGGGAATCGAGGCAAATGTAGTTTTTAATTACACTTTTTTAAAACAATTTTTTTTGTCTTTGTTTATAACTGATAGAGAAATTAAAAAGTGGTAATACATAGTTCAATTAAATTATTACTGAGTTATTTGAAATGCGTAGACGTCAAACTTTAACGGAAAGGATTGAGGGAAGAGTAGGGAGAGAGGGTCGAATTTCGACCAATGGGCAATGCTAATAGAGGTAAATCGAGAAGCATGGAATGGTCGGTTCAGCACAGAGTTCTGCAATAATTTATGGGTTGACCCGAAATTGATCTTGGTGCAACAAGACCTGTGAAGTAACATGAACTTCTGCAAATCGACATTTTCCAGTTATAGCAAAACTAAAGCGCTGAAACACAAAATTCGTGGCTTTGGTGTTTAGCACACACTGGACTTTCCCTGGAATTTTTGGTTAAAGCTTATTAGCTATATTTATGTTCAAGCAAGGTCGCACAAAACAGTGAGACGTTTACTCTCGCTATCCTTTTCGAGGCAAAGCTTACAGGTTGGGCCTTGTGCCTTTTCGATCGTCCATAGGCGGTAATTTAGGCCAACCACTGAAATCCTTTCTACCGCCCGCTCTTCCTGATCGCGTTGCAAGACGGCGCAGGAAAATATCGCTCGGAGTTCACACGACCAGATGTCCAAACGTCGATATATTTTATCAGGGTCTGATCTTCAGGGGCCTCCTCCCAAACGAATGTGTGCTGCGATAGCCGATTTTGGACCGATGAATACAAGTAGAGTTTTGTCTGGCTTTTCATTGCCTTTGAAACCCTAAGGCTCAAACATGTCTGACCCGATGAAGAATGCTCAGCTCATCAAACACGGATTGGCAGTGCGAAACTAGTTAACTTCCCAGTAGGAAGTTATTGTAATCGGTCCGAAAATCGGATTCGAAATTTTCAATGTATTTACACGTTTCAAGGTCCCAATAGCATTTTTTTTCCTGCACGATTTCGCGCGAACTGAAAAAGATATCGACTTCGTTCAGGTGCCGTTCGAAGCGTGTTCAAGGAAATATGATCTGAAAAGATTTTCATAAAAATCGTTCGAGTCGTTTTTTTGTTTGAACGACTTAAGTGATTTTTGTACCAGCACGATTTCGCGCGAACCAAAAAAGATATCGACTTCGTTAAGGTGCCGTTCGAAGCGTATTAAAGGACATATGAATTGAAAAGATTTTCATAAAAATCGGTCGAGCCGTTTTTATGTTTGAACGACTTAAGTGATTTTTGTACCAGCACGATTTCGCGAGAACCAAAAAAGATTTCGACTTCGTTAAGGTGCCGTTCGAAGCATGTTAAAGGACATATGATCTGAAAAGATTTTCATAAAAATCGGTCGAACCGTTTTTTTGTTTGAACGACGTAAGTGATTTTTGTACCAGCACGATTTCGCGCGAACCAAAAAAGATATTTTTTTGTTTGAACGAATACTGGGAAGTTAATCTTGTGGACCGAAAGGGTCAAAAGCCACATCCCAACTAGTTTTAATTTGGCCTTGTGGGGCTTTATTAGTCTGAAAGGCGCTAGGCAGCTACATAGGATAAAGATCTGCTTGTTAATATAATCCATTCTGGGTAAATATTGAGTATACTAGTACCCACCTCCGATTTTTTTCAAATTTTTTTTATATATGTATTTTGGTCCGTAGAATTCATTTTTCGAAAAATAAATTGTCGCTCGCTTACCGTTTTCGAGTAATAAATTTTTATAGTTGTGTAAAATCGGTTTGCAGAAAAGTGATAACCGCCATATTGAAAACACTTATTTAGAACCCGAAGGGGGTTCATCGGGTGATTATTGATACGTTAACCTTAGAACGGGGGGTATGGGGGGCGGAGCCCCCCAAAATCGAAAAGCTAAATTCAAAAAGGGGGGTATGGGGGGCGGAGCCCCCCAAAATCGAAAGAGGAAATCTTAAAAGGGGGGTATGGGGGGCTGAGCCCCCCAAACGGGGGGATGGGGGGCAGAGCCCCCATTCCATAAAAAGTGTACTTAATTTTCCAATTGCACCTTTTGTTTTAGAAAAACATATAGGATGATTTGTTGAACGTTCGACACCAGTGCTAATTTCACGATTTTGCTGGATCCTTGCGCAGGTAGACCAATGCTAAGATTCGCCTGAGGAGCTCCTAATTTTAGAAGAGCCAAAAGGAGGTTTAGTTGTTTTACTTCCAACATACAACCGTAAGTGGTGCAATTAACACTAATGTTGGAAGTAAAACAACTAAACCTCCTTTTGGCTCTTCTAAAATTAGGAGCTCCTCAGGCGAATCTTAGCATTGGTCTACCTGCGCAAGGATCCAGCAAAATCGTGAAATTAGCACTGGTGTCGAACGTTCAACAAATCATCCTATATGTTTTTCTAAAACAAAAGGTGCAATTGGAAAATTAAGTACACTTTTTATGGAATGGGGGCTCTGCCCCCCCATCCCCCCGTTTGGGGGGCTCAGCCCCCCATACCCCCCTTTTAAGATTTCCTCTTTCGATTTTGGGGGGCTCCGCCCCCCATACCCCCCTTTTTGAATTTAGCTTTTCGATTTTGGGGGGCTCCGCCCCCCATACCCCCCGTTCTAAGGTTAACGTATCAATAATCACCCGATGAACCCCCTTCGGGTTCTAAATAAGTGTTTTCAATATGGCGGTTATCACTTTTCTGCAAACCGATTTTACACAACTATAAAAATTTATTACTCGAAAACGGTAAGCGAGCGACAATTTATTTTTCGAAAAATGAATTCTACGGACTAAAATACATATATAAAAAAAATTTCAAAAAAATCGGAGGTGGGTACTAGTATACTCAATATTTACCCCATTCTGAATATCTCATAGATGTATACCAGTATATCTCCACTTGAAAGACAGTAGCCAGGTCAACCAAGCATTTAACTAATGACTTTTGGGTGTCCAATGACGAGATGCTTGATAGTGTTTGCTTACAAAATTGGTGTAGACATAAAATTTAACATTGCGAATGAAAATAAATGTCAAATGACGCTAAATGTCAAAATACAAAAGAAAATAGCATGCATGACTAATTTTAGATTAAAAAGAAGAAACCAAAAATCCATAACTGACTGATTTATTTCTAAGTCATCATTTCCATAATTTTTGCAACAAAGTCAAACCATTACAGCGCAAATTCAATAAAGAACAGTCACCCGCTGTCATCTATTTCATAACACCCTATTAATCCGCTGCGCGCACGCAACACTCCCATCAGGTCAAAATTAAAATAACAATAGTCTGCTACTAAATAGCAGCACTGCTCTCTTGGAAAAAAAGGTGAGTTTCTATGAAATTGTTCAAATTCTTACTCTGTCTGCTTTCGCCCACTTTTGGTCTTAATCGAAACGAAAAATATGGAAAAAAAAAATAAAATAAACAGAAACTAAACTGAAAAATCTCCGCGAAAAAGCGCCAAAAGTCTCGTCATCCAAATTGAATTTTCCACCATGCATCGCCACCGATAAACAACATTCATTGCAACACCTTTTCCACAGGTATCTTGTCGCTGCACAGGCATATATATATAACATACAGGTAAGAATTTTCGTATCAACCCACACCAAATTCGCGCGCCGTCTAAGTCGACTTCAAGTTTGCGCAAATTGTGCCACCGTGCGAGGTTAAACCCTGTGTGTGTGAACATAGTCGAACAGCGCATTTACGAGAGATCTCAAGTGGCGATTTGTGGATTCGGGGGATTGAGAACGGCAATTATGAAAGAGGTTTTATATTAGAAGCGGCAATTTTCTGCCTCAACCCAACACCGAGTCTCTTTGGCTAACAACGGCGAAAATGGCTCAACATGGAGGAGAGTTGCATGCGTCCAACAATCTCAGACGTATATTGTTTTCAAGATTGTGCGTCTGATTATATCAACCCGCTTGAGGAGTCAGTCACTCTGTAATTTGCTAATTAGTCGTGGCTTTAGTTCCACTTAGTCAACGCTTAGTGTACGGCGGGGCATTTAAAGGTCTTTGAGAGGAGTTCATTCACATTCCCCCCGTTTCTGCACGGCGAGTGATTGCCACAACAAGAGGAAGTTCTTATCGGCGGCGGCAGCACAGAAGATATGAGGCGTCAATTATTCCACCAAATTTGTCCTCAACACCTCCGATTTATTCGTTAATTTGATGAATCAGACGAGTTTGTGACAGTCCGTAGGACTATTGATTGATAGCTAATAATGTCCAAAAAAAATGTTAGTTCGCTCCATTTAAGTCGTTCTGATTTTTGAAGGTTGTTTTGTTTTAAGCTGAAATATTTACGAGACCCAAAAAAAATAAAACGACTCAAGAATGTCGTAGTAAATTACACTAAGAAATTGGGACGCTCTACTAGAATTCCTTTGTGATTCCCTTGCGGAAGTTAGATTGAATGTCATTGGACTCGAGGTGAAGACTATATTTGCTTAAACTTAACAGACAAGCAGACGAATGGAGGAACGACAAGATTTTATGGAGAGAAAGAAGTTTTGCAAAAGTAAGAATTCCACCAACAACGTTTGGAACGATGGATTCTTTAATTCTTTATAACTCAGACGCTGAAGGTGGGCTGTGGCTTCTGCTATAAATCTTTGTTCTTGTTGTGTGCCTGGTGATCTTCACGAAGATGGATGGCTTAATTAGAATTTATTTTTGAGATGTGTCTCTGCCATGAAAGTGATACTGAAGTGGAATCGTTCAAACTTTTACTAACAAGGATGAAGCGAGTCATCAATTTGGTGTTTTTATTTTTATTTTTTTTTGGGAAATCGGTTTTTGTCGATGATTTATGAGACAAATTAAGCGAGAATTGATAAATAAAATTGTGTCGTTCTGGCCTTGCATTCACGATTATTATCTTTAAGAAATTAGCAGAAATTATTCAACGAAATTATGATAAATTTAAAATTTAAATAAAAATAAATTCGACATTATTTCACTGATATTAAGATTACAGATGGAAAACTGCTATTTTCCAACAGATGGCGCCAGCAGTAAATTGTTGGGGGAAATGTCAGATCAGAAACGTGAAATGATAAGTTAAGTTAGGCATCTGTAAACAACTCCTTTTCATTACATTTGTGAATTTTTTCGGCGTCATATTTTTTTGTACATGAAAATGTTGAACTTTGAGCAAAAATAAGGAAGTTTTGCGTGTATGCCTTCAATTAAAAAATTGTTGAGGCTTCTTTCAGCGAAACAACGTGTCACGAGTGGTTTCAACGCTAAAAAAGTGGTGATTTTGAAGTGGAAGATAAAGAGCGCCTCGGAACAGTAAAAAAGTTTGAAGATATAGAATTGGAGGCATTACTGGATGAAGATCAATGTTGAACGTAACAAGAACTTGCAGATTTATTAGGTGTGTCTCAACAAGCCATTTCCCATCGGTTGAAAGCCTTGGCAATAATCCAAAAGCAAGGAAATTGGATGGAATATGAGTGAAAGCAAGACCCTCGTAAGTACAGGCCTGGAAGCAGCCAGGCCAACTAATACTAACATAGCTGAAAACAGGCCAAAAATATTCTGACAGTTTTGGAATTAACATGGCCGAAGCCATACGAAGCAATTTTTTAAGTTTGTTTTTGCACTAAAAAGTGGTAAAATATTGTATATTATCACTTTTTGGTGCACATGGATTATCAGTGATTAGTGCTTTAGTGATTTAATAAAAAAAATTAAAATGAAGTGAGTGGTTAAGTGTATTTTAAGAGTGTTAATTGATTAGGTGACCATTTTTGTTTACATTCGCGGTGGTTTTTTCGTGTTAATTTAGGGAAAAAATGTTGAATTTGTGTAGTAATATAATAAAAAGTGCTTTTTAAGTGATTAAAGATTATTATAGAATAGTTATTACAAACATAAGTGCAGAAAAATGTGAAGGAAAAGTGAAAAAGTTATTGTTATTCATGTTGTGTGGTAGTACTTGCACTTATGTTTTTAATAACTCTTCTATAATAATTTTTAACTACTTTAAATTCACTTTTAATTCCATTACTACACAAATTCAACACTTTTTCCCTAAATGAACACGAAAAAACCACCGCGATTGTAAACAAAAATGGTCACCTAATCAATTAACACTCTTAAAATACACTTAACCACTAATTTTTTTTTAATTTATGGACTCAGATCACTAAATAACTTATCACTGATAATCCGTGTGCACTAAAAAGTGATAAAATACAATATTTTACCACTTTTTATTCCAAAACCAAAGTTAAAAAATTGCTTCTTACGGCTTCGGCCATGTTAATTCCACAACTGTCAGACGATTTTGGCCTCGCACAGACACAACCAAAAAGTTTGCTTCCAGGCCTGTACTTACGAGGGCTTGGTTGAAGTCGAGAGACGTCGAACTTCGTTTTATCACATCGGAACAGTTGCTGCGACGGTAAAGGAGGAAGAGTTTTTTTTTGCATCGTACTGCGGCTGAAAAATGGATCCGTTACGATAATTCAAGGCGTTAAAAATCAGTGGGGTTGCCCGGGCCATGCATCAACATCAACGGCCAAGCCAAACATCTCTGGCTCAAAGCACATGTTGTGTATTTGGAGGGATCAGCTTGGGGTGGAATATTATGAACTGTTGCAACAGGGTAAAACCATCTTAGGAGCTCGCTACCGAGCACAACTAATACGTTTGAGACGAATATTGAAAGAAAAACGGACACAATTCGAGCAAAGATCTGCAGAACGACAATGCTCTTCTGCATGTTACTAATATCGTTAAAACCAACGTGGAAACACTTAATTGTGACGTTCTGCCCCAGCCGTTGTATTCTTCAGACATTGCGCCTTCGGACTACCAGAAGAGGATCTTCCGATCTATGACGCATGGCCTGGCTGAGCAATACCTCCATTCTTACAGAGAAATGAGCTTTTTCGCCGCGAAATATGCAAATCAGAATAGCAAAATAATTGTTTGAAAAATTCGGCCGATTGCAGCCGTAAAAAATTCGGCCGCATCGGCTGCAGTGTGAGACCGGCCTTAGCCTCTCGACGAATAGTCTACTCTGGTCATAAAAACAACATAGAGAAAGATAAGTTTAAACAATTGTGTATAAAGACGATATGACTATTACCAAATGCTAGTCAATTCGCTACTCTAATTGAACACAATTTTTATTTTATTACTATTGGGCTTAACCGTCGACTCCATCTTGGACCATGCCATAAAGTACAACGCCCGACATCAAAATCAAATCGAAAAAAAATATAGAGAGAGAACATCAACGATGGTCACAAATGCTGTCGATGCAATTTTCTTAAACAAACCAAGCTAATATTATAGTAGTCCGGGGAAATTAGCATTTTAAAGAGATAAAATTCCAAAATGGCTGAAAATTGGTCCACAGCTTCCTTGGGGCTTTCTAAGAAAACAAATTCGGAATCACAAAAAAAACATGGCTGCCGGAGATATCACTTTGTGGAAAAAAAAATAACTCAAAAACTGTTTTTTTTTCGAAAAAAAAACATGGCTGCCGGAGATATCACTTTGTGGCAAAAAAATCACTCAAAAACTGTTTTTTTCGAAAAAATTGTTTCATCAGTCACCCAATAAGAAATGTTATTGCCTACAAAAAGCCCTGCCGTTATATTTTCGAAAACCTAACCCTTTCGAAGTTATTCAAGGTCAAAGTTTCCAAAAATCACATTTCGGCCAAAAATACTTTGAATAATTCGGAAAGGTCAAGATTTTCGAAAAAAATTCAAGAGGGGTATTTTGTAGGCAATAATGTTTTGTATTGACTGATAAAAAAAAATTTCGAAAAAATCAGTTTTTGAGTGATTTTTTTGCCAAAAAGTGATATCTCCGGCAGCCATGTTTTTTTTTCGAAAAAAAAACAGTTTTTGAGTGATTTTTTTGCCAAAAAGTGATATCTCCGGCAGCCATGTTTTTTTTTCGAAAAAAAACAGTTTTTGAGTGATTTTTTTGCCAAAAAGTGATATCTCCGGCGGCCATGTTGTTTTTTTGTGATTGCCAAATTGTTTTCTTAAAAAGTCCCAAGGAAGCTGTGGTCCAATTTTCAGCCATTTTTGAATTTTGTCTCTTTTCGTGCGTTTTTTTTGCAAATTTCCCCGGACTATAGGGACAAATCGTGCTGCTTGACTCGGAACCGAAGTAGTATAGCTATGTAACTCCAAGCTAAGTGACGTCATCGGTTGTGGATGTGGTCTTAGCTTGAAGCTTGGGTTTTGATTTCCGTCTTAGCTTGAAGCTTGGGCAGTTGGTTTGTGTCTTAGGTGAGCTTTCGCACTGGAGATCTTCGGTTGAATCTTGTGGGGGGATCTGGTCCGAATTCAATGAATTATATCTGTGGGAGTCAGTAGAGGTGCCATAAGGAATTAAGTTAAGCTCTACGCGAGTTGGACGTCTGCGACACCTCTAACAATTAAGCAAAGCTCTGTGGGAGTTGTGGACTTGGGGTGGTTTAGTAAAATGTATTCCGGCGGTAGACATTTTAAAGTTATTGCTCTTGACTAAGATTTTCTTTTATACAAATTACTTCCATCTTACCTAATACAAGAAATATTTTTTATACAAATGTAAATTTTAAAGTTCACTTCACTTACGAAATAACCTTCAGTGGCCGGAAAAGGGTCATCAATTCCCATCGCGTACACAAAAGAACAAACTGGTTCCACCGCTGCTGTGTCTATTCTAAAAAAGCATCATTCCACAGTATCACAACACAGCAGTCAAAATACAAGGCTTAAGAATTTCAGATTAGGAAACTCTGCCCCAAAACGACAGAGCACAGAAGCTTAAAAATTTAATGAAAAGCCGGCGGCAAGGGCTGCCCCCTCTCCTTGACTAGTCGGAATCTTTTTGCTTTTTTCCTTTTTTTTTATTACAACACTAAAAGTCAAGTTGCGTTTCGTTCATTAAGACGCGACGAGAAAGAAGCTGAGAAAAGAAAGTGTCCATAAATCTTGAGATTGGCTGCATACGCTCCAAAGGGAATCTATCGGATTTCTTTTGTATTTAAAGACTCTAATCAGTGATTCGATAATTTTTAATTATTTTCCCTTCTGTTGATGAAATGGAGTTTTTTTTGTTGTTGTTGTTGTGTGTATGTTTTGATAAACGAAGTGTTTGCATTTACATTTTCGGTGCTTAACACTTTCGACGTGAATCTTAATGGCAGTCGGGGGTTTTATGACAAGTCTTTAATATGAACGGGAAATTATGTTTTCTTGGATGTTTATTGGGGTATAAAAATTCCTTATAACCTTTCACATTTAATTTCCATATTTAATAAATTCAATAGAACAAGAAGCACACACACGGCTGGTGTTTTAAGGTGTTTGTTTCTTGCGAAGAGACAAGGCAAAAACCCTTTTTTGGAGAGTTGAAACATTGGTGATATTTAAATTGATTTTTTTTTCTTAAGATAGGATGACACTATATGGGACTGGGATCCTGTCAAGGGTCCTTTTTATCACCCAATTTTGTTCAATAATTACATCTTAGACCATATCCTAATCTAAACAGGACCGCTATTAACAGTATATGGGTCTTATCCTCGACAGAAGCACCCTAGGTCGGGGACTAATGAATGTTATCGGCCCCTTGGCCGACATTCTCAACCCATAATTGCCCACGCAATATCCGTTTTATATTTCGTATGTTGTCTCTTCTAAGAGGAAAAGAACAACACAAACACATGCCCAGAAAATTTCACATTTAAAGATCCTGAAAATATTTTAACGCTTTAAAGGACTCGGGACGAAGGATGCTCCCTTGGTTGACTGGAGAAGTGAAGAGGGTTTTTTTCCTCATCCTCCTCCACATGAGGAAAAAAAGTTTTCTCTGTTCCAAAGTTCTTTCTCCGAATTATTTATTTGGCCTTGATTTTGATGGTATCAAAAAGGATAAAAAGGATACCATTTTAGGCCTCCGTTTTAATTCAATTTATTAAGAGACAAGAAGAGATACTTTGGTCGGTTGTAATTTTTAACCAGAATATAAAGTTGCGTCGTTTATTATTAATAAATTAATTAACTCAAACCGTAATGAAAGAGGAGGCTCACCGACGACGCGGCGCGACGCTTGAGGAGGCACTTCCTCGCCTCGAGAGTGTCTAGATTAATATTGTGAAAATCATTGATTATTAAATGGAGCGAGTCGAAAAGTGAAGGACTTTTTAGCCTTCAAGGCACAATTATTAAGTGCCGTTTTGAGAGATGGAAGACAGTTTGAAATGTGTTCGAGAGCGGAAGGAGATTTTGGTATTATTTAACAAAATAATGAGGATTATAGAGACTGTATTATGAAGAGCCTTACTCAGTTCGATATTTTTGAGATTTTCATCGCACAGATTTGTGGTAATTGAAGACAAAAGGGTTTTTATGAGGATAAAGTTTGGCACATAAATGTTGATTGAGCGATAAAAACGTTTTCGTAGCTTTGGTTCCTTTATAGGAGCTGCAAATCCAAAACTGTTTATACTAAAATCAATTCTAATCGTTGGCTTAAAATATAATAAACGAAAGCTTCAAAACTTGAATTGTTTGCGAAACTTTTGGCATTATTGTTAGCGTGTGTTGGCATGAAGGAAATTGAGATTGAATAACAAGAATTTTGGTAACGGAGAACTATATTTTATTTAAAAAAAATATAGTTTAAAAAAACTAAAAAAATACGCTTTTATTTTAAAATGAACTAAAAAGTAAAAAATAATTTTGAATGTAAAGTTTTTATTGCTCCAGCCAGAATATGGAAACAACCTACCTTTCGAAATGTAAAACAGCGTGGGACTCTTTCCTATATTTTTATTTTATTAACACCCGAAATTTTCGCTAGCGCCCCACGCTTTTTTACATTTCGAAAGGTAGGTTGTTTCCATATTCTGGCTGGAGCAATAAAAACTTTACATTCAAAATTATTTTTTACTTTTTAGTTCATTTTAAAATAAAAGCGTATTTTTTTAGTTTTTTTAAACTATATTTTTTACTTTCTACTTTTTAGTCTATTATATGTCTTCCGCCATTTTATAGTGATCGCCATATTAGATTTAAAATGACGTCACACAGCTCACTGTACTATACTTGTCATATACTTTCATTTGATACCCATACCGAGGGCCTTGTAAAAAAAAGGTAAACCGCCATTTTATGTTGACCTCTATTTTGAATTTGGAATCACGCCACACAGTTAATAGTATTCTAATTGTCGCACCCTTTCATTTGATACCCATTCCGAGGGTGTTGTAAAGAAAAAAGTTATCCGCCATTTTGAGTTGGCCGCCATTTTGAATTTGGAATGACGCCACAGAGCTAATATCTACTTGTCACTTCCTTTCATTTGATACCCATATCGAGTGGGTTGTAAAGAAAAAGGTAGTCCGCCATTTTGTGTTGGTCGCCATTTTGAATTTTGAGTGACGCCACATAGCTAATTGTATTCTACTTGTCACACCCTTTCATTTGATACCCATGTCGGGGGTCAGGGAGCACAATAGCAAAATTCGGCCGCCATCTTGATTATTTGACAAACTGGTCAGATTGCATTGTCACGCGAACTATACATATGTGCAAAATTTTAAGTTGATCGGTTATATGCAAGTGGGTGAAAATCAAGTTGCAAGATTTGTCTACATACATACATACATACATACAGGTGAAGCTAATATAAAGCGTATAATATGCAAACATGCTCCAAAAACTCCCTAAAGTATTAATTTCTATTTTTTTTTTAAAGATTAAACAAAAAATTTGTAACAATCTTTTGCAACAAAGAAAAATCACACAGCAACAAAAGCCAACGTACTTCCTTTTAAAAAAACACCTTTGAATCTTTTGTTGAAATATGAACTTTAGTGCCTTTTTACACAAGAGAAAATGTAGATCAAACGTGAACACAAAATCCATGTAGACAGGAGCACGAGAAAGAAGTTTTCACAGAGAACACAGAGAAATGTAATAATGAAAAAGGTGTTTGCAGATGAATTTGATATTGTATGCAACAGAAACGGTGTTGAATTAAAAATTTAATTTCCTTGTTTTTTTTTGTATCAGAAGAAAAGTGTTGTCCAGGATTTTTATGTCAAGAAGACTCCTTTTTGCAAAAAAAAAGTGATAGTTTGAAACAAATAAAGTATAAAGATCCAAGGAATTTGTGAGCAACAATTTCATAGTTTTTTTTTTAGATAAGAGATTTGTGTTCAAATGTTATATAAAGTGGAGATGCATATAAAAAGATAAGCCCATGTGCTCTCGGTCGGTTCTGCCATAAAGTAGTGCATTGTGGAACAGTAAGTTCTAATCGAAGCAATAGTGGAGACACCCGACTAGTGCTGCAGACGAGACGAGACTTGTCTCGAAATCGTCTCGTCTCGATTTTCGAGACGAGATCGAGACGAGACCTCCAGATTAAAAATCGATACGAGACCGAGACTACCATTCGAGATCTCGCGAGACATCTCGAGGTCTCGAAATCAAAATCGTTATTTTGAAATTCCAGAGCTATTGTAAGTAGAATGAATAAACTCCTGCCATTTCATTTCATTTCATTTCAACGCATTTAAAATGAAGTGCGTTGAAATGAAATGAAATGATTGTAAAATACCTCTTCTCTTTTGGAACGGATTTTACGTAAATGTAACTCTACACAAATTAGAAATTGTGGAGAAATCCACACCCAAAATATTTCATGTACCTTCACCTAATAAAATAACTCAGATCGTTGGAAGGCCTTCTCGGTCGCTGGCGAGCCACACACACGCAAGGCTTTTCATACAAAAACTAAATCTATATAGTATATAAAAATGAATGTGTGTATGTATGATCGCTATAAGCGATCTTAATGAAATTTTAACCATGTGCTATTTACATTCAAACTTAGAACATAGGCTATTTTATTACTTTCTAAAGCCACTCCTAGATGGCGCTGTCATGGAGAGCTTCGTTGAAAATCATCGCAGAGCTTTGAATTTTTGCATGAAGTTCTGTGGAGGTCTCCTATGATACACCTCGAAGCCCGATTTTCGAAATTCAAAATGGCCGTCGAAATATGACCGAAATTCAAAATTGCCGCAGAAATATGGTTGAATTTGCCAATTTTATTCCAATTCCAATGAAAGTGTGTATCTAGGGGTTTTTAAGGTCGCAAATAACGAATTTATGGTCAAAACTTATAAATTAAAAATGGCCGACGAATTTTCTAATTGTGTTCCGATTCCAATGAAAATCTGTATCTGAGGTTTTTTAAGGTAGCAAATAACGACTTTATGATCAAAATTTAAATTCAAAATGGCCGCACCAATATGGCCGGCGAGTTTGCGAATTGTATTCCGATTCCAATTAAAATCGGTATATGGGAGTTTTTAAGGTAGTAAATGTATGAAAATTCATATCTCGAAAAATGCCATGTCAATGGATGGTTTTTATTGTCTCGATCAAAATGTCAGATCCCTAATAGTTTCACATTTTGTTATTTGGAATCAAAAATACCAAAAAATTGCCTTTTCCAAACTCTCCTACTGTATATTAAAATTCATATCACCTGATTACTACTATTGGCTTTTGGGAGCAGCATAGGCGCACCGGGTCCCAGCTATATGTTATATTAGAGCTATTAAGACCTCATAATTGTATAGCATAAGCTTTTAAAACCCCACCCTACTAGCATTTAAAAAAGGGATTGCCTCAGGGGCATGGCGAAAGAGGTTTAAGTGAGGGGCATACCGAAAGCGTTCTTCCCCTTAGTTTCCTCATGAACACCACACTCAACCAAAACTTTAGTTTTAGTTGTTATATTGCTTCATACTAGAGGCTCTTGAGGCTTGATTACAGAGTTGAAGCAGCATTGGAGGTGATTAGTATTCAGTTGGGGGAGCACACTCTGGTAAAGCAGCATTGGAGGTGATTAGTATTCAGTTGGGGGACCACACTGACACTTTCGTTTAAAAATATAAAGCTCTCGATACCGGCGCAGTTACTGCTCACATATCCACGCCGAAATTGTTAAATTGTTCGGCCTCTTTTTCCACTCGAGATCGAATAGCAATGATTTTTTGCTCAAAGGGGCCGAAAGAGGTATTCCTTATGACGAGGGCTGAATGAGGCAAGTCGTTAGATGCCTTGTATGAGCAATACACACGAGTCCACATGAGGCAGTGGGGACCTATCTGCACTCCTCCCAAAAATCTAGTCGGACATAACCCAATAACCAAAGCATTTAAAATCATGTAACTCAACACACCCCACCCACAATTATTATGCTTCGCCGCCCCTGCTGCCCTGGTGCCACTGCAAAAGGCAGGGGTGGAAGCAAGTAAGTTGTTTCAATCGACCTCTTCATACAAAAATTCTGAATTTTTGTATGGAGAGGTCGATTGAAACAACTTACGTGCTACCACCCCCAGATTTACTACGTGTCTACGTCTGGGAAGTGACCAGCATGGAAATATATGGGATATTTGTATACAATTTCATTAATATGGCATATATTGATATTTCTCGAAATACAGAAGACTGACAAATTGTATTATTGACAGTGAAATTCGAGACTTTTCAGGACGAGACAAGACTTTTCGAGACGAGACGAGATCGAGACGAGACCTGCAAATACCCATTTTTTCGAGACCGAGACTACACCCGACTATAATGAGAGAAGAACTGCCAATGACAATACGTAGTTTTACTTAGCCCAAGGGATCCGCGCTTCCACCACAGGGATGCACGAAATCGCTTGTATTACTTTAAAAAATTGTAGAGGACGAAGAAAAGGGGCAACTATCTTGCTGACCATAAAGGGTGCCAATAGCATATTCAGTAAATAGGTTCTCGTTCGATTGCGTAGGTCAAGCAGCATTGGAAGTGGTTAGTGTTTAGCTGGGGGACTGCTTGGTAAAACAACACTCGCGTTTGGAATGGTTTATGCCGATGTGGATGTATTTATAAATGTTTATGCCTGAATTTTTAGATTTTCGTGCCAGTGGATGCCTCTAGCGAACAAATTTTTAGATTTTCGTGCTTGTGGCGGGAGCGTGTATCCCTGTGGCGGGTGCATGCATACTTTTGTTAGTCCGGGGAAATTAGCATTTCAAGGAGACAAAATTCCAAAATGGCTGAAAATTGGACCACAGCTTCCTTGGGACTTTTTAAGAAAACAATTTGGGAATCACAAAAAAACAACATGACCGCCGGAGATATCACTTTTTGGCAAAAAAATTAATCAAAAACTGGTTTTTTCAAAAAAAAATGTTGATCAGTCAATACCAAACGTTATTGCCTACAAAAAAGCACCTTGTCATTTTTGTGAAAACCTAACCCTTTCGAAGTTATTCAAGGTCAAAATTTCCGAAACTAACATTTCGGCCAAAAAATACTTTGAATAATTCGGAAAGGTCAAGGTTTTCGAAAAAAATTCAAGAGGGTTATTTTGTAGGCAATAATGTTTTGTATTGACTGATTAAAAAAAAATTCCAAAAAAACCCGTTTTTGAGTGTTTTTTTTGCAACCACGTGATCTCTCCGGCGGCCATGTTGTTTTTTTGTGATTCCGAAATTGTTTTTTTAAAAAGTCTAATGGTCCAATTTTCAGCCATTTTGGAGTTTTGTCTCCTTTCGTGCGTTTTTTTTTGCTAATTTCCCCGGACTATGTGGCGTCCCTATTTGTTCGCTATGCGCGCTAGCAGCGGTCGCGTGCGTGCTAGTAGGAAAATGAACCAATAAATTATTTTTAGTCGGGAACTCCATAGTTTCCAGGAGAAAATACAAGAGCCTGATGGGTCGACAAGATTTTGCTTCATTGGTGCGAATATCTTTCGTGACGGTATGGTATTTGCGGGTATGGTATTTGCGAGAAACATATGCTTACAAATTGAAGTTTTTCATTATATTTAAGAATCTGAATTGATATCAGCTTTTCCAGAAATTTTTCTAAGATTGGAAGAATACTAATTGATGGAAAGTCAGAGGAAGACTAACAGGAGTAGGGCACTTGGGTATTAGTAAGGGGAAATTAGCATTTTAAGGAGACAAAATTCCAAAATGGCTGAAAATTGGTCTACAGCTTCCTTGGGACTTTTTAAGAAAACAATTTCGGAATCACAAAAAATAAAACATGACCGCCGGAGATATCGCGTTTTTCCCGTGTTCTCCTTGTATCTCGGTTTCTATAGGTCGTACAACCCCGTACGAGGGTCCAAAATGTTGACAATGAAATTCTCTACAACTTTATTCCTAACAAAGATGTTGACCCGATTAACCCTTTCAAAGTTATTCAAGGTCAAAGTTATCTAAAATCACGTTTTGGCCACAAAATCACTCAAAAACTGCTTTTTTTCGAAAATTTATTTTGATCAGTCAATACGAAACGTTATTGCCTACAAAAAAGCTTCTTGTCATTTTTTCAAAAACTTAACCCTTTCGAAGTTATTCAAGTTCAAAGTTTCAAAAAATCAGTTTTTGGTCAAAAAATGACTCAGAAATAGGGTTTCTCAAAACCCGGTCTTTTTTGGATTCGCCGAATTCGAATCCTTAAAACTGAGAACCGCCGATTCCGATTCCGATTCCAAGTAAAAACTTACAATTTTAATTTACTAATATTGTATTAATAGCCCCATAAATAGGTTGAAAAAAAGGCCTTCGTCAAAAATACCGCACGCGATTTTTTTACCAAATGATATATATTTTTATGAGCTTAAATTCAAAATGCTAAACTTATAGTGAACGGAAACACGTTTTATTCTATATCTCAGAAACTATGCATTTTACGACAAAAATTTATATAATCTTTTTTGTAGATAAATAAGTGATTTAATTTTCTTGTTTAGAATTTTGTTTTGTAAAGTCTATATGTACGGAGATATAGTGCTTCAAACTTCATATATCACTCTCTTTGCAGTATATTTTGTTAATGGTTAATTCTACATGAAAAAGTCCTTCGTAATACTTATAGAACACGCGATTATCTATAATTTTTGTTATAATCATTTTTTACGTAGGGCTAATATTTCACGAATTACAGCGTTTTAAGTGTCGAAAAACGTAAATTCAAAAGTAGTATTTTGCCAATATCTTTTTAATTACACGTTTTATTGCAAAACTGATTATAACGCTTTTCATGCGCAATTGCATTGCCCAAATTTTTTGTTCCGGTAGGACGGTGGAAAAGAGTTTGTGCTTATAACTTCAAAAGTATAGGTCGTAGCATGGAAATTGTCCAGACCTTATTCATAGGAAATTGTCCAAGCTTTCCAATTTTGGGGGAAAAAATTAGTTAACTACGTATTTTTTGGAGAAAAAGGTGATTTTTTTTTCTATCGAAACTTTCCGAGATAATTGGGTGGCACAGGTGATTTGGAACACCCTGTATAGATCTACTTTTGCCAATAAAAATATAAAAAAAAATATAACAAAAATGTACTAATTACTTTTGCTTGTTTTGAATTGCTAGTTGCTGGTTCCACGGTAAAATAATTCCAAACTTTAGATCTTTTAGTTGCCATAGCTAAGGTCATATTAATTTTAGAATATGTACTTTAATTTAAAAGGTATTATTATTTATAGGTACTTATATGTGATTTTTTTTAAACCATTTTTTGAATTTGAAAAATTAAACTGAAACTAAAACAATCGAGAATCCTAAAATGTCAATACAATTTTCTTCACCATGACATAAAATCCAAACACCCAGAACCTACCAAGATTTATTTTTTTTTCAAATTTTGAAATTTTCAGTCAAGTTGTTACTTTTAATTACCAAAGTTTCTAGCAGATGGAACAACTAATTTTATTTTTTGTTATAATCAAGAATATTGATTTTAATAGTGAATTTGATATCGAGCAATCGGGGAATCGGGATTCGGCGAATTTCAGAAACGGATCCCGATTCCGAATCTCAGGGGAAAGATTCGCCGAATCCGATTCCGAGTTATAGTCCATGGAAATGGTACTTTAACATTGCAAAAATGCAGGACAAGATTTTTTTCTTGGGTTGTGTAGGGGGGGTCGGTGTTAGCTTAAATTTGAGTTTTCGAGTTCCCCACCCCCCCCATTTGGCCGCCATCTTGGAAAAGGTGTGCAAATGGTTTTTCCACTATATCTCCGTAACAGTACATCTTACAGAAAATTTATAAACGGACTTTTTGTTTAGAATTAAATTATCTACAATTTATTCTTTAAGCGTTTTGTCGTAAATTGAAGAATTAAGAAGTTATAAGCCTTAGAACACAAAAATTAGTCACAATATTTTCTTTTTATGGCTATAACTTTTTTTCCTTCAATTTTAACAAAAAAAAATAATAACAAGTTTTTTGTAGAGGGTTTCATAACGAATAATTTCCATTCATTCTTTTTTTAATTTTGTTCACTACGAAGGGTTCACAGCGCCCCGAAGGTATCGAAGTGACAGATTTTCTGAATAATTTTTTACGATTTTACCTCCTCCTCTCCCTACAATTTCTCAAAAACAGGTAGCAAGTAATAATAATGTATGAATGACTTTCCGTTTGAAGAAATGCCGATGTTTGAGTAATGCAATAAAATTATTTATTACGGTTTTTTATTATTGTTATGGTATGTTTTACAAGGTACGAGATGGTTTAAAATGAAATTCTTTGAATAATAACATGTATTAGTTTCTCCAATTTTTGAAAATAATTTGTGTTAGGGCTGCAAAAAATAGTGCTTCATTCAGTTATGCTAATTATCTAGCAAAATACGGACGTATTCATTTTGTGGGAAAATTTGGAATTATTTTAGTGTAATTTCAAAATTGTAATTTCAGTTTGATCTTAGTAAAATTTTCAATTTTATAAAAGTGTACGTGTTATTCAGTTGTGCTATCTACCAAAATTGAAAATATTAATTAAATTAAAAAACCGTAATAAATAATTTTATTGCATTACTCAAACATCGGCATTTCTTCAAACGGAAAGTCATTCATACATTATTATTACTTGCTACCTGTTTTTGAGAAATTGTAGGGAGAGGAGGAGGTAAAATCGTAAAAAATTATTCAGAAAATCTGTCACTTCGATACCTTCGGGGCGCTGTGAACCCTTCGTAGTGAACAAAATTAAAAAAAGAATGAATGGAAATTATTCGTTATGAAACCCTCTACAAAAAACTTGTTATTATTTTTTTTGTTAAAATTGAAGGAAAAAAGTTATAGCCTTTAAAAGAAAATATTGTGACTAATTTTTGTGTTCTAAGGCTTATAACTTCTTAATTCTTCAATTTACGACAAAACGCTTAAAGAATAAATTGTAGATAATTTAATTCTAAACAAAAAGTCCGTTTATAAATTTTCTGTAAGATGTACTGTTACGGAGATATAGTGGAAAAACCATTTGCACACCTTTTCCAAGATGGCGGCCAAATGGGGGGGGGGGGGTGGGGAACTCGAAAACTCAAATTTAAGCTAACACCGACCCCCCCTACACAACCCAAGAAAAAAATCTTGTCCTGCATTTTTGCAATGTTAAAGTACCATTTCCATGGACTATTATTCGGTATGAGAAACCCTACTCAGGAACTGATTATTGAGAATATTTTTTGTTCTATTTATACAAAAGATTATTGCCTACCCTAATGACACCCTTGCCATTTTTTCGAAAACTTTTCGAAATTTTTTGCAAAAATCAATTGTTAGTGATTTTTTGGCCGAAGTGATTTGAATAACTTCGAAAGGAAAGGAAATTTTAGAATTTTGTCTCCTTTCGTGCGTTTTTTTTTGCTATTTTCCCCGGAATATAATAGGTGCGATGACTGCTTCTAAATATTTCACAAAACAATTTACATCGAAAAGATTCTTTACTTAAAAATGTTTGTTTCTCGCATCGAAATTGATAATTTCAAATCAATCTGTATCTGATGACCAAATTTGGAACAACATCCTTATAGCCAACGTAACACTTTAACGACTATCGGTTTTGACTTAATAATAAAGTAATGGAATAGAAATAGCTAATCGATTTGTTACAAAACAAAACCAGATGTAGTTTTCCACCTACACTTAACTATCGATTAGATAAATCAAGTGCGAATGAGATTTTTTTTAGTTGTTTTAAACTTAAGAAATTCAAATTGCATCACCACCAGCTAAACATGAATGTCTTTCATCTAACTAAAGTGTGATACAGAAACTACAACAATTTTCATAGCTCAATAAAAAAAACTCCTTCTATTCAAATATCATTATTATTGGCAGTAAATTTCGCCCAACATTACGAGTGTAATAAAATCTGCTTTTATGACTATTTGATAAATTACTATATGCGATAATAATACAAAGTTGAACAATGCTTGTTGGTTTTAAATTTATATATGGCATGAAATGTAAAAAAAAATGAAGCTCTTTAAACTTTTACATCACTGCTAATGATCAGCCTTAACCTTGACAATGTTATATTTTTCCCTTAATGATTTTTTTTAATCTTAAAAATTCATAATGAATCAAAAAAGCGTAAAATTATTACAAAACTTCACAACTGAACCACAAGATGATCTCGAAATATACAACGTCAAGAGCCCAAAGTAACAACTTAACTCATAGTCGAAAAATCAAGAAATTTAACGCTTTGTTGTTTGGGGAGTTTTCAGAAACTTCAGAGTTTTATGATTAATAATTTCCCTCCATTTTTCCCCCGGTGTGTGTTTTTTTTGCTGTTTTGTTGTTGCTTTATTCATAAATATTTAATAAAATTTTAATTAATACAAACAGTATTTCAATGCTAAACAAAACTTGCTCGTGTATATACGAACGACGACGATGATGAAAAAAAAATTTTTGTTGTAGAAGTTGATGAAGGTATGTATATGGCAGAGTTGGGTACATCACCACCAACCAAAGACTCTTTCAGTAGTCGCCCGTTTTCTGTTTGGAACATTTTTTTTATTTGCAAAATTATATAACAACAACACGACGACGACCTGCATTTATGGACGTGATGTCATCCAGAAGCACTTACCTACTGCCAACACTCCCAGAAGCGCGCTTATTAACAATTGCCGACCTCTTTATGTAAATCGCCCGTGGAATGAAAATATAACGACGAAGCGGCCAACGGGCGGTAGCAGAATTGAGAATGACTTTGTAATTTTCTGATCGAATTTTCGAAAAATTGGAAAATAAATTCGATATTGATTGAAATTTTGGGAAATATCTGGCTTGCCCCCGCGACCCTATACCGGTTATATTTCAAAGGAGGGATTTTGTAGGAAATTTCATTATGGCTGAAAGATCCGAAAATTCAACGTGTATACAACGCACAATGACGAGCGATATCAGCATGGAGGTGAGCCGCTTGAGAATACGGTATTACGACAATCCGAAAAGGTGAATGCGCCGCGTATACTCCCTTGAGTACTGTCGCGGTACGTCGACATAATCTTGACATTGTGTCGCCAATGTTGGATCTTTTATGCCGGGCGAAAAAAAATTCACTTCTTAGAACGCTTCATACATTTTAATTAATGGTCGACTGCGACGACATGTCTCCACGTGACACACAGGTTTTTTTGTACTAACACACCTTTTACCATACCCAGCATATATCGTTCGTTCATTATCATCGAATAGAGTCGATGGGTTCGTTTTTGAATTCTGGGAACATTTCGATTTCCGCCTAAATGCATTATTACAGTTACGCAATATGTTAATTGCCAATCTCTCTTTCTCTCTTTCTTCTTTCTCTCTAGAGTCTTGAATTCTTCTTCTTACTTTGTTACACGCCATTCAACTTTTAATAAAGTTTTTCTACGCCTCTGTTAGAATACAGGCATTCTGATATTACTTTTAGTTACGGAATTAGCAGCATTCCACACCCGTGTGGAATATTCATTCCATCACTTGTTATGGAATGGCTACTAGTGGCGACATCTGTTCGTCGTAATCCAAGAATATGATTTATTAATTAAAGAAAAAAAAAGATTTATTAATTAAAGAAAGAAAAGGATTGTTTCAATAATAAACAATCAATGATGTTCCGCTAGAAAATTTTTGCTTTAAATAAACTATCCAATTATTAAATTGCAGAAAATAGTAGGATTTTTTTAATAAATTTTGCGGCGGCCATCTATTAACAAATTATTAAATTACAAAATTGTTATGAATGAACACTCCCTACTTATATGTTATTTAGCGTTAAAATATCTTGCTGTGCCTTATACGTTATATTTTTGACATTAGCTTTACATAAGGTATGTTTTTCTTTGCAAAATATTAATAAAAAATAATTAGAGGCGTAGAAAAAGTATAGTCTGCAACACGTTTTGAATGGCATATTCCGCACTCGTTGTGCGGAATATGCATCATTCCAAACTTGTTACAGAATATACTATTCCTTCACGAAAAGAAAATGTCGTTTGTTTCACGAGTGTCACATTAAAACTTAATGAAATTAAATAAATTCGAGGATTTTCTTTTCATCTGCACATTACCGCGACTAAAATGCTCTCTCTTACAGCAATGAAACAAGAGGAGGTTTCAGTAACAGAAGAAGCTCATCATGAACTCGAACCTCGACTGTAGAGCGGTAGATGTTCACAGCCTTGAGGAGTTGCGCGAATTTGATAGTACGTTCGGGGACATGGCGGATGCCTTAGGGTGCTGCAGAAAAGTTATAATGTGTTCAACAGCAATAACAACAACAACAACAAAAATACCATCCATCCTCCCCCATTGGTGTTATGGTGTGCACCTACACGAACATTAAGAATTAAAGACCATGAATTCAAGTTGAAAAATGTTTTCCGGCATTACAGAGACTTGAAATAAGCTTTTTCCTCAAGTGAAAATATACAGCGAAAAACCGGCGAAAAAGTTTGTCTTCTTCTTCTTCGTAATATGAAATAGATTCTTCTAGATTCGCTCTACTAAAAAACGGAGCACACGCCCAAGAAGTTTTCTTCTGGTTTGTCAAAAGGAACGAAGCCTTTTTTTCTTTTACACTGTGACATTGTGACAAAGGAAAGTCGTCGTCTTTTGCATGAAGAAATACACTCCCTAAAAGTTCCAATTTTGTATAATCTTGAAACGAGGCCAAATTTCAACTCGGTTTGTTCCACTGCTGCTGGGGGAATGGGAATCAAAGCAGCCTCTTCTGCTCCAATAATAAAATAATCCAACATAGACTGATAAGAAAGATAAGACCGAAAGATAATCCCAAAAAGTCAATTTTTCTCTTTGTATGAAGAAGATTATGATAAAAATTGTAATTAAATTATGCCTTCCACAAAACTACGTCCCACAGGGGATCAATTCATTTATCACTCGACTGAACCGACACTGTGCTCGTCTGGATAGTTTCAAATGGGCATTTTTATGTTGATCCATTCATTATGTTGCGAGCACGATGGGGAGTAGTTATGTGGTTGTGTGTGTTTTTTGGGGGGTTTCTGCTGCTGCTGCTGCTTCGTTCTGCTAAGGTAGTTTGGTGATGTCTTTATTTTCGTTTGGGAAAAAACACACGTGTGCGAAAGGTATAATGTAATTTGAAGATGGACATGGATTATGGAAGCGGCGAAATATTGCTCTGGTTACTTGGACTAGGGTCAGTTTGTTTCAGTGCGAGAAGGGGAGGTAAGGTGATAATTGGATTTTTTTTTCAGATATTGGTGAGCATGATACTTAAACTAAAGAAACATATGAAGACCCTTGACCAGTACTGAATGGATTTTGGGTGGAATCGATCCAATTTACTTTTCGATAGCTTCGAGGCAACTGGAAACAGGTATGTTAGCTCGAAGGACCAGACTTATATGAAGCAATGAATGAATTTTTTGGAGTTTACTCCTTAAGAAACGTTTCATATATAAAGCACGGTATGAAAAATAGTTGGGGAGTAAAAATCAAGCGTTAACAAAAAAAACCCGTTAACAAAAAAAACCTACTTGATTTTGACCCACATAACCGATCAACTTCAAATTTTGCACATACGTGTAGTTCGCGTGGAACTACAATCAAGATGGCGGTTCCAAAATGGCGGCCGATTTTTGCATTTGTGTTCCCCGACCCCCACATGGGTATCAAATGAAAGGCCATGACAGGTAGAATACAATTAGTGGTGTAGCGTCCTTCCAAATTCAAAATGGCGCCAACATAAAATGGCGGAACATATATAATAGACTAAAAAGTAAAAAATTTAACCGATCAAGTTCAAATTTTTGCACATATGCGTAGTTTGCTTGACAATGCAACGTGACCATTTCGTAAAAAAATAAAAATGGAGGTTCCAAGGTGGAGCCCGATTTTTGCATTTATGTTCGCCGACCCCGGACATGGGTAGCAAATGAAAGGGTATGACAGGTAGAATACAATGGTGGATTACCTTTTTCTTGACAACCCCCTCAGTATGGGTATGACGATTATAATACAGTAATCTTTGTTACGTCCTTTTAAGTCTAATATGACGGCCACCACAAAATGGACTAAAAAGGAGAAAATAAAATTGATGTAATGCATTTTATCAAATCAATATAAATAAATATATGGGTTCATTTACTTCCTTCGCCTATTATATTTTAAGTCAATCGTTTAAGGAGTAAACTCCAGTCTTTTTATTTTATGTGGAAAAAACTAATTTTTTTTGTATGTGACAAATCCGAGCTTAGGAATCACTCTTTGTATTACTATTTCGTCACGTGGTTTTACATTGTCTAGTAGCAAGCTTAGTCCGGGCGATGCAATACGTTTAATGGTATGAGGAATAGACAGGATGTTTAAGGAGATAGCGATGAATTCTGCGTTTGAACTTTTGGATTTTGTACGAGTTCGGAAACACAGAATGCGGAAGCTTGTTCCACAGTCGAGTTGTTCTGTTTATGAACGAATTTCCCGTCTGCAACGTTAGCGCATAAAGGGGCTGAGGACGGCAGAGGGTATAAGTTGATTTTTCTCTCACCTACCCCTTTCAAATTTCAAGAATCAATTTCGTTATTTTACAGTAGCCAGGAGGGGGCTTCGCCTGCAGTTACAGTGGAACTACAAGCCCGACTCGAGAGGTTGCGTGGAGCCGAAAAAACCCAAAACGGCATGATTTCTAGTGTATTAACCAGTTGTTTGAGCCAACGTGTGGCTAGACCCATGACCCTGAGATTAGGAGCTTCCAAAAAGGCGAAAGACGGTTAATAGTAGACATCACTTTCATCAGCGACACGATGACCAGAAATATCCAGTGATGGTGATTGAAGTGTATACGCATCGCGACCACCGCGCCATAACCTAATGAAAGGGTCGGGTCCCACGCATTACCTTGGCCATAGAGCGGACATGTGACGCCTCCATGCCACAGAGTTAGGCTCCGAAGATGCTCACCGAATCTCTGCAGGGAAGGAGTGTTCCCTGAGCAACAGGAGCAAAAGGTTGTGCTTATCCCGAAAGCGAGTAAGCCTCCCTGCGGACTCGTCGGCCCACACATAGATATGCCTCCTAAACACCAGGGGCAAGTTTTTCTAACATCTTAGATTACTTGCAAGCGCCGCGAGTGAATTCGGTTTGTCGGAAAGGCGATTCGGCTTTAGGAAGGCTAGATCGACAGCGAATGCTGTCAATATAGTGACTAGCCTAACAAGGGCCCCAGTAAATGTTGCACACCGCGAAATGATAAAGCTGAATACACCGAAGTAACTAGTGCGAATTGTGATAAAATTCATTGCACTGCGAATCACACGAGGAAGTACAGGATAACTTGTGAAGTCCCCCAAAGTTCCGTCCTAGGCCCCCTACTTTTTTTAGCGAGGGGTGGTGAGAATCTTTCATCAGTCGAGCAGCATTGGGTGTGTACTCGACCGCCTGTAGGGCCATGCCTCTTCCTGTGAGTTATCATGTACTATAAAGTACTGGCGTAATCTGTCCGGTAAGAAGCGATCGCTATCAGGTTCGCCGATGACATCTGGTTCGCGCTAGTAGAAAGGCGACTCGACGTTATCAAGATATTCGTGAACGAAGCGATATGGGAGATGTGGCTCGAGAACTGGGCTAAGGCTAGCTACGCACAAAACGGAAGTAGTGCTAATCAGCAAGCGAAAAAATATAGAGCTAACACCGGAGAACATCCTGGACCAGATGATGAGGTTGAGGAATGAGTGAAGAAAGGTAAAAGTGACGCTGAAGGCCATCCACCAGCTTCGTAGTAACGCAATGACGAAAGTCGGACATGCGGGGAGAATGAAAGATATGAAGGGGTTGAGATAGAGACTCAAAGAACCGAGAGACAGAAGCTTCTCGGTAGAATGTTGTCCACCTTCCGGCGTACCTACGAGCATTTATGTAGCCAGTGAATTGGGAAGTAAACTTCGTCGAAAGCACCTTTCTCGAGAAGAAAGCGGAGACGGTAGGTCGCCGTTCCGTATGACCCACTGTTCCGGCTGTGGTGAATACCCCTTTCGAGGGACCCTTTTAAGGGTCACGTTGATGACGGCAGGCCGCGGTAATGCCTTTTCGGCTTGTGCCGGTCTCAATTGAAACTTAATGAAAAAGGTTTGGTGAGTTTAGTCAGTAGGAATCTGACACTACCGACTGGGTGCGGAGCCCTAGCGGTGTCTTCAGTCTTAGCCATGGGCCAGACAAAACATTCTTCTTCTTCTTTAACGGCTCTACAACCAGGATCCGGTCCTGGCCTCTCGCAACTGTTCTCTCCACCGGTTCCGATTCTCAGCCGATGTCATCCAGTTTGGCATCCCTAAGCTCTGAGCGTCCTGGTCTACGCGATCCTTCTAGCGGAGATTGGGTCTCCCTCGCTGTCGCACCCCATAGGTCTTACCGCAGAGAACTTTCCGAGCAGGCTCATCTTCACTCATATGCCCAGCGGAGTCTACCGAGCTTTATTTTCTTCACAACATCTATGTCGCGATAGCGCTCGTAGATCTCGTCATTGTAGAGTCTCCGGAATCGTCCTTCCTCATATAAGGGGCCAACGAAGTATTCTCCTCTCGAATACCGCCAAGAAAAAACATTATCAGAGGTAATAAAAGGGTAATAAAACAGAAGGCCATAAAATGGTATTAAAACAGATCGAGTATTAAATGTTATCTATGTGGAAGAAGGAATAAGCCGAAGAATATTGTCGCTGCAATAATCGAAACACATACCTTTTCAATGGAAGTCCAACACCTTAACGCCTACACACTCTGGGACCGCTACACTTTCGAAGCACTGAAATCTATTGATGCTTCAAGTGAAAATTTGGTAATAAGTTAAAACAAGTATATTCTTGTGTCGAAGGACTTGTTATTAATTATTTTTTTATAGCCTGATTACAGTGAATAACAAATCTTAGACAGTGAAGTGTCAACGTGTTGAATATCTATATATATAAAAGTGAAAGTATGTCTGTCTGTAAATGTTCAATAGACTCCGAAACCGCTCATCGGATTGGCCTGATTTTTGTATATAGGGGTTTTCGGGTACGGCGGGTGTTCCTACGCTCTATCCTCTTTTGCTCTATCTCGAACACTTCGGGTGGCTGTAGTGTACCGATATCCGTAAAATTCGAACTTTTGTATGGGAGGTACTCTTCGAATTACTGCTAAAGAGCTCAGATCTATATTATTTTGGTTTTTTCCGAAAAAAATACGATTCCCAAAGTTTCAGATCGATCGGTCCAAATTTAAAATGGCGGCCAACACAAAATGGCGGATTACCTTTTTCTTTGCAAGCCATTCGGTATGGGTATCAAATGAAAGGGTATGACAAGTACAATATTATTAGCTCTGTGGCGTCATTCCAAATTCAAAATGGCGGTCAACGCAAAATGGTGGATTACCTTTTTCTTTGCAAGCCTTTCGGTATGGGTATTAAATGAAAGGGTATGACAAGTAGAATATTATTAGCTCTGTGTGGAGTCATTCCAAATTCAAAATTCATATCACCTGATTACTACTATTGGTTTATGGGTGCAGCATAGGCGCACCGGGTCCCAGCTAATTTCAAATATTTTTTTTGTTTCAAATTCTTAAGGTTTTTTCTAGTTTCTACTGTTTCCTGAAAAATGCAATAAAATTTCTTTCAAAAAATTATCAGAGGTAATAAAAGGGTAATAAAACAGAAGGTCATAAAATGGTAATAAAACAGATGAAATGAAATGGAATTCCCTTACAAACATTTTTAAGCAATCATTCATATTATTTAAGTCCCTAAAAAGTTCAAATCCAGATAACCTTTCACTCTTGTACACTAATCTCATCGTTTTCATAAGGATAGGCTCTTTTTACACGGCAACAATCCCAAAGGGTAATCCCAAAAGGATCTACTTAACATCGGCGGCATCCATCGAACCCAAAACAGCATGAATATCGAAAAAAAGTGTAATTCCCAAGCAGTTTTCCCTCAACAACAACAACAACAACAAAAAACAGACGTTCCACAAAAATATGCAGCATAACAAGGTGTGCTTGCCTTAACGAAATAACTGTGATAGTATAGGGCGAAAATTTCTTACAGTCACGTGCATCACGTAGGTGGCCCGAAATTCCAGGAGCGATCTTTCTTCTTAATTAAAGATTTTTTTTTTCAGCTTAGATTTTCCCCAGTTCTTATTAGGGAAGCTCACTCGCCTGTGTAGCCCCAAAACAGGACAAGTTCGATTCGGTGTACACGCTTAAATAAATATTCATTCCAATTTGCAGAAAATAAATCAATTTTATTTTTTTTTATTAAGTATTCCCAATCGACAATTTCCTTTTCGATGAGCATATCTTTTTCAAATAACATTTTTCTTAGAATTATTTTTATAGTACACCTGTTTTTTACACGAGCTGAGCTCACTCAACTGAAATTCATTCAATTAGGTAACTGAGCATGCTTAAGGAACTTGAGGAAAGAGAACTTGTTTTTATGAGTGAATATTTTCAGGTATAAGGCAAGTATCTCATACACAGAGAGAGTGAGGAGCATGGACCAGGACAAGACTGTGGCCTTAAAAGCAAAAAAAATGTGTTTTTGTTTACCTTATGATTTTCCATAAATATTTAAGTTTCTTATCGCGTTTAACGTGTTTTGTTTTTTTTTATTTACTGTTATTGCACCATTATTAAAAATTAAAAAAAAATTATGAGTATTATCAAAAAGCAAGCATTGGTGGTTGTGGTGGCTTAAAACCAGTTAAACATTAGTGCGCGGAGTGTGAAACAAAAATTATCCCAATCACCTCTTAAACGTGCTTGAAATGTTCCAAACCTGATAAGCGGCAAGGCATATAGCTGGCGGTGAGGAATTCCGTGGTGCAAACATAACGATCAGTGTTTTGGGTACCGCTCAAATGCCCGCAAAACCAGTTTCAATATAGAAAAACAATGCTCTATTCCTTTTTGCACGGATGTTGAATTTTCGGCATCAATTGATTTGGACAAAAGACACGACACTCTTCTTTACATAACAAACACTGAGGAGGACATGATAATAACATTGCACCAATGTCATTTTTTTGTTGTTGCCATCATCATTTCATGGCTGATCTAAGAGTTAACAGCCACACCTGACGACGACGGCGATTGTCGGTCGGTCGGTCGGTTGGAGTAGATCGATCGATCGATCGTGTTGGTCGCTGAAACGATCGGGTTCACGTCATAGCCTACGCAAATTTATCGAGTTTAATACGCAAAAAACTTGTGAAGTTGTAACCGCACACTAACTACACTCTTGATTGTCGGTGACTCTTGACCCTTTCACTTTACGATCTTTATCTTTTTTTATTTAACAGATTTACTAACCACACTTGGTTTTTTTTTCTTCTTCTTCTTCTATGTTGTATCACGTCACTCAAATCTAGTGAAGATCAGCTGATCTTGTGTAGATCAAACTTTTACTTTGGGTCTAGACCAAACAAAAAACCGAACTTTCTTACACCTTTTTTCACGGACCAATGGAGGAAAGGTTTCGTTTCGTTTCAAAGTACAAACAATAAAAAAATAAAATCGTTACAATCATCTATTTACAAATTCGTATATATACATATATGTGTAGGGACAGGTAACATCTGGTACACTAAAAAAAAACCAATTCTCGTTTCGAGCGCGCTGTGCGGATCTATTCACGGCTACTTTTTAACTGAGCTCCGACAACAACGTCTTATTTTCTTGTCTCATTCGAATCCCGCTTTGCCTTTGCTGTGTTACGGACTTATAATAATAAACCGAGTTGTGTCTTACCTGACTAAGCCGAAGGCCGGAATCTTAGGTAAAGTGACGTCAGGTATACACAGGTAAGCTTTGGACGATATATATACACACACGGTTAAACATAACTAAAATAAAATTCAGGCCAAAAGCAGACAATGTAAACCGTGAAGTTGTCACTCATTCACAGAAGAAGTTTAGAATTTCTTTCTTTTTTTCTTATTTGAATTTATTTTTTTTTTTTGTATTTCGACGACGACGTTTTTGGAAGAGTTAAGGAAAAGACTTGTTTTTTTTTTTTTGGGTGTTAGAAATTTTTGTTTGTTTTTAATAAATAATTTTTTTTTCGAGTTGTCGATTTGTGTTTTGAGAAATATTTAATGCGAATTCATAAGAAAAAAAATTGTTGAGATAAGTCAGTCGCCAAGGAAATCAAGATTTTGTCATTCGTAACAACGGATTTATGTCGACGCATTGTACTAAAAATAAAATATGATGGACCACTTCTGAGTGGATTTTAGTTGATTATTAATTTAGAATTCGCTTGTATATAACATTGAAATATAGTTAAGTTTTAGGACTCTAGTCTGTGGAAGCTTCTTCTCCCAGCACATCGCGACATTTCGCTTGTTCTCTCCAATCGATTCTACGAAGTTTACGTACATCTTCTAGTACGTCATCCATTCACCTACTTCTTGTGTCGTTTTACGCTTGGTCGATGACTACTCTACTATTAAAAATCTAGGCTAGGATACCTTCTTCAGAAGTTCGTACAACAGGTCCGAGCCATCGTAGTCCACCCAGTTTTAATTCTTCATTCGTTCTAAAACGCTATTCGTTTTGGTTAACCCTTACAAACCCAAAAATTCTTCTTATAAATTTCGTTTGGAAGATATTAACCCGATGGCATTTTGCTGCCGTAAGAATTGTACGGCAGCTGTTTCACATCAATAATATAGGAAACCTTTCCAGCGGGAAATATTTGGAGCGCTTCTAGGGGTAGCGAATTTGGAGCACTCCTAATATGCTCCTAAAATGCACCGTAAAGGGTGCCATATAGCATAGGTACTCAATAGACCGGTTCTCGTTCGATTACGGAAGTCAAGCAGCATTAGACGTGGTTAGTACTTAGTTGGGGGACCGCTTGGTAAAAGGGTGCCATATAGCATAGGTACTCAATAGACCGGTTCTCGTTCGATTACGGAAGTCAAGCAGCATTAGACGTGGTTAGTAGTTAGTTGGGGGACCGCTTGGTAAAAAAAAGAAATAGAACTGGTAAGGAATGTCGAAGCCCCACCAAAATCGATCTGCCACCAGGGGACTTACTGAGTGTAATTCCGCTAGAAGAAATACCCCTGAAAATTCTGCCAGTAGATGTCTTGATGCCAGCAGCAATAGTAAAACTCCAAGGTCCATTTCAATTGCAGCCCCTGATCACAGCTATGAGCTGCTAAAGAAAAGACTCGTCGCTGGCTTCAATCGCCTGCTGGATGATCAATTTGCTGCGTTTGAGGATAGAATAAAGCGGCTTGAGGCCCGCCTGACGATGCAAATTGAATAGGCCTGCTGCACTTTCAACTGCCAAGTTGGTAAATTGAGGGAAGAGGTGGAACCTATGCAGCATGACCTTGCTACAGTGTCCAATGAGTTTGAGGACTTGCGGCGCTAGCCTAGGCTCCAAAACGCAGTAATTCGTAGCATTCCATCAACTAACGATGAAAACCCGAAAAAAGTTTTAATTGTTCTTGCTTCCAATGTTGGACACGAACTATCTCGATATGTCAAGGTTTTTCAACCGCAGCAACGACGCGACGTGGCCCTGATTCAGGAAGTGCCAGAAAAGTGAGCTCGCTGCTAATAGCTAAGTTGAAATTTTGTACTGGAGAGACATTTCTTACTTTTTTCGAGAGAGTGAAATTTTGTACTGAAGAGACAATTCTTACATTTTTCGAAAGAGTGAAATTTTGTACTAGAGAGACATTTCTTACTTTTTTTCGAGAGAGTGAAATTTTGTACTGAAGAGACAATTCTTACATTTTTTCGAAAGAGTGAAATTTTGTACTGGAGACATTTCTTACTTTTACGAGAGAGTGAAATTTTGTACTGAATAGACAATTCTTACATTTTTCGAAAGAGTGAAATTTTGTACTGAAGAGACAATTCTTACATTTTTCGAGAGAGTGAAATTTTGTACTAAAGAGACAATTCTTACATTTTTTGAAGGAGTGAAATTTTGTACTGGAGAGACATTTCTTACTTTTTTGGAAGAAGTGAAATTTTGTACTGAATAGACAATTCTTACATTTTTTGAAAGAGTGAAATTTTGTACTGGAGAAACATTTCTTACTTTTTTTGAAGAGGTGAAATTTGATGAATGAGATGAAATGAGATGAGCGAAATTGTAAATACGTACTGGAGAGACATTTCTTACTTCTTTTGAGGCAGGAAAACTTCCAACTTGAAATTATTATTTATTTATTTGCAAATACATGTACAAAGATTGGAATCTTAAAAATTAGTACATTAATTAACAGCATTGGACAAACTTAAGTAAAACTTAATAAGGAAAACTAAAAAAAAAAAAAAAAAAAAAAACTTAACAATTAGGCGAGGTGGGATTGCAAAATATAAATATACATTGTGAAGGCATAGATTTCTTACTTTCTCTAAGGCAGTTTAATGCATATTAGAATTAAACTCATAAAAAATCTCTTCATTGGTATTTATTTTCTTTCTTTTTTTAATTTGTTTGTTTTTGTCATTTTTACATTACAATAGCAGCACGCCTCATTTGAAGTATGACATTGCACTGCCTCAAAAGAAAAAAGAGGCATCTCTTACAAACTCATTTTATAACCGTGTCCTACCCAACACAATACCATACACCGTAAAACTCATGCTAACATATGGAGCATTAGTGTGGTAGCATAGAACCAACCTTAATAGCTTCGCCGCAGGATTAAGCATTATTCAAAGAAGAGCCTGTCTTTACATATTCGAGGCTATTTGCACATCGCCTACGGTAGCGCTGCAGACTCTACCGGAGATTATGGTAGAGACTACCATGTTGAATGTTGAAGTAGAAAAATTCATTATAAACGCAATATTGAAGCTGAGATCGAATAGCTACCTAGGAGATGGTCTTCAGCGGGGACATTGTGCAGTTTTTAGCGTTATGGAAGAAATACTATCAGACTGAATGTCCGCGAAGATCTCAAAGTTGAAGTCTCCTTCCGGGATCATACAAGAGACTCTATCCTGGACTTTCCTTAGGACACGACAAGCTGGGCTCGTATGGAGTACGAATAACTCCAAAAAATAGAGACAGGCGTGGGTGCCGGAATTCGAGGAAAAGGCGCAGCTCAGTGGTTTCAAATGCCGAAAAGGTGGCCAAAAGTCCCTAAAATCGATCTTTGATTCGGGGACTTTTTGGGTCTAGTTATGTAGGTTGGTACCTAAGGTATTAGAAACAGCGTTCTATAACGGTCAAACTTGCACGTGGGGCTTTTGGGAGCCATTGTTACGTGAGCGTCTGAATAAGAGGGCCTCGGCGCGGTACATAATGAAACGGGTTTTTTGTGTTAACAGTGACCTGGAATCGTTTGAAAAAGTTTCTGCTAACGAAAGTAAGTACTTTTAAACGTTATTTCATATTGACAATAAATTTTCTTAATTATTTTAGTAATGCACCATTCAAAACAAGTTTTTTTATAGCTTCCCGTTGTAAACGTCAATGTTTAAAATTACATTATTCAAAATTCCCACGACATCCCACTCTCTAAAAAGTTTTCTCACATTCTTGAGATCTTTCTCTATAATTTGGAAGTTTCAAAAGTTGCCCCAGTTTGTCCCGATTTGTTTAATTTAAATAAAATTTCATAAAATTCTGGCCATTTTATAAGAACTTTGTCCGCCATATTGAATCCGCCATTTTGTTTTTCAAAATTTTGCGTAGCAAATCGGAATCAGCAGACTCGAAATACTCTTCATACCAAATTTCATAAAAATCTGACCACTTTATAAAAATTTTGTCCGCCATATTGGATCCGCCATTTTGTTTTTTTTATTTTGAGTAAAGATTCGTAATCAGCGACCTCAAAATACTATTTGTACGTAATTTCATAAAAATCTGACCACTTTATAAAAAATTTGTCCGCCATATTGGATCCGCCATTTTGTTTTTTTTATTTTGAGTAAAGATTCGTAATCAGCGACCTTAAAATACGTATTTTATTTTTTGGCCACCATTTCGGGATTTGGAATCACTGTGCGCCGTGGCTACTTGATAAGCTAGGTGCAATCAATCGGATCACCTTTGTATGGAGGCGCCTTGGTCAGACAGGGCTCTGACATTATCACCAGTCCGGAAGCGGCTATTGGGGCACCCAAGCATCCCAGAATTTTTGCAAGTATTTGTCTCATAATAAATATTTGTTTAGTGGTCGATCTATTCTATCTAAATCCTGCTTGTGAATCTCCTACTTTGTCCTCCACATATGGTTTCAATCAACTTAACAAAATTTATGATAGCAATTTGTAAGCTGATGTGTTCAACAGCGCGATTAGTCTGTAATTTTTGCAGCTCATCAATTGATATTTTTTGTCAGCTGGAAAAACTTTGCCTAGAAGCCACTTTTCTGCCTGCAACGTCTGCATACCGCTCAACAAAAAAAATTAATTCTGAATTCCTACAGTAGACATCGATAAAAAATGTGCAAATTTCTGATAAATCCCTCATCATAAACATTCAACAAACCTCCATACAAAAAACTGACCCATATTTTCCCCCTACTGATATCACTCACTACAAAACTTACGCAATTTCCCGCAGAATTTTTTTTTTACATAATATATTTTCGCATCATCGGGGCCAGGAAAACTTATGATGAAAAAATAACTACGGCGTGGGTGGTGACGGTGAAACAAGTGTAAAAACAAATTCCTTCAAGACGTGGGCCTGTTTCCTAAAAAACTTTACCTCTTCTATTTTATTTTCAACACGTCCGCGAAACCTTTGTTTGGCAGAAGATACACTGTTCGGCAATGTGACGATGATGATGATAAAGGGAGCAAAATTCTTTTCTATTTCATACAGAGAATTTCACTCCAAAAAGACAACAAGCAGTAGAAAAGTTTTAGCTGAAAGGCGTATATAGTGGTGAGGTTGTTGTAACTTTGTTTCAAGAGACAGAGAGAGAGAAAGAGAACAAAACTTGAACACAACTAATGCCTGGAAGATGGGTGTTAAGAGTGCTTCAATCTGGTCACTAGCATCGGGATTTGTATTTAGGTTAAACGAAAGAACTAGTGTAGCTATCGATCGAGATTTTTGTGTTCGACAATTGAAACATGTTGACCAAATGGTTGGTGGGTACATGACAAGCACACAGAAAGCCTGATAATATCATGAATATCACAAACTGACCATCATTAGTATGCACCAAAAGGATATATTCTGGTCTGATAAATCGATTTCTATAAAAATGAATTGTATACGTAGAGAATGACATCGACAGAATTGTTGCATTACCAAATCCTAGCGCTTAAACTATTGAAGCTTTTTGTGAAAGTGAATAGGTTTCAAAACTTCGTCTCTCGTGGTAAAATTACGTTACGTTTTAGAGAATTATTTTATCCGGGAGTGGCTATTCGCACTGCAGAGTAGATAAGAGTAGATGAGAGTAGATGAGAGAGTAAATAAGAGTAGATGAGAGTACATAAGAGTAGATGAAAGTACATGAGAGTAGATGAGAGTAAATGAGAGAGTATATGAGAGTAGATGAGAGTAAATAACTCTCTCATTTACTCTCATATACTCTCGTCTACTCTCTCATTTACTCTCATCTACTCTCGTCTACTCTCATCTACTCTCATCTACCCTCTCATCTACTCTCTCATCTACTCTCATATATTCTCATCTACTCTCGTCTACTCTCATCTACTCTCTCATCTATTCTCATCTACTCTTATCTACTCTTATCTACTCTTATCTACTCTTATCTACTCTTATCTACTCTTATCTACTCTTATCTACTCTGCAGTGCGAATAGCCTCGGCCATTTTATCCTGCTGTATATATTCCCTAAAATATTTTGAATATGCAAATACGTCGTTATATTTCCGGAAAACAATTATAAAGTACGTAAACCAAACGAGCATATACTATACAGTTTAAAAAGTACCCGGAATTTGTTATTTGAAAGACTTGGTAAAAGGTAAAAAATGATAATATTTTTCTTTAAGCTCGTAACTTTGTATTAAGTTACCATACGAGATTTGAGTCCTCTCTGTTATTTAGCGTGCTCACAGCATTTCTTAATGTTAAGTGTTGCGTAATTTTTGAAACGAAAAAATCAATTAAGCAGAGTTTGTCTTAAAGTTTTAGTCCGGGGAAATTAGCAAAAAAAAAAAACGCACGAAAGGAGACAAAATTCGGAAATGACTGAAAATTGGTCTACAGCTTCCTTGGGACTTTTTAAGAAAACAATTTCGGAATCACAAAAAAAACAAAATGGCCGCCGGATATATATATCGGGTTTCCGGTGTTTTCCTTGTATCTCGGTTTCTATAGGTCGTACAATCCCGTACAAAGGCCCTAAATGTTGACAATGAAATTCTCTACAACTTTAGTTATTACAAAGATGTTGACCCGATTAACCCTTTTAAAGTTATTCAAGGTCAAAGTTGCCAAAAATTAGTTTTTGGCCAAAAAATCACTCAAAAATTGCGTTTTTTGAAAATTTGTTTTGATCAGTCAATACGAAACGTTATTGCCTACGAAAAAGCCTGTTGTCATTTTTTTGAAAACTTAACCCTTTCGAAGTTATTCAAGGTCAAAGTTTCAACAAATCAGTTTTTGGTCAAAAAATAACTCAGAAACTGATTAGTGAGAAATTTTTTTGTTCTATTTATACAAACGATTATTGCCTACCCTAATGACACCCTTGCCATTTTTTCGAAAACTTTTCGAAAATTTTTGCAAAAATCAATTGTTAGTGATTTTTTCGCCAAAAAGTAAAATTT
Organism: Thereva nobilitata; assembly: GCA_963855945.1. Classification (NCBI taxonomy): domain Eukaryota; kingdom Metazoa; phylum Arthropoda; class Insecta; order Diptera; family Therevidae; genus Thereva; species Thereva nobilitata. The sequence goes on from OY979698.1 coordinate 98,033,883, forward strand.
GGAAACTTTGACCTTGAATAACTTCGAATGGGTTAAGTTTTCGAAAAAATGAAATAAAGGCTTTTTCGTAGGCAATAACGTTTCGTATTGACTGATCAAAACAAATTTTCGAAAAACGCAGTTTTTGAGTGATTTTTTGGCCAAAAAGTGATTTTTGATAACTTTGACTTTTAATAACTTCGAAAGGGCTAATCGGGTCAACATCTTTGTAATAACTAAAGTTGTATAAAATTTCATTGTCAACATTTAGGACCTTTGTACGGGGTTGTACGACCTATAGAAACCGAGATACAAGGAAAACACCGGAAAAACGCTATATTTCCGGCGGCCATTTTGTTTTTTTTGTGATTCCGAAATTGTTTTCTTAAAAAGTTTTAAGGAAGCTGTGGACCAATTTACAGCCATCTCCGAATTTTGTCTTTTCGTGCGTTTTTTTTTGCTAATTTCCCCGGACTACAAGAGGAGAGTCTACCGATCAATGATTCGTCGATGAATTGTTTTATTTGAGCGCGGAACGCGGTCAATAGTTTGTTTCGCTCTATCTATTATTATTACTTCTGCCATTATCTTGGCTTCAGTATTAATCAAAATCGTCTCCGCTGCACCTCATTTCGCAATTAAAAGCGACAAGCGATGCGACGTTTCTGGAATTTTTGATTTTCATCTGTCAAACGCCGCATTACTTTTCGTCACTGGTTTAAATACCCAAGTTTGTTTTAAAAAAACTGATGGATTTATCTTTGTACTGGATGTAGCTTTTCTTAAAATGGCGCTTTAAGTTGGAAGGTGCCATGCTTTCATTTGCCAGATTTTCACAACATTTCAGTCATGAATGTGGTCATTTCAGAATTGAATGTGTTTTTCCATTGTTAATTACATTATTTTCTGTTTGTTTATTTATAGATACTATAATCAGGGGCGGCGCTTTCACAGGTGCGAATGGTGCATTTGCACCGGGCGCAATTTGACAGGTGCGCAAGATCCCGCGGGCTCATGAAGTTACGCAAATTTACCCAATTTCTATGCCTCTACATTTTCATGCAAGAAAAAACGGGGAAATTTGACTTCCCCTCCTGCATGAAGTTAGCCGATATTTTAGCTTCGAGATTTTGAAATAATATGAATAAATTAGAATTTTAAATAAACATGCTGAATTCCGTTGGAATTTTCTTACATTGGTAGCAACCAATTCAATATCTAGATACTGCAGGTTTTTGTGGGACACGTTTGTCTGTGTGTAGGAATGCACAGAATCACAGCTTCAACGAAACTACTAACAAGTAACGAAGTTTTTTTATTATTTTTCTGTTTTTAATAAAAAAAAATAAAAATAAAAAAAAATTTTTAAAAACAAGCTTTTATTAGATAAACTAAAAAATATTAAATAATAAAAAAGTTTTTAAATATTTGCGTTAATAAGATGAACTAAAAAGTATAAAATAATTTCTTTTAATCCACCTGTAATTAACTACAACTACAAGTAAAAGCTTGGGGGCGCTTTATCAAGCTATATATTAATTAATTTTCGTATTTAATAGTTAAATCATATTTAAATTATATTTTTTGGATTTTTGTTATAATATCTGAAACATTTGTTAACTGAGCGCCCCAAGCTTTTACTTGTAGTTGTAGTTAATTACAGGTCATCTTATTAACGCAAATATTTAAAAACTTTTTTATTATTTAATATATTTTAGTTTATCTAATAAAAGCTTGTTTTTAAAATTTTTTTTTATTTTTTTTTTATTTTTTAATTTTGTGTTCTTTAATTTTTTTTACTCTTTTCATTTTAAGCTTTGTTTGTTCACTAGAAATGACGACACAATTGTATTCTACTTATTATAACCCTTCATTTGATACCCATATAAAGGGGTTGTACATAAAAAGGTAATGCTCCATTTTGTGGTGGCGGCCATATTAGATTTAAAAGCTTACTGTATTCTACTCGTCATTCTCTTTCAGTTGATACCCATGCCGGGGGGTTGTAAAGAAAAAAGTAATCCGCCATTTTCTGGTGGCCGCCATATTGGATTTAAAATGACGTCATAAACCTTACTGTATTCTACTCGTCATAATCTTTTATTTCGTCATTCTCTTTCATTTGATACTCATGTCGGGGAGTTGTAAAGAAAAAGGTAATCCGACATTTTCTGGTGGCCGCCATATTGGATTTAAAATGACGTCACAAAGCTTACTGTATTCTACTCGTCATAATCTTTCATTTGATACCCATGGGCGGGGGAAGGGGTTATAAAGAAAAAGGTAATCCGCCTTTTTGTGGTGGCCGCCATATTGGATTTAAGATGACGTCACATAGCTTATTGTATTCTACTCGTCATTCTCTTTTATTTGATACCCATGTCGGCGGTTGTAAAGAAAAATGTAATCCGCCATTTTAAGTTAGCCGCCATATTGGATTCAAAATGACGTCACATAGCTTGATGTATTCTACTCGTCATACTCTTTCATTTGATACCCATGTTGGGGGAGGGGGGGGTTGTAAAAAAAGCGGTAATTCGCCATTTGTGGCCGCCATATTGGATGTAACATAAAATTGAATATACTATATTGCATTGTCTTCAGAACCAAAGGTTTGTGCCAAATTTCAGCATCACCGGATATCGGAAAGTAGTCGAAAAATCGATCGCAAGATTTGACGGCACAGAAAACGAAGTTAATATAAAGCTTGTAACATAGCAAACTGCTTGTAGCATCAGGCGCAGCCAAAGTGTGGTACACGTACCCCCACTAAACTCTTCCCGTACTCCTAGGGTATGCGTACCACACTTTGGGAAACACTGCGGTAGAGTATAAACCATATTTGTGTCACGAATCAGACACGAAACAAACAAGAAACTGTCTCGACAAAAGAAATATTTCCTTTAAGTCTGCAATTTGGAATTTCTTATGAATTGGTTTTCTTAAAAAGTAAAGAAATCTTGTGCTATTTATAAATACATAAACACCACACCACAAAATCACCTCTTAAAACGAAATTCCACTACAAATTACATATTGTTTCACTAATTCGGCACAGATTTTGCAAGTTACTGAAGCGTTTCAAACCCACTAAAAGACGAAACAGAAAAAAAAACTGATCTCATCACACTCAAAGTCTCAAAGTCAACCTTAACCGCATTTCACCCAAGAGAGTAGTATATCATCATTGCATAGGAGATAATTGAAAAATAATAACTACATTTACTAGCGACTATAGTAGGTCCAAGATAATTAATGGATATCGTTATTAAACTGTCAAAGATCACAGTATGATCGTGCAACTTTCTGATATAAAGATCCGTCGTCCAATTCGAAGGCAATTCTTTATGATATCTCGAATTGAATCAAAAGTGAAAATAATCGATCTTTTCTCCGTATGCTATATTCCCCTTCGCGTCTATCTGTCGTCTCTCATTCCTTTTCCCTTCACCAATTGATCTCTCTTTTTTTGGACTGTGTGTGATTGCAACTAAAGTAATCGGTATAATATTCCTCTCCTTTTTACTTTTTGGGCTGTTCCCTTCTTAATTACACATATTGAAGCCTCTTACACTACCAAAAAAAAAAAACAAAAATTACCCAAGAAAAAGAAATTTGGATCTGATTATCCGCCGATAAGTAAGTGGGAGACTAGCAACAGCACGCTTTCGATAGATCCAATAGGATTACCACACCTGACGGAATTTATCTTGACCGAAACGAAAGTTTTACATATTCGTGACTGCATGCTGCGATTTTTTTCCCTCTGTTTGTGTATTGCTCCAACAAAGGTACAAAATAGTATAGTTAAGATTGCCAACCGGCGGCGGTGAGCACAAAACCAGCAATCAATGAAAAGAAATTAGAAAATAACTTCTTAAAGAAATTGCCGGGGAAAAAGTATGCACATACATACATGTATGTTAACATAACAAACGAATAAAGAAGCATAGAAGACCGACGACCATAAATGCCGGGAAAGAGCTGGTCTATGTTGAATTTCGAGAATGTGGCATATTTTCATTATGCTGCAAATTTCTTTTTTTTTCAAAATCATCTATTGTTATGTTAATATCGTTTAAAAACGCAGAAACTGGTTTAGAGCATAAAAAATTATGTTAATTTGTTGATTTCGTTATTCCGACTTCCTTTATGAATAAAGTTTTTATCGATTTAATATGGCAAGAATGTTTTGAGGCTTTTATTATTTATTATATATTTTTTGAGTTGATTACTTAATCTTTATTTATTTTGTAAGAAATATTGGCGCAGGTGTTACGTTAGTGGTGGATCTCGTGTACGACGGAAAAGAAGGAAAATAATATTGGTTGGAGGAGAAAAAAAACTTTGGGAACGTTTCTTCTTCTTTGTATGAGAGATATCAGGTTCAAAAATAGCGCGGTCGCCAGTTTACCTATTGTTTTACAACCCCTATACGATACATGTGGGTTAAACCGCTTGAACAGGTTCGGCTAATAATTTGTTGCTCAGGCTGTCCCCATACAACCTATTTAACCCCATTTCACCGCCCCCCCGGCGATGAATTTTGAAAAGTCGCTTCTTAGTGGATATCCATTACATTATAGGGATGCACTGTGAAAATTTCAGCCCTTTAGGTTCAGCGGTTTAGGCTGCGCGTTGTCTGGCAGTAAGTTACTGTTTTATATATAGAGATAGATATATCTTCCGCCATTTTGTTGAGTTTACTGTTCTATACTCGTCATACACTTTCATTTGATACCCATACCGAGGGCGTCGTAAAAAGAAATGTAAACCACAATTTTGCGTCGGCCGCCATTTTGAATTTGGAAAGACGCCACACAGATAATTGAATTCTACTTGTCACACCCTTTCATTTTATACCCATACTTGTTGTAAAGAAAAAGGTAATCCACCGTTTTGTATTAGCCGCCATTTTGTGTTTCCCGCCATTTTGAATTTGGAGTGACGCCACACAGCTAATAGTATTCAACTTGTCATACCCTTTCATTTGATACACCCATACCGAGAGGCTTGTAAAGAAAACGGTAATCCGCCATTTTGTGTTGGCCGCCATTTTGAATTTGAAATGACGCCACACAGCTAATTGTATTCTACTTCTCATAACCTTTCATTTGATACCCATACCGTGTTGGTTGTAAAGAAAAAGGTAGTCCGCCATTTTGTGAAGGCCGCCATTTTGAATTTTGAATACCGCCACATACCCAATTGTATTCTATTCGTAATACCCTTTCATTGTAAAATTCGGCCGCGCTAATTGGACTTCCCCTTAAGTCCTTTTTTAACCTAACCTAACCTGCCTCTGTTTTGAAGCCATTCGTGTATTATTATGAGTTTACCCTGAGGTTGTGCTGGGAAGGAGCTTAAAATTACGCTTACGGAATTTTCTCCACAACATCACCAACTCTAGAATGTCCCAGTTGAAGATCATCGTCCAAACGACATTCGTTCTCAACGTTAACGCAAAATTTATGGTAGCAGCGGTAGGATCCTTAACGCTGCATTCGGCAAGTTGCGAATAGAGAGGTAATTTTTGGAATTTATTTATCTACTAGCAAAAAACCCGCGTGCGTTGCAACGCCCTTAAATAAAAAAAGTTTATGTGTGCACTGCCCGCGGTGGGAAAAAAGTGAAAGAAACAACAAATCTAGAAAAAATGATTTTGGATACCTTTTATATGGTTAATTTCTTTTGACAGCTTTTTTGACAGCTGTCATTAATCAAAACCGTTCACCTTGAACCGATGGAAATCAAGTGCCCAACCCTTGGTTAAACCTAAAAAAAATGAAAACCCATGTTAAATCCCATTTAAAATTCGGCGACAGTTTATAATTTTGTTTTTCTCTTTTCGGTGAGCCGTTACACTGCCCCATTCTTTGTGTTCGTTCCGAACACAGCTTCCGTCCCGTTCTTACCGATCGAACGCATCGTTTAACTCCGTGATGGCAGTGGACGCTTCTTTTCTTTGCAATTTTGGCGATTTACCTTTAATTAGTCGAGGATTTTATAGATACACTCGATCGGGTACATACAGCTGACAGGGAAATGACACTTATTTGCGCTAAAATTCGACCGCCATATTAGCCCCGAAATTTTAAATTTATTAGTTTTGATCATAAATTCTTTATTTGCTACTTTAAAAACCCCAAATACCGATTTTCATTGGAATCGGAATACAATTGGCAAACTCATTGGCCATATTGGTGCGGCCATTTTGAATTTATAAGTTTTGATCATAAATTCGTTATTTGCAACCTTAAAAACCCCCTAGATATACACTTTCACTGGAATCGGAAAACAATTGGAAAATTTCGTCCGCGGCCATTTTGAATTTATAAGTTCTGATCATAAATTCGTTAGTTTCTACGTTAAAAAACCCGCGATACAGATTTTCATTGTAATTGGGACGCCATTGGCAAATACGTCCGCCATATTGACGCGGCCATTTTGAATTTATAAGTTCTGATCATAAATTCGTTAATTGCTACCTTAAAACCCTCCAGATACCGATTTTCATGGAAATCGGAACTCAATTGGCAAATTTGGTTGGCCATTTTGAATTTCGGTCATATTTCGGCGGCCATTTTGAATTTATAAGTTCTGATCAAACATTCGTTATTTATTACCTCAAACAACCCCAGATACCGGTTTTCATTGGAAACCGAATACAATTGACAAATTTGTCGGCCATATTGGCGCGGCCATTTTGAACTTATAAATTTTGACCACAAATTCGTTATAAGCGACCTTAAAAACCCCTAGATAGCCAATTTCATGGAAACCGGAACACAATTTGTGAATTCACATTTTGAATTTCGGTCATTTTTCAGCGGCCATTTTGAATTTCGAAAATCGGGCTTCGAGGTGTTTCATGGGAGACCCCCACGGACCTTCGTGCAAAATTTCGAAACTCTGCGATGACTGGTGCGGCCGCTATAGCGCACACATCGTTCCTCTCTGTGGATTTCCTTTTGCTGTAGTGCCCTTCACATAACCTCCGAAAGATGAGTGGCGTGTTTCCCTATTGTAATTCAAACAAAATTCAAATTCAAATAAAGTTTTAATTCCGAAAAGCCCACGAAAAAAAAATAAATATCCATACACCCCCGAGATTCCTGATGATAATTTTATATTAACACACAAAAACCTCCATCAATTCTCTCTCGCATTGTCCTCATATCTCCGGAAAAAAAACGTGTGATTCTCTATCAAGATTTATGGACATAAATTTACTCTAAAAATACACAAATTGATAACATCCAAGCTGCGAAATGAAATCACACCTAAAACGAGCTGTGATTGGGGCAAAAAAGAAGAGCATCGCTTTCCTTGTCGCCTCGTAATTATTCAACAACAACAACTAAAAAAAAATATTGCAATAAACATTGGAAACCAGCCTTAATAATAATGGAAGCCGCCAAAGCAAACGACGCGCAAAATGACATTATTTTTGACGTTCCTGGAGGAGCGGGCTATGATGTCGTCGCCGTCGTCGTCTTCTGCTGTAATAAATTTGGAATTTGCACGTACGCGTTGGCGCGGGCGGTAGACGTCGACCTTGACCAAGACGCGCTGCTGTTAAGCTAAAAATCAAAATAATTGCGAGCTTTTAGGCAGCGCGAAATTTGAAATTTGGGCCATCAGCCACCGCCGATGTTTGCTGCTTCGACAATATTGGCGAAAAAATCTCATTGAAAAATTTGCGCTGCTCAATAGGAAGATGATGAATGGTACTTTTATGGAAAACAGAAGGAAATCTAGAAGCTCAGTTTGTGTAGTAGCTAGCAAAAAAAAAATAATTATGATAATGAGCCACGGATAACCATAAGTGAAAACGCGTAGCGGTAATTGGCAAAAAGGCGGGACGAAACAAGTTTTCATGATGTGGGAATGATTAAGTCGAAATGTTTCACTTTTAGTGATTTGATCAGGTACGAGTTTGGTCAAAAACATAAGACAGACGAGCATAGATTGATTGGAATTAGAGTTATGAGGTCAAATACGCCTAATTTTTTTTTAGCTACTGTTGTAGCACCTGGGAAATGTTGTGATTGAGTCACATCATTGAGGCTGAGAGGTTTTTTTAGTGGTGGAAGTTGATCGGTTTGATGTCTAAAGGTATGAAGATGAGATTTTACTATGAGACTAGGGTGGGTGGACTATAGCTGATTGAAACGTAAGTATGGACGGACGTCTGACTTGGCTGCTGATTGATCATATTAAAGATTGCAAAAGGGTATTCATCTAACATAAGCTTTGCTACAGCACATTGGAATGTGAGTAGTACTGGCAAAATGTCTGTCTTGTACATCGACCAAGAAAATGTCCCATCTGCAAAAGACGAATTGAAAGTCTTGGATTATGCGAAAAGGTTGTCGTCAACAAGCCTACCGATCTCGAACAAACCAATACCAATCAGAGCAGTTGAGGCTTGTTGCCAATGTAGAAGCAAGCGGGTTCGACAAAGTATATACGGTATGCCTAAGAGAAGTGGTATTCCCTGATCAGTTTAAGCGAAACAAGGTTGTTCCCATTCCGAAACTGGGAAAGTCTCTAGTGGACCCGTCAGTCTATAACATGGACCCGTCAGCCTATGCCACCTACAGGGTGCGCCATCTAGACCTTCGGTTTTTCAACATTGAATAACTCTGAAATTTTTTAGCTGATTTCGACAAATGTACACGATTCTGAAACGTTATTCAGTACCATTTTAGCTGTGAGTCAATAAACGCCGAAAGAACGCGCTGAAATTGTAGCGCTTTACATTGAAAACAATCGTTCAATTGTGAAAACTGTGCGTGCTTATCGTAAAAAATATAGGAGAAATTCGGCGCCTTAGGACAGCACAATTCGTGGTTTGGTGAAGAATTTCTTTGAGTACGGGTCTTTAGACACTCGCCAGCGTCCCATTGGACCGCGTTCGCGACGCTCCAATGAAGTTGTTGAGTGAGAGGGTGTTGCCAATAATCCAAATGTGTCGTATCGCCACCGACCTCAGGAACGTAAGTGGAACGTCTCTAAGGAGGATTATGAAGCAAGAAAAGGTCTGACGAACTTCTATTTTCAACAAGACTTCTTGCCACACCGCAGCCGCTACAATGAAGTTCTTGCAGCGCAAGTTCCCGAGACACGTTGTGTCGAAAAATTGTGATTCTCCGGATTTAACGGAATCAGACTTTTTCTGTGCCAGCAAGTCGAAGGCTATTGGCGAACGAACTCAAAGCTAATTTGTACGAGCCGAAATAGCTGTTACAATGCCCGAAATGCTGGCCAATGTTATGCAAGATGCCCCCCAAAAAGAGCTGCTTTTTGCGTATCGAATGGAGATGGTCATTTTATCGTTCTTGGCGGTTCAGTTAGAACAGCCGCACTATATTGAGATGCTGCACTGCGTTATGTATGTATTCTAGTAGGTGCCTCTGAACATGAAACTTCTCGGTGAATTGGATTTTTAACTTTCTCTTTTCGGTTAGCCGTTACACTGCCCCCTTCGTAAACTTCACGACAATAGAGGAAATTACCAGGATACACTATGCTCAATATTCTTACATTTGGAACTAGGATTACTTATACTTATTTGGCAAAATTCATCGACCAGATTTGACCCGAAATTTAAAATTTATAAGTTTTGATCATAAATTCTTTATTTGTTACCTTAAAATCCCCCAGATACCGATTTTCATTGGAATCGGAATACAATTGGCAAGCTCATCGGCCATATTGGTGCGGCCATTTTGAATTTATAAGCTTTGATCATACATTCGTTATTTGCAACCTTAAAAACCCCTAGATATCCACTTTCATTGGAATCGGAATACAATTGGAAAAAATCGTCCGCCATATTGGCGCGGCCATTTTGAATTTATAAGTTCTGATCATAAATTCGTTATTTGCTACCTCAAGAAACCCCAGATACTGATTTTCATTGGAATCGTAACACAATTGGAAAATTCGTCGGCCATATTGGCGCGGCCATTTTGAAATTATAAGTTTTGACCACAAATTCGTTATTAGCGACCTTAAAAAACCCTAGATACAAACTTTCATTGAAATCGGAACACAATTTGTAAATTCATATTTGGGTGGCCATTTTGAATTTCGGTCATATTTCGGCGGCCATGTTGAATTTCGAAAATCGGTCTTCGAGGTGAAGTTCTGCACACATATATACATACATACATACAAACAGAAACTTTATTTTATTAATATAGATTAAAATAGAGAGATTAGAGGTAAGCCACTTTATACTGTTGTCAACTGTTCTATTTTGACAAGCTCTATTCGAAAAGACAGTAAAGAGAAGAATAAACCACCAACGCCAACACCCCCTACTGTAGCGATTTCTCTGATCGAACAGGAGATAACTTCTTCGCTCATTTTGCTTGTAGGATATGGCAGAAGAGATGGTAAGGATTTGCTGTAAAGAGGGAATACAAGAAAAAAGTAACATTATTAGATTGAGTGAGACTAAGTAAAAGGCGACAGACCATTTCCCAGTGTTAAATCGAAACACGGACGTTTAGAACAGCCCAGCAGGAAAAGTGGAAGCAGCTTCCCCTGGAATTAAATTGGAAGTACTTCCTGGTCGCTCTTCAGAAGCATTTTGGAAGATTTTCCTGTGCATATGGCTACAGATAAGTCATTCTCAACTTTGTTAGTAAATTTTCTGTTTTGAGAGATTCTCTGGATCTCTGCTTGCAAAACTTAAAACTTCAAAATAGCTTCCCAGGAAGCTAATTAGAAGAAAATCGAACAAACTGCTTCTTGCCAATGACATGCAATTGTAAAAAAGATATGGATAGGGATACGGAAGGGAAGCACTTCTAAGATGCACAAGGATAGCTTCTTCATGCATCAGTGAATGGTTCTATTTCCCGTTGGGAGTAGTCCATCACCTCAATACATAGACTATCGATCGAGTCACTGAAGTCTGTTGATGTTTCGTCATAATTTTGTATCAGATTTAAACAGCTATGTTCTTGCGCCGAGAGGGACTGATATTGATTATGCTTTTTCATGGTACGCTTACAGTTGAATAACGAATACAGACAGACTCGTAAACGTGTTGATTTCAAGTATTTTTATATCAAATACTTAAATTTTATTTTAGTGTCTTAATTATTTCTAAAAAATTAAGTAAATTTTCTTACCAAGCATAGTTATTATCAGGGGTAATAAAAAGGTAATAAAACGGAGGGTCATAAAAGGGTAATAAAACAGATCATCATAAATTCACTTAACAGGCGTGTTAAGAGATTGAATTTGTTTTAAATATATTAAAAAAATAGAAAAGATAAACGGGAGTTGTATGGAATATTTGTGTGTTGAGATATAACAAGTATTTTAAAATAATATTAGTAGCGGAGGTGAATAACATAGAGTTACAGATGGACGGACAACGCTTTTGGTTTAAATTTTTTAGTAAAGTAAATAAATTCGATTTTCTAAGCCGTAAAAGGTAGAGGTAAACTAAGATAGAGTTTAATTTAGACTGTTTGAAAATGGATTTTAGGTTAGTTACGTGTTAGTTGAAAACAAAACAATCATCTGGGAGTTTTATCTAAATTTATATTCTAAAAAAAGACTAAACGCTGAACTAAACTTAGAATCTGAAACCTTTTTTTTTTAAATAATTTTAAATTTACTTTCTTTACTAAATTAAGTATCAATCTTCATCACCGCTGATATTTTATTACTAAAATTCTTCACTCAAATTTTCATATTTCTTCTTAAATAAAACTAGAGCGCAACGCTCCTCCTTCTCGTCCATCAATCGCACAGTCTCGTCTCGTTAACGAAAAACAATTTTCCAAGATAGGAATTTATATAAATATTAAATAAGAAGAAAAAAAAATTAAAAAAAAAAACAAACAAATCTAAATTACAAAATAGAATACACTACAACACACTCTGGTATCAGTTACAAGCCAAGATTTTACTTTACAGTCATTAAGTAGTTAGCATGAAGCAAAAATCCCCCATCAAGCCCCAATCGTCGAGAGCCCACACACACGCGAAAAATACACTAAGTGGCGGAATGAGCGAATGAATTACTATTCTGGAACACGAAAGGTCAATAACTGAGCACATTTGGCACATTTCTATACGAAAAAAAAAGAAATAGAAAAAAAAATAGTTTTTGGGTCAAATCAAAAATTTTGCCATTTTTATGTTGAATTTTGTTGATCATCGAAGCTGGTTACAGATTGGTGAGGGTTTATTGCGATTTAGTTTTTGGGTAGGTGCAGACGGAAGACCTGTTCAAAGATTGTGCAGTCGGTTTTTTATGGAATTCTCAATGTGGCCGCATGTTCCCAGGTTGGGAAGTGTGTGCTGTGATGATCGACACGATTCTGTCAATGTCCTTTTTCGCAATGATCCAAGAGGTCGAGGTGTCTACAAATAGTGCAATTGTTGACCTCGATGATGCCAGATCCAGCATCCACTGAAAAGTTATCCTATGCCTCCTAGATGAGGAAGAATATTCCTTTTGACAGATTTCAACTAGCTTGGACGTTATACAGATCGCCACTAGTGCCACTTGGTGGTTCCTGGTATTGGCTACATCCGTATTGCTAGGCAAGCTTTGAAGATTGTCAAGACTTCTGCTTGGAAAATAATGGCAAAATTGTCATGACAGGCGATCTACCATTTTCAATGGTAACAAATAGGATGTTAGTGTGTCCATACATCTTCCCATAGCTTCAGGGCCGTGAAGACCTGGCAGCAGATCGAGAATTACGTTCAATGCGTCGTTAGAGATTATATACAAAACTCAGTTATTCCGAGGCTTACCATTCTTTGGATTTAGCCTATTCATTTGTTATATTCTTGTGCAAGAGCAAACCACAACACGACAGAGCGATATAACATCACCGGTCTAAGGGCGCGTTCAAGTATTACGTAACGCAATTTGGGGGAGGGGGGAGGTTGTAAAACGTTACGATGCGTTACAGGGGCGAGAGGGGGATTCGAACAACGCGTTGGTAAAAATTCTCTCTTGGGTGTTACGTAACGTTTAGGGACGGGGGAGGGGGCGGTACAGAAAAACGTTACGGCGCGTTACATGGGGGAGGGTCAAAAATCTTCAAAAATTGCGTAACGCGTACAATTTGTGCTTCTCTGGCCAAAGGTTTGCGTACTGGCATAGAAAGCCACGCAGGCCTTTTTTTAACCTCCTTCCGATATTGAGCGATATTTTTAATCTCCTTCCGAGCTTTTGCTACAAAATAGGATCCAAAAACTTAGCTGATGGGAATAGGCTCACTGATCGCTCATTAATGACTGTATACATCAACGAAGTTAATCCTTAATCGTAATTTTATCAACCAAGTTCAGCTTGCACAAATTCATGATTTCGGATAATCTGCTGACTTAACACCCACCGCATTCGCTAGGTGTAAAATTGTGAAATCCGAGATACTTCGAATGGAAATTTGGATACCTTTTCTGTCGAATTACAACAACAATGCTATGATTTGATATGGTAAAGAGGTAGTCTCTGTGCTTTTGAACGCTCTTACTTTACATACAAGCAAGCGTTTACAATGTTGGAGTGTGCTTTACGCTGAAATATAAGTAAAAGTTAGAGATTCGTACTTAGTCCAGTCCCCAACCGGTATCACCTCTACTTTTTTTCGGAGGCGACCGATTTACTTGAAATTTTAACAGTAGATAGGGAATGACTCAAAAATCAAATTCTACCAAATGCCAATGTGCGCGTGGTTCCCACCCCAACTCGGGGGTGGAAATATTTTTGGTCAAAATAACCCCGTTAATCGATAGAGAGGTTAATTTTAAGCAAAAAATGTGGTAAAAACTTTTTTTGTAAAATTCATATTTTTTTGGTTATAAGCGTTTGAAAATTTGCAATTTTCATTAAAAAACCCCACGTTTTCGAACAGTTTTTGGTCAATAAGTCCAAAAATAAGCGTTTTATCAAAATTTTTGTTATGACTAAAAATAGAGCTTATAAAAAAACGAAGAAAATGGTTTTTGAATGAATGCTCTATGTATAAAACAAAGCGAGTAATGATTGATCGAACGCAACCTATTTCAAACCAAATACTCAAAACTTTGTATTTAACGTCGAATAACGGAAAATCGATGCATTTTTCGAGGATAACTTATACTACATTTTTTAAAGTGCTTGAAAAGATCTTTAAAATGAACATTGATAAAAGTTATTTGCATGTAAAATGAATGAGTTATGACAAAGAGAAAGTGTACCGTTCAAATTTTTTTTAAAAAAAATGATCAATAAAATTAATACCACTTCCACCCAAAATTCAAATTTATCATGTTCCACGTAGGATTCACTTTATTTTAGAGATGTATATCGGATCTATATAGTTTGAGCGATTTCCAGGGTGTATTTTTCGAAATGGGTACGATCAAAATGAAAAGGGGATTTTACGAATTTTACAGATTTCTGCGTTTATTTCAAAAAAACTCAAAAACTATTGAAGATACGTAAAAAACTGTTGATTAACAAAATTTAGATTTTTCATCAACAACAATTTTGGTTTTTTATGTATTGCTGTAGCTTAAAAACTGACGAAGATATAGCGGATTGAAGTTTGCTTTATAGTGTAAGTACCACCTTTGCTTAGCCCTTTGACCCTTCACGTTTTGAAAATTAAGGGTTCTAATATAATACATTTAACACAGGTTTATAGCCAGTGAAATTACCTACAAAATGGTTTTTGAATGGACACTGTAGCTTGAAAATTGACCTCGCTACAGTAAAAAAACCGAACGACTTTTTTTTTTAATTTTCGGAGCAAATGATTTTCGGAGCTCTTGTGAGCACATTACGGTATTTCACGTATACATACATGCTACATTTAGTATACAGGTTTAATATACATTCTACAACAGTACCTCCAAAATAGAAGATATTCTAGAAGCTGGAAGGTATTGCGCAATACTTTTGTACGCAACTGCTAAAGATGTGCAATTAAATAAAATGAAAAAAATTTACGGTTTGCAATCTTTTTCAGAGCATAGGTGAATTGAATGTTCGGGGGTCGATACCCCGCCAGTAGATATACATCCAAGCACATGCACGCATACACACACACTAAAAAATTTACTAAAATACTTTCTGAACTTATAACTAAATTTGTGTGTCTCACTTGTGTGACTTTGAAAACGGTCGTAAGTAGAGCCTAAATCCAAAATTTCATCAAAATCGGTGGCCGCCGAAAAAAAGTAGAGGTAATACCCCATTTTTACGGTTGGGGACTGGACTAACTATCGAGAAGGAGCCGGTGAACGTCGTGTTTCAACTCGCTAAGTTTACTCTTTACCTCTTTACCTATATTCTTATTTTATTAACACCGGAACTTTTCGTTAGCGCCCCACGCTTTTTTACATTTCGAAAGGTAGGTTGTTTCCATATACTGGCTGAAGCAATAAAAACTTTACATTCAAAATTATTTTTTCCTTTTTAGTTCATTTTAAAATAAAAGCGTAATTTTTAGTTTTTTTAAACTAGGTACATATTTTTTATTTTCTATTTTGTAGTCTATTATATGTATGTGTTCCGACATTTTGTAGTGACCGCCATATTAGATTTAAAATGACGTCAAAAAGCATACTATACTATACTCGTCATACACTTTCATTTGATACCTATACCGAGGGCGTTGTAAAGAAAAAGGTAAACCGCTATTTTGTGTTGGCCGCCATTTTAAAATTGGAATGACGCGACAAAGCTAATGGTATTCTAATTGTCACACCCTTTCATTTGATACCCATACCGAGTGGGTTTTAAAGAAAAGGGTAAACCGCCATTTTGTGGTGGCCGCCATTTTGAATTTGGAAAGACGCCACACAGCTAATAGTATTCTATTATCATATCCTTTCATTTGATACTCATACCGAGTGGGTTGTATAGAAAAAGATAATCCGTCATTTTGTGTTTGCCGCCATTTTCAATTTGGAATGACGCCACACAGATAATAGTATTGTAATTGTCACACCCTTTCATTTGATACCCATACCGAGTGGGTCGTAAAGAAAAAGGTAGTCCGCCATTTTGTGTTTGCCGCCATTTTGAATGGCGCCACACAGCTAATTGTATTCTACCTGTCATGCTCTTTCATTTGATACTCATGTCGTGGGTCGGGGAGCACAATAGCAAAATTCGGCCGCCATCTTGATTATTTCACAAAATGGTCAGATTGCATTGTCACGCGAACTATACATAATATGCAATATTTAAAGTTGATCGATAATATCCAAGTGGGTGAAAATTAAGTTGCAAGATTTGTCTACATACAGGTGAAGCTAATATAAAGCGTATAAAAACGCTCATTTTTAATAAGATCAAACCTCCCCAATTCCACAAAGAATGTGCCTTAGTTAAAATTTCCAAATATCTCAGGTAACTTTAATCAGGATTCCTTAAAACGACCAAAAACGAACATCATTAAACCTTAATCATCTCTCGTTGTTTCCCTAGGGCCTTTCATATTCCATTCCAAGCTCATTCGTCTCCTTCACATGAAAACAAAAATAAGGATCCAATACAGTCGAGTCTCGAAGTGGAACAAGGATTTTTTTTGTCTTTCCGATTTACATCCAGAAATTCTCATTAAACATTCAAATTCGCGCAGGTAAAATTTTTTTTTGCTCCCAATTACAATATATTTCCTCTGCACTCATGCCACACTGAATTTCCAAGTAATATTGGTTAAATGTCATCAGAAAATGTGCTTTGAGTGGGGATTATCATCATCGTAAAGCTTCAACAAAAGTCATTTTCTGCAGCATAAAATCTAGGATGACATCACCTGAGATTTGAAAGCGCTACAATGTAAAAGTTCACCTGTTACATACTATCATTACTGGGATGGATGGGGTTGGGTCTACCGTAGAAGAAGCACGCTTCGTTGCTTACAATCAGCGATGTTGAAACAGATCCGATTTACTTGTACGTCTTGAACTTTGGTCGGATACACCAAAAAAAAAGACACGAAGAGAATTTTAATCTTCCGTATTGTTTAAGCTGATTTTATTCCATTCATCATCATCTTCGCTGTTGGTTGGGCATCGTACCAAGTATACAGTCGTGTACGAAGGCAAAACATCTCCCACTCCACATCACTCGAAAGTAACATTCTTACTTGTTCAGCTGCCGAGCGAATATTTTCCAGCTGAAGTTATCCCAGCATAAATATTCATATCCAATGTGGAACCACAGCCCCATAAAGTCGAAATGAAGGATCCCACCTCTGGCGCTCCGCTGAGAACACAAAGAATATAAAACTTTTAACGCAAAAGTCATCCGCCGTTCCCGAAAAAAAACTGTATGCGCCCTTTTTTATCATTCCTCGTAGTTTCATCCCCCGCCGATTGGAGGAGCCACCACCAGTCCTAGTCCACGTATACATCAGTCGATGGCGGTCCTATCAAAATAAAGTCATAAACTCCCTTAACGGACTTTCTCGTTTGTCTGGCTTAAGTCCGGTTCCACATAATTCTTTCTAGCGCTCCACCATTTATGACGTTGCTCCAACGACCACGACCAAAACTGTCCCGGGGCAGCGTCATGTTTTCGCACTTATATGGCAACGCTCCTATATGCTCGAGTCGCTAGAGGTGGTGGCAGCATGGCCTGCATTTCAATGTCTACTACTAATGAGGAGGTCGACAGAGGTGTGTGTCTTCGGTCGAGCTCCACATGTCGTCCACACTTGTTTCGCTCGATTCCGGGCGATGACGACGACGACGACGTTCTTCAGCGGACATTTGTCACAATCGCAAAAGTTGACAGGCAAAAGGCGTGTGCACGACGACGGAGGATATTTCGCCTCCTAACGAGTCCTTGTCTTCACGTCATTACCGGATGGAAGGTGTGTAAGTGGACCAATAAATAGCGGGACATTTGTCGGAATGTCACAATTTGCAGAGGAGCGAGAGTCTCCAAGTGCCACATTTATGTCAGGAAGAAAATCTTAACTTCGTGACTTTCTGTCTTTTACATCCTTTTTGGGTCCTTTTTCGAGCGCCTAAGATCTAAGAATAGCCGAAGGAATGTCCTTTAATTTTCGGGCGGAATATAAGAGGATAAAGGTGGAAAAGTTTTGGGTTCTTTTTAGTTGATAAGATTTGTTTTTTGGTGTGTGTTTTGGTGTTGTTTACGGACTTTTGTATAGGCTGGTTTTGGTCCTTAAGGGGTTTTTTTGCTTTTTTTACTGCAGTAGCTTTCTTGATGGGTAAAAGGGTGGTTGTGGGATGATATTGGTATTGTTGAGGGAAATTGTTTTTTTTTCTATTACTTAGAAAATAACATGGAACAAATATTATTAAACGCCACCCACAAGTAAAAGGCTTGTTTTGGGGCCTAAGTAACATTTGAGTCCAATCACATTTGTAGCTGGAAAAAGCGTGTATGATAATATCAATTTCGTAAGTTATAGTAATGGAAAAAAATATGAAATTTAAAAAAAACGGGACCGAGTCCAAAATTAGTGGCCCTGTTACGAAGGAGCCTCGATTCAGTCAGTCCATTTCAATCGGTCTATGTAAATTGTGAGCTTGTGAAGATTGCAAGATAAAGTCGGAACTCTAAAGGTACATGTACACTTGCAAGAAATATTGCGCAAATATTGTTGATAGTAGTTGCATCTGTGTATACACTACAATAAAAGTTGCACAGGAAAGTTTGCTGCAAACGGTTTTCAAATTTAGTGCAACATTACTTGCTGCAATTTCTTGCAGCACTGTTCACACGTGTACAAGTAATCTTTCGAAATTTCATTTATAGCCTCGACAAACGGCAATCAAAATATGACGAAAATTCCTAATGTATGACGAACACCCTTACGGGGGGTGACACACGTTAAAATACCTCATTATATTATGACAGTTGTGATGTAGTGAAAAATGCCAGAGAAGGAAAAATAAAAAAAAATTATATCTTTGGTACGTTCCCAATGGAAGGGAAACAAGTAATATTTAATTTTTTAATATTAAAGTAATATTTTTTATTAATTTTCAAGTAAAATTAAAATAAAATCAGCTGACTCTGGAAAAACGCCTAAAAGCGGGCTTTTTAACATGATCTATCGTTCGACATATGGCTCTCTTTTGAGATTTCGTACTAGATTAATCAAAAATTTGCCTAATCGATTTTCCTAATTGATGATGTTCATATTCCTAATTAATGAGGAATTTTTGTCATAAATGGGTGCGTGTGTCGAGGGTATTATTAGTCACTTCATAACCCCGCTTGTGATTAGGTTGAAAAGTTGATTTGACGTTTAGTTGAAATTTCCACCACCGAATATGATGTCGACTTGAGTTCACTTTGGATTGAAATAGAGTTGAACTGACATTAAAACATAACCACAAATTTTTGGGTGAAATTCTCATTTAAGATACGAAAGCCTCTTTTTGTTAAATCTTTTTCTATATTTTTAAATATTTCTGTTTTCTTATAGAGTTTCCATCAAAATGATGGATGTTCCTGCATTATTTCTAGCAAAGTTTTTGTTTCCTGATACTCTCAAACATTTCTCTTAGCCATTGTCAAAATTAAATTTCCACTGTTATTATTTAGCTAATAAAAAAAATAAAAGCGCTACAAAAACACCGAACACAAAACTTACGTCGAAGGCAGACCTCACCTACGATAAACAAACACAACAAGTGTCACTTCAACCAATTACAACTCAACCCGCATATATGAGGCGAAATTTCAACTCGACTTTGGTAGGAGAGCTGAGTTGAGTTGAGTGGGCCCAGTTTCAAGTCGACCCCCGTTTATGGTGGATGCGACACGTGACGAGCTTACGGCAGTAAGCTCAGCAGTAAGCACGCACAGAGATGCGACACGATGTGTGCTTACTGCAGTCACCAAATTATTGTACATACTATGATTATCTATGTATGTGTATTTTCCCCAAACAAAATACGAATGTCTGCTTGTTTACAATTTAAAATTTCCAGCCCCACCAACCGTCAATGCAAGTGTGTGCGTGAAATCAACGCGAGAAATAGAATCCAGAAGGGTTGATTTCCCCTCTCAGCGCCTCTTCACCCTTTTCACTAAAACTCGTTCAACGACTGCAGTAAGCTCGACTCGTTTTGCATGCCCCTATGACTGGGTTGAAGCGGGGTTGAACTTGGGTTCAACCTAGTCATAAACATGTTAAAAGGAAAAAAAAAGTTCACGAAAATGAGAGCAGCTATTTCAGCAAGTGAAAGACTACTATTGACTCTCAGGTTTCTTGCTACAGGTACATAATAATGAAAGCAGAATTTTTAAATCTTCCTTGTTTTATTTTAAAAATATAAAAATTATGCTATGTGTTCCGAATCCCTACAAGCAAAATTCCTTTTTTCCTTCCATCTTGCGCAACATCGAAATAGTTTTCAAACTGATTGAAAGCCTGCAATACTATTGCGCAAGTCGGAATTCTGTTGTCCACACTGGCAACAAAATTCTCTCGCAAGAACTTTCTGCAATGTTGCAGGAGTTTGCGCAAGCAGCTTGCAAGTATGTTTACACAGGCAATTTCAATTGCCGAAATTAACTTGCGCAATATTTCTTGCAAGTGTACATGCACCTTAATAGACGTTAAATAATGTACATACGTCAATCCCTACGTTTCGAGGGCTATAATGCGAAAATGAATGATACATCAGAATAGTACATCACATGTACTAGATATCATTAAGTTTTTGTTAAACGTAATATAATGCCGTCTTATGGAAGGCGAATTCACTGAATGCATTGTTACCATTTGTCTCCGCGTTTCCTCACACCCACGAGCAAGCCAATAATAATAGCTCGTTAACTTGGCCTCATGAATTTTAGATCGATTGAAAATCTAACTCGGTGGCTCTAGGCTACAAGTCCATTCGAGTTTTCCGCAAACAGCGTGACGTTTTGACTTGGCTCGATGACATTTGGACTTATGGATTGCTCATATATGGGGCCTCCAGTATGGCTTGACATAGTACAAAACCACACTATAAAATTCATCGGTGATGGTAGGTACCTTTGAGCTACCGTAGCAATGAAGCAGCCTTGACAAAATTTTATCGGTATTCCTATAGCGACAGTTTCACTGAAATTATCGCCCTCATGCCTGCACGGCAATATTTTTCCCGCCCGACTAGCCTCGGAATGGGTCACTCTCATACCGTGCAGTACCTCTTTTTCGCGCACACTACGGTCTAGAAGTTCGTTTATACGTACTACATCTCAAATGAGGAATAATCTTGAGAAGTCAGTATTTCCAAAGTCGTACAACATCTTAAAGTTCAAACCAAACCATTGCACGATTTCTTACCAGACGTCCGAATCTCAAGAAGGTCCAAGTTTCTGTTCTAATTATTTTCTAGTTTTTGGTACAGCTTATGATTTAAAATAAAACCATTTAACTTAAAAGTTTTTTTACCTATTTTTTTATTGTATTCTTTTTAGTCCTAATTCAGTTAGTCATTTTTTGGATTTTACTTTTTACAAAATTCTGGTGAAGGGATTTGCTATGCATACGATATTGGCAGCGCAATTTGAATTTTAAATTCATTACTTCCGACCTTAAACACCCCCAAATAGGGATTTTCAGTAAAATCAAATCGTAATTGCCAAAATCGTACCGCCATTTTGAATTGTCGAATTTTGACCACAGATTCGTCGTTTTTGACTTCCAAAACTCCCCAATACCGATTTTCAATGGATTCAGAACACATTTGCAAAATTCATCCGCCATTTTGTATTTCAAATTTTGATCACAGAATTGTCATTTGTGGTCCCAAAAACCCCCCGATACCGATTTTCAATCGATTCAGAACACATTTCCAAAATTCATCCGCCATATTGGCGCCGCCATTTTGAATTTTCAAATTTTGACCACAGAATCGTCATTTGTGGCCCTACAAACCACCCAAATACCGATTTTCAATGGAATCGGAACACAATTACAAAATTCGTCCGCCATCTTGATTTTTGTACAAAATTGTCAGATTGCATTGTCACGGGAACTCAATATGTGTGCAAAATTTCATAAGAATCGATTTGATCGAGGTGAAGCTAAATAAAACCATTAAAAAATAAGGCCTTGCTATTTTTAAGCGATTAAGCTAGCAAGATACCTATTAGGGCTACTCGTGAAAATCATGGTTGCACAAATGGTCATTCCTAAGTTTGGTGTTACCACATAGAAAAAAAAATAAGGCTGCTTTTGTTAATTTTTGTTTAAACCTCCCCTTTTAGGCTCTTATCAGTCACATGAGAATACTTACAATTGTCACTATATAAAAAAGAGACCAACTTAAAAAGATAACAAAAACCCTTCAATTAACCCCTCTTCACCCTCTTTACAACTCACAACCCAAAAAAACCCCAAACTACACAATTACAATTATTTAAATTCCTCCCCACTCTCTTCCCCACAAAAATGTTAATACTCAGATTTTAGGACCTAATAAGAATAATCCAAGCCACATTCCAGGCCCCAACACAAAGGTGACCCAAATTCCGTTATGGCATATATCCTTATTAAAAAAAAAACTCTCCAAAGGCCCAACGAAACCACAAGCATTACCATATTCCACAGTACATAAAACGTTCCACTAAATCTCCACAAATAACAATCCTTAGGCATATCCGCACCGAAATATAAGAAGATTTTCACCATTTTATAGTATAACTAAAAGTTTTCGCCTCTATCCTATATCCTTTAATCTCTAGTCTGGAAATTTGCAAGTTATGAAATAAGGACGATGAACAGCAACAGGACAACAGGTAACGTGGGGTATGACTATAGGTAACGAGGAGTAGAGCTACAAACGTATGCGAAATTTGGATGCGATGAAAGAGAGATTGGTTAACATACGAGGAAATACACACACATACATAAAGACTCCGAAAAACGTCCTAAAATTTTGCAGTTGGATGAAGATTTGCTCGCATTTATTATTACCCAACAACAACTATACTTGTATTCGCAAGAGATTATCCTGTCGTCGTCATGCTACAGGACTTGTGAGTTCCCTGAAGGATTCGTCGCTTAAACATCTGCAATATTGACTTTAAGCGACGTCTGCTCCAAAAAAAACCTCCTGGAAATTACGGAAGCTCTTACAGGATTCCTTTTTGGATTGCTTTTTTTTTTAAAGTAAAGGCACAGGACTTAATCCTCTAAGGCTATGAAGGATATTGCTGCTTTATGGTTGGGCACGTTTACTGCTCTGTTGAGTGGTGGTTGGTGGTTGTGTTAGTAGTGGCGGAATGGGTTAAGCGTGATTGCGAAAAAAATTTCAATAAAATCACAATTTCGCAAAAAAGGAACAAATTTGCAATAAATACCGAAGGATATCATCAAGTTAAGCGTCTTCGTCCTTATCCTCAAAATGAATCTCGTACACATCGTATACTCCTTTTTTGATCAATATTTGAGGAGGACTAAATCCATTTGCAGAGATTTTCGTGAGTGGACATAGTCTTTGGGGAGGACAAAAGGGAAAGACAAGAACAACAACAGCAACAAAAAAAACCGTAATCGAGACAAGACCAAGAAATTTGTCAGAGTGTGATTATCAATCTGTGAAGGGAATAGTAAAATTTCAGCGAAAAGTCCTTGAGGCTCGTTTCTTTCTTAAAGTTTCCTTTTTTTGGTGGAAATTGAAACTCCCTAGAGGTTAGGCTGTTAAACAACAAGCGGGGAAGGGGGGGCGTTTTCGGTGGAAATTTACTGTCTTGTTTACAGCTTGATGCTATAATACACAGTATAAACGTGAAGGAATAAATCCTGGGAGTGTTGTGCCCTTTCTTGTCCTTTCTATTAAAGGACTTGCGTCTAATTTGCGTGTCGTTTTGTTGTTGCTAAAACAAACAATATTTAAAAATGTTTTTTTTTGAGGGACGATGGAGGGGGGAATTTTATGTCCTGGATAGATCTCGTTTTCTGTGTGGAATTTTCATTAATTTTCGAGTTGTTTTGTTAAGCCACAGAGATTCTCCTTTTTTTTTCTTTTTTTTTTTTTTGAAGTTTGCTTTGCTAATTATGTTTTGGCTAATTTCTAAAACGAGAAAAACTGGTTTGTGGGAGGGGAGACATTTCTATATTTTTTTGTGACTGTGAATTATTATTTTCAGGACTCTTGGTGGAGAATGTGATGGTTGAAAGGTTTTATTTTTGTGGGAACGAATGGAAATCCAAAATGGTTTCTATGATGAAATGTTAAGGTTGGTCTAGATCAGACGGTGTGCCGCCTAATGTCCTACATAACTACACAACTTCATAATGAAAGATCAGAATTTTTCTAAACACTGTCGGTGATTAGTCAGTATATTAACGTTGACAGAAATCGATTTTATTAACTTCATAGTAGGAAGTTATTGTAATCGGTCCGAAAATCGGATTCGAAATTTTCAATGTATTTATACGTTTCAAGGTCCCAATAGCATTTTAAGCAAAAATTTGAGAAGAAATATGTGTGTGTGTGTGTGTGCGTACGTATGTGGTCATTTTTTCCTGCACGATCCGAAAAAGATATCGACTTCGTATGATCTGAAAAGATTTTCATAAAAATTGGTCGAGCCGTTTTTTTGTTTGAACGACTTAAATGATTTTTGTACCGGCACGATTTCGCGAGAACCAAAAAAGATTTCGACTTCGTTAAGGTGCCGTTCGAAGCATGTTAAAGGACATATGATCTTAAAAGATTTTCATAAAAATCGGTCGAACCGTTTTTTTGTTTGAACGACGTAAGTGATTTTTGTACCAGCACGATTTCGCGCGAACCGAAAAAGATATCGACTTCGTTCAGGTGCCGTTCGAAGCATGTTAAAGGACATATGATCTTAAAAGATTTTCATAAAAATCGGTCGAACCGTTTTTTTGTTTGAATGACGTAAGTGATTTTTGTACCAGCACGATTTCGCGCGAACCAAAAAAGATTTCGACTTCGTTAAGGCGCCGTTCGAAGCATGTTAAAGGACATATGATCTTAAAAGATTTTCATAAAAATCGGTCGAACCGTTTTTTTGTTTGAACGACGTAAGTGATTTTTGTACCAGCACGATTTCGCGCGAACCAAAAAAGATTTCGACTTCGTTAAGGTGCCGTTCGAAGCATGTTAAAGGACATATGATCTGAAAAGATTTTCATAAAAATCGGTCGAACCGTTTTTTTGTTTGAACGACGTAAGTGATTTTTGTACCAGCACGATTTCCCGCGAACCAAAAAAGATACCGACTTCGTTAAGATGCCGTTCAAAGCGTGTCAATGGAAGTATGACTTGAAAAGATTTTCATAAAAATCGTTCGAGTCGTTTTTTGTTTGAACGAATACTGGGAAGTTAATCTTGTGGACCGAAAGGCTCAAAAGCCACATCCCAACTAGTTTATTTATTGGCAACAAACAAAGCACTCTTAAATACTAGAATATAGAATAAAATGCTTCATTTATCAAAGGGGAGAAAACCAAGATCTATGATTGTTGAAGACCATACAACATCTGTTGTTGCGTTCGTTTATTGCATACTCGATGCCGTGTGCGTATTTCTGAAGTGGCTTCATATATGTACAGGCTACAAGTTTTTTCAACAAGAGGTGTCAAATCACACGTCCAGGAAATTTTTTACGCAATAGGGCCATTGTTTCACGGGCTGTGTGGCAGGTGGCGTCGTCTTGGTGAAAATAAACGTCGTCCACGGCCATAGCATCAATTTCAGGCCAAAAAAGTCAGTTCACATCGTTCGATAACGCAATACATTCACTGAAACGGACAAACGAGCAGCATTTTCAAAAAAGTAGGTCCGATTACACCACCGCCAAAGTAGTTTTTTTTATATGAAATTTCGTACTTGGGGTTTTTCCAAAAAAACAAAATGGCGGACGGTTTTGCTTAATAATCAGCCAAATTTCATGAAACTCATTATAGGGGGGCCTTCGAGGGCGATGATTAAGAATACGCTATCAATTTTTCAAAAAACAAAATGGCGTATCCAAAATGGCGGACGATTTTGCTTAATAATCAGCCGAATTTCATGAAACTCATTATAGGGGGCTTTCGAGGGCGATGATTAAGAATCCGCTATCAATTTTTCAAAAAAAAAACGGCGGATCCAAAATGGCGGACGATTTTGCTTAATAATCAGCCAAATTTCATGAAACTCGTTATAGGGGACTTTCGAGGGCGATGATTAAGAATCCGCTATCAATTATTCAAAAAAACAAAATGGCGGATCCAAAATGGCAGACGATTTTGCTTAATAATCAGCCAAATTTCATGAAACTCATTATAGGGGGGCTTTCGAGGGCGATGATTAAGAATCCGCTATCAATTATTCAAAAAAACAAAATGGCGGATCCAAAATGGCGGACGATTCTGCTTAATAATCAGCCAAATTTCATGGAACTCGTTATATGAGGGGTTTCGAAGGCGCTGATCCGCAATAATACTAAATTTATCTTTTAAATTTTTCGTTACGAAAAAGAAAATATCTTTTCTTTGTAAAAAGATGTCTGGCTTCAGAGTTCCTGAAAAATAAAATTACTTATCTATATTAATAAAAGAAAGTGTGTGTCTGTCAGTCTGTGTGCTTGTCAGTTTGTGTGTCTGCTTGTGCGTACAGTCGCGCGTTGGAGCCAAACTAAAAGAGATAGAAATCTGATATTTTTTGTGGATGCATGGATACCTAAAGACTAAAAGTCTCAGTTTTTCGAAATTATAATTAGTTTTTTTTTAATTAATTAATTAGTAGGTCACCATTTTTTACGTTCTACGCCTCTTGCAACTTGATTTTAACCCACTTTCATGTAACCGATCAATTTCAAATTTTGCATATATATATATAGTTCGCGTGATAATGCCATATGACATTTTTGTAAAAAAAAATCAAGATGGTGGTTCCAAAATGGCGGCCGAATTTTGCAATTGTGCTTCCCGATCCCCGACATGGGTATCAAATGAAAGGGTATTACGAGTAGAATACAATTAGCTGTGTGGCGTCATTCCAAATTCAAAATGGCGGCAAACACAAAACGGCTGTTAGCTTTTTCTTTACAACGCCTTCGGTATGGGTATCATATGAATGTGTATGACGTCATTTTAAATCTTATACGGGAGTCACCACAAAATGGCGGAAGACATATAATAGACTAAAAAGTAGAAAATAAAATATATAGTTTAAAAAAACTAGAAAATACACCTATTTTAAAATTAACTAAAAGGTGAATCAGGAATTTGTGGTTAAAATTTATAAATTCAAAATGGCCGCGCCAATATGGCGGACGGAATTTTCCAATTGCAATGAAAGTGGATATCTAGAGATTTTTAAGGTTGAAAATAACGAATTTATGATTAAAACTTATAAATTCAAAATGGCCGCTCCAATATGGCGGACGAAATTTTCCAATTGCATTCAGATTGCAATGATAGTGGATATCTAGGGGTTTTTAAAGTTGCAAATAAAGAATTTATGATTAAAACTTATAATCTCAAAATGGCCGCGCCAATATGGCGGACGAAATTTTCCAATTGCATTCAGATTGCAATGAAAGTGGATATCTAGGGGTTTTTAAGGTTGAAAATAACGAATTTATGATCAAAACTTATAAATTCAAAATGGCCGCACCAATATGGGCGATGAGTTTACCAATTGTATTCCGATTCCAATGAAAATTGGTATCTGGGGGTTTTTAAGGTAGCAAATAACGAACGTATGATTAAAACTTATAAATTTAAAATTTCGGGGCCAATATGGGGGACGTTATTTTACCAAATAATTGTTATTTCCCTGACAGCTGTATGTAGGTTGTTCAAGAGTTGGAAAATCTGAAAATCTTCACATCCTAGCTCCAAATGGAAGAACATTGAACATAGTGTATCTTGGTAATTTCCCCTATTGTCGTGAAGTTTGCCACGCAATCGAGTGTACCTATAAAATCCTCGGCGAATAAAAGGAAAATCGACACAATTACAAAAAAAAGGGAAGGGCCTCCACTGTCATCAAGAGGATAAACCATGCCATTTGCAAGCTGTCAAAAAAGCTGTCAATAGAAATTAACTATAAAAAGGTTTCCAAAATCATTTTTTCAAGATTTGTTGTTTCTTTCACTTTTCATTCAGCTTACAGTGCACACATAAAAAGTTTAAAGAACTGAACAAATCTAGCACAGCTTTAACAGATCGTAAAGAGGATTACTCGTTCTATCATGATTATCTTTAAAAATTCTGAAGAAACTAAGCGTTATATTGAATGAGGTTTGTTTCATGATCACATACCTATACTTGTTAGATCAATATTATAATATATAATTTATGCCTTTCGACTATCTCTGCTGCCATGAATGTACAATGGTTAACGAAAAGGGGTAAAAGAAGTAGCAGACCACAAAGCATTACGGGCCAAAAGGAGTGATCGTAGACTTTCTGATGGAGTTTTCATGGAGACTTGAGGCAAATTTTATCGGCTGTATCATATGAAATTGTGAAATTTATGCATGCATCAATTCCAGGTAGAATGAAATTGAAAATAGGTCACCTCTGCCCATTTTTGGTCTCATTCGCTAATTTCCCATAGAGCAAAATCTTGCATAATTTTCAAAGTATCAAGTTTTTTCACTGAATTAAATTACGTTCAACGGCAAGAACTTTTCATTAATAGAGACAGAACTTTCTTTTAAATCTTATTGTAAATTTTGTGGCGGTATAACAATGTATGTATGTATAGTATCCCTTATACCATGTACGGATACGGAATCGGTACTTGATTCTTTACTCATATAAGTATTTGTCTTTCGATTCTACTCATATTAGTACTCGATACTTTTGATCGAGTATTTTTACTCATATGATTACTTATAGCGTGGAATCGAGTTCTGAGTACAATTTGCATTCAAGGCCTAATTCAAGCTAACTGAAAGTTTATCTCAGTCGTGAATAGTTTCCATGTAAACGCTTTACATATTATATGAATTTTTCTGACTCAATTAAGGGTTTTAAACGTTCTCTTCTTAATTAAGGCAGAAAATACATTTCAAATTGGAGCAAATTGGAGCTCTTTTATAGCACAGAAATTTTTATGCTTTTCTTTCTGTTGCACGAACGTGGATTCCAGACAGAGAGAAATACATACAAATTTCTGTGCGATAAAAGAGCTCCAATTTGCGTTTGGGATGTAAACGGGCTTTTATCGCAATATCGATTATCGCAATAAATCCCATGTCCCGTGCTTCCGTGTGGTGTCCGCACCCGGTTAGCATCACGAATCTCATTTCCCGTGCATCCCTGTTTCGCTGTGGTGAAAATACTCCATGTCACGTGTATCCGTTTAGGTGAAAATACATTGGTAAATTTCCCTTTTTGTTAGTAAATTTCCCATTTTGACATGTCCCGTGTTTCCGTGTCTCTCATTTTTTGATAAATTTCTCATTTGACATATCCGTGTTTCCGTGTCTCTCTTTTCCGTGCTTCCGTGTGGTGCAAATAGTTTTACCCAAAAAGTACTAATTGAGTAATTTCCTTTCGATTCTACTCATGAGTATTTAATCGAGTACTCTCCACCGATTCCGTATCCCTAATACCATGGTTAAACTACATAAAACAACGATCATTTACTTATTAAAGACGCATTTTCTCCTCACGCTTATACGTTTTAACAATTGTATTCCCATAAAAAAACAGATCTAGTATAAGATCCGGAAAAAAACATCAAAAAAGCTTTTGATAATCCATCAAAAAAATTCCAAAACCGCACACTTATCAATCCATCCAAAAAAAAAAAAATAATAAGCCACAAATTTACTAATCCATCCGAAAAGGCAATCCCGCACACGCGATATCACTCTATATCATCTGTCAAATTTGGCTTCTTCAATCTTCTGAATGGCACAACAATGTACCGAGAGATCGGTAATAGCTCAAAATCAGGCGATCTTGCCACTTTATATACCTTTGCACTTTACATTGAAGATGGCGCTAAATCAAAGTGCAAATATTGAGAAAAATTACATCATCGCACAGAAAATCTACTAGACACAAATTAGACACACCTGCACGCATCGATCACTAGAGAACGACGAGAAGTAATAATAATGAATTTCGATCGACCTAGAGGCGAAGTGATAACACAGAAAATTTTCAAACAAACTTTGTTGATTGCATTACATCTCGAGAAATAAAAAAAAAGTGATTTTGTTGATAAACAAAAAAAAAATTTACTTATCGTGACTAGTGTTGATATCTCGATCGGTATGTTTTTTGGTGTGTAATTGTGCATTTATAAAATGTTTTAAATTTTGTGTGTATCTTGAGGGCAAACATTTCGGACAAGTTTTTTTTTTTTTTGGTCGTTCGGTGCACGTTTTGTTCTAGTTTCAAAAAAAAAAAAAAAAAATTAAAACTAAATCCGGAATTATACTCCACAAGAAGAGAACACAACTTAATTTCTGCGAGTTCTAAATGAGGTTTCCACACCAACAAAATAACGGTTAATTGCATTCGTGGTTTGCAAACCGAGACTAAAGCATACTCACGGCTTCACATCGTTCATACTCCATTTATAGGTCAGCGGTAAGCTATAGATGAATACTGCTGTTGCTGGTGATGCTGATGATGGGAGATTTTGCCTATCAAGAGTTGTAAACTTCAATACGAAATGGATCTTCACAGTTCACCACATATCACTTATACATATCGAGAGAGATCGTTGCCTATATAACAACAGCAAGAGCAGCAACAACAACAACAATCAAAAAAAAATACCGATCGCACCATAAAAATATAAAATATATTCAAAAAAATCGACACCAAAACTGTATTCACTACAAGAAGAACAAAAAAAATAAAACTAACAAAATTATAATCAATGTTGTTGCCTCGTGCAACTTAACAGCTGATAACAACACCAGACCGTGAATGTCACACTTTACAACCCCGGCGTTCACTTTAGCAAAAAAGGTGAAAAATATAAAAAAAAAAATAAAACAGACACGATCGCGATTATTTGCTAGCTCTCCGCGCTTGTTTGACCAGCTGGCATAAGCTACACAGCACTTCTCGTTTTTAGGTGCACATCACATACGAACGACCACGTAACTACGCCAGTACGTACTGATCGACGCGTACTTAGGAGTCTATGCCTTTTTAAAAAATCATCAAATACGACTCACTAGCGCTAGCATATACACACCAAGCAAGCACAATGATACGGGGCGGCCCCTAATGAGATGAGATAGATATCAAAAGTCCCAGATTTCAAGAGCATTTAAAATCTGTTGCGACGCGCGCTAGATCACTACGGGAAAAATACAACGCTTACAACGGGGCAGAAGAAGAATGCCAGAGAAAGTCCGGTGAGAGATGATCAACAACAACAAAAGAAGAAGAAAAATTGACAACAACAACAACAACAATATGTACGAGGAGAAGGATACATCTCGCGCTTCCATCAAAAGCGAACTCGTAACTAAAAATAGATTCAAGCAATTTCTAGCAGTGTGAAAAATGAAAAGCTTTCACTTTGAGTTGCACGATCGTTTTGTAGTTTTGTTTTTTTCTATTTAAATTTCTTCCAAAAAAAAGAGCTTTCAGAGAGATAAAAAAAAGCCTGAAAAAAGTTTATTTACTAATAAGCTTTAAAAAAAAAGCTTAAAGCTTTTATTTAAACAGAGCTTTTAAATGTAAATTTAGAACCAAAACAGCTTTGAAAGCTTAAATTTAGAACAAAAAGAGCTTTTAAACGTAATTTTCGAACAGAAAAGCAGCTTATTCCTAGGACAATTTTCGTTGCGAAAAAAAAATCGTTGCGAAAAAAATCGAAAATTTCGCACATTCAGTGCGAGAAATCATTCTTTTTCGTTGCGAAAAAAAAGAATGGATTCTTTTTCGCAACGAGACATTTTTCGTTGCGAAATATTGTAAAGTTGGCTGTAAAGTTTGTATATATGTGTTTTACTTTTTATTGTTTCGAGTTTTCGTCATGGTTACGTTTTGTTTACTTGACTAAATCTCGTTGCGAGAATTGAATTCGTAGGAACATAACTCCAAAAAATCGCACAACAGACTGCGAAATTTTTCTCGCAACGATTTTCCTAGGAAAAAGGGGCTTAAAAGCTTTTAACGATAAATTTTAAAACAAAACGAGCTTTTAAGTTTAAATTTATGATAGAAAGAGCTTTTAAACGTAAATTTAGAACAAAAAAGAGCTTTTAAGTGAAAATTTAAACCAGAAAGAATTTTTTTAACGTTAATTTAAAAAAAAATGTACTCACCCTATCACAAAGTCTCTCGTCGTTCTTTCCGCGACGTAGTGATGGCGCACGTATCACCTTGCTGTCAGTCATATCCATCCACAGCACAGATCACTGCCAGATCCTGTAAAGCTCTTTCTCCTGATCGACGTCTGATGATAATTTTTTTTTGGTGTGCGTCTCTACTAAGGCACATAGGCGTGCATTCAAAAAAAATGATAACCAATAACAAAAAAAAAAAATATAACGATGATAATAATATTTCTATTCCTTCTTCTTCTATATATAATTCTATGAAAAGCGATAAATCAAGAGGACGTCATGGATGAGTGGGTTATGATGGCCCCCATTTTTTTTTTGTATTATCACCAAAACGAAAAGTCCATCGAGGAAAGAAATCATCCGAACCGTTGAATCGATTTTATCCACTCCATGTCTGATGTCTGCCGATTATAGTTTGGCCTTTTATAGTTGATCCATATTCGACAGATATCTGCAAAAAAAAAAATGAAAGAAAAATAATAAAAATTTGAACTGTGAGTTTTGTCAATTATTGATTTTTTTTTTGGTGTTGTCGATAGGTATAGAGACTGATTATTATTATTATGCATAAAGAAAAGTATATTTCAAAAACTGATGGGAAGAAATCAATTACTTTAATGGATTTTTGGCAGAATTATTGATAAATTATGAAAGACTTGGAAAATTTCGCTTGGCAAGACATAAAGCCACTCCAGAACTAGAGCTTGGCTACATGACTACGAAAAAAATATATTCTTTTTTTGGATAAAGCATGCACACGTATATATATAGTATGGGCAAAGGGTTTTTGGGTAATATCGACAACTACTTTGTACCATACATACAGCGAAATAGAGAGAGACTCATTCCTTATTTATGCCATTATGTTCCAGACGACTATACTACTATAGTGTTTTGTTCAACGTACAAAATTTCCGAGCCTGCATGGCTAGAGAACAATGCAGGCAAAACTTTTAGTTGTGAGACAAAGGCTAATAAATCTTGAAGATAGTTTTTATTTTCGATGAAAATTGTTTGAAAAATGGGCAAAGAATATTTAATTTGCGCTTTAAACAAAAAAAAATATGAAAAAAAATATTCATGAGTTTTTAGAGCATGTCTCGAGGCCTAGATTTGAATCTTCTTGTGGATGGTTGAATGTCGCTCAAAATTAGTGTCGTTTCGTGAGGATATAATGTTAATAGGTTTTGTTTTTATTGGTATATAAATATTTTTATTGCAATTTGTAATAGAGTTGCTTTTTGTATAATATAATTAATTTAATAGTCAATATTTTTTGATACTTAAACAGGCACGCTTTTGGGGCTGTTCTCGTAAAGAGCAGCCTGTTAGCCTTGGCAGGGCCACCCTAACCACAGGGCTAAATGGGCTGTAGCCCTGGGGCGCAAGCCTTTTCGGGGCGGCAATTTTGTTTGTTTTTATATTTTTTTGTTATTAGTTATTTTTATTTAAAATCTTTTCATAACAAAAATAACTAAATATCCTGTTCTAATGATTGGTTATTGGTAAGGAAATTTTAAAGATGCTTTCAAAAAATTTATCAACACTACTTTCAAAACCCTGCAACAAAAGTTGGAACTAAGGGGTTGTTAAGGGGACTATCCAGTGATTTTTGGTCTAAAATCGAGTTTTTGGCGATTTTTTTTATTGCATATTCTGATGGACTGAAATGCCCTCTATCATTTAGCGTTTTCAGGTTTTTAAAAAAACGACGTGTAACATGTTTTTTTTTCGTTTTTTTTCAATATCGTGCACGGCGTCAAAAAGCGCTCGGCACTCAGCGTACGCCACTCGGCCCGATTGTTTTAATTGTTATTTAAAAAAAATATTGTTAAAAAACAATTTTTATAAACAATCGAGAACGCTTTTGTTGTTTACGCGATAACAACAATGTTCACACAAAATTTCATGTCGATTGGTCGAGCTGATCAAATTCTAGCTATTCAAAGACAATTTTCTCGAAAGTTTTTTTTTTCAACTTTTTATCAACTTCTAAGCGTAATAACAGCGCGAGTTTTCAACGGATTTAAATTTTATAAAGTGGAAAATGTTCGAAATTTAATACAGAACAAATTTGTTGGTGGATTTTTGATTTATGAAAAATTCACAAAGTTATAAACAAAAATTTAAAAAAAAACTCGGAAAAACCACAATTTTTGGCCCATTTATGACTTTTCGGCACATATTCGTGGATTGTTGATAAACAAAAGATGATATCAAAATTCTGCCAGACAAATTTGTTCATTATTAATTACCGAACATTTTGACGCTAACAAAATTAAAATCGGATAAAAATCCACATACTTATTATTCGTTAAAGTTGACCTATTTTCCAATTGTTATTTAATAAAAAGTTGTTACAAATCGTAATTTTTTTACAAACGACCACGATTTTATTATTTACTTGATAGCAGCTATATTCACACAAAATTTCATCAAAATCGGTCTATTAGATCAATTTTTAGCCATTTCACTGGATAGTCCCCTTAAATGAGTTCAACTCACTGGAAACGGCTATTATGGTTGCCTTTTTTGGAGTGAAGTATAAGAAATCATAGATAAAACTAATATGTATATCACTTCAAAAAGTAGCTACTACAATTGAAGGCATTATTGAAGAGGGTAACCACTTTCTGGAAAACCTGGAAAAACCAGAGAATTTAAGAAGTGTGGAAAAGTTGAAATCATGGAATTCTTTATCCATAATATACAAATTATTTTCTGATGAAACATGTAATAAATCTGATTTTATTTCAACGCATGTGAAATTCGCAATAGCGCAATGCAGGAGAACTCAAAATAGTCGCTGTCGAAATTATCGGAATTCCATTGTACTGGAAATTAGTCAATATAGAATGAAAAGAAATTGCTTTTTATACGATTCTGGAATTCTAAAAATAATTAAGTCTCTAATACATATAATTTCTGGGCTATTCGACCGCACCTAACTTGATGAGATCATTCTTTGAAGCATAAAAAAGTCATGCCCTTTCAACTTGACTAAAAATTTTAAAGGACGCACCAAATGTCAACTAGAAATTTTTTGAAGAAATAAAATAATTATCGTTAGGAAAGATTCCTACGTTGTAGATGAAATTCTACCTCACACCAATCCATAAGGCATTTCAATTTTCAATTTTTTGCCTTTTGCCAACTATGAAAAAAAGGCAAAAAATTGAAATTTTTTCCTTTTTTCAAAGTCCCAAAATGGGCATTTTAAATAAAGTAACGAAGTATTGCGTATGCTAACAAGAAAGTACATAAAAAAACCTACAATTTAAAAAAAATATTTTACCGTACGATGATTTGGCATAAAATGGCGACCATTTTAGAATTTTTCGAAAACTGCCAATTGTTGAAATTTCAACCACGTATTTATAGCATCAAAATACATCTTTTCTCCAGTTTTTATCAAAATCCGACTATTTTCCCGTTATTTATTGCATTTTTAGTAAAATGAAACAAAATTTAATACATTTTGGTTTTTTGAGGTTAGCATTCAGTTTCAAAGTATTTTTACCGAATCAGTTCGATAGTATATTCATTCACCAGTATTTTTCCATTTTTTAACTTCCCAGTAGGAAGTTATTGTAATCGGTCCGAAAATCGGATTCGAAATTTTCAATGTATTTACACGTTTCAAGGTCCCAATAGCATTTTAAGCAAAAATTTGAGAAGAAATATGTGTGTGTGTGTGTGTGCGTACGTATGTGGTCATTTTTTCCTGCACGATTTCGCGCGAACCGAAAAAGATATCGACTTCGTTCAGGTGCCGTTCGAAGCATGTTAAAGGACATATGATCTGAAAAGATTTTCATAAAAATCGGTCGAACCGTTTTTTTGTTTGAACGACGTAAGTGATTTTTGTACCAGCACGATTTCGCGCGAGCCAAAAAAGATACCGACTTCGTTAAGATGCCGTTCAAAGCGTGTTAAAGGAAGTATGATCTGAAAAGATTTTCATAAAAATCGTTCGAGTCGTTTTTTTGTTTGAACGAATACCGGGAAGTTAATCTTGTGGACCGAAAGGGTCAAAAGCCACATCCCAACTAGTTTTATTTTTCTACGACCAACAGAATTGGAGAAATTAAAAAAATAGTGTAGCAATGCACTCAAAATGCATCAAAAATGGACATTTATGCAATTTTCTCGTGCAGCACAGGACCGATTTTGCAGAAATTTTTTTTTCGCTTTATCTTAACATATGTAAAGAAAAAAAACAAAAAAAAACAACTTCCCAATTGCATCATAACTTCCCTTTTTTTTGTTTAATTTCCCTCTACTAGACTTATTTAATAACTTAAATTTACAAAAAAAGCTAGGAAAGTAAATATATAAGCTACTTTTGGTTTTTGTTTATAAAGTTTGTTTTCGTTCATATAGTTTGTTTAATTTTGTATGAATTTTATGTTTTATTTAGTGGAATGGTAATAAATTTACTTTTTAAGGTTCTGACACTTACGTAGGTATAACTTTGCCGGTCAATCCGCTCCCCCCAAAATTCACACAGGCGCCGAATATCTTAGGACGGCCCTGAGCCTTGGTCGTAATTTTGGCATAATTTCTAGCTACTAGTAAAATAGAGTTATAGTTCAAGTCTTACCAAAAAAAATATTTTATATATACATATATATCTACCTAAGCCCTGTTGCTGCGATGGTACTCCCTTGTCGCTATATATTCTGGTTTTATGTGAAAAATTCTTATCATAAGTTTTTGGTGTTGTAGGATCACACTATTCTCTATTTAGTTTCCGTAACGCCCTGTTGGGAGGTCATATAAAGACACGATGGAAGATATTTTTTAGTACTGTGCCGGCACAGATTTATAGTGGATGTGTATTTCACAAGATGCTGAGGAGAGGAAGAAAAACTTAATTGAGTAAGTACGACCACCAGTTGGGCTACTGCATTATGGGTTGTTAGAGAGCATAGCTCCGTAATATATGTGTCAGCTAATAACTATTAAAGTATTAAAGGAGTTTTTATGGAAGTAGTTTATGAATATAAGAGAAAATTAATTCTGAGAAAAATAAGGTTTGAATTTGAATTTTTAATTCAGTGCTAGCAAATTTGGACATTTTCAGGTATAATTTTCTGAATTTGATTAAAAAAAAATATAATTATAAAAGTTTTAATTGAAGTTCTCTTAGTTGGACTTAGATGGTTTTTTTAGTAAAATTTATCGATTCAACGTACAACAAAAGTTTTCCCCAAAAAAAAGTTCTACAAAAGTAAAATTTTCAATAAAATTCAAAATATTGATTTGATAATGCAAACTGTGTCCTTTAATAAAATAGCCCACGCCCCCCCCCCCCTCAGTGCAATGCACTAATGCTAACACATCCAGCTGGAAAATCAAGCCTCAATATTCTGAATTCTCATAAATATCGATTGGGCATCGGAATTGTTCAATCTGTAGCTTTGGTATTATTTTATTTAAAAAGCGCATATTTGATTCAGATTCAAATTTCTAAAGATAAAAACAAATAAAAGACGAGTTCTGATTTGTGAGATTAATGCTTTGCGATAGAAGATTGTTTTGATAAGTAAATTGGAAGCAATTGTGAGTTGGTAAGTTGTGCAGGGTCTTCTGGGAATTTTGTTTTATGAGTTCAAACTGAAAGGATATTTCGTTAAATGATAAATTAGAGTGTAGAGAACAGAAAAAACATACAGGGTGTATTGCATAAAGTTACAAATCGGCAAAATAGGTTTTGAATAGACGAACAAAAAATCGTTTTGGGGGGGAAGGGGTGAAATCGTAAGGGTTTAGCCGCTAGGGCGTTTTGAAGTTTCTAATTTAGAGTTTTACACATGACCCTGTATATTTGTAACCCTATGACATATTTTCATGAATAAGATATCAGTGTACGCAGAATACTCCCACCTATCTGAAAATTTTTGCGTACACTGATACCTTATTCATGTAAATAGGTCATAGGGTTACACAAATACAGGGTGATATGTAAAACTCTAAACAAAAAACTTCAAAACGCCCTAGCGGTTAAACCGTTACGATTTCAGACCGCCCCCCCCCCCAACCCATATGATTTTTTGTTCGTCTATTCAAAACCTATCCACTGCCGGCCGTTTTGTAACTTTATGCAATACACCCTGCATAAAACCACGAATGTCGAATTTAATGATTGTTCGTTGACATAT
This sequence comes from Thereva nobilitata, assembly GCA_963855945.1. Lineage (NCBI taxonomy): Eukaryota > Metazoa > Arthropoda > Insecta > Diptera > Therevidae > Thereva > Thereva nobilitata. Next base: position 98,072,289 of record OY979698.1, read on the forward strand.
GTTGAATTTATGGTGAAAACTTCATGTACAATGGCCGATCCATGAATTGTTCTTCGATAAGGATGAAATTTTTGAATTGCGAATTTGAATGATAATTGTGAAGGAGAAAGTCAAGGATTTTTATTTTTGAAAAGTTTTACTGTGTTTTTTTTGGGTTTGGCTGCTTGTCGAACCGCCATTTTCAAGCCTACTGCCTAGTGGAACGTTCAAACATGACAATTTAGCACACATATCACAAATGCAATATGTCTTTCAGCTTCAGGTCTTTCAAAACCCTCAAACTGCGACGCGTATCAAAAGAAAACTATTCATGAAAAAATAGCTTAAACAATAATAGACCAAAGTGAACCCAGTTTTCAACCACTTCTAAAGTCATATTGAAACTTTTTGTACCATGAACCTACTTGTGTTTTCGATAAAGTTAAATTCCCATAGGACTTTTCCAATATTTTTAATATTTTGTCACACCAACGCTTAGAGACGACCTTTAGTAATACCGTACCAATTCATTTTACCATTGGGCATGTCTTAGTCCAATGGTTTGAATTATGTCTTTTTGAACAGACTAAGTAGAAAACAAGTAGGGTCAAATGCTTTTCAGGCAACAATAATAACGAAATGAATCATGTGTTTGACATCATAGAATATATTTAGCAATTTAAAAACGATAACCAGTACCAGGTTGGTCCACGATTGTCTTGTTCGTTCAATAAAAATAATTTTTGTGTGAAGTTTGTCCGAACAGGAAAACTACAGATGGTCGAGAGAAGTCACGAGGCTTGGTGTAGTATTACAGGAATAAGACCTATGTGATTGCAGTTAAACAACCGTCAAGTAATAGCAATTACTAGATTATTGCTAGAGTTTTAGTAGTACATTTCAAATGTGACTCCAAATATCAATGACTAAGCTTGATACTAGAACATTTTCCTATGACGTTACCAACGACATGACGGGCAGGTAGTACAAATCTAAGCTGACTACTAATGGATGCACCAATGTCGTGACCAAGGAAATGGTAAGCAGTGATTTCTGATATTCAAAAATATAAGCCGTGGTGTACTAACTTCAAATCAAACCAGATGAGTTGTGAACGACACTGGTGTAAGGGTTAAGGCTTTCGAGTAAGCTGACATGGGTGTTATTTAAAGGTTGCAAATATGTGCCGCCATTACTAACCTGTGGGTTGGAGGTCTAAAGTGACAAGAGTCAGTACTGTCGGTCGCTAGAGAGCGGGACAAGTAGTCCCGTGTCGACTGTGTGTGTTAAAAAGGGAGAATAGATCTGCTTTTCTGATTTGTCTAGCTCTAGGGAATCGTTTGTTATTCGTGTTAGGGACGCTTAGAAGTACATAGCTTGTAATCAACGTATAAATCACGAAGTTATTTTTTTATGTGAAAGGCTAGAAGTAAACCGAAATTGACTGTGGTATCATTGAGTGCAATGACGGATAGCAAGCTTTAAGGTTGATCCACGCATATCCGTGACGTGACGGCGACTTCAGTGCAGTACCGGGAACATCAGTGAAAAAAAAATATCGGCACGATGTAATTCCATGGATACAAATTGGGAAAGGCGCGACATGTCCATACATATCCGGCGCAGTGGAGCACCGACGTTCTCAGTAAATTTCAGGCGTCCGGGAAAAACACAAAAAATATGTTGCCACTGATATTTTTTAATTTATCCCGGACGTGGACTAAATTTTTTTTTTAAATTCAATGGATAATTTTAGATAATTATAGAATTCAACCGAAATTTAGGTAAAGTTTCTGTGCAGACTTTTTTTTTTTTTTTTGTTTTACTAGAGCTCAGGGAAAGCCCTTTGTACTGTCGACAATCTATTTTCTTCGTATAGAGTGCAATGTGCGACTTTTTTGTGGAATTTTTGTATGCGGAATTAAACGATATTTCCCAACAAAGTACTGTATGTACAAAACGTAAGAAATCTAAAGATTGCTTTGAAGTAGAGGCCTTTTTGTTTTTTATATGAAAAACTAGAGCTCAGGGAAAGCCGTTTGTACTGCCAAAATGTATTTCATCCTCCTACTATATACATATACAATTATACATAGTGTAACAAGTTTATTCTTCTCCCCCTCGTCTAAGAACAATGCTAAACAACAAGATATCCACGCTAAACTCCATGATGTACTTGAGATAACTGTCAAAATTTCTAAACTAAAAAGTAATCGCGGCGAAGCTGTGTGAATGTCAGTGAAATATTAATCACGGAAGCCACTGACACGGAAAGCATCGGTGCCGTGCCGGATACATACATATGTGTAGATCGACCTTCAGTCCGAAATATAGTGGAGAGAAGAATGAAAAAGAGAAAAAATGAAAAAGCACTAACAACGCCAACACGCGGTTTTACTTCACCGCCTCTCCTTCAATACTATTGCGACAAAACGCCGAATTCGATGATCGAATAGGAGATTGAGTTTTTTTCACTTATTATGCTTTCAGGTGATGGCAGGAGAAAGGATAGGAAATTGCTGTAAAAAATCAAAGAAATAGGGTGATTTCGAAAATGCATCACTGCGGTATCACTGCAGAATTTAGCAATTGGAAGCATGTGGCTGAATTCTGCAGTGATACCGCAGTGATGCTTTTTGGAATTTACCCATAGTGTTATATAAGTGTGACTAGTGGAAAGATGATAGACTATGCGGCAGAGAAGAATTGAACCATATACCTCTGGTATGTAGTCGGGCGCCATAACTCTTAGCTACCGCGATACCAAATAGTGAAAATCGAACCACGGACCTCTGGCGGTGATATTCGGGCGTCTTAATTATTAGCTTGCAGAGACCGGTAGGGAAATTCTTCCACTAAAGATTGGTAATCAAACAACGAACCTGTGGACTGGCAGTAGGTGAGATTGAAGGCGGCATCAGTCGTGAGACTGAACTTAGAGTTTTGCGAGTAGATGTTTCAGTTTCAGTAACTTAGTTTCTTCCAACGACCTTTTTACTTTGAGTAATGCGATTTAACCCACTTAACTCAGGTCTTCACCTAACAAACTGTACACTTCCTTGTTCACCTGGTTAGCGGGATTCGCTTGTTTTACGAGGCCTAACACTCCGACAAAGGGGTCTCCGACGATTGCGTCTCTGGCTCAGCTGGCTGCTATTGAGCATAACGACTTGGCCAAATCGGAGCTCTTTTACAAAAAAATTTTGTTTTGATATTTTATTACTTCGTGAAAATTTTCCTCCTTTTGGTGAATTCCTGCAACATCCAGGCGTTAAAACGCAATGTCCATCGCCTGCTACTTCAGAACTCTCCAGACTCCTATTGACCCATCCTGTCCTCGATTCCTTTCTTCGAACCGAGCTTATTACTAGACATTGCACAATGACGTATACGACTGGTCAGGGGCGGCGGAGCGCGTGGGGATGGAAGGAAAAGTGCACACGCTCTTTCGCTTTGGGTGGGGAAATCCACACCCAAAAAATTTTATGTACACCTAATAACCCAGAACTTTGGAGCACCATCTCCCATGTGGCAAATGAGGGGCATACCGAAAGAGGGCTTTCCTCTTAGTTTCCTCAAGAACACCACAAAAAAAAGGCGATACGGAAATGAGGTATGCCTTGTCAATTTGTCATAAGGCCCTATGAAGCAAACCTCAAATGAAATGGGACAATCCCAACATCTGCCTTACGTATTCGGAAAGCTTTTTAAAACGCTTTAAAATAATACCCTTAAGCAAGCTTTAGTTTTTGTTGTTGCATTGTTTCCTATTTCAGTCACGTTAGGGACCGTGAGGGGTGTCATTCAGCCTACTCAATGGACTGATTCTGGTTCAATTACAGCGGTCAAGCAGCATTGGACGTGATTAGTACTTGGTTGGGTGACCGCATTGGTAAAACGACACTCGCGTTTTAAAATATAAAGTTTTCGACACCAGCGCAATTATTACCTACTAATAAATCCATGCCGAAATTCTTAAATTTTTCGGCCTCTTTCGGGATCCGGTAGCAATAATTTTCGTCAAGGGAGCGGCCAAGTGGGGCATTCCTTATGACGAGGCGAGAATGAGGCAAGGCGTTAGATTCCCAAACCGATTTCGTTTTACGTTTCTTGTTGACAAAAAAGGGACTTTTAGAGTATCGCTAACTCGCCTAACCCTCGCCCTTACAAAGTCTACACTAATTTGCATATTATTTGAGAGAATGAAATTTAATATTCTCACAATTGTTAAGGAGAGCGAAAGAAACTCACTCTTACTCTCAGTCTTTCGTCATTTTAACCTTATTTATTTGCTGATCCTTGTACGGTGATGGTGTGTGGTTTCGGAAATTGCTGAATTGCTTCTTTTTTTTATTTGTATTTTTGAGATGCACGAAGAGAGAAGTCGAGTCTTTCCAGAAACGGTTCCCCTTTTATAGCGGGGGATCATACGTCAGAGGCCTACCCTTTCTGCATTCGTAATGAGCCGCGCGATAATAGCGAGCGCAAATTCAATGCAGAGATATGCGATGTTTTCTATGATGAATGAGACTCAATTTGTCTTGTCTAATTTTTTTCATTTCATTTCTTTATATTTTTTGCTTTATGAAATTATTTTGATGATTTCCGAAAATGAATTTGTTGCTCCTTGCGATGCGATGATGATGAGATGATTAACAGAAACCCGAAAATAGATGCGGAACTATAGTTGGATGAAAAGAGTACCTATGGATTTTTAAACAAGTCAAACCGTCTTCTATGCAACTTTTTTTTAACAAGAATAGTATATTCTGTAACAAGTTTGGAATGATTCATATTCCGCACAAGTGGAAGTTTGGCGGTCCACGAGTGCGGAATATACCATTCAAAACGTGTTGCAGACTATACTTTTTCTACGCCTCTAATTAGTTTTTATTAATATTTTGTAAAGAAAAACGTACCTTATGTAAAGCCAATGTCAAAAATATAATGTATAAGGCACAGCAAGAAATTTTAACGCTAAATAACATATTAGTAGGGAGTGTTCATTCATAACAATTTTGTAATTTAATAATTTGTTAATAGATGGCAGCCGCAAAATTTATTAAAAAATGCTATTATTTTCTGCAATTTAGTAATTGAATAGTTTATTTAAGGTACTATTACCGAAAAAACGACCAAAAATAAGCACTTTTTTAATAATTTTTTTCTCAGCCGCTATGTTAGATATTATCAAGAAAATTTTTTTTATAACATTATTAGTCCTTAAAGGTTATAAAAAAAATGTTTTAGTTTATTTCTATTTTTTGCCAATAAGGTAGGGGGCGCTGAAGTCAAGAGCTCAAAAAAGAGATAGTCCGATGAGTGAGAGATAATCTCAGAATTGAGAAGTTTGCAACAAAAAATTCGAACGGGATTTTATAAAGGAAAGTTTCTTACCTTGTAATTTACCACAATTAGTTAAAAATTAAAAACAAAAAAAAATGGTGAGTTTGAAAAAAAGTTTGACAAAATTGCATTTTTTTTCACCCTTTTTCACTTCCCAAATTTTTTTTTCTTAATTTTTTTTCTAAAATGTGGTAAATTACAAAAGGGTATACCTTAACAAACAAAACGCACCCAAGTTTATTAAAATCGGTTCAGTAGATCCTGAGATTAATTCTCACTCAGCTGAAAAAATGCAATTTCAAGAAAAACGTGTTTAATGTTTTGGTTCGCTTTAACCCTACTAATATTATAAACTCTGTCTGTTTGTCTGTTACGCTTTCGCGCCTAAACCGCTTAACCGATTTTGATTAAACTTGGTACAGAGATAGATTAGACCTTGGAGAAGGACATAGGCTACTTTTTCTCCCGAAACAAAGGCTTTAAGGGGTTGAAATAGGGTATGAAAGTTTGTATGGGAGTCCGTCATTATTGAGTAGAAAATTATTAATGCCACCCACCATTTGAAATCGATTAACTTCAAATTTTGCACACATGCGTAGTTTTCTTGACAATGCAATATGACCATTTTGTACAAAAATAAAGATGGCGGTTTCAAGATGGCGGCCGATTTTTGCATTTGTCTTCCTCGACCAACGACATGGGTATCAAATGAAAGGGTATGACAGGTAGAATACAATTTGCGGAGTAGCTTCATTCCAAATTCAAAATGGCGGCCAACACAAAATGGCGGAATACATAAAATAGACTAAAAAATAGAAAATTTAACCGATCGACTTCAAATTTTGCACATACCCATAGTTCGCCTGACAGTGCAAACTGACCGTTTAGTAAAAAATCAAGATGGCGGTTACAAAATGGAGGCCGATTTTTGCAATTGTTTTCACCGACCCACCCACATGGGTATAAAATGGAAGTGCATGACAGGTAGAATACAATTAGTTGTGTGGCGTCATTCCAAATTCAAAATGGCGGATTACCTTTTTCTTCACAACCCTCTCAGTATGGGTATCAAAGGAAAGGGTGTGACGAATATAATTCAGTAATCTATATAACGTCATTTTAAATCTAATATTGCGGACACCACAAAATGGCGGGAGATATATCTTATATTAATAAAATAAAGTTCTGTATGTGTGCGCTATAGCTGCACCAGTCATGGCAGAGCTTAGAAATTTCTTCCATGATGCACCTCGAAGCCCGATTTTCGAAATTCAAAATGGCCGCCGAAAAATGACCGAAATTCCGGATTTCCGGTCAGCTGTATGTGGGTTGTTCAAGAGTTGGGAAATCTGAAAATCTTCACATCTTAGCTTCAAATGGAAGAACATCTTAGCTCCAAATGGAAGGCAATGAGTTTTCCGTTTGCTCTGGTTGTTTGAGTGAAAACGCTGCGCTTTCAAACAACTAGAGAGAATGGGACACACGTTATCTTCTTTTATGGTTTTTACACTACGAAGGCGGTCGACTATAAAATGCTATAACTTTTATGCTATTACGAATTTCTTTATAAAAATGAACTAAGCTATTCTTCATAGTATAAGGAATCGAAAAATGAAAAAAAATCGGTTTTTTGAAATTTTTCCCGGTAGTAGTACCCTACAGTGGTGTAACTTTTTTTCTATTACGAATTTCCTTATAAAAATGATGTAGGTTATTCTTCATAGTATAAGGAATCGTAAAATTAAAGAAAAAAAAATCGATTTTTTGAAAAATTTTCCCGGTAGTAGTACCTTAAAGCAAAAATTTTCTAGCGGAACATCATTGATTGTTTATTATTGAAACAATCCTTTTCTTTCTTTAATTAATAATTTTTTTTTTCTTTAATTAATAAATCATATTCTTGGATTACGACGAACAGATGTCGCCAATAGTAGTCATTCCATAACAAGTGATGGAATGAATATTCCACACGGGTGTGGAATGCTTCTAATTCCGTAACTAAAAGTAATATCAGAATGCCTGTATTCTAACAGAGGCCTAGAAAAAAACATTTATGACTGTTTACCTGCTTTAAACGAGAGATGAATAACCAACGCAGTTCAGGTGAAAACAAAGCAAAAAACAAAAGTCTCCAATCTTTTATCTCACATTTAAGCTTTGTATGTGTATAATTATAACTATTCAAGATTTTTTTTCTCGCTGTAAGAAACTTGACTGCACTAATAAAAACCGGGAATAAATATTGAATCAATTAACAAGATTAGAGAGAGAGAATGACTAACAAAAACGCTAATAAGAAACAAAAGGTAAAAAAAAAATGAAATCTTCTTTTTTTTACCTTGTCTCCATTAAAACCGTTAAAATTTTCTGCGTATTTTAATTCGATGCATTTTTACGGCCATTTATTAACCGACGATTTTCTCCTAGAATCGTTCTTCTCACGGTGAAAAAAGGTAAGTAATAATTCAATTTTTATGATTGCTCTTCGCAGCATAAAATCACCGCGCGCTCTGCGTACAGATCAGATTACATGTTTACATTTCATAAATTTTCATTAGCAAGTCATCATCATTTATCACTACGCACTCCGCTCTCGCACACCGATAATTTTATTAAGTTTTGTGTTTGCCTATCAGCCGAATTGCCACAGGGGGGTGTAAAAAAATATTGTATAGTGGTGGTTATTGGGGCTTTTTTTCAGATTTTATGGGGGGCGGTTGGGGTTGCTGTAAAATGGTTTATAATCGATTATCATTAATTGTTTTGAGTGTGGATTATTTGGCCAATTTACAATCTTGGTTTTTAGGAGGTATTTTGTGAAGTTATATTCGTGTACAATTTTTTATTTACTGAAGATTCCATTAAACAACGAAGCAGTAATCTCAAAAGCTCTGACTGCACCTCTTATACCCAAAATAACAGTAACTCGACCTTCACCGTTTTCAACCGCTCTCGAGCCACCAAAGACATGGACTTTGCTTGGACATTTTTTTATGTGAAAACCCTAGCTTAGGAATTACTCTTCATGCCACCAGTCCTTCATATTGTGCTCATCATGATACAAAATTACCCTGGTTACATGACGCTCGAAATTGATTTGAAACATATTTGAAACACATTTCGATCTTATGTAAACACACATCGATTTGAAATAGGATTGACTCGATCCGATACAAAAAATTTCCTTAATCGAATTGAAATTGAATCAAGAATGTGCATGTAAACACAAATTGAAATTAGATCGAATTTAATTTTAACGTTTTTAGGTTACATGGTTTTTTTTTGTTTGGAGCGTTTATTTTCAGTTTAAAAAAGAATTTTGTGTTGTGAAAAATAGTGCTGCACACGAGACGAGACTTGTCTCGAAATCGTCTCGTCTCGATTTTCGAGACGAGAACGAGACGAGACCTCCAGATTAAAAATCGTTACGACACCGAGACTACCATTCGAGATCTCGCGAGACATCTCGAGGTCTCGAAATCAAATCGTTATTTTGAAATCGTATCGACACCAACTATTTCTGTATCTTCACGCTGCGCTGCTCTTTGACGAGCACAACATTCGGCACCAATACATGACTTGAGCAGGCTGCGGAGACAAGGCGAAGAGTATCTACGCATTCCATAAGCATTTAAATGCAGAGTCCATTCCAAAACACAAGAGGTATTTTTCTGTCATTTCATTTCATTTCAACGCATTTAAAATGAAATGCGTTGAAATGAAATGAAATGACTGTAAAATACCTCTTCTCTTTTGGAACGGACTCTACGTAAATGTAACTCTACATTGATCCCCTCTACCCCGACCTGGTGCCACTGAAAAAGGCAGCTTTACGTGTCTACGTCTGGGAAGTGACTAGCATGGAAATATAAGGCATATTTGTATACAATTTCATTAATATGGCACATATTGATATTTCTCGAAATACAGAAGACTGAGCAATGACAGTGAAATTCGAGACTTTTCGAGACGAGACGAGACTTTTCGGGACGAGACGAGACCTGCAAATACCCATTTTTTCGATACCGAGACGAGACTGGGTCAATCTCGTCTCGTCTCTGAAATTCGAGACTTTTCGAGACGAGTCGAGACTTTTCGGGACGAGACGAGACGAGACCTGCAAATACCCATTTTTTCGGGACCAAGACGAGACTGGGCCAAATCTCGTCTCGTCTCGTGTGCAGCACTAGTGAAAAGTGCTTTTAATCATGACTAAACGAAATATATGGACAAATGAAGAAACAACATGCTGCAACATGTTTAGAAAGGGTTCACCAAATGTGGTTAATCTCCTTCTGCTTAGGGCTGGGCAATGACAGAGGAGATGTGGTACACTTTCCTCCTCGTCCGGATTTTTACAGCTTCTGCAAAAATCGTAGGTCTCACGACCTAAGCGGGTCGCATGCGTCCCTATCAGACAGTGTCCGGTCAGCACTCCCACTATAACTGAGAGGTCTTGTCTCCCGAGGCTCAGAAGTGAAGTGGTCCGCCTGAGATCATAAGAGGGCCAGGTTGTTTTGGCCAAGGTGCATTTATTAAGATCCCTCCAATGCTTCTTTGCTTGTTGCATTGTGTGATGTTTGCATCGGAGGTTAAAAGTGGTCCAAGGCATACCAACCCTTTCCTTTCCTGGGGGTCAATTCTGGTTCCGTGTAGTGAAAACGTGAAAAAAAAGTTTACACTTGACGTTTTACACGCCTTTTTCACTGCACTGATGCTGAATCAAGGCTGAATTGATTTTTAAACTGTCATGTGTCAGTTTATCAAATTAAATCTAATATTTTTTGATAAAAGTTTCACGACTACTTTGCACTTTTGCACGCATTTTTTAGACGTGTAAAGTTTTCGACAGTTATTACCATGTTTGCACGATGTAAGAATCGCAAACAACGGTGCAAACGGGTAAACTGTTTACACGTTTTCACTACACCGAACCAGAATTGACCCCCTGGAAGGAGAGTGGCGGTCGTGCCTTTCCTAGCCAGTTCAGTCAGCTTTACAATTTCCCTCTAAGTGTCGGTGACCGGGCACCCATACGAAGAGGGTCCTGAACTGCTGAGTCATCTCGTTCAGAGATCTGCGACATTCAGAGATAGTTCTAGAGCTGTTTGGCAAGAGCCCAGGGCTTTCAGAGCCACCTGACTATTTTTTTTTTTATGTGGAAGACTAGAGCTCAGGGAAAGCCCTTTGTACTGTCGACAATCTATTTTCTTCGTATAGAGTCGAACAGCAAGCTCTAGTCGATAGATAGTGAAGGGGAAGAGAGAAGTAGGAAGGAACTGCCACAACCACCTAACCCCAACCATTTCTATCGCGACTCTGGCATCGGGGCAATGAGAAACAACTCGCTGGAGTGTTATGCCTCCTGAAACAAGTTGAATCCCATCAACCAACCGATGACATGCGCTTGGTCCAGCGGGGCAGTGCTAGCGGAAGGCTATGACAGGAGCGAAGGTGGGAAAGGCGAAGGACCGTGGGGCTCTGCCGGGACTCGAACCCGGGACCTCTGGGATAGTAGCCAGGCGCCTTACTCCCTAGACTACCGAGGCCCCCCTGAGAAGATGTAGACAGTCCGATTTCTGTCGCCTCGCTGGTTGATTAGTAAAACAGCTTCATGTATGGCTAGAACCTCCGCTTGGTATAGACTGCAGTGATCGGGTAGTCGGAAGGAGGCTTCAATCCCAGTTCTGGGAAAAAGACTCTCCTCCCACTCGACCCTCGATCAGTAAAGAAGTTTATGGCATCTTGAAAACTGTGTGGTCTATTTCTCTATTCACGACGTGAAGGGATGTGGACTTCGTAGTTCCTCGTGAAGGTAACTTCGAAGGTATACAGAAGTCGGTTTTAGTGGGGACGATCACAGAGTTTAGCACCCTCGTGTGCTCTCCCCTGATTCCAGTCCAAAATCCGAATTCTTTTATTCTAAGGGCTGCGATGGTTGCGTTTTCCCTTGCCACAAGATTCAAAGAAGGAATGTGTAACGTAACATTTAGGGCATCTATACCTACACTTCTAGGGAATTTTATCTGTGAAACAAAGCAAAGTCACTGAAAAAGTCTCAGACTTTCTGTCGAGATGTCCACAAAGATATTCCGTCGGTCGTTACATTCAAACTTCAGAGTCTGTACAGAAGTCGCTCGGAAAAACGAACAGACAAAAGTCCTCATCGTGTGGACCAACCATAAGAGACAAGTCGTGCTATAAAAGTATCAAAAATATATAAGTTTTGAATAATAATCCACAAAATTCTTCAACAAACTTTTAAAAATATTTAAATCTCAATTCCCCCGGCACACCCCCCCCCTTTGTAAACACCCCTATAAAAAATACCCTTATTTTTTTATGCCTTCCGGTAGATTGGGCACTATTTCGTCGTAACATGTTCATACCCAAAACAGATCAATCTTTTCATCTGCGTCAAACGATAACCAATAGAAAAGTATTCATTCTTGATGGCATTCAAAATCGCCGTAACTCCTCCGTAAGGGCCAATAAAAATCATTAATACGCACTCGGCATGCCTCAGTTCAAGGTTTTTAGTGCCTTTTCTGAAGAATATTTTCAAGGCTTCCACCAGGCAACCAGCCAGCCCCCAACGTTCTCACATACACGCGCAAACATACACAAAAGCGTGTACACGTTTCTTTGGCATTTTATGCAAATTAATGACAATTTTTCTCTGATAAAAAAAAAGAAAGGAAAAAGAAAGCAGCATTCCCTTACGGACTTTCTTTAAAGGTTCCTTCACTCAAAATAAACTTTCTGAAGCCTTTCTGAATTTTGGCAGCTCCAAGGAAATGACTGTGTACAAAATATCACGACAGACTCTGGGGGGATGATATCTCCATGTCGGGGGGGAAAGGATGTCTTTTTTCACATATACACAAATTTCTTTTTACTACCAATTTTTTTTTAAAAAAAAAAAATTTTATTTGGGTTTACTTTAGGGTGAGACTAATTAGGGTGTGGGCGCACACGTGTAGGTAAAGTCCGGTTTGCTAATGGCACACGGAATACCTGAGGTTTCTCTGGCTTCAGGTTAAACGCTAGTAAAGAAGCTCTGCTCTTGTAGCTGTAGTCTCTTCTGCCATAGTCTAAATGTTGCATTATCATGATTATATGCTCGGGGGTAACCACACCTTTTTGGGTGTTTAGCTCCAATTCTGTGTGGACTGCACCCAGTTTTTTCTTTACTATTTTATGAAGCAACTACGCTCGTATTATGACTGCTGTTCCGGACACTGGTGAGCAGTTTCAGTACCATAAAGGGGGGGGGGCGACATTAATCGTGGGTGCTTTGAACTATTTAACAAAAAAAAATTGTGTGTTTTATTTGGTGTTTCTCGTTGGGTTTTATTTTATTGACCCCTCAGGACTGGAGACATGGAATCTTGATTAATTTACGATACTTTACTTTCTCATTCACCGCGGGGTTGTGGCGCGGTCAACTGCATATGAAGTTTGGTTATTAATCAATTTTTTTGGGGTAACCGGGAGTGTCGTGATGGAGGACGGGATTGCGGGGTATTTTTTGTGTAATCGTGTGATCGTACATTGATCTTGCTTGTGAGACAATAGCTGCGATTTCGATTTGCCGCATTTATCTGATATGCCTCACATTTTCCTCAGTTTCACTGAAAATGGCTTTTCGATTTGACGGTTCAGTTCCTATTTTACAACAGATGGCGACAGCTTCCAACTGATACAAAACCAAGTGATGTGATGAAAATATTTTTTTCGTCGCATGAGTTGAGTAAGTGATTTTTAAGTTATGCACTGAAGTATTTATTGTGGTTGAATATCTTATTTTGTAATAATTTCATATTCAGCAGCGGAAGTATTATGAAGAGACAGTTTCTTTGATCTCTCGGTGTATGGAACGTTAATTTATAACATTTTTATTATTTGTCACGTTCGATTTGCTTTTTGCAATCAGTTACAATTTGACAGAACACAAGTGAGGCAAAAGTGAGTACGAGATTTGGCATGTGAGAAATATGTGATGAATATCAGATAAATGTGACAAATCGAAAGCAGCTAATACCTTAGCGGGTTTATTGGAAAAAAGGAAGTGGAAGTTGGAAGACAAACAGAATACTACTCGTGAGATGTTGGTGAAATTGTCGAAAGGAATACTGAGAAGAAACTGTTTGGAAGTTTCAAAAAATCAGTTTTTGGTCAAAAAATGACTCAGAAACTGATTATTGAGAAATTTTTTTTGTTTTATTTATACAAAAGATTATTACCTACCCTAATGACACCCTTGCCATTTTTTCGAAAACTTTTGCAAAAATCAATAGTTAGTTATTTTTTGGCCGAAAAGTGATTTTTTTAAAATTTGACCTTGAATAACTTCGAAAGGGTTAAGTTTTCGAAAAAATGACAAAAGGCTTTTTTGTAGGCAATAACGTTTCGTATTGACTGATCAAAATTTTTTTTCGAAAAAACCAGTTTTTGAGTGATGTTTTCGCCAAAAAGTAATTTTTGAAACTTTGACCTTGAATAACTTTGAAAGGGTTAATCGGGTCAACATCTTTGTAAGAACTAAAGTTGTAGAGAATTTCATTGTCAACATTTAGGGCCTTTGTACGGGGTTGTACGGCCTATAGAAACCGAGATACAAGGAAAACACCGGAAAACCGCTATATTTCCGCCGGCCATTTTGTTTTTTTTTGTGATTCCGAAATTGTTTTCTTAAAAGGTCCCAAGGAAGCTGTGGTCCAATTTTCAGCCATTTTCGAATTTTATGCTTTAAATGCTAATTTCCCCTGACTATTAGCTTTATTGATTTGAATGAATCTTTTAGTTTGACGTTCTTGTCCCGCTATGATGAAAAAGCTGCTCGACCCAATTATTGATGGCCGTATTTACGTGCCATCTTGCAGAAAGGTTCCGGACCGACAAGTGATAAGTTTGCCCCTACCCTAGTCAGGCAGGCGGCTATTTCATTACCATTGTCACTTCGTAGGTCGGAATCCACATCAGCATAACATTGGGCCTGGCCAAAAACGCAGAACTGCGGTCAATCTGAAGAATTCAGCAATTTGAAGTCTTTAGCTGAATATTGCAGAATGACCGCAGTTCTGCGTTTATGACCAGGCCCATTGTTGCTCCTTCCGATGGATTTCCGACATAGGGACAATCCGGACAGTCTTTGATGATAGGCTGTGGGATTTAATAGCCAACAGGACAGCTTGACTGTCCGAGAAAATAACAATCTTAGAACTATTTGGAGCTCTATTAATACAAGTCCGAGAACACACCTGGATGGCAAGAACTTCAGCTTGAAAAACAGTGGGCGTAGTGTCCAGAGCCATAGATATTTTGCTCATTGGGCCATATACTCCCAGTCCTTCCTCATTATCGGTTTTGGAATCATCCGTATACCAAAAGGCCGTGCTTCTTCTAAAGAGGAGCCTGCATGTTGCCATCCGGAACTACTTTGGATAATCGCGGTAAACGGTTTGTCGAAGTTGAGAGTGACAGGAATGACATCGGACAATGATAGCATTGGCTCCAGGTTTAGCTCTTCGATCCAGTGATCCAGAGGGTCTCGTGGCTTCAAGGAGAATAGCCCCCGTAGACGCAGCACCCCCGCCAGACCCTCGTTCTTTACTACTAGGTGGAGCGTCCGAATGTTCAGTAAGGCCACCATAGCCACAGTCGGGCACGTGCTTTTAGCTCCCGTGATACCAAGACAGGCCAATCTTTCCACCTTGGCCAGCTTAATCACAGCACCCTTTTGTTTGGTCCTGACCCACCACTATTCAATGGATGCATACGTGACCATGGGCCTTGTGACCATTATTGTGAAATATAAACTAAACAGATTGAGCGTACCCAAGGGCGCCGTCAAGGGGGGGCAGAGAGGGACAGCTGCCCCCCCCCCGCCCCTAGAAAATGAAAAAAATTAGTCAAATGACATCAAAAAATATGTGAAAACGTTCGTGGTTTATATAGATGGTGAGAGAATTAACGATTCAAAACAGAATTAGCCGTTCCAGCCATTCTTTGATGATTGGATAGTGGCTGGTGTAAAAGCAGTCAAAGGGTCAAGCTTGCGGAGATAGATGTATGCGACTCGCGACAGTTCGGTTCAGTGCTAAGCTTCCTTATTGGTTACCGAGTGTTAGCTCGAAATATAAAAGAAAAGAGTCAGTTCATAGGTTTCCAAAGTAGACAGTTCAAAGGTTTTTAGGAACATAATATGGACATCAGAAAATTAATAAAAAATTAGTAAAAAAGCAGAAGCCTATAGTATATTAGCAGACGACACAGGTGACATTTCTGACATAATTATCAATTGGACTGTGATATTTCTATGAGGAAACCAACGAAGTCCAGGAATTGTTCGTCGGAGCGCGAAATCTATTGCACAGACTACACTAGTTTACACGAAAAATGAACCTAATGAAAAAAGTGTTTTTTAACCTAATTTGAGGTCGCTGAAAACGAAAATGACACTCATTTATTTTTCCAAAGAACCGTTATCGAGAAATTAGTAAAACGGCTTTTTTCCCATTTTTTCCATTCTCGATTCTCGAGAACCAAGAGCCAAGCTTAGCTTAAAAAATGTACTCTTTTACGCAGAATATTCCCACCTATCTAAAACTGTAAAAGTGAAGGTTCTACCCTGCCAACCTTCAGAGTAATGAGCCATCAAAGTCAAAATTTTGATTTTTTTAAACAAAAATAACAATTTCAACTAACTTTTTCTCCAAAAAATACGTAGTTAACCAATATTTTTTTTTCCAAAATTAGAAAGTTTGGACAATTTACTATATACTGAAAAAAAATCAGGGTGTACACTTGGTATACAGAACATTGAAACTCAATATTTCAATTGAGAAAAATATCGTGGTATAGCCTCAGTATATCCAAGATTTTAACCAGAAAATAGTTTGAACATAAACCAAAATGATACTTTAGAACAGAATTTTAATTTTTATTTTGGCAGGACTGCCTGTATGAATCTGTCAGAATTCAAAATTTCACTTGTATTTTTAATATAAATTAATCATAATTTGACAATATTTCTATTCATATTTAAGCTAAGTATGCTGTTCCTAAGCACGGCGGCGGTCAAGAAAAATTTCCCCATATAAACTTTATGTAAAAAAACGCTTAAGTAATCGGTCAAGAAATGCTCTAGGAATTTTTGCTCAAGAAATGTCTGTACCTAGTACGGTATTCGCTCAAGAAAAGTGCTAGTACTATTCTGACACGTAGATGGAGCCTTTTTCTGATGCGGTGAAGAAAAAATTGGGAAGGCAATTTTTTCTTGACCGAAATTGACATTTCGTTTGTGACGGAAAATAAATTCGGCCGCGGGAAGTGTTTTCATTATTTTTCTATAGTTTTTATAGAGCTTAATATAATTAAAGAACAGTTTAATTAATTATTCATTATTTAAGTGTTGTTTTAAAATACGTTTCTGAGAAAATTCCTTCTTTTTATTGTGCGGAAGGACTCTAAAAAAACATTTCCCGCAGCCAGATATTATTTTCCTACACATAAATGTTAAATGTCAATTTTAGTCAAGAAAAAAAGTCTTCGCATTCACTTGTCAAAATTTTCTGTACCGTGGTCGAGAAATAATAAGAGCACTTTTCTTGACCGCCGTACTTAAGAACAGCATACTTAGCAGCTTTAACAGCAGCACAAAATTTTTGTTTGCGTTTTGCAATAATCTGACAGATAAATCACAACCAAAACAACTCAGTATACTAATGCAAGTGTGTATTTACATTTTACATTCATTGCAATATGACAAATCTGCAATATCTCGATCTCAACTGCTATACCACAAGTGTGTCTCCGGTATAAGAAGAATAAAAACCTGGATAAGAAACACTATGGTAGAAAGTCGCCTCAATGGTCTAGCAATGATGAGTGTTCACAGAAAGCTTATTTTTGACAATCTAGACCATTTTAATAATGAAGTACTCAAGAGCTTCACCAAAAATCCGCGAAGATTATGTTTTAAGTAAGTTTCTGTTTTTAATTTTCTAATCTATTATAAAAATGAATGTGTGTATGTATGATCGCTATAGGCTCCTACACCGTCATGGAGAGCTTCGTTGAAAATCATCGCAGAACTTTGAATTTTTGCATGAAGTTCCGTGGAGGTCTCCTATGATACACCTCGAAGCCCGATTTTCTAAATTCAAAATGGCCACCGAAATATGACCGAAATTCAAAATTGCCAGAAATATGGTTGAATTTGCCAATATTATTCCGATTCCAATGAAAGTGGGAACTAAGGGTTTTTAAGATCGCAAATAACGAATTTGTGGTCAAAACTTATAAATTCAAAATGGCCGACGAATTTGCTAATTGTGTTCCGATTCCAATGAAAATCTGTATCTGAGGTTTTTTAAGGTAGCAAATAACGACTTTATGATCAAAATTTAAATTCAAAATGGCCGCACCAATATGGCCGGCGTTTTTGCGAATTGTATTCCGATTCCAATTAAATGGTTTTTCGTTAATGATTAAGAAGAGTTGAATTTTGAAGGTTTGGATTGATTTTAAATGTTTAAACGTTGGGTGCAGCGAGGCGCACCGGGTCCCAGCTATCCAAAATACAGAAAATAAGCGGTTCATTGAGACACTTCATCTGTGTATGAAAATTCATATCTCGAAAAAAGCCATGTCAATGGATGGTTTTTATTGTCTCGATCAAAATGTCAGATCCCTAATAGTTTCACATTTTGTTATTCAAAAATCAATGTATATCAAAAATACCAAAAAATTGTCTTTTTCAAACTCTCCTACTGTATATTAAAATTCATATCACCTGATTGCTACTATTGGCTTTTGGGAGCAGCATAGGCCCACCGGGCCCCAGCTAGTAGGTAATAAAAATATTCGTTCATATCACCTCTATCATCTTGCCCCCCTCTGGCCGATTGGCTGGCCACGCCATTGAGCGTACCACAATTCCTGATGGGTTTGAGTTCACTGGGCTAGTAGTGGTCAGGCAGTGCAGGCCAAAAAATATGTAGAAATAATAAGAGTGCCGTTTTAAAAGCGGGGCGTTTGAAGTTCCTGGCATAAGATCTATGCCCCCCGGATATTGACAACCCCTGACAGTTCGGCAATTTGTGTCCCGCTTCACACTATTGCTGTCCTTTTAAACAAGCTACCTTTAGTGTGTTCGCTCACGTACAGGCTTTTTAGACGACACAGCCGTTCCGTGTTAGTTTATATTTCTATGCTTATGACCGTCGTATATAGCCAACTAGACATTGCACCATGTGGTGACCAACAACAAAATAATACACAGGGTGCTTCCTAAGCTTAGAATTGCCACATAAAAATATCGTATATTGTGAAAAGAATATTTCACTTAATTCTAAAATCATACAAAAAAAATTGTTATTTTTATACAACAAAAAAAAACATCATTACCAAAACCGTGTGTGTATGTTATACACAAAAATTTATCAAAGAACTCGGGCCATTATTGCAACATTTACTTTCTTCTACCATCTGCCATTGATGTCACTACAGGATGCTTCATAAACTGCCTTGAATTTGTGCTTTCAGGATCCTTCGTTTCCTTGCACGATGGCGAAATACATTTTTCTTTGTACATCGAAAAATATCACGGAAAATTTTTTAAAGGAAATATTCTTTTTTATTTAATTGAAATATTTTTAGAGTTCACTTATATCTGTAAATGTTGTCAAGGTGATATTTTCGTTCAATTATTAAAAGATATGGGCCAATCCTTTGGCTATCAAAAAGGCATGTTAAGACATTAATCTTGTTACACATATGAATCTCCAAATCCCCACCTAATTAATCGTAGGAAAATGTCAATCACTTTCAATATTAATAAACAAAAACGAGGCATAATTTTTCCTCCACAAGTTCAGCTGATTCCGAAACTCTGAAGCCAGCCAAAAAGAATCTTTCGTAATTCCTCGATGTTTACTTAGCACTAATCCCCTACGAAAAAAAACAAAAACAAAATACGCTTAAAGGGGGCAGAGCACCCAAAATGACCACATGGTCAATAAAAAAAATTTTGTCCAATTTGCTGTGCACAGGAAATTTCTCCTCGGGTTTGTTTACACTCACGAATTTACCTGGAAAACGCGCGGTGAGTAAGTCGTCTTACCTGAATAAAAGTTATTAGCGGCGTGTTTGCACACCAGCAGCGACAAGACAACAACAAACAGAAGCAGCTGTCATTGAAGGAACTTTTGAAAAATTAAAGACAAAAACGATTTTTTTTTTATTTATTTTTTTTTCTCTCAAGGGAAATTGAATAAAAGTCTCCCACGAGAGAGCGGACGGGAAAAAGGTAGAATAAAGATGGCGTGGCCTTTCGTCGGGATGCAATTTCGCTGCACTTCTGAGACCTACATTTCCACGGAACAGGGTGACCTGCCTTTCAGCTGTTTGTTGGGTGCTGCTTCTGCTGCTGTTGGCATTGCTTTTAGCGAGCGGTGCAACGGAACAAGTTCGAGTTATTTGCATTTTCCACATGACGTTTTCCACCTTCTGCGAGCCTCGGATTAAATTTCATTTCCAGGGCTTTTGCGACACTTGAAGGCGGTCACTCGAAAGGTGACACAAGATACGCGTCGCTTTTTTTATATTATCTATCTGTGATGTTTGTTGTTGTTGTTGTGTCGTTCCTTTCCGCAATTTTATCAAAAGATACGTTTTTGCTTCATACACGATGACAAAGCGACATGACTTTTTACGTGTTCTCAACAGAAATATAAAATTCCCACAGAGGAAAATATTCTTTTTTATTCTTGCAGATCAGAGGATGAAATCTTCCTCAAAAAGATGGACATGAATTCCTGTTCGAAATATCAGAGGATAACAGCAAACCGCAATAAATTTTTCCCAGTATCAATAATGGGCACACACTGCGAGAGAGCTGGGCCACACATAAACAAGCAAAAAGGGCAGGATTCATAGATTTTTGCCGTAGGGATCGGAATCGTGTAGTCTAGGCAGGATCTTCAGGCAGGACCTCTCGTAAAAACTTTCCTATTTAATAAATCTTCTACATATATTTTTTCTTCTTATTCCCTTCTGTGTTTTTTTTTTGTTTGTTTTTGTGTGTGTGTTTTTTATGTAGTAAATCAAGAGAGACGAGGGCGGGGGTGGGTTATGGTTTTAAGGAAAAGGGATGAACTCTTTTCGTTAGATAACTCTCGAGTTTTGTGGCTTTTACTTTCTGGAGCTTCAAAGTAGATAAAGTGGAAGGAAATATGAGAGTGAGTGCTTTTCCGTGCTCTGGGGCTTTTTCAAAATGATGCAGTATAAACTTTTTTTTTCTCTGCCCTTTCTCGAATGGAAATTTGCAGCCATTTAGAATGTTTATAAAATACTTTTCAAGTGTCTTTTTTTTTTGGTGTATATCAAGTATATTTTTTGGGTTGAATTTGTTTTTAGTATATAGAGCCGTAAAAGGATTACCACCGTTGGATATGGAAGCTGATGTTACGTGAAAATTGAGCTCGATTCCGTTTTCAATTCCGGTTCCGTGTTGGTGGAATTTTTCACTAATTTTTAACGCGAAATCGGGTATCGTGCTGAATTGGTATCCTGTACTGAAGTAGTTTTTCTAGGGTACTCTTAAAGAATATCAATGATGTTTTATGTTAAAATATAGATATGTTTTTTACGATGAAAACCCTTCTTGTGTTTGGGAATGTTTTCCGTAAGTATTTAGTATTATCGAACAGTTTGTACAGAAATAATCCATTATAGTCAATCTTTACATCGACTCCATTATTATCATTAAGATCAGAAAGATTACACAAGTCAACAAAAATAAATTTTTTTCTTTGATTCTCTATTTTAATGATGATTTTCTAAGACTTTATACGCAAAAAACAAAAATAACTAAAACCATCCTTGACTCTTAAAAAACTTTGCTTTTGTACCGTTAACAATGATCAAAACATATAGTAGAGGGAAATTAAACAAAAACTAGTTGGGATGTGGCTTTTGACCCTTTCGGTCCACAAGATTAACTTCGCAGTATTCGTTCAAACAAAAAAACGACTCGACCGATTTTTATGAAAATCTTTTCAGATCATATGTCCTTTAACATGCTTCGAACGGCACCTTAACGAAGACGAAATCTTTTTTGGTTCTCGCGAAATCGTGCCGGTACAAAAATCACTTAAGTCGTTCAACCAGAAAAACGGCTCGACCAATTTTTATGAAAATCTTTTCAGATCATATTTCCTTGAACACGCTTCGAACGGCACCTGAACGAAGTCAATATCTTTTTCGGTTCGCGCGAAATCGTGCAGGAAAAAATGACCACATAGGTACGCACACACACACACATATTTCTTCTCAAATTTTTGCTTAAAATGCTATTGGGACCTTGAAACGTGTAAATACATTGAAAATTTCGAATCCGATTTTCAGACCGATTACAATAACTTCCTACTGGGAAGTTAAAAAAGCGAAGTTATGATGTAGTTGGGAAGTTGAATTTTTTTGTTTTTTTTTCTTTTCATATGTTAAGATAAAGCGAAAAAAAAAATTTCTGCAAAATCGGTCCTGTGCTGCATGAGAAAATTGCATAAATGTCCATTTTTGATGCATTTTGAGTGTATTGCTACACTATTTTTTAATGTCTCCTGTTCTGATGGTCGTAGAAAAATAAAAAAAATTGGAAAATGCTTGTGAATGAATAGACTATCGAACTGATTCGGTATAAATACTTTAAAAATGGATTCTAACCTCAAAAAAATGTATGAAATTTTGTTTTATTTTACTAAAAATGCAATAAATAACGGGAAAAAGGTCGGATTTTGACAAAAATTGGAGAAAAGATGTACTTTGATGCTAAAAAAACGTGGTTGCAATTTCAAAAAAAAATTTCGATTTTTACGGCAACAATTGGCAGTTTTCTAAAAAAATTTAAAACTGCCGCCATTTTATGCCAAATCATCGTACGGTAAAATTTTTTTTTTAAATTGTAGGTTTTTTTATGTACTTTCTTGTGAGCATACGCAATACTTCGTTACTTTATTTAAAATGCTTATTTTAGGACTTTGAAAGCACTAAAAAATTTCAATTTTCAATTTTTTGCCTTTTACCAAAAATTGAAAAATTGAAATTTTTTAGTGTTTTCAAAGTCCTAAAATAAGCATTTTAAATAAAGTAACGAATTATTGCGTATGCTCACAAGAAAGTACATAAAAAAACCTACAATTTAAAAAAAAAATATTTTACCGTACGATGATTTGGCATAAAATGGCGGCAATTTTAAAATTTTTCGAAAAATCCCAATTGCTGCCGTAAAAATCGAATTTTTTTTTTGAAATTGCAACCACGTATTTATAGCATCAAAGTACATCATTTCTCCAATTTTTGTCAAAATCCGACCTTTTTCCCGTTATTTATTGCATTTTTAGTAAAATAAAACAAAATTTCATACCTTTTGGTTTTTTGAGGTTAGGATTCATTTTTAAAGTATTTATACCGAATCAGTTCGATAGTCTATTCATTCACGAGCATTTTCCAATTTTTTTTATTTATCTACGACCATCAGGACTGGAGTAATTAAAAAATAGTGTAGCAATGCACTCAAAATGCCTCAAAAATGGACATTTATGCAATTTTCTCGTGCAGCCCAGGACCGATTTTGCAGAAATTTTTTTTTCGCTTTATCTTAACATATGTAAAAAAAAAAAACAAAAAAATCCAACTTCCCAACTACATCACTATCATATGACAATTTCCCTCTACTAATATTTAAGCTTTGGCATGAGCAGAGCAAATAACTAAGTATTGTTAAACTCCTTATATGAGGAAGGACGATTTGAGACTCTACAACGACGAGATCTACGAGTGCTGTTCGTATAGCTTTGTCGGTTCTGGCACAGTAAAGTCATCGGTTTTAGTCTTAAGTGTAAATGTTGGCCAGGGGCGGCGCTTTCATAGGTGCGAATGGTGTATTTGCACCGGGCGCAATTTCAGGAATTAAGATTTAAAAAAAAAATAAAATCATTAAAACTTTGTTCATGTTCTACATTAAAGGAATTCATTTCTATTACCACGATTTTTTTTCCAGTTTATTTTCTCGATAAAATATTCTGTACGTCTGTCCACGAACTCGAATGTGGATTCCCCGGGTGCAAGAAATTACACAAATTCACCCAATTTCGGTCAATAAAAATCGACGAAATTTTACTTCTCCTCGTGCAGGAAATTTCCCGAGATTTTAGCTTTGACATTTTCATAAAAGTTTACTCAAGAAATTTTATTCAAAAAGTGAAGGACGAAACCTTCCTTTTCGAGGATCAAACGTAAAAATTCAGAATAAAAATCCCAAGTGAGAGTAAAATCTCTCATTCATTTATACATTTTTTGAAAATTCGAGTGTCTTTTTCCATTGTCCTTCACTGCGTTCAAAAATGAACAGCTGATGGGGCGCAATATGGCATACCACACCGGGCGCAAAAAAACCCCCAGCTCCGACACTGATGTGGGCTTAGCTTGAAACTTGAGTTTTTGGTTTGTTCTTGGCTTGAAACTTGGACAATAACCTTTGTGGTGAGTCTTGAGTGGACTTAAAAGCTTTCGGTGAGCTTTAATATTCTAGAAATATCGCCACTAGCTTTGATATTCTGGACTACGACCGATAATGTCACTGCGTCAGAACCGACATAGCTATACAACTGGAAGTAATTCGTTAAAGCTTTCCGTCAAGATTCTGTAGCTTTTCAATATTATTTAAAAAGAATTTCTATCCTAATTTTTCGGTATCCAAAGTAAAAGTTGGTATGTATGTATTTTAGTCGGACCTCAAATAAAGAAAATAAAGGCCAGCAGTGAATGTTGACTTGAGTAGCTGTCAGTAGCTTCACTCACGAAAGTCAAGCATGGTACAGCCTTAAAGCAGTGGTTTATGTTTTTCTCGAAAACAACAGAGCTGACAATTACAAACTCAGACTCAAAATTTGTGTTGACCGGTGTTATACATCATAAAGGTTCTTTCAATAAGAGGTGTCATTTTAAATTTCGCCCCATTTTTTAACTGTCAACAAACAACTGTCATTACGATGACATTTGACAAGTAAAATCCAGGAGATTTTCAGCTACGGATCGAAACATACTCGCGAAACGCATTTAGTCCGGGGAAATTAGCAAAAAAAGGCACGAAAGGAGACAAAATCCCAAAATGGCTGAAAATGGGACCACAGGTTCCTTGGGACTTATTCAAAGTATTTTTTGGCTGAAAAGTGATTTTTGGAAACTTTGACCTTGAATAACTACGAAAGGGTTAGGTTTTCGAAAAAAATGACGAGAGCTTTTTGTAGGCAATAACGTTTCGTATTGACTAATCAAAAATTTTTTTCGAAAAAACCAGTTTTTGAGTTATCTATCAAGCATGTTTGATAGAGTTTGTCTCTCTACAATTCAAAATTCATTAAATTCCACTCGAAAAAATATTTATGTATCTGTAGGAAGAAATCGCAGTGACTCGCAATCTTTCTCCGGCTGGAAACGATTTTTGCAAGTGTGTGTCTTTTTTTTCAATTATCGGTGCAGCCACCCAGTGGGAAAAGTGGAAGCAGCTTCCTCTTGAATCAAATTGGAAGTGCTTCCTGGTTGCGCTTCAGAAGCATTTTGGAAGATTTTCCTGTGCATGTGGCTACAAATAAGTCATTTTCAACTTTGTTATTAAATTTTCTGTTTTGAGAGATACTCTGAATTTCGATTCGTAACGTGTTCCTTTGTTGTGACATATTCTCTTTTGAAAAAGTTCCATTTAGAGTTGTGCGCTCCGTAAAAGAAGTTGCGCGGTTTATAATACCCGGGACAGACTAGCACCATTAATGACGAATATGACGTCAGAATGACGTAGACCCATATAAAAGATATGGAAGTAAAATGGAGTCTACGTCATTCTGACGTCATATTCGTCATTAATGGTGCTAGTCTGTCCCGGGTATAATTTATTGTAGTAATTGTGATTTCATAATTGTGATTTTGATTAGTCCAACGAAAAGTGTTGAAATGAAAGCTTTAATGCTTGCAAAACTTAAATCTTCAAAATAGCTTCCCAGGAAGCTAATTAGAAGAAAATCGACACAAACTGCTTCTTGCTAATGACATGCAATGGTAAAGAAGATATGGATAGAGATACAGTAGGGAAGCACTTCTAAGATGCACAAGGATAGCTTCTTCATGCATCAGTGAATGCTTCTATTTCCCGCTGGGCATTTGCAGTAACACCTCGAAATTCGAGTAGGACATACGCAGAAAATTTTGTTATGCAGATGTTATCTTCTTCCGTGAGCTCATTCAGTAATTCTCGATACATTCTAGCGTTTTGTTTTTTTTTTTGCAATCCAATCTCACTCCCAACATTTCCTTTCCTTTTTTTTCTCTTCTTCGAGCAAAAATAAAAGGGCAGCAACTTGTTTTTGGCGAGAACTCATTTTATTATTTTTTTTTATTTCTATTAATTTCCTTTAAAATTGTGTAAAAACAATATGTGTACGCACGCACTTCTGACATGCAAAAGTTGATGGCTGCAGTTGCGCGCTCTACCATACGACTCTACAGTAGAGAAAAACGCATCTGCAGTGTACACAGTCTGTAGAGCGCGTGGTAGAGCTCTACTGAAAATTTCTCTAGAGCAGTTCTACGGTGGAGTGGTAGAGACGCACTGTAGTGTACACACTACAGGTAGAGCTCTACACTCTACGCTCTACACTCTACCGAAAAAAACTCTATAGTAGACACTTGGCTTTAGGATTTATGTTCAGTCCTTCATCTTGGAAGGAAGCATAGGTCTTAGAGAATGTTTTTTGTAGGAGGCTAGACATAATCGAGTCGCCCTTATCCTTTATTATGATGACGAGGTAATCAACGTATACCTGTACATCAAGCCCAGAGGGTGTCAGCTTCGTAAAGAGCTCATCAATGACCAGTTATCATAGAATAGGGGAGAGTACTTCTCCCTAAAGGCATACCTTCAAGGTGGTTACTGGTATTGCCAAGTCCTTGAGTTTAGCTGTTATTATACTCTCTTTCTCTACAAAGAGACAATCCATTTTATCGCTGAGAGGTTTATTCCCTTATTCTGTTCAGTTCTATGAATTCATAGGAGGTGATGTCAAAGGTGCCTTCAATCTATAAATGTACATAGGGCCTCAGCTGTTTTGTCTCTAGAAACCTTTTAGTTTCGCTGAACTGACACTATTTCAGTCTGCTTCGATATGTTGATGTTCGTTTATAAGGGCATTTGTTCTCTAATTGCTCTCTCATAAAAAAGTCTATTCTTTTATTCACAGTTTTACGGAATAGTAAAAACCTTGAGTAGGTTCCTGTGAAGGCTGTCATGTTCACACACACATAGCAAAATTTTTTTATTATTGAAAGTGGGTCGCAATTTGCCCATTGTTTTTTTTACTGTGATGCTACACTTGCCCTCTACCGTTGCAAACAAAAAAAATCTCCTTTTTTATTATTTTTGTAGAGTATAATAAGGTTTTTTTTTGCTTTCTACGTATAAACGTAATTTTCCAACCATTCTGCTTAACTCTAAAACTACACGACTTCTTGGTGGTAATAGAGCTCAAACTAGAAACTTGATTTTTCCCCACATTTAGTACAACAACTTTTTCCACAACAGCAATAACTGCAACAAGCACAACTATTCAAAACATCTTCCATTTATATATATATACATGAAATCCAGCATCAACACAAAAATGCACTCTATTCTACGAGCATTAAATAAAAGTACAATCCATCAAACTTCTTTGTTTTTATTGCAAACTCTATAAAAACACAAAAACTCTAGGCGCAACCGGTAACCTCCAAAGGTATACAAAGCGAAATTGTCTCTATCACGCAAAACGATTAGCTTTCTTCATTCTTTCCTAGTATAAAGTTTCATTCCTGGGATTCCATCAACGTGGTGATGAGAGATGATTTCCTATGGAATCACAGGCTGCAGTGGAGCCGGCGAGAAATGTCGGTAGAAATTAACTTACCTCTCGGTTTCTGGGAATCGTTGAGTGTCATCAAAACCGATGAGCATACAATTAAAATGATGCGCGAATGAAGATCGAGATTGGAATTTCGAACAAGAATTGATACGTTCGTTGGGTTTTTATGTGGTGGTGGATTTCCAGTGGAAGTTGAGATAGTTTCGAGATTGCTAAATTGTGCTGATGCTTGTCCAGGTCTGTGTAATTTGTAAGAGTTGTGTTATTGTAAGGGTTGAGTTATTGTTCAAGCTTAGGGTAGGTATAGGTAGGAGCGGAAGTCCCATCCAAACCGGAGGCTGGGACATAATTGGCTCTCTGAGGTGCACCGTTAAAAGATTTTAGATCTAGCCAGACCTATTAAGGAACCAGATCAAATCTCATATTTTGAGCTTTAAAACCTCCCCGCGTCCGAACCTTTAAGAAGAGGTTTCTAAGTAGACGGTGTCTGATGTTGGTCAGAGCAGGATAGCCGTAAAGAAAGTGTTCGATGGAGTTTGTATATTAGTTTTGGTGTAAGCATACTTTTAATGGTACGGATTTTTTTGTTAATTTTCCGCAACGATAGCGCTACCTAAAAAAGTTTAATGCCATTTGATGGGAAATATCGCGATCTTTAATTGCCTCGAAAAACCAACGGTTTCCGAGGTAATTGCAAAAAACCGCGAAAAACTGACATTTTCTCCCTTTTAACCAAAATATCGCCAAAACTACAAGTCCTATGAGAAAAAGTATTATTACCTTTTTGATGGAGAATATCACGAGCTTTAATTTGCATTATTACCACTTCCCTCGAAAAACCAACGGTTTCCGAGATAATTGCAAAAAACCGGGAAAAACTGACATTTTCTCCCTTTTAACCAAAATAACGCCAAAACTACAAGTCCTATGAGAAAAAATATTATTACCTTTTTGATGGAGAATATCACGAGCTTTAATTTTCGTTATTACCACTTCCCTCGAAAAACCAACGGTTTCCGAGATAATTGCGAAAAACTTTTAATTTTAACTCTAATTTTAATTTTAATTTAATTTTTAATTCTAATTTTTAATCTTATGTTTTTTTTTATTCTATTCTGTTTTTTTCCTTTTCCCTTTAACTATGTACTCCAAAAGATGTATATCTTGTGTACTGTATCGAAATAAAATTGCTATTATTATTATTATTATTGCGAAAAACTGACATTTTCTCCCTTTTAACCAAAATATCGCCAAAACTACAAGTCCTATGAGAAAAAATATTATTACCTTTTTGATGGAGAATATCGCTAGCTTTAATTTTGGTCCTAACCACAGTAATAAGCGCAAAAAACTGAAATTTCCTAATTTTCACTATTTTCTCCATCTAAAGATGCACGATGTCGACGCACTCTTTGCCGATTAAGTTGTACGCCATTTTCGCCATTTTCCACTAATTAAAAAACACCAATGTTTTGCACAAACTGTATTAAACACTGAACACCCAATTTTTTCACAGCCTTATTAAAAAAAACACAAAATCCAATGTTTTACACAAATTGTTCACACCTTTTCAGAACAAGGAAAACTCGTGATTGTCACTTGTCATTTTTAACAAACAAATGGAATTTACGTCTTCTTCTTTCTTGGGTTACAAAAGTTCCATCTCCAAAAACTTTCAATAGTTTTCCATTTTCGACTAGATTTTATTTTTCATAAGATGAGGATTTCCTGATCAGGACCCGACTAGGAAAACCTGGTGTGGCATGCCTTACCACTGCCTGATCAGGACCCGATATATGTTAAGGGTTTTCCTCAGCTAAATTCTAGTCGGGTATGGATTTGGCCGGGATCTTGAGGTCTCTGCCAAAATTTAATTTTGCGACCATATAGTCGACCATTTCCTGTGGTAGAGAGCGAAGTTTATTGCTGTGCCAGTAGCTCTTGTCCTGTCCTAATCACTGCCGTGTATACCAAGTGCACCATGTGCGGCTTCAAACCCCATCTCTACCCGAAGGTCTGCTTACAAGCATAGAAAACAGCTCTTGTTCGATATTGAGCCTTCTTCTTCTTCTTTTTGGTGAGGTACTGGGTCCAAAAATATCGCGGCCACTAGCTTGGCCAATGGTCTTACACACCTATACCTCATATTTGCAGACTAGACTAGAGTTGAGCCGGACTTACACGAGGCAGTACATTTGTCCCTTACAATATGGTAAATTGTACTGTGGCCTCAATTTTTTGAAATGTTCAACTGGTATATGAGCGTGTATCTAAGTAAATGATTGTCTGATTGTAAATACGAACTGGAGACATGTCTTACATTTTCTGAGGGAGTGAAATTTTGTACTGGAGACATTTCTTATTTCAAGTGGGCGTTTTAGTGTTATTGGTGAAAAGCATCAGTTCTCTGTCTTTTGCGGATTGACGGATAGCCCGCAGCGGCGGGGCAATATGCTAACCTTTCCAAGCGCCATCTACCGCCATCACCGAGTTGTTCGCATAGGGGACGGTCTTTATTCTGTGGTTCCCTACCTAGCCATGGTGATGATGTTGTTGAGAGCGCCTTCTATATCTAGAAAAGCTGCCAAAGTAAACAGTTTGTATTTTAGGGAGTATTTCCTGTGCGCACTACTTCCTGAAGTGCAGTGTCCACCAATCTCCCTTTGCAGAACCTATGCTAAGTTGTAGATACACGGATCTATGTTTTGGAATTGCGGAGGTATAGGTCTAGCATTCGTTCTAGGGTCTTCAGGACAAACAATTACAAGCTTATTGGACTATAATCTCTTGCCGCGGGTTGAAGATCGCTTTGATCCTACTCCAGGAGTGGAGTACTTAATTGTAGTGTAGGCAGGACTGGTGAATTGAGACAAGCCATGTGCGGATAGCGTTCTGCGTCTTTGGAACATAATTCGCATTATGTTATCTATGACCGGGGATTTGTACGAGGAGAAACTGTACACAGTCAACCTTCCCGAGTAAAAATGACTTAGTTGGTCCCCCAACTAAATACTAGCCACGTCCAATGCTGCTTAACCTACGCAAACGAACGAGAACCGATCTACTGAGTATGGTAATGGCACCCTTAATGGTCACCAAGATAATGGCCCGTTTTCTTCGTTCTATAGTATTTATCAAAGCTCCAATTTTGCTCCCTTTTGTCTAGAAAAAGTGTGAGCGTACCAAGGTTCGTTTGGGTTATAGTCCGCGGAAATTAGCAAAAAAACGAACGAAAGGAGACAAAATTCCAAAATGGCTGAAAATTGGTCCACAGCTTCCTTGGGACTTTTTAAGAAAACAATTTCGGAATCACAAAAAATAAAACATGGCCGCCGGAGATATCGCGTTTTTCCCGTGTTCTCCTTGTATCTCGGTTTCTATAGGTCGTACAACCCCGTACGAGGGTCCAAAATGTTGACAATGAAATTCTCTACAACTTTAGTTCCTACAAACATGTTGACCCGATTAACACTTTTAAAGTTATTCAAGGTCAAAGTTATCAAAAATCACTTTTTGGCCACAAAATCACTCAAAAACGGCTTTTTTCGAAAATTTGTTTTGATGAGTCAATACGAAACGTTATTGCTTACAAAAAAGCCTCTTGTCATTTTTTCGAAACCTTAACCCTTTCGAAGTTATTCAAGGTCAAAGTTTCCCAAAATCACTTTTCGGCCAAAAAATCACTAACAATGGATTTTTGCAAAAATTTTCGAAAAGTTTTCGAAAAAATGGCAAGGGTGTCATTAGGGTAGGCAATAATCTTTTGTATAAATAGAACAAAAAAAATTTCTCAATAATCAGTTTCTGAGTCATTTTTTGACCAAAAACTGATTTTTTGAAACTTTGACCTTGAATAACTTCGAAAGGGTTAAGTTTTCGAAAAAATGACAAGAGACTTTTTTGTAGGCAATAGCGTTTCGTATTGACTGAACAAAACAAATTTTCGAAAAAAGCAGTTTTTGAGTGATTTTGGGGCCAAAAAGTGATTTTTGATAACTTTGACCTTGAATAACTTTAATGCTGGAACTATAATAGACGTGAAAGAACGTACGTCAATCCCTGCGTTGCCAGGGCTCTATGATGAGAATTAATGATTGACTATAATAAACGTACATCACATGTACTTGTTTCGTTAATGTTTCGTTAAACGTAGTATTACGCCGTCTTATGGGACCTGGATCCCAGTTGACGGCGTTGTGATGTCAAAATCGTAGCAAATTCAAACAATGTTTACTGCGATTATTATGGTCGATTGTACTTCACGGTTTACGATGACAGATACGTACGTCTACATTCGTTAAAAACGTACGTCGATCTACGTCTATTATAGTTCAGGCTTAAGGGTTACGGCGTGTTTGTCGGGGCTAATCTTGGAAATGGCTAATCCGATTGCGATGGGACTTTCACCGAAATATTCAGAATATTTTTGGGTATGTTTTAGGCTTCAGTCGGTTCCGACTATTGGTTCAGACGGAAAAACTTGATCCGATAGTCGGAGAAAAGCGAGTGGAAACTTTTTTTTATCATATTCTAATTGTAAACCTCAAAGCTCGAAATGGTTAATCCGATTTTAGAACTATCACGGGATGATTCAGTATCTTCTTATGCGTTTAGCCTACTTTTCACTCTGATCCGACTATCGGGTCAGACCGAAAACATGACTCGATAAGGAACGCGAATGAAATGCTGTCACGGCGAGATATTGCTCTTTCAATTTGCGGAAATACTCTGAAGATTATGGC
The DNA here is from genome assembly GCA_963855945.1 of Thereva nobilitata. Taxonomy (NCBI): domain Eukaryota; kingdom Metazoa; phylum Arthropoda; class Insecta; order Diptera; family Therevidae; genus Thereva; species Thereva nobilitata. The sequence continues at coordinate 98,104,315 of OY979698.1, forward strand.
TTAAGGCCACCTCCACTAATGATCGATGGGTGTGATGATAATTGAAACAGAGAATATATCGAACACAATGAACAAGCGGGAAGAAAATGTTGAGGACGACATGGGGCAAGTTCTGCACAGGTTGAGAGACGTATTCTGAATATGATTGTTGTGCATGTAAGCATCAAGTTTTTCCGATAGGTGACGCTCAACATGGAATTTTAAAAAAATTGTATCTCATTTTTATACGCTTTATATTAGCTTCACCTGTATGTATGTATGTATGTTTGTAGACAAATCTTGCAACTTGATTTTCACGCACTTGCATATAACCGAGCAATTTAAAATTTTGCACATTATGTATAGTTCGCGTGACAAGGCAATCTGACCAGTTTGTGAAATAATCAAGAAGGCGGTTCCAAGATGGCGGCCGAATTTTGCTATTGTCCTTCCCGACCTCCGACATGGGTATCAAATTAAAAGGTGTGACAAGTAGAATACAATTAGCTATGTGGCGTCACCCAAATTTCAAAATGGCGGACTACCTTTTTCTTTACAACCCACTCGATATGGGTATCAAATGAAAGGAAGTGACAAATAGAATACTATTAGCTCTGTGGCGTCATTCCAAATTCAAAATGGCGGACTACTTTTTTCTTTACAATACCCTCGGAATGGGTATCAAATGAAAGAGTGCGACAATTAGAATACTATTAACTATGTGGCGTGATTCCAAATTCAAAATAGAGGTCAACACAAAATGGCGGTTTACCTTTTACTTTATCAAATGAAAGTATATGACAAGTATAGTACAGTAAGCTGTGTGACGTTAATTTAAATCTAATATGGCGATCACTACAAAATGGCGGAAGACATATAATAGACTAAAAAGTAGAAAATAAAAAATATAGTTTAAAAAAACTAAAAAAATACGCTTTTATTTTAAAATGAACTAAAAAGTAAAAAATAATTTTGAATGTAAAGTTTTTATTGCTCCAGCCAGAATATGGAAACAACCTACCTTTCGAAAGCGCTTACCACTTTCTTCTACAAACTTATTCAAGCTTAAGTATAGGCAATTTTAATAGAAACTTTAAATATATCTTAATGAAATGAAAGTGCTCAACATCATCATGTCCAACAGCACAACCAGAAATTAAAACTAAATTAAAAACTCTTTAAGATAAAAAAAAAACGGCAAACAAAATTTCAACTTCAATGTTTCTGCCCACAATGTCTGTTATCAACCTTAAAATGTAATAACAAAAGTATTGTGACCACATGAAATGTTTAAAATCACAAAAACCCTTACTTACCTCAAGCATTAAAATTCCTTAATTAAAAGTTTACCTTTTACCTCACGTTCAAGCATTATTCAAAAACGAATGGCGATCATAAACAGAGTCTCACTTTTCTCCATAATATATATGTGCACATAGCCATTATGCGCTTGGCAAGCAAGCATATTTGCGGCATAAGCATCTCGTTGTGGGCCAAATGGAAGACACACGGGGGTAGGAGGAAGAAGATGCATCGCAAATCTCCATGGTCCCCACAAGTGATGGCGGCAATTGGTGCTGCTGCTGCTGAAGACACTTGCGTCCATGTAAATCACTTCTTATTTAAAGTGAAATTGCTTGAGCTCGAAAGTTGTCCTGCAAGATTGCAAATACTCTCTCGGCGCTGCACTTGACTTTGATCGAATCTGGAATCTTTGAAAAGTACAATTTTATATGCTCGAAAAACGAGTCTTTGGATGGTCGTCTCCTGTCTGGGGCAAAAGTAAAATTGTGAAATGCACAGTGACCACTTGTGTTTATGCACGTATATATCTCTACGACGGTCCGAATGTTGATTTTCAATATAATTTTATTTGCGGACATTGTACCTTTCGCGGTAGTTGATTACACTTCCAATTGCTAAACGATATCATCCGACCGACGACCATTGACCTTTTTTCATTTTAAATACAACAACAACAATAATTGTTGAAAAAAAAAACTGCGTTGCAGAAAAACGGAAGAAAAAACTTCCGAAAATTCTCAAGTCATGCCGGTCGCAATCTCCCGAGATGGATATAGACGCTGAGACGCGCTAGCCGTGGCAGTGAAAGACAATACTCCGACCGCAAGATGAAGTGTAGTAAACACACCATGTCGTTATGAGAACCACGCCAAGACAGTAACGTAGAAGCTGCTCGCTGTAATAACGGCATTTTAATTGCCGCGGAGCTGCCTCTTTGCCTGACACTAAATAGATACAAGAGTCACGAGATGAAAGATACTCGAGCACCTTTTGGACTCGGCCTCGTTGATGGGTTGTTTTTTTGTTGTTGTGTGTTATTATATGTGTACACCCGTATCGTCTCGTTTTGGTGAAAAGCCTCGTGGCCTTTCCATCCAGATAAGGTAGTCACCACCGGTTGTCATGGATGACAGGGAAAGTACTTTCCAAGCATTTCGCGAAACAAAAAAAAACAGAAGTTTCGTTCGCTCGTTTGCCAGAGATTTCAGCAATCGCACCAGCAACAAAAAACAAAAAAAAACCCTCTTTGAAAATGTCTTGCAAAAGTCTTAACAAAACTAAAATCTTTCTGAGGAAATTCGGGATTGTATAACAGGAAAAGCTCCTCTCTAGTCGAGATGAAAAGATAACTATATTCGTACACTGAAATATCGCTCTATTCGCCAGTGACTTTTTGCATAATCAACGGAGCTCGCTCTGGGCTAGTTTAGCGCAAGTGGAGGAAGAGGGCGGCGCGCGGTGGGAGCCCCATCGATAAGCCTTACTCTTGGCACCGAAAAAACGACAACCCAAAATGCAAACGACCATATCCGTGTGAATTGTACCGCCGTGCGATTATTGTCTATTCTTCTAAGAAGATCCCCAGGCTGTTTAATTCAGAGCAGTCTCTTTCGCCATACCGCAGCATCACCCGCCGAAAACGTCTCCTCCATTCTCCACATCGACCGACCTCTTCCCTCCATCAGCCTACCTCCAGCTCCGGCAGATAACACATTTGCATCCCAGACGTGAGAGAGACTCTAGAGACCATATAATTGCCTCGTCGAGAAAACATGTGAAAACTAAAAGGAAATTTTTGCCAAAACGACCGACCAACATTACAAATGTTTCATTGGGTTGGGCAATATTACGCAATCCGAAATCAAATGAAAAAAAAACAAAAAAAAAACACACGAGAACGGAAAACTTTCTGCTGCTATTGCGGGATGCAAACCGAATAAATTATATCCTCAAGTGCCCTGCAGCTCTACGGATCTTGAAGGAGCGCGCTCTTGCACTCGATTTGGTCTGATAAAATTGTCGGATAAAATTCTTAGTTGGCACGGCGCTGTCGGCCTTAGTATCTCTAGAGTCGAAGAATTTTCCCAAACTATTTCACGCATCAGTGGAGGTTATTTTTTTTTTGTTCGTCTTCAAGAAAAAAAGTCTTATTTTGAGCTGAACTGACAAAGACCGGATCATCACAGTCTGCCGGCGTTCAGCTGAGACGCATCCGTTCGTTCGTTGACTCTGGCATCGAGCGTGAACAGATTTCGCAGTCGGTTACAGCACAACATTACTAAGGCCGTTGCTATTTGGCTAGTACGATGCCGCCGCCGGCCGGTACCATAGCGCAAGAAGAGTTGGTCCAACAGCAGCGAGAAAAAATCCAATCGTTTCAATCAAGCGCGCCATTCTTAACTGCATTATTTTCAGCACAAGACAAATTGTTGGGATGCTTCTGGGGAAGATTAATTGCGCAAGGAACAAGAACACCGCGCGATTCTGCATCACACCGCGCTCGATTCGTCACACTTCTTTCCGAATGTGATTCATTCCGCCCCGTTCACGATCGCCGAAATGAACTTGAGAGTCATTCGATCCGCCCGGTAATAGAACGGGGAAAACGGGATTCGCGCTAAGAGTTCTTTGCCAAACTTACGAGCAGTTCTGAGCTACCTTTTTTTACACCTTTTCATCAATTATAAAAAAAATAGACGAGAAGCGTTACTCGTCGCTTTTGTAGGTTTTTATGCAGCTCTTTTCTATCTGTTGCCGCTAAACGTTGTGTGTTATGTCAGAACGATGAACGTTTGTTATTAGATCTATAAAAGCGAAGTTCCGAAGGTAGCAAGCAGCTTGGGCAAAAGTCAATATTTCTATCCGCGTTATCTAAAGGTGTGTGCTTGGTTGGTCGCGTTGCGTCATAATAGTTACACGACGAATGGAAAAATTATTTTTAATCCACAAAACAAGATTTATTGCTTTGGTCGAACGAAGCTGAGAGAACTCTATACTTGTGTGAAGGAGATTATATGAGCATTCGCTGGCATGGAAAGAAAGGTGACTTGATAAGTTTAAGACGTAGTTTTTTTCCTGTTTCTGTTTGTTTTAGAAGTTTGTGATTGATTGTGGCATTTTTTATTTTTTTTTTCGTAGAAGAAATGGGATTTATCATTTATCTCAATCGATGAGGTTTAATTCAATTAACATTTTTCGGCTTTGTGTTAAAGGTTTTTGAGAAATAGAATTAAATGTCATCGGAATTATTCATTTTTGACAATAGTCATTATTTTTTGTTATCAGCATTGGAATTAAGAAATGTGCTAATACTTTTTTAATTTTTGTTTTAGCCAACTGACGTCCTTCTATCTTTAAATTAATGATACCCGTATTCTAAAAGTAGTCACAAGTCACAACGCAGTCACAAGTGTATGGTGGGTATCAGCTTGAGGCGATTTTTTATTCTAATTTTGCGGTCACAATTTAGAGTTAGACAAACGAGCGCTTAGAATACCAAAATAGCTAATAGGAATAAGAATCAAACTCTCAATGACAAGGACCAGTCTCAAAAGCTTGTGACTTGTGACTGGTCACAACTTAAATTAGTAGGTTAAGGCACTACTCACACGGGGATACTGAAATCTCGGAGCGACTGCGATACTCGACGACTAAGAGACCCGTCATATGTAATCAGACGACGGAATTCATACGGGAATACTCCAGTCGCGGATACTCGGCAACTAAGCAACCAGTTTCTAGGAGGCTTGACATGCTAGTCTCCCAGTCGCTCAATTGCTTGTTTTTTTCAACTGAAAACGAAATGATAACTAAACCGAATAAAAAACTGAGGTATGTTGATAGGAAACTTGCAATTTCAGTCGCGGCCGTGTGAGGAAGTCGCCAAGTATCCGAGATTTGAGTATCCCCGTGTGAGTAGTGCCTAAATCTTGAACGATACCGATTTCTAAAGATTCGACAAGTCCCAAGACACACCCTCATCGAGGCGCTCCTGCACTGGTCGACAGGTGAAGATAAATCATCAAGCTGTCCATGCCTGGCCATAGATCAAACTGAATACGGGAGATCTAATGAGGCGATAAAAAGCGCAATTCCAAGGTATAACTAATCATGCTGAAGAGATGTATGCTACTGCGTGAATTTACTACTAACGATGGACTCCGGATACTAGGCGACCTCCGGTTTAACTTAGCCTTCGTATGGTAATAGGAAGTTCTTCTAGCGTGACCATCCTTTCTCACGAAACGCGTGGGATCAATATTAGCCGTGTTCCTTTTCTACTTTTAAGTACTCCGGAGTAAAAAGTTAAAGGAACGCAAAATTTGTCGATTTGAGTAAAACCTGTGAGAGCAGGAGTAGTTCCAAGTAAATATGAGTAAAAAAGAGCAGAAAAGGAACACGGCTATTAGCTGCGATTTTTTCTACTCGCAAGTACTTGCGAGTACATCACCAATGGAGCACGATTTTTGACAATTACCAGTAAAATGTATCTGCCCAAACGCAAGAGCAAGGGTAGTTGCGAGTAGCTAGCAGCAGTTTTGAGTAGTTTACCACTCCCAATGGATCGCAGCTATTAATACCTTAACCAAAATCTACGAGTACGGAGCACCTATCAGCGCTTCAAACACTTCTAGGCCTTCCATAGCCCCGCAAAGCCTGTCAGACACCACCAAGCCCATGGACGGTGCCGAATGTGGCGACTATTTGGGATCTCTATGCAATGAGGGCAGTTTGAGCTCGCAAACCGTGGCGGAGACCATGGAGATCAGTTTTTCTTTGGAACAAGATCTCCTCAGGAACCCACCCACGGAAGGTTTTGCATCTACTTTTCCATCAGAGGACGGAATGGAAAAGACGACTGCAACAAGGAGGAGTGGCGCGGCTCGAAAGCGTCTTAAGCGCTTTATTGACGTGGGCCACTCCTAATAGAAGGCTACTGGACTCTCCGGGTCCATCGTAAAGGAGAAAGAAACCGCTCTTCGCACTCAGAAGAGGACTAGATCCTCTCCAGGCCACAATAATCCGGAAAAGAGGGTGAAGGCTGCAGTCGACTCGAAAAGTCTTCAAATCCCAATTCAAATCCAAATACTGGCGCATCATTACAAAGCCTAAGCCGACTTTCTGCCAAATGACGGAAATGTCAGAACGCTTATCGTCACGAGTGACTCTCCTGACCACAGAACAACTCTTTGCCCCTCAGAGGAGTCTCATGAAAACAATAAATAGCTTAGGTGAAACAAGGCTCAGAACAGCCCAACTGCATTCAGCCGTGTATCATCACCCTTATGCTCCAGGTTGAACTCGAACAGGTTGCCGAACAGACATAATACCTTTTGGGATCTCATCAGTCCAGATCGCTTTTTGACGAATCCATCGAAGCAGTGGCGTAGCGTAGATTCCGGCCACGCAGGGTGAACCGTGCAAACTAGTTTAGCACTCTACAAGTGTTTTGAACCATTTACACAAAGCTGGATACAAAAAGAAGCCCAATGTATGGATTCCTTATGAGTTGAACGGAAAAATAGTGATAGACACCAAATTAACATCTGTGATGCCCTGCTGCAATGCAATGAAATCGACCCATTTCTGAAACGTCTCACAGTGATGAAAAATGAGTCACGTTCGACAATGGGAAGCGCCAAATATCGTAGACAATGGATAGTGAGTCGCCACAATCGTTCGTGAAGCCTAGATTGATATCGAAGGTAGATTCCGCGCCATAAAAGAAGGGATTTCGAAGGCATATGGAATTGTGATTAAGAATATAAATAAGCGTTTTTAAACAAACATGGTGACGTTGCTCGCTTCTGGGGACTAGAGACTCTTATTTTGCTTGGACACAGATTCCCTTCTTTTATGGCGCGGGCTCTAATGCTTTTTGTGTGGAAGGACTGAAAAGGAATTGTTCACTTTGATCAGAAGATTGATTCTCAACTCTACTGTGGACAACTGAAGGATTACGCCTGGTAATTGAAACGAAACCGCCCGAATTGAAAAACAAGAAAGGTGTTGACTCCCATCAAGACAACACTCTTCTTTGATAGCATCCTAAAAATTGGGAGAGTTTGATAGGGTAGTTTTGATGCAATCACCGTACAGTCCAGACATAGCACCGTCAGCCAGGATAATTTGGTTTTTATGATGAAATTCTCAGCAATCAATGGTATGTTTACTATTCGTCGTGTTTGGTGTCGTTTTAGTCATATCCCTGTGCGATGTCCATGTTGCAGACAAGGTAGCCTGTTCGAGCGCTTTGGCCGTCGCCACCAACATCTGCACCGCCTGGGCCATGCCTCTTCTGCACCCCCACCGCTTCGCCACTGCATCGAGGTGCAAGTTGGCCTCATCGCTGAAAATGATTTTCTGCGTAAAGTTGACATCCACTAACGTTTGCCCACGCATGGATTCGGAGTATAGACGACGTTTCAAATTGACCTTGTAAGTGTACAAAATCAAGTCCTTTTTCAAAATTCGCTGCAAAGAGCAATGCGCATGCTCTGAGCGCGATGACGAATAGAGATCGACCAAATCTCGAAATCTCGCGTAGAGCTGCAATGGTTTCGATTGGACTAACTTTATAAGAACGCACTGGTGCTGCCACATTTACCACTGACCCGATTGTTTCGATTTTTCTTCACGATATGTATTAAAGATTGTGCGCTTGATTGGACGATTATGCGGACCGAAAAAATCACGTAGTACACGATACTCATTTTTTTGATCGCCCATTTTCATAATAGACTTGGATAATCTTTACGAGTTTTTCGACTGTGTACGGTACGTGTTTCTGGCTCAACTTGTAATGAATTCACAATGAGAAAGCAACAAGCAGGAAGCAAAAAACAGGACGAACTTTTGCAATCGCCCTATCAAAAGAGATCGCCTAATTTTTAGCTACATTAAAAGTCATTTCTTATTTTCGGATTGTAAAATATGAACAAGACATGAATTGTAAAAAAGATTCGATTTCTTGTTCATACACAAAAACAACCAAAAACCCAAACCCACACTCATTATCTCCATCCACTTAAATACTTTATTCTTAATTGCAACTAATTGCTGTTGTCACCTCGATTCTCTATTCTCAAGAAACACTGCCAAATTTCTTGCATTAAAAATATCGCTGACCTTTTTTTTTCATCTATCACCAATGAAAACATTCTTCTCACTTTGAATGCGCCAAAACCGCAAAATGGTTTCAGGTGGTGGTGGTGTGGTCTCTATTGAACTTCCGATAACAAAGTCTCGCCGGACGGACGTAGACAAGAATTCGACCTTTTCCACAGGTATACATACGCCAAACAGATGCTAACCAAGAAGTAAAATTATTATTGCAAATGGGATAAGAGATAAGGTGAGAGAGATTGGCAGGTGATTGTTGGTGAACGTGCTTAAAAGTGAAAGAGTATTTTTTGTTGTTGCATTGATGGAATAGAAATTTTGGTGTTAGATATGCTAAATTAGGGCGAGTGTAACTATGATTTATAAATTTGGGGAAAATGTGGAGATTTTGTTGAGGTTTTTGGCGGTAGAATTTGTTCACAGTTGTTGCATTGTTATCGATTTCGAATAGTTCTTTTCAACAACGAAAAAATGTAGAACTCATTGCATTAAAATATTGAAGAAATCTGCTAATATTTATCAGTTTCCGTCTTACGTAGAAGATACTTGAACATCTGTCAAGTTCCTTTGCCTGTGACCCTTCTTCCTACACCACTGGCACAGATCGGCCCTGTGATCGAGGCAGGTTTTCCGTATGTGCCCAAATTCGCCATGCATTTGAAACATCTTTTTTGGTGATGTCTCCTTTTGCAGCGGTCAGACGATCTATTCGATTCCGATCTTGTCTGCTGGAATTGTTCTTCTTGCTTCTTGATTTGCAATCATGAGCCATAGCACATTTTTCTTCTGCATTGTTTGCTGGCTCAGCTTGCTTCGCCTTCCACTTCATCTCTAGTGGTGATTTTATCTAAGTGCATGCATTCGATCACTACATGATTGTTGTTAGTCGTTTTATCAGAACTTCACCAATCGAGCTGTGACCTTTTATTGGAGATCCATCATCGTGGCCTCAACTGGCCGAAATCCACATCTGCGTAACAAAAACTCCACATATTTCATCCAGATCTTCGTTGGTAGAAGATGATCGCATCTATCCTCGTCTTCTCGCGTCCTGTGTCCAAGTTAACCCGTCCGGGCGTTTTCTTCCAACTTTACACTACGGGTCGATGGTTGGAGGAGCAACTTACATCTCTGCCATCTATGCCAGACACTGGGATGTTTGCTTGGCGTTTTGGAATATGTGGTCATCCCCGCAAGGCTTTGCCTAATACCACGCTTAATATGTTAAGGGATGGGTCAGCCATTAGTTCTACGCCATCAGCTGACAAGAGACAGTAATTCGTTTTGGAGGCATTGAATTCGACACGATAAAGTAAACGTGAGTTCAATGTCCCGGGGAAATTAGCAGAAAAAACGCACGAAAGGAGACAAAATTCGGAATTGGCTGAAAATTGGAAAAAACAAAATGGCCGCCGGAAATATAGCGGTTTTCCGGTGTTTTCCTTGTATCTCGGTTTCTATAAGTCGTACAATCCCGTACAAAGGCCCTAAATGTTGACAATGAAATTCTCTACAACTTTAGTTCTTACAAGATGTTGACCCGGTTAACCCTTTTAAAGTTATTCAAGGTCAAAGTTTCCAATAACCACTTTTTGGCGAAATATCACTCAAAAACTGGTTTTTTCGAAAAAATTTTTTGATCAGTCAATACGAAACGTTATTGCCTACAAAAAAGCCTCGTGTCATTTTTTTCGAAAACTTAACCCTTTCGAAGTTATTCAAGGTCAAAATTTCAAAACAATCAGTTTTTGGTCAAAAAATGACTCAGAAACTGATTATTGAGAAAATTTTTTTGTTCTATTTATACAAAAGATTATTGCCTACCCCGATGACACTCTTGCCATATTTTCGAAATTTTTTGCAAAAATCAATAGTTAGTTACTATAGCTAGTAGTATCGAGGACATATTCGAGGTGTGGGAGAAATACTTTAGAGACTTCTTCAAAGAGAACATAAACCTAACACAGGGAGAAGCAGACAACCGTAGTACAGGTGACCCAGAAAACGATACGCCAGATCCTACAATAGAAGAAGTTGCAAATGCCATAGCGAAACTGAAAAATCATAAGGCTCCAGGTCCAGATGGCATACATCCGGAAATCTTAAAAAATGGTGGGGAGAATTTATGCCATGTCTTACATAGCCTCATCGTAAAACTATGGAGAAGCAGCAAGTTGCCAGAAGAATGGCTTTTAGGTACAATAGTCCCAGTCCATAAAAAAGGTGAATTGATGAACTGTAAAAACTACAGACCAATATCTTTGTTGAACACAGCTTACAAGGTGCTTTCACATATTTTATTTAATAGACTGAAACCACATTTGGAGGATAAAGTAGGTGATTACCAAGCAGGATTTAGAACAAATAGATCGACAACAGACCAAATTTTCATAATGAGACAAATACTTGAAAAATTCTGGGAAGAAAGCATTGATATTCATCTTCTTTTTGTTGACTGTAGAAATGCTTACGACCTGCTTAATAAAAGAGAGTTGTGGAAGAAGATGAGTGAAATGGGTTTCCCGAAGAAATTAATAGACCTATGCAGAATGACGACCAAAAATTGTAAAACACAAGTGAGAATACGAGGATGCAACTTGATCAACTTCCCTCAAGAATCCGGTCTGCGACAAGGAGATGCGATCTCACCAATACTTTTTAACATTGCTCTGGAAGCAATAATGAGGGAAACACAGCTTAATGGAGCAAATAGCATCTTCACAAGGAACATTCAGGTACTAGCCTTCGCAGATAGACATAGTCATAATTGGACGCAAAGCGCAAGATGTAAAAGAAACCTTTTCCAAAATTGTCCAAAGTTTAGCAAAGTTTAATCTACGAGTAAATGACACAAAAACAAAGTATATGATCGTATCAAAACGAGGACAACGATTAGGGCGAAGTATCAGCCTTGACGATCATAGTGTGGAAATTGTAGAAAACTTTATCTATTTAGGGGCAATGCTTACTGCAGAAAATAAGATAAAGGACGACATCCATAGACGCATCGTAGCCGCAAATAAAACCTATTTCGCACTAGTCCCGGTCCTAAAAAACAAAGAAATTTCAAGACAGTGCAAGGTCAGACTCTATAAAACATTAATCCGCCCAGTTCTATGCTATGGGTCTGAGGCTTGGACATTGACCCAACAAACAGAAAATCAACTTAAAATCTTCGAAAGGAAGATCTTAAGAAGAATATTTGGTCCTGTAAGGGTTAACCAGAACGAATGGCGCATTAGGACAAACGAAGAACTTCAAGAAATGTATGACGAAATTAATATACATACATAAACATAAGAGCCGGTTTAGATGGTGCGCTCCAGCGCATGTGCCTCACGAGCTTTGTGGATAAAGGGGGAAGTGGGGTGGTACCTTTCTTCATCCGCACTCCTCCCTTCATCGACAAACGTTCGTGAGGCACATGCGCTGAAGCGCACCGTTTAAAACAGCTCTAAGACTGAATAGACTGCGATGGTGCGATTTTTAATGGTAGACCATCAGGAAGAAGAAGAGTAAGACGACCAAGAAATAGGTGGATAGATGACGTGCTAGCAGATATAAGGAAATTTCGTATAACAAATTGGAGAGAGCTAGCAGGACGTAGAGATGACTGGAAGAGGAGACTTCGAGAGGCCCGAGTCCTGCAAGGACTGTAACGCCATTCTAGAAGAAGATTGGAGCTTTCTCTTCATAGTTTTGTAAATTTTACCAGAGAGAGAGAGAGAGACGAAAAGGGAAAAAACCCAAAGCTGAAAATTACCGCCCTGTGCCAATGTTCTTGGCCCTGCCAGAAATATTTCCAAGCGCCAAATTTTATTCTTAGTTAATGCTCACTCCCTATACATAAAAAAATATCATTTTGCTCACAATGCCTTGTTAAGCATGTACGTGAAGCAATGCTTATCAAAATTTTTTGGATGTTACAAGAACTGCCCAGACCCTGACCAAAGTCAAAGGTCTGGCCTTAACTTAAAAGCAATTGGGTTTATGTGCTTAGTATTCCATTGTTACCTGTGAATTATATCCAAGAGAGGAAAAATTTAAACCTAAAACATTCCAATAACCAATTTGTAATTTTACTGAAAATTTATGTTCTAAAATTACGCCTCTTTAGTAAAATTACAGTACAAAGTGTTAGGATTTTTTCAGTACATAACATTGATAAATATATTAGAAATATTGTAATTTTCTTACATAAACGATTTAGAAAAATACACAACATTGTGTAAAATATACGTTACACTCATGTAATTAATATTTACGTTATGCAGTATTGGAGATTTCCAATTTCATTTTGTGAAGTTACAAAATTTATAGTAAAATTACAATAATTGTGTAGTAGGGTTGGCAATCCCGTGCTATATTTTCAATCCCGGGATTTCGGGATTGCATTTACCTAATCCCGGGAATTAATTCCGGGATTTTTAAATATTTATTCTTGAAAGATATTTATATATTATTTCAACAAAATTAATAACATGCCACATTCAAAAATAGGTTTATAAAAAACAATTTATTAAATTATAAGGAAATTCATTGTTTTTATAATATTATGCATTCTTAATTAAATTCTAAAAAGTTCATTGTTTTTATAGATATAATATTCAGACGTTATTATTTTTTATTATTCTTAAAATACGTTTTGAGGAAGCATAGCACATCCAAAGTTTCATCGCCCAAACGACTTCTTATTTTAGTTGCAAAAAATCCGGCCGCAGAAAAAGCACGTTCTGACTCTACACTGGTTGGCTTAATAGTCGTTAAAAAATCGTATGCTCTTTGCAAAAAGTCACCACGTGTTCCTCCATTTTCAAACAAGAGCATTTCTTTTTGCATTTTCACTGACAGCGTCTCACATCGAATTGCTATCCTCGGCAAATGTGCTTTTTTTATAGCTTTATTGAGCTCGTCTGAAACCCTTAAAGGTTCTTCAAGAGAACAAGAAAGAGATTCAGATGGAAGCTCAGAAGAATCTGAAACAATTTCGAGAGGTGCCTCATTTGAAACAGAAGGTGTAACTTCGGACTCATGAGCAGTTGGTGATGTAGCTGGATTTGAAGCATTTAGTCTTTCGAGTAACTCAACTATTAACTTGCGGCATTTTATGGAAGAAGGAACTGTTACGAGGTCTATTTCGGATTCGGACAGAACGTTTGTTCTACCATTGTGCAGATACTGAAGTACCCCACTGATATCTGTTCGCCTTTGTTGCATGCGAAGAATGAGAGCTGAATGCAATTTTTGACTTATAACGTTGTTAGCATCTTTAAGTTTTTTTAACATAAAGGTTATGGCAACATCGCAACATGTGAACAGATTAGCATCCCGACGGCAAAGGGCGTCGACTGTTGCCTTTACTGGGACTAGAGCACTAATGATAGCGGTGATAAAGCAAAAGATTCACCTTCAGGTGGACTTATGTCTATCAATGCTTTTTGTATGCAATTTTTTAATAAATAGACGCGTTCCAACATTGACAAAAGGCTGTTCCACCTAGTCTTGCAGTCTTTTATTAGAGTTATTTGCTTCCCAAATTCAGCCGCAACATACTTCTGCAAGACATCGTTTTTTGTTGGCGATCGTCTGAACATTACTATCAATTTTCGCACCTTCTTGATCACTGGACTGCAATTGACTTCAGTAACATCACATTTGTTTCCTCCATGCCTATGACCAGAATCCACGTCAACCAATTCTTCGTTGCTAGAAAAATCCTCATCCTCGTTATTCTCTGAAAAATCGTCTTCTACTTCTGATTGTTCATCTTCGTCGAATTGCTGATCTGTTTCTCTTTCTAAATCCTGCTTTTGATATAGTACTTCAATTACCGCCAGTTGGACACCATGGGCAAAGCATAACTGTTGATTTACAGGTAATAATTTGCCAATTTTTTTCATCACACTTGCACCGTCAGTCATAATACCGACGATATCTTTTCGCAAATTAAGTCCATATTCTTCAAGCTTTTGTTCTAATAGCTCAATACATTTATCTGCAGGCATTGATCCTCTTATTCGAATTAAACCTAAGCTCCAAAACTGACAGTTTTGTGCATGTAAATTAATATTCAAGTATCGACGGTTACGTAGTGATGTCCATTCATCAAAAGATAAGGAATATCTTTCTCCCACACCGAATTCAGGGTTCTTTTTGTGAGCTATTTCAGTGATTAAAGAATTTCTTATTTTTTTGCTGTAATCTACAACCATTTTGCGCACTGTGTGGACTGTTGTAGGTAGACTTTTGAATCCTGTTGCTATAAGACCTGCACGTAAAACACAAGAACGGCATATAACGTTGAATGAAATCCCATCAAGGGCTGTTAATCGTGCAAGTGTAGCAGGAAGTGATTTTTCTTCTCGCCCCAGCATAGGAAAATACTTGGTTAACGTTTTCGATTTTTTTGTTGGTGGTTCATCAGATCCTGGTGTTTTTGCAGAAGTACTAGCTGTTGTGAGGTTAATTTTATGGACCGAAAGTAGGTGCGTATGAAGACCTTTCGTTGAGCCACCTCCAATTTTTAAAATCTTTTTGCAGTATTATATATTTCCAAACAGCAGAATTACTTTTCTTTTCATAGTCCATGTAAGAAGCCATTATATTTTTTAGAAAATTCAGTTTAAATATACCGAATGAAAATTTAATTAAACCTAGCACTTTATAATAACCAAAAACAAATAACGTCTGTTCGAGATAAAACTTAAAAGCAACTAGATTAAATGCGGCTGAATTGACCACCAAAGGATAAAAATTCTGCCGAAACATTTTCTGTAAATTTCTAAGAAGAAATGAATGCGCATATACGGATACGCGTCTACGCTCAACAGCAAACGTACCAATAGCAAAGGCAAAATGACCTTTCAATAGCACAGCATGCCCAGCTGTGAAATTAAAAAAAATAGTAACAGCAAGCATAGCAGTTCCAAAATGAATTTTTGTGGTAGCATAGAAAGTATAAGCATGATTTTATGTGCTGTGTTTGCTGCCTGCTATTGCTTTCAAAGCCTCCCTAGAACTTGAAATTTATAAATTTTACGCATTTAAAAAAATTCCAACAATTTAAATTTGAAAATGTTCAACCAAATACGATTTTTTTAAAGAATTATTGAGGAAACTGTAAGAAAATTTTCTATGTAGGCTTGAAAAGTCAAATCCCGGGATTAAGTGCTCGATCCCGGGGTTTTGGAATTGTTAAAATCTGCGGGATCCCGGGATTTCGGGATCCCGGGATTCCCAACACTATTGTGTAGTAAATTAGTATTTCATATCGCGATTTGTAATTTTACATTTGCACTGTGAATTTACATATTTTTTTTACAGTGTACATTGCTTTGTAGTAAAACAAATTTCTCTTGGTACAAAACGGCGCTAAATACTTACAATTTTTATTATAAGCGTGGCCAACGATAACCTGTAATTAAAAAAAAGAAAAACCAAGTTATAAAAAATCAACAAAATACGCATTTATACTACAACATAAAAAAAATAAATAACTTAATAGTGTTTTTTTTATGTTAATAATTCACACGCAATAAATTAATTTCGATAAAAACATGGCGATTAACATTTAAAAATATAAAAATTTAAATAAATATAAAAAAAACAAGAAAATAGCGCAAAAAAACTATATTAAAAGTGGCGTCCCCAATTTGATTATGTTAAAATTGCTATGATATAACATTTCGTTTTACTTAAGAAAATAATTTAATCAACAACAAAAATAAAACAGGTTAATTAATTACTTTTTTTTATTATTTTTTTATTATAAGAAAAAAAAATGAAGCATTTTCCTAAAAATAAAAAAATAAATAAGAAATTAGTAATCAATTCCGGTTCTTGTTTGTCAGCTTTTGATATACAATAATAACACTAAAAAAAAGCGCAGATTAAATACTTTTTTCCTGATATCTTTATCTCTATACACTAAACAAATAGATATCGACCGACCGAAGAACTCTGACTGAATAGGAGATGGCTGTAGTCGGCTCTTCCACTCACTAATTTATTTGGTCAATTAAAGGTGTAGAATACAAGCAAGTCACTTTCGGATTCTTAAGGAATCTTAAGTATTCTGTACCACACTTAACCCAGATCTAATTTATATCTATTTAATCTACACTGGATATGTTCGTATATACGTGTATAAATATAAAAAAAGGCAGCTTTAACGAACCGATGAATTGGTTTGTGTTTTACTACAACGTTTTTTTTTTTTTTTTTACTTTCACGAAGATGGGGGAGTAGAGTCATAGATAACAGCAATCTATCGGCTGCCTTTTAACGTGATGTTCACAGTTAAGATAGCGCACAATCAGAGAGCATTTAAGGCACAAAAACAACAACTATAGAAAAAAAATCATATCAAGTTAAAAAAAAATTCCAATAAAATATATATATATTGACAACAAATCAAGCTGACGTCAGGTTCATCGATTGGTGTTATCAGAAAACAAGTGGATATAATTACTCACTTTTCGCCCCCTCCGTATTCCGTCACCCCCCGATGGAATGCAGTTTTTTTCGTATTTTCTTTTCTCATTTTCGATAACAAAAAAAAACAAAAAGAATCGTAAAAGTTCACGTAATCAGCAGCACCTTAAGCCGCACTAACAATATTTATCAATTGCGGCATCGTGTGGTGTGTATGTGTATTTTTAGCCCATGTTTTGATTTTACACGCCTTTGGGGGGTTTCTTTACCAACCCTCGACCTGCAACCCTGTGTCCCCCACCCACAATCACCTCATCATTTTCACAAATTCTTGGTGTGTGATAACAAAAACAAAAATAACACAAGTTACAAAAGGACTTTTTCTCCTTCTTTCTATCACTCACCCCCACTTTACACACATTTTCAAAAAAAAAAAGGGGCGACTTCCCTTTCTCTCCAATTTATTTATTTATTTTGTCATTTATTTTTTTTTTATCGAATCTTGTTGTTGTTGCACAGGTAACACCGACCGTGGGGAATAGTGGTCGACCTTGAAAACATGCCTTTGTTTTTTTAATTGACGAACTTGTGATAAAAGCAAACAACACAAAAAATAGTTCCGTCGCTGAAATATAGTTCGAAATGCGTTTGTAGCACACCCAATGTTTGTTCTAATCACTGATTTCGAAATTCATTTGTGTTCATTTGTGAGAGATGAACTAACAACAACAGCAAAAACCAACGAACTAACTAACTACCGGCGGAGAGGGGGAATTGGTGAATTTTTTGTTAAGTGTTACATAGGGCCCCAAAATCGTGTGTGGTGTTGTTTACTTAAAATGTTTGTCTGCACTTTCGGTTTGTAGTTTTGTTTATACAAATTGTATTTTTACCCAAGTTTGATTTGAAGTGATTTGGAAAAAAAATATTTACTTAATCTCATTCTTTAGATATTCAAATTTTTTTTTTGGAGTTTTTAAAAACTCCCAATTTTCTTATAATTGTCATAACACTCATGTGGGAATACTACGACTGCGATAATAAATGGTCAATTGTAAAACTCCAGTAAACATTTCCTGCTATTCCATTTCTGGACCTGCACCAGTTTTGGGATGTGTACCTTGGCTTAGATGTAAGCTGATTTAACGACGACTACAAGGTCTGGATACTGTGTGGATTGCAGCTTGTAAAGAGTGTTAATCGCTTTTGGACTAGATTTTTTTTTATGGTCATCGAGATTATGTCTATTTAGTCAGTATGTATATGTGCAATGAACAAACATTGGTATTTTACTATTGACTCGAAAATTTTTAAGATTTTTGTTTAGTTTTTGGGGGGAAAATGTTTTGCACAATTATCATAAAATTTTGTACACAAGTATAAGATGTTATTTCTCTTTAAATCAAAAAATCGGGTCAGCTTAAGACTATGTATACGTAAAAAGTATCAGCTACAACAATCAAGCTCATATCTAGGAGGCGATGAACTCTAGCATGTTGTATAGGTTCGGGAATTACTGAATGTGAGAGGTTGTTCCACACTCCCGTTGCACAGTGGTTCAGAAGGCACCTGGACAAAAGTTAAAAATTTATTCTATTTACAGAAATATTTGTAAATTAGGGTTTTTGATGTCTCTGAATTCGAATTTGATAATTAAATTTGAAAATTCAAAATGGCGGATCCAAAATGGCGGACTGATTTGGAAAAAGTCGATGGATTTGCATGAATATTTGTATACAGGGGTTTTCGGGATCACGTAATTCGAATTTGATATCAAATTCCGTAAATTCAAAATGGCGGATGTAAAATGGCGGATTGATTTGGAAAAAGTCGATGGAATTGCATGAATATTTGTATACAGGGGTTTTCGAGATCACGTAATTTGAATTTGATATCAAATTCCGTAAATTCAAAATGGCGGATTGATTTGAAAAAGTCGATGGAATTGCATTAATATTTATATACAGGGGTATAGTAAAACATTATGAGTAAAACATTATTTCCAGCGCTCATTAAGCTGGCGGACACAAATGTGCATATATCTAGTAATGAATTTCTACGTTTTTTATTTGCATTTAAAGTTTTGTTTGAATTAAGAAAATGGTAGAAGCCGAAGAATTAATTAGTTGTATATTTCAAAGAAGAGCCATTGGGACAAAAGATTAAAATTACGTAAAATAAAATAAATTGTGCTCTTGAGGATATATGGTTGCTTATGCCAGTTTCGCCAGTTTTTCGTTAATAATGCTTTGACTTTGGAGAGAATGTAGTTAAAAGTAACGTTATGACATTTCAATTGAGGAAATAGATGGTGTGGTATTCAACTAATCTTTCGTTGCCTTTTTCGTGACAGTTTCAACACTAAATTTTCAATTAAAGAAAAATATAGTTTAAAAAAACTAAAAAATACGCTTTTATTTTAAAATGAACTAAAAAGTAAAAAATAATTTTGAATGTAAAGTTTTTATTGCTCCAGCCAGAATATGGAAACAACCTACCTTTCGAAATGTAAAACAGCGTGGGACTCTTTTCCTATATTCTTATTTTATTAACACCAGAAATTTTCGCTTTTATGCGTATTTTTTTATTTGTAGCGTTTATTATATGTATGTATGTGTCCCGACATTTTGAAGTGACCGCCATGTTAGATTTAAAATGACGTCAAAAAGCTTACTATACTATACTCGTCATACACTTTCATTTGATACCTATACCGAGTGGGTTGTAAAGATAAAGGTAATCCGCCATTTTGTGTTTGCCGCCATTTTGAATTTTGAATGACGCCACACAGCTAATTGTATTCTACCTGTCATGCTCTTTCATTTGATACCCATGTCGTGGGGTCGGGGAACACAATAGCAAAAATCGACCGCCACCTTGGAACCGCCATCTTGATTTCCTTACAAAAGGTCAGATTGCATTGTCACGCGAACTATGTATATGTGCAAAATTTGAAGTTGATCGGTTATATGGAAGTAGGTCAAAATCAAGTTGCAAGCTTTGTTTACATAGAACATACATACATACACACATACATACATACAGGTGAAGCTTATATAAAGCGTATAATAACGTCACACGACTTAATGTATTCTACTCGTCATACTCTTTCATTTGATACCCATATCGACGGTGGGTAAAGAAAAAGATAGTCCGCCATTTTGTGTTGGCCGCCATTTTGAATTTGAAATGACGCCATAAGGCTAATTGTATTCTATTTGTCATACCCTTTCATTTGATACCCATGTCGGGGGTCGGGGAGCACAATAGCAAAATCCGGCCGCCATCTTGATTATTTCACAAAATGGTCAGATTGCATTGTCACGCAAACTATACATATGTGCAAAATTTAAAGTTGATCGGTTATATGTAAGTGGGTGAAAATCAAGTTGCAAGATTTGTCTACATACATACGTACATACATACAGGTGAAGCTAATATAAAGCGTATAAAAATAGCCCATCGTCACTTGGCGAAGACATCTCGATGGCTGTAAATTTTTCCAGCGTTTACCGTGAAATACATAAGTTTTGTAAGCGCTTGGAGCAAGCTGCAAGTCACAGGCGCTTGTTGCCAGCTTTGTACGTGAATGCATCCTAAGCGAGGAAACTAAGCGCTCTCCGCACATGATGTATACGACCAGGTCCGATGAAATGATATGCATGGTAGAGGAAAGGATACTCCCGGACATTGACAAATGATCCCAGAATATGGAAAAGTGGATCACGAGAAAGCGTGGTGAAGTGAGCTGAGACCCATCGTTTCGGGAATGATAGTCAAAATGTAACAAAGGAATCAAAGAACGCCAATGCTCTCAATTTCAGTGCCTAAAACCTGCAAGCACAAGACTTAGCTAAAGAAGACGGTCGAGGCCTGTAGAAGTACCTGGACTACATGATATGGTTGGGCGATGTATGGAGAGAAGTCCCCAACGGATGGACGGCACCAAATGAAGAAGAAAAAAATTCTCTTTCACCAAGACAATTTACCGTGCCACAAGTCGATGACGACAATAGCGAAATTGCACGAATTGCTTACGCGTGGACCGTATTGCCCAAATTTAGCCCCCAGCGACACCTATTGTCAAATCTCAAAAAAAAATAACTCCGGGAAGAAACATGGCTCCAATGAGGTGATTGCTGAAACTGAAGCGTTTTTAAGGTTGTACGTACATATTTCATTCCATAGCCTCGTTCTTTTCTAACATTGATCTACTCTCTTTAACATTTAAAGCATATTTTACTCCAGAAATTACTCTCAATTGTTTCTGTAGTCTCGCCCCTCAAAAAACAACAAAAAAAAACAAATTACCTTAACTTAAAACTTTTCCATTTTTATACAAAAAAACAACGAAACAACAATCAAAAAAAGCCCACGTTTCACATCTCTCTCTCTCTCCATCTCCACATAATAAATAGCAAAACAAATTCCTTATCAACTCTAGGAATTTTCCTCCTTCAATCTCTTCAGAAACGGCCCGGAAAGCAGAAAGCGTTAAAAATGCATAGAGAACTTTAACACCTTATTTTTCAAATTCCTCCTGAGCTGTCAGCATGACAAATTACTCCCCCAATGTAAATTCTTCAGGTATCATAGGCACGTGATAAGATTTCTCTATAATTTGATTTATCTTAGGCTAACTTGAAACTGAGTGTAAAAGAAGAAGCCGAGGGCTGAGAGGGGATATTCTTCATTTGATTGATTCTGGACCCTTCTGTAAGAACGCACACACACATACATATCATATGTGCTACAAATACAGTTTGTTGCGTTTGAACAATAACAAGAATCCAGGTGGCAAGATAGACGGCCATGAGCCCAGGTAGGGCACAAGAAGATGTCTGTTCGCTTCTCTCATTTAATATGCATTTTTCTTATTATAAAAGAGAAAATTCACACCGTGCAGCCGCCAAGTCGCATTGATTTCATTTCGTTTTTTTTTTTTGCATTTTCCTTCTGCATGCACCGCGCAACCATGCCGGTGCTGGAACAGTGCAGCGCTACAAACTCCCACAGTTCATTGTTTCTGCAGAAATGCCCCCATTGTTCCGTTCTGTTCGTCCGATAAACCGGAAACAATTTAAGTCCTAAAGTGCCCCTCTCGCCCCTTTATCCACTTTGCCCTGCTTCTTCAAGGTAACTACTAAGAAACACAGCTTTATTGCCCTTTTGTAGTACACTACCTTCGCCGGTGATTTTGTTAATCCCTAACACACCGCGTCTGCCGACTGTGCTCTTCCTTGATAAGACTCACCTGAATCACGGGCCGAAGCCACACTAAGTGGCCATTTGGCGGCTTAAGGATGAACGGCGCGAGGTCGTTAGATGGAGTGAAAAATCCTCCGAAAAACTTGATAAAATATTGAAGGAAATTAAACTGGGCAAAAAGTGTCCTTAATTTTTCGGAAAACATGATCCCGGCCGCTCCGGAGTCCTTAATCCCAATTAAGGAAAGGGAGCAGAATGATTGCGAATTAAAAATTCAATCTGAGCGGATTTTTCCGCCTTCCTTTCGGCTCTCGTACGAATTAAGTCTAGTCATGTCAGATGGAATTTCCTCGTGACTTATTTCAGGCGGCGTTTTACCAAAAAAAAAAAAATATTGTGGCAAATAAATAGATATCGATTCGTTTTCTGGATAGATACGTAATCCCAAATCCCGTTCCACCTTCAGGCCAGAGCCGCCACCACATTAACTCTGCTCCTCCGGGGTCCTCGTCGTCGGTACCTTCGCTGAGGATGACACGAACTGGTGCTGACTGAAACCAATCATTTCGGCGAATTCAAGGCTGACTTTAAGTGGATTTTCGTATCCCGCTCGAAGGAAACCTGTTTCTGTGTTTTATTTTTTTTATATCGACATCATTAGTATTCACACACGTGACGCACCGAAGCACCTGTGCCCATCTTTTTCACCTTGAGATTTTATTAATTCCACTTCGAAAAAGTGTGCTTTATTAACCCAACGCCCTACGGACTATAGGTATATCCTCCCAACGTCGCGGCGCTTACACCGATGCCTTTCAAAAAAAAAAAAACGAAAATATTTTATGTATCATCACCTGACGGCAGCGGAGCGTCATTGACTCGTTCCAATAGGTCGTCGTGACCTTGGATTCCACACGCTCTTTATGCCGAACCATCATCGATGAAGGACGGGAAAGGGTTTTCTGTTATCATTTTCCGTTCGTGGTTTAATTTCTTTCGGTGAATTATATTGTTTCCCTGCCAATTCTTAATGAGAACTCTGGAGGCACGTCTCTCTCCTGCTTGGATGATGTTCGTGCGAACGTTTAGGTTGTGGCTTTGTCGTAATTGGAAATAGGGGCAAGGACGACTGATGGTAATGCGAAGAGACGGGCCGAACACAAGTAAATTGATGTTGGTGTCGACTCTTTTAAGGTAGACGTGTTTTGCGTTGTGGAACGAGAAATTTTTAATTTAGAAAATGTGGTGTTGGTGTAGGGACATTATTTGTTGAGTAGATTGTCTGGACTGGAATTTTCTATCTCTCCACTTTTTTCACATTCAATTTATACTAACAGAACCCATAAGTAATCAATTCTTTTAAACGTTAGGTCTGAGTGGATTGTACAGACGATATAGCTTTTATAGAACCACACTAGCAAGTAGATTGTAGCTGACAGCTCTGTGGAAGGACAGTGAATAGAAATCCATTTGACCCTGAAAGGGCGCCGTTTTGTAGTGGCATTTGTGAAACACCTTTGCGTAAATATATGGTAGTGTGCTTGGAGTGACTTTAGATCCAGTATTTTACATTCAAGTTTCGGATTATACCGCTTCCAAGTTGCGTAAGAAAACATTTCCAATTGCGCGTTGTCTGATTCTGGTCAGAGCAAAGAAAATATTTGGTTGTCTTTTTAGCTAGTTCCTATCTACAGCTACGACAGTGAGTTTTGCAAGAAATTGTCAATTTGGCAGCATCTTACTTATAGCCTCGACACACGGCAATCAAAATATGACGAAAATTCCTAATTTATGACGAACGCCCTTAGATGGTGATTAGACTGTTCGTTCCTACGTACGTTCCTTGCGAGCATTTTAGATGAACGGGGAAGTGGAGATGATGAGGAGCATGATCTCCACTTCCCCGTTCATCTAAAAGCTCGTGAGGAACGTACGTAGAAACGAACAGTCTAATCACCGTCTTACGGGGTGACACACATTAAAATACCTCATTATATTATGACAGTTGTGGTGTAGTGAAAAATGTCAGAGAATGAAAAATAAAAATAAATTATATCTTTGGTACGTTGTTGCCCCAATGAAAGAGCAACAAGAAATATTTAATTTTTTAATATGGAAAAAAGTAATATTTTTTGTTAATTTTCAAGTAAAATTAAAATAAAAATCAGCTGACTCTGGAAAAACGCCTAAAAGCGGGCTTTTTAACATGATCTATCGTTCGACAGATGGCTCTCTTTTGAGATTTCATACTAGATTAACCAAAATTTGTCTAATCGGATATCCTAATTGATGAGGTTCATATTCCTAATTAATGATGAATTTTCGTCATAAATGCGTGCGTGTGTCGAGGCTATTAATTAACCGCGGTGTTCTGTGATGATTGATACAATTTTGGCGATGTACTTCCACGGTATCATTAGGAGATCGAGTGATCTCTTGTCGCAGTAGTCAGACCGAGTCTCTATGAGTTCTCTACCTGGAGATTTTTTATGTGGCAGATCTAAACTTGGGATCGTAAGTTGTTCACCCTTTGTACTACGAGTCATGGTGGAATGTCTAGTAGAAAGCTTAGTACGGGAATTATAATAGGTTTAGAGCAGGGTTTCGAACCCGAACCGAACCCGCTCCGGTACAAAAAAAATTTTTTAAATTATGTGAACCTGAACCCGAACCCAATCAAAAATTCGGTTCGGGTTCAATTTTTAATGGCAATTATTATCTAATGGTGGGTCCACACGACGCAGGCTTTTGTACGTCGTGCATTCCGTGTCCGCTTCTGTACAGACTATGAAGCTTGAATGAAACGGCCGACGGAACGTTTGGGTGGACAATGTCGACGGAATGTTTGTGCGCACTTTTTCCAGCGGCTTTCCTTGGTTTCGTAGATAAAATTATATGGGAAAAAAGTTCGCGCGTGCGTTTTTCTCATAGAACAAAGGAAACCTGCTGGTAATCCTCGGTATAAAGTGCGCTCAAACATTCCGTCGACATCGTCCGGTCAGACATTGCGTCGGTCGTTTCATTCACACTTCACAGAAGCCGATGCGGAAAGCATGACGGACAAATTATTAGCTGTTCCGGCAATTCAAGTCAGGGCTTTTTCTGCACTGAAGGTTGTTTTAGCTCCACAAAGAGTGCATCTCTCCGAAGAATCATTAATAAATATTCTTCTTCCTTCACCGCTCTACAACCGGCATCCGGTCCTGACCTCTCGCGACTCCAATCTCCACCGGTTCCGATTCCGAGCCGATGTCATTCAGTTTGGCATCCCTAAGCTCTGGGCGTCCTGGTCAACGCCG
This sequence comes from Thereva nobilitata, assembly GCA_963855945.1. Classification (NCBI taxonomy): domain Eukaryota; kingdom Metazoa; phylum Arthropoda; class Insecta; order Diptera; family Therevidae; genus Thereva; species Thereva nobilitata. Next base: position 98,129,661 of record OY979698.1, read on the forward strand.
TTCTTCCAGCTGAAGATGCCCTCGCGGTCGCACCTCATAGATCTTACCGTAGAAATATTCTTTTTGTGCGTTTAAATGAAAATTTTTTTTTTAAATAAAAAGTACATATGAAATTGTTTTTTTTTTCTGGGAAAAGCTTGAACCTGAAACCCATTAAATTTCAATGTATTGAACCCGAACCCGTACCCGCACCAAAAATTTACAGGGTCCGAAACCCTGGTTTAGAGTTGTTAGGAGTCAGGAAGATGTTGCAGGAGATAACTATATTTACGAACGAGTTTCTTCATTGTATCGCACACCAAATCGGAGGCGGGTATAGCATTGTCATTCAGGCACGAAAGGGTTTATTTCGACTGAACTGATAGTAGGTACCGATAAAATTTTAGCAGAATTGCTAGATTCCGACGTCATCGATGAGTTTGAGGGTCGTTTTTTGCATTCTGATAACCATGTAGGATGGTTCTCAAACCCAGCCCCAAATAAGAGACCTGTATTTGAAGAAAGGCCGAACGTAGAGGTTAGAGCCCGACCCGATAGCTGAAGGAAGTACTTGGTGACATTTCTCTTCGTCACACATAGCGGCTTTGATACGTTCTTCACAATTCTATCTAGATGTGGCTGCGACGAGGTACCCACTGATGGGTGATCCTGTACCTCCTCCTAGCTAAAGAAGAGAGTTCCTCTTCACAGGTTTCCACGTTATCTAGACCGCGCAACAAGATTACCCTGGCTCCTGATATTGTGTTCGTCTGTATTTCTAGACAAGCATGCTTTGAGGATTGCCATCAGTATCACCTAGAAAACACTGGCAGAATTAGGAAAGCGGTAGGATTTAAAATATAGATTCTACAAGTAAAGCGATCGCCTTTTACACTACCTAAGTAGACCGCTTGAACGAGCTCAGTAGTCTCATAGAGATTTGTCGCTTAGACTAGTCTGTTCAAGCAGGGTAGCGACAAGCAGCGGAAGGTCCTAATCTTTGCTGTTGCAAAGAACGTGAAAAACAAACTAACCCTTCCCAAGGCAAAGCCCTCAAGTAAGGTTCTTTACCCATCCAATCTTTCATAAGCGGTAGTTAAGGATGCAGGGTCCGGTTATCAGATATTCTTTCCAATTGATCTCGACAATTCCTTGGTCGCATCGTTATTAGACAGCTTGGAGTTGACTAAACTAGCCGCAGACCTGCAGTATTCGAAGTATTTCATCTGAGTTGGATTTTCTTCACCAGGCTGGTCCAAACCCTGTCTAAGTACTAAGGACCCGATTGAAATTGCTCAGGGATATATTACCGAGGGCCTTCTGAAGTTTTGTATTTTTAAAAACTGCCTTTAACCTTGAGTAGATATCAGCCCAGCACAGTGGTCAGCAAACCGCAGATCCATATACTATTTGGCTCCTTGAGTGTGGCTCTTTCCAAAATACGAAGTGCGAGTGCGCACGAATAGTGCAATTGAAACTCCATAGCCCATGCGCAGATGTTAGTTTTAGGGCTAAGCCTGTCTACTTTGAAGAAGTGGCGTTAGATGGGGGTGTATATGAAATTGCCATTTTCCCCAAAGGACTGAAACCACATAAACTCGCTACCACCTGCACCTTTTTGTTGCTTGAAAGAGAGGATGAACCATAGACGAAACAAGTAGGCAGGCATAACACTGCAACAAGACGGTTTCCCGATGTCACAGATGGTTTTACATCGGCACAGCCAGCTATGACACCATAGGAGACCCCTAATCTATCCTATTCTCTTCATCATTTAAATCAAGCTTACTACTGGACGTTGCACCATGACTTGAACGACATGACAGACTGTTAGTACAAAGGGTGATTCCTAAGCCTGATTTTTTCACAAAAAAAGTATGGCAAGACGAGCGTGGATGGAAGAGTTGGAAGGGGTCGACCTCAGCAAACGTACCTCAATCAGATTGAGGACATTTTTAGCAAAGACCAGCTTAGAAGTACCCCAATTAAATTTAAAACCTCTTGTAGCGTTAATTTTAAAAATTTGTCTCTCAAAAGAAGTTTCAATCGTTGTACTGTTGATATTTGGTTCTGTTGACTAATGACTTTGCCGACCACTGACCCAGGAGATCTATATCATCACCATTAACAAATTCCTGAGTTGATTTATTCCTAATAGTCCCTTGATGTCTCCCAACAGGGAATATATTGTTCAATCAATCCTCTTCTTCTACAACTTTGTTTATACTAAAGTAAGAGCGCATAAATCACACTTAATACCTAAAAAAACATTTGTTACAAGGAGTAGGACAAGAAGAGAGGAATGATTTGAAGAAGAAATTAGGTTACTACTTAATAACTTAACTTAAGGCATCCAAAACGATTCAGCAACAACTCCAGCTTCTAAATCGCAAATCTTTGTTGGAACAATGCTAGAGAAATTTCCCATAAAATTAAGGTAAACCGTTTTTGAGTAATTAAAAAAAATATTTTTGCATAGAATTATCAAAGTTGGAATCCCTAGAAACGAGATTACAATTAAAGAACCCGAATTTCGAGATAAAATTTCTCATTTAACAAGAAAAAAAAAACATCTCGATTTTGAACGCCTTTCACAGAACTCGAGCATGTGCAAAGTTGCTAACCTTGTAAAAGGATGAAAGGTAAAAACAAAACCACTAGAAAAAAGCGACTTCTTTTAATATTAATAATAAAAAAGAATCAACAAAGGCCCGACTTTTCATCCTTCCACCTTTGTTAGTTGTACCTGTACTTTTTCTACCTTTTATTCCTGTGAAAATCCCACGAAATCTCGGAAAGATAAAAGCTTTTCGGCACGATAAAGGCCGGAATATTTTCATAAATTTCCACACAAAACTCGACTCAAAGTTACTGAATTTCTCGTCGTTTTCATCCCTCTTGGCCGTGTCGTGGGTAGAGAGCTCCACCTTTAGCCAGACTAAAGCCTTTCCCAATGTCGCGTTCACTTCCCTGTAAAAAAAAATGTTGAAGGAGTTTGGGACTTTCATAAAGCATATAAAAAACCAAAACAGTTTTTGGCTGCGCCCTCAAGTCTGTCATAAACAATATAAAAAAAGCGGAAAAAACCACGTCAAGGCCGTGGTGCTTACGTTGTCCCCATTCCGGGCGGCTTCCCTGAGTCTGATTTATTCCGGACGCATTATTTCTGGAGGTCCCAAACTGTGCGGAAAGGAGGACGCGAGACTCCGAACCGCGAACAGATTACAGAGACCAAGTCCTGGCTCCTGATTTCATTTTACGACCCCTCGTCAGCGGAGCCCCCCTTGGGTTTGTTGTTTGTTGGTGGCGCGGATTGAGCAGTTTCTTATTTACGATGTTCCCCCGCGAGCGTGTGAATAGAAGGTAATTTCCAAAACCGCACGGCCTTCGCACAGGTGGGAAACGCGTTCGTGTGTTATCAGAACGGCGGCTGTTTACCTTCCATTATCAAAGTGCCATCGTTCACGGCTAGCAATTTCGATTGATACCAGTAAAACAAGGAGAAGGGGGCAGCGCCGAAGGAGCCCCGCACCCGTTCAGCTTCCATTGTATGCCACACCAGCAGCAGCACACTCCTCCACTCATCATCATGTCACCGGGGGACGAGAAATCGATAACGGGGCCATCAGCTGTATGGCAAGTGGCTGTATGTCAGCCAAGGAGTCACTCGAAATTTGCAAGTGAAAACATTCTTGAGTTTCCTCGGGGCATTCCTCCAGCTGGATGCGGACCCCACGGTGCACGCGGCAGCGCCGTCTGCCCTGTTATCGGCCATTTTAAGACATATACCTGGCGGGGAAACGGGTTTTTCCTTATCACTCCTAGCTCACTCACCTGAGAGCTTCGCGGCCAGAGATCGCCCCGAGTCTGTCCAACAACTGGTTTCGTTGCGTTTTTCCTTTGTGTCCGCGGTCGCCTTCTCGATTTTGGGGGAATCCTTCACTACCCCCAAGCTATTATTCACTAGCCACAGCCTCCGGAATGCACCACTTTTCAACACAAAATCCTCGACAGATGAAAATATAAAAATACAAAAAAAAACACCAACAAAACACCTGACAGACACTGACGCGGCGCTTGCAGCCGGATCTCTCGACTTGGCAACTTTTACACACTCACAGCCACTGCTGGACGCACTTTTCACATAAAAATTTGTCGGGATTATTTCTACGTGGATTATAACTGACACTAATAACGGTACTTTACATCACAATTGATTAACAGAAAAAAATAATAACTTGACTTCGTTTAAATCAGCGCCCAACGCCGAAGCACTTCCGACCAAGTTGAATTCGTTTACTCAACTGCGGTTTCGGCTTGATTCGTTCGACCATCTGCTGTGTGTTGGCACCACTGGTTAATTGAGCTGTTTTGTTGTGTGGAGTGATGGGAACTTTTATTTCTCTCGCGTGTCCATCTAGTGACTGGTAGGTAATACTTTTTTGAAGCTTGACAGTTTAAAGCTCGATGAAAAAAAAATTATTTGACAGGAATTAAATTTGAATTTTTGTTGTTCATTTGTTTATTACAAATATATTTAAAAATGGACTTTTAGTTGTAATATTGAGTAAATATAGTACAAAATACTTGAAAAAATTATTTGCAATGATCAGTGGGAGACGCAATTCTGGAAAAGGCCCCAAAAGTCTCCTCATAGGAGAGATGAAAAAAGGTAAGAAATAAGGGTCTGGCTGGACTAAGGTAGAGCGGAGAATAAACCTAAAAAGCGAAAAAAGTAGGAAAAGAAGCCACCATGGAACAGCACAAAAGGACAAGACCGGATTCGCTTATCATAACTGCAGCAAGCGGGATATTCTACCCAGAGATCCTGAGGAAGTTCAGATCGAATACTTCCGTGATGGAGCTTGGTAGCATGCATCACGTAAACGCAAAAGGGTGACCTTTTTTGTGGAGCTGAAGGCATGGAAGACAAAACGGTGGACCTCCAGCAGAAAGTCAAATCTTCGCTAAGGGAAAAAACGCAGATAAGGGCAAACGTAACTATCGAAATCAGGGACCTATACGAAAATACGTCCAAAAAGGAGGCATTGCATAGCCAACTGGGCCTGCTGCAAGTGCAGAAATGCAGCATGGGGGTGAGGAAAGCGTATAGTGTTACACAGACGGAAACCATAAATATGCTGGTAGAACTAGCGAAAAAGGAGCTATTAGAACTAGCAAAAACTGTGGCGGATATCTAAACGCCAGATTTTAGGAAGCCTATGACTGTTCTGATCGGCAGTGTCTAGCCACACGATCCACGGTATATACACGGTATATACCGTGGATATACCGTGGATATAAGGAATGTTCCTATACATTTTGAGTATACCGTGGTTATACCGTGGATATACGGTATGTTCCTATACATTGTGGGATATACCGTGGATACACGGTATGTTGCTATACATATATTGTGGGATATATTATGAGATATATCGTGGATATACCGCCGATACACGGTATGCTCATATAAACCGTGGGATATACCGAGGATTTAACGTGGATACAAGGTATGCTTCTTTAAACCGTGGGATATACCGTGGGATATACCGTGGATATACCGTGGATACACGATATGCTCATATACACCGTGGGATATACCGTGGATTTAACGTGGATACACGGTATGCTCCTTTAGGCCGTGGGATAGACCGTGGATTTACCGTGGGATATACCGTGGATATACCGTGGATGCACGGTATGCTCATATACACCGTGGGATATACCGTGGATTTAACGTGGATACACGGTATGCTCCTTTAGGCCGTGGGATATACCGTGGATTTACCGTGGGATATACCGTGGATATACCGTGGATACACGATATGCTCATATACACCGTGGGATATACCGTGGATTTAACGTGGATACACGGTATGCTCCTTTAGACCGTGGGATATACCGTGGATTTACCGTGGGATATACCGTGGATATACCGTGGATACACGGTATGCTCATATACACCGTGGGATATACCGTGGATTTAACGTGGATACACGGTATGCTCCTTTAGGCCGTGGGATATACCGTGGATTTACCGTGGGATTTACCGTGGGATATACCGTGGATACACGGTATGCTCATATACACCGTGGGATATACCGTGGATTTAACGTGGATACACGGTATGCTCCTTTAGACCGTGGGATATACCGTGGATTTACCGTGGGATATACCGTGGATATACCGTGGATACACGGTATGCTCATATACACCGTGGGATATACCGTGGATTTAACGTGGATACACGGTATGCTCCTTTAGGCCGTGGGATATACCGTGGATTTACCGTGGGATATACCGTGGATATACCGTGGATGCACGGTATGCTCATATACACCGTGGATTTAACGTGGATACACGGTATGCTCCTTTAGGCCGTGGGATATACCGTGGATTTACCGTGGATATACCGTGGATACACGGTATGCTCATATACACCGTGGGATATACCGTGGATTTACCGTGGGATATACCGTGGATATACCGTGGATACACGGTATGCTCATATACACCGTGGGATATACCGTGGATTTAACGTGGATACACGGTATGCTCCTTTAGACCGTGGGATATACCGTGGATTTACCGTGGGATATACCGTGGATATACCGTGGATACACGGTATGCTCATATACACCGTGGGATATACCGTGGATTTAACGTGGATACACGGTATGCTCCTTTAGGCCGTGGGATATACCGTGGATTTACCGTGGGATATACCGTGGATATACCGTGGATGCACGGTATGCTCATATACACCGTGGGATATACCGTGGATTTAACGTGGATACACGGTATGCTCCTTTAGGCCGTGGGATATACCGTGGATTTACCGTGGGATATACCGTGGATATACCGTGGATGCACGGTATGCTCATATACACCGTGGGATATACCGTGGATTTAACGTGGATACACGGTATGCTTCTTTAGGCCGTGGGATATACCGTGGATTTACCGTGGGATATACCGTGGATATACCGTGGATGCACGGTATGCTCATATACACCGTGGGATATACCGTGGATTTAACGTGGATACACGGTATGCTTCTTTAGGCCGTGGGATATACCGTGGATTTACCGTGTATATCCCACGGTGTATATGAGCATACCGTGTATCCACGGTATATCCCACGGTCTAAAGGAGCATACCGTGTATCCACGTTAAATCCACGGTATATCCCACGGTGTATATGAGCATACCGTGCATCCACGGTAAATCCACGGTATATCCCACGGCCTAAAGAAGCATACCGTGTATCCACGTTAAATCCACGGTATATCCCACGGTGTATATGAGCATACCGTGTATCCACGGTATATCCCACGGTGTATATGAGCATATCGTGTATCCACGGTATATCCACGGTAAATCCACGGTATATCCCACGGTTTATATGAGCATACCGTGTATCCACGGTATATCCACGGTATATCCCACAATGTATAGGAACATTCCTTATATCCACGGTATATCCACGGTATATACCGTGTATATACCGTGGATCGTGTGGCTAGACACTGCCGTTCTGATCTCTAGTCTGAAGATCTCCTTTAAGTTTTCCAGAACATAACTGCCTAGAGTGTACACCTCCCGGCTTTGGCTAGAGTCGGCTATCTATGAAAATTCCATTGTAACAACCTTGTGTAGGTTCAAGGTTCATTATCTGTATCGCCAGCACTTCCCACATGAAAGATTCTAGCGTGCACCGGAAGGTGCCAGAATAGCGAACTGTTAGTGGTCTGTAGACCCCTGCCTCAACGCCCTCTGATGTCTTGGACCATCTTTAGCTTGAGACCCAATCGCCGCTGTGTGCCCTCTTCTTTCTGCCTTTTTGACGCTGACCACCTGGTTCCGCAAACTTCCTGGGCCAGGCTGAGGATTCACCTGCCGCCGGTGTACCTGCTGCAGCAGCCTTTTTCTTGTGGAGGACCCTGGGAGTCTTGGACCTCTCGCTCGATCTTCTTCTTAGGAGAGGATCGAGCTCTTTTCTGTCCATCCTGCGACTCAGAAGGGTTGGCTTGATTTTGTGCCAGCCGTTTCTTGTAGAATCGTCTGGTACTTTATTTTAACCGACGGGTTCCACTTATGTACAGTACCAGCCTTCTCCTTCATGGTGATCTTGTCAAGCATGAATACGGCTCTCTGGTACTGGTTCTTCACGAGCGTACCAACCAACCTCCCCTTTCTGGGCTTCGGTTTGCCCAGCCGATCCAAAACGGGGTGGGCTATGGCTGTCACTCGCCGAATTGTTAACACCTTGGTTTAAAAGTGGAGAAGGGATGTGGATAGGGAACGGGAGTAATAGGATGGGTGGAAAATCGGAAGGGAGGGAGTCGAGGGGATGAACCTGTCTTCGTTTGGCCTTTCGCATTGCCGTGCTCGTCTAGGGTGTCCCTTCTGGTGGCTCTCTAGTTCTCCAGCGTACCAATCTGTCATAGGCCAATGCTGCCTTGAGGCACGCCAGCCCCACCATCGCGACAAGCTGTAGGTACGTGGTGAGGCCTTCACCGTATATTCTAGCTTCGATATTCTGCGATCGCCTGTAGAGACCCGCTCTTGTTCGATCATCTGCGGGCAGCCAACATTTTTTTCATGTAGTATTGCGTGGATACGGCTCATTCCCTATACTTTTTTTTCCATTAAAATTTCCTACCCAGACAATGAGCTCTATGCCATGATCAAGATAATCTCTACACTGTAACTGATCACTAAAACTCGATCAACCAAAGAACCTAAATTACTGAACAGATACAGATAGAAAGCGGCACATAACTCAAAAATATTGAGAAATCTAATGTCAAATACTTCAACGTTACTTTTGGATTTGCAATAAAATTTTACCTACGCATTTCACCACATCAAAAGTGAGTGATGAGTTCGCAAAACATTCAAAAGCGGAAAAGATGTTATGTCCACAAAACATCCGATCGAGACCCAATGCAGCTCTTTAAGGCTAACAGCGTGAATTGTTTACTCATTTCGTTATGGAAAGTGTTTGCTTCGGCGATACTATCTCCTGTGCTTCCTGGAAATTGTTGGACATCTCCTAAACTCTTTAAGAAGTTTTCCTTTCAGATTTTTTACTGAGTGATCGTGAGTTTTAAACTAATTCCTGTTAACACTTCTACCTACTTGCATTGATGACTTTGATGGCTTCAAGAAGGCGCACTTAATCCACAACTGAAAACTAGATTTTTCCACCTTTCTGACCATGGTACCACTCACCTCTTGCTATACTTTAATTGCTGCAACTCCCAAGTCCAAACTGTGTATCAAGCGTGACCAAGCAAGCCCCCGTGGAATTTTGCACAGTCAAGAAAGAGCTACCATATCTGCTGCTTTGCCACTCCACGTTCGCCACGCTTACTAACTTCCCCCAAGACAAAACGACTTTTACTTTCTAGAGCCTGTAAACTCCGCTGACTCACCTGAGACCCGCGGTTCACTCCGCAGCTGGATGAAGAGCTGAAGGCCACCAAGGGTCAAGCAGAGTTGGCGGCTCTCAACTAGATCAAATCGAAACATCCACCAGAAGCCAGTAACCTCTTGATCTCGTCCACCAACTTATAGTGATCCCGCCGCAATACCTGAGCAGGTGCGTGTGCATTGTGGACATGGTAGCAGCATACATCGCGGTGAACAGTGACGTACCTGCGGTAAAAGAGAGAGTTACGGCTACTCGGCTGTTTATTAGAGTTTTGCCGCGGCTGTGGCTTGCGGAGCGCCAAAATAGGGTCAGCATTGTGCAGGTTTCGATTTCGTTTTTAGTTAGCTTACGGCGTCGCGTCGGGCCAAAGTGCATCGAGTGCAATATATCGCAGTGGACAGACTCGTAAGTGCAAATCGTGTGATTCCAGTGCTAATTGAGCTTGTGCTGTTGCAACAAAGTGCTTCAAATCAGGTACGCGATATTAGCGAAACGTGCCACCGGATACCATTTAGTGCCTATAGACGGGGATATATCGTGGCAATTACATGTAGACAGCAAGCACAAAATGCGGATCCTAATCGTGACAATTGCAGCTCTCCTCGGGTGTAAGTATATTCTTACTAGTGGAAAAGGTGTAAAACCCAATCTTAGATCCGCCTTCGATCATCACCGATCGAAAGTTACTAGTCGCGCAGATCACCCAAACGCCGTTGCATAACCCAAACTGGTCAGGGGAAAATGCAGTTACGAAACTCTACCTCGACAGCAGCTCAGAGTCAGTGATCAAATCCGAAGCTAGTAGCTATAGTTCCAAGATATTCGATCTTTAGTAGCTGTGGCTCCACTAATGAGGCTTAAGTTTGGAAACTGGGTCAGCACTGGTCTTAAAATCCCCAGTCGCAAAAACAGAAACCAATCTCGGTACCCAGTAATTGTGGAGTCGCAAAGGGGCACAGCCATGAGACTTTTTCTGTGGCTTCCGAAATGAGCCTTTTCTTTTCAATGGGGCTACCTTGTGTCGGGCTCCAACTCACCGATGTGCGTTGAATGGGGCTGAATGGCTCGAGTCTAGGGAAATGTTGCGCAAAACCTGAGAGGATTTTTGTTTGGTCCAAGCTCGGCCGAGATTTACGTGATTTTTATTTAAACATGGGTCGACTTTTTTCTTTGAGGTGTTGTTTTTTTTTGGGGGTAAAGAAAGTCAATGACGCTTTGTTTTTTGGTGGTAATTGTTGAGTTTTCGCGAAACTGAAATTCATTTTGTAAGATGGGAAAAAAATTAATTTGATTTAATTCTTTCGTGTGTTTTTAACGTCGCTGTTTACTATTAACCAGGAAAAAAATTTGGTGCTGTCACGGGATTTGTTTAAACAATGCAGAATTTTGTACTAAAACCATCGTAAAAAGTTTGGGCGTAATCAATGGCAGTGATGTTTTTTTTCTATTTTTAATCTCGGCTTCTTCCTCAAGCGTTGGTTTCTTCTCTGGCCGTTTTCTTCATTAGAACTTTCAGTTTCCAGAAATTTCCTTTGCTTCAACACCTTTGTATTTTCGCCCTTCTTTCCCTTTGACATGTTTGCACAAATCCGACTATCTTATGCATTAAGTGCTTAAATACACGAGGATGCATGCTTCTGAAGCAAACGTTTTTTTTTGAAAGGAGCTCCTGCGGTGGTAGAAAAAATTGAGAGTTTTGTACCTCAGAGGAAACCTCTTGTCAAAAAAAAGCTTTTGCTGTAGAAGTTTGCGTCCTCGTGTATTTAGCCACTAACTGGTGAGTTTTCATTAAGAGCATCACCTTGTTGAGCAATTGCACACTTAGGTGACTGTGAGCGCGTCGTGGATAAGAAAAATCGCGTACCCTGGTAGGATGAGGTTAAGGAAAGCAGATAAACACAAGATTAACGACAGCACCAACTAAACTCAAAAGAATAACTAAATTAACATTTGATTTCGAGACTTAAAATAGCAGGTTAAGCAGGAGTTAACAACTTTGGCGCGACAGGCTGACGTCTAGTCATTGAGCTTACAAGAACCGAAGTGACGCATTCTAAATGTGCTGCAATTCAGTTGCGTCGTTGATATGTTCTTCCCTTAGAATATAAAACTACAGGAAGGGCCCTCGGAGAATTTTAGCGCAGTGAAATTCAAACTGCACAATTCATTGCTCTTTTTTTCACTGAAAATTCACTCGTAACAACTTCAATTACACTAAAAACAAATTCTTTAAACTTTCTTTCTTCTTTTTAATTAGTTTTGCGAAGAACTGTAAATAAATTTATAGAAAAACTCGTTTTAAAGAAAGTGTCGCAGGAAAATTTGACAGTTAACTAACAAGAAATTATACCAATTTGACAGTTGACTGATGCGATTTCACTACGCTCCCATACACGGATTTTACACGCGAGGGCCTTTCCTGTAGTTCTATATTCTAAGCTTCTTCCCATCTGGGGTGTATGGATGGTGTTTATTTGTATGCATGTTGTGTGGATGGTGTTTTACTGTTAAGAATTGTTGTGGCTGGGTCCCGCGTTTGCAGACTAATGTCAGGGTGTCTGTTTTTCAGCGTTTGAAAATGGAAAGATCAAAGCTACCGCCAAGCTCTTCTGAGGAGATTCCAGCCCACTAAAATTTAGCCTTCCATTCTCCCTGCGAGGCTGCCATATGGCATTGCGTCTCAGGGTTGGATCAATTATTTTAGCGTTGAATTCCTCCAATCTGAAGGGCTTGTGGTAACTCCCAACGTTTCTCCCTCCTTACCTTATGTTGTGCTCTAGTAGTAAATTTATTGGTGCTAGCGGCACTGCTGCTCCAGATTCACTGCGCACATAGGGTTCGAAAAAAAACGTGTTCCATGTTTTTCATTTTGTTCATACATCTCTAAATCTCGGTAAGCTCTGTAGTCTCTATGTTTGCTTACAAATTTATTATATTGTATATCCAGCAACCCTTCGGCGACTCATTCTACTTTACCTACCATTACAACGCCACACTGGTATTGTATTATATGTCGTCGAAGGGCCTTGCACACAACGGGCTATGGGTGCGCAAGCCATCATGCGCCAGAATCTCAATAGGCAACAATAGAACACCTTCGTACTGATTAGACCATTGTTTTTCAACCTTTTCCATTGAGTGACACCCGTGACTGAAAAAACAAAAATCGTGGCACCCGTGACCAGCGGCGGATCGTTTTTTTTACGAGGGAATGGTGAGAATCTTACATCGGTCTAGCAGCAGGGAATGTTTGCGACTCTCCATTCCTACGACAGGAGACATCTACTGACTAAACTCACCCACCCTTTTTTGCATGACGTTCAAGTCCAGACCAGTACGATTACTTCACCCTGGCGTCATCAGCATGAACCTTAAAAAGGGATCCCTCAAAAGGTGGTCACCAGAGCCGGAACAGTCTAGCCGTCTAGCTACCTAGCTGCTTTCTCTCCCTGCATTTTTGCCTTTCTCTGTTTCCTTGTGCTTCGTAATGCTTAAGCTTCTGGTGGATGGCCTTTAGCACCACTTCCATCATTCTCCACATATCCTCTGACCTTATCATATCACTGCTTCCAACACAGTCCTGTGCTCCGCAAACTTAGGGCATTTAAGAAGACATACTCCGCGTCTTCTTTATCGTCCAGGCATTCCTGGCAGAACGATGAATCGTCCAACCTGAGGCGGTAAAGGTATGCCCTATAACCGCCATGCCCACTAGTAGCGCCAGTACTTCATCATACATGATGGTCCACAGAAGAGGCCCTGGGACGGAGCCTTAGGAGACTCCGCAAGTTGTCCTGTAATCTCTTACTCCCTCATCTGATTCGCAGTGTAGTGTCCTACCAACAAGGAATTCTAACACAATGCGCACTAGATACTTCGGAGTATCAAGTTTTATCAACGCCTCGACAATGACGCCACGAGTTACCATCCTCTTCCTTGCACAGCCTATTAAAGTACTCTTCTTTACTCTTTCGGATGACATTTTTAGCCCCACCGGCGGATCTAGAATCAAAAAAGGGGGGGGGCGGCTAATGGGCCAGATGAAGTTTTTGCGTAAGCCTGGGGTCCGGCGAGGGGGTCACCTATTTTGTGATTAGGCCCCCATCCACGGTCAAACAAACCCACAAATTTCTGGCCAACATCGAAAAAATTCTTAGTGTGCGTGTATAAAATACAAGTTTTCGAAGTTGGCCGCTGTTTGAAGAAAATATTCGTCTGGTTTAATATTTCCTCTGCTCGGCTTTGCCCGTTTGATTTTCAGGTTAGAAATTTGTTTAGATTGTGCTGTGAAAATGGCTCGCCTTAAAGTCAGCTTGGTTGTCTTAACTTTAGGTCTTACTGTCGATCATTACAACCAGATATTTGAGCGTCGCTTCAGGGCATATAATTTATTAATCCTTCACTCTGATCCTTAAGGGCTTCTCCTTTCGTCCTTTTATGGTTAGCTTAGTGGCTTAGTTTACAGCATTCTGAGTTATTTTTGCATCCCAGATTAAATTTCTTTTGATTAATTAATATTTGATATAATTAAAATACCCCAAAAAAAAATATTATTACCAGATAATAAAAAAAACTAATAAAGTGTTTGTTAAACATTTTTAGAAATTCTAAACTTTTGCATTAATATAAAAATTTGCTTTCTGACATAAATGTACTTTTTGACATATGAATGAAATTCGGGCGCCTGAAACTATGCAATCTTAGTTTTGTTAGTAAATTTTCGCAACAAATTTGATTTTTTTTTTAAATTGAATTACCTAAAAATAAAAGTTTAAAAATGTTTTGAAAATATAATGCTTGTAAAGGTTTAAGGTTTATTGTTAGCTTAGTTTTTAGCCATCATTTTAGTCATATATTAAAATTTCTATTTATATTTCAGATTGCCATGGACTAATTGTTCCTCAAGAAGTTCCTTCTCTACTTTCGTTAATTTATTCAACAATTCCCCAAGTAAAAAAAGGTAAATTGATAAAAAAAAGACAAATCTCTACATTTCACTACTTAAAAAACTTAAATTTCAGGCACTGATTCCCGCTTTGGATTTGGCTTCCGCCTGGGCGAACATGCCGACTTCCAAGTAATGCTCGAACTTGGACCACAAACCGAAACTCGACCAATCGGAGACATGGCAACGTCACAGAACAATAAGAGAAATGTCGATCAACATGATTTCGACAATATTGTGAAAAAATCACCAAACAAGGAAGGCACTAGCTGGCTGATGAATTGGTCCAATGATATGTCATCGAAGAAGGTTCGTGGTACACCACCAACGCCAGAAGCTGCTAGTGTTAAAAAGGGGATGAACCCGAATGTGCAGACTGTGCCACTAATCTCGGAGTCGGCTTTGAAGCAGCTGCAGCTACTTTATAGGAAGCCCGGTAGTGCTGATTCTGGAACTAGTTCACAGGAGGGTAGTAGCAGTGATGGAGGTAGTCCGGGGATGGAGATCGAAATTAATCCAAGACACAAGAAGCCGTCTCGGACAAAAGATCAGATTACTGCGGATTTGATGGATGTAGATTTAGAGTAGTTCCTTTATTTTGTTAGGTTAAGTTTTTATTTATTAGAAGAAATTAGTTTTGTGTAAGGAAAGTGTAAAAACAGACGGTATTTGTGGTTGGTCAATAAATAAGTAAAACCTTACAAGCATTTTTTTTTGTAATTCTATATGTGACAGAGAGTATGGCCTTAGTTAGACCAAAAAGGTCTACTGGCGACATTCTGGTGTGTTTAAGCGATTTTCTCAACCACAGAATTCATGGCTTTAGTGAGTTTGGTCTGCTTGCTTTAGATATCTCCAACCAAGGCTTTTTAACAGAGTATGGCATCCTGCTATGTTGACTAAACCCCAGGCTTTTGGTATAGACTTATTTCGGCCGGTGTTCCACAGGTGTCAATTCTACCACCCATACTTTTCCTATTTTATATTAACGACCTGCTCTCAATCCACTCGAACTTGACTCTGGAACTTGACTCTTGAAGACTCTGGAATTTGCCTTAACCTTTAGTCTACCGTGGCCGGAAATTACACTTGACTTAAATCACCAAAACAGACAAGTGACGAAGTACTGTGTGCAAGAGATTTTCTGGCTGCACCAATCCATTCAGCTTTCAACCGTTTAATTGTGCTGAAATGCGGGACTTTAACCCCTGAGTAAATAAACTAGTAAACATCAACGGAGATTTTCAATATTTCGAATCAAGGATTACCTTTAGCCGCAATCTGTAATATGCTTAAACAACAACCCGAGTAAAAGTTTTGGCAATTCTTTCCAATATTTTTGAAAATCAGTGGAGTTTTGTATCGCGACCTTCATGATGAAAATACGATTCTATGGCCCCTGTGCTGAAAGTCGAGTCGTGTTTCGTCGTGTTTGAGTTGTAGAAAGTGACGTTTTAGTCGAATTACGACTTTCAGCATTGGGGCCTAGAGTGGAAATGCTAAGTTGAGTTTAGGTTCCTGTACAGAAAGTCGTGATTCGACTGAAACGTCACTCTTTTCAAGTCAAACGATCGACTTTCAGCACAGGGGCCAAAGACATGAAAATCTAGAATTTTATATTTAAACTAGGTTGATGTTTATGATAAAATTACGATTAAGGATTAACTTCAAAGATACGACAGATGCTGGCCGAGGCTATAAAGGAGACCAAGTTAAGTCGACGCCTCCTTATCACGAGAGTGATTATTTCGGCAATTTTGGGACAAAGTAGGAAAATAAACTCTGCAATATCGGCTAACTACCCTTCGAACAAGCCTAGAGTTAATGAAACTTAAAAAAATTTTTTTTAAACTATTCGTTATAAAATTGCCTTTAATTCTATCGAGACCGAATTTTGAAATTTCAAAATTAAAGATGGCTAATCCAATATGGCGGGCATACATTTTGTAAGTAAATTAAAATTTTATCAAAAGATTCTTTAAAATTATTGAAATTAATTATTATTAATTAATTTTTGGGTTCCAAAAAAACACCCAAGTAACAATTTTTTATAATTTTCAAGAATCTTCTGCTAAAATTTTAATTTACTTACAAAATTTATGTCCGCCATATTGGATTAGCCATCTTTAATTTTGAAATTTCAAAATTCGGGCTCGATAGAATTAAAGGCAATTTTATAACGAATAGTTTAAAAAAATTTTTTTAAGTTTCATTAACTCTAGGCTTGGGAATTGTCGTTTGTCCAAAAAATGTGCTATTTGCCCCACTGTGCGGCGGAGGGTATACGAGCTTGTACGACCCGAAGAGTTACTGATCTGTCTGCGGCACGGTTCCAGCTCTGATAAGCCCTATTCGACCTCTAGCGCAAATTAACCATTTGGTGCAAAAGTTGATATCAGTTGAGAGGTTCTTATGTTGATATGTTTTGGACCAAGGAATTCTGTCCAGCAGGCAGCAAAAACAAGGCTGCATTTGAGCCCTATACTGATCTCCAAAGTTTTTCCTCTATGAATTTTTTGTAATTTTTCATCAACACACCGACAATGAAATTTCATTTGTTACAACCTGCATACACGATCATATAATAAAACACCAGACCAGCCAGACACTAGAAGAAAATAATACAATTATCCTTAAAGGATTTCGTTAAATAATTAATTGTTTCAATTAAATCTTAAATTTATTTCAAATTAATTTTTCAAAAAAATATATATATATATAATCTATTTAAAATTTCTGGCTCTAATCTTATCTTATATAACAACATCAACAAAAAAAAACAAAAAAAAAACTAAATTAAAATCACGCTATCTGTGATGATATGATCGGCAAAAACCAGCATCTTGACTGACTATGATCGAAAAAATCAAATTCAATTACTTTCATTACTTTCACTAAAAAAAAAGAACTTTATAAAAAAATCTACAGGCACAGTTTTTTTTTTTAAATTTAAAAATTTTAAATATACTAGAATTATCCTTTTTTTTATCCTGTTTCTAACTGTGTGTTTGTGTGTATTTTGTATATTTGTATATTGTGTTTGTGTATTTTTATTCGCTCACTTCATTTTTGTTTGTTTTTTCTTTTCTTTTTTTTTTTTTAATAAATCTTACTAAAAATTATTTATAAAAATAGAGACTATTCGTAAATAATATATTTTTTTTTTGTTGTTTTAATGCTCCTAGGTCTAGGTTGGAATGTTCGCAGACATTTTGGCTAATATTATATTTTTTTTTAAAAATTTAATTTTTTTTTAACTTCACAAGAGCCTTAATTTGTTTTTTTTCTCAAAAAAAAAAGAACAAAAATTAACAAGCTATAACAAAAAAATAATAATGATAATAATTTAATAACAATCAATCTTACATTATTATTTATAAATTAACATTATATATAATATATTATATATAAACTTTTACTGTGTGTGTTTTTTTTTTAAAATCCTAGTATTTTTTTTTTATTTTTTTTTCTTTTCTTTTTTCTTTTTTGTAATATTTTATTTTATTTCGTTTTGTGTTATCAATGCCACTGGAAGGCGACATGAGCGATCATTAGATATCCTGTAGCTATTATAATGCTGCCGATCATAACTGGGAAGCCGACTCTGTAATGGAAATATAAAGGTTTTGTTTAGTGATACATTTTTACTATATAGTTTTGGTATGTTATGTTAGAATGAACAAAAAAACGGGGCGATAGAGGCCTTTTGAGTAGATGAGACAATTTAAATTATATTATTACTAACAAAAATGAAAGCGATCTTCACTACTATTGATCTAATTGGAAGTGCATCGATCTGCAGCAACCAAAACGGTAATGTGAGACGACCAACAGAATCTCAGAAGCTTTAAATCTTGAGCACATGCGCATCTTCGCGTTCCATCATCGAACTCTAGCAGTATTGCAGAATCAAATAGTAAAACTGAAGCTCGATCAAAGAAAGTGATCCAATTCGAAGTTGTGGCGAGAAGTGGGCACTATCGGGTTGCCAAAATCGAGGTATTTGCATTTGATATGGGAGATAAAGACGTGGCTCGAGAACGTTGGTCTAATGTTAGCTGAGCACAAACCGGAAGTAAGCGAAAAAAGGTGTGGAGACCATAGCGGTGAAAGTAGGTGACCAGGTTATCCCCTCCAACCCCGCACTTAGGTATCTGGAAGTGATGATTGACCGAAGGCTCAACTTCAACTTGGCTAGAATGGCGGAAAAAGCTTCCGTCATTAGCGCAGCACTCGTGAGGATGATGCCTAACAATGGGACGCCCAGGCCAAGCTGACCCCTCCTTATCACTAGAGTTGTATGCAGCGGCGCCAGTAGGGGCAGACAGGACGGACAATAGGAGGAAAATAGTAGGACTGACCCAAATGACATAGGAAAATAGTATAAATGATACTCTGCACGACCCGGAATACGCAAGTAAAACCCCAACGTAATGCTACGGATTGCCAGTCCATCGTAGCATAGCAGTATATCTAGGACTAGTCTACTAGGAAGTGGTGGTGGTGGTAGGACTACATTATAAAATGAGTTTGTAAGAGGTGCCTCTTTTTTCTTTTGAGCCAGTACAATGTCATACTTCAAATGAGGCGAAGTGCTATTGTAATGCCAAAATGACAAAAACAAGCAAATCCTAATATGCATTAAACTGCCTTAGAGTAAGTAAGTAATCTATGACTCCACAATGTATATTTAATGCCAGATTCACATGTTTGTCAAGGCTTGGCAAACGTTCACAAATTGAAATTTTTTCCTTTGGTTTGGGGACCATCCACACTCGACCGGATCGGCCCAAGCGTTGCCAAGCTTACATAAGCCAAGCCAAACGGCTTAAGGTGAAACCCCAATGTACGCTCGGCTTGCTTTGGTGCTTTGCTTTGCTTTGACATATACAATAAACCAATGCTTTGTTATGAGATAAAACCAAATGCTAAAGCGGCAAAGCCAAAGCAAAGCAAAGCAAAGCTCGAAATGACCAATGTTCAATTTTTTGATGCTCTGTTGGCTTTGTTGAATATTTCATTTGCTTAGAAAAATAAATGTGTGTAGAGGGTTTTAGGAAATTTTATGATAAGGAAATTATTTTTTTGGGGATAACTTTAACTATGAATATTTAATAATTCAAATTTAATTTGAATCAACTTTTTCTACTTCCCATTTTAACAAATTTCTCGTAAATTTGGAACAGTTAATGCCATAAACCGTATGTGCGTCTTTATCACTCTACACAACAATATTTCAAATTTTCATTCTCCTTTTTTTGCAGACACAAGCATATTTCATATTACAAAAGGAGAGATTTCAAGTATCCTCTACAGTAGTTCAAGCACAGTATAAGCCGTGTTTTTTTAATGAACTATATAGTTCTTCCCCATACAAATCTGAAAACCCAGGATTCATCGAGGTTTTTATCCAGGTCTTGGGACATTTCAAAATTTCCCTTTCTTTTCGGAATGTAGCATATTTACCGGCTGTCGGAAAAACATCATTTAAAATAAAAACAACATAGAAGTGACGAGAGAAAATTTGAAGGCATGAGGAGACAAATAATTTATTTTTTAGAAACTTATTCATTATTTTCTAGAGCGGAATACGTGTAACAGTTGTTTACTGACACGCAACTTCGGATTAATTTTAATATATTTAAAGCACTGAAGATGGCGCTTAGTGGAATTTCCCTTGTCGTTTTTTTAATGAACTGGATCGAAGACCTATATAGTTCATTAAAAAAACACGGCTATAGTTATTTTTCCGGGTAAAAACTGAAATCTTGTTTTTGAGTGATGCATTTTTTTGAAATTAGTTAGTTTTCGGACTTCCAAGCGGCAGTCGTTACAATTATAGTCTTCAATCGCTTATTTTAAGTGAAAAGGCAGAATAAAAAACGAAAATCCTACAGTCAGGCTACTTTCAAGTAACTAAAGCAAAGTACGTACCTGAAAAGCTCACGAAGTTCAAGCAAACCAAGCGTACATTGGGGTTTCACTTTTATCTACACGTTTGAATTTGCGAACGCTTGCCAAGCCTTGACAAACGTGTGGATCCAGCATAATATTTATATTTTGCAATCCCACCTCAACTAATTTCAAGTTGGAAATTTTCCTACCGCAAAAGAAATGTCTCTCCAGTACGTATTTACAATCTCGCCTCATCTCATTTCATGTTGGAAATTTCACTTCTTCAAAATAAGTAAGAAATGTCTCTTCAGTACAAAATTTCACTCCCTCGAAAAATGTAAGAAATTTCTCACCAGTTCGAATTTACAATCTCAACACGACTCAGTTTAAATTGGATTATTTTACTGTCGCAAAAGAAGTAAGAAATATCTCTCCACTACGTAATTTATAATCACACCTCGCTTCATTTATCTCGATACACGCTCATATAGTCATATACCAGTAGGACATTATTTTTGATCCGAGACATTTAAAAAAATTGAGGCCTCAGTACAATTTACCATATCGTGTAAGGAACAAATGTACTGCCTCGTGTAAGTCCGGCTCAACTCTACTAGGAACGATGGACCGATAGACTCAATGTGGAGAAGTGGGTTATGAGGGAACACGAGGAAGTGAATTATTACTTCACGCAGTTCCTGAGTGGACATTCAGTGGGCGCGTTTAGGCCCGAGTTATTTTAACTCTGTTAAATTATCGCTGTTAACTTAGCACCGTTTCTAGCATGCCATTTGACAGTCCTTATTTTACAGTTAATAACAGGCAAAAATAATAACATTTCCCATTTTCCAAATAATAAAAAGCTAAAAAATTAATAATAATAATAAAATCTTCATTCTGTATTGAAATATTTCTAAATTATTTTAGTCCGGGGAAATTAGCAAAAAAAACGCACGAAAGGAGACAAAATTCGGAAATGGCTGAAAATTGGACCACAGCTTCCTTGGGACTTTTTAAGAAAACAATTTCGGAATCACAAAAAAAAACAAAATGGCCGGCGGAAATATAGCGGTTTTCCGGTGTTAAATGTCCCTAAATGTTGACAATGAAATTCTCTACAACTTCTGTTCTTACAAAGATGTTGAACTGATTAACCCTTTCAAAGTTATTCAAGGTCAAAGTTTCCAAAAATCACTTTTTGGCGAAAACATCACTCAAAAGCTGGTTTTTTCGAAAAATAATTTTGATCAGTCAATATGAAAGCTTATTGCCTACAAAAAAGCTTTTTGTCATTTTTTCGAAAATTTAACCCTTTCGAAGTTATTCAAGGTGAAATTTTCAAAAAATCGGTTTTTGGTCAAAAAATGACTCAAAAACTGATTATTGCGAGATTTTTTTTTGTTCTCTTTATACAAAATATTATTGCCTACCCTAACCATTTTTTCGAAAACTTTTCGAAAAATTTTGCAAAAATCAATAGTGATTTTTTGGCCGAAAAGTGATTTTTGTAAAATTTGACCTTGAATAACTTCGAAAGGTTTAAGTTTCCGTAAAAATGATACGAGGGTTTTTTGTAGGCAATAAGCTTTCGTATTGACTGATCAAAATTTTTTTTCGAAAAAACCAGCTTTTGAGTGATGTTTTCGCCAAAAAGTGATTTTTGGAAACTTTGACCTTGAATAACTTTGAAAGGGTTAATCAGTTCAACATCTTTGTAAGAACAGAAGTTGTAGAGAATTTCATTGACAACATTTAAGGCCTTTGTACGGGATTGTACGACCTATAGAAACCGAGATGCAAGGAAAACACCGGAAAACCGCTATATTTCCGGCGGCCATTTTGGTTTTTTTGTGATTCCGAAATTGGTTTCTTAAAAAGTCCCAAGGAAGCTGTGGTCCAATTTTCAGCCATTTCCGAATTTTGTCTCCTTTAAATGCTAATTTGCCCGGACTATTTGCTAACAACAAAAAATTACAAGCAAACGTCAATTCATTTTGGCTGTGCTAAATTTTAGCTAAGCCAAAAAGCAGAAATAAGTTAGCTAACAGCGCTAAAAAAAATCGCTGTTTATGACGTTGTTAACTTGCCTAGCTCAGTTAAATTAACTTCGGCCTAAACGCGCCCAGTGTCTCCTGCCTTAAGGCTGGATTACAATGCTGTCGCTGTCGCGGTCGTTGTCGCTGTCGCACCAACTGTCAAAAGTTAAAATGTATGAAATTCTCTTATCGAAAATACAAGTTGTCGCTAAGGTGTCGCTGTCGCGTGTCGCGTCGCGGAAAGTTCGCCTCGGTAGTCTAGGGAGTAAGGCGCCTGGCTACTATCCCTGAGGTCCCGGGTTCGAGTCCCGGCAGAGCCCCACGGTCCTTCGCCTTTCCCAGCTTCCCTCCTGTCATAGCCTTCCGCCAGCACTGCCCCGCTGGACCAAGCGCATGTCATCGGTTGGTTGATGGGATTCAACTTGTTTCAGGAGGCATAACACTCCAGCGAGTTGTTTCTCATTGCCCCGATGCCAGAGTCGCGATAGAAATGGTTGGGGTTAGGTGTTTGTGGCAGTTCCTTCCTACTTCTCTCTTCCCCTTCACTATCTATCGACTAGAGCTTGCTGTTCGACATTGCACTCTATACGAAGAAAATAGATTGTCGACAGTACAAAGGGCTTTCCCTGAGCTCTAGTCTTCCACATAAAAAAAAAATGGTCCTTACAGGCGGTCGAGCATTCCTTACTGCTCAACTGATGGTAAATTCTCAGCACTTCCTTGTGAAAAAAACGGTTTTTTTCGATTTTCAACTCCAAAGTAAATTTTCAATCTAGAAAAAAAAATATAAAAAAAAATCGGCCCACTCTGGAATTAGCGGGATTATTTTCAGAAAAAATCAAAGTTTAAAAAAAAAAAATGGCGTACTTTGAAAAAGTAACGGTATTTTACAAAAAATTTAAAAATTTCATATAATTTGACGTCTGAAAATTTTTGGTATTTTTTTCTAGAAAGTTATTAAAAAACAAAAATTTTGAAAAAAGAACGCCTCGATAGGTAAATTTTTGAAAAAGTTATGGTTTTTTGAAAAAAAATTTTGAAATTTTTTAGAGTTGGGTAAAAAAATTTTAAAAAATTATTAAAAATGTTTTTGATAGAGTAGAACGAAATTACAAAGTTTCAGCCAAATCAAAAAGGGTCATGTTCAATAGTGGTCGATTTGACGTGGAATGACCCTTAGGCAAGTGATACGTTTCTAATTTTGCTTCTGCGCCTTGTATTCCAAGCCGACAAACTAAGCCAGCGTAGGTGACCATGGTTCTAACCACGGTCGTATAAAGCCAATGAATTACCTTCGGTTTAATTTCCCACATTTTGACAGCACAATGACTGCAAGTGAGCAGTTTACATGCGACTAATAGCAGTTGTCAGAAATGACTTGACAATGATTGCTTCGAATTGTTATCGAATTGTTGCCTTGAGCATTAAAACCTAACAAGGAGTCAACAATCACGATCAGCCATAGAAGTAGAGAGGGAAACCTTTTTTGTAAGACGTCTT
Source organism: Thereva nobilitata (assembly GCA_963855945.1). Classification (NCBI taxonomy): domain Eukaryota; kingdom Metazoa; phylum Arthropoda; class Insecta; order Diptera; family Therevidae; genus Thereva; species Thereva nobilitata. The sequence continues at coordinate 98,153,458 of OY979698.1, forward strand.
TAAAAGCTTTGATCGTGTCGGGACATAAGTATTAACCTCATTTGAGTGAGGCTTTTCTCAATGTTCCTAACAAGAGGGAGGGGAGGGGTTGTCAGTAGGTTTGCCAGCCATTTTAAAAATAAATTGCTTCAGATGAAGTCGGGCTCTAATAGCAATTTCGCTTCCTATATGGAAGTCAATTTTTTTCTCCGACGATTTGAGAATGAAGGAAGTTAAGCCAGTCTATGGACTATAAGCAGGTCTTTGGAATGTAGACAACCCCAACTCCACTCTATCACAATGTAACACTGGCATAAATATAGAAGTTGCTTTTGAAAGTGGCTAAGAGGATGAACAGGAGGAGTAGGTATTTTTAAGTCATGTTGAACGAAAACTGAAAGATGACACTACCTTCTGCAGACATGAAAGGTTTAAACTATTTCGACCTCTGCTGCAGAGAGATCCGTTGTCTAGTTTTGTTAGCTCCAAGCGGTTTCTTCCTTAGCCCAGAGAACTGTTGGGCACAGTATTGTCAGAACAGTGGTTGGCTAGATTACAGGACATTTCATCCTAAATTAGAGACAGGAGAGACAGACTTCGACTTGCAGATTTAACTCGAGGAAAATTAGGCTATCGTTCATGTTTTCTGTTTCTGTCTCGCGATAAAGTATCTCGTTGTTTAGCGCGCTCTGGGTAGATTAGTCAAGCCTGAGAAAGAAATCACTAGACAAATTCTTGAACCTTTTCAAGCGAGCTGGCATACATACAGGTATGTATATGAGGTATAAGAGTTGTAGTACAATTGGCCGAAGAGGGCCCTCAGTACTTTTGGACCTGATATCTCAAAAAAAGAAGAAGTTATGAGGAAAATTAAATTGCAATTTAAGCGGACCGACTAAGCAGCTTTAGCCTGCTTTAGCTATCTATAGTATATCTTATTGAGAAGGGTCCATTCCCAAAACAAGAATTCTAGTACATACTCGATCAGCGATTTTGCTAAAAGCCAAAAAGGAGTTTGATATGGATATGGAATTTCCCAAAGGCATTAACAAGACATTATTTAAGGTACTACTACCGGAAAAACGACCAAAAATAAGCACTTTTTTAATAATTTTTTTCTCAGCCGCTATGTTAGATATTATCAAGAAAATTTTTTTTATAACATTATTAGTCCTTAAAGGTTATAAAAAAAATGTTTTAGTTTATTTCTATTTTTTGCCAATAAGGTAGGGGGCGCTGAAGTCAAGAGCTCAAAAAAGAGATAGTCCGATGAGTGAGAGATAATCTCAGAATTGAGAAGTTTGCAACAAAAAATTCGAACGGGATTTTATAAAGGAAAGTTTCTTACCTTGTACATAATTTACCACAATTAGTTAAAAATTAAAAACAAAAAAAAAATGGTGAAAGTTTGAAAAAAAGTTTGACAAAATTGCATTTTTTTTCACCCTTTTTCACTTCCCAAATTTTTTTTCTTAATTTTTTTTCTAAAATGTGGTAAATTACAAAAGGGTATACCTTAACAAACAAAACGCACGCAAGTTTATTAAAATCGGTTCAGTAGATCCTGAGATTAACTCTCACTCAGCTGAAAAAATGCAATTTCAAGAAAAACGTGTTTAATGTTTTGGTTCGCTTTATCCCTACTAATATTATAAACTCTGTCTGTTTGTCTGTTACGCTTTCGCGCCTAAACCGCTTAACCGATTTTGATTAAACTTGGTACAGAGATAGATTAGACCTTGGAGAAGGACATAGGCTACTTTTTCTCCCGAATCAAAGGCTTTAAGGGGTTGAAATAGGGTATGAAAGTTTGTATGGGAGTCCGTCATTATTGAGTAGAAAATTATTAATGCCACCCACCATTTGAAATCGATTAACTTCAAATTTTGCACACATGCGTAGTTTTCCTGACAAAGCAATGTGACCATTTTGTACAAAAATAAAGATTTCGGTTTCAAGATGGCGGCCGATTTTTGCATTTGTCTTCCTCGACCAACGACATGGGTATCAAATGAAAGGGTATGACAGGTAGAATACAATTAGCGGTGTAGCTTCATTCCAAATTCAAAATGGCGGCCAACACAAAATGGCGGAATACATAAAATAGACTAAAAAATAGAAAATTTAACCGATCGATTTCAAATTTTGCACATACCCATAGTTCGCCTGACAGTGCAATCTGACCGTTTAGTAAAAAATCAAAATGGCGGTTACAAAATGGAGGCCGATTTTTGCAATTGTGTTCACCGACCCACCCACATGGGAATAAAATGGAAGTGCATGACATGTAGAATACAATTAGTTGTGTGGCGTCATTCCAAATTCAAAATGGCGGATTACCTTTTTCTTCACAACCCTCTCAGTATGGGTATCAAATGAAAAGGTGTGACGAATATAATTCAGTAATCTATATAACGTCATTTTAAATCTAATATTGCGGACACCACAAAATGGCGGGAGATATATCTTATATTAATAAAAGAAAGTTCTGTATGTGTGCGCTATAGCTGGCGCACCAGTCATGGCAGAGCTTCGAAATTTTGCACGTATGTCCGTGGGGGTCTTCCATGATACACCTCGAAGCCCGATTTTCGAAATTCAAAATGGCCGCCGAAAGATGACCGAAATTCCGTATTTCCGGTCAGCTGTATGTGGGTTGTTCAAGAGTTGGGAAATCTGAAAATCTTCACATCTTAGCTCCAAATGGAAGAACATCTTAGCTCCAAATGGAAGGCAATGAGTTTTCCGTTTGCTCTGGTTGTTTGAGTGAAAACGCTGCGCCTTCAAACAACTAGAGAGAATGGGACTCACGTTGTCTTCTTTTATGGTTTTTACACTACGAAGGCGGTCGACTATAAAATGCTATAACTTTTATGCTATTACGAATTTCTTTATAAAAATGAACTAAGCTAGTCTTCATAGTATAAGGAATCGAAAAATGAAAAAAAAATCGGTTTTTTGAAATTTTTCCCGGTAGTAGTACCCTACAGTGGTGTAGCTTTTTTTCTATTACGAATTTCCTTATAAAAATGATGTAGGTTATTCTTCATAGTGTAAGGAAACGAAAAATGGAAAAAAAAAGTTTTTTGAAATTTTTCCCGGTAGTAATACCCTACAGTGCTGTAAGTTTTTTTCTATTACGAATTTCATTATAAAAATTAAGTAGGTTTTTCTTCATAGTATAAGGAATCGTAAAATGAAAAGAAAAAAAATCGATTTTTTGAAAAATTTTCCCGGTAGTAGTACCTTAAGTCTGGTGATTTTTTGGTGTATACTTACTTAAAGAATTCAATAAATGTAAACCGATAGCCATGCTGTTCTGCGACACCGGCACAGACAACATTAGCTGAAGCACCAATCAATGTTCCATTTCCTAAAATTGAAATTTAATTTAGTTATTATCTATAAAATAAAATAAATAAATATTATATAAAAACCTCCTAAACAAGCACCAAACGCCAAAGCCCACACTAATGGCTGCAAAGGAAGGCCAAGTTCCTTATTCTGTGCTAAGGAAATAGCAATTTTAACCATCATTGTTGTTAAAGGAATATTGTCAACGAATGCAGACGCAATTGCTGATACCTGTAAAAAAATATTTAAAATAATAAATAGAATATTTTTTTTCATCGTATATTTACCCAAAGAATCAATAAAATAGCAACAGCAAGTCTAGATTCTTCACCAACGGATAGAATAACATTTTCAGTTTGTTTACCGATCCAGTCGATTAGGCCCAGTTCAGAAAGTGACTCCATCAAAATGAATAAAGCTGCGAAGAATAAAAGTGTTGACCATTCAACACGTGCCAAAATTGAATCCATATCTTCACGATCAGCCAAAATTAATAGTAATATTGCACCAAGTAAAGCAGTCCACCCAAGAGATAAACGCTGCAATTCAGGTACAGAATGAAGAAAGAAGAAACCGACAACAAATATTAAAGCAACTGCAGATTTGATTAGAAGTGGCTTGCTTCGGATTGGGTACTGTGAAAGTAACAAAAAAAAAATATGTTAATTGATATCAACTCTATAATAGCCGTGTTCCTTTTCTGCTATTTTTTACTCGTATTTACTTGGAACTACTCCTGCTCTCACAGAGAATTAGGATAGGTTTTACTCAAATCGACAAATTTTGTGTTCCTTTAATTTTTTACTCCGGAGTACTTAAAAGTAGAAAAGGAACACGGCTAATATCAATAACAAAAATATAGTTCATACTTTTGCTTGCAATTCTTCCAGTGTAGACTTGTAATTCTCAATTGGTACAGAACCGGAGACTTGTTTCTTTTTTAAATTCCTCTTAAGTCTGTTCACCTTCTTGATGAGTGTTTCACGGACAAGATCTTCATCTTTTGAATACGATGACAATGATGCTGCAGCACGCTGCCAAACAGCGATTTCATGCTTTATTTCTTGAACGTCTTGTGGTTCATTAAATCGAAGATCGTTTAAATTTCTAAACATAAATCGTAGCTGTATGTAAGTTTGGAACATAACAACAAACACACCAATCGCCATGTGTAATGTAAATATGGTGAAGTTTACTCCCTGGAATTAATAAAAGAAAATATTTTTGGTTAATTATAGAAGAAAATTTAAAAAAATAAAAATATGTTTGTTATACATTTTTCGCAATAAAGCTGTTCGATGCAATGATAACATTTGGTGGATCACCGACTGGAGTTAAGGCACCACCAATATTTGAGTAGATGACCATGCTCATCAGGATGGGAACTGGATTGAGGCCCATGACTTCGCACAGACGTATAGTGACTGGAGTCATCAGTAATACTGTGGTGACATTGTCGAGAAATGATGATAATATCGCAGTGAAAATACATAAGCAGTTTATAAGAGGCCAAACTCTTCCGTTTGTTATCTAAAAACAAAAAACGTGTTGAAATTGTTACATTTATTGGAAATTATGAAATGTTGGTAATCACCTTATAAGCATACACAGCTAAATAATCAAAAATACCAGTTTCAGAAAGTATCGCCACCAGAATCATCATACCAAACAGCAAAAGTAGCGTTTCAACATCGATCCAACCCATTATTTCACCCATTGGTGGTCTCTCATCTAACGCCGCTAATATACCAATTGCCATTGTAGACGCAATCATAGCAGCAAATGTCCTATGCACTATTTCCCAGATAATCATTACATACAGTCCAAGAAGGACAATAGCAGCATAAACAACACCACGTGTCTTATCAATTGGTGAATCATCATAGCTAAACTGTATCGGCATATGCGTATCCATGCTGCTTTCGATGCGAACACGCAACGTTGTATTCTTATTCTGGATCTGTTTCCTTGGTATTTTACTAATATCGAAGACATTCAGTCTCTTAACTTCTGGCACAATATCTAGTAATGCTGAATCGACAACCGGTATTTCCCATACATCCGTTATGTTCTGTAAACGTTAACAAAAAAACTGAGGATTTCGTTATGACACTGAAAACTAAACCTACTTCAGTCGCTGATATACCAAGATCGGTTAGTGTGCCATTGGCATCCTTATCACTTTTGATGTAGAGTAGTTGAACGTAAACGTAAAGGAAATTTGTTGTTCTATTACTAATAGGATCTTCAGAGAATGCTCCGCGCAGTGTTATACCTATTCGGGGCTCTTTTGGCAGAGAATCTAATAAGAAGTCTGTGAAGAGAAGTGTTTTTTTTAAATGTTATACTATAATTAAATGAATAAAGATTTTGTTACCTTTTGAACCTTTTACGGGAACGGATAATTGCTTAGTTTCGACAACCTTTTCGTTTGTTGTCATTAAGAAGCCAGTGAAGAGTGTCCATGCTATTAATAGAATGGTAACTTTTGCATATTTCATCCATTTTTTCACCTTCAAATAATATTAGTTTAGCAATGAAAGATTTTATTAGATATTATCAAAAAAAAATTACCTTTGGATGTTCGGGACCCACATCTGTTTCGTCCATGTGGTCATGGCCACCATTTTCGCTGAAACGAAGAATAGAAGAATATAACTGATTTGTTTTAATGTATGATCATCAATCAATCAATCAAGGGAAGAATTTATTAAAGGATGCCATCAAATTCATAGAACATCAAAAAAAGTAATCGATCTTAAAAAATTTGGCTTAGTTGGTGCAGCAGTGCGATCAATAGCTTCCTACTGCTGAAGTCACAGGGCAAGTATTATTGTGAACTTCGGATCTTAACTCTGATCTTGGGTTAAAATATTGTAGCATAAAACGATCGAGGGTCATTTACAATTGTTACAATTGCTGTTACGTTCTTGTCATGTTCGATGAAGTATGGACCAATGATCTTTTCAAAGGTAACACAAGATTATACTTATCTATTTTTGTGGGTGTAATATACGTTCGATGGAATGCTTTGGGTTTTTATTGGCTTAGACCGTTTTGAATACGAACAGCATTAGCTAAGCTAACATAATGGTAGGGTTCATCATAAATTGATGATCCGATACAGAAAATATACGACATACCCAAATATCCAAAAATCATTACATTGATTCAAAAATTGCCGTCCTGGTCACCACCACAGATGGAGGCCAAGCATTGAATTGGGCTGTAGAGCCATCGAAGAAGAAGAAGAATTCAGCACCAGATTATTAGCTTTTAAATTTTGCTGTTGATCTTGCTGTTTCTAAAAATGTTATGGCAAGGATTGAGCTTCTTCCCAATGATTCAGTCGTGCCATTGGTTACTGCAGCACCTGCCCAAGAGGTGCTAGAGGAGTCTTTTTAAATTGGATACTCAAGTATTCTGGTGACACTAGTAGTAATTCTCCAGATCATTGGCCATCGCATTTTTTTGAGGCAGTTCTAAGCTCAGGAATCACCCTGTGTACTAACAGGCCGTCAAGTCACTGTCACGTCATGGTGCAATGTCTAGCACCAAGCTTAGTTCGAGAGTTTGATTAGGTTTGAGGTTATAGGGAGTTTAGGCAGTTGCGAGGTGTTGGAGGAGATGACTTTAGAACTCTGGGATGTTGTATAGGAGTTCGCGAATACTAACTGCAAAAGATTGCTCCATAGTCGCGTTGTTCGGCTTAGGAACGAATTTCTAGTCTGAAGCCGGCGTGGAAAGTTGAGCTGCAGGTATGGGGAATGAGCTTCGCGGGCTACTCTGAGATAGGAGGAGGCGCGGGAGGCAGGAAAACGTTGGAACCAACGCTGATGATCAATCGTTATGATAGTAGCCATTAAAATTTTGTCAAGGCTGCTACGTACCTATGAGCCATCACTCGGCACGATGGTGAGTCTCCTATATTTATACTACTTAATACAGCGTGGTGGTGCACGAACACCACAATTATAATGAATTTAAGGCCGATTCACACACATCAGTCATGTCACGTCTCAGTTACGTCAGTTCCGAGAAATCTGAAATTGACGGTTCGGTGACGGCGGTGAGCTTGACTTGACTGATTCTGATTCGGAACGGCGGCGGCTCAGTGTAGACAGTGCCATTAACTTTCAAAGAAAGCATATTTTTTGTGACTGTGCTTCTCGGAACTGACGTAACTGAAACGTGACGGGAACGATGTGTATGAATCGGCCTTAAGACTGATAAACTTCGCCATGGCGCACAATATGGTCATCCCCAGCAACCTGGAAGTCGCCAGATGGAGTAACTAACAATGCAATTGATCATGTCCTTATAGAGGCACGACACGAATCCAATGTACATACTTGACGTGAGATCATAGCGCGGCGCAAATCTAGACTCTGACCACTTCTTAATAGGAACGAAACTTAGGGCCAGGAGATCTACAATAAAAGCAAGGAGAGGAAACAGAGACAGAGAATATAACGTGGCAGGATTGAAGTAAGAGCAAACTAGGGCTGAATATGAGAACCTACTAAACGTAAGAATAAATGAAATTGTCAAAACACACATGAGGACTTGAACGATGAATGGAACCATATAAAAAGAACAAAAAAACCGACTTCAGAAAAAAAACAATCCCGTGATGCACAAAAAAGGATGAAATATTTGTTGGTAGTTCTTGACAATACTAATCCAATCAGAATGGATCTAGATAGAAGAATCACTTTTGAAGACGGTGCCAGGTTGACTTTCATTGGCATTGCACTAACAGTTGCTTCGAAAATTGTTTTAATTTCTTTGTTAGCCTTATGCACTTAATACATCGCCCCGAAAACAGATGTTAGCACCGTCTTCAAAAGTGATTCTTCTTTCTAGATCCATTCTGATTGGATTAGTATTGTCAAGAACTACCAACAATTATTTCATCCTTTTTTGTGCATCACGGGATTGTTTTTTTTCTGAAGTCGGTTTTTAAAAATTTGGTAAATATTCAGATTAACTCCTCCACGCCCAATTTTGATGAAATTTTTACACAAGGTACAGTTAATTATGTACAACTCAGGTATGTCAACAAAAAATGTCGGTCAAGTCCCGTTATCTTATAATTCTACTTCAAAGTGCCGAAATTTCAAAATTCAAAATGCAATTATTGCCATATTATTTCACCAATATTAATGTGGACAACTTATTTTTGGAAAAAAAAAATTGGCACACATGCACCGTTACTTTTTATTTAATTTTATAATACTTAAATTTCAAAAATGCGATAATTTCCAAAGTACACAACGTTTTTTTATGAAATTTATATATAATGTATATCTTTCTCTGTATAATAAATTGGTTTTAAAAAAAATTGCCTTCTATATACCGTTTTTTTAATACATTTGTAAAGCACCGCATTCTATGTGAGCATGAAATAGTAACTGTCACATTTGACTTTTAATTATTTTAAAATTCATATATTTCATATATTTCAAAGTGTGAAATTAAATTTTAGCCAATATATGAAATATGTATATAAATTTTAAAATAATTAAAAGTCAAATGTGACAGTTACTATTTCAAACTCCAATAGAATGCGGTGCTTTACAAATGTATTGAAAAAACGGCAATTTTTTTTAAAACCAATTTATTATACAGAGAAAGATATACATTATATATAAATTTCATAAAAAAACGTGGTGTACTTTGGCAATTATCGCATTTTTGAGTGCCAATTTTTTTTTAAAAAATAAATTGTCCACATAAAAATATACAATGTGTGTAAATTTCATCAATATTGATGAAATAATATAGAAATTATGACCTGTTCAATTTTTGAAATTTCGATACTTGGAAGTGGAATTACAAGATAACGGGACTTGACCGACACTTTTTATTAACATACCTGAGGTGTACATAATTAACTGTACCTTGTGTAAAAATTTCATCAAAATCTGGCGTGGAGGAGTTAATCTGAATATTTACCAAAAATTTATTTTATTTCGTACTTTTTAGTCCGTTCATTTTTTTCGGGGGTAATTTAAAAAAAATATTTATTACGATAAGTATGACACGCCGCCGTCAATAAAAATCGAGGCAGTAGCTAAATAGTTTTGGCAGTAATGTATTTGTATATTTTCGGAGTAGTTTAAAAAAAAACTTATTGAATATGAAACAAAATTCCTCGAAGGAAATTAAAAAACAGTATTTATTGTGAGAATATAAAATCGATTGAAAAAGAAATGCAGCAGCCAAAGGATCGAGCTCGGAACCCCCCGACGAGAGGTAGGTACATAGCTAGCTACTAGCTTAGGTAGGTAGGTAAGTCTTCTCAGAAATTCAGTTAAATAGTTTCCCAATTCAAAGGATAATACTCTTACAGTCTGCATGAGTATGCATCAAATTTCTCACCGAAGAGTTTGTAATAATTCTTTACAACATTAATTCAATCAGAATGAATTTAGAAGATAAAAAATATATAGTTTAAAAAACTAAAAAATACGCTTTGATTTTAAAATGAACTAAAAAGTAAAAAATAATTTTGAATGTAAAGTTTTTATTGCTCCAGCCAGAATATGGAAACAACCTACCTTTCGAAATGTAAAACAGCGTGGGACTCTCTTCCTATATTTATTAACACCGGACATTTTCGCTAGCGGCCCACGAGAAGCAAAAAGGCAGTATTGGGAACAAAAAATGGAAAAAATAGAAGAATCAGCAAGCTTAAATGACGCAAGAAACTTTTTGCAAAATAAACAGCGGAAAGAATTTAACCCTAGAGTGACAATGTGCAAGGAAAAAAGTGGGGAGATACTAAGTAATAAGAATGACATATTTGGCAAAATGAACCGAGCATTTCGGGGAACTACTATTAATGGACCCAGAGCAGGGCACATTGGTACCCGAAATGTACAGAACATAAGCCTTGCGAGCATTAAAAAACAATAAGGCATCAGGGTCTGACAGCATACCTGCGGAACTCATTAATAAACGAGAACAAATCAAAGTATATGTGCACAAAAAACGCCAGAAGTAGCAGACAAAACATAACGATCGACAACTACAATATAGAAGCAGTCGATGAGTTTGTATACCTAGACACGATTATAACAAAAGGTAATGATACGTCGGCCGATATCAGAAGACGAATAGCACTGGCTAAAGCCAGTTTTACACGATGCTATGAACACCCTCAAACGTTGGACGTTTGATGGTAGGACGCATCGTGTGACAGATGCTCCAACTACAAGTGTCCAATGTCAAGCGTCCAACGTTCGAATTTGGACACGTTCTGGCTGTAATGGATATCACTCCAATGTTGGAAGCCAACATTCGAATCAATCGTTCACCGCATCGTGTAGAGCCGGCTTAATAAATGCTGACCACCTGAAGCACCTGACGTCCAGAAATATATCAACGAAAACAAAATTGAAACTTTACACAACACTAATAAGGCTTGTCTTACTATATGGTTTGGAAGTGTGGACATTGAAAAACGCAGACGAAACATTGGTAGAAAGATTTGAAAGGAGAATCCTTCGTTCGATTTACAAAGGAATACAGGTGGATGACATTGGGGGGAGAAGATACAACTCAGAATTGTATGAGATCAGTAAAGTTCCAAACATTGTCAAAGTGATCAAAATAAACAGATTAGATGCCGTACATTTTCTCATATAGCATTGAAATATGCTGTTCAAACATTATTCCGACGCCTCGAAAAATATTGAATATTATGAATAAAACTCTTCTGATAATACAATATATTATTAAAAAATAAAAAAAGATGTTGCATCCTACAAAATGTGACACCATGTCACCACTTTGTCACCCTGCACCATTTTTTTTTTCATAAATTTCAAAGTCTTCAATCTCTGCGCCAAATTTTTTTTTTCAAAATTTTTTTCCTACTCAATTTTTTATTGAAATATACACAACAGAAATTGAATCTATTTTTAAAAATATCCCAAAAAAAAATACAAAGGCCAAGAATAATTTAATGGAATACGAAAAGTAATTTTAGATGAAGCTTGACCTGTTTCACATTTTTTCATTTTTTTATATATCCCAACCCGAATCTAGCCCTGAGTGGTGCTGGCTTGAGCCACCACCGGATTGGAGACTTTCCCTTAAAAAATAAAATAGAAGAGCACAAATCTTAAAATATTCTTCATGGGAGCCATCTCGACAATAAACTTAAGTACATCTCACAGAATCTAAGTTCTAACCTTTAACAACTTGAAAAAAAAAATGATTTCATAAAAATAAACAAAAGACTTTTAATAATAAAAATCCGCGATGGTGCCATCTTTCACATGAAATTGGCACCGGTCCACGCACAGAATTCTGACAGTGAAGCGCTACCAGAAGTGAAGGCTGCCGCCGCTGCTACTTTTTTATTCAATAGGTTTTGAGTTTGGGAAGGATTTTTTTTTGAAAATTTCTATTTTTTTTTTCTACATAATTTCTAATTTTAAACTACCACGTGTGACTTGTGTAGAAACTTGGCCTTTGTTTATAGCCCAGAGTTGCAATGCGGAAAAGATGCTCACGAATTTTTTGGGACAATGTCAAGAAGTTGCATGCATGTGCCTCTTGTCTTCACTTTAAGGTCAAGTCTAGAATGGCGCAGATTTTTCATCTCAAATTTCCAAAAAAAAATGTAACTGCAAAAATCCAAGGTATATATGTACATACTACCTTCAGGCATTGTTTGCTTGAATCCAGCCATATGCGATGAGATTTTTTAAGGCACACGCGCACACTAATGGTGTAGGACGGATGATCTTGACACTTTCCAAAGTGCAAATGATCTTAGGCCGTATAATGGCATATAACTAATAAATCATCTTAGACATGAGATGTGCCGCGGCAACCAACATGGGGCTATGTCTTAATTTGAACCGTAATTAAGGGGCTGGGTTCATCGATGACAGAACAAACAACAAAAAAAATTATCTGCAATGACAGAGACGTGATAAACATCTTTCAAGGATGCAAATTTACCGATCGATACGTGGTTGCAGCAAGCAAAACATGGATCTGTCGTTTTGATATTGCACATGTGGTGGGCTAGTCACGCTCTTTGCAATGACCTTTTAGTTAAATGTCATACAAGATAAAAAGTTGAGAGGAAATTTTTATTCATTTGAATATCCTAAATTGATTATTTTGGGGAAGATTTTAATTGAAGGTTGCTAATCACAAAAATAACAACATTCAAATTTCTTAAGACTTGTTTTTTGGTGTGATTGTTAAATGTCAATATTCTTGCAGAGTGGAGTACAATAATTCATGTGTTTTTAGGGTTATCTCTGTTTGTCTTATTTTAAATGTTGCAGATCAATCCAGATTTTTTCGTGCTGTTCCATACTCTTCTTGCATGATTCAATTATTTTCAGAGTAATCCTCGACCTTATGAGATAGTCTTTGGCTTTCAAAAAAGCTTTTTACTGGACAGACATTTGTACCATCAGACAAGCAGAAGATTGGTCTGTAATAACTTCATTCTGTTCTGTGCAGCTCATAGAAGTGGTTTAAATAAATTTTAAATAAAATATGTCAAATTCGAAAGAAAAGTAGGAGTTCACACCAAAGAGAAGGAATTTGCACGAAACCCACTGTAGGAAAAATCAAAACAAAAAATTTTTGTAATGGGGTTTCGATTTCGCAAAGTCCATATCATCAATAGCAGCCAGCTGAGCCAGAGACGCAACCTTCAGGGTTTGCACGAGAATGCCTCGTCGGAGTGTTATGCCGAAACCATTTTCTGAGATATTGCCTAATCAACACGAGGAAATGCTTGACCCTGTCACGGCTACTGAATATACCCAAATTCAAAAGTCATTTTATTTTGTCTTGGACTAGTGATCTTCTCGAAATTCAAAACGAAAAAAAGGATACTATGGTCAATATTCTTCCATTTGGAGATAGGAACTGAAGATTTTTCGATTTCCCAACTCTTGAACAACCTACATACAGCTCACCGGGAAATGACAGTTATTTGGCAAAATTCGTAATTCAAAATTTATAAGTTTTGATCATAAATTCTTTATGTGTTATCTTAAAATCCCCCAAATGCCGATTTTCATTAGAATCGGAATACAATTGGCAAACTCATCGGCCATATTGGTGCGGCCATTTTGAATTTATAAGCTTTGATCATACATTCATTATTTGCAACCTTAAAAACCCCTAGATATCCACTTTCATTGGAATCGGAATACAATTGGAAAAATTCCTCCGCCATATTGGCGCGGCCATTTTGAATTTATAAGTTCTGATCATAAATTCGTTATTTGCTACCTCAAAACACCCCAGATACCGAGTTTCATTGGAATCGGAACACATATGGCAAATTCGTCGGCCATATTGGCGCGGCCATTTTGAATTTATAAGTTTTGACCACTAATTTGTTATTAGCGACCTTAAAAACCCCTAGATACCAACTTGCAAATTCATATTTGGGTGGCCATTTTGAATTTCGGTCATATTTCGACGGCCATGTTGAATTCCGAAAATCGGGCTCCCCACGGACCTTCATGCAAAATTTCGAAGCTCTGCGATGACTGGTGCGCCCGCTATAGCGCACACATACATACATACATACATACATATATACAGAAACTTTCTTTTATTAATATAGACTAAACTAAAATATGAATTCATGTAATTGGCAAGGCATTGATCGACTTACTAATAAATTGTATCTCACTAAATAAATTGTAATAGTTAAAATTTAATTTAACATTAAAAAAATAAATTAAAATACTCACGCATGCTCAGCATGTTTCGTTTGTCCTAATTCATTTATTACATTTATTGTTATATCATTTGCGGATGGATGTGTATTATTGGGAACAGTTCCCTCTGCTGCTGATGTATCTTCCGTTGGAAGTGGATCTTCATCTGGACCGGTATCACCTATAGAATAACAATGATTTTTTTTTTGTAGAAATATTTTTTAATAATAAAATTATAATTTACAAAATTTCACCCGTAAGCTTTTATTAGCAGATGTTGTTTTTTTTTAAACACAGCATTTTTTTTAATGAAATTTGAATAATATTATTAATTATGTAGAAATTATTGATGAAAACTTGTTTTAGTTACAGTTGGAAAATTTTATTTTATGGGAAAAAAGTGAATAAATCAAATAAAGTTTTTTGGGATTTTTTTTTGTTCGTTTTAAAGTGGAAATATTTGTGTTTTAATTTTTTTTAAAATGTTTAAAATTTATCTTATTATATCTAAAATATAAATTTTTAATAAAATAATAATAATTGTTTAAATATAAATGAACTTTTCTTATGAATTTCTATGTTCACTTCATATTACAACCATACGCTTCACTTTATTTTACACTGAAGCAATTTTTGCGCGTGCATAGAATTTGGTGTGCGTTTCGAAGGTGTGTTTTAAATTGGAATAGCAGCGATATGAAGGCTTTTTAATAATAAAAAACTCGTGTCTTTTTGGTATACGTTTTCATATTCAGTAAGAAAAGTGCTCAGATTTATTAAATAATATTTATATGACCTTTCATTCACTAAATCCGTAAGAGTAGCAGAAGAATTGTAACAAAAAACAGCAGCAACATTCCCGCCGACTGTTTATTATTAATTAAAAGACAATTTTTAATAAGTTATAACTTTAATAAGACAAGTGGAATCCAAGTGTACCATTTTTTTTTGTCTGTTTTTAATAAAACTTTCAAGTAATAATCTTGCATAAAATATCATTCACCGAAAAAAAATTCTTTTCTTGAAATCGTCGGAAATCGATAAATTTAAAAAGTTTCTTTGTGGATATTTTTAAATAAATAAAAATATTCAGTTTTTTTTTTGGCGTCGAAGTATGCAGAATTATTTATAAAAATCCGTGCGTACCAGACGCGGTTTTTTTCCTTGATAATTCGTCGATGAAATTAAAGAAAATTTTTATGTCAAATTTTTTCCCATTAAAATTTTTTGAAATATTTTAAAAACAGAAAAAATTAAAAGAAAAAAAATGAATTTTTTGTTTACTATTTTGAATAGAAAAAAAAAGATTTAAAGGAATTTTAAAATTTGTGAACAGATGGGATGCTATAATTTTTTGTTAGTTAAATTAATATTCTATCTACACGTAATCTACTTTTATTGTTCTATATATTTTCTATATTTCTATAATTTCTATACACACTTAATCGCGAGACCGATCCTACGTTCGAGAACGGTTGCAGACGTGAGGTTATAGTCATCAGGGTGGCAACTCTATACGTTTCTATCTAAGTGAGTACCCAGTAGGAATTCTAGGTAGCACTTACCGATGGAGCACTGATATAAGTAGTCATCTGGTAAGGGGTACTCATATTTTCTTAGGAGTTGGAAGAGCCCTTAAATAACGCATTACAAGAGAAGGCAGAATGTAAGGGGTAATCCAGAATTAGGCCCAAAGAAGTTAGAAATTTGCCCGATGGCTCAAATACCATTACAAAAATACGAAACCAAATGAGTCATCGGGCAAATTTCTAACTTCTTTGGGCCTAATTCTGGATTACCCCTTACATTCTGCCTTCTCTTGTAATGCATTATATAAGGGCTCATCGATGAGTAGTTCTGTACGTACTCAAAGGTAAGTACTTATGTAACTACTCTAAGGAAAGTAAAAAGTAAGGCCTTACCTCCTATGACATCGTGTGTAAAAATAAGTACTTCTGTAAGGGGTATGGTAAGACCTACCCCTTACTAGTGAGCGCTCATTTCAGTACTTTTGTAAGCTTACAAGTCCTACTGGTACTAAACAAAGGAGTTGGGATCGGAGTTGTGGTTCGATATTGTCTTCGACTTCGATAGGGGACTTGAGTCGACGAGGACTACGGAGCACTTTTTGCGACTGGATCGCCTCTATGCTGAAAACTCGCAAACTAATGGTCTCTCACTTTTGGAGGGGGGGGCTCTTTGGAGGGCACTATAGCAAAAGAACAAAAGGACAAAACGATTCTGGTTTCATTCAGGACTCGCATAACCGATCATCGCAGGTAGAACTGTAGGCCTTCCAGAACAAGCCAGAAATTGTTGGGGCGCAGAAGGAAGAATGTCGGATGTCAGAACACTTGTTATCTTGTTGACAATGCACCCTGAATTACCACTTATGGAGGATAGGAAAGGCGGAGGACCACACCTGCAGGTTCTTCCTTAAAGAAGATGAATCTGCCCTTCATGTTTTTTGCGAGTGCCCCGCGGTAGCATTGTTTAACGAGACCATGCTCGAACAGTCAAGCCCAAGCTACAAGGCACTAGGCAGTCTGCCAGTATAGGGCAAGTGAAGTAGCCGCGGTGTATACCTCACCAAAAAATGTGTCACATTTGTTTATCAATACTTTCGTTATCGCTTAAGTCGTTCAAACAAAAAAAAAACGGGTCGACCGATTTTCATGAAAATCTGTTCAAATCATATTTCCTTTAATACTTCGAACGGCACCTCAACGAAGTCGATATCTTTTTTGGTTCGCGCGAAATCGTGCAGGTACAAAAATCACTTTAAGTCGTTCAAACAAATAAACGGCTTGACCGATTTTTATGAAAATCATATTTCCTTTAACACGATTCGAACGGCATATCAACGAAGTCTACATCTTTTTTGGTTCGCGCGAAATCGTGCATGAAAAAGTTACCACATACGTACTTTGGAATATGTTCGGGAACTCGATGTGATATACCAAAAATTTTTTTAGTGCGATTGGGTGGGGAGTTACAACGGATTCAATATTGAAAAACACGTCATTTATTTATAGCTCTCGACAAACGCTGACTTTTGGGATAGCTATATAGATTTTTGTAGGAAATTTTCTGTCCTTTCAGATGAAATTACGCAAAAAACAATTGGAAGCATTTTTGGGCAATTTTTTGGCTTTTTTGTCCAAAATTTGAAAAAAAATGGAAACGGTATTTTTAAAATTTTTTTTCATGTCACCAATCGATTTTCTGACTCAAAAACTACGCGCCACCAAGTTTTCAGAGTGGTTCTCTCAAAAATGCGTAAATGACAGCGTTTCTACCATTTTTGACCATTTTTCGAATATCACAAAATGTCTTATCGACGCAATGAAATAGAGATATAGAGAATTTTGTTTGCAATCTACGCTAACGACACGCACGATTCGGGACTCGTAGTCTTCTCGCGTTTCTTTGCCATTGCTTCTGTCGGCTTGTTCTAGGCGCACGTTCTACCAGTGTATGGACTTCAGCGTCCCTTCCAATTTCTTCCACACCACTTTTGTGTTGACTAATGCTGTAAACATGCTAAGAGCGACGGCGGAACTATTTTCCTCGGCCACGGCGAATGGCCCGACGAGATTTCTTGGGTGCACACAGTAAGAGCGACGGCGACATAAATTAAAAAACACACACCGGAATAATCATTTTGGAAAGCCGCATCCCAGCGGGAAATAAAGTAACTGCTTCCACTGGAAGCTTTAGTGATGCGCTTCCCGAGTATTACGAATCGGAAGTAGGTTTGGTTCGAGCTGCGAATTCTCTTTGTACGTGACAATTCGCTGTGGATTTGCTTTGATTTCAGTTTTCATCGGTCTGCGCATCTAATGAGTAGTGATTTGTGAAGGAGCATAACTGGAAGTTTTTGTGTGAGAATATCAAAATATATTGCTCTTCTTATATCTAATGCTCAAAAATGCTCTGTTTTTAAGTATGAAATATTTACTCTCTCTTCAGCTCTTTTCCTTCCCCTTTAATTAAAAAAAAGCTTAAAAGCTTCGCATATCCAAACAGAACCATATGCTTCCCGCTGCATCCATTTGGCCATTCATACACGAGGGAGCATGGTTCTGCAACCAAAAGCTTTGCTGCAAGTTTTCTGAAAATACACGGAGCAACAGCGATGGAAGCAGCTTTTGTGTTTCTACGTGATATTTGTTCGTATTAGTGAGATGTCAAATTTTTTATTAAAAACAAAATGGAGGTTTTTCCGCTATTATGAAATAATTTATTTGAAAAAATTCACTCACTCCCTTTGAGTTCTCAATAATTAAAAGTTTTTTCTTATTATATACAAATTTTGACCAAATTTTACTGTTTGAAAGTTTTTTTCATCGCCAAAGCATTGATTTCTTATTGGTGTGAGTGCATGCTTTCCGTGTTCGCAGGCCAAAGGCAGGAGCACAAAAGTCTCCACCGGAGCACGGAACTCTCCACTTATTGCATCTCCCCACGCCTCCCTTGCCCGAAAAAAGCTTTTGCTCCGGAACCATGCTCCCTCATGTATGAATGGCCTTGAACAAGCTTCAGAAGCGCGATTAAGGAAAGAAAGGGGAAGCACATCTTTCTGATGACATCCCCATGTAAAATTGCAAT
This sequence comes from Thereva nobilitata, assembly GCA_963855945.1. Classification (NCBI taxonomy): domain Eukaryota; kingdom Metazoa; phylum Arthropoda; class Insecta; order Diptera; family Therevidae; genus Thereva; species Thereva nobilitata. The sequence goes on from OY979698.1 coordinate 98,172,117, forward strand.
GAAGTGGAATGGAACACGCAAGCACTCCGAGCTTCCAAAGAAGCACATTAACTGCCGTGTGGAAGCGCTCTTCTTCCCCGCTGGGATGCTACACACGCACACAGGAACACACGAGAATAGCAACACAACCCCATGCCACTGCGCCCATGCAATTTTGACAGGCGACTGCTACGAAATAGAAATTGGATTGATTCGGTAGCCACGCTCGGCGGCGTCGCCGTCGCAGTCGTCTGCAGATTGTGCGCCTTCATATATAAGCCGTGTGTTCTATTCGTTTTTGACAGTCGCCGAGGAAAATAGTTTCGCCGTCGCCCTTAGCATGTTTACAGCATAAAACCACATTCAGTAGTAAGAATACTTCCAGCACTATTCGCCCTCTTGGGTCGTTTCTTGGCTGCCCCCTTTCGACAGTGAAATCGCTCGCTTGTAGCTTTCTGCAATGGCGGCTTGCGTCGGCGGCTCACTTCCCCAAAATAGACACGTGCTCAAAATAGACACGTCAAGCTGGTGACATATACAAGCGTACATGCATTACATTCAGCGACTCCCTGATATGCGGAGATTTTCCACTGACACATAATTGCATGGTTGCGTTCCGTCCCGGCTCTCACAGATGGCCCAAAAATCTGAGTAACGAGTCGCATGTGTTTGTTGTGTATGCTTGTGTGTCCTATGTCGAATGCGGCAATGCAGAAAAAGTTGAAAGTAGCCCGACATTTGCGTGGCATGCGGAACATTTACGGAATATTTCGTCAGGTCGTATTTGAATACACACACTTCTATATTATCTGTCAACGAATGCAACGCATTTACGCTTGGATATGTCACCAGCTTCAGGCTTGGTGCAGCATACCAGCTGTAGACAGGCGCGGATCTAGAATTTTGTTTTGGGGGGGTCACGGAATTAAAAGTGGCGGAAAAAATTTCTACTCCTAAAAACACAAAAACAAAATTAACAAAACGAACAAAATTAAACCAATTTTCTGGTGGATTAAAAACAAACGTGCCCTACGAAAACGTGCCTAATGTGTTTTTGAGGAAGACGCGCCCTTTCTTGTGAGTGCAGCTAGCTTCAGAGTTTGCGAATATAGTATATAGAGTATATAGAAAGAGAATAGATCAATCTGTTGTTGACCTTGAACGTCATTTTTTAACGTTGTTTTTTTAATTTGCAAAAAAGTTGGGTCGGTTTTGGGCGTTTGGTTATTTTTTGTTATTGTTTTTTGAGTTGGGTCAATTTTGTTTTTTAAACAGCGAGCGCTTTTGGGCAGTGCCGCTGCTGGCATATGCCCGAGTAAAAATAAAAAACGGCTTTATAAAGGGCGAACACAGGCCGCTTGGCTTTTTAAGGGGCATATGATGGCCGTAGAGTTTTTAACCATTTTTAATGGGAGCACATACGGCCTTACGACGGCCAAATTTGACCAAAAGATTTAAAAGGCCAAGTACTGAGCTGTAGAAACGGGCATTCGACGGGAAATTTGAGCCAAAAAAAGAATCTGCACCAAATGTATTGTTGAATGTATTTTATGGGAACTTCATCATTTTTGTTATGATTTATCCTACTTAAAGATATCGATGCATAAGAGAAACGAGCTCGCCAGTCGTCGGTTTGTTGTACGTGAAGTGTGTGGTGCGTGTTGATTTATATTTTAGTGGGAAATTTTGTTATTTAACGGCTTGAAAAAAAAACACAACCCAAAAAAAAATCAAACATTTAATTGCAGTGAAATATATTTTCTTATAGGAGGGCGAATATCCACGTTGCTGCCACTGTACCACCGTCGAATACCCGTAATAGCAACCATACGGCCGCCGTACCACCGTCGTATGGCCGTTGTTGGATCTGTAAGGCCGTTGTATCACCGTCAGTCGCCCCCTGTATGGCCGTACGGTCCTGCAACGGCATTTGCCCGTTCTAAGGCCATCATTTATTTTTACTCGGGCGTGCAGGGGGTGCAACTGCATAGGGCCCCGCGTGTTTGTGACCTCGCGAACGAAAAATTGTTTTGGCAATAAAAATCATTTGAATTTATTATTTACATTTTTATTTCATCGAATGGGCCACAGAAATGAATATGAGCCATACAAATCAGCATATGGACCATAATTGTCTCATGAGGATGGGCTTTTTCGTATGAGCATTTTTGGACTCTCTGGGGCCGCTGAATTTTTGCACAGGGCCTCTCAATTGTCTGGCCGCAGCACTGCTTTTTGAGGGGGGGGTCATGACCCCCGTGCCCCCCCTGAATCCGCGCCTGGCTGTAGACGTGTATTTCGGCTACTTTTGCCCGCGTGAAGCCATTCTGTGGGCTTCTCTTGGTATCTTCCGCGGTATACAGAAACAAGGTAATGTAAAAGAGACTGACAGCTTCGAATATCGTAGAAAAAGGTGACGTCACCCGGTGACCTAATGCAGAAAAACAACAACAACAATTTCGATTTTATATATGGCAAGAGGTCGCCGAGTGACGTTGCACTAAAACGATATTCAGTATTTTATATTACCTTGTTTCTGTATACCGTGGGTATCTTCTATGGCTCCACTATCGCACCTGCATATCCCTGCCGTGCCGCTCTTGCCCGGTTTCCAGACGAGGTTTTTATACTGCTTGCAAACAAGTGAGACGTCGATATTTTCCTCGTGTACCATCTGTACAAGCAGATTCTGTGCAACTTGACAATGGTTCAGGTTTACCTGCAGAAATCTCATCTTATTTCACATTTCGCGACCTCTCTGCACACAAGGCACCTACTACTACCGATTGCGTATGCGTTAACCTCTTTCTCAATTTTATTTCAATTCATAAAGAACCAAAATTAATTTTCATATAATTTAAAAAATTAGGACGTTCTATGCGCACTGTAAAGAGTACAAACAATACCTCTTCTATCAAATCTAGTTTTTCTACATACTTTCAACCTTCTCAAATAACAATTAAAATATCGCGAATTTGCATTAATGCAAACAACAATGAAACTACATAATTATTTCATAATTGATCTATCAATGAACTAAGAAATTACATTCAGCCTCATTTATAAAATCAGCGGAAGCTTCTTTCTAATCACCGTAGTATTGTTACGAGGAGCACACTTGAATTAAATCAAGTTATCTTCAAGATCTAAATGCATTCTAATTTATCTCTTCTACTTTAACAAATTTCTTAAAGCTCTTAAATTTCACTTAAAACCTCTCTAATCTAAAAAGAGAAATTAAACTCGTTCTCAGTTAAAAAAAAACTTAACCACAAAATGAATAGTGCAAGGTGATAATAAATTGATGATGATCTGTGGCTCTTCTGGCATGATGATGATGATGATGTGCACAAAATGCCCATGACATTTATGTTATTCATTCAATTGCATCTTGGAATGCAATTTGAAGCTTGGCCGTTACGTAAATATGATGAAAATATCCCATTGGAGCCGGGAGATTGAGTCTTGAATTAATTTAATGGTCGCCCCTTTTTGTGATCTATCTGAATTTACATGTAGAGCTGACTGATATCATATGGCACCCGGCATCATTTAATTAATAATTAAAAAGCAATGAATTAAAAATTACTTGGCAAAATTACGAGAGTAGCTCCACAAAAGACACACACACAAATAATACTTTCTACAATGGTACTTACTATCAGACCCCTCTTTCGCATTCGACTCACCATGCAGCCGTTCGTGCTCCTGACGGAAGGATGCTAAGCTGGGATCACTCCGGATATTTTCGGGTAGTGCTCGCCAGATCTTTAGGGCACCTTCTGTCACTTCACTGAAATTATTAAAAATAACCAGAATTTTAGTTTAAAATTAACAAAAAAATAAATATTATTAATAATAAAAAATTTAAAAAAAAATATTTAAACATAAACAAAAAAAACGATCTTCAACGATCACAGAGCACCGATCACACCGGTGTAGAATGACTCGAAAATTATTGGGAATTGATCACGTCCGAGTCTGATTGTGATAAAATTTTCGATATTCCGCATTTTTGGCGGTAGCTGGCGGCCGCATTGTCAAAACTCCACAAATCATGCCTCATATGAAGTAATTCAAGTGATTTTGCGCTCATGATTCTGAGATTGCTATTTGCAGCATAACGTTCATCTGTGCAATTAAAATTATTAATTAAGGTTGGTAGAAGGCAGGTGCTTAGCCAGTGATCACGTATATATGCAGAAAGTCGTTCTGCCAATATCACCTCGTGCATATCGTTTCGTGGCATGGACTTTTTTTGGGTTTGAACAAGGCTATTGGAAATAGATCAGATTATGGATCAATGGTTTTCTATTTTCGATAACAAAGGAGATAACATGACACCAAAAGAGGAGATAACATGACACACAAAGACTAGAAGGTAGCTAAGAGCCTGAGAATTTCCAAGGAACAGACCCGGCGTTCTACTTTCTCTCCTAAGGTTTCTGGAGGAGATAGTAGCAATAGCTTTCAGGTCGTCCAGAGAGAGCAAACCTATACCGGGCACCTCTGGTATGCTGCTGAAACGGCAGCGGCCAGAGGTCTATCAGGAAGGAACACAGGTACCTCTGAAGATAAAAAATGAGGAGCTGAAAGAATCTCCTTACTTGGCTGGGATCGCCATGACAGTGGTACCAAACGACTAAAAATAAAACTTGTCCGCTCCTATCCTGCAACAGGCAAGCACAGCGTCAAAACGACTGCACGGCATCCAAAACAGGCTCCGTACGGCTGAGAAATAAGACTCGCCGGCACTTAGCAGGCTAGGTACGCCTAAGGCACCGTACGCCTAAGCAAAAATTCAACTTTTCCAATTGCAGCGTGCTACAGGCACGTACCAATAAAAGACGAAGAATTTGAACAAACTGACCACGGTACGGTCACACTTTTTCTAGACTAAAAAGGAGCAAAATTGGGGATTTAGGTAAAGCAGCATTGGACGTGGTTAGTACTTAGTTGGGGGACCCCTTGGTAAAATGACACTTGCGCTTGTACCGATTACGAATACATTCATAACTGTAACAGAGACGTGCATTCTTCTGGCGGGCGCTTTTTAGATTTTCATGCCTGCAGCGGGAGCATGCATATCCGTGTGGCAGCGTACCAACTTACCAACTTAATTATTTATACTCCAGCAGATCTCTGTGGGCTTACTGCAGAACTTATGAATTCGCACGGGGTCAACAACCAAAAACCATGGTCGTAAGCTCTGGAGACTATACTCAATTTTTTACCGCTGCAGTTTCAAGTAGAGGAATCCGATACAAACGTTGATATTCAACTAATATCGATTGGGCGATGATCTTCACCGGAAGCATTCTGCAATTGTCAACGTGAGGGAAGAGATCCCAGAGGCGGGAATGTTATCAGATTGATCTCAAATTTTAATCTCCTTCCGTGAACACACAAGAGAGTCTATCCTGGGTTTCCCCTAGGATACCAGACAATTTACTGCTAGTACTGTTCCTGGAGGGCTCCATGACAGACACGAGGGTAAGTCGTGAGGCGAAAGTTGCAGGTTAAGTAGGTCGTTCAGCTTGTGCATCCTAGATGTTGTCCTTACGCTATTTATGCACGCTTTATTGTTATGCACCTATAGAAACTTATAGTAAGAGAGACGGCGACAAAAAAGGCTCATAACTACAAATAGTCCGGGGAAATTAGCATTTAAAGGAGACAAAATTCGGAAATGGCTGAAAATTGGACCACAGCTTCCTTGGGACTTTTTAAGAAAATAATTTCGGAATCACAAAAAAACATGGCCGCCGGAAATATAGCGGTTTTCCTTGTATCTCGGTTTCTGTAGGTCGTACAACCCTGTACAAAGGCCCTAAATGTTGACAATGAAATTCTCTACAACTTTAGTTCTTACAAAGACGTTGACCCGATTAACCCTTTTAAAGTTATTCAAGGTCAAAGTTATCAAAAATCACTTTTTGGCCACAAAATCACTCAAAAATTGCTTTTTTCGAAAATTTGTTTTGATCAGTTAATACAAAACGTTATTGCCTACAAAAAAGCTTTTTGTCATTTTTTCGAAAACTTAACCCTTTCAAAGTTATTCAAGGTCAAAGTTTCCAAAAATCAGTTTTTGGTCAAAAAATCACTAACAATTGATTTGTGCAAAATTTTTCGAAAAAATGGCAAGGGTGTCATTAGGGTAGGCAATAATCTTTTGTATAAATAGAACAAAAAAAATTTTTTAATAATCAGTTTCTGGTCATTTTTTGACCAAAAACTGATTTTTGGAAACTTTGACCTTGAAAGACCTTGGAAAATGTTTTTCCCGTAATCTGGGGGGGGGGGTTTGAAATCGCTAGGGCAAATCAGGAAAAAACGCCGTAGTCGCTCACCGCACCGCCCCAGACCCCTACTCGACAAGACGGATTTTGAGAGGGGGACTCGAACTATAGAAAAAAATGCTCAACGTCCATTTTGTATTTATGAGCCTTTTTTGTCGCCGTCTCTCTAACTATTAAGAAGGCCCAACAAATTAGCATGAAAATCTATATCTGCCAGCACTAATCAGAGCGATAAAATCCAAAGTAGTTTGGGAATTCAAACGCGCCCTTGATAAGCTGAATACTACCACTCCAGTCACCCTTATGGATGTTGGGTCATCAGAGCTTCTGGTTTTGTGGTCAATAAAAATACTGCCACTATTTTTATGTGTCAAATACTGACTATTGGGGCATCCAATATTTTGGTGAAATGAGCGCTAGACGATCGAATCAAATACACCAAACACTAGAGGTCCACATTTTGGCGGTTTATTCTTGTGCCTCGTTGACAACGCTGTCAAAAAATTACGGAGGCACAGCAGAAATAGTGTAAAAACATTAATCATCAAACATATAGTGACAAATCTGTAGGTAGACTGCTGAACCTGTTAAAACAATCTTGTCTACAAAATAGAGTAGTGGTGCAATAGCTGCACGTTGCGGCCTCTGTACGAGTATGCTCCATTCCGACTGCATTTTGACTGAGATAGACCAAAGCCTAGAACGCAATAAATTTCCGCAGGTTTTTTGGAATAAAGTTTTTGGATGAAGATGTAAAGCTAGCCCGTGCCAATAAACGTACTTTAGCCAATGGCTGCCGGATACTTTCGCCAAGCTACTGGTCTAGGAAGGATCTAGTCTCAAAATAAAAGAGGAAAGTGATCACCCAAAATTCAAAAAGGTTAGGTTCTGGCTCTCCAACGTAGGTTGACAGCTTCAAATCGACCGGTAGAGCTCTCAACTTTGCAGTTATAAAAAGGATTACGGCTGGCCGATTATAGTACTGTTTACAGTGCTGTAGGTGGCAACCCTACAACCCTGTGCTGGGACAAAATGTCTAGGGATCTGGAGATGGACGCAGTAAAAGATGAAGATCAATAGCAGAATAAATAAAAAAATGATTATTCTCTGTTAAATACTGTCTAGCAGTCTACATAGATGTAAATGCTCACAATGACGCCTGGGGCAGTAGTGGAGTAAAAAAAAATGTGAGTTCCCTTTTGAATCTTTAACCAAGACTTTAACCTTATTTCGGCTACGGTAGACGTGAAGTTATCTATGGACTTGTATGTACATACATATATATAAAGCGAAATACCCCTCACCACCGAAACTATAAACCCTATAAAGTTGAAATTTAGCAGGTAGGTTCCTTATACGCCAGAAGTAGTCCACCCAGCATTTCAGGCGGCGTGCAAGAGCATTTGGCTTGCTGGAGTGCAAGTCCAGGAGGGACAGAAAAAAGTTGAAATAAATCTACCCTGCGATTTTGGACCCTCTAATTAAGAGAAAAATCGTAGGAATTCAATGAATGTGTTTTGGATAAAATCGGTCCAGGAGAATAGGTGGAAAAAAGCTAATAATGGTAGCGAAAAATCGTTTTTCAACGTTTTAGGTGCGAAAAAATGAGTTTTGGACAATTGAAATTGGTCAACAGGTATTTGCAAAAAAAAAAAAAAACCGCGAAATATGGCCATTTTTTGACATTTAATTACAGGGACTGTAATTATCGTAGAACCTTGTTTCAGGGCTGAAATTGTGGCTTCTGTTAGTGCCTACATACAATAAAAATTTCAAGCAAAAATAGTTATAACTTTTGGCGTAAATCTCAAAAATGTAAAAACAGCCGTTTCAGGAAAAAAGTTTGAACAAGGCCCACAGTGGTGCTAGAGTAATTTTGAAAAGCCCTATTTATTCTCGAAGAGTCACTCTACCAACCCATTTTCATGAAAAGTTGGTGAGGTTGGATTTAATACCTCATAAACGCGTTTGAAAACAGGCACTTTTCTTGATTTTCAGAAAAAACACCTTTTGGGCGAATATGGAATATGGACACCATTTTTATTTTCAAAAACAGCCGGCGCCAGACGAGAGAAATGAAAGACTGCCGGCGACAAGGGCGCGTCTTTATTCTTCATCATATTTTGTGTGCCGGCTGTTTTTGAAGTTAAAAATGGCATCGAATGAATGCTGTAAGAAAAAATGAATATTTTAAAACATAAATTTTATTAAACACAGACAATGTTTATGATTTCAATTATTTTTATATCAAAAGTAAATGTCTAATGATGATAAATGTACAAGGATTTTTTTCGTACGCTTCTATTAATATATATCTTCAATTTTATAAGCATCAGTGAGAATTTATCAAATTATAACTTCCGGTCAAATTTTCTATGAGAAAAAAAACAAAAAATTAAAAACTAATGGCTAACTAAGAAAGCTTAGAGTCTCCTCTTTAAAATGCTTTTTTTATTTTTATTTTTGCGTACATTTTAGGCAAGGATACTTTAGTTTTTCCCCGAAAGCCTCGCTAGAATATTTAAATTCAGCTTTTTGGCGCGCTTAGATTTTTCGAATTTGCTTCTTATTTTTAATAATTTTTTATAATAATAAAACAATTTTTTTTTAAAATAAGTTATAACATAAATTTTAGTAAAATTTTCCCCTTTTTCACGTGGCGCTATTTGTTCTTCGAAATTTTTTTTATTTTTCAATATATAACGCAAGAACCAAATTTTCGAATTTGTTTTCGATATTGTGAACTTAGCGTACACTTTAGGCTAGCGACATACGATTAGATTTCCCCGGTACGGCTAACCGTCTCTGGCTTTGTTTGTCTCCGGTTTGTTTCGGTTTTAACCTTAACGTATGTCGCACGCAGCTAACCTAATTGCTTGAGTTCCATTTTTGCACAAAAAAAACCTAATCGTATGTCCCTAGCCTTAGCGCAGCAAAAAAAATTTTATCGTTTTCTACATCCAAAAAAGTACCTAAGCCCCAATTTTCAGCGAGATCACATTTTGTGCGAGCTTTCGGTCTAAATTTGCCTCTTACGACTGGGCTATTGGCAAAAGGCAAAAAATTCAAAATTGAAATTTTTTACTTTTTTCACAGTTCTAAAATAGACATTTTAAATAAAGTAGCAAAGTATTGCGTATGCTCACAAGAAAATACATAAAAAAACCTACAATTAAAAAAAAAATATTTTACCGTACGATGATTTGGCATAAAATGGCGGCAATTTTAAAATTTTTCGAAAAGTGCCAATTGTTGCGTTAAAAATCGAAAGTTTTTTTTGAAATTTCAACCACGTACATATTTATAGCATTAAAATACATATTTTCTCCAATTTTTATCAAAATCTAATCTATTTTCCCGTTATTTATTGCATTTTTAGTAAAATAAAAATAAATTTCATACATTTTGGTGTTTTGAGGTTAGGATTCATTTTTAAAGTATTTATACCGAATCAGTTCGATAGTGTCTATTCATTCACGAGTATTTTTCAATTTTTTTTGTTTTTTTTATTTTTTTTATTTTTCTACGACCAACAGAACTGGAGAAATTAAAAAAAATAGTGTAGTAATGCACTCAAAATGCATCAAAAATGGACATTTATGCAATTTTCTCATACATCTCAGGACCGATTTTGCAGAAATTTTTTTTTCGCTTTATCTTAACATATATGTAAAGAAAAAAAAACAAAAAAATCCAACTTCCCAACTACATCATAACTTCGCTTTTTTTTGTTTAATTTCCCTCTACTATAAATCGTTTATGTATGTGGAACTATTTGCAGGCTTCCTTACGTATTGCAGGTTACAGCAAGGTTTGACGACACCTACTCGAGAAATCCCCCCCGATCCGGAGCTTTATCCTATCCTATCCTCTTCTATCCTTCAAACTAAGGTTACTATTAGCTATTGCAAAGATAGGATAAAGTGTGATTAATGAGCTTAACTTTCTCATATAAAAAAGAGGATAGGACCAATATAGCTTAAGTTATCCTGGAAGTACACAAAGGTAGAAGGAAGCAGTAAATGAACAAAAAAAAGTGGTACATTCTACTTCAAAATGATTTTGATGGAATGTCACACTTCACAGTCAAAGTCCACGATGGACGAACCGATCACGTAAGTAGTCCTTGCTTCCTAACCACACTTCGAAGCTTGCTCCAGCTGGCGTCGTTGTGGCCGTTGAACTGGTGAAACCTCATTATAAAGTTTTTTGCATAGATTTTTGTAACATTCGTGAGTTTCATGCCAGTTTTAGTTGTAGAGAGTCACTTATCTTAATTTAAACTGAACTATTTTTCGCACTGAGTGAAACTCAGATTTAGGTCAGCATAACGTTTCAGGGTACACCTTGGTGCACAACCTTCCCATCCATAGGGGCATTGCCATTTATATCAGGGATGTGGCTTACCATAACGTATATAAAAGTAGATTTTCTGATTTTAGCCGCCTCTGGCTTTCTCTCTGCTCTGCTTTCTATACAGAAGTGCTAACATCGGTAACGAAGACTCAACTTCAGCATTTCATATTATTGACGTGATAACGTCTTATAAATCGATGTGGTTGGAAGGTATTCACGAAAAAGTTGTAACGAAGCCACTAACGTCCAGTAACGTTACGATGCTCGCGCAACATTCGAGAAAGAGGCTCGCGTTCTTAGCGTCGGAGCAAAAGAAAGAAAGCGTCTCAATGGGGGTGCTACACACGAGACTAATTCGGACGGGTGAGGGTTCCAAATGACGAATTTGTGGTTAAAATTTGAAAATTCAAAATGGCGCACTAATTTTGGCAATTGTGTTCCGATTGGACTGAAAATCAGTATCGGGGGGCTTTAAGGGTTTTAAATGACGAATTTTTGGTTAAAATTTGAAAATTCAAATTGGCGGACGACAGCGTAGACCGTAGAGAAAAACAAAATAAAAAAAAAATAAAAAAAAATAAATAAAACGAAATATGTCAGTGATTTATGAATTTAAAAGTGTAATCTTCATTTAATCCTTTGTTCCAAAAAACTTATAACAGAAAAAAGACGTTATCACGTAAAACCTTCGCCCGTATACGGTCTTTACAGGAACCCATATTTTTTCCGAACAAATCTCTCGGAATTTTTGCCATCCAATCCTGACTGCGAAATCTTTGTTACATGTGATTTCAACGTTTACAATGCAAATTGGCTAAGTTACTTAAATTGAACCAACATCTTCTGGCAAAGAAACCGAGCTCTTTGCAGGCACCTTACTACTCTCTCTCTGTCGTTTTAATTACATCAATAAACAATACAACACAATAAACAAAGTTAAACACCATAAAATATCCTATAATAATTAACGCCTATGTCAACGAGAATTAGGCATAAACTTACGAAGCAATTAGTCGTCACTACTTAATAATCTATAAGAATATTTAAGGGTTTTGTTTGTAGATATTGATTAAAACCCAAAAAAAACCAAAAAAAAAACAAATATTTCTCTTCAAGGCTACAATTATTGATTAATCATCAAATTGAGTTCAATATGAATGACTCCAACTTAGCATATATAGAGAAGATTAACAAACACAGTAGCGATGTAGATGTAAGCTAGTAAACTAACAACAAAATTTCCATAATTGAATAGTAAAGATGCGATCGACCTAGATTACTTTCACCTTAATTAGACAAACATTTCTGTGGGAATATGCATTTTTTTTTTGGTATTTGGTTTTAGTGGGAAAAAGTTTTTTATTCAATATTTTGTTTTGATGTCTTCTTTCGCATATAAAAATTGATCGTTTGACTCTAATGAAGATCGATTTTGAAGAACACAAAATTCTGCATAACTTTTTTAAATTCTAAGAAAATTCTGAAATGTGTTGAATAAAGCAAAAATCCCAGCTTCTTTGCATTTTCGCAAGAAGTAATAAATTAAACAAATAATAAAAAATGATCATCAAGAAACTTCGAGGAACATCGATCAGATTCTCTTAATTAATATTAAAATTGTGAACGTTCATTTAATTTTCCGCGCTTTAATTTCCATGAAATGGGTTGGGATTAGAGCACGATAATAGTGTTATAAAATTTTTTTTACACAATTCCCTGAACAGGTGTTGTCGCCATATCGCCACCGACAAACGAGTTGCCAGACACAGTAATAATAATAGTAATAATAATTTTCTGCATAAGAAATTTAATCATTTATTCATATTTAATGTTTCTGTGAACTATTCTACATTTTATGACAACGAAAAAAAAATTTAAGTGCAGATTAAATACTATGGAAAAATTGTTTGCAGCATAAAAACCGGTCGTGGGGATTTGTTAAGTAAAATCTTTAGTGTTCTTAAAGCGTCGCAAATTACTTCTTTCCGTGCATCTAACATAGGCTTTGATGTTTGTTCTGCATGTGGAAGAGAAGCTTACCGATGATTATATGGGCAATGATGATGATGATGATGAGTAAACAGGAAACTAACAAGATCACGTCATTCAACAAACAAACAACAAAATAACATCAACGAAAACCAACAATTAATATCAATTAATTTAACAACTAAACCCCAAGAGAGAGAAAAAGAGAGAAAGACTGATCATTTCGTCATAAGGCCAAAACGCATGCGTAATTCGTCTGCGCAAAGTACAAAAATACCGCGCAGACGTTTTCGTGTTTTAGTCCAATTTGGAATTCGTTTTCTAGATCGAAAATCATGCGCATACTATCGGTGACTGTATGATGAAGCAGATGATGATGAAATCCGTTGATTACCGGACGAAGAGAACTGCACAAACATTCGGTGACACTCCATCCGTATACTGTCCAATTTCACAGTTTTTTTTTTGCTTAATCTCAAACAAATAAAGTCAGTCTACTAACAGAAGGGAGTTGCACCTTACCTAACCCTACTAAGTGGCCAGGCATATATGCATCTAGAAATCACTTCTCTTCTGTACGTGAGATTCCTCTAATTGTGGCAAGTTTTTTATATTTGTGCTATTTTAAAAAAGATTTGTAATACATAATTCCAGCGGATGACAGATGCCAACTTAGACACATTTGCACCTTTCCGTGCCGAGATTACCTGTTAATTAATGCTAATTGGAAAGATTGTAAATTGCTGAAGTTAAATAGAATTCTAGCGTGAACATTTGAATAAAAAAAAACACTGGCAATGACACCTGTGGTGTGGTGTACTGTTGGTGAAAAAAAAAAGAAAAAAAAAATATAAATAAAGTTTTGCTGTTGTCGCAATGTTTTGATTTAACAAAATATATGAGTTTAAGTGTTATGAGATTTCCAGAATAAACTAGAAAAGATGCTCAGGTGTGACTTTTATTGGTTTTGGATTCTTGTTTTTCTAATAATATAATTGAAATAATTCTAAACATGAAATTCTAATTAGAAAATAATTGAAAAAAAAAATAATTTCAAAATGATTAGAATGAATGCAAATATTTATTCAGTGATGTTCAAAGAAAACGGCTTATCACCTTTAAAATAATATATTCGAAATTTTTCTACAGCAATAATTACTCATTGGTGTATAAGATTGAATAAAATTTTGCATTTTTAACGTGTCTTTTATCTGAAATTTTTTAGTAGTTTTTTTTTTGCTAATTTATATTTCATCGATGCTTTGTTATTTATATTCGAATGCATTTAGAAAAATATAATTTTGAAATATCATTTAGTTTTTCATAAAAAATTTTATGAGTGGAAATATTAAAGAATTTTACTGATTTTTTTTTCATTTAATGAGAAATATCAAGTAAAAAAAGTATCGCCGCTTGGGAGTAGGAGTATTAATTGTACTCTTTAACAGCTGCCATAGGCCATACCTCTAGTTTGGAGGATATAGACAGCTTGTATAGATTCAGTAAAACTGTACTTAGAGATTTGTCGCGTGTTTTTAGAGACGTTTGGTATTAAATAGTGAGATTCAGCTCCTCGCTATTGGCTAACAGTGCCAAAGACTTTTAAGCTCATGCTTATCCTACTCAATACAGGTTTAAACCTCGGCTATTCTAATCCTATTTATACCATGTTCGCACTGAATCGAAATTACGTGATTTTGGAAAGTGATTTCGAAATTATGTAGAACCGTTCGCACTGAATTGAAATGATTTCGTTTCGGTGTTTTTTTTTCTGGCACCACGCAAGTCTTAAATTTTTTCAGTCCAAATTTGAACTAGCGCCTCTTCTAGCAAAGCCCATGGCTTCTTTCTTTTATATTTCTTGGGTTTTTGCATTTTGAAGAATGTGAAGTTTAAATTCAAAGTCAAATCAATTATTAAAACGTCCAACTGACAATTTCAGCATCAATAGTGACGTGCTGAATTGGGCTGAATTCGATTTTCGGGTTTGAGCATTGGCTTTGACATGATTTTGTTCGTAATTTTGCCAAAATTACGATTTTTGAGATGATTTTGAAATCACCAGGATATATGGGAAATCACACGATTTTGAACGTGATTTTGGGCGAAATCACGAAAATTGCCAAAATCACGTAATTTCGGCTCAGTGCGAACATGGTATTAGATCAAAAACTAGACCGCAATGTCCTAGAATCAAGCCAACTAGTATATTCTGCCACGCTCAAGCCTCAGAACTTTCTGAGACGGCGCAGTAAGAAATCGCTTTGAGTTTACTAAACCAAGTTTGGACCTCGAGTGTTCAGTACATTTCATAAGAGTCCAATCGTCAAGAGACCTTTTATCAAAATAGTGGATGCTTCTATAGCCGATTCCGGATCGATGAATATTTTGCCAGACTGGTTGAGCCCTACCCCTTTTATAATAATAGAATTGATAAAAGCTCTATACAACAATTCCAAAAAGGTTAAAACAAAAAATGTGGGAATTATAATCAGTTTTGCAATAAAATGTGTAATTAAAAAGATATTGGCAGTCAACTACTTTTGAATTTTCGTTTTTTGACATTTAAACCGCTATAACTCGTGAAATATTAGCCCTACGTAAAAAATAATAATAACAAAAATTATAGATAATCTTGTGTTCTATAAGTCTTACGAAGGATTTTTTTATGTAGGATTAACCATTACCGAAATATAGTGCAAAGAAAGTGATATGTAAAGTTTGAAGCACCATATCTCAGCACATATTGACTTTACAAAAAAACTTTCTTAATAAAAAAAATAAATCACTTATTTATCTACAAAAAAGATTATATACATTTTTGTCGTAAAATGCATAGTTTCTGAGATATAGAATTAAACGCGTTTCCCTTCACTGTAAGTTTACCAAGAGGTTGAGGATGACGCCATTTTGAATTTAAGCTTATAAAAATAAATAAAATCATTTGCTAAAAAAAATCGCGTGCGGTATTTTTCGCATTACGAAGGCCTTTTTTTCGACCTATTTTTATTGGACTAATAGTGAAGTTAACGAAAATGTCAATGGAAAATATAAGGTGTACATCCAGAATACAAAGAGAACTGATGGATTACTTCGCAGTGAAGTAAGACTTAAAGCAGAGCGATGGGTTAGCACCTATGCTAGCTATTACCTTCTTACGGCACCGTACATAGCATGCGATAATTTAATGAGTATTCGTCAAGTTTATTATGTCAATTTAGGTGGGTGCCATATGAACACTCATGTGCGTACTTTAGGTTACGTTCAATTACGTTACGGTACGTAATGTTAGGAATGATGTTAGGAAGCAAATATGACGTGCCGGACCGTAAGAATGAATTTGTGCTTAGTTACGGCACTTTGACAGGTAGGCTTGAATGAAAATGTAAAGTGACAAGTGACAAATGTAAAATGGATTCCGTAAATGCATATTTAAGCGATATATATATGATTTATTTAAGTTGTAAAAGAAATATAAACAGCTTAGAAGGGCTCAGCAAAATAAAAGAAAAACATTTAACCGAAAAATTGCTTGGGGACTGATGCCGTTTACGAATGCTAACGTTTTGCGCCCGTCTTACGGCACCCGTACGTACCATTCGAGAATTTAACGAACATTCGGCAAGTTCATTAAGTCAATTAGGGTCGGTGCCATATGAACAATCATGTTCGTACGTTAGGGTACGTACGGTTACGGTACGGTACGTCTTATTTGGTTCAGGCTTAAACTATGAGCACGTGCCAAGCTACTGCGATTACGTTGGGCCGGTCATGTTTAAAGAATATGTATGACCCAAGGTAAGCCGAAAATATCCCTGAATCTACTACCAGATTGGAAAAGATCAGTTGGCAAAACACGGTGAATATGGTGCTAAAGCTGATGCAGCAAATCTCCTCAACACAAAAAACTGTATGCAAGCTGCGGAACTGAGAGTGTCTGAAGGAAGAAGCTGAAGAAGGGCAAGGCTTGATTTGGGCTGTAAAGCAAGCTAAGAATAAGTATTCGCTTGGGTGGTTGAAGGTGAGATTCCCATTTCTTAGGCCAAAAAATACGCGGACGCATGAAGTAATCGAAAAAAAAAAATTTTAGTCCAGGAGAACGTACGGAGGTGTAAGAGTGGATTTCGTGCTTAAAAGGAGATCCCTGGCGAAAAATCTTTTAGCTAAAGGTGTGGCCCGAGTCCTTAATAAAACTCTATCCATTAAATGAGAGGAATACGTGGGGGCATTGAATTAGAATAATTCAATAGATGACTACATCAAATTATTCGCAAGAAAATTCTCTACAAAAATGTTCTAAGGCATTTTTTTATGTAAAGTCAATAATAAAAAAGTTATAGCGCTTTAAAGCTCATCACCCCCAAAAATTTTCTCATTTTTCGTCCATATCTTTTTTATTATTAAAATTACGGCAAAACATTATTTACGAAAGTTGTAGATAATTTGATTATCTAACAAAAATATTTTTACAAAAATTCTGTAGGACTCACGGTTTCCGAGAAATAAGGAAAACCATTTTTCACCACTCAAAACAAGATGGCGGCCGAACGTCACCCCTCCGGATCCCGAAAACTCGGTTTTATACTCCCAACCAACCCCCCACATTACAAAAATAAAATTGCTGTTTTCAGAAAATGTTCAGCGAATGTACCATTTGACTGGACTACCTTCAAAAGCTGAGATTTGCAGTGATAACAAGGCTTCAAGAGAACAATATACCAAGGGAAGACTTTAGAAATTTTTAATATTGAAACGGTCATTACAAAACTATATTGCGATTAACTCTGTTGCTACAATATACTAAAAGGCTAAGCCAGGCGCGGATCTAGAAATTTGTTTTGCGGGGGGAGGGGGTCACGGAATTAAAAGTGGCGGAAACAATTTCTACTCCTAAAAAACAAAAACAAAATTAACAAAACGTACAAAACTAACCGAATTTTCTGGTGGATTAAGGGGTCTTTTCGGTTACAAATTTTCAAAAAATCGAAAATTTTTTTTTACGGATTTTACTAATAGTGGAGTCAGATAAGCATCAAATTTTAGTGAAAAAGGAATTGTTTCCAGTCTCAATTTTTTTTTCAATATGTTAGTTACATCGAATACTATACGAAATGGACTTTTTCTCTTTCAACCGCTACGTAAATTATTGGCCGTTTTGTAAAAAATCTACCATTTTGGTCGTTCTTTCTAAATATTGATGAGAATTTATCGGTATGTGTAGGTCCAAAGAAAGCGAAAAAAAATTGAGGCTGTTCATTATGACATTTCCTATCAGCGGTTATAAAATGAAATTTTAATCTGCACACATAACCTCAAAGAAAATTGAAAACTGAAGAAACTGCTAAATTTTGGTTTTTTGGTTACAACTTTGGATGTTTTAAGTAAAAATTGATGAAATTCAGAAATTTTACTTTATAATGTGGACAATAACTCGTAAAAATTTTAAGTCAAAATATCCACCACAAGTCTCAAAAATTAACCTCAAATCTGAAAGTTGATTGGCCAATAACTTTTGTGCATTGCATCGTATGAGATTGAGAGTGAGAGGTTTTTTATGCACTTTATGATGGTGAACAAGAAAAAATGTTTCAACTTGAAAAAAGTGGAAAAAACGAATCGAAAATCATGAATTTTTGTATTTTTTCGTCAATTTTCTTCAAAACTTCCACTTTTTTTTGATAAAACTGTTTTTGTTTGTATTGACAAAAAAATTTAGTTAGTGGAAGAAAAATTAATTTAGTGGAATTTTTGAAGAAAATTGACAAAAAAATTACACGGTACATTTTTAGCAGATTCACCGTGTCTAGAAACACCGTATTTTTGCCCTTGCAACACGATAACGCTCGATTTACATACGGAGACACTGCACCCGACTCCCCCTAATCTATCCTATCTCTCTCTATCCTTCGAGCTAAGCTTATTGCACTATGACGTGTGCGAAATGACATGACGGACTAGCAGTACAAAGGGCGTGATCATGGTTGGCGCTTGAATTGAGAAATGGCACGGCGACTGTAAAACGGAATCATAGTTTTCGAAAAAACTGACATTTGTCGGGAAAAACGCCTTCAGGCGTATCACAGTTGGCGTTTGAAGAGACAAAGCTGCGATTTTCACGACTGTCAAGTGACTAGATTGAATAAATATTTTTTAAATAGATTGAATAAATAATCTAATTTTATAAATTTTTTAATTATCAGAAATGTCAAAAAATTTCAAGCGACAACAATGATAAGGTTTTGTCGAAAACTGTCATGTCGCTGCATTCGCCAATTTATGGTACGAAAAATGAGAACGATAAACGGCGCTGTCATTTTTTCAACTCGCCAACCATATGATAAGGCCAAAAGGGTGACACCTGAGCTTACACTATCAGATAAAATAAAAGGGTCGTTTTTTTAATTTGCAAAAAATTTCCGTCGGTTTTGGTCGTTTGGTTATTTTTTGTTTTTTAGTTGGGTCAATTTTGTTTTTTAAACAGCTAATGCTTTGGGGGGAGGGGGTCATGACCCCCCCCCCCCTAAATCCGCGCCTGGGCTAAGCCGAATATAAATAATATAAAAAAGGCAATAATAGATTCTAAACATTGGTAATACTTCATAACAAAAACTCGATCACTCAAAAAAACCCAGTTCTAATTAAAAATTCGATACTACTTAAATTTAGTTAGTCATAGCCATGACTTAACAATATTAAATAATTATAGTTTACTAAAACTCTTTCCCTAATCATACGAAAAAAAGACAAAAACTTTCCAAAAATCTCTCACTTTTTTGTGGCTAATGACAATTATATGTTTTGTTTATATCAAAAAAAAAATTATAAAATTCGTTTTGCTTTTTTTCTAGCTCTTTATGCAAAAGCAAAATTATCATTAGTTTATCACTAATGTGAATTACGTGTCTGCATGTCTCAACCACTTAATACCCATTAAAATAGTGTTATCGAAATAAGTTCCATATTGCATATAAAATCGTAAAATACTCAAACGTTTCTTATTATAATATATAGAGTGAAAATTGATACAGGCTATCACCTTAAAGTTATTCACTATTCGCTATTGAAATGTTTTTGTATTTAAAGGGTTTATTTGTTTCTTCTTATTAAATGTAAAATTATCTATTTTTTAATAATATCTAGAAAATACCTAGAAAAAAAAATCGAAAAATAATTTAATTGATTATTTATTGAAAGATAGCTTTTAATATATCATTCATAACTACGAAAAACAGTTTTAATTAATTTCGAAAAATAAAAGAAGAAGAAAAAAATATCGAATTTTTCGAATTAAAAAAAAACCAAAAATTATTGTAATAATAAATCTGCATTATATCATAATAAACAAGCTTAAATCATGTAAACGCACATGTAGTGTAGGTGTTACATCATTTAATAATAGCGCGCACCCTATTAAATGCGATTACATTAAAAATTAAATTATATTAAGTTTGCACAATAATTCCCCCATTTGCCTCTTGTGGTGCTTTAACAATTGCTCAATTGACGTAACTTTGTAAAATATACTTTAAATTTTTTTTTCTCCAAAGTTACTGCTTCTTTACTCGTCTTCAAAAGCAACTCTGTGCAAAATATATATGTATATATAAAACTACTGTTAATCTTTTTATATCTATAAATATACATATTATACGTCTCTATATACAATAGTAATGTCATAATGTGCATAAACCGACATAAATCTCACTCATCGCAAAAATTCTTTTCACACAAAAATCACACACTTAGTTGTAGATCCGTTGTCGTCTTTAATCTTAATCTTCATAAATTCTTACATGATGATGATGACAAACGATGATAATGTTGATGATGAAGAGAAAAATAGCAACACACCAAATAAAATTGCACAAAAAGCTGATTATGAGAAGAGCACGAGAATTGCAGCCACAAAAGAGAAGCAGAAAATGAACAAAAAAAAATTAAATTAATAATAATAATAAATAAATAAATAAATAAATAGAAGAAATCTCAGCAAATATTCATGTATGTTACTAATAATAATTCCTCTCAAAAACGGTTGTATCCTTTATCATCACGCCCCCCCCACCAGGTTATTAATTTGTAACAATACCATATGATATGTATATTATATGATATGCGCGCGCAGATTACCGCAATCATGGTGGACAATCGAGACTGTAAAGTACAAACAGTGACAGCAATCAACTTTGACGCTATAAAACCGATTTGGTAAATAGATAAATGGAGATGCTCAATGCCAAAATGGTGATAATGTGACATGTATAAACAAAAAGAGCCACAAACAGCCTGTCGCTTTACTAACATATATGTAAATAAATATATATATGCAGCGCGCAAACGTGTGGACAACCACATGAAAATTGTTTAGCCAAAAGATGTCTCTCTTCACGTTCACAAAGATGACAAAGATGAAGAAGACGTGCAGAATCTAAAAGATTATATGAACGGAATATTTTTTTTTTATTTTTTTCTTCTTCTTTCTTTCACGTATGTATATTCTATATACACTATATATATATATATATTTTTTTTTGTTATAATGTATGAATTATCTCGGCGACCGTGCCGCACTATTATTTGCCCCTTAACGCCTTAAAGTAAGCATTTCCGTTGTCTTCTCTTCGGTGTGTCTCCTGGATAAAAAAAATCATATATAACCAGTATGGCAAAAAGTTTCTAAACTGCCGTGTTTTTTTGTTATTCTTGTTCCCTCCGCGGGTGAATAAATAGCTTATTAATAATATTAAGAAAAGGCTTCTTTAATGCTCTTAAATAGACGAACAGACACACTTTAACAGGCTCAGAGATATTTTTCGATGTTATTTGAATGTATTTAGACAATTTTTGACAATTTTAGACAATTTTAGACAGTTTTAGACAATTTTAGACAATTTTAGACAATTTTAGACAATTTTACACATTTTTAGACAATTTTAGACATTTTTCGACAATTTTACACAATTTTAGACAATTTTAGACAATTTTACGCAATTTTAGATAAGTTTAGAAAACTTTAGACAATATATGTCTAAAATTGACTTTCTAACAAAACTTCGATGATAATAAGGTCTATTGTTTATTTTTTTGTCTATTCTAATTCACTTGACGAATCTTTCTTCATTTTTAATGGTCATAATTATGCAAATTTCAATCAAGGCTAATAAAAATTTTCAAGATTAAGATTATGAAGAGAAGAATTCTTTTTTTTTTGTTGTAGAGTTTTCTGCACACACATTACTATGCTATATGTAATCTCGTTCAAATTGCAATTTAAATACTTTTAACAGAGCAGCAAAGAAAAAAAACATAAACTGATTAAATATAACGCAAAAAATACATGAAAAATTTTCTAATTCATCCAAGTGTGAAAGGTTAGGGCCAATTTTAATACTGATTAATTACCATTAATTCAATGCGATCCAGCAACGTACTTTTTAATGATAGATACATGGAAGTTGATGAGTTAGTACTAAATAAATGTAATAATAGTAAAAGTGTAAAGAATAAAGTTACACCTTTATGTTTACTTACTTTCCTGCAAAAATATCAGCCATATCGTTATTTTGTATCTAGATATCCTATAAAATTATATAGATTAACACTTAAACACACATTTTCCATTAAATCACTAATAACAGATTTATTTTATTCTGTTTTAATAGAATAACAAAATTATCACTTTCTTTTTATAATAAAAAAAATAAAAAAACAAAAAACCAAGCAACAACAACAATAATACTACTAATTTCCTCGTTTTCTCTATATATATATTTTTGTATATAAATATATCAACAGTCTATATTTCCACAAAACAATACCAGAAAAAAAAAACAAACAAATGAAATGATCAGACCTGTCGCTACTCGTGTATGACTCCGGCCAGACTGAGTTCAAGTTCTTCTCTCGGCGCAGAAAATTCAAAATGATGATAACAGTAGTTGCTGGCTGGTCATCATGAAAATCGTCTAATGACAATAAAGAGACTAGCAAACAGAGCAAATTCACTACAAGAGCATCTCCATCATCATCTCATCATTATCATCATCATCATCATCATCACTAGTCGCATTATACTCTATATATCACCAGAACTTCCCCCGAAAAAAATAAAAAAAAATAAAAAAAAAAAATAAAAAAAAATAAGAAGAAGAACCTCAACCCGGTGTGCTTGGCTAAACATATATATAGATAAGTATAACAACACACGGACCAACCCCGAATCTACATATAGTACATATAACTGCAAGTACACGCTCTGAGCGTTATGTAATTATACATGCAGACCAACAACAACAACAACAACAGCAACAAAAAAATATTCATATCTCCTACTATAAGTAGAAATTGGTCTATAATTCTGCTTAACTGGTCTAATAATCTAAGCTCGAAGCATGGACTAACATACTAGAATGGGCCGCAAGAGTGACAACTATGCGCAAGCTCCTTTCAATAAAATCTTTTAACGCTTCTAGTGTGGCGCAATTTTCATGAATCAATTTGGTGGATGCACTTGATTTGTGCCGGGTCTCGACATAACGTTTTCTAAAATGCCTACACATATACCTATAGATACAACAAAAATGTGCCTGCGCTGACGGCTGGAAACATGTTTTTTTTTTTTTGATATAGTATGTCGGATCCGAGAATAGAAGGTCTTGGATCAATTAATGCCCGTAGTCTGGTATATATATATATATAGACGACATGGAACGACCATATTATTATAGTCACCCTTCAATGGAATATTACACTATCCGAAAACTCTTATACTCAACTAGCCTTTTTCATCATCATACAGCTTGATAGTCCAGCTATATATATGTATCACTATACCCAGAGGGCATTGTCTGATCTATATATAAAAAAAAATCAAGCCGAGAGGGGAAAAGAGTCAATGCTGATCTACATTTTGACTGACACTTTAATTTTCTATCTAAACTAAAAAAAAAATTGATATTGAAATATTGTTTATCATAGACGATTTGATAAGCCGAATTGAACAGAGGGTTTCAATTGCTAACTAAAGTGATTTGTGTTTGAAAATTAATTAAAATATCGTAAAAGCCTCCCTCCAATGAATACTCAATTGACACACAACAATAACAAAAAAAATAAGAAGAAGATCGTCGACTCTTTTGTGCATTATAATTTGTACTGATCGGGGATGAATGGAAAGAGGAGATTCTTAGTTTATTTTTAAAGTATTATTTCACCAATAAACCATGCCCTGGTCAATTGGGGTTAAACCGTTGGTGATGCACAAAGTAAATGTGCTTAGAGAATTTCAATTATATTATGGCATATGGCGCGTTAATTATAGTACAAATATTTTTTTTTTTTGTAATGGTCGCCTTTAATTGATGGATGTTTATTTTGTTAATAAGATTTTATTGAAAGAGTGAAAGTATTTGTAAATATTCATGGAATACAGTAATTATCGATTAAAATATTTAAAATTTTGTTTACATACTAATTTGGATGCCCTTAGGGCCTGTGCCGAGTTACAATTCAAATGTCAATTTGTATGGAAAACACATTTCGATTTTACAATTCAATTTTCGGAGGTTTGTGTCTTTGGAATTGTAAGGAAATTTTTGAATTGTAGGGAAATATTAGCCAAACATTCATTTGACAGTTTGTTTTTTGGTGGTTGAATCTACAGATTTTCAATTATTGGAGAACAATATCGTCCTCACCGTATAATATGGCACATTACAGGCTGATCATGCTTACACGTTGCAGACGTAAAACAAAATAAAAGCATGAACAGAATAAATTCCGCATAAAATATGAAACATTTTTTAAAACTCTTTCAAATATGTACAATGCTTTTGCAGTCCACCCCCAGTGGATGATGTTATTTAAATTAATTATTAAAAAATTTAGAAATTACAAATTTTTATTGTCATCCATGTTGTCAAATGAAATGCGTGAATTGTATTTTGGCACACTTTGTAATTTCGAAGTATCCGTGGTGAAAGTAGCAAATTCGGAATTGTAACTTGGCACCCACCCTTTAGTGCCTACAACAAGAAGCTGTGACGCTAGAAAAAAATTTCAGAGTGAAAAATAAAAATTCTTCTTCTTATGGCCCATTCAGATGCAGCAGCAGCAGCGGCAGCAAGCTTAATAAAGGTACGGTTTCGCTGGGAGCTGTTGGCAGCGGCTGTTAACAGCAAGCTGTCGAACCTCGCTGCTGAAAATGACTGCTCTTATGGTATGCACATGTTAACGGTTTCGCTCACACTGCCTAACAGCTGGGCGGCAGCTGTCAGCAGCTAGCTGTTGCGTTTCAACTGCTTTTGAACCAGTCAAGAAGCGCTGCCGTAGCTGCTAGAAGTGAGTTTAGTTATTTTTTTTTTCAAGAAAGTGCAGTGTTGAATTATTTTTTTCAAAAATGGCACCAAATTTTTCTTTTGATGAGGATGAAAAGCTTATTGAACTTGTTTAAGCTCATCATTACACGATTTAAGCATACTGTTTATACCTTGTTTTGATTTAATAACATTAGTTCCATAAAATCATGTTCCTCCTCCTCCTCAATTAAGAACAACTTTGCAATATCCATTATTTTTCAGTAAATTTTTCTTCACCTGTTGACTCAACAATTGACTGCCAGCAGCAGTGCAACAGGTTCAACCAAACTACTTGACCGCGCTGTTCAGTTGCTGCAGCTGAAGAACGCCGTCGGCAGCTGCTGTCGACAGCTCCCAGCGAAACCGTACCTTAGGTTTTACTAGCAATCGCTGCTGCTTTAGTTGTCAAGTGACCGCCATTAGCCAATAGGAACTGTTTGCTGCTGCATCTGAATGGGCCTTTAGAATGGCACCCGAAGCAGGCACAGACTCAGCCGCACTTGGCATGAAACAGGCACGGTTCGCCTGAGTAAAAATTCTACTTTTCCTTTACCGTTTCGTATAAATGTCAAAAGTCGGATTGTTAGAATTTTCATTGGAAGTGTTCGTGGAAACGGAAGGGTGACTACAATGGACGGTTCGGAACGGTGCAGAATGGAAAAGATGAGCAAATTCCATCTTTTTACGAAAAGGTCGGAAGACATAACCCCATTTTGTGTCATTTAGTGGTCGGTAATTTAAAATATAAATATGGAAGACAAAAAATTAATTGAATTAGTGAAAACATATCTAGAAATTTTTGATAAAAAAAAATTAATTCTATTTGGACACAACATTTTATTATTTCTGCACTCATTTCTTTTAAACTTGATAGTTGTCAAAAACGGAATGAATAGGCTGTATTGTAGCCAGTTATCCAACTCCACGGAACGGTACGGTTACGGTGCGGTTCGGAACGGAATTATTGTACTCTCGCCTTAAAAGGGAGCAAAATAGAATCTTGAAAAAATTTTATAGGACGAAGAAAACGAGCAATTATCTTGGTGACCATAAAGCATACTAAGTAGACCAGTTCTCGTTCGATTGCGAAGGTCAAGCAGCATTGGACATGGTATACTTAGTTGGGGACCGCTTGGAAAAATAAAATTCGCGTTTGGAATGGTCGATAACGAATACAGCATTCATATCTGTAACAAAGACATCATACCTCTGGCGAGTGCATTTTTTTAGATTGTCATGCCTGTAGCGGGAGCGTGCATACCCGTGTGGCAGGCGCTTTTGTTTGCTATGCATACTAGTTGCGGCCGCATATACAGTGAGCAAATAATACCAAAATTTTTGTATTTTTTGGCGAATTGCAAACGTTTTGTTTTATCTACTTTTGAAATAAAAGGTTTCTTTCGAGGAACTCTACCATCTGCCATGGTTATGTCATGGTTTGGGGATGCATGGCAGCGTCAGGTTTTGAATTATAAAATTTTTAGGTTTTGACTCACTTTTGACGCTCACTGTATGTTTTTCAAAAAATAAACCAACTAAATTATTTTTACTCCGGGAAGCATTGTAAGAGTATACCGACTCTACCAAAGCAAGTACACTCCAAAATCTCCTCTCCAAAGAGTCCTCCAATGGAGTGGACCTTCTTAAAAAAGAGGTTGGCTCTTACATATCTAATCAGACCGATACTCCCGGAGTCCGTGTGCGAAGATATCTTTGACCGGCACAAAGTTAAGTGGACAGTGGCCTCCTTTCAACTCTACAATTCCCCGGGAGGAGATAGCATTTTCCCGGCATTCCTTCAGAAGTGCCTTGAGCTGATTCTCTATAACCTGGTGTATCTTTTTAGAGCTAGCTTCAATTAGGGACTCATTCCAACCATCTGAAGGAGAGTCGTGATGGTTTTTAATCCAAAACAAAGCAAGAGGCACCTTCTCCTCGTTTTTTTCGAAAACGATGGAAAGGCTGCTGGACCTTCACATACATGACATCGATGGTGTTTTCTATAAAACTGACTGATTCTATTTCTAAAGCACTGGCTCTTAGAAACCTGGACTGAATGCTTGTACAGCGTGACATTTCTTCTAACTTGGGTGACTCTATCATTAGTGTGAAGGCTATTAAAGGCTGCCTTCAAGATGGCGTCTTGTCCCCGCTGCTCTGGTCACTGGTTGTCGACAAATTTCTGACCAAACTACACGAATCTGGAGTTATAATTGAAAAAAATGTCTGTCGCTGCGTATGTAGGCTCTATTAGGGCTAAATAACCGTTAAATACTAGTGGCAGAAATTTTTGACCATTAATCGGACTTTAATAAGAGGACTTTAATGCATAATTTTTTTCATGTTTAAAAAGATATTTAATTTTTTTACCCCATTTACGAATTTCATGCTGTTAATATTTATTAGCTGAGACCCGCAGTGAAATGCTTCGATTTTTTCATGACGTATTATTTTTTATGCAATTTTGATTCATAAAAATACTCTTAAGATAAACTAGTTCCGTGCAACATGCAAATACTGTCTTATGATTGAAAACCATTCTCCAAAGATAAATATTCAAATTATCACGAAGAAAGTAATTTTTTCGATTTTTTCAATTTTCCGGTCATTTTTTCAATTACAGTATACCGCTTTTTTTTACCATTTATCGAAAGTAGACGTAACAACGAGTAAGTGAGCCAAAAAAAAACTCCGTAGGAAGCGTAGTTTTAAGAGGAATCACAGTTAAAAATGTCGCTTTTTTTTTTAAAAAAAATTAAATTTAACAACAACCTCTAAATATTTCCGTCTGAAAAAAATACTGCCTTTTTGCAAGACTAAAAGGTATCTTTTGCCAAAGTTTCAGCATCATAAAATTTTTTTTGTCAACGAAAAAAATTAAAAACCAAAAAACCGGTTTTCCGCGATTTTTTCTAAAAATTTTGAGGTTTGGTTAAAAATGGTTCACACAAAAGTTGTAGATCTTTTTATTTCCTATAACTTGTACCTTTGACTTTTTTCGATAGCATACACAGTTTAGCCAGAAATCGCGAAAAACTGTTGTCAACCCCTAAAAACCCCCCTATTCCTTCCCGGATAGCAGCTGTGCCGGTTCGATTTATTTTTCCCTCTTTTACAAGAGCTTGTTCGACAATATCCCGCTGTCAGATTGCTGTAACGAATTATTTTTTTTTCTCATTATACGCTTTATATTAGGTTCACCTGTATGTATGTGTGTATGTATGTATGTATGTATGTATGTTCTATGTAAACAAATCTTGCAACTTGATTTTGACCCACTTCTATATAACCGATCAACTTCAAAATTTGCACATATGCATAGTTCGCGTGACAATGCAATCTGGCCATTTTGTAAGAAAATCAAGATGGCGGTTCCAAGATGGCGGTCGATTTTTGCTATTGTGTTCCCCGCCCCCCGACATGGGTATCAAATGAAACGGCATGACAGGTAGAATACAATTAGCTGTATGACGTCATTCCAAATTCAAAATGGCGGCAAACAAAATGGCGGACTACCTTTTTCTTTACAACCCACTCGATATGGGTATCAAATGAAAGGGTGTGACAATTAGAATACTATTATCTGTGTGGCGCCATTCCAAATTCAAAATGGCGGCCAACACAAAATGGCGGATTATCTTTTTCTTTACAACCCACTCGGTATGAGTATCAAATAAAAGGATGTGATAATAGAATACTTTTTGCTGTGGGGCGTCTTTCCAAATTCAAAATGGCGGCCACCACAAAATGGCGGTTTACCTTTTTCTTTACAACCCACTCGGTATGGGTATCAAATGAAAGTGTATGACGAGTATAGTATAGTAAGCTTTGTGATGTCGTTTACAATCTAATATGGCGGTCACTACAAAATGGCCGAACACATACATATAATAGACTAAAAAATAGAAAATAAAAAATATAGTTTAAAAAAACTAAAAAATACGCTTTTATTTTAAAATGAACTAAAAAGTAAAAAATAATTTTGAATGTAAAGTTTTTATTGCTCCAGCCAGTATAAGAAAACAACCTACCTTTCGAAATCTAAAAAAGCGTGGGGCGCTAGCTAAAAGTTCCGGTGTTAATAAAATAAGAAAATAGAGAGCCCCACGCTTTTTTACATTTCGAAAGGTAGGTTGTATTATACTGGCTGGAGCAATAAAAACTTTACATTCAAAATTATTTTTTACTTTTTAGTTCATTTTAAAATAAAAGCGTATTTTTTAGTTTTTTTAATTAAAAGAAAGATTTGACGGCATTAGAATTTTTTCGGATAGGGAAGCTGCCATCAAGCCACTTGCGCGAGTTTTCCTCTAAAAAGGTTGTAGGGTGCAGAGCATGGCCAGGAAAAATTGGGTTACGCTTTTCTGGGTCCCTGGACACTGGCGGGTGTATCAAGGACAATGAAGTTGCAGACAAGCTCGCGAGGGTAGAGCCAACATTTCTGTGGCATCTCACGGTCCATCTCCAAGTCCCTGATAGAGGATTGTGTTGAGGGGCTGGGCTTAACCTATTGGGAATCGGCCCCAGGTCTTACACAGGGTGGATCTTAGGCTGTTGATGGGATATCTAACTAGCCATGTGGGCTTACGGTAACAGCTCCACAACTAAGGCCCCTCCTTTAAAAAAATCCTCTCTTTCCTATAGAATGAACAGGGACCAGGGTGAACTCACAAATGCTGAAATCACTAACATAACTTCAGACGACTTAGAAAACTTTTCCTCAATGAATGAGGTGAAAATCAATATTTTTTAATCTGGAAGTATAAGTTGTAGTGGTAAAGCCCACGTTACTATTCACTAAGACAAAGTATTCTTATTCTTAAGTATTCATACTCTGATTTACAAAATAGTTTTTTTAATCATAATTGTTGAGCCATTTTTCAACCTCTTTTTACTACAACTATAAATTTGTAACATTGTACCATTAATCACCTTTTTTCACCTCATTCCTAAGCTCCATGACCGTATGCTTTCCCCATGATCAATAGTTATTTTTTAAGGAGTTCAAACTAACCAATTAAAACTTGCCTACTTATAACTGAATACGTCATAAACGTTCCCTAAAAATACCTTTGGAACAAGAACCTTCTAAATAATGTAATCATTAAACTTCCATTACGAACGGGGGAAATTCCATAAAAATTATTATGTTTCGTTCTCTTTAATCCACAAGTCTACAATCAAAAAGGACTTCTTACTACTGTATTACTGTAAGAACATAAATTATTGATTTTTTTCGGGGGGAGAAAGCGGGGTTACTACTATGAAGAATGAACACAATCCCAGCCTTGGTGTATACAAAGAGGGTTGTAATGACGATAGTATGAAACTAACTACCCAAGAATTACAATTGTACCCAGATTTCGAGTTCCTTATCTCTCGTCCTTTGGGTTTGTATACGATCTAATCGCAGCCAAAAATGGCATTTGTTATGCTCGTGTGGCCTTGAACTTAATAATGACCAAAAGGTTATGTTTTGTGATTAGAGAATAATTATGATTTTTTTGTTATTGTTGTTGTTCTCACTCGAAGAGCACAGGCATATCTACAAGAGACTGCACAATTAGTAAGTAGTAATGTACAATAATAGACGGATAGGGAAACCCCCTATGTTTTTTTTTCTTTTGTACATACTAATCCAGTAGTCGCCGATGTAATTCGATGCAAATTACTAGATACTAACTCACTACGGCGCGGTATCCACGATACATGATGATGAAAATCGTTGAGGGAATGCATAAGCGTTGAAGAAAATTAATTCGTTTTTGATTATTGATTTATGATCTTTGGAATAAATTTTCATCCGTGATCAGGGAATTTATTTAGTAATAGACGTGAATTACCGAGACTCATTATTCAATCGACACAGACAATCCCGATGATTGTTGCTATAGTTAATGATAATGTTTGTAGTTTGTTTCACACTTCATTATAATTTAAAGAAAAAATGCATCCTAGCGGCATTTTTTGTTTTTTGTTAAATAATTATTTGTGTGTTGTGTTATTAAAGTTTTTCCACAATTCAACAATTATGCCATTAAAAATAGTAGTAATAATAATAATTAAGAATTCCGTAGTTTTTTTTACGTATTATATAAGTTAGGAAACAAAGTAGTAAATAGTTTTTAATTCATACAAAAAAATTAAAAAGAAAATATTTGTTTATGTAATAACAAAAATTAATTAATTACTTCTTCTTTCATTACAACTACATTTCCTTTTGTGATTTGGATTCCTCTACAATTTTTCGCCAGCTCTTTCTGTTCTAGACTTCGCCTTCTTTATCATCCTTGAATCTGCCCAAACGAGTACAGGCAGATCTCTGTGGGGCTGTCGCACATGGGGTCTACAACTGAAAGCCATGTACAGTATATAAGACCAGAATTATAAGACCCATGATAATTTAGGGAGCTTTAGGGCCGATTTACAATGAACGCTTCAAGCCTCAAGCTTCAAGCTTCAAATTTTTTTTCTATAGTTTCAAGTTCATTTGAAGCTTGCGGCTTGAAGCTTTGAATGTTAATCATTGCACATAAATCCTATAATTCTAAATTTTTGAAGCTTGAAGCTTGAGGCTTGAAGCGTTCATTGTGAATCGGCCCTTAGTCTGGTTGGTTTAAAAGTTTCCATCATCGGGCGTCATCAGTACTTCGCCGCAGGGCCGGCGGTTGGAGTTCAGCCCGAGTGGGTAGTTGGCCGGGAGGGTATATATAAAAAAGGGGTAAAATTTAAAAATAAATAAATTTTTTTTAACTTCGAAATAAAAGCGTTGAAAATCTTTATATTTATTAATTAAAAATATGAAAAAAAAACACTTATTTGCGTAACACAGACTGTACTGATCAAGCGTGGATGATAGAGTAGAGCAGGGGTGGGCAACCTTTTTATAACATGGGCCAGAATAAATGTTATGTTTTTTCCGCGGGCCGTGATAATCAATTGACACCTTCTTGCGACCTGTAATTTTTTTAGAGTTGAGCCGGACTTACACGAAGCAGTAAATTCGTCCCTTACATAATGTAAATTGTACTGAGGCCTAATTTTTTTTAAATGTCCCGGTTCAAAAATAATGTCCTATCGAGATAAATGAGGCCAAGTGTGATTGCAAATACGTAGTGAGGGGACATGGGTTTCTTCTTTCTTACTTCTTTTGGGACAGTAAAATTCAACTTAAAATGAGGCGAGGTTAGGTGAAGAAAATGGAGAAGTAATTGGGACATTCTTTTACAAACCGTACAGATTTTGGCAAAAATTAACCGACACATTTTTTATTTGGCTGAAACTTTTTTTACGGGTTCTATATTGAAAAAAAAGATACACGTATTTTTTTTTACAATATTTGGACGCTAGAAAGGATTGAAATTTCGCGATTTTGGTGATTTAGGGCTTGAGGAGTAATTTTCAAAAATTCACAACTCCGGTTCTATTTGTGCTACAGACTGCTTTTTTTATCATTTTAAAAATAAAAGAACAAGCTTATTAATGTATATTCCAAAGAAAACCGATGAGAGACAAGAAAGAAGGGCGCGCAGTTGGGCCCGCGCGCCTATGCGACATAGCGCGCTAAGTTAATTATTTTTTTTCCGATAGTAATAATAATTTGTCCATCGATTAAAAAAGTGTTTTTGAAATGAAATTTGACGTAGAATACGGTGGTAATACTTAAAACTCGCTACGAAGTGGGGGTAATGGTTAAAAACCAATTTAAACATTTCAATTGTTAATAACAATCTTAAATTGTTAATAATTTTTTTCGAAAGTATTTTTTTCTTAAAGCTTGTTATTTTATCTTTAAAATGAAAAGCAGTCTGTAGCACAAATAGAACCCGAGTTGTGAATTTTTGAAAATTACTCCACAAGCCAAAAATCACCAAAAACGCAAAATTTCATACCTTTCTAGCGTCCAAAATATTGTGAAAAAAAATAAAAAAAAATACGTGTATCTTTTTTTTCAATATAGAACCCGTACAAAAAATTTCAGCCAAATCAAAAATGTGTCGGTCAGAAAGGTGTTCTCGGTTTGTAAAAGAACGTCCCAAATACGAGAGACATTTCTTATTTTTTTTTGTAAAATATCCTATTTGAGCTGAGGCGAGGTGAGATTTTAAATACCAATTGGAGAGACATTTCTTACTTTTTTGAGGCAGTGAAATTTCCAACTTGAAATGAGGGGAGGCAATATTGTAAATACAAATACGTACTGGAGAGGCATTTCTTACGTCTTTTGCAAAAGTTTCAACTTGAAATTAGGTAAGGTGAGTTTGTAAAATATAAATATACATTGTGGAGGTATACGTTTCTTACTTACTCTGAGGCAATCTAATGCATATAAGCTTCTTTCTTTAATTTGCTGGTTTTTGTCATTACAAGGGCCCCTCGCCTCGAAGATTGTCACAATTACACTCTTATAATTTTGGCGTTAGCCGAAAAATTTCGGGTTAAGCCATAATTAAAATTATCCCATTCATACGACAAAAAATTTTGTATAATCCATAATTCTAATTATTTTTGGAGTAGCTATAAACTAGGTAATAGACACTGAGCTATGAACTACGAGCCCGAACTACGATTTGAACTCTCACAGCTCAAAATTTTTTTCCGCGTAGTTTCGAAGTTCGAGTGGGTATTTTACCCACTCGGAGTTTTTCGAGTGGGTAGAACTACCCACTCAACCCACATCAACCGCCGGCCCTGCTTCGCCGACGGCAGCGTTGGAGATTATCCTCAATTTGGTACGACTACACTATAGGTACAGAAATCCACTTTACGAGCTGTGCTGAGAGTGAAAACGAATGGCTATCTGGGCGTTGGCCTTGGGCTAGGATATTCTATAATTGTTAACATTATAGAAGAGACTCCGGAATCAGGAATGCTAACGGACTGCATGTTCTTTAAAATCTCAAAATTTGTCCCCCCTCCCGTGCATTTACTAGATAGTAATGACCGAACTTTTTCTAAAGTACCGCAGGGTGGACAATATGCAGTATGGTACAGAAATGGCTCAAAAACATAGGTATTCGCTATACTGGAATGCACTCAGGAGAACTAGGTCTAAAGGATCTACAAAAACAAACGGATCTTTGTCTTCTCTGTTACCCAACGAAAATCAGAGCGATAAGGTCAAGTAGGATCAAGTCCCGTGTTCTGAAAGTCGAGTCGTCTACCGTGACAAGTCGTTTGAGTTGAAGAAAGTGACCTTTCAGTCGAATTACGACTTTCAGCGCAGAGGGAGGGGGGGCAGAAAGTGGAAATGTAAAAGTTGAGTGTGATGAAAGTCGTAATCCAACCGAAATGTCACTTTCTTCGACTCGAACGACTTGTCACGCCACTCGACTCGACTTTCAGCCCAGGGGCCCAAGTCTATATTAGTTTGGGATTACTAACGTGCCCTTGGTGAGCTGGGCGTTCCCAATCAAGTTACCCTTGTTTGGGGTTCGTGTAATCGAAGCTTCAATAAAAAGGCGGATACCCTGGCTGGACGAAATCCTGGTTGGTTAACGGGATCCTGCTGGAACAGTAAAGTTGAAGTGACAAACCACTAGTAGTCCGGGGAAATTAGCATTTAAAGGAGAAAAAATTCGGAAATGGCTGAAAATTGGTCCACAGCTTCCTTGGGACTTTTTAAGAAAACAATTTCGGAATCACAAAAAACAAACATGGCCGCCGGAAATATAGTGGTTTTCCGGTGTTTCTTTGTATCGCGGTGTCTATAGGTTGTACAACTTTGTACGAGGGCCCAAAATGTTGACAATGAAATTCTCTACAACTTTAGTTCTTACAAAGTTGTTGACCCGATTACCCCTTTCAAAGTTATACGAGGTCAAAGTTATCAAAAATCACTTTTTGGCCAAAAAATCCCTCAAAATCTTGTTTTTTCGAAAAAAAATTTTGATCAGTCAATACGAAACGTTATTGCCTACAAAAAAACACGTCATTTTTTCGAAAACTTAATCCTTTCGAAGCTATTCAAGGTCAAAGTTTCCAAAAATGAGTTTTTGGGTAAAAAATGACTCCGAAACTGATTTTTAGGAAAAAATTTTGTTCTATTTATACAAAAGATTATTGCCTACCCTAATGACACCCTTGTCATTTTTTCGAAAACTTTTCGAAAAATTTTGAAAAAATCAATTAAACTTTTTGGCCGAAGTGATTTTTGGAAACTTTGACCTTGAATAGCTTCGAAAGGGTTAAGTTATCGAAAAAATGACAAAAGGCTTTTTTGTGAGCAATATCGCTTCGTATTGAGTGATCAAAAATTTTTTTCGAAAAAACCAGTTTTTTAATGATGTTTTTGCCAAAAAGTAATTTTTGGAAACTTTGACCTTGAATAACTTTGAAAGGGTTAATCGGGTCAACATCTTTGTAAAAACTAAAGTTGTAGAGAATTTCATTGTCAACATTTTGGGCCCTCGTACAAGGTTGTACGACCTATAGCCACCGAGATACAAGGAAAACACCGGAAAACCACTATATTTCCGGCGGCCATGTTTGTTTTTTTGTGATTCCGAAATTGTTTTCTTAAAAAGTCCCAAGGAAGCTGTGGACCAATTTTCAGCCATTTCTGAATTTTGTCTCCTTTCGTGCGTTTTTTTTGCTAATTTCCCCGGACTATAGGCAGACCGCTGGAATTTTTCAAGCGGTATGATCTACAAACATGTAGTGTAGTACAATAGACCAAGCGAAGTGACCGCGGTGCTTTCGAACCCATTACCTTACTAGAAGAAAGCAAGAAGAAAGAAAAAGCTTTTCTGAAAGTTTACTGAAAATTCAGAGGGAGAAAGCTTTGCATTGGAACCAACCATAGCTTTTTGGGTATGTTTTGTGTATTTTGCACAATCACGCAAAGCATTCTTTCGTTAAAGTTTCGTCATGTGCGTCTTTCTTTCCTTTCTCTTCTCTCGTTTCTTTCCTATAAAACCGGTTCTTTCGTACTTCTTCAGCCTCTGTGTAACACCCCACATTAATTGGTGCAAGTTACACTATCCATCATTTCATTTATTACTACAATACCCAAACCAGTTTTTAGGCAAGGGGTCCCAGGGAAGTATATGTCATGGGTCATATGTCTCCTCACTTATTACCGTCTGCATAACTTGTAATCAATTCAAAAGCGATTACATGTCATGTTTTTACGTTGCATTTTAATCTTTCTGAAACACAAGAAATCATATTTGATTCTTTTCTGCATTACCAGTAATTAAAAAAGGAATCAATTGCTTACTTAGCTATTAATTCTGAACTGATTCCTCTGGAATCAGTTCAGTTTTCACAACTGGGCATCTATTACACTAACACTAATATAATATCGCAATCGAGGGTCTGCGAAACCCAGTTGGGAAAAGAAGAACCCACTCCAGAAGAATTGATTCAGAATGCATTCCGAAGGAACCAATTAATTCCTTTTCTGATTCTGGAGAATGCAGAATGGAATCGAATGTATTCCCAGTTCGTTGCTAAGCGTAAAAAAATTTCCAATCAATTCTAAGGAATCAATTCCGAACCGATTCTAGGGAATGCAGAGAGGAATGAATTGATTCCGTCCTATGACATCCCAATGCAAAAAGAATCGGTTCTCTATATGTCTTTGAATCTAAAGTGGAATCACTTCCTATGTACTGGAATCAATTCTGAATCCATACTGAATACATTCTGTTCCCAACTAGGAAACTATGAGAAATTCCCCTTCTCATTCGCGTTTATTGTACAACTACATAGGCATCACAATCGTTATACGAAAAAGAGGAAGAAAAATGAACTCTAAGGGGCCCCATTCACGCTCAGTTTTTAACACAGTTTGAACGGCGCAAATAAAACTGCACGGTTAAATCGGAGCGAGTGTGTAAAATCCGGAGTACCGTTCAGTTCAAATTTATGGACTGTGTAAAATCTGTGAGCCGTAGATTTTGAACTGCCCAAACTAGAACTGTGCAGGTTAAAACTGAGCGTGAGTGAGTGAGCATTGAACATATCCAATCGGAACTTGAACCAAACTGAACTAAAACTGTGTAGTAAGTGTGGTGAACTGATTAAGCTTAAAACTGCACAAATTTAACTGCGCAAACCAGAACTGTGTGATAAACTGACCGTGAATGGGGCCCTTTAGTGTAATACCTGCATCATCAACTAATGTGAGGATCGAGTGATGGGTATCGTAACTTGCACCATTAATATTTCATTGCCTTAAGGTCGGTTTACACGCAACGATCTGCTTGTGCAAATTGACAGTCGCAAGTCAATTGGTGCAAATAAACAGAGTGAAAATGAACCAGTCACCAGTGAACAATTGTTAAGTGAAGTACTGAAGTTTTTGCTTTGGTTCAGTTAGTACCCTTTTGCTAATTTGACGCGATTATTATATTAATATTGTTTATGATAAGTTCGGAGGAGCAGGTGGTCGAACGTCACCATTCACCCAAGGGCATGCTGACTGTTGTAGCTGAGGCTTGAACCTCGTTTAAACGATCATGCCAAAACACCAACCTCAAGCCGATTTTCTAAGAACACATGCAAATTGACTTGCGCAAGTCAATTGGCACAAGTAAATAGTTGCGTGTAAACCGACCTTTATATTTGGTCCCTATATCCCCTCCTGTTTTGTTACATTAGTTACTCTTCTTCGCACCACTTTTACAAGATAGTGGTTATAGTCAATATTTGCTACTCTACTCAAGTCAACGTTTGCTCCTAATCAAATTAACTCTTTTATTTAATAAAAAAAAACAAAAGAGCAATTTCTTTCAGAATAAATAAAAATAAAAATCCGGAATACATTTGGAATATTCCAGTATTACAACAAGATTATCTGCTACAGTTCATCACCTACTTTCGTATGGATTTTAATATTCTAATTGAGATTTTTGATTATCAAAATTTTATAGCAAAAATTTGTTTTTTTTTTCATTTTTTCTTTCTTTTTATTCCTCTTATTGCAAATATTGATATGATTTGTCTCCAACCGCTTCTTAACTGGCTCCCGTCGACATCATATCATCATCACAAGAATTAAAAAAAAAATTAATATTTTTTTCTTTCTATTTTTAGCATTTAGCGTGAATAAACGAAATTGGAAATAATTATTGTTTCTTGTGAATTTATTTATAAAATTAATTGAAATGATTAATTTTCAAAATGTTTTTAAAATAATCAGTGTATGATCATTGCAGTAAAAGGTAGGAAATTTCATAAGATTTCTTATCGGTCTGTAATAATATAATATATTTTTTAGTATTACATTATTTTAGTATATTTAAGTGGAATGTCTCTAGAGCTTGATATTGATTTTAGATAAAGGTAAAAGCAGCGCCTCGAAATTAAAAATGAAATTGTATCAATATAAACTAGTTAGTGTTTGCACAATTGAGTATTTTTTTGTTCCGAGTGTCCAAGATACAATACTTGAATTGAATTACGTTTTGAGCAATAAATAAAGTGGATAATAAATAAAATAACAAACATCGTACCACTTATTTATTGCTTATCAAAAATCATCTCTGGCTTTAATAAAAATTAAGGTGGAGTCGCTAATATGGTCAGTCTTCTAACAATCATTGTTTTTTTTAGAAAACGAACCATTGGAAATATACCAGTATTTCATAATTTCTTTTGGACTGTACATATTTCAAATGAGGAGCATCTGTTCAAAAGGTCTTGTTTCCATCATAAACAAACCAGAAATCGAAAAAAACTATGTGTTCCTATAAATAAAATCCTAACATATATTTAAATACACATTCATGTGAAGGTTAAGACTACAATATGATATGTGATTTTTATTTAAAAAAATACACATTAAAACTTAGTCGTGTCAAATTAGTAGAACTTTTTTGAAGTAGAATCAAATGGCCTAAATTTTTTTTGGAAAGTGTTCAGAAACAGATATTGATCAAGTGTTATATGGTCTAAAGGTGCGCAAATGTTTTTATCCATTATTTATTCAACAAATGGCTAATGTTAATGGACAATTAATGTAGCACTAATTAACAAATTAAAAATCTCGGCTATCGAAACGGACCCAAAATCTAAACTTGGAGGTTTGCGAGGTCGCTGAATTCGAGTCCGAGGTCCCAAATTTAAAGACACAAATATTTATATATTTATGTTTATTTATATTTATGTTTTATGGATAAGGACAACTATGTAAGTTAGTTTAAGTATGCCTTGTTTGGCCTAATAAATAAATCTGTATTAATAAAAGAAAG
This sequence comes from Thereva nobilitata, assembly GCA_963855945.1. Lineage (NCBI taxonomy): Eukaryota > Metazoa > Arthropoda > Insecta > Diptera > Therevidae > Thereva > Thereva nobilitata. The sequence goes on from OY979698.1 coordinate 98,211,297, forward strand.
TTTCTGTATGTATGTATGGATGTGTTTATGTATGTATGTATGTATGTGTGCGCTGTAGCGGGCGCACCAGTCATCGCAGAGCTTCGAAATTTTGCATGAAGGCCGTTGGGGTCTTCCCTGAAACACCTCGAAGCCCGATTTTCGAAATTCAAAATGGCCGCCGAAAAATGACCGAAATTCAAAATGGCCACCCAAATATGAATTTGCAAATTGTGTTCCGATTTCAATGAAAGTGGGTATCTGGGGGTTCTTAAGGTCGCTAAAAACGAATTTGTGGTCAAAACTTATAAATTCAAAATGGCCGCGCCAATATGGCCGACGAATTTACCAATTGTGTTTCGATTCCAATGAAAATCGGCATCTGGGGTTTTTTGAGGTAGCAAATAACGAATGTTTGATCAGAACTTATAAATTCAAAATGGCCGCCCCAATATGGCTGACGAATTTGCCAATTGTATTCCGATTCCAATGAAAATCGGTATCAGGGGTTTTTTGAGGTAGCAAATAACGAATGTTTGGTCAGAACTAATGAATTCAAAATGGCCGCGCCAATATGGCTGACGAATTTGCCAATTGTATTCCGATTTCAATGAAAATCGGTATCAGGGGTTTTTTTGAGGTAGCAAATAACGAATGTTTAAACAAAACTTATAAATTCAAAATGGCCGCGCCAATGTGGCCGGCGAATTGCCAATTGTGTTCTGATTCCAATGAAAGTGGATATCTAGAGGTTTTTAAGGTTGCAAATAACGAATTTATGATCAAAACTTATAAATTCAAAATTTGAGGTGATTTAAAATTTGGAATCGCGGAACAGGATGAAGACCCACTACGACCTAAGGGCGAAAGGATCTAGATTTAAGGAAGGCGATCAAGCCTAGCTATAAAATCCTCTACGAATAAAAGGTAAATCGCCAAAACTACAAAGGAAATGGAACGGCCCCTCCACGGTCTTCACGAGGTTGAAGAATGTCATCTATCGCATCCAAAAAGGTTCGATTGGTAAGAACGGCACCTGTAGGAAGTTGTGTTCGTGACGAACACTAAGTAACGGCTAACCGAAAAGAGAAAGTTAAAATACCAATTCACCGAGAAGTTTCATGTTCAGAGGCACGTACTTGAATACATACATAACATAGTGTCACATCTCAATTTAGTACGGTTGTTCTAACTGAACCGCCAAGAAAAGGAAGGAAGTACACATGTGTGCAAGAAGTTTTGTTTTGAAATTAAAGTTGTTAAAAAGGAAGAAATTGTTTCAATTAATCCCTGACAAATCCGAGAACGCTCAAGAAGAAATATTACAATATTTTTTTATAGGTAATTCTAAATTTCTGTATGGTATCCAAAATCATTTTTTCCAGATTTTTTGTTGTTTTCTTTATACTTTTTTCCTACCGCGGACAGTGCACACATAAACTTTTTTTATTTAAAGGCGTTGCAACGCACGCGGGTTTTTTACTAGTAAATAAATAAAATGGCGGATCCAATATGGCCGACTTTTGAAGATAAACCTCAAAGTTGAATAAAAATCCATACTTGGGGGTTTTGAAGGTCGCTAAACACGAATCCAGGGTCCAAATAAAAAAATTCAAAATGGCGGATCCAATATGGCGGAATTTTGAAGATAAACCTCAAAGTTGATTCGACTAACTATATTTTTTTTAATTATTTGTTAAGAAATAGGGCGCTTCGATCGGAATTGTGAGAAATACGACCGTTTTAATTAGTCACTTCAAGAAATAAGCCTTTTTGTATAGAATTTTTTGAAATACCTGCAGTGTAATTTTTTAGGGTTCTGTCAAAAGCAAAAATCCTTTACCAAGATTTTTATGTATAAATGTGAGCTAAAATTAAGTTTTCTATTGTGTTGGGGCTCTAATACAAAAGTACCAAATAAAGCCAACTTTAACATCAAAATTTGCTAATATCTTCAAAAATAAAGGCCGTAACACAAAAATTTGTGGAAATTATTTATAGGAAATTGTCCATGCTTTCCAATTTTGGAAAAAAATATTGACTAACTACGTATTTTTGGGGAAAAAGGTAGTTGAAATTTATAGTTTTGTTAAAAAAACCAAAATTTGGACTTTGATGGCTCATTACTCTGGAAGTTGGTAGGGTAGAACCTTCACTTTTACAGTTTTAGATAGGTGGGAGTATTTTGCCTGCAGTTTGTAGTTTTTTTAAATAAAATATTGTAGTACGGTCTAAAAAACACACTTTTCCTTATAATTCATTAACTAAAGCTGATATAAAAAAACTGATAATATATTTGAAATCAGCGTTAAAAATTAACTTAGAATGATGTAAAATATTCCATGCAACAGTCTTTAGTGCCATTTATGCTAGGAATGAGATTGCTTACCACAAAATATACATATATATTAGCACGTGTTCCACACACTCAATATATAAGTCCCTCAGACAGGTTAATGTTAACTATCCACTCGACCTGACAATATGCCCCCTATGGTGCTAAAAAATTGAAACGCATAGTACCCTACTCCTCATACCGCCAAACCTATTCTATCCGTCGTACTAAGCTTACTACTAAACATTGCACCATGACGTGATCAGCGCCATGACGGACTGGCAGTACAAAGGATCTTATCTAGTACATTGCTTTATCCACGCTGTTATCGCGATGCAAATTTTCGATATGAATTTGCATAAAATATTTAAAAAGAATATTTTAGCGTGTTTGTAGAAAGTTGCCCAGTTGTCTGGGTTAACAATATGTTCTAAACCAAATCCACGATAACACACAAAACACAACCGAAGACCACCGTCACCACAATCATATTTCATTGCTAAATGATATCTTTTCATTTTTTTGTTATTAATTTTGCTTAGTAAAATAAAAAAAAAGAATGCAATATTCATATTATTATTGAGAAACAGAAACAAGTCTTTGTCGACGACTGTTAATTTAATTTGTAATTTGCAAATTACTTATGTTAATTAAAATAAATAATAAATATACACCACACCTCGGTCCAATACCTGTCGGGGTTTTTAGATACAAGAAAAACCTGTAGTGGAGAAAAAGCAACAAATTATTATTGCATATTCTATACTATATTCTATTTCTATTTATTTATTATTTAGTTTTTCTCTGTGAATGTGTGTTTTTTAGTTCTTTCTCTCTAATTTAATCACACAATCATATTTGCGAAATTTTATTAACCAGTCCAAAGCTGGGTTGCAGATTGTTTCGCGCATTTATAATATTTCTGAGTCTGAGAATTATGAAGAACGTGTCATTTTTGGTGGAAGAGAAGTGAAGAGATTTTTTTTTTTAAGTTTTAAACTTGTTCCGACTTATGTTTATATTATAAATTTTTATACTTGTTTTTTTTTGTTTTAATTTATTTAAACAAACAACAAAAACTTTCACCTATACAAATCCATTTGTGAATTGTTGAATTGGATAGAAACAGACTGCAATATTTTTGCAATGAAAATAAATATATATAAGCTTGAAAAATGTGAATATTAAATAATAAAAAAAAAGTATTTTTATGAATATTTTATTTTTTTTTATTTATTTCTATTTTTGTTTAACAATTTTTTTTTTTTGGTTTTTCTTATCGGAATCATGCATAGGTTTTTTTTTATTATATTTTTATTGCGTTTGAAATCTTTTAACAGATCTAGTCCAGATTAACGTGAATGGATATTCAATCCTGATTCATGTGTATTTTTTTTCCCAACCGATCTCTAATTTTTTTTTGTTTTATATTTCACTCCCCGTGTCTTATATAACACTATTTTTGTATGTTATCTCAGTGGAAGATTAACGCTTTTTTAAAAGTAGTTTTTATTAATATTATTAATTCATTAGTCTCACCGGTGTGCAAATTGGCCACCAGCGCCGGTATTTAGCCGGTAGAAATTGGTAAACAATACAACTAAAACATTTTTTTTTTATTTCAATTTTCAGTTTTGAAAAATCTTTCGACAGTCTGTCACACTATTATAGAAAGCTACAAAAATAGTAAAGAAAAAAAAGTTTTTGCTGAATAGTTTATTTTATTTAATGAATGTTAAATATTACTACCGTGGTGCCATAACAGGAGAGCAAAAAATAAATGAACGAACAAGAGCGAACTTGATAATAAATTTGATATTTATTGAACAAGTTTCAGAATTTCTTATTCATTAATCGTGTTTTTTTTTTGTTTAATTCAGTTTGATTTCTTAGTTATTAATTACTAACAGACGTTCGATAAGATTTTGTTGATATAAAAAAAAATTGCACTACAGTTATTTAATATTGAGGAAATCATAAATTTAGTTTAGTGTTAAAATTTGCTTATTCAGGTGCACATGGACTCATTTCTCTTATAAAGTAACGACCTTACTTCGTCATTAGTGTGATGCAGTTTTAAATACTAATATATGTATGCCATACCAAAAGTTACCTATAGATCTAGAAATACAGAAGATCTTTTCTGTATTTATTTATTTAGATACAAAAGAATCACTTATTAAAAAAAACCCCCTCTGAAAATATTCTTCTACTTCCTTCCATCTTTTAATTTCAATCTCCTTAGTGACAATAGAAAAAATGAAACACTTATTTCAACAATCTAGAATTTGCCAGTTACCTCTGGTAAATACTCAATTCATGCGTGGTCAACGCCTATAAGAAGAACCAGAATAATAATTGATTTCAGTTAGTAACATGCAAATCAAATTTGAAAAAAAAAATTTGATTTGGAAAAATATTGCCTAAAACTAGTTAAAACTCACACTTTCGAGTATTAATTTGATTTAACCATATTCAAATTTGTGAATAACACGATGTCTTTACTTCCATTGATTGATATTTAATGCGCGTTTTTATTGTCACATTTCAATATAAGTTATCATATGACTTATTGTTGATTAAAGCAACGACAACCAAAACACAATTTCGGCGACTAATCATTATTAATTACGCCTTTTCACGGCATGTTTTTTATTGAATAATGAATTTAAACTTGCTTTTATACTTATGTGCACTTTTAGAAAAGTTATATATTTCTTTCTGCTGTTATATAGTATGAAATCATTGTTTCCGTAATTTCACCGTTCACAATGTAAATTGGTTGAATTTCTCGAATTGTATCAGTGTTTCTGGCCGAGCTCTTTGCAAAGACTTATAACATGCACCAAATAGTTAACAAACCTACGCGATTTCCTTACACTGCAGACCAAGAGGACCATTCTTCGTTACCCGATACTGCCATGCCTCCGCCTGTTGTCGAGTGGTCCTCTCACTCACTGGACAGAGTTTTTTTCAGGACTCGTGAAGTGTATAGGTGTCTCAAAGAGCTTGACTCTAAAAAATCCACTGACCCTGATAATATTCCTCCTAAGGTCCTTAAAAAATGTGCCTCTCCTTTGTCTAAATCTCAGCGCAAACTCTACTCTACATCCTTTCATACTTCTCCGAAGTTTATCCGCTCCCTTGGAAACTGGCTCATGTTCAGCAATAAAAGCTTTAGATTCAAAATTATTTTTTATTCTTTAGCTCATTTTAAAATAAAAGCGTATTTTTTAGTTTTTTTAAACTATTTTTTTTTATTTTCTAATTTTTAATCTATTATCTGTCTTCCGCCATTTTGTAGTGACCGCCATATTAGATTTAAAATGACGATACACAGCTTACCACCATTTTGAATTTGGAATGATGCCACACAGCTAATAGTATTCTATTGTCATACCCTTCGATTTGATACCCATATCGAGCGCATTGTAAAGAAAAAAGTAATCCGCCATTTTGTGTTGGCCGCCAATTTGAATTTGGAATGATGCCACACAATTAATAGTATTCTAATTGTCACACCCTTTCATTTGATACCCATAACGAGTGGGTTGTAAAGCAAACGGTAGTCCGCCATTTTGTGTTTGCCGCCATTTTTAATTTTGAATGACGCCACAAAGCTAATTGTATTCTACCTGTCATGCCCTTTGATTTGATACCCAATTCGGAGGGTCGGGGAAAACAATAGCAAAAATCAGCCGCCATGTTGGAGCCGCCATCTTGATTTTCTTACAAAATTGTCAGATTGCATTGTCACGCGAACTATGCATTTGTGCAAAATTTGAAGTTAATCGGTTATATGGAAGTGGGTCAAAATCAAGTTGCAAGATTTGTTTACATAGAACATACATGCATACATACATTCATCTGGTAAAGCTAATATAAAGCTAAAACATACAAACATACAAACATCCATACATGCATACATACAGAGATACATACATATAGGTGAAGCTAATATAAAGCGTATAAAAAACAAATTGAAAAAACTTTGTTGATCAATTCTGAACCGATTGCTTAGAGAGCTTCAGGATACACTATATGTTCAATATTCTTCCATTTGGGGCTAAGATGTGAAGATTTTCTGATTTTCCAATTCTTGAACAACCTTACATACAGCTGACCGGGAAATGAAAGTTGTGATCATAGATTCGTTACTTGCTGCCTTAAAAAGCCCCATATACCGATTTTCATTGAAATCGGAATACAATTGGCAAACTTATCGGCCATCTTTGGTGCGGCCATTTTGAATTTGTAAGCTTTGATCATAGATTCGTTATTTGCTACCTTAAAAAGTCCGATATACCGATTTCCATTGAAATCGGAACACAATTGGCAAATTCCTCGGCCATATTGGCGCAGCCATTTTAAATTTATAAGTTTTGACCACAAATTCCTTATTCACGACCTTAAAAACACCTATCTACCAACTTTAATTAAAATCGGAGCACAATTGGCAAATTCAACCATATATGGGCGGCCATTTTTAATTTTGGTCATATGTCAACGACCATCTTGAATTTCATTTTGAAAGTAAACAATAAAATTCTTTGATTTTTTTATATACGTCATGGTATTATTTCTTTTTTCGATATAAACAATAGTTTTTGAGCTGCAACTCAAAACTGTATGCCATAATTTCGTTATCATCGGTCGTGTCATAGAACTTGCATGATGACACGACAAACAAGATGCCGGGCTGATAGTTCAAGTGTGGTTTTTTGAGTTAATATTCACATCCAGAAGAAAAATAATAACAAGTGCATTTTTGCGCGGAGGTATTTTAATAAGACTAGTTAATCGCTTTCACAGCACCTATTTACATATAGTTGAATAACGCGCCCAGACTGGCTGGCGAAAGTAGTTGATAATTTCAAGTATTTTTATTTACAATTCTTTTATTTTTTTTTAGTTTTTGTATTATAATTGGTAAAAGTAATAAATTTTCTCATAAAATATTTTTATTACCCCCAAAAGGTAATAAAAGGGTAATAAAACCAGGCATAATAAAAAAACTACTTAACAAGCACGTTAAGAAATTGAGTTTGTGTTTAATAATTTGGAAAAAAAAGAAAAAAATAATATAAACGAAATGAGGTCACATGTCTGTAGCTGCAGTAGCTTCGGACAAGAAATTTGGTCATAAGCAAGACGAACGGACAGAGCTCATTTTTGCAGTGAAAACACTGTAAACTCAAGTATTTACTTTCTAAACACTTAAAGCGTTTAAACCGTTGTAGACGAATTTTAAACACTTAGCGGCGTTTAATGAGTAAACACTTAAGTGTTTATTTAGTAAACGTTTGTAGCGTGTTTTTGGTTATGAATAATAAAAATTTTGTTGATAGAACTATTAATCAATATATATTAAAACATAATACTATCATTGCAAAAAGTGAAAAAAAAAAATAAAAAATAAAAAAAAACAAAAAAAATCCAACCCGAGTGCCAATTTTTCCAAGCGGTCCCCCGACTAAGTACAAACATTTCCAATATTGCTTGACTTCCGTGATAGGACGAGATGCGCTTTACTGAATATGCTAAATGGTAGCCTTGGCGGGCATTAGCATAACTGCGTGAAGTATGGGTCGCTCATATTTTTTCTCGTCTTATCATTGCAAATCTCAGCTTTTGAAAGTGTTTTATTTCAAAACGCTTAAAACGTTTTATTTTAACGTCACCCATTTGATTAACATTTAAGTGTTTTAAAAGTTTCGACAATGTTAATCAAATGGGAGACGTCAAAATAAAATGTTTTAAGCGTTTTGAAATAAAACACTTCTAAAACCTCAGAATGCAGTGATATTGATAATTTTAAATCTATATTAATAAAATAAAGTTTCTGTATGTATGTATGTATGTACGTATGTATGTGTGCGCTATAGCGGGCGCACCAGTCATCGCACAGCTTTAAAATTTTGCACGAAGGTCCGTGGGGGTCTCCCATGAAACACCTCGAAGCCCGAATTTTGAAATTCAAAATGGCTCCTGAAAAATGACCGAAATTTAAAATGGCCACCCAAATATGAATTCGCAAATTGTGTTCCGATTTCAATGAAAGTCGGTATGTAGGGGTGTTTATGGTCACTAATCACGAATTTGTGGTCAAAATTTATAAATTCAAAATGGCCGCGCCAATATGGTCGACGAATTTGCCAATTGTGTTCCGATTCCAATAAAAATCGGTATCTGGGATTTTTTGAGGTAGTAAATAACGAATTTATGACCAGAACTTATAAATTCAAAATGGCCGCTCCAATATGGCCGACGAACTTGCCAATTGTGGTCCGATTCCAATAAAAGTGTATATCTGGGGGTTTTTAAGGTTGCAAATAACGAAATTATGATCAAAACTTATAAATTCAAAATGGCCACACCAATATGGCCGATGAGTTTGCCAATTGTATTCCGATTCCAATGAAAATCGGTATCTGGGGGTTTTTAATGTAGCAAATGACGAATGTATGATGAAAACTTATGAATTTAAAATTTCGGGGCCAATATGGCGGACGAATTTTACCAAATAAGTATTATTTTTTTGTCAGCTGTATGTAAGTTGTTTAAGAGTTGAGAAATCTGAAAATCTTCACATCCTAGCTTCAAATGGAAGAACTAATGGGACTAATGACAGCTGTCAAAAGGGCTGTCAATAGAAATTAACCATAAAAAGGTTTCCAAAATCATTTTTTCGAGATTTGTTGTTTCTTTCACTTTTGTGCACACATAAACTTTTTTTATTTAAAGGCGTTGCAACGCACGCGGATTTTTTGCTAGTTCGTAATATTTAAGCAGTTTTATGGTTTTATTTTCATATTAAAAAAATACCTGTCAACAAAGGCGTAAAAATTTCAGTATAAACTAAGTTAAATAAATGAAAACCACAAATTAAGTAAAAACAAGGCCAAAAAATGAATAATAGGTATATTCTAAAATGATTTTGGATGTAATTTTGATTACTTTTTTTTACTTCTGTTTATTACTCAAATAACAACAATTGCATTTTTTTGACCATTTTGAAAAAAACAATTTAAAATTTTTTATCAAATCTCGTAGAGAATTTTGGGATCTTTAATTTAAAAAAAAAATAAAGTTCATTTTTGTTAACATGAGCTCGAGATCTAAAACTTTTTGTATTTTGGCCAATTGTTAATTAACAAATACATATTTTGAGCTATAATTTGGACTGTATCATTTTGAAACCTATTCATTTCATGTGATAAATTCAAAAAAAATTTATAGAAACTTATTTTCCAGCATTATAGTGTAAGTATTGTTAATTGAGCGATTTTTTTTGGTTTTTTCATAAAGCTTAATGTCAAAATGCAATAACTTCCTTGTTTCTTAAAATTCTAAGTCTTTTGTATAATAATAAAAATTACCCGATAAAATTAAATGTTTTTATTTTTTTTATTTTTTGAAAAAAGTACCTCTAAATGGATCACACAGTATTTCATTTTTAGAAGAGACACTTCCCACCCCTAAACGCTTAGGGCGTTTAGTTTCCCCGTAAGTGTTTTATCATAACTGAGTGTTTACCTTTTCAAGTGTTTAATTGGTGAATAAGTGTTTTACTTTTAAACACTTTTGCTTAGGTAAGAATTTTTTGGTAAACTCCTTACGCGTTTTAATTTCTGTTAAATAATTTAAGTGTTTAAGAATCAAACATTTTAGCGATAAGATTTTGTGCATTAATCGTTTCTTTTGTTTTAAAAGTAAACACTTCCCACCATTAAATACTTTATCGTTTAGAAATAAAACACTAAGAGTGATTTATTTCTAAACACGTGCTAAACACTTGGATTTGCAGTGAAATCTGAAAATTTTGAAGCATATTTGGCAAACCCTTAACCTTAACTATAAACAGAAAAAAAACCCATGGAATACTCTTCAACATAATAAATGGCTCTGGTTTAGTTTCCTGCGGCACGATTTTAGGCTGGGGAAGGGGTGGGTTCGGGTGGGAGGGGTTATGCGAGCATTTGTGTGAAGGGTAAATCTACAATATAGTATGACCCACCTCCGATTTTTTTGAAATTTTTTTTATTAATGTATTTTCGGCTGTAGAATCCATTTTTCAAAAAATAAATTGTCGCTCACTTAACCGTTTTCGAGTAATGAATTTTTAAAGTTGGGAAAATTCGGTTAGCTGAAAAGTGTTAACCGCCATATTGAAAACACTTATTTAAAAGGTGGGGGGTGTCACTACCCAAAATCCAAAAAGGTAATCTTAAAACGGGGGTAGGAGGGGGGGCTGTAGCCCCTCAAAATGGGAAAATATAACCTTAAAACGGGGGGTAATGGAAAAATAAAACCTTAAAACGGGGGGTATGGGGGGCGGTAGCCCCCCAAACGGGGGATGGGGGGCAGAGCCCCCATTCCATACAAGGAGTACTTAATTTTTCTATTGCACCTTTTGTTTCAGCAGAATATATAGGATAATTTGCAGTTTTAGTTCCAACATTATAGTGGTAATTTCACGATTTTGCTGGATCCTTGCGCATGTATCCCAATGCTAAGATTCGCCTGGGGAGTTCCTAATTTTAGAAGAATGTAAAGCATGATTTATAGTTGTAAAAGTATAAAAAGCAAATAATAGTTTTTAATACATAGTTGGCTTATTAGGGATATTTTGTCGAAATTCATACTCCTTGTGCCCATTTTTTACGTTTTTACGCCAAAATTATATTATAACGGGACATTTACGCAATAACCGGACATTTCCGCAGTTGCCCCACTTCAAGAGAATGTTCGCACAACCCCTCCCACCCAGCTTCACCCCTTCCCGAGCCACAAATCTAAAACCAGGAAACTAAACCCGAGCAAAAATTTATTTAATTTTTTTGCAAAAACGGGACATTTCCGCACTTACACACTTCAAGGGGTTGTTGGCGGTCGATTTTTGCTATTGTGTTCCCCGACCCCCCGACATGGGTATCAAATGAAACGGCATGACAGGTAGAATACAATTAGCTGTATGGCGTCATTCCAAATTCAAAATGGTGGCAAACAAAATGGCGGACTACCTTTTTCTTTACAACCCACTCGATATGGGTATCAAATGAAAGGTTGTGACAATTAGAATACTATTATCTGTGTGGCGTCATTCCAAATTCAAAATGGCGGCCAACACAAAATGGCGGATTATCTTTTTCTTTACAACCCACTCGGTATGAGTATCAAATAAAAGGATGTGATAATAGAATACTTTTCGCTGTGGGGCGTCTTTCCAAATTCAAAATGGCGGCCACCACAAAATGGCGGTTTACCTTTTTCTTTACAACCCACTCGGTATGGGTATCAAATGAAAGTGTATGACGAGTATAGTATAGTAAGCTTTGTGATGTCGTTTTAAATCTAATATGGCGGTCACTACAAAATGGCCAAACACATACATATAATAGACTAAAAAATAGAAAATAAAAAATATAGTTTAAAAAAACTAAAAAATACGCTTTTATTTTAAAATCAACTAAAAAGTAAAAAATAATTTTGAATGTAAAGTTTTTATTGCTCCAGCCAGTATAAGAAAACAACCTACCTTTCGAAATCTAAAAAAGCGTGGGGCTAAAAGTTCCGGTGTTAATAAAATAAGAATATAGAGAGCCCCACGCTTTTTTACATTTCGAAAGGTAGGTTGTTTTCTTATACTGGCTGGAGCAATAAAAATTTTACATTCAAAATTATTTTTTACTTTTTAGTTCATTTTAAAATAAAAGCGTATTTTTTAGTTTTTTTAAACTATATTTTTTTATTTAATGCTTTTTAAATTGTTTTTTTTTTTTGAAAATTAGTTTTATCAATTTGACAAATTTTATCTGTGAAAAAAATAGAATTGTGTCTGCTGTCTGTTAGTATAAAAATAAGTATACTCAATTCGATTAAAAACAGCTTAAAATTCACTCTTTATCGACGAATTTTTTCAAACCGATACTAAACTCTGAAAAATTTTCAAACACCCAACATCATTTCTTTTATAAATTAATTTATTAATAGACATAAACTAAATTCTGAATGGTCTTTTTAGTATCTATAAACATTTCTCTCATCATTTCACATCCACACAAAAATAGGATAAAATACGAAATTTGCGACATTTTAAAATTTTTTCCAGTTTCAAAAACTTGTCCAATTTTTAATATCACCTAATCTACAAATATGTAATACAATCTAACTATTGGACCGGTTAGCAGCACCCACTAACTAGAGCATAAACAACTACCGAAAAAAAAAACACTTATAATCCATTTACTAATTTCCTGTATCTTTCAGAATAATGTGTGGACCATGATCCTGACTTTAGTATACTTAGCTACATTTATGTGATGAAAACACGTGGCTGTAAAATTTTCTGTTAATAAATGTTGCTACTTCTCAGGCGTGATTTGTAAACAAAAATTCTTGACATGATTTAATTTTTTTTTTTGAAATATTTCTCAACAATAATAATAAATGGTATCGAGAAGAACGAGTATGTATGCTGTGTACTCACCTTGGCAGAGGATAACAGACGCTACTACTACGCCTTCTACCGGCTCTTGCCTTAAGAAATTTTTTTCCTGCTGGCTTCACCCTCATTTTTTTTTTGTTACACACTACTTTATATTAAAGACAAGCAAAAAAAAAAAAACAAAAATAAACCAAAAAAGTAAAAAAAAAAAATAATAATAATAAAATAAACAAATCTTCTAAACACTAAATATATCACAAGTAATTTGCACTGGAATACTTTAATATCACAAGGTATTTTCTCGCAATTATTTCTCTTTAATTTAACACAATTACAACTACACTTGTATATAATTAATATTATATTTACAATCACAGCAGATTGAACTTCTTCTTGCATACATAAAAAAATAATCTGTGCTTTTTTTGTTTAAAAATCAAGAGAATTTCAAGAAAAACTCCGATCATCGACCGTTCATAATTATTATTATTATTATAAAAAAAAACTTTTAATTTAAAAACAAAATCATTTTTCCATCAAGTATCCATCGATTATTAAAAATGCAATTTAATCACAAATATATAACGTTTGATCCTGGATAATCCACGTGCTGACCAAACCAACCAACAAAACATTAACCGATTCCGTGGAACATGACAAGTGTAAATTCGCGCGTGCTGTGTGCCAACAATCAATCAATCCGATTCCTTTATTAAAGATTCTCTCTTTCTGGATATTTTTGTGCTGCTGCTCACTTCGTAGGCGATTGTAGAAGGAATGAGGAAGAAAGCACGCCGCCCGGCGTCTTAAATTCAAAAGTCGACCGATCGGTATAAAAGTTGGAAACCGAATGCCTCGCCTCGAAAGAATGCTATGATTTTTTGTAAGTGTATACTAAAAAAAAATTGTGGAGAATCCAGGCTCGACACAAAATATATATAAAATGCTTGCTGGGTGCTTCGGAAACTCAGTGAGTGGGGCTCCGCAAACGATAACGTGCTACCAACCACCCGCCGCAGTTTATTGACTATCTTCAAGTCTTGAGGCCACACTCTGGGGAAGCACAATCGATGCTGGAATTACTTCGAAGTATATCGAGAGGCGAAGTAGTAGCACAACTATTATAACCGTCAAATGGCCATTGTATGACGCGTGTGTGGAACTGAATTGCTTATCAACAGCTGACCGACAGCAACGCTCTTCTATTTAGCATTTTTTTTTTGTTTTCTTTTTTTTTTTTTGCAAATTTTAGTTTGTATTTTTTCCCTCCTATGTTTCTTCCCTGTTGGCAGGTAGTTTTCTCAAGACTTAAAATACTTCACTAACAGACAGCGCGCTGCTACCCATCATTCTCCCAAATTCACTACAAAACACAGCAGACATCGCTCTCCTCTTCATCCATCCTCAGGTACGAAGACGTCGAAATATACCTGATAAAAAAACCGTACTATTGTACCTCAACTAGTCCATTTCTTGTGTTACTCGATCTCGTCAAAACGCACTGAATCGTAACCTATTCATAAAAAATCTGAGACCGTAAGAGGAGATTACCTGAAAGTTTTGGCCTAGATCAATATTTATCTTCCGTTCGAAGATTGTGTGTGCGCCCTTGCCTCTAGATTTGTTGCGAATGTTTTGTAATCTTCAATTTTAATCGCGGGAATCCTCTCTTCTTTTATTTTATATATATGTATACATAGCATACATAGAAGTAAAACTTGCACAAAATCATAAAACAATTGACGTGGGTGTGATGCCTGACTGATAATCCAAACTGCATTGCGCTTGTGTGGTGTAAAAACAGGTAAACAGAAACGGTTAAACGACTTTCAAGAATTTAATTGTCTTTCATTCATTTTGAGACATCGGATATTTTATTGCATATATTTATTTGTAAAATTTGTTAAAATATACGGAAATGTGCAATGTGTACTGTATGTGTGGATATATGGGCCTCCGCACAAACAAGACCGTACTATGGTAAATAAAATTCCCAGCAAGAAATGTGAGCCTTCAGGAATGCATTTTGGAAGCATTATTATTTGATACACCCAAGGGAGGGAAGTTACTATATATAAGCTTACAGTTTATCTTACGACTTACTCTGGCCACACTCGGAAGTCTACGGATTAAGACAATCGACAGCGCCTTATAGGGAGTCCTTGGGCGCGCCAAGTTGTGTAATGGCTTACCCAGATATGGAAGCTCTGTCAGGATGGATTTTTCACTTATTGAAGATTAGCATAAAACCCGCGTGCGTTGCAACGCCTTTAAATAAAAAAAGTTTATGTGTGCACTGTCCGCGGTAGGACAAAAGTATAATGAAAACTACAAAAATTCTGGAAAATGATTTTGGATACCATATATAAAAATTTAGAGTTACCTATATCGAGCGTTCTCAATTTCTATCTTTTTAACAACTTTAATTTCAAAACAAAACTTCTTGCACACATGTGCTCCCCCTTCCTCTTCTTGGCGGTTCAGCTAGAACAACCGTACTAATTTGAGATGTGACACTGCGTTATGTATGTATTCAAATAGGTGCCTATGAACATGAAACTTCTCGGTGAATTGGAATTTTAACTTTCTCTTTTCGGTTAGCCGTTACACTGCCCCCTTCTTACTTAGTGTTCGGAGCTAGGATGTGAAGATTTTTCGATTTCCCAACACTTGAACAACCTACATACAACTGACGTGGAAAGGGTTATTTGGCAAAATTCGTCCCCCATATTGGCCCCGAAATTTAAAATTTATCAGTTTTGATCATAAATTCTTTATTTGTTAGCTTAAAAACCCCCAGATACCGATTTTCATTGGAATCGGAATACAATTGGCAAATTCATCGGCCATATTGGTACGGCCATTTTGAATTTAAGTTTTGATCATAGATTCGTTATTTGCAACCTTAAAAACCCCTTGATATACACTTTCATTGGAATCGGAATAGAATTGAAAAAAATCGTCCGCCTTATTGGGGCGGCCATTTTGAATTTATAAGTCTGATCATAAATTATTTATTTTCTATCTTAAAAAACCCCAGATACCGATTTTCATTGTAATCGGAACACAATTGGCAAATTTCGTCCGCCATATTGGCGAGGCCATTTTGAGTTTATAAGTTCTGATCATAAATTCGTTATTTGCTACCTTAAAAACCCCCAGATACCGATTTTCATGGAAATAGGAACACAATTGGCAAATTTGGGTGGCTATTTTGAATTTCGGTCATATTTCGGCGGCCATTTTGAATTTCAAAAATCGGGCTTCGAGGTGCATCATGGGAGACCCCCACGGACCTTCGTGCAAAATTTCGAGGCTCTGCGATGACTGGTGCGCCCGCTATAGCGCACACATCGCACATACACGCATCCATACACGCATACAGAAACTTTCTTTTATTAATTAGAAGAATAGAAAGGACGGAGGACCCCACCTGGATGAGAAGCATGAGTCTGAACTTCATATTCTCTGTGAGTAGCCGACCAACCCAAGTCGCGGTATTTTTTGGCGTAATACTTCACAAAAGAAGAAGACACCCGACTGCTATTCCAGAGGTCCGTGGTTTAATTCCACTTCTCAGCATGGTCCTTTGTCTTTCCATTTGTCTCACCTAGATGGCATTCCTTCTTTCCTCTAATATTACTTGTCTTCCTTCTTTACAACAGTTCCTTTCTCTCTCTCTCCTCCCCTTTTTCTGGAAGCATAATATAGTCCAGGGAAATTAGACAAAAAAAGGCCCAATTTCGGAAAAAATCCGAGAAAACTGAATTTTGGTATGGACATTGATATTATTGCTCTAAGGAAAATCGATTTGACACTCCGACACGATTTTACGCGGGGTCAAAGGTCACCAAAAGCGGTTTTTCCGAAATATCTCGGTAACGCTCACTTTTACAGAAAAGTTATATGAATAAAGTTTGTAGCTTAGGTAATTTCCTAAAAAAAATATTTTATAACTTTTTCTTGTAAGAGTAACCGTTTTTGAGATATTTTGATTTTAGTCCACGGATATTAGACAAAAAAAGCCCAGAATTTTTTCCGTAGTTGAGCTTTTTTTTTGTCTAATATCCGTGGACTAAAATCAAAATATCTCAAAAACGGTTCCTCTTACAAGAAAAAACTATAAAATATTTTTTGTAGGAAATTATCTAAGCTACAAACTTTGTTCACATAATTTTTCTAAAAAAGTGAGCATTACTGAGATATTTTCGAAAAATCGCTTTTGGTGACCTTTAACCCCGCGTAAAATCGTTTGAGTGTCAAATCGATGGGGACTCGTGACATTTTCCTTAGAGCAATAATATCAATGTCCATACCAAAATTCAGCTTTCCCGGAATTTTTCCGAAGTAAAATGTCTAATTTCGCTGGGCTAATAGACGTTTAGGCAGCCTCATGCTCTGTCGCGATAGTATTGGATGAGAACCGGTGGAACAAAATCGCATTTTGAGGTTCGAAGTTCTTGCACTTTTCTATCTACTACACTCTTGCATCTGGTCCCTCGCGATCTTGACATCAAACCTGGTCTCATCCAGTGCCCTTAGACTGAGGGAGTCCGCAGCGTAGGCCTTAAAACCCTACGGTCAAAATCAACATTTTGGACTCTCTACCTAAGAGTGCGATTGGCACAAGCATAGACTACTTTCTCCCATACCATGGTCGTTCAGACCATCCAAATAAGTCAGGTTGGAGAAACGGAGATGCCCTGAAGAAGTTTGATATACGAATATTCACGGTCGGCTGCAAAATATCAGTGAGCGTCGAGGAAGGTGTCTATCTATAGATCCGCTTTCAAGCGAAGGTAGCGGTGATCCTGAAGGCCTGTCAGACAATGAACCTCAAACCTACGCAAAGATGTAGTTTTGGAATATTCATAGAAAGTCAAGCCGCTATACTAACTCTAGATTTGGCTATGATGGGATCCAACCTAGTATAGTGATGTCAAGCTGAACTATATATGAGTAATGTGACTCTCTTCTATTTTTCCAGACGTAACTAGACATAAAAATACCGCACGCGATTTTTTTTACCAAATGATTTTATATATTTTTAAAAGCTTAAATTCAAAATGGCGTCATCCCCACCCTCTTGCTAAACTTACAGTGGAAGGAAACGCGTTTTATTCTATATCTCAGAAACTAGCCATTTAACGACAAAAATGTATATTATCTTTTTTGTAGATAAATAAGTGATTTTACTTTTTCGTTTAGAAACTTTTTTTGTAAAGTCAATATCTACGGAGAAATAGTGCTTCAAACTTCATATAACACTTTATTTGGACTATATTTCGTTAATGGTTCATTCTACATGAAAAAGTCCTTCGTAAGACTTATAGTTGACACGATTATCTAAAATTTTTGTTATTATTATTTTTTACGTAGGGCTGATATTGCACGAGTTATGGCGCTTTAAGTGTTGAAAAACGTAAATTCAAAAGAAGTTTTTTGTCAATATCTTTTTAATTACACTTTTATTGCAAAACTGATTATAACTTTTTTTGCGCGAAATTTCATTGCCCACATTTTTTGTTTTAACTTTTTTCTGTAAAGTTGATATTTATGGGTTTATTACACCTTAAACGCTTATAAAGAATGTTTTTTTTACAAATATCTAACTATTATTTACGACGAAAATTTATACCAACTAATTTGTTTGTTATAAAATTATAAAAAACTGTTTGTTATAAAATTAAAAATTTTTTTCTAGCATTAATACTTTAACCGCTATTCAGCGCCGAACGTTTCTTATAACGCATAAATGTTGATACAAATAATTGATAAATTTCTTTGGCGCACTCTTTTCTTTTTTTGGCGCGTTTTTTTTTAATTCTGGTTCCCCCAGTAGGCGTAAATCACTATTTATCTACAAAAAAGATAATATACATTTTTTCGTTAAATGGCTAGTTTCTGAGATATAGAATTAAACGCGTTTCCTTCCACTGTAAGTTTAGCAAGAGGTTGGGATGACGCCATTTTGAATTTAAACTTTTAAAAATATATAAAATCTTTTGGTAAAAAAAAATCGCGTGCGGTATTTTTCGCAAAAAGAAAAAGTACCTACTTATTGGACTACAAAACGACTCTGCTCTGATTGGTTTGATCGATGAAGGTCACGCCAAACAAGAAGTTCCTACTACGCAGAGAACAGAAAAGGCAGATTAGTCTTTTTCGAGCCAACTGGGTATGTATCCAGTATTTTTTTAGAATCTTTGAGTATATACAAACCTTGAGTACATTGAATATTATAGTCAGATCCGCCACAAGAGGGAAACTGAGACGAATTGAATTGGCTCATGGTCTGAGGGGTCCTGGGAACAGATTGAAACCAAAAAAGTTATATCTTTATATAGCTTAAAAAGGCCTGATAATATTTTAGGCAGTTTATGTGGCGGGCCTGATTATAGCATGAATGTGTGTGTGCTTAAAATGGAAACAGAAACAACCATCATTACCAAGGAGTTATACCATAATTCAGAGAGAGATTTTGTCTCTCACAACTCTTTTTCCCCAGAGCTTTCAATTCCTGGCCTCTGTTTTCCAGTTCGTAACATTGTTTGGTATCGGATTGAGTCTAATTCACTACAAAACTGGTGGAGTTTATTATTTATTCTTTGGTACTATTACTCCGCTGGTTTTTGGTTTAGTTCTTTCAGAAACCCTCAGATTCTAAGCATCCATGTCCGCCATTAACCTCGATTCTTCATAATACTGCTTCCATATTAATGTCAGGTGGTATTCTCGTTGGCGAGTGACGTGACTACGAGGGACGCGATGGAATGAAACTGACGATACCTACAAACATATCAAGGAAAATGTCACTTCACACGACACCATGCGACAATTACAACACGACGTTTATCGATCTAGTCACCATCAGGATTCTCTTAGATTGACAATTATAAATGCCAATTTAAGGTCGAAGTGACATCTGTCACGTCACTCGAAGAGGAGACAAATTCGAAAATCGCACGAAAGGAGACAAAATTCCAAAATGGCTGAAAATTGGACCACAGCATCCTTCGGACTTTTTAAGAAAACAATTTCGGAATCACAAAAAAAAACATGGCCGCCGGAGATATCACTTCTTGGCAAAAAAATCACTCGAAAACTGGTTTTTTCGAAAAAAAATTTTAATCAGTCAATGCAAAACATTATTGCTTACAAAATTCCCCTCTTGAATTTTTTTCGAAAACCTTGACCTTTCCGAATTATTGAAAGTATTTTTTGGCCGAAATGTGATTTTTGGAAACTTTGACCTTAAATAACTTCGAAAGGGTTAGGTTTTCGCAAAAATGGCAAAAGGGCTTTTTTGTAGGCAGTAACGTTTCGTATTGACTGATCAAAAAAAAATTTCGAAAAAACCAGTTTTTGAGTGATTTTTTTTGCCAAAAAGTGATATCTCCGGCGGCCATGTTTTTTTTGTGATTCCGAATTTGTTTTTTAGAAATCCCCAAGTAAGCTGTGGACCAATTTTCAGCCATTTTGGAATTTTGTCTCCTTAAAATGCTAATTTCACCGGACTATATGTGCTATATTAACAAACATTTTGTCCCAAGTTTTTATCACACAATGCTTCTGGTTGGGCTAAAGCTTAAAACAGATACAATATGCATCCCTGCAAATATTTCGATTCGGAAACGATTCGAGAACGATTTGCCAAAAGCGAAAGCTTGCTTCGATCTCGGACTCGTTAACGACTCGTAAACGAATTCGAAGGCAATAAAAGCGGAGCAAGAGATCGAATCGCTTTCTCGTGCTGATAACGAATCGCATGTTCGTATCGATAGCAACTCGCTTCTGCGCCGAAAATCACTCCGCCGAACAAAACAAGTCAAAAGCTCAAACTTTTCAAACAAATCGTTGAAGAGAAACCAAAGGCCCTCAAAATTTCCTCTCAGTAGGACTTCAAAAGGGTGAAATGACGTTATGTTGTTAGTGTAATTTGGAGATTTGAAGTCCCATTCAGGGGAAATCGGCTCTCAATATTTTTCTACAGCATGAAGGCTTTGGGAGAAACAAATCAACCAGGAAAGCTTTCATTTTGCGTTTTGAATATTTTTCTCGTACCCTTCGCAAGCATTTTTCGAATCGAGAATGGTCCGAGAAAGCGAGCCTCCAAGAGATTGTTGGCAGGGATGCGTTGCATTCGGCAACAGATACTATAGAAGTGTGTGTGTATTCAAATGCGACCTGACATACTAGGCCTGTCCGCCGACCTACTTTAGCTCAACTTGGACGTGATGATACACGGCTCAATGCAGTGACTCATTTCTACGTCACTAATAGGCAAAAGGATGGACCAGAATGTAGTTTACGGATTGCATGCACCGCAAGAGTTGGTCTAGTTTCAAATTTTTCTGCATTGCCGCATTCAACATACACATAGCAGTGGAGCCGCCGTAATGCTCGCAACGAAAATATCTGTTTCCAGCTTAAGTCTATGATGGCTCTGCCAAAGCGTTCGGAATTGGCAGCCGTGGCAGAAGCATAACAAAATCCAGCTTTTTTAATGTTTAATAATCGAAACGAAACACGAAGAATACAACATGTCCTATTACTGAATTGTACTACGAAAAAATTAATCAAACGTCATTTTTCATCTCCAGGATCCAAAGTACCATCATATATGGCAGACTTTAGATGGAATAGTAAAGCTTCTTAAAAGTATCTAACAATGTTTCTCTAGAAAATGAATCAACATAAATCACTACACATGAGTTATGAATCCACTTCAACCTTATTACCCTCAATTAAACCAACAATCAATCTATCAACAAATGTAATGGATACCAAAAACATGCCGAATAGAAGAATTGTTGAAAAATATTGCGGGCTCATTGAAACAAGTGAAAGGCGCACCAAAATACGATCCAATTTAATATCAATTTATCCGCATTGATTTATGATTTTTCGGTAAGACACGTCCACTTATGATGAGCTTGATCGTCACTTTTTTTCATTAAATTTTGTTTTTTTTTCTCATTGAATTAAAAACATCTCAATTTAGTTCTAAAATTCAATTCGAACACTTGAAGAAGAAATCCCCGCTAGCTACTTTGCATCCACGAACAACATGTATCATCAACAAATTCATCTTAATCAATAATCTCGCATAGATTTGATGAACCATTTGCAAAATTCTAATTAATAACAAATACGAATTGTATTAATCTTGACGAATTGGACAATAACAGAAATTAATTTGGCAAAGATCCTTTATGCAGTGACAATATTTCGCATCCGACAATGATGATGACCTTGTATTTCCTCTTCAGCATTTTTTTCGCGCACGATTTTTGGCGCATTTCCAGATTTTTAAGCGCGATGAAATACAGACAGAACATTGGCAACGTCGCCTTCGGGTGAATAAATAGAATTTTCTTTAATAATAATTACTATAATGTTTTTGAGACGAAGAAAGAGCACTTTTCCTTTCTGTATTTATGTGCATCTATATGTAAATAAATTAATTTTGTTTTTAAATGTTATAAATTTAAGCAAAAAAAAAAATATTGAAATTCCGCTGTCAAGTTTCTTCTATTCTATCTAAATTTTGTGATTTTCATAAAAGTTTCTTCGTGGGTTGAGTTTCATTCATTTCGGAATTTTTTAAATTGAGTTTTTTTTGTTGTAATTTTTTTTTATATAAATATATATTTTTAGTAAATGAAGACTAGAAAGAAGCATTGTTTTATGAATAGATGCAAAATTTTGGTATGTTAAGATCGGATTCAAATATATTTTTATTTTTGTAAAGATCTATCATATCTCAAGGTCCTAATTCAGAGTTTGTTGCTCTATGGTCTGTTTTTACTGAATGGCCTTAGGAAATCTAAATTTTTTTAATAAAAAGCACGTTCTAAAAAAAGCTGATGATAATTCTACGTTGCTATCACCAAACAACTCAAAAGAAGATAACAAAACCATAAGCCGACCAAAATAAACAAGGACTCGAGTGCAGGTGTGTGTGTGGTTACGGATGGCCTGCACTACATTGAGCGATTCAAAAAATTATTTTGGCAAGTATTGAAGCAGGAAGTCGTGTCGTAAAAATGGAAAACTGGCATCATGTGCCAAAACAACAAGCGTAATTAAAGCAGTTTTTACCCAGACAGATCGGGCACCACAAAAGCTATAGGGATGCACATCAATAAAAGCAAAATAGAGTACATTGTGGCCACGTCTGGTCCGGCTATCAAAGCTTTTGAAAGAATACACCGATGATGGTAATATGGCGCCTTGACCACTAGGCTATTGAGGCCCAGACTAGGATCTTACCAGTGTTCACATGCTGATGTCTTAAGTGCTTACGAAAATGCTTTAAAATCGCATTTGACAGGTTTTTTTGGAAAATTGTTACCCTCTTATGTGACGAAGGGCGATTCTAGAGGCTCTACAATAATTAAGCTGAGGCTTAACAAACGCTATCGTGAAATTTGTGCCGTGAACAAAATAAAGAGCGGTACGCTTTGCTATAGGCAGGACATCTATTTTATATAAGTGAAGAGGAAGCGTTTATTAATTAAGAAAATATTGATCGCAATATTGGTAACCCAAAACACGAAAATCGTACCAAAAAGAAAAGGGCGTCATATAGTACCATCAAGATTTACTTAATCCGATAGTCGGAACCGAGTAAAAAAATAGCCTTAAACATGCCCACGAAAATACTAAATCTTCCAGTGAAAGTCCCATCGAAATCGGATTAGTAGTTTCCGTGATTAGCCTGGACAAACAGACAGACATACAGACAGGCAAAAATTTTAAAAACACTCGATTTTGTTTTAATATCATGTAAATAACCATTTTCTAAGTTTAAATGACAAATGACACAGACACTCCAGTTATATTTATATAGACTAGCATAAAACCCGCGTGCGTTGCAACGCCTTTAAATAAAAAAAGTTTGTGTGTGCACTGTCGGCGGTAGGAAAAAAGTATAATGAAAACAACAAAAAATTGGAAAAATTGGATACCATATAAAAATTTAGAGTTACCCATAAAAAATATTGTAATATTTCTTCTCGAGCATTCTCGGAATCGTCAGTGATTAATATAATTTAAGAAATTTCCTACATTTCAGAATTTGGCAAACTTCACGACAATAGAGGAAATGAGCAGGATACACTGTGGTCAATGTTCTTCCATTTGGAGCTAGGATGTGAAGATTTTTCGATACCCCAACTTCTCAACAACCTACATACAGCTGACCAGGAAATGACACTTTTTGGCAAAATTTATATCCTATATTGGCCCCGAAATTTCAAATTTATAAATTTTGATCATAAATTCTTTATTTGCTACCTTAAAAACACCCAGATACCGATTTTCATTCGAATCGGAATACAATTGGCAAACTGCAACGGCCATATTGGTGCGGCCGTTTTTAATTTCTAAGTTTTGATCATAAATTCGTTATTTGCAACCTTAAAAACCCCTAGATATCCACTTTCATTGCAATTGGAATACAATTGAAAAAATTTGTCCGCCATATTGTCGGGGCCATTTTGAATTTATAAGTTCTAATCATAAATTCATAATTTGCTACCTTAAAAACCCCTAGATATCCATTTTCATTGGAATCGGAATACAATTGGAAAAATTCGTCCGCCATATTGGTGCGGCCATTTTGAATTTATAAGTTTTGATCATAAATTCGTTATTTGCTGCCTCAAAAAACCCCAGATACCGATTTTCATTGTAATCGGAACGCCAATAGCTAATTCGTCCGCCATATTGACGCGGCCATTTTGAATTTATAAGTTCTGATCAAACATTCGTGTTATTTACTACCTTTAAAGTTTCCAGTTACCGATTTACATGGAAATCGGAACACAATTGGCAAATTTGGGTGGATATTTTGAATTTCGGTCATTTTGTGGCGGCCATTTTGAATTTCGAAAATCGGGCTTCGAGGTGCATCATGGGAGACCCCGCCCGGATCTTCGTGCAAAATTTCGAAGCTCTACGATCACTGGTGCGCCCGCTATAGCGCACACACATACAGAAACTTTCTTTTATTAATATAGATTACTCTAAAACATGGTACTCCGCGAATTTTTCAACTGACATATAAATAATGTTAATTTCTCTTAGGCAATTTTTTAAAAAAACTATAAAAATCTATTCTAATTTTCAACAAATACTGTTGTCATAGAGTAAATACATTCATTACAGAATATGTTGGGTTCAAACTGACCTTCTTAGCTTTCATTTGTCATTTCTTCATCCTCTGGAACGATTGTAAAACATAAAGTTAATGCGACAAAAGCACTTTATGCATTCGTCTTCAAATTTTTTTCTGTCACACCAATTAATGATAATTAACTCTTTTACTATCCAGTTTTGTAACTTTATGTTTAAAAGCCGCCCCAAATATTGAAGCAATCATTAAAACAGCTTCATATCATCAACAATTGACATTTTGTATCATTATTTCAAAATGAAAGCGCTATCGAACACTTAAACTCATTAAGACCAGTTAAAAAAGTTTAATTCAAGTCTATTAAATAAATTTTATGTTTATACAATAAAAATCTCACATTTCAATACCAGTTTAGGTTTTATCCAAAAAAAAGCAACAACAACATAAATTTACCTCAATATTTTTATGTTTCTCTTAATTTTTCCCCACAAAAACAGAAAATAAAATCCAACCCAGATTAAAAGATATAAAAATAAAAAGAAAAATATGTTTGCAATCAGAAAATAAAAAAAAAGAATTGCAAAATTACTTTTACATAATTTCGAAACGAGATTGAAGAAAGTAAACAAAGAAAAACTCCGTCAATGTCAATCAATAGATTTGTAAACAACCCCATTATTGTGGTGATGCTGGCTACACTGTTTTTGGTGGCCTAAAGAAAAATACAACAATTTTAGGTCAATGAACAAAAATCGCGCCGCGCGCATTCTAACAACATTCATAAAAGTTCAATAAAACCAAATTGAAACAAATCGTCTGACTTGCAATTTCCTTAAGCTTTATGCTTCGTCACGTTCCGACTTGGTGAAATACTTGTTGACGAATTTTTTTTGCAAAAATTGCGTCTTTTTTGTTTGCTGTCATCGTTGGCAACGAAATTGTAATGAAATTCACCAATTTATACCCAAAAAAAATTTATGTAAGTATAAACACAAGATTAGCACGAAATTTTTGCTGCAAAAGATGTTTTAAAATTACTATATTTAGGCGCCATGCATGTGAGAAGAAAGTCTTAAGTAATCTGCACCTGCGCATAAAAAAACTTTTTGGTTCACCAGACGCTCCCATACAACTTACCTTGAATTGAAATTGTCAAGCGCAGTGAGCTAATTTGGAATATTTCACAAATGATTTAAAAGCTTACTCCTGGAGCGGATTTCCTCTTTTCATCTTTCATTCATCTTTTAGTAATTATATTTAATGAACAAATAAAAGTGAGATCGACACAATACCGCCAGTTTATTAGCAATTTCGGGTTTTGTAGTACCGTAGTGAAGTTTGCGCTACCGCCCCATAGAGATAGAGAAGGAAAGAGGGATGATAGAGCCCATATACATACAACATAGTAGGTATAGTGCCTCTTGCGTGATAGACTTTATTTTCCAATGAATAAACAGCAATTCGGATTGCGTGCTTCCTGGCTTTTCCAGCATAGTTAGATTGGCTCGTTTATGGAGAATGTTTTGTCATGTTTTAGATTCAGTAAAATTGTTTACACTCAGTTTAATTTTTGTGAAAGATGTTTTCATTATGGTTCGTTTAATATTCAATGTGACAAAAGGATGTCTTAATTAATTTATGTTTATTGAAATATCTTTTTTTTTTTTAAAAAAAATGATTCATACGTTTGGACTTTTACTTTTTAGTGCAAAAAAGATGTAAACAGAGTAATCAATGATTTGAACAAATCTTACTCGATAATGTGCTCAGATGGTCCATTAATTTATAGTAAAAGTCAAGGTAATATATTTTTATAGTAAACGCATTAGAATATAACACCAGATTTCGTTTAAGGAAATCACAAGGCAACTGCACAGCGAATGCAAATCGATTATCTGGGCTGGCGTCTCAAAATTGCACCTTTTACGTCTTTATGTACTCCTTGTAGACTCTTCAGAAAATCAACAGGAATATAGCAGCCTTGTCAAATTTTATGGCTATTACCATACCGACTATTCCACTACTAACATTAACGCCCTTATACCTGCATAAATAGAGCAACTCAACTGTGCAACAATCTTCCAGCAGTCAGGGGTGATAGCACGTTTCAATCGACCTCTTCATACAAAAATTCAGAATTTTTGTATGACCCATTTTACACGATGAAACACGAAACAAAAAGCTTCCTGCAACTTTGCTCGGTTTGAAGGGGAGAGGAGAGAGAGGGTTTGCGGGAACACGTGTTTCCTCCAGCCCTCTCTCTCCTCTCCATTTTAAACCGAGCAAAGTTGCAGGAAACTTTTTGTTTCGTGTTTCATCGTGTAAAATGGGCCTATGTAGAGGTCGATTGAAACAACTTACGTGCTGCCACCCCAGTATTTTCGAACTCGCACAGCTTCTTAAAGGCCCATTCAGATCCAGCCGCAGCAGCAACAGCTAACAGTTCCTATTGGCTAATGGTGATCACATGACAACAAAGCAGCAGCGATTGCTGGTAAAACTAATGCCCCGGTTATGAAAAAAATGACAATTGTCATAATCTCTTGTCATAATTCATAACATTGTTGTTTACACGACGCAAATAATGACGTGTGGAGCGTGGTCATAAGCTTGCTGCTGCTGCTGCTGCTGGATCTGAAGAGGCCTTAAGGCCCATTCAGATACAGCAGCAGCAGCGGCAGCAAACAGTTCCTATTGGCTAATGGCGGTCACTTGACAACTAAAGCAGCAGCGATTGCTAGTAAAACTGAATGGGCCTTTAAAGTTCAAAAATTAGCTTCATCGACACCTGCTTCAGTATCGCCGCTAGACCCCTTTCAACCTCTTGTATCCTTCAAACTAAACGGCATGACATGGAGACTATACAACGAGCTTAAACTCCTTGTTGTCAATTTTCATTTTATTAAATGCAGTCAAATGTACCCCAAAAAACGGCCGATTTTATTCATCCGGTTCATGGCTAAGTTCGTTAATTACCAAGATATTTTATGTTTACACCTAATTTGAAAAACCATCTTCTAAATTAGATTTATATATATCAATGCGATTATTCATATTTAATCAATTTTTGGATTTTCCAATGAATTTTTATTAATTTCCAATGAATTTTTTTGCATTGCCCAATTTCGACTAACTTAATTTTGAACGAATCGTCTAAATGCAATCAGCTAACTTCATGTGTATTAATTTAGTTTTTTCTGCCCTTCCATTTCCTGTGATTTTCCCCATAAGAGCTTATGCTCCTTTCTCTATGCCCCATGACCTGAACGACATGACAGAGACTGGTGGGTGATTCCCAAGCATATTAAAAAATAATGTTTGAAAAAATCATACTAAACAAGCAATATTCAGCTTAAACGATTTGTTTAAACGCAGGGGTGTCAAACTCGCGGCCCCCTACAAACATTTTTGCGGCCCGGCCCATTTATCGGGTCGGCACACAATAATATATAATAAAATAACAAACCGACTTAGAATAAAAATTAGTTGGGTCGTGGGTTTGACCCTTTCGGTCCACACGATCAAATTCCCAGTATGATGAATGTTTTGAATATTTTGATTGGATATTTTAGTAATAAATATAAATAACATACTTCGCTTAAACAAAAAAGCGGCTCGACCGAATTTCATGAAAATCTTTTCAGGTCATACTTACGTTAATACGCTTCGAACGACATCTCAACGAAATCGAAACCTTTTTTCGTTCGCGAGATATCGTGCAAGAAAAAATGACACATGGCCCCCCCAGCCTCTGTGTTCCTACGGCGCACAGTGGGGCAAATAGCTCATTTTTTAGACAAGCGACAATTCCCAAGCTTGGAATTAATGAAACTTAAAAAAATTTTTTTTAAACTATTCGTGATAAAATTGCCTTTAATTCTATCGAGCCAGAATTTTGAAATTTGAAAATTAAAGATGGCTAATCCAATATGGCGGACATAAATTTGGTAAGAAAATTAATTTTTTTTCGTAAGATTCTTTAAAATTATTGAAATTAATTATTATTAATTAATTTTTGGTTTCCAAAAAAATCCCAAAAGCAACAATTTTTTAAAATATTAAGGAATCTTTTGACAAAAATTTAATTTTCTTACCAAATTTATGTCCGTTATGTTAATTCCAAGCTTGGGAATTGTCGCTTGTCTAAAAAATGAGCTATTTGCCCCACTGTGCGGCGCTGATCTCTAAATGATTGAAGTAAACAATAAAAGCTTAAAAATTAGGAAATTGGAGCAAGAAACATAAAGGTTTTTTTTAACCTGCAGTTTGTCACTGACGATACAAATTGAATATATTGCGATAAGAAATCCCAAGCTCAAGAGACTATGATGCAGCCGTGACTAACAATCAACATCAAGAATAAAGCCGAGTATTGTTCCATTTCATCATTCATCCCACTTAACAAAGAAATAACAAACAGACCTCCTAAACAGACCCGAAGATATATTGTCAGAATCATCGGCAATCATCACGGGACATTGGCCCTGCGGGACCACGTTTTGAGCTGGATGACCCGTACAACTTCTATGAGGGAAAAACACTCGTTCACTTCCTGAGTAAATGCTGGGGATCGAGCCAAAGGCAGGCAGCGCACACTTGGCAGTGACGTTTTGGACGACTTAAAAGAGATCTAGAGATGAAAAGAGACTAGGGGTCGGAAATCTTCCTAAACTCCTCAGGATGGCTTTAGACATTTACTACAGTCTGTTAAACAACTACCTAGCCTTAGGTACACGAGTTTACGCCATCAAAATGGCATGCCAAAGAGCCAATTAAGTCTCCGCAGCCCTACACCGAACCTAATCATCGTTCGAAAGTAATGGGCTATATTTGATAGGATCAGAAGATTGTGGTGTATTATAAGCTGCTAAACTCTGATGAAATAATTATCGATAACAAATAATGCAACTGAATGGAAAATTGAAGACCAATGCAATAAAAGACACGACAAAGTGATTTTCCAGCATGGAAACGCTCGACTATATCTCGTTAAATCGTTAATAGAAACTCTAGGTAAGCTCGAGTAGATTATTCGACCACACTTGCTGTATTCACTAAAGATTTCTCCTTTTGATTGTTATTTATTTTAGATCATGAAGAAGCGCCTGCGTGACCAGCCAGCACTTTATGATATCAAAAAATGGCTAGTTTCAGAGATAGCCTCAAACGATGAGTCATTCTTTCGCTGTGGAATCTGCCTTTTACTAGAAATATAGAGAACAACATTTATAGATATAAAGACGACAAAATCGGTAAGCCCGTAATCAGCCTTTAACCAATTATTTTTTTAAATCAATTTTTAAAAAGAAACCAACTTATTACCCACCCTCTATATACATAAATCAACACTGGCATATTATCACCAGAGTTTCAACAAGTCCCGAGAATGGCATATTCGGAATATAAAATGTGTCAAAATGATATAACAATACAAATGTTTTCTAAAAAAAAAACAATATTTCTAATCACCAATTAAACTTTGCCACGAATATTATACTTACGATAATTATACTTAGCCATGTCAATAAGGGAAACTAGTTTCTGTTATTTAGTATTTAATAAATTTTGTTCAAATTTACATACATATACATAAGTATGTGTCTAAAAATAACATACAATATTAATCTGAAAATTATGACAATTGATAACCACATATGTTTCCCGGTTACATGATATACGTGGGTGCAATGCGATAATAAGGAAAAATTTAAAGAAGACTAAAGTCCAAAATAAAAGAAGATCCATTAAAACAAAAATATAAAAATATATACATATAAAGAAGAATTAAACAAAAAAAATAATGAATATTTTCGATATATAAGAGATAAATATAAATTAATTATAGGCACACTTTAAATTCTTCAGAGAAGTTTAAAATGCAAGCGAAATTCTCTAGAGATGCATCCAAACAAAACATTCTCGTATAAATAAACAACAAAAAAAAAGTAAAGTAAAATGGAAATGTGTGTTATTACTTCACACACCATATTATACCGGCGTGCCAGATTCACTTTAATGAATCATTTTTGTGTTACGATTAAAATGAAATATTCCAGAAGGTAAAAATGCTTGTTGTGTTTAATGATAATAATAATATTAATATGTAATAATAATGAGGAAAACAAAATATAAACAAAATTGCCCATCGTCAATTTTTCAATACGTCAATCTAACTCCAATAAATAAAATTGTCAAGTTCTTTTTTCTGTAACTCAATCCTCGTGTCACATACAGAGAAGTCTCAGAGAACGCCATTACTACCGCAGCACAGTAAAAAAAATTTCAATTTATTTTTTTTTCTCTTGGTTATTTCTTAAAATATTTAAAAAAAAAAAAATTAAAAAAAAAATAAAGAAAAAAATAAAGCAGAACAAATTCACAAAAATTTAGAGGACAATTGTTGAGAATTTTACATAAGAAAAAATATATATATATAATATTGAAGCGTGAAAAAATTGGTGCTGAACAGAAGGTGGCAGTGCAGATCCATTACAAATGATTGGGAACCGTTCACCATCAAGAAGAGAGAGGGGCAATCTTCTATTTTACAGTACATTTACTAAAAACACGTTCTTCTGTTCAATAATGATGAAAGCAAAATATATTGTAGCCTCTATAGATTCTATCCCACTCTAGTAATTAATTTCAAGAATTTTTTCTTAGTTGGAGATATACAGTAGTAAAAAAAAAGAATATTTATATTTAAAATTGTATCGTAAAGAGCTTCACTTTCTTATATAATATGATTCTGTGTATCTAGCCGATTTCTGTTCTCTATTTATACATTTTTGCACTAATAAATTTTAGTAAAGGTATTTAATAAAAAAAAGAAAATTTATTTAAATTAAAAAAAAAAATAAAATAAAAGAAAAAACTCACGGTTGCCCTGGTAGCCTAACGGTTCCGTCGAGATTATAGAACGGCTGCAAGAATGCAATATGAGCTGCTATACTCTTGGATGATGTCGGATCCTCGGTGGATTCTTCCTTTTCGTTTAATCGAAACATTTTAAAGCACTTTTTTTTTAATTTTTTTTTTTACTTTATTGTAATCCTAAAAAACCTAAGCCACAAGAAGAATTTATTTTTTTTTTACACAATTAATAACATCAACTTGACTCGAAAAAATCGAAAGTCAAAATCGAAACAACAACAACACTAAACTAATAATATATATATATATATATATATATATATACAATATTGATTTTATCACATTTATCCAGGCACTGAAATTGGCTTTTTCCGTATGGAGAACAGATTACCCAGAATCTGTCCAGCTACTATCTCCTCCTTTTTGTTGTGTGTGAAAAGGCAGCTCTGAAAGGTTAGGATCAACCAAGCCAGTTGTCGTCGTCAAACGAAACGAACGAACTACGCGTGAACGAAAATCGAACGTTATCTTCTCCTATATGTATATTATCTTTTCAGGCTATTATCACAACTGCACTCGACCCTTCGTTGCAGCCGATTCGAATTGTTCACTTCTATATACCGCCATAGATGGATTGTTGATGTTGGCCAAGAAAATTGATTCTTGTCGGTAAATAAATAAGTTAATGGCACTGATTATATTTCCACCGAATTCCGTTATTTCTTTATTTTATTATTATTAATAATAATAATAATAATAAAGAAAATGTTTTTTTTTCTGTTTTAAACAAAAAAATATAAATTAACAAAAAGAGCCGAAAGCACCCCGCCTTGATGCGAACGACTATTTTCTGATGTTCAACCGATCGAGTGTGGGATTTTTGCTTGTGAAAATTGTGAAAATTATTTTTTTCTTTTTCATCTTATTTTGTTGTTGTTGTTGTTGCTGTTTTTGTTGGTGAAAAATCTACCTCCGAAATATAAACGAAACTAACCCGAAGCTGTAGAGTTCTTCGGTTCTTTTTGGAGAAGAATTTATTTTCGGAGGATCGTTAGCTAAAATTTGTGTGTGTGTGTGTGTCGGATCTAAAAATTCGCCTCCTTAATATTAATTTTATAAATAAAAACCAGCCGTAGACGTCTCAGTATATCACTAACGTAAATACTATAACGAAGAAGGTAGACAGACAAACATAAACCCCCAATACCAGACAAGGCTACAACAACAGCAACTACAACTGTAAAGGAGTCTCCCGCGCTCTGGTACAACTCCTCGACGAACCAAAAAAAAAATACTACAAGCTAGACTTCTAGATATGCAGACAGCTTGCACCTAAGAGAAGGATGAAGACACAACGATCTAGCCACCTGTTAATGAAAGTTTTTAGCGCGATTTTTCTTTTACAAAAAAATTACCAACACACAATCATCATTAACATCATCAATATCATCATCACAAATGGCTGCGGCCTCAATTTGATTATTTTATAAATAATCTCGGAAGATCAACAGCAGTTCGGCAAATTTTAATGGAGAAAAATCAATTTATGGCTTTGGGCTAGTTTAGTGCCGATAAAAATAGTCTTGAGGCAGTTTCGTTAAATGGCGCCCGTCTGTCATACGGGATTTTATACAAAAACAACAACAACGACAAAAAAAATGTGAAAAAGATTTGAAAAAAAAAATCGTCTGTTCGTGTTGCACGCGCATATAGAATACACCCACGACTTGAACTTTAATATCGAAGCGTGGAAAATATGGTGTTTTCCCGCCTTGTAATAATGGACGATAAGAGTCGGTGATCGTTGCATATTTGTATAAATTATGAATTGCGCATATTTTTAAGCGTTATGGAAGATTTAATTTTTTCACAAGAGATGGCGCTTAAATGGTCTTGTTTTTAATTTTATTTTTCGATGTTTTTTTTTTTTTTAAATGTAATTTAAAACTATTGAAAGTAGTTTTATGTCAAAGACTAGAGCTCTGATGCCGCTCTGTACTGTCGGCGTTTTATTATTGAATCCAGTGTCGAGCAAGCAAGCTTTAGCTGTGTTTTTCTTAATGGTTTTATTTAGCTTCACCTCGTATATTTGTTTGTTTGTTTGGTTCAAATCTTGCGACAGCTTTTTCAACTACTTCGACTAAAACGATTCTTATGAAATTTTTGAACACAAATTGAGTTCCCGTGACAATGTAATCTGACAATTTTGTACAAAAATCAAAATGGCGGTTCCAAGATGGACGAATTTTGCAATTGTGTTCCGATTCCATTGAAAATCGGTATCGGGGGTTTGTAGGGTCACAAATGACGATTCTGTGGACAAAATTTGAAAATTAAAAATGGCGGCGCCAATATGGCGAATGAATTTTGGAAATGTGTTCTGAATCCATTGAAAATTGGTATCGGGGGGTTTTTAGGACCACAAATGACGACAGGGGCGTTTCCAGCCAACTGGCTTAGGAGGGGGGGGGGGGTAATTTTAAAAAAAGAAAATCTTAAATATTTTTTTTATTCCATAAATTCCATTTGCACCCTCCCCAAGCCACCGCGAGCTGAAGTTGCCATTTCACACCCCCCCCCCCCGACAATGGTCAAAAATGTCTGCCACTAGTATTAAACGATTATTTAGCTCTAATAGAACCTACATAAGCTGCAGCAGAATTTTTTTTCAATCATCGAAACCATCTAACTCGAGGGGGTCCACTTCCCATAAAAATGTCATAGTATAAAAAATGCTTGAAATTACTTGAAAAGCTTATATACCAAACGGCAGAAGGTTTGGATCACGGTATACAGAAGCAAGGTAATGTAAAAGAGACTGACAGCTTCGAATATCGTAGAATAACGTCTCCGAGTGACGTCAGCACTAATGCAGAAACAACAACAATATCTTCCGCGGTATACAGAAACAAGGTAATGTAACAGAGACTGACAGCTTCGAATATCGTAGAAATTTCGTGCCGAGTGACGTCAGCACTAATGTAGAAACAACAACACAACTCCGATTTGATATGGGAAGAGCGTGCCAAGTGACGTCAGCACTCAAATGACATTTCTCCATTACATTACCTTGTTTCTGTATACCGTGAATATCTTCGATTTTATATGGGAAGAGGTCGCCGAGTGACGTTGCCGTCTTACGATATACAGTCTTTTACATTACCTTGTTTCTGTACACCGTGGTTGGGACGACACGATTTTTTCAAGTGCGAGCAAAAGGGAATTTCAGAAAAAAACAACAACAATGCAAGAGCTGTCAAAGTGTTCGATCAAAAATCGGGTCGGTCCCTTCCAGCAGTTTTGGAAAAATTCATAGATCGCCGACTAGATTCACCATAACTTAACTTGTTTGTTTGAAATATTGGTAATTTTTAAGAATAAAAATAAATAAGCGAACGAAAATTCTTAGGGGTGGTAATTACCCAATTACCCCCCTCTGAAACCGCCCCTGAATGACGATTCTGTCAATGGCGGATGAATTTTGCAAATATGTTCTGAATCTATTGAAAATCGGTAGTGGGGAGTTTTGAAAGTCATTCAAAATGGCGCTGGCAATATGGTATGCATAACAAATCACTTCACCAGAATTTTGTAAAAATTTTGAATTTGGACTAAAAACCTATATAACGACTGTATAATTAAATAAGAACGACCTGCCTAGAAAAATGTGTTTCCAAGTCCACAAAAAAAAAATTCAAATCCGCTGATGCAGCGACACAAAGTTCCCCTTGGCATACGACATAAGAGGACAGCACTGCTACCATTGCACGACTTCTTACCAGACGTCAGAATCTCAAGAAGGTCCATGTTTCTGTTCTAATTATTTTCTAGTTTTTTGTACAGCTTATGATTTAAAATTTATTTTATCTATTTTTTTATGTGAAAATCCAAGCTCAGGTATCACCATTTATACTGTTAGTTCGTCATGTCGTTCACGTCATAGTGGAAGTCTAGTAGTGAGCTTAGGGCGAAGGATATAGAAAGAGGATAGGAGGATAGATGGGGGGAGTAAGGGGGTAAGAGACAACCTTCACTGGACTGGGCTGTCATCTATATAAATTCACGGTGAAGCCTTCGGCCTATGTAATACTCCCCAACGAAGTTGTCGTCTAATTGACAAAGTCATCCCGGGCCATTTACGAGAGCATGTTTTCGTATACCTGGACGATCTCTTGATAGTCTCAACCGACTGTGACTCACATCTGAAATGGCTCAGGAAGAGACCTCAGACCTGTACGATCGTGTAGCAAGGTGGACTCTAAGATTGCAGGGCTTCGATAGAGCTTCGCAAAGGAAGTCAGAAGGTAGTGACGAATGATAGTCTAAGCTCCCATGACAAAAAAGGTACCTCATCGAACACCTCAAAATTATAAAGTGAGAATGGCTGAAAAACATGTAAAAAACATGTTTCGCCCGCCAGACTAGTACAAATTTGTTAATTGTTATTTTTTATGAATTTTTGAATTTAGCTAAAAAAAATGATTTTTTTTTCCGAAACACCTCCTCGAAATTTATACAATTTGTAGTAAATAATGAACCATTTTTGAAAAAATTTGTCTGGCTGACAATTTTTGTTAATTAACTTCTGACAGACCTTTTGTTATAAATTTTTTTTTTATAAAAATGCCCTACATAACACCTCCTTGATTTTTTTTTAAAATAAAGTTAAAGATTTCTTCTATTTACTACAACTTGTCTGGCTGACAATTTTTGGTAATAAACTTGTCAGACTGAATTTTGAATGCACAAAAAAATAATTTATAACAAAAGGTCTGTCAGAAGTTAATTAACAAAAATTGTCAGCCAGACAAATTTTTTCAAAAATGCTTCATTATTTACTACAAATTGTATAAATTTCAAGGAGGTGTTTCGGAAAAAAAAATCATTTTTTTTAGCTAAATTCAAAAATTCATAAAAAAATACCAATTAACAAATTTTTACTAGTCTGGCGGGCGTAACATGTTTTTTACATGTTTTTCAGCCATTCTCACTTTATTCTTTTGAGGTGTTCTATGGGGTAGCTTTTTTGTCATGGGAGCCTACACTATGAGTTGTTATGCGTAGATTGTGTGGATGACTTTTCCTTCTGTCATGAAGTGGATTTAACATCCCAGCATTAAAGCCCCTTGAATATACGGCGTTGATGGAACGTAGCACTGACAAGTCAGGTCAGTTGCCGGACCTTAGAGTCTTCTATGGCTATGTGTTCCAACTTACCTCTCCTCGGATTGGAGATCCTGTCGCCGATGAGTGCACATGGAAATTATTATGAATTCCTTCCGGGCTGATCGCATCGCTGATCGCGTGCGTTTATTTTGCCACTCAAGCTTCTCATGGAGGCATAGGCAAAACCGTGTCTCGCTTACCGGCCAAATATTTCTGGCTAGGAATGGTAACCCAGGTTCGAAATTTCGTGTCTCATTGTGACACTTGCAAGATTACTAAGTCTCCAAATATGTTCTTGAAACCGCCCATTGGAGATCAACGTGAAGTAACTAAGCCCTTCCAATTCCTATACATCGATTTTCCAGGCCCATATCGCCGTTCGAAGAATGGTAATATTGCAGTGTTTGTAGTCTTAGGCTTTTTTACTAAACACGTGTTGCTGTTCCCAGTGTCCTCCAAGACCGCAACTTCAGCAGTAGGGTTCCTGCAGCACCGTGTATTCCACACGTTTGGAGTACCAGAAGTCTTCTCCGACAACGATCAGCAGTTTACTTCCAAGAAGTTTTCCAAATTCTTAAGACGATTATGGCGTCAAACGCCTGCGTACAGCGGTACCACTCACCACATCCCAATGCCTCCTAGTCTGTTAACCGATCGGTTTATCTGAATGAAGATCAATGGGAGGGTGATCGTCATCTCTCTTCTATTGAATGGGCTCTTCGTAGCACCATCCATGAACCCTTTAGTATGCCCCCTTTAAGTCTCCCTTCGGTAGTCACATGATCGTGCACGGATTAGCATATTGCTGTGCTAAAGAAACTACACGTTTTACAGGATGGAGACATCTTCTTCCTCGCAGCCTCAGATCTTGCGAACGAATTCAGCTCAGTCTTGCTGCTGCCCATACCAGGTATAAGAAGAATTACAACTTACGATGTGAAACAGATACGTTCCATACAGGGCAAGAAGTTTTTAGCCGAACCTTTCCCGTGAATAACATCGCGAATTGCTTGAGTTATAGCAAAACTAGTAGAGGAAAATTGCCATATGATAGTGATGTAGTTGGGATGTTGGACTTATTTGTTTCTTTTCTTTACATATGTTAAGATAAAGCGAAAAAAAAATTTCTGCAAAATCGGTCCTGTGCTGCACGAGAAAATTGCATAATTGATGCATTTTGAGTGCATTTTGAGTGCATTGCTACACTATTTTTTTAATTTCTCCAGTTCTGTTGGTCGTAGAAAAATAAAAAAATTGGAAAATACTCGTGAATGAATAGACTATCGAACTGATTCGGTATAAATACTTTAAAAAAGGATCCTAACCTCAAAAAACCAAAATGTATGAAATTTTGTTTTATTTTACTAAAAATGCAATAATTAACGGGAAAATGGTCGGATTTTGATAAAAATTGGAGAAAAGATGTACTCTGATGCTATAAATACGGGGTTGAAATTTCAAAAAAAAATTTCGATTTTTACGGCAATAATTGGCAGTTTTCGAAAAAAAATTAAAAATGCCGCCATTTTATGCCAAATCATCGTTCGGTAAAATATTTTTTTTTAAATTGTAGGTTTTTTTATGTACTTTCTTGTGAGCATACGCAATACTTCGTTACTTTATTTAAAATGTCTATTTTAGGACTTTGAAAAAACTAAAAAATTTAAATTTTAAATTTTTTGCCTTTTGCCAACTTAGAAATAGTCCGGGGAAATTAGCATTTAAAGGAGAAAAAATTCGGAAATAGCTGAAAATTGGTCCACAGCTTCCTTGGAACTTTTTAAGAAAGCAATTTCGGAATCACAAAAAAAACAAAATGGCCGCCGGAAATATAGCGGTTTTACGGTGTTTTCCTTGTATCTCGGTTTCTATAGGTCGTACAACCCCGTACAAAGGTCCTAAATGTTGACAATGAAATTCTCTACAACTTTAGTTCTTACAAAGATGTTGACCTGATTAACCCTTTCAAAGTTATTCAAGGTCAAAGTTTCCAAAAATCACTTTTTGGCAAAAACATCACTCAAAAACTGGTTTTTTCGAAAAAAAATTTTTCAGTCAATACGAAACGTTATTGCCTACAAAAAAGCCTTCTGTCATTTTTTCGAATACTTAACCCTTTTGAAGTTACGGCTACTTGCCAACTATGAAAAAAAAGCCAAAAAATTGAAAAATTGAAATTTTTTATTTTTTTCAAAGTCCTAAAATAGACATTTTTAATAAAGTAACGAAGTATTGCGTATGCTCACAAGAAAGTCCATAAAAAAACCTACAATTTAAAAAAAATATTTTACCGTACGATTATTTGGCATAAAATGGCGGCATTTTGAAATTTTTTTCGAAAACTTCCAATTATTGCCGTAAAAATCGAAATTTTTTTTTGAAATTTCAACCCCGTATTTATAGCATCAGAGTACATCTTTTCTCCAAATTTTTATCAAAATCCGACCTTTTTCCCGTTATTTATTGCATTTTTAGTAAAATAAAACAAAATTTCAAACAATTTGCTTTTTTGAGGTTAGAAATCATTTTTAAAGTATTTATACCGAATCAGTTCGATAGTCTATTCATTCACGAGTATTTTCCAATTTTTTTTATTTTTCTACGACCAACAGAACTGAAGAAATTAAAAAAATAGTGTAGCAATGCACTCAAAATGCATCAATTATGCAATTTTTTCGTGCAGTACAGGACCGATTTTGCAGAAATTTTTTTTTCACTTTATCTTAACATATCTAAAGAAAAAAAAAACAAAAAAATCCAACTTCCCAGCTAAATCATAACTCCGCTTTTTTTTGTTTAATTTCCCTCTACTAAACTGCCAAAAAAGTCGAAAGCCCTCATATGGAAAGGAAGAGGTCCCAGCATGTACGTGTTGGAAGATATGTCAGGTAAACTTTTAGGGACTTACCACGACAGGGACCTCAGACAGTCCCTCATCACTCGAGTTGCCCTAATAAGGCATCCCGCCGGCTCAACTCCCATCTGTATGCATAATTTCAACTTAACCCAGGTAGCAGAACTGAGTCGAGTTCAGTCGACCCTAACTCAACTCGACTCGCGTCTACATATATACTGAGTTTCCATGAGAGTTCAACCAGAGTTGAACCCGAGTTATACGTCATGGAAACAGAATGAGTTAAGAGTTTTCGTTAAAGATTTTCAACTCTGCTCAACTCAACGAAAATAGGTAGGTTGAATTGAGTTCACGCATGCAACTAAAAACGGCACACTAGCAAAGGTACAAAAACTGAAAATGTCGCGCCTCTTTATATTTAATAACTACTTTTAAAGAAAAATCTATAACAAAATTAATTTATGGAAAAAGATATAGGAAGACGGAAGGCAGATATGGAAACGCATAGAGTTAATCGTTGAGTTGAAGTGTCATTTCAACTCAACCACAACTCAACTCGACTCCCATGGAAACTCGGTAATAGTTGGACTTGGGTTCAACCTGAGTTCAACTCATCATGTATACCTACTAATAGTCTCGTTTCGCACCCGTCTGTTCGTGTTGACGCTAGTTTATGCTCCTAAGCCCTTCGGTGATCCCAAATCAAAATCAGACGAAGATCCTAGGGTTTTCTTCTTCTCGCTAAATATCCAAAAATGAGACACCAGTAAATTTCCTTAACTCGTTTTTCTAGACGACGTATATCGGATGATCAATGAACCTGATCTCCTCTCAAAAGTCATTCTAACAAGATGTAATGATCAGATCATGATTCTGACAAGATGTAATGATCACTAATCCTCGATGTTCAGTCAGGACAGTTCTTTGGCCTCGGCTTTCCTGAGTGGTACTCGCAAAAACAAAAGGATATAGAAAAAAAATAATAATTTGAGATTTCCACGAACTTACCAAAACCATTAAATAAGATTTTACTCACCACTTTTACTGTCGATGTCAAATGCGATTCTCTTTCGATGTCGATAGATGTCTAAGATAGTCTGTAAGCTTAGTTTGAAAAATAGAAAGAGAATAGATGGAAAGTCTACATAGCGTTTTTAGATATATTAAAAAGTTCGGAAACACTAACTGCGGAAGGTTATTCCATAGTCGTGTTGTTCTATTGATGAAACGTATTTTCAATTTAAATATAAAAAAAATAAGAACACAAAACTTTATTAAACATTATTCCAACTAAATAACACATGAGCAAATAATAAATATCCAGTAGTAACAACAATACTTCCAAGCATCATTGGGAATCCAATTCTGAAATAATAAATAAAATTTTTTTCAATTCCAGCGAAATTACTTAAAAATAGATTCGTTACTTGAAGAAGTCATTAAACGAAAACTTATAGCCATGCTGTTCAGCTATACCCGCACAAACAACATTTGCCGAGTTTCCATAAAGAGTTCCGTTACCTTAAAAAATTAAAATCACAAAAGTAAATAATAATATTTTTTTTAGTTTAACACAGTGTTGCGTACCTCCCAAGCAAGGACCAAATGCCAAAGCCCAAACCAATGGCTGTATTGGAAGACCTAATGTTTGTTTCTCAGCCAATGACACAACAACGTTAACCATCATAATAGTGACAGGAAGTGTTTCAACAAAAGCAGATGTTATAGCAGAAACCCATAATATAATGAAGATGGCCATAGCCAGTCGATACTCTTCGCTAACCCACAGAATTATATTTTCAGTTTGCTTTCCAATCCAGTAGTTCAATCCCAGTTGAGTAACCGACTCCATAGTAACGAATAGCGCTGCGAAAAACAGTAGAGTGGTCCATTCAATGCGATGCATCATCATGTCCATGTCATCACGATCGGTGATAATCAGAAGGAGCATGATTCCAAGGAGTGCTACCCAACCTAGAGGAAGAGTTTTAAATCCAGGCGCGGATTGAACGAAGAATAAGGTAATAATAAATAGAAGCGCCACTGATGACATCATCAAGAGATTCTTGTCTTTGATTGGATACTGAAATTTGACATATATCATCATATAAAAACGAAATCACAAATATTAACAAAAAAAAATTTTATACCGCCGCTTTAAGTTCTTCTAGAGTATGCTTGTAGGTATCTGTAGAAACAGGACCTTCCATTTCTTTTTCTTTTAATTTTAATTTCAATAGTTGAACTTTTTGCAGCAGAGTTTCACGGACAACATCAATATCCTTCGAGTATGAATTAAGCGAATCCGCGGTTCTTTGCCAAACGGTTATCTCACGTCTTAATTCTTTAATTTCTTTAGGCTCGACTAGTCGAAGAGAATGCATATCACGAAATGCTATGCGCAGATGCAGGCAGCTTTGTATTACACATAGGATTACACCAGGTGCCATATGTTC
This sequence comes from Thereva nobilitata, assembly GCA_963855945.1. Classification (NCBI taxonomy): domain Eukaryota; kingdom Metazoa; phylum Arthropoda; class Insecta; order Diptera; family Therevidae; genus Thereva; species Thereva nobilitata. The sequence continues at coordinate 98,253,549 of OY979698.1, forward strand.
GATGAAGGTGAAGAAGTTAACGCCCTGTAAGTGAAAATTAGAGGTGAATGTGGATTTGGATTTTTTTTTTAATTTATATACTTACATGGGTTGAGATGTAGTGATTGTTGTAAATGATTAGACTTGGTGGATCACCGATTGGTGTTAGAGTACCTCCAATATTTGATTGGACAATTATTCCCATGAGTACGGGTACTGGATTTATTTCCATTACTTCACATAATCTGTAGATGATAATGGAGCGTTAAAAAGATCTTTCTCAAATGCTACATTTTTAATCATTAATCCTATGGTGAGAAAAAAAATTTAAATCTACGAAGTGCACTTATTTCTATAACATTAATCTATGAAATCTACTATAACCAGTTAACGGCGCACAGTGGGACAAATAGCTCATTTTTTGGACAATCGATAATTCCCAAGCCTGGAATTAATGAAACTTAAAAATTTTTTTTGTAAACTATTCGTCATAAAATTGCCTTTAATTCTATCGAGCCCGAATTTTGAAATTTCAAAATTAAAGATGGCTAATCCTAATCCAATATGGCGGACAAAAATTTTGTAAGTAAATTAAAATTTTATAAAAAGATTCTTTAAAACTAAAAAAAATTGTTACTTGGGCGGTTTTTTGGAAACCCAAAATTAATTAATAATAATTAATTTCAATAATTTTAAAGAATCTTTTGATAACATTTTATTTTACTTACAAAATTTTTGTCCGCCATATTGGATTAGGATTAGCCATCTTTAATTTTGAAATTTCAAAATTCGGGCTCGATAGAATTAAAGGCAATTTTATGACGAATAGTTTACAAAAAACAATTTTAAGTTTCATTAATTCCAGGCTTGGAGTGGCTTGCCCCACTGGGCAGCGCCCAAATGGGGAATAATTTGCCAGCTGATGGCGAATCCTCGGCTATGGTACCTCGCACCTATCACTCCCAATCTCAATCTCCTACTACCACCTTCAAATGGTGACGGTGTTAACTCCGAGAGGAGAACGAATGAAGGAGACAGGGACCACACCAGCGTTACCGTTCTACTACATATGTATGTAGTAGTTTTACTAGCTTTTTAAAAAAAATTGATAATCTACTACACTACAAGTTATCATTCTACTACCTTTTATTTTGATAGTTCTAATATTTTTTATTTATGGCTAAATCGATCGCAGCCCACTAGTTACTCGCTGTCAGAGACATGTTTTCAATCCATTCTGTTACTTTGGTTCATTTTGCATACGAAATTTACAAATATTAAATCCAGAAAAGGCAAATTCTCCTGAATACCCATCTATCGCCAATTTGGTTAAGTAGTTTTCGCATATAGTTAAAGCCTCTAATTATGATGTGGAACAAATTTGTACTGAGTGGAGGCTTCTTAAAACATTTATGGATATACCTTCCAATTTGCCCATCGAAGAACACTGGTATGAAATATCTAAGATAAAAAATATGCAGTAGGAGAGTTTTCTTTCGTAAGTCTTTGTATTTTTGTTTCTGCCTTGTAGTGCTATAGTGCTGCAGCCGAGTGTGCATTTTCGAAAATCAATAGGGTTAAAAATGGAAAAACCAATTGCTTAGGTACAAACAGTAAGCTTTATTATGGCTGCAGATGAACTAAGAAATCACATTTGAAATGAGTTTTCATACAAATTGACGTTTGAATTGCTGTTTTGGCACAGACCCTAAAACCCACATACTTTACGCTGATTATGGCAATATACAATGTAAATACGGCAATTAAATAAATACTCTTTCTTAATGATAAAATATATGCGTAAATGTTCATAGTGTTAATGGGGTATTTTAAAATTGGTGTTTGAAATCAAAAAATTTACTACCTCTTTTTTCAAAAAGGTAGTAGATTTTACTACTCTAAACATTCATCTTGCGGTAACATTGGACCACACCCTTCAAAGCCTATCAAGTCAAATGTAAATATCGTCGTGTCGAAGCCGCCAGAGGTTGCACGCCTCTGTTATGCCTCTATTAAGCGGTCCCCCAACTAAGTACAAACCACGTTCAATGCTGCTTCACCTATATAATTGAAGAAGAACCGGTCTACAGAATATGCTAATGACACCCTTTCACCAAAATATTTGCCCGTCTTCTTAGTCCTATACAATTTTTCCAACTCCAATTTTACTCCCTTTTAATCTAAAAAAAAAGGGTTAGCGTATCGTGCTTCGTTTGGACTATTCCGCGGGTCTTTCATCGGTACGTTGCGGTAGCGGCCTGCATTTGGAAAAGTCGAGCTTTTACTCAGGCGTAATGTGCCTGTTTCAGACTAGGAAGGGACGATTCTTATTTTTACTCGGGTTTGTACTGTCGTGAACGATCTCCTCTTTCTACCGGGCGCACTCAGTTGTATGATGCCTCTGTCAGGATGGACCGTCCCTTTCCTGCCACACTCGTGCGACTTTTATGGATCAATTAAATACAAACAAAAAAAACTGACGAAGAAGGAAGTTGTGGGTGTGATGATATATGCATCAGCTCAGAGCTGGAGAGGGATCTTCTCAGAGGTACCTCTTCCAGCACAGAAGCTTCAACGGGCAACTGGCGGCTATGTTGTTAAAGAACTCCCTGCCGACATACTGCCTAACCAGGCGATCAGGGAATTAACCAGCGAAGCAGAGACCCCAAAGGAAGAAAAGGGGAGAGCCACAAGGACCCTAATGGCGGGATAAGTTGGTCGTGATCCCCACGGCAATGGTCCTGGGACAACTTCGTCGAAGACATATTTATTTCTTCTCAATTTGTTACTCCATCCTGACTGACGTGGGCGAAAAGTTTTGAAAGAGATGGCTCACCAAGGTCACCTGTACCAACAAACCCGCCAGCCAATGGATGACAAATGCTCTCGCCAGGTTATGGGTTTTGGGAGGGCTGCGACCTCGAATCAGTTGAAGAAAATGACCCTTCCCAAATTCAAGAGAATCAGCTTCTGGGTCTTTAACGATGTTAGGGAACCGGTACTGGTGCTCCGTAGAATGGCGATATAAAACCAGCCTTTTGAGGTGACCTTTTGGTATGTGATGGATAGGAAGCTGTACCAGCACGGTTAAACTCTTGCCCTAATAGTGTAGGCTCCCATAACAAAAAAGGTACCCCATAGAACACCTCAAAATTATAAAGTGAGAATGGCTGAAAAACATGTAAAAAAACATGTTTCGCCCGCCAGACTAGTAAAAATTTATTAATTGTTATTTTTTATGAATTTTTGAAATTAGCTAAAAAAATCATTTTTTTTTCCAAAACACCTGATGTTAAACCTTATTTAAAAAAAATCAAGGAGGTGTAAATAATTTATAACAAATGGTCTGTCAGACATTAATTAACAAAAAAGGGCAGCCAGACAAGTTGTAATAGATAGAAGAGATCTTAAACTTTATTTAAAAATCAAAATCAAGGAGGTGTTATATAGTGCACTTTTAAAAAAAATAGTTTATAACAAAAGGTCTGTCAGACATTAATTAACAAAAAATGGCAGCCAGACAAGTTGTAATAGATAGAAGAGATCTTAAAATTTATTTAAAAATCAAAATCAAGGAGGTGTTATATAGTGCACTTTTAAAAAAAAATAATTTATAACAAATGGTCTGTCAGACATTAATTAACAAAAAATGACAGCCAGACAAGTTGTATAGATAGAAGAGATCTTAAACTTTATTTAAAAATCAAAATCAAGGAGGTGTTATATAGTGCACTTTTAAAAAAAATAGTTTATAACAAAAGGTCTGTCAGAGGTTAGTTAACAAAAATTGCCAGCCAGACAAATTTTTTCAAAAATGGTTCATTATTTACTACAAATTGTATAAATTTCAAGCAGGTGTTTTGGAAAAAAAAATCATTTTTTTAGCTAATTTCAAAAATTCATAAAAAATAACAATTAAGAAATTTTTACTAGTCTGGCCGGCGAAACATGTTTTTTACATGTTTTTCAGCCATTCTCACTTTATAATTTTGAGGTGTTCGATGGGGTACCTTTTTTGTCATGGGAGCTTAGACTATAAATAAGCATTGACGGGAGATCGCTTATGCAATTAAAAGAGCAGAGCATGTCGCTATTTTACTGCTTCGACCGAATCAATATCATGGAGATTGGAATAAAAAAGAAAATTCTTGATGATTGGCAGTAGCAGACAGAACCCGAGTAGTCTAGTGCAACCTGCAACACAGTAGGGTTGCTTCGACAATCCTTTGCAAGGTGTTGGCCACCCAAGCTGCTGACATGGCTCTTGTACAGGACTTAGATGAAATATACCGAACGATGGAGTCTTCGCCTTGACTGGCCAATTCCAAGCGTTCCTTTCTGTGTCGTTTCTTAACGCGACCAAGGAATTGTTGGAGCGCAGAAGAAAGTATTTCAGGTCACTTGTTGGCTTGATTACAGGACACTGCGTCTTGAATTACCACTTATGGAGGATAGGAAAAGCGGAGGATCTCGTCTGTAGGTTTTGCCTTGAGGAGGATGAGTCTAACTTTCATGTTATTTGTGAGTGCCCAGCGCTAGCGAGGAGTAGAGTCTCATTGTTCGACAAGACCATGCTCGAACCTTCAAGTATATGAGGCAAGTAGGCATTGGACCATATACCTCACTAAAGAAACAGAAGAACTATTGGATACGAACTGAACAATAACCTCAAAAATAAAGATATTTTGTCAGTAACTGACACCAAAACCATACCTTATAGTAATTGGTGTCATCAACAGCACAGTTGTAACATTATCCAAAAATGCAGATATCAAGCATGTAATAACGCATAAGCAGTGAATAAGTGGCCATATTTTTCCTCCAGTTGCCTACAAAAATAAAATAAGTAATATTAACCACTTTTATCCAATAGAAACGTGATCTCCTATACCTCATAAGACTTAACAGCTAAATAATCAAAAACACCAGTCTCTGTCAAAATAGCAACAAGAATCATCATAGAAAATAGCAACAAAATCGTTTCAATGTCCATCCAAATCATAATATCCTCCATATGCGGCCGATCACCGAGGCAAGCTTGAATACCGATCGATACACATGATGTGATTATGGCAGCAAATGTCCTGTGGACAACCTGTGAAATTTTTTTTTTTTTAATTTTTGAACAAATCTTTTTTTATTTTGTATAACCTCAAAAATAATCAAAGCATACAAGACAATAAGCAAGATCGCTCCACAAATAGCTCCGACAGTTTGATTAACTGGTATAGGATCGTAGGTGATTTGGAAGGCGAATGTTGAGTTTTTACTGTTCGACATCTTCAGGCGTAGCTTTGTATTGGGATCACGTTGAAGCTCATCGGCTTGATGTTCTAAAATTTTAAATACGGACTTTTGATGTGCTGAGACTTTTTCATATAGTTCTGGTTCGACAGTTGCAACATCCCATGGTGGTAGAATGGTCTGTTTTTTTTTAGAAAAATTAATGCTGGTTATGAAATTTTTTCGTCGTATTGTTTAGAAGAATAGAAGTATTTACCTCAACAGTTTTTATTCTAGTCGTATCATTCGATACATCCATTGTTACAATCTCAAACTCAACTCTGACGTAGTTCTTTGATATATTTTTGAAATTTTTTACTAAAAATCCACCTTTAACGTCTAGACTAAATTTGTCATCGTATGGTGCTTCGGGAATTATAAAATCTGTAAGGAATTATTTTTTGTTAAAAGAGTTTTAATTAATTAATCTTAATTAATAAAAGAAAGTTTCTGTATGCCGGTATGCCGGTATGCGTGTATGTATGTGTGCGCTATAGCGGGCGCACCAGTCATCGTAGAGCTTCGAAATTTTGCACGAAGGTCCGTTGGGGTCTTCCCTGAAACACCTCGAAGCCCGATTTTCGAAATTCAAAATGGCCGCCGAAAAATGACCGAAATTCAAAATGGCCACCAAAATATGAATTTGCAAATTGTGTTCCGATTTCAATGAAAGTGGGTATCTAGGGGTTCTTAAGGCCCGTCCTCACTACGCGGACTTAGAATCCACGCGCTTTTGGTCGTACGGCCAGCCAAAAGCGCGCGTGATCTTTTAATTTTCTGAATCATGATTGAGAAAAAATCAATTCTCATTTGAAACGGCGTACGCGCTTTTGAAAAGCTCATAGTGTGTGGACGCACAATGTACCTTTTTAAGCACAGCCTTTTGTCCGCGTTGTTTGGCCGCACGGCCTTTACCATGGACAAAGTCGTAAAAAAGTCGTAAAAAAGTCATAAAACTCTATATGAAAAAAAAAGGCAAAAGCGCGTACGACCCAAGACCGCGTAGTGTGGTCCCACCATTAAGGTCGCTAAAAACGAATTTGTGGTCAAAACTTAAAAATTCAAAATGGCCGCGCCAATATGGCCGTACCAATATGGCCGACGCATTTGCCAATTGTGATCCGATTCCAATGAAAATCGATATCTGGGGTTTTTTGAGGTAGCAAATAACGAATGTTTGATCGGACCTTATAAATTCAAAATGGCCGCGCCAATATGGCTGACGAATTTGCCAATTGTATTCCGATTCCAATGACAATCGGTATCTGGAGTTTTATGAGGTAGCAAATAACGAATGTTTAAACAAAACTAATAAATTCAAAATGGCCGCCCCAATATGGCTGACGAATTTGCCAATTGTATTCCGATTCCAATGACAATCGATATCTGGAGTTTTATGAGGTAGCAAATAACGAATGTTTAAACAAAACTAATAAATTGAAAATGGCCGCCCCAATATGGCCGACGAATTTGCCAATTGTGATCCGATTCCAATGAAAATCGGTATCTGGGGTTTTTTAAGGTAGCAAATAAAGAATTTTAGATCAGAATTTATAAATTCAAAATGGCGAACGATTTTTTCCAATTGTATTCGGATTCCAATGAAAGTGAATATCTAGGGGTTTTTAAGGTTGCAAATAACGAATTTATAATCAAAACTTATAAATTCAAAATGGCAGCACCAATGTGGCCGATGAGTTTGCCAATTGTATTCCGATTCCAATGAAAAGCGGTATCTGGGGGTTTTTAACTTATACATTACGAATTTTGCCAAACAAGTGAAATTTCCCGATTAGTTCAATAAAAAAACGCTGTTTCCATTGTAAAGTTAATTTCGTTTTGGTTTTTCAAAAAAAAAATCTCCACATCAGGAAATATTTTATAAAAAACATATTTTATAAAAAACAAATAAGTTTCTAAAATATAGGAAATTAATAAAAGAAAGTTTCTGTATGCGGGTATGCCGGTATGCGTGTATATATGTGTGCGCTATAGCGGGCGCACCAGTCATCGTAGAGCTTCGAAATTTTGCACGATGGTCCTTGGGGGTCTCCCATGATGCACCTCGAAGCCCGATTTTTGAAATTCAAAATGGCCGCCGAAATATGACCGAAATTCAAAATGGCCACCCAAATTTGCCAATTGTGTTCCGATTTCCATGAAAATCGGTATCTGGGGGTTTTTAAGGTAGCAAATAACGAATTTATGATCAGAACTTATAAATTCAAAATGGCCTCGCCAATATGGCGGTCGAATTTTCCAATTGTCTTCCGATTCCAATGAAAATCGGTATCTGGGGTTTTTTAAGATAGCAAATAAATAATTTATGATCAGACTTATAAATTCAAAATGGCCGCCCCAATAAGGCGGACGAATTTTTTCAATTCTATTCCGGTTCCAATGAAAGTGGATATCAAGGGGTTTTTATGGTTGCAAATTTATGCTCAAAACTTAAATTCAAAATGGCCGCACCAATATGGCCGATGAGTTTGCCAATTGTATTCCGATTCCAATGAAAATCGGTATCTGGGGGTTTTTAAGGTAACAAATAAAGAATTTATGATCAAAACTTATAAATTTTAAATTTCGGGGCAAATATGGAGGACGAATTTTGCCAAATAAGCCTTTCCACGTCAGTTGTATGTAGGTTGTTCAAGACTTGGGAAATCGAAAAATCTTCACATCCTAGCTCCGAACACTAAGTAAGAAGGGGGCAGTGTAACGGCTAACCGAAAAGAGAAAGTTAAAATTCCAATTCACCGAGAAGTTTCATGTTTATAGGTACCTATTTGAATACATACATAACGCAGTGTCACATCTCAATTTAGTACGGTTGTTCTAACTGAACCGCCAAGAAGAGGAAGGAGGAGCACATGTGTGCAAGAAGTTTTGTTTTGAAATTAAAGTTGTTAAAAAGAAATAAATTGAGAACGCTCGGTATAGGTAACTCTAAATTTTTATATGGTATCCAAAATCATTTTCCAGAATTTTTGTAGTTTTCATTATACTTTTCTCCTACCGCGGACAGTGCACACATAAACTTTTTTTATTTAAAGGCGTTGCGACACACGCGGGTTTTATGCTAGTTAATTAATAAAAAACGATCTTACACTTATATCCACTTGCAGGCACAGCGATCTGTCTAGTTTCTAAAGTTTTTTCAGTTCTTGAGATTAGAGCAACTGCACAGAAAAACCAGCAAAAACAGAAAAATACTATTTTGCCATAAGTTCTAAATGTCGGTGGCTGTTTGAATGGTATATGATCATCAAAACGTTTAGGGTCGTGTTCTCCTGTATGGCTGATGTGTTCGTCACTACAAAAAAAAATAAAAAAAAATTACGATCGTGAAAAAACTGATCTTCCTAAAATAAAAACAAACCTAAAAGGATCCAATGACTTTTTCCGATCTGGCGTTAGCAGCTCTGGTGTTTTCATTGATATAAACTCAATATGTGTATCGTCCTCGTCTGGTTCTTCGTGTCCTTGCTCCTCTTCCATTTCGTCAACTTCCTTGTCTTGTTCTTCTGGTAAAGGACCTAACAAAAAATTTTGTAAATGAAACCAGTATTATCAACTGAATCTGATCTGATCGAGAGAGTCTGTAACAATAACACTGTAACGAGCTTCATGCGCGATATAATTGCTGATCTAAATCCGGATGTTGTTCTGCATTTGAAACTGATCTTGAAAATTATGAATTAACAATGTGATAATAGCTGATCTACAGACCATGACGTGTCTCTTTTTTTTGTGGGATATCATAATTTGGAGATCGTTTTTTTTTCGAGAGAGGAATAAACTGTGTAAAATGAAACTGGGTGTATTTTAATGGATTTGTACTTTGTGTTTAATGGTTTTTTAGTTGACATTTATATATAGGCGGAAACCACTCTTTTTTTTACAAGCTTTATATTAAGTTCGTTTTCTGTGTGGGACAAATCTTGCGATCGATTTTTCGACTACTTCCCGATATCCGGTGATGCTCAAATTTGGCACACCCTTTTGCTTCTGAAGACAATGCAATATAGTATATTCAATTTTATGGTACATCCAATATGGCGGCCACAAATGGCGAATTACCGCTTTCTTTACAACCCCCCCACAATGGTATCAAATGAAAGAGTATGACGAGTAGAATACAGTAAACTATGTGACGTCATTTTAAATCCAATATAGCGGCTAACTCAAAATGGCGGATTACATTTTTCTTTACAACCGCCGACATGGGTATCAAATGAAAGAGAATGACGAGTAGAATACAGTAAGCTATGTGACGTCATTTTGAATCCAATATGCCGGCTAACTCAAAATGGCGGATTACATTTTTCTTTACAACCGCCGACATGGGTATCAAATGAAAGAGAATGACGAGTAGAATACAGTAAGCTATGTGACGTCATTTTAAATCCAATATAGCGGCTAACTCAAAATGGCGGATTACATTTTTCTTTACAACCGCCGACATGGGTATCAAATAAAAGAGAATGACGAATAGAATACAGTAAGCTATGTGACGTCATTTTAAATCCAATATAGCGGCTAACTCAAAATGGCGGATTACATTTTTCTTTAGAACCGCCGACATGGGTATCAAATGAAAGAGAATGACGAGTAGAATACAGTAAGCTATGTGACGTCATTTTAAATCCAATATGGCGGCCACCAAACAACCCCTCGATATGGGTATCAAATGAAGGGTTATGAAAAGTAGAATACAATTAGCTGTGTTAGTAAAATATGTGACGGCATCTTAAATTCAATATGGCGGCCACCAGAAAATGGCGGATTACCTTTTTCTTTACAACCCCCCGACATGGGTATCAAATGAAAGAGAATGACGAGTAGAATACAGTAAGCTTTTAAATCTAATATGGCCGCCACCACAAAATGGAGCATTACCTTTTTCTGTGCAACCCCTTTATATATGGGTATCAAATGAAGGGTTATAATAAGTATAATACAATTGTTTCGTCATTTCTAGTGAAAAAACAAAGCTTAAAACGAAAAGAGTAAAAAAAAAATTAAATAACATAAAATAAAAAATAAAAAAAAAAATAAAAAAAAAATTTTTAAAAACAAGCTTTTATTAGATAAACTAAAAAATATTAAATAATAAAAAAAAAATAAAAAAAAATTTTAAAAACAAGCTTTTATTAGATAAACTAAAAATTATTAAATAATAAAAAAGTTTTTAAATATTTGCGTTAATAAGATGAACTAAAAAGTATAAAATAATTTTTTTTAATCCACCTGTAATTAACTACAACTACAAGTAAAAGCTTGGGGGCGCTTTATCAAGCTATATATTAATTAATTTTCGTATTTAATAGTTAAATCATATTTAAATTATATTTTTTGGATTTTTCTTATACTATCTGAAACATTTGTTAACTGAGCGCCCCAAGCTTTTACTTGTAGTTGTATAGTTAATTACAGGTGGATTAAAAAAAATTATTTTATACTTTTTAGTTCATCTTATTAACACAAATATTTAAAAACTTTTTTATTATTTAATAATTTTTAGTTTATCTAATAAAAGCTTGTTTTTAAAATTTTTTTTTTTATTTTTTTTTTTATTATTTAATATTTTTTAGTTTATTTAATAAAAGCTTGTTTTTAAAAAATTTTTTTTTATTTTTTTTTTAAATATAAAAATCTACGATCACGATCTACACTACTAAATACACACTGGTGACTTTCCCTTTCAGATTTAAACACAAAAAAAAACTTCTTTATTAAATTCACACTAAAATAAATGACTAAAAACAAATAAGTCTATTAAGTATAAGAAACGTTTATACTTAAGTTTGCCGGCTTATGATCCATTTAAGTATTGTTCATCGCAATAATTTTCTTGTTCCTCAAGCGCGGTCAATTGGTGATAAACTAACTTTAGCAGCATCATGAAGCCCAGACAAACCAGCTGAAGCTGAAGAGTCAAATTCTAAGTAATCTCTGGAGAACATCGACTGGAAAATAGGGTAAACATGGTTTTAATGCCACTTTGTACCACTTTATTACCGTCCCACACACACTTACATTATTATTCGGACATGCTGAATTATATTATTTAATATGTAGACAAAAAGTGATGATCTTTTTTGGAGAAAAGATTTAGCGCGATTTACTTGTAAAATTATAGGTGGTATTATTATTAGTGATATTTTTGAGGAGAAATGAAATTTAGTTTTATGGTGCAAGATGATTGGTACCAGGGGTGGTAGCACGTAAGATGTTTCAATCGACCTCTTAGTACAGGATCCGTAGAACAACGACCTTCACCGATCGAGTAACCGAATGAAATTTTTTTTACTTCCATATAACCAATCAACTTCAAGTTTTGCACATATGTATAGTTCGCGTGACAATGCAATCTGACAATTTTGTAAGAAAATCAAGATGGTAGTTCCAATATGGCGGCTGATTTTTGCTATTGTGTTCCCCGACCTTCCGACATGGGTATCAAATGAAAGGGCATGACAGGTAGAATACAATTAGCTGTGTGGCTCCATTCAAAATTCAAAATGGCGTCCAAAACAAAATGGCGGACTACCTTTTTCTTTACAACCCAGTCGGTATGGGTATCAAATGGAAGGGTTTGACAATTAGAATACTATTAGCTCCGTGGCGTCATTCCAAATTCAAAATGGCTGCCAACACAAAATAGCGGTTTACCTTTTTCTTTACAACACGCTCGGTATGGGTATCAAATGAAAATGTAAGACGAGTATAGTACAGTAAGCTGTGTGACGTCATTGTAAATCTAATATGGCGGTCACTACAAAATAGCGGAACACATATAATAGACTAAAAAATAGAAAATAAAAAATATAGTTTAAAAAAACTGAAAAATACGCTTTTATTTTAAAATTAACTAAAAAGTAAAAAATAATTTTGAATGTAAAGTTTTCATTGCTCCAGCCAGTATATGGAAACAACCTACCTTTTGAAATGTAAAAAATCGTGGAACACTCGTTCCGGTGTTAATTTATAAAATATGAATATAGGTAAAGAGTCCCACGCTTTTTTACATTTCGAAAGGTAGGTTGTTTCCATATACTGGCTGGAGCAATGAAAACTTTACATTCAAAATTATTTTTTACTTTTTAGTTCATTTTAAAATAAAAGCGTATTTTTTAGTTTTTTTAAACTATATTTTTTTTCAGATTCTGTTGATATATCAAAGCGTCGAAAGAAAAGCCGTTGAAAAACTGCAACTACTACTTTGATCTCATTTAATTTTTCATACAAATGAATAATTTTAGCTCAAAATCAAAAAAAAAAGATGAAAAATTGCCGCTAGTGGCGAAAATATGTGGAATTCGAAAAAACAGTGAAAACAAAATTTGTAGGAAATTTTATGCTCTACAACTTTGCTCTTTTGATATTTTCACCAAAATTCATCATTCCATTCAAATCAGCAACTGATCGTACTTTTACGATCGTGTAAGCGATGTAACAATGTATCAAAATTCAAAACTCGATCGCATACCGCTTTAAAGGCTTTAAAGTCGCCTACGATATTATAATCAGAGTAGAACTGTACAAAGCCATGAGAGAATTCGGCATTCCAAATAAGCTTGCAGGAATAGTTTGTGACCATACCCCATGCGACAAGCCAAGTAAAGAAATCCGAAACAGTGCCCACATCAATTGGCATTTAAAATGATCTTCGGCAAGGAGATGATCTGGCATACGCCTTTTTCAACCCGGCGCACAGTGGTTCCAAATCCCGAAAAGGTGGTCAAAATATGTAGACGTTTTCAAATTGTACGAAATTACGTACAAATAGTATTTTGAGGTCGCTGATTACGAATCTTCACTCAAAATAAAAAAAAAACAAAATGGCGGATCCAATATGGCAGACAAAATTTTTATAAAGTGGTCAGATTTTTATGAAATTTGGTATGAAGAATATTTCGAGTCTGCTGATTACGAATTGCTACTCAAAATTTAAAAAATAAAATGGCAGATCCAATATGGCAGACAAAATTTTTATAGTGTTCAGATTTTTATGAAATTTCTTATGAAGAGTATTTCGAGTCTGCTGATTACGAATTGCTACACAAAATTTAAAAAACAAAATGGCGGATCCAATAATGGCGGACAAAATTTTTATAAAGTGGTCAGATTTTTATGAAATTTGGTATTAAGAGTATTTCGAGTCTGCTGATGACGAATTGCTACTCAAAATTTAAAAAAACAAAATGGCGGATCCAATATGGCGGACAAAATTCTTATAAAATGGCCAGAACTTTTGAAACTTCCAAATTATAGAGAAAGATCTCAAGTATGCGACAAAAACTTGTTAAAGAGTGGGATGTCGTGGGACTTTCGAGTAATGTAATTTCAAACATTGACGTTTACAACGGGAAGTTATAAAAAACTTTTTTGAATGGTACATTACTAAAATAATTAAGAAAATTGATTGTCAATGTGAAATAACGTTTAAAAGTACTTACTTTCGTTAGCAGAAGCCATTTCAAACGATTCCAGATCACTGTTTGCACAAAAAACCCGTTTCACTATGTACCGCGCCGAGGCCCTCGTGTGCCCGACGCCCACGTAAGAATGGCTCCCGAGAGCCCCCCATGCAAGTTTGACCGTTATAAAAACGTTGTTTCTAATACCTTAAGTACCAACCTACATAACTAGACCCAAAAAGTCCCAAAATCAAAGATCGATTTTAGAGACTTTTGGCCACCTTCTCGCAATTTGGAACCACTGTGCGGCGCCGAGATTCGGGTGGGACAGTAAGATGCAGCCTTAAATAACGGCATTGGATATACAATCACCTTGCACCAACAATCAGGATTGCAGACCAAGGCCCCTGTGCTGAAGGTGGAGTCGTGTAATGTGACAAGTCGTTTGAGTTGAAGAAAGTGACGTTTCAGTCGAATTACGACTTTCAGCACAGGGGCCAGAGAGTGGAAGTGCTAAATTGAGTTTAGGCCACTGTACTGAGAGTCGTAATTCGACTGAAACGTCACTTTCTTTAACTCAAACGAATTGTCACATTTCACGACTCGACTTTCAGCACAGGGGTCCAAGATTACAACTTACTGCAAAAACTGGTCGATAATAGCCGTGTTCCTTTTCTACTTTTAAGTACCTACTCCGGAGTAAAAAATTAAAGGAACGCAAAATTTGTCGATTTGAGTAAAACCTATGAAATCTCTGTGAGAGCAGGAGTAATTCCAAGTAAATACGAGTAAAAAAGAGCAGAAAAGGAACACGGCTATTGTCAAGCCGATAGCAGTATTGCGCCGATAGATAGTTCCTAAAGGCCAATAAAGCATCTAACCATGACATCCAAACTGCTGCTAAATATTTTTTTATGTGAAAGACTAGAGCTCATGCGTAATGCTTCTTTGCACTGTAGATTATTCTATTTATAATGGAATGTCGAACAACTAATAATAGAAAGAAGAATGAAGGCGGCAGAACGATCATTTCGGCGATCGAATAGAAAATGGCTTCCTCATTGTGGCTACAAGCGATCGTTCGAGAGATGGCAGGGAATTGCTGCAAATAAGATAAGGCAAAAGGAATCTTATCTAGGTGGAAGTAGTGGAAAACGAAGGATCATGATCAGGATCAGCATGGAATCGAACCACGAACCTATGGAATGGTGGTCGAGCGCGTTAACCTCTAGACTACCAAAGCCCAGACGATGATCTTAGTATAGTACTCGCATATGCTTTCGAAAACTTGGGTGCTCACCAAAAAGCACTATGATCTCTCAACCGTTGTTAGAGGGAGCCTAAAACGGTTGGCGGTAGATCGCTCACTACGTGTCCGTATTGGAATGGCAAGAGAAGTGGGACGAGTCTGTTAAGAGTAGGTTCCACGCACGGTATACAGAAACAAGGTAATGTAAAATACTGAATATCGTTTTAGTGCGACGTCACTCAGTGACCTTTTCCCATATAAAATCGAAATTGTTGTTGTTGTTTTTCTGCATTAGTTCACTGGGTGACGTCACATTTTTCTACAAAAGAACGTGGGGAAGTGAATGACGACCTTACACAGTTCTTGAGTGGACATAGGTGCATATAGGAAATGCCTTCATCGACGCAGAGCACGCGTATTTTTATTGTGTGAGATTTGTGGAATATAGGGTGGAACTAGAAGCGAGCATTGATCGAGGCGCAACTAACATCGGAAAACATCCTTGGACATATGATGTGGTCCCAGGATGTGTGTGGAGGAAAGTGGAAGCGACGCTGAAGAGAAAGGCAAACTAGTTGGGATGTGGCTTTTGACCCTTTCGGTCCACAAGATTAACTTCCCAGTATTCGTTCAAACAAAAAAACGACTCGAACGATTTTTATGAAAATCTTGTCAGATCATACTTCCTTTAACACGCTTTGAACGGCATCTTAACGAAGTCGGTATCTTTTTTGGTTCGCGCGAAATCGTGCTGGTACAAAAATCACTTACGTCGTTCAAACGAAAAAACGGTTCGACCGATTTTTATGAAAATCTTTTCAGATCATATTTCCTTTAACATGCTTCGAACGGCACCTTAACGAAGTCGAAATCTTTTTTCGTTCTCGCGAAATCGTGCCGGTACAAAAATCACTTAAGTCGTTCAAACAAAAAACGGCTCGACCGATTTTTATGAAAATCTTTTCAATTCATATGTCCTTTAATACGCTTCGAACGGCACCTTAACGAAGTCGATATCTTTTTTGGTTCGCGCGAAATCGTGCTGGTACAAAAATCACTTAAGTCGTTCAAACAAAAAACGGCTTGACCGATTTTTATGAAAATCTTTTCAATTCATATGTCCTTTAATACGCTTCGAACGGCACCTTAACGAAGTCGAAATCTTTTTTGGTTCTCGCGAAATCGTGCCGGTACAAAAATCACTTAAGTCGTTCAAACAAAAAACGGCTTGACCGATTTTTATGAAAATCTTTTCAATTCATATGTCCTTTAACATGCTTCGAACGGCACCTTAACGAAGTCGAAATCTTTTTTGGTTCTCGCGAAATCGTGCCGGTACAAAAATCACTTAAGTCGTTCAAACAAAAAACGGCTTGACCGATTTTTATGAAAATCTTTTCAATTCATATGTCCTTTAACATGCTTCGAACGGCACCTTAACGAAGTCGAAATCTTTTTTGGTTCTCGCGAAATCGTGCCGGTACAAAAATCACTTAAGTCGTTCAAACAAAAAACGGCTCGACCGATTTTTATGAAAATCTTTTCAATTCATATGTCCTTTAATACGCTTCGAACGGCACCTTAACGAAGTCGATATCTTTTTTGGTTCGCGCGAAATCGTGCTGGTACAAAAATCACTTAAGTCGTTCAAACAAAAAACGGCTTGACCGATTTTTATGAAAATCTTTTCAATTCATATGTCCTTTAATACGCTTCGAACGGCACCTTAACGAAGTCGAAATCTTTTTTGGTTCTCGCGAAATCGTGCCGGTACAAAAATCACTTAAGTCGTTCAAACAAAAAACGGCTTGACCGATTTTTATGAAAATCTTTTCAATTCATATGTCCTTTAATACGCTTCGAACGGCACCTTAACGAAGTCGAAATCTTTTTTGGTTCTCGCGAAATCGTGCCGGTACAAAAATCACTTAAGTCGTTCAAACAAAAAACGGCTTGACCGATTTTTATGAAAATCTTTTCAATTCATATGTCCTTTAACATGCTTCGAACGGCACCTTAACGAAGTCGAAATCTTTTTTGGTTCTCGCGAAATCGTGCCGGTACAAAAATCACTTAAGTCGTTCAAACAAAAAACGGCTCGACCGATTTTTATGAAAATCTTTTCAATTCATATGTCCTTTAATACGCTTCGAACGGCACCTTAACGAAGTCGATATCTTTTTTGGTTCGCGCGAAATCGTGCTGGTACAAAAATCACTTAAGTCGTTCAAACAAAAAACGGCTTGACCGATTTTTATGAAAATCTTTTCAATTCATATGTCCTTTAATACGCTTCGAACGGCACCTTAACGAAGTCGAAATCTTTTTTGGTTCTCGCGAAATCGTGCCGGTACAAAAATCACTTAAGTCGTTCAAACAAAAAACGGCTTGACCGATTTTTATGAAAATCTTTTCAATTCATATGTCCTTTAATACGCTTCGAACGGCACCTTAACGAAGTCGAAATCTTTTTTGGTTCTCGCGAAATCGTGCCGGTACAAAAATCACTTAAGTCGTTCAAACAAAAAACGGCTCGACCGATTTTTATGAAAATCTTTTCAGATCATATGTCCTTTAACATGCTTCGAACGGCACCTGAACGAAGTCGATATCTTTTTCGGTTCGCGCGAAATCGTGCAGGAAAATATGACCACATACGTACGCACACACACACACATATTTCTTCTCAAATTTTTGCTTAAAATGCTATTGGGACCTTGAAACGTGTAAATACATTGAAAATTTCGAATCCGATTTTCGGACCGATTACAATAACTTCCTACTGGGAAGTTAAAAAACTCCAGGAGTATTTACCACCTAGATAAAAGCTGATCCATCGCTATGACGCAATGCTAAAAAGTCACTCCTGCGAGAGTGAAAGACCGGGGGTATTTTTAGTGGGTTCGAGTCCCACATAACTCGCATGCAGGAGTTTGTCGGTGTAGTCATGAGTAGCTTTTCATCTCCTAATACCAAAAATAACAAAAAATCTAAAAGTCATGTATCCTCGCTACTACCCATTTGTTCGATTCCCACTCGATGACATGACCCTGCATGGAATCGAACCACGAACCTCTGGGATGTTAGTCGAGCGCCTTAATTTCTAGGCTACCGAGATTTTTTAGATTAAAGGTTAGGTTAAAGCAGACCCTACAACATTGTAATTTTATCTCCAATCTAAACCGGCTAGCAACGAACCTAACTAATTCTTCAACCAATAGATACTATTTAATCTAGAGTTTTTTTTTCTCATAAAACATAGAAAATCGAACGTAACAATTTAGGAAAGCTTAGTTGGTGTTCATTCACTTATAATTTCATATCCTTCCATTATGATAAGTGATTGAGGGCTTTTTATCAACCTTTTAATCACTGAAATGGCTAATATAGATAAGAAGATAAAAGGTATAAAAGTTCTCCTATGCAATTCTTTCGCTGTAAATATGTTCTACATGACAAAATTTAGAACTCTTTTTTTCGATGTAGCAAAACAGAGTTTTTCGAGAATTATAAATATAATGTATAAAGAGGTTTATGATATTCAAACTAATATTAATAATTAATAACGCTAATCTCTAATTAAGGTCCTGAAAATCAAGTGAAGAATGAATACTCCCAATTCCTTACAACGTATGTACATACATACATATGTATATAAAATTTCCTTCCTGTCTCAACCACTTGTTACAAAAATAAAACAAAAATTAAAAGCAAAAAAAAAATACAAACAAAAATTCTAATTAAGTGAATTAGTTACCGTGCAGCCGTTCATGTTCAATTTGGAAAGATGCCCAGCTTGGATCTTTACGTATCTTTGCTGGTAGCGCTCTCCAGACATGCAAAGATTCCTCTGTGACCTCCGTTGGCGGAACTACATGTGGAATTTGCTTATCTTCTTCATTCCCCTTCGGGCTAGAAGGGATATGCAGACGCTTCAACATTTTCTTTGTTTCAACAGAAAAAGTTTTTTTTTTAAAAAAAATAACTCAAAATTTTTATAATATTAACCAAAAAATAAAAGTCCTCTTTTTCACACAATCAAAATTCTTCACACTTCTTCAAGCTTCAACACATTTTATCATGGCCGTTTTATTTATTTACGCCACTTTATTTCATTTACTTCAAAAAAAAAAAATTATTATTTTCTTGGATTTTTGCCAAAAAGAGAAAATTTTATTTACATAATTCTATAGAGTTCCAATCGCGAGAGTTCTATAGGCATCCAATAAAAGAAAATTTCACTATTTTCAAAAACTCAAAACTTAAGACTTTTTGTGGAGTTTTATTGTTTTTGCAAAAAAAAAATCTCTATTTTCACTTTCGGTTTTTCTGGAAACCCCCTTTTTTCACTTCCGTTTGTGTTCAATTAAAGAAAAAAAAAACGTTTTATGCGAGACACTAGACTAACTTAGTAGCGACCGAGAATATTTTGGCTAGACTTTAAGCATGTGCACCCGGGTCACGTCTCGCGAGATCATCCTCCTCAAATTCTTCGTACGTGTCTGAGATGGATGGAAATTCTAGTTCGGCTAGTGGCTGATTCTATACGTTTCGGCATGAAGCTTTCTTTTATTCCTGTACAAAGCTCAGCAGCATTGCTTTCACTTAATGGCTCTCTAGGTATATACTTTTGTATACTATACAGAGAGCTTTGCTCTCTCTGTAAGCGGGGGTTGTAAGCAGGATAGTGTATATAGTGTCAGACTCGTCGACCTTGACCTGCTTCTTTGGACATAATAAGTTCGTATTGTATCCCTATTTGATGTCCATTCGACGATGACGACAACTATGTACTTTGTTGTTAACTTGTTGGGACAAGATGTTGGCCTACTTGTATTCTCCATAATGTTATAGGGAAGTGTCTTTTAAAGCATTTTATTGGTGGGACACGTCGCGGTAATATAAATTGCGCGCTTTTTAAAAGGGTATTGACCGCATTATAAAAAGTGTGTATTGCATTTCCTTATAGAAGATCCAGTCATACTCTTCAAGATGTACTTAATAAAAGCAGCAATCTTTCGATTTTATTGTTAACAACTCTCATGAAATAAAATAAATTTTCAAACCAATATTTTCATCCAATTAAAAAAAAATAAACTCCCAAAAAAAATAATTGTGGGAAAATCCAAATATACATAAGAAACAAGACATTTGATTCGATTAAGAACAGACGAAGACGGAGTGGGTGTAATCAAATTCTTAATCGATAACAAATGTTAGCACCAAATGAAGGGAAGACGGATTTATTACGGCATAAAGCTATTTTATGGAAGGAACTACTACAGGTTGTAGATTGTGTCGATATGAACATAATATAAAAGCTTCTTATGCGATTAACTATGCTTCTTCTAGGAGGAATGGTAGAAAAATGTATAAATGTAGATGTTGGAAATTTTTTAGAAGTATAGGAGATAATTAAAAAAATTTGTGGGTTATTCTTGTAATAATAATCCACTTTATATACAAAACTAGCAAAAACCCGCGTGCGTTGCAACGCCTTTTAATAAAAAAAAACTTATGTGTGCACAGTCCCGGATAGGAAAAAGATATAATGAAAAAAAATAACAAATCTTCAAAACATAATTTCGGGCACACCACTCGACTATAGAATAATCTCTCATAGTCAGTATTTCCGACCTCCTACAACATCCAAGAGTTCAAACGCAGGGTTAATCCGCACCTTCTTCAACACCCCTCCCGAACCACCATAACCCTTAACCTATTCCCACCTTACTAAGCTCCCTGCTAGACATTGCACCATGACGTGCAAACGACATAACGGACTGGTAGTACAAAGGGTGATTCCTGAGCTTGGCACTGCCATATAAAACAAATAAAAAAATTTAGAGTTACTTATAAAAAATGTGTTACAACTTTTTTAAAATGCGGTGTTGAGCGCAACCTATCAGAAAAATTTTGTGCTACATGCACAACAATCATTCAGAATACGTGTCTCACCCTGTGCGGAACTTGACAATAGCGTCCTCAACATTTTGTTCCCCTTGTTCATTGAGTTCGATATACTCTCTGTTTAAATTTTCTTCAGACCCATCGATCATTTGCTATCTTCACAGTATTTCCGCAAATTGAAAGAACAATATCTCGCCGTGACAGCATTTCATTCGCGTTCCTTCGATTATCGAGCCATGTTTTCGGTCTAACCCGACAGTCGGATAATAGTGAAAAGTATGCTAAACGCCTAAGAAGATTCTGAATCATCCCGTTAAAGTCCTAAAATCGGATTAACCGTTCCGAGCTTTGAGGTTTACAATTGGAATGATAAAAAAAGTTTCCACTCACTTTTCTGCGACAATCGGATCAAGTTTTCCGCCTGAATCAATAGTCGGAACCTAGTGAAGCCTAGAACATGCCCAAGAAAATACTGAATCTTCCCGTTAAAATCCCATCGCAATCAGATTAGCCGTTGTTGGTACGTAGGTAGGTAGGTTGTTATTATATACTGGCTGGAGCAATAAAAACTTTACATTCAAAATTTTTTATTTTTTACTTTTTAGTTTATTTTAAAATAAAAGCGTATTTTTTAGTTTTTTTAGACTATATTTTTTATTTTCTACTTTTTAGTCTATTATATGTCTTCCACCATTTTGTAGTGACCGTCATATTAGATTTAAAATGACGGCGCACCGCTTACTGCACTATACTCGCTTTCATTTGATGCCCATACCGAAGAATAATCCGCCATTTTGTGCTGGCCACCATTTTGAATTTTGAATGACCCCACATAGCTTATTGTATTCTACTTGTCTTAACCTTTCATTTGATATCCATGTCGGGGGGTCTGGGAACACAATTCCAAATTTCGGCCGTCATCTTGGAACCACCATCTTGATGTTTTCGCAAAAATGTTTAAATTGCATTGTCACGCGAGCTATACATAATGTGCAAAATTTGAAGTTGATCGGTTATATATAAGTGGATATAAATCAAGTTGTAAGGTTCAAGTTTTCGGTCTAATCCGTAGTCGAACACGGTAATCGGGCCCGATAATCGGAACCGATAGTCGGATCCTAGTAAAAAAATAGCCTAAAACATGCCCAAGAAAATACTGAATCTTCCAGTGAAAGTCCCATCGCAATCGGATAAGCCGTTTCCGAGATTAGCCCGGACAAACAGACATACAGAGATACAGACATACAGACAGACAAAAATTTTAAAAATACTTGATTTCGTGTTAATATCGTGTAAATAACCATATGAACTTAGAAAATGACAATTATTTTGAAATCACAGACAGACACTCCAATTATATTTATATAGATGAAAAATTAGCTCATCGGTATGGAATCGATCTTGAATTTTCAATTGAACTTCGAAAAATTCCAGCGCTTGTGTTTCTGCCATATAACGAAATTGAGGCTGCTTTCATACTTCTCCAAAGAAATATAGATGCTGATGCCAAAGAATTGATGGAAACGAACCAACAAATACTACATTCGAGGACCTATAAGAAGAAATGAAAACCGTGGTCCAGCGCAATTTAAACCTCAACTTTGGTTTGTCTTCGAAAATATTGAACTTGGACTGCCACGCACAAAAAATCATGTAGAAGATTGGCATCGAAGACTGATGACACTATGCGGCGCCGTTTGCCACATCAGCATACATAAATATGTTGAAATTTTTCAAAAAGAATTTCTGTATGTAGAAGCCGATATTGAAAGATTTTTTACTGGTGCTGAGTTTCCGATATCAAACAAATCTCAAAATCGGGAGAATCAACTTCTTAAGGGGACATAGCACCTACAAATTTTCAAAAAATCTAAATTTTTTTTTGGTAGAATTTGTTAGAATAAACCTTTAAGAAATTTTTTTTAATAATATAAATAAAAGTGAAAGGCATCGTAGATTGAATTTTGGTAAGGTTTTTTTTAAAAAAATTTGAACTCGATTTTCTTAAAACAAGGTGTTTCAAGTTGGTGGGCAAGATTTAAAAAAAAATATTTATTCGATCGTTCTGAAATTTTAACACGTTAATCTACACATGTTAATGTTCAAAGTGAACTACGGATGAAAAAATCGCCGTATAATTTTTTAAGTAACAGTATGTTTTCGGTGGCAAAAAATTTCGATTTTTGAAAAAAAGCCGCCATTTTTTTTATTTTTCAACCAAATTTTTTCTTTTCAGTTCATTTTATAGCGGCTTTGATGCTGATTAAAACCCTGTTTTTGTTTTTGTGTCAGACTTTTCTGAGAGCAGAAATCCTGCCCACCGTGATTTTTTGGTGTTTTTTTGAAAAAAATCTAGCAGACGAAGCAGGACCGTAAAAAATTAAAAAAAAATTTTTTTTGTATACTTAAATACTAATAAAACATATGTGCAAAGTCTCATTAAGATATGTCTACGTTTTCGTTTAAAAATTTACATTAAAAAACCAAAAAAAATTGAAATTTGAAGGTGCTATGTCCCCTTAATGTATTTGAGAGTAGATCAAACACTGTAAAACTTTTTTAATAGCTTACTAACTTTTCTTGAATCAAGTATTTTTTTAAAACTACTTTCACATTTTTTTCGGTCTTTCTTTTTGGTATTTCAACCTTTTGGTTTTTTGACTTTTCGGTAATTTGTCTTTTGCAATTTTGCAAGGCTATGACTATTAACAAGGCACAGTGACTGAATTTGAATGTGGCTCGTTGGTGTCGGCCTGAGGAGTGACTGTTTCTCTCATAGTCAATTGTGTGTGGCATGTTCAATTCACTTGGCTACATATACCACGTATACATGACCAAATCGAACGATCCAGAGATCGAAAGATTGAAAGTGAGAATCTGCCTATTTGACATCGTCGGATCGAGTAATTGAAGTTTAAATGCATTTAAACGTAATCGAAAAGCAATGAACATAACCTACAATTTGCAGTTTTCGTATTGTTTTACTGTTGTTTCGCCTTTTCATCGAATTCCGCTCGATCCTATTTGAATTCGATCTGCGTATATATGGATTTTTTTAAGATCCAAGCTGGCTTGAATCCGGCTTCAATTTCGCATGTATACGTACTAATGGTCAGCCTTCAGCCAAAAAAAAAACAGAAATATGTATGTAGGACAGTTACAATCAAATATGCGTCATCACTTTTTCCTTGTTAACTCGTTACCGTTGCAGTATCAACAGTCAATAAGCAGTCGTGGACGGAGGCAGTAATATAAAAAGAAGTGATATCAAAAAGTGGACAATTAACATAAAGTGAACAGAGTAATATAAAAAGTGGACAATTAACATAAAGTGGATTAAAGTACTAACCATTTAAACTTACTATTTAATCTAAATAAACTAACCATTTAATTGAAATAAAAAGTGAATTTGTAAATGTAATTCTGGTTTCAATTTTAAAATAAATTCCATCCTACATGTATAGCTATAAAGTTGTGATAAATTGACAAAAAGTATCTATAATATGTTCCTACGCGGATGAAGTCACTAATTTATTAAATATACTCTTAATAACTAAATGAAAAATAAATAGACTGTCATAAAAATGCTTACAACAAACAAAACTAAATTTCTACTAAATTAAACTAAAAATCATTCAGCATCATTAGCATCAGTACTTGTGTCAAGTGGATCATACGCTTCAACAGGTGGTGAGACAATTTCACAATCCTTCTGATCCGTTTTAATAAAGAATGTTCTTGTTATCTTAAATTTATCCAAAACACCATAAGCACGCTGCAGTATTGGTCCTGGTGGAGTGCGTTCACGTGTCATAACCCAAACAGATTCTAAAAAATAATTGTAAAAATTAATTTTAGTTTTAATATTTTAAGGTAAAAAAATAAATACGAGTATGTCCAACTGGTCCAATTGAGCTGCACGAGTAAATCACAGCGAAATTTTTATAGTCAGTATCCAAAACGTTTAGTGTTGTATCATAGCTAATTGGCAAGGAGCTGTATTTCACGTTGTATTTCGCTTCACCGTTCCTTCCAGTTAGTTTCATTGTTCCAGAGATTTTTCGCTGGACTCCAGTGCTGTATTTTATTATTATTATTTCAATTTGTGAAAGAGAGAGGATTAGTATGAATGTTTGTATATATAATCTATATTAATAAAAGAAAGTTTCTGTATGCGTGTATGTATGCGTGTATGTGCGATGTGGACGGTATAGCGGGCGCACCAGTCATCGCAGAGCTTCGAAATTTTGCACGAAGGTCAGTGGGGGTCCCCCATGATGCACCTCGAGGGCCGATTTTTGAAATTAAAAATGGCCGCCGAAAAATGACCGAAATTCAAAATGGCCACACAAATATGAATTTACAAATTGTGTTCCGATTTCAATGAAAGTGGGTATATAGGGGTTTTTAAGGTCGCTAATAACGAATTTGTGGTCAAAACTTATAAATTCAAAATGGCCGCGCCAATACGGCCGACAAATTTGCCAATTGTGTTCCGATTCCAATGAAAATCGGTTTCTGGGGTTTTTGTGGTAGTAAATAACGAATGTTTGATCAGGAGCGCGTTCAAAAACCTTACCATGGTTAACCATGGTTAACTGTGGTAAACTTTTGTCGTTCAAAAACTCCGTGGTTAACTACAACATAACCACGAGCATAACTTTTTGGCGTTCAAAAACTCCCGTGGTTAATCATGGTGTAGTTAAATTTTAACCATGCTCGTTAGCATGGTTAGCGATAGTTAAAAACAACTCTCTGACAGTTGTTTTTATGTTAAACAAATGAACAAATCAAAGTGGGATTTGTGGAATTATTGCAAATAAATAATTAATGAAATAATTGAAGTGGGGACAATTTTATTTTTATTTTTTTCTTCTTCTTTAACCTGTAGTTAACCACGGTGCGTTCAAAAACCTCCATGGTTAAACATAAACTTTCGTGGTTAAGTGAAGTGATGCAGCATAACCACAGCTTACCTCGTGGTTTACCATAGTAAGGTTTTTGAGCGCGCTCCAAAACTTATAAATTCAAAATGGCCGCTTAAATTCAAAATGGCCACCTGAATTTTCCAAGTGTGTTCCGATTTCCATGAAAATCGGTATCTGGTGGTTTTTAAAGTAGGAAATAACGAATTTATGATCAGAACTTTTAAATTCAAAATGACCACGCCAATATGGCGGACGAAATTTTCAAATTGTATTCCGATTCCAATTAAAGTGGATATCTAGGGGTTTTTAGGGTTGCAAATAACGAATTTATGATCAAAACTTAAATTCAAAATGGCCGCACAAATATGGCCAATAAGTTTGCGAATTGTATTCCGTTTCCAATGAAAATCGGTATCTGGGTGTTTTTTTTGGAGGTAGTAAATAACGAATTTATGAACAAAACTTATAAATTTAAAATTTCGGGCCAATATGGCGACGAATTTTACCAAATAAGTGTCATTTCCCGGTCAGCTGTATGCAGGTTGTTCAAGAGTTGCGAAATCTGAAAATCTTCACATCCTAGCTTCAAATGGGAGAACATTGAACATAGTGTATCTTGGTCATTTCCCCTATTGTCGTGAAGGTTGCCACGCGATCGAGTGTACCTATAAAATACTCGACGAATAAAAGGTAAATCGCCAAAATTACAAAGAATATGGGAGGGCCCTCCACTGCCATCACGAGGTTAAACGATGCCATCTATCGCATCCAAAAATTTCGACCGCTAAGAACAGGACGGAAGCTGTGGTCGGGACGAACATTAAGTAAGAAGGGAGCAGTGTAACGGCTAGCCGAAAAGTGAAAATAAAAATTCCTATTCACCGAGAGGTTTCATGTTCAGTGGCATCTACTTGAATACATACAATACATATAACAATAACGCAGCGTCACATCTCCATTTAGTACGGTTGTTCTAACTGAACCATCGAGAAAATTGGGAAGAGGGAGAAGTAAAAGAGGAAGAAGCAGCGCATATGTGCAAAAAGTTTTGCTTTAAAATTAAAGTCGTTAAAAAGAAACAAAATGTTCCAATTTATCCCTGACGAAACCGAGAACGCTCGAGAAGAAATTTTACAATATTTTTTATAGGTAACTCTAAATTTTTATATGGTATTCAAAAACATTTTTTCAAGATTTGTTGTTTTTTTCACGTTTTTCCTACCGCGGACAGTGCACACATAAACTTTTTTTATTTAAAGGCGTTGCAACGCACGCGGGGTTTTTGCTAGTAATATATAATACTTACAATCGATTCGTCATTAAGTTGTCGACCCAGATTTTTCCATCGGGGCGTTTTTCATATATGGCAGCAACACATCTAGAAGCTAATTCGGTTATTGTGAAGAGTCTTTCAGCTTCAAACCATGTTCCCAAGAATTTATCCTTATCAAAACCGGGCATTGGTTCGTAGTCTGGACATCCTCCAAAGGCTGGAATTTGCGCTTGGACAGCACATATTATGAGTGTGAATAATGTTAATCTTTTTGTGAATTCCATTGCTGAAATACTTAAAATATGAGTTGATTAGTTTTTGGTGTTTATAACTGGGGGACAAAATGCAAAATGAAAAGGTGTCCATTATCGACTTCTTTATAGCTTCAACTTTTATGAAAGAAAATTGAAGAAAAGGGAAATTGGTGGCCAAAATTTTAAGGAATACCTGTTCTGTTATTATGGGCGCTGAATATTCAAACCTTAGGTATACATGACTAATGCGGGCTATGAACCCCTGGAGGCAGGGCCGGGCCTTGGGTTTTTTGCGCCCGGTGCACTATGCAATATTGCGCCCCATAAGCTGTTGATTTTTCATCGCAGTGAAGGACAAAAAAAGTCTACCTAGGAAGTAAAAAAAATTTCCCCGCTTTTTTTGCATGTGAAAGTACAGGGACAGTATTGGGTAAATTTGTGTAATTTCTTGCGTCCATAGGAACACTTTTTCATGTTTTTTTTCAAAATTTTAAATCTTAATTTCTGAAATTGCGCCCGGTGCAAGTGCACCATTTGCACCTATGAAAGCGCCGCCCCTGCCTGGAGGTGTCGGAAGAGTGGCGTCTAGGCACAATTGTCTCAGTCCACAAGAAAGATGAATTGGCAAACTGACAAATTTTGCAGACCAATCACACTATGAACGCTGTTTTCACCAGGCGCGGATCTAGATTTTTTTTTGGGGGGGCACGGAATTAATAGTGGCGGAAAAAATTTCTGCTCCTAAAAAACAAAATTAACAAAACGAACAAAACTAACCGAATTTTCTGGCGAAAAAAATTTTTTTTACGGATTTTACTAATAGTCAGATAAGCATCAAATTTTAGTGAAAAAGGAATTGTTTCCAGACTCAAATTTTTTTTCAATATGTTAGTTACATCGAATACTATACGAAATGGACTTTTCCTCTTGCAACCGCTACGTAAATTATGGGCCGTTTTGTAAAAAATCTACCATTTTGGTCGTTCTTTCTAAATATAGATGAGAATTTATCGGTATGTGTAGGTCCAAAGAAAGCGAAAAAAATTGAGGCTGTTCATTATGACATTACCTATCAGCGGTTATAAAATGAAATTTTAATCTGCACACATAACCTCAAAGAAAATTGAAAACTGAAGAAACTGCTAAATTTTGGTTTTTTGGTTACAACTTTGGATGTTTTAAGTAAAAATTGATGAAATTTTACTTTATAATGTAACTCGTAAAAATTTTAAGTCAAAATATCCACCACAAGTCTCAAAAATTAACCTCAAATCTGAAAATTGATTGGCCAATAACTTTTGTGCATTGCATCGTATGAGATTCCTTTTTAATTTAAGTGTAGGTTTTTTATGCACTTTATGATGGTGAACAAGAAAAAATGTTTAAACTTGAAAAAAGTGGAAAAAATCGAATCGAAAATCATGAATTTTTGTAATTTTTCGTCAATTTTCTTGAAAACTTCCACTTTTTTTTGATAAAACTCTTTTTGTTTGTATTGACAAAAAAATTTAGTTTTATCAAAAAAAGTGGAATTTTTGAAGAAAATTGACGAAAAATTACATGGTACATTTTTAGTAGATTCACCGTGTCTAGAAACACCTTTTTTTACCCTTGCAACACGGTAACGCTCGATTTACATATGGAGACACTGCACCCGACTCCCCCTAATCTATCCTATCTCTCTCTATCCTTCGAGCTAAGCTTATTGCACTATGACGTGTGCGAAATGACATGATCGACTAGCAGTACAAATGGCCTGATCATGGTTGGCGCTTGAAGTAAGGAATGCCGCGGCGACTGTAAAACGGAATCATAGTTTTCGAAAAAACTGACATTTGTCGGGAAAAACGCCTTCAGGCGTATCACAGTTGGCGTTTGAAGAGACATAGCTGCGTTTTTCACGACTGTCAAGTGACTAGATTGAATAAATATTTTTTAAATAGATTGAATAAATAATGTAATTTTATAAATTTTTTAATTATCAGAAATGTCGAAAAATTTTAAGCGACAATAATGATAAGGTTTTGTCGAAAACTGTCATGTCGCTGCATTCGCCAATTATGGTACGAAAAATGAGAACGGTAAACGGCGCTGTCATTACCATATGATAAGGCCAAAAGGGTAACACCTGAGCTTACACTATCAGATAAAAAAAGGGTCTTTTTTTAATTTGCAAAAAAGTTCGGTCGGTTTTGGT
Organism: Thereva nobilitata; assembly: GCA_963855945.1. NCBI lineage: Eukaryota > Metazoa > Arthropoda > Insecta > Diptera > Therevidae > Thereva > Thereva nobilitata. The sequence continues at coordinate 98,283,048 of OY979698.1, forward strand.
CGTTTGGTTATTTTTTCTTTTTGTTTTTTTAGTTGGGTCAATTTTGTTTTTTAAACAGCGAGTGCTTTTAGGGGGGGTCATGACCCCCGTGACCCCCCCTTAAATCCCCGACTGGTTTTCACACAAAATACTATAACATAGGGTGTTTTTAAACGGACGTAATTCTGTTTTGAATTTTGATGCAAAGTCGCATGGGTTTTTACACGTGCACACAGTGTCAACGAAGTGTATCTAAGTCAAAATTTACTGGTTTGTTGTTGTTGTTTTATAAATTTCTCATTTATGCTTTATTCCTCCACCAAAAACTGTCAAAGTGTTCGATGGGAAATTCGCTGAGTGTTCGCTGAAGTTGTGTGACCATTCCATCGCCATCTCACACCCTCTTCTCCCTGAAAACAATTTTCCATCTTTATTTTGTTCGCCGGTGTAATGTAGAAACGAATTAACAGTGTTATTCCACCAGCTCCCTATATTCAATACTACAGGCCGTATTAGAACCTAAAATATGCAGCGTGCTGCAAATTTAGGATATGAGATGAACATGCAGCACGATGGTCTGGTGCTGCTCTAGGCCCGATCTACATTAACGTGCCGTTCTCGATCCATTCTCAAGCCAGTCTCGGCCCATTCAAATATTTGGTCCCTGTGCTGAAAGTCGAGTCGTGTCGCGTGACAAGTCTTTTGAATTGAAGAAAGTGACGTTGCAGTCGAATTACGACTTTCAGCACAGGCGCCATAAACTCAACTTAGCCTTCCCCTCTCTAGCCCCTATGGTGAAAGTCGTAGTCTGACTGAAACATTACTTTCTTCAACTCCAACGACTAGTCACGTGACACGACTCGACTTTCAGCATAGGAAAAGCAAGCAATCGGCGTATTCACACTTTCGCTCCCGTTCAAGCTCCATGCCAGTCACATTCCGATAGCAATGAATCTAGTAAAGTTTAGTACCGAGGCTGGCATGTGACTGGACCGAGAAACGGCAGTGTGAATATGATGAGATTTTACCGGATCGAGACCGGACTTGTGATTTCAGCGCTGCATTAAGTTCTGAATCACCTTTACCGTGTCAGAAGGCTGAGTTCGATGATCGAAATCGAACAAGGGATAGGTTCCTCACTTATTATGCTTAGAGGCGAACAGGGGAGTAATGGGAGTTTTTGTAAAGAGAGAAGAGAAGTAAGAACGAAAGTTATCTAGGTCGGAAAAATGGAAAGGCGAAGAACGATGCTAATTCGAACCATGGACCTATGGGATGGTAGTCAGACGCACTAGCCTAGAGGCTACCGAGGCCGGCAATACTATTTCGATAATCCTTTTTACAATTGAAGATAAATAAGTTGACTCAGTCCATACAGGAGTATGTGGGATTTTTAAAACAAAAGAAAGAACCAAAATACTTTATAAGGGATCCAATAACAACTACTGGAATGAAACAAGGTTGCCCCTTTTCACCATTACTCTTTATTAATATTATTTCATTATTCTTTTTTAACGATTTAATGAAGAAAGCCAACAGAGAATCGAGAGGAATCAAATCGGGAATTGTAGAACGATTAGAAAACCTTGGAATAAATATAAAAATATAATATTTTCAACTTCTGAATGGAATCTGTATTACTCTACCAGCACTGAAACCTGCTTCATTAACCAGGCAGATATAAACAAAATACAAGTTTTCGTCTCCACAAATCTCTTCGTATTATATGACAAATTTTGTTGGCCTAGAAAAGTGACAAACGTAGAATCATGGAACTTAACAAAACAAGAATTATTATTAGAAAAGAAAATAGTCGTGAATATGGAACACACAAGAAAACCAGAATAGTACAATTACAAAAGAAAACATTGAATGGAATAAGCGAGGAAGCAGATGTGTTGATAGACCTAGAAACACCTGGTGAAGGATAGTAATCAAGGATATCGAAAATCATGATAAAGTCTGGATTGAAACGAAATGAATAGAGTCCAATAGATGATGGTTTGTGGAATCCTTATGCTCCCAAGATGTGTGAAACCAGGATATTGATAATTCTATTATAAATAACAGTGCAGTTCAGATAATACTAAATTTTGTTCTTAAAAATATTCTTAATTGATACAATAATGAAAATTACTCCCGAAAAATTCATAATCAATAAAAAAATCACATAATATTAATATAAAACAAAAGAAATTCACTTAAAACATCACGAATCAATACCTTCGTCTCCTCAAAGAAAAACAAAACCTCTCCTGCACTTTTGCACTAAAAATTCAGTCAGCCGCAAGCAATAAATTGCACCTTTGATAAAATACACTAGCTTAATGCGCACCTGAAATCACGTACTATCATATTTATATGATCAGAAGTAGCGGTAAATTTAACTATAGTCGGTTTTACGTCTCCTTCTTATCTGAAGACTCTAAAGACGAAGTGAAATTCAAGACTGTCCAGAGCCGTCGAGCCACAACAGACCAAGAGGGTACACCACCTTCTTAAAGATTCCGAACTCCGTTCGGCCGGCGACACACAGCGACAAGACGGGACCCATAATGCAGAAGACCCAAAAGATAAATATTCTTTGTTGGTCTCTCCCCACACAGGTTGATCTGCAGGTGAGCGCCTAGACCGCGCGCTTATACAAAAATAGTGTTAAATACCTCGAATAGAATGGGCCGGGCCGGAAGCACCAAAGACCACCAAAGATTAAACAAAGTCCGCGAGCGCGCGACGCCGCCGGTGCGTTGTTGGGTCACTCGGACTTACTTAATATTCTGTTAGGCGCAGTTATTAGTGCGCTAGAGACTGGGTTAGAATGCGCTTTTATGCTGGAACCAGTTTGTATGCTCTCTGGTGGCATCAGGTATAATTTTTAATACCGCTGAGGATGCTGGGCGGTTCAGGTGAGGTACTGGAAAATTTTTTGGAAGCAGAAAAAAAGCGGATTGATTGCATTCAGCTACTGGGATTGCACGTGCCACTCTCACTTTATCTGGCGGTTTCCATTATACTTTCTTCGGTGATGTTATACCTTTGTGGATTGTAAATATGAGCCGCGAATTATTGGCTCATGTTTGGAATACTGGAGGAGCACTGACGTCAGGTACACCTTTCGGATATGGAAATTATGTTAGCTTGGACGTAAGTGAAAATTGTTGGTTCGGTTTTTTTGTTTATTTTTGGGTGTTCATTATTTCGTTTAAATTATAACAATTTTTATATGCAAAAACTAAGCTTAGGGATCACCTTTTGTACTACCAGTCCATCATTTGGTTCAGGTCATAATCTACAATGTCTAGCAGTAAGCAGTCGAATTGTTCTAGTTTTAAACGAACTTCTAGACCGTAGTGAATTCAGTTTAGGAAACCAGTACGACTATAAGAATTAACCAAAACAAATGGCGCACTAGACCAATCGAAGAGCATGAAGAAATGTACGATGAAATAAACATAATTTCAGACATAAAACTGAGCAGACTGTGATGATTCGGACATAATGTTTGAATACTGAAAGAATTCTACTTTTTTCTGAGGTTCGTACATTATGTCCGGCAAAGATGTTCAATAGTAAATCAAAAGCAAAAGTAAGCCTAGGAAGACCAACAAATATTTGAATGAATGAACGTGCTAGAAATTATGTACAGTGGCGTAGCGTGGGTGTCAGCCGCCCGGGGCGGAAGAAAATTTTGCCGCCCTCTTATTAACTTCCCAGTTTATAGGGAAGTTATTGTAATCGGTCCGAAAATCGAAATCGTAATTTTCAACTTGTTTTCATTTTTCAAGGTCCCAATAGCATTTTAAGCAAAAATTATATGGTCATTTTTTCCTGCACGATCTTGTGCGAACCAAAAAAGATATCGACTTCGTTGAGGTGCCGATCGAAGCGTATTAACTGAAATATATATGATCTGAAAAGATTTTCATAAAATTCGGTTGAGTCGTTTTTTTGTTTAAAGGACGTAAGCGATTTCTGAACCTGCACGATTTCGTACGAACCAACAATGATACCGACTTCGTTGAGGTGCCGGTTGTAGCGTATTACCGAAGTAAGAATCTGAAAACATTTTCACAAAATTCGGTCGAGCAGTTTCTTTGTTTAGACGACGTAAGTGATTTTTGTACCTGCACGATATCGCGTGAACCAAAGGATATTGACTTCATTGAGCTGCCGATCGACGTGTATTACCGAAGTTACAATCTGGAAAAATTTTCATAAAAATCGGTCGAGCCGTTTTTTTGTTTGAACGACGCTCGTGGTTTTTGTACGTTGTACTGCCCAATATCGCGAGTACCAAATATGATACCGACTTTGTTGAGGTGCCGATCGGCACGTATTAACGAAAACATGCTCTGAAAAAAATTTCATATTATTCGGTCAAGCCCTTTTTTTATTATGAAGTTTTTTTCCGGATTCCACAACTTTCGCTTTATTTGGTGTTTTGGCGGTAAGAGCGAGTGGAGTCTCCATAGTGGGTGAAGCCTGACTGTCGGGTCGATCGACGCACGCGCATAGAAATTTTACAGTGCTGCTACTACACCCAGCCCCAAATTCCCTCCCAGACTTGTCCCGCCAACGACACGGATTTAAAAAAATAGTGGAACTTAATTTTGAGACGACCTTCGTACAATATTGAACACTATTCTTTATGATAGAAGTCATTCTCGTTGAATATTAGTCATAAACAATCCAAGCACAAAATAAAATACGGGGAATCCCTGCAAGTCAGTACAGACGGTGTTGCCAGTCGCTACAATGTGGAGGATGTCATTATTATACATTCAATTAAAGAAAGGGGATTCCCCGATTTCGTCAGAGTATGAATAATAAAAAATTACGTGCTCATTTCGATCGGTCCGAATCGTAGGTGCGATAAAAATTATATTTACAAGATATTATTATTATTTATTGTGAAATTTTGCCGCCCCTAAAGGTGCCGCCCCTACTACGCTACGCCACTGGTTATGTATATAAAAATTACGTGAGATAAGTAACGAAGCATAGAGAAGAAGAAAGACGACACTTCAAGATTTCGTTTCCTATATTGTTTGCATCACCAATTAAACCTAAAAAAAAGAAATAATAAAATACACCAATAGACCTTTTTTATCTATTAGTGTCCTTATAGCAAGTATTACAAGACACCTCAACAAACTCCTTAAGTGAATTTGGTCTAATTGTGCTCTGCGAATATTTTTCCTAGCTTTTGATAGTCTTTATTCCTTCTTTGTTTTTGAGACATGTTGCACTGTCAAAATATTGTAATAACTCACCCATCTCTTAATATCCTTGCGTAATATTGATCAATGATCTTTAGTGGAACGAACACTCATCTCCACCATAGTCTCATTTGGAGTTTGGTAGCCCTGATAAAACTCTATCGATACTCCGATAGCGACTCATTCCTACAACAATCAATAAAACAATACAATAGTGCGATAATCTTCCTCAGTTACAGGCGCGGATCTAGAATTTTATTTTGGGGGGGGGGGGGGGGTCACGGAATTAAAAGTGGCGAAAAAAAAATTCTACTCCTAAGGGCCTATTTAGACGGTTTGCTTCGAGGAGCATTCCTCACGAACTTTGTGGATGAAGGAGGTAGCAACTGCACAGGGCCCCGCTAGCGAGGCGAGCGAAAAATTATTTTGGAATAAAAATCATTTGAATTCATTATTTGCATTTTTACTTCATTGAGAATGGACCATACAAATGAGTATGGGCCACAGAAATCAGCATATGGGCCATTATTCTGTCGCGGGGACGGGTTTGTATGAAGAGAAATGAGCGAGCGAAACGAGGGAAATTTTTTTTGGACTCTCCCCAAATCCCCCAAATTGTCTGGCCGTGGCACTGTAGTGGGGTTGATGAGAGGTACCACCCCACCTCTCCCTTCATCCACAAAGTTCGTAAGGAACGTTCCTGGGAGCGAAGCGTCTAAACAGGCTTTTTTAGGGACAAACACAAAATTAACAAAACTAACCGAATTTTCTCGTGGATTAAAAACAAACGTAGTCCGCTCAAATTAGTTAAAAAATCGCTGTTTTTAGGAATTTTTTCCCACAACTATGAGACCGGTGCCAAGTGAAGTCTCTATTTTGTGGAGAACCTATGCATTTTGGTGAAAATATCAAAGTTGGAGAGCATAAAAATACCTACAAATTTTACTTTTACAATTTTTCCCAACTCCGCATATTTTCGCATTTTCTGTAATTAAATTTATTTAATGTAAGTAATATTATATGACACTAAGTTCTGTCATTAAAATTTAATCCCTCATTAACAGAAAAAATTAAAAAATTGAAAAAATTGAAAAAATCGAGAAATATGCACGTGATTTGAAAAATCAGGTGTTCGGTTTTTCTTAATTTTAAGCGGTTTAATGAAAATAAAGTATCAAAATGTATACACCATTTGAAACTAGACATTTCAATGGTCAAATGAACACTTATTGAATATCAAAATTCGAAAAAAACATCAATAAAGTTGTCCATGCAAGATAAGGGTATTTTTTTCGAAAAATGTTAATTTCTGGGAAACTATCCGTTTTCCAAACAAAAAAAAAATATCATGCTTATTTAACGCAACAAAGATATACTCTTACAAATTTTCATGTAAATTGAATTATTTTTACGGGAGAAAAAAATTAAAAACTGAAAAATAGATTTCCCGCCATTTTCTTGGAAAATTTGAAGTTATGTCAAAATATGTTAAATACAAAAGTTTTAGATCTTTTTATTATCTACAACTTTTGTATTAAACATTTTCCACTAGGAGGTCATGCTTCACCGCAAATCGCAAAAAATCGTTTTCAGCCCCTAAATAGCATCCCCATTCTACCATTTCCCTTTTTTCGAGTTTAAAATTTTTTTTCTTTTAGTTATAACCTTAACGACATTTCATTGCTGGTCCCTCCCTGCTATTAATTTATCTTTTTTTCCTCATTTAAATCCGCTGTGGCACTAGCCTAGTAGTTGTAGTTTTTCAACGGCCTTTCTTTGGACACTTTGATTATCAAAAGAGTCTGAAAAAAGGCGCAAAACGAGCTCTACCGGCGAAACAATGCCGAATTCGAAAAAACAGTGCAGGCAAAATTTGCAGGAAATTTTATACCTTATAACTTTGCTCTTTTGATATTTTGACCAAAATGCATAGTTTCTCTTAAAAATAGAGAAAAGGCGAAAAAACTATAAAATTCACATATTTCTCAAAAACAACCCTTTTTTCGAACTGCGGGTTAAAAAAATCATGCTTAGACAACCCATATCCTTCACTTGGCACCGGTCTCATAGCTGTGGGAAAAATTTGTTTAATTGTCCCTAATTTGAGCGGAGTAGTGCAGAAAACGTGCCCTAATGTGCTTTTGATGAAGACGCGCCCTTTCTCTTGAGTGCAGCTAACTTCAGAGTTTACAAATCAAAATATATAGAAAGTATAGATCAATCTGTAGTTGACCTTGAAGGTCATTTTTTAAGGTCGTTGCTTTAATTTGCAAAAAAGTTGGGTCTCTTTTTTGGACGTTTGGTTATTTTTTGTTTTTGTTTTTTTAGTTGGATCAATTTTGTTTTTTAAACAGCGAGCGCTTTTGGGGGGGGGGTCATGACCCCCGTGACCCCCCCCCCCCTTAAATCCGCGCCTGCTCAGTTAGAATTTCCAAACTCCAGAAGTCTTCCAAGAGCTCACAGAACTATCAACTTTGTAGCCCTAGTCTTTCACAAAAAAAACAAAAAAACCAGGTGTCACTTAAATGGGGATAATAATGGGTCAACACGACAAGAACTTTTTTCCATCCGACTTTCCGTCCGACTTCTGTACAGACTGTGAAGTTTGGAATGAAACATATCGACGAAATGTCTCTGGGAACTTTTCCAGCGACTTAACAGCGACTTCCCTTCGTTTCATATATAAGATACTATGTAATTCTAAAGACAGAAGTCTGTGCGACCAAAAGTCTCTATCGTGTGGACCCACCATAACATAAAATAGTGAAATTGGTGTAGAAATTAAATATTACCGTCGATATTCCTACGAAGCCTTACCTGAAATAACTAATAAAGATAATTCATAATAAAATAATAGTAGATGTAATTCGCATTAGTTTCTAACAGATCATTTCTTGTACCTATAACCACGTGTTTTTAATTATATATGGTGAAACGAAAAAGAACTGTGTTAACCTATGTGAACGCAAGCTACTTACTATATGATAGCTAAATAAATATAAAATTAACCAATGGAAATTTTTTAAACTTGTACAATTATATTCATAACATAAAAATCACATTACAATAATTCCATAATATACAAACAACACACCCCAATCAATGTTATAAAAGTTCTATTAACGTCCAAGATAAAAAATCATATCTCATTCAAAACCCTCCAACAATTATTCATCTATAAATTTTTTTTTTATATTCGTAAACAACTTTCACGAAAGTACTACTACAGATTTGAATTACATCATAGCTGATATGATTTATATACCACCATTATCATCAATAAAAACACAATTTCCAATTAAATGATGCCATATTACATTATCAAGATTACAAATGATCTAATTTCTTCTTAGATTTTTTCTGTTGATCAGTCATTCATATAAACTCAGCGCTTTTATCCACAACATATAGAAGCACTTTTATTATCTGGATATATATATGACTTACATACTAAACAAGTTCAGAGCTTCTCTCTACAATTTACAATTAAAATTAAAATTAGGACCACGTAAAAAAAAATAGGAAGTCACACTTGATATGACAGAGCAGAAAAATTAAAAATTGAACTCAAAAAAGGAAATGAACAATATATTAATTTTCCGCACTGGTATTTCTCCTCTTCTAGCATCTGTTATTATAAAAAATTTAAAAAAAAAATAATTCAAGCTAATTAATAAGCTAATATTATATGCAAAAAGAATTATAAAATAAATACAGATGAGAGAACAGTTGATTAAAATTATTTTTAGGATTCATCCCCCAATACTAGGGTATACTAGGAAAAATGTCGGGTGAATGTTATATAATTATACGAAACGATACAGTAGACACCTTTCATTGATATATTCTAGACGAAACAGATTAGTCAGAGTCTAGTGTCCCACTAGTGGACTTGGTGGACTGATAGTATAAAGCTATAAAAGCTTACAACTTCAACACCGATCTACTCATAACGCTCTTTGTAACAGTTGTGTGCAGAACATTAAAGTGTAAATTCAAGTGTATGTTGAGGAAATTTTTAATTAAAACTTTCTTACTCCTTATAAAAATCTTTAACTTAAAAAATTACATTAATAATGAAGTGGTAAGTGATAAAAAAACAATCAATACAAAAACACTCTAAATGGATTTAAATTCGTCCTTCTTTGAAACAATAACAAAACTTCATAAAATATTTTTCTTATTTACAAATTCACACTATCCGCGCGTTAATATGACATAATTTGTTTATTTCACGGTAACTGATTGCTAGCATAAAACTCTCGAATAGAAAAAAGCTTCACTTAAAAAACAAACAATTTGAAATTTTTTTAAGGTGTTAATGACATTCAATCAGTTTTGTTGTATAATAATGCTCAACGATAGCAAAAGTTAAATATGAGTCACATTTTACAATTATTGCAAATTTATAAACTAGATAACGACAACACACAACATTTCATGGATAAAATATAAAATCATGAACTATTATTAATTAAACTTAAAAAACTAAACAAAAAAGCGGAAGTTACATAAAAATAAAACTAGATCTTATTGAAACGTAACTCAAGACTACTATATTGTGACACCTTGAATGAATCTTTGTTGATTTAGTTAGCTTCGATTTCTATACGGAGTAAAGAAATCTTTCCATATCTGGGATAAACTTATGCCTATGTGGTTAGCATCATAATTACTAACTAAAAATTACATTTTAAATCGTTCATGTCCCTGATGAAACCCCCCAAAAACAGTGACGATATAATTTGACCTAACAAAACTTTCTAATATCATAAATTAGTGAAATTCATTTCCAATGTTAAATATTATTATATTATTATGCTTCAGTTATTAGTGAGGCGTTATTACGTGTCTGATATAGTTTTTTTCGATATTTCCAGATCGGTATTACAGTATTAGAAAAAATATTGAAAAAAAAATCGCAATCACAAACCATTCGATCTGTTTCAGTTTGTAAAAACCTCCACTCTACCAATTATAATACAATCCAGGTTTAACTTTGAACTTGACTTGATTTGATGCAAATTTCAAGATCACTTAAATCTTTTAACTGTGACGTCTTCGGAGAAAAAATAGATGTTAATGATATGTCGCACTATTCTGGAAATCATTTATTTTATTTCTTGTTATTTCGCTTTTTTTGTTGCATGTATTTAGAATTATTATTAGACCTTCTATTATCAGCCGTAAGACCTAGTAATACGTGAAAAAGAAAATCAGAAAAATCATCTTACCTTTTGAAATACTACAAAGACAACTACTCTGATATTATTAAGTATATTTTACAATTATATTCATTTATAACATCCATCAAAGAACACATTGCTTTGGTGAGTCTGGTCTTATTGCTCTGGATATTTCCAAAGTTTTTAACCGAGTATGGCACCTTGCTCTGTTGACCAAACTCCAAGCTATTCGCTATCGACTCGGTTCTCAAGATCTATGGATTAGTAGTTTTCTTTCTGGCCGTTCAATCATGGTAGCATTGGACGAATTTCAACCCTACACGTACTCTGCCGGTTCCCACAGTAATCAATTCGCTCTTTTCCTAATCTTCTGAAATCATGATGATACTCTGCACTACGCAAACGCCTTCAACACTATAAGACAAGCACATGCCACACCTTGTCTGTTTGATCGTAAACCCATGACCACCTCTATCAATAGGGACATTGAACTCATTCTTGACTAGGGCTACAAGAATCGTATCGAATTCAGCGCCTCCAAAAGAAAATACTGTCCCATCACTGAAAAAAACCTGCACTGATCTTCCTTCCATCTTAGTGAACAGTTCATGTTGCGAATTTTGTATCCCAACGGTTAACCCATCTCTTAAAATATTGGGTATAATTTTATATAAGGATCTGCGCAGGAATAATCGCATATTTCAAATTACCAAACAACCATCTCAATGCCTAGGATTTCTTAATGGATGCAAATTTCTTCTTCCATCATCAGCCATGGCTACAATCTACAAGTTATATATTCGGCCCCGCCTTGAGTAGAACTCATTTATCTGGGCTGGCGCCTCGAAAACTGCCTTTATTTAGCGTGGCTGGACAAGGTACAGAATCGCACCATCCAACTTATCAGAGATGGCACACACATTTTGTGTCTCCATAGGTCCTTTGAACCAACGCAGGAATGTAGCAGCCTTGCCTAAAAAATTGTATCGCTATTACCATAGCGATTGTTCTGCTTCACGGCAGTATTTTTCCGGCAATACAAGACTAATGCAATCGACTCACCCCCACAGCCTGAAGTCTCCCTTTTTGGAGCAGACTTCGGTCTAGAAGTTCGTTTATAAATAGAACAACTCAGCCATGAAGCAATCTCCCACAGTCACTATTTCCGAACTCGTACAACATCTTAGAGTTCAAACGTATTGTTCATCGCGATCTGCTACAACACCCTTAGAACCCTGTAATATATGTTATTCAATTCTATCCTTCAAACTAAGCTTATTACTAGACTTTGTACCATGACCTAAACGACAAGACCGTAGCTCGGTTTTTTCCACATAAAAAATCTCATACATGGCGGACATTCTAATAGAAATGATCCAGGCAAACAATGCTCTAAGGTTGCAATATAAATTGATACTACAAGGCTCCACAAAAAAGTAACCGAACTGATCAAATTTATCATGTATATATAAATTTATACAATTTTAATTTTCTACATATGAAATTACAATATCTTAACACTTTTGCTTACTGCGTTATCTCGCCCCAGGGAGAATCTGGCGTTCTTTAAACTGGACCACTTCAAAACGGCATGTTTAGCATAATTTATGGAATCCCATCAAACACTTTTAGGTTTCTCTTTTAATTTTGGTAATAAAATGTAATGACATAATCAAATTGGGCCAAATTTGGACCATTGATTGAATGAGATACGATTTCTCAGGGAAATTCCCTCCAAATATCCAAAGCTATATTAGATTATGTGTTCTAGACACAACGCTTTTGGCACAAATTTTGCTGAAAGCTTTAAAAACCATAAACGAACAATCTGCATAAATTTTTTTCATAAAAGATGTTCAAATTCCAGGCAATCAACCTTTGGTATAGTTATTGTATCTCGTTATATAACTTGTCAATATACTTCTAAATTTTCTTGAACTCTAGCAGCCATGTCTTTATTTGTTGATGTTCCGGAGCACTGATCATGTTTTATCTCCTCCCTATCTTCCTTGAATCGCTTTTTCCATTCAAAAACTTGGGTACGGCTTGGTGAATGATCCCCCTAAAGAATTTCACAACTACTCTATCCGAGGTTGGCCGTAAATTTATATTTGTTCGGATTTTGAAACCCAAATTTTCTATATTCTACAAAAAAGGTAATTTAAAAAAATAATTTTGAAATAAACTAAATATACCTGAAATTTCTGAATCACTCTTTCACTGATGGTATATGAATGCTATTTTTTGAAACTATTTATTCAGAGCCATAATTTGTTCAATAATAGTTACATGCTTCGACAGATTTTATCTATTTCGAGAAATTCTTTGAACAAATTCACCGAAAAACTCAACGTATGGTATACTAGGTAGAACAAAGTAGCTACCTACACCTACAGACCACTGCAACTTTTCCTATATATTATCATAACGAATAAAATTATGTCCTAATTTAACCATTGAAGTCAAGCGGTAATTGTCAGTGTAGTACTTGGATGGAACCGATTCAAAAAAACTCGCATAATGACTATATAGGCCTTTCTACTTAATTCACTCTAAGGACATTCCAACGATATCTTTACCTAAGCTTTTTTTTAACTTCTCACTCAACACAAAACTACATCGAAGCCGACTGACCTAACAGCCAAAATTTCTCATATTCATGGTCCATCCTAACTAAACCCAGCTTTCAAAAGAAGTATTTTCCAGCATTTTTTGAAGACCAAATTGCTAAGACTTATTTGGTATTTCCAATCGATTAACTAAGACCAGTGGTGTTGGAATAAGTGCGGCAACCCTGTTACTATTTAACTTACAAATATTGTACGGGGGTTGTTTACTTTTTTTCCTTCTTTCAAATACTTAATTGCATTAATCAACAACAAAAACTATATCAAAATTAAGTAGAAGAAAGACTTAACGTACCCGGTAAATAAACTTCCGTAAATTAATCAAAAACTACTACGCCAAGTGTATGGAAAAACATGTAAGGAAGATTTATAGAATTGGGGAACATGGGATGGAATGGGAGGAAATTGTATCAGACGCTAAGGCCTACAGTAGGCTGTACACTAAGAACAGGATACGTAGACCCCAAAAAAACAAAAGCAATTCAAGTCCTTAGAACTCCATACACATATTTTATAAAAAATGATTCAACAATCATTCCCAATCCGTAAAATATCCACCAAAAGCTCAAATGACATCTCGATCTAAATCGCATTTGTTATGATAATAACAGACTCGCGAAACTGTGATGATTTTTAATTTGAAAAGATCAAATTAAAAAGTCATCAATCTGAGATTATGCATGGAACTATTATAGTCCACTATTAACCCTCTTTCCACTATTATCAATGACCGTGTATACAAATGAAAATAAATTATCAATAATTTATTGCTAAATTTATTTCAATTAAAATTAACTGATAACCTAAACTCTTCTCTACTGAATATTGATTTTTAAAAATAATATAATTGTAATTTGTTTATTCCAGTTCAATACTACAAACATTGTTTTTCGCAACTACACTACTAGTAGTAAATGCACAAGTTCCATCAATTGGACATTGTCGTGATGTTACAGTGAAGGAGGATTTTGATGCTAAGGAGGTAGTGAAAACATCTGAAACTACCAATATATATATAAATTAACATTTTCCAATTCAGTATCTAGGTGTATGGTATGAGCAAGAAAAATATCCTTTCTTCTTTGAACTCTTAGGAAAATGCATTCAAGCTGAATATGGACAATATGATAATGGAACCATTTCTGTCGTAAATAGTCAACTAAACAGACTGTAAAAACTTTAACTTTAATATAATAAATTAAATTAATAATAATAATAATAAAAACTTCTTACAAAAATTACAGAACTGGCAACAAAAGTAACATAACTGGAACGGCTGAAATAGTTGAGCCTGGAAAATTAAAAGTTTCCTTTTCTGGTGTTCCAGGTACCTAAATACTCTTCATTTATATCCTGTTTGTTTCTTTAATCACATAAAAATATAAACAAAATAATAATATAAATTATGATTTTTCTTAAAGAAAAAGATGGCAACTCGAACTATTGGGTCCTTAGTACTGACTACAAAACTTACTCTGTGGTTTACTCATGCAGTGAAGCAGTAAAGTACTTTAAAGCTCGTAAGTTTAATTTTTTCAATATTAAATAACACTATTATAATAATTGTTTTTTCTGCAGAGGTCTTGTGGATTCTTACTAGAGAAAGAAATCCTCCGAAAGATGTCATTAAGAAAGCGTATGAAGTTATTACGAAAAATAATCTTTCAAAGACTCTTTTAATAAAAACAAATCAAGTGGATTGTACTGATGACTAGATGAATTTTATGCGATGTGATATTTGTTTTTTGTTATTCTTTAATAAATATAAAATAAGTGAATTATGTTTTTATATTGGAAATAGTATGGGTATCGAGGATAAATTGATACAGTGCCCACATTTTGTGGTATAATTGAGAAACAAGTCTCTATTAACACTTATCATTGTATTATTGATGATAACATTGTTGCCCAATACCACACTTCTTAGATTCTCACTCTCCTAAATCATTTGAGAAAAAACTGCTTAATCGAGCCCTTGCTTATTTCCGAAGCCAGTCTAAATTCCCTATCACCTAGCTAAGCTCTAAAAAAAACCGTCAACAGATGAAGTGCTAGCTGTTCTGACATTGTTACTGGAAAAAAATTGTGTTATACCTTAGTGAAAAGCTCTTTAAAAAAGTTTATGGTGTAAAAAGTGGTTGAAAACAAGAGGAACGTGTTCCATGTATACTTACTGAATAATATTAGCACAACTATTTGAGAATTGATGAAGACAAATATTTATAAATGGTATCGTTCGTTACACTAATCACATTTAATAAATAACATTCACACATTTAATAAATAAATTCTGAAAAACACCCCAGACACATGTTCCAAAAGTAGTGACTTCACAACGAGGCGTTCCGGTCGATCTGCACAGTATAGTATTATACGAGGTGTGACTATTAAATAACGAGACTGTTGCTATAAAATCATTTACTTTAAATTTATACATATTTATTGTTTATCCCCTTCAATATATACCCCTCCACTATTCTTACCCTTCTCCATAAGAATTTTCCATGGTTCAAAACAGTGCTTCGTCTTTTTCTGTAAGGTCCTTCGTGGTGCTTGCCGCTTTTTGTTTTACTGCTTCAACGTTATCAAAACGTGTTCCTTTCGACGCACATTTGACCTTAAGAGACAGATAAAAGTCGCATGGAGCCAGGTCAGGTGAATAAGGCGGATGGTCTAACATTTGGATGCCAGGCTTGGCGAGAAACGACGTTCGATTGTGAAAATTTTTAGCACCACCTTGCACACACCTTTTTCATGTTAAGATCATCATGTAAAGTTTGTCTCACGGATTTCTTGTCAATTCCAATAGCTTCAGCAATCGCACGAATGGTTAATCTACGATCATTTCGGGCCATATTATTAATTTTTTCAATATTATCGTCTGTTTTTGATGTGACAAGGCGACCCGAGGGAGCGTCATCCTCAACGTCGCCACGGCCTTCTTTAAAACGTTTAAACCACACAAAAATACGTGCATGTGATAAAAACTCATCACCATATACTTTATGTAACAATTCGTAAATTTCGGTGGCCAAGTTTCACATGAAATTTCACAGCAACTTTTGCTCGACTAAAATATTTAACATTTTTCCGGCAAACAAAAAAAACTCAAGTTACGAAAACAAACGCTATGCTACAGAGAAAATCTCTACTGACAGCAATGCGGCAATCGAGAGAGAAGACCTCAAGCTAAACAGTTGCTTGACATACGACTTTAGCGCATGCGCATTTCGCCCGCAATCGCGTTAGGCTGCGGTCACGTCTCGCGCTTGTAAGAGTGTAAGCTTGTAACTTCCCGTGTTTTTGATGTAAAATCGTACAAGCGCGAGTACGGAGTTCAGGAAGCCTGCGCAGTACGCTGAAAGCCACACAAGCTACGGAAATCATCAAGACTTGCCGCAGTTTTTCCTCCGAGGTTTCCCGTTAAGTATATATTATTCTTTGTTTTTTTATGTACAGCGGAACCCTTTTTTGTCTGGCTTTTCTCTTCGATAGTATTACACTAGATAGTAATACAATACAATAGTTTTTTGGTAGATTAGTATTTGCCGGTGAACATACGTTCGTTCCGTGACAACTTCGTAACCGAAAGCAAATCCCAAGGTTACTTGAAGCGTTTCTGTTCGTCTCCAACTAATCTTTACTCGACATTGCTACGACGCGTCGCGACGCTCCTTCAATCGTGCTGCATAGTCTGTTTACAAACTATCATACGGATACTTGGCCCTTGCCAAAACATATTCAAATACCTTAAAAATCGTTCTTGGGCATAATCTAAAAGTATGTTTATTAAATATTGAGATAAGCGATTCTCCGTAGTATGATTTAGTAAACCTTAAGATGAGCGTGAATGATTCAATAAGGCTTGATCTATGGTCCTGCGAGTCTGCATTGTTTATTCAGTAAAGCTTGAGTTGATCACGAACAGCAGTTCTGAATGTTTTCTCAGTAACGGCTCGAGCAGAACTACATTAACTATGGTCACTGAGGGCAGTCATGAGTAAAAATACGAGTGTAAAGGTGTTTACTAGTCATTTTAAATTATAATACGGTGAATTTTTATTTTTAAATATGCTGCAAAATCTCTTTTATTTTATTACTTATGAACTTAACAAAACAAAAACTCAACAATTTTTATTAAAATTTTAAGACACTTTGCATGTTTCATCATGTATATTCTGACCGGCATCTTGAGGTGCTAAGGCTCCACCCTGTAAAACTTTATTTACAGCAGCCCTAGCAAGATAGCCCGTAGTTACTGAATATGGCAAAGGATAAAATGGTGTAATATCTTTAGAGACTTCGAGTTTATTATCCTGGAAATAATTTTAGTTAACATAATAACATCAAATAAAATAATACGAATATTTTTGATACATACTTTACAATACATAGAGAAAGCCTCTTCTAAAATAACATCTAAATTAAGAGCTTGTTTAAAACGTAATTCCGGATTTCTTAAATTAAAAATAGTTTTTTAAAAAAGTACACATTAAATGATATTTAGACCATATTTTATACCTGCTTAAAATAGTTGCAATAATACAAAGTAATTCTACAGCCAATTGACGTCGTTCTGGTAGGCCAATGCAGATTAAGGTTTCCTCAACAAGCAGCGAGAAATTAAGTTCACCTCGACTCATATTTGTTAATGTTGGAACGGCTGGTAAATGATGTTCTTGAACTTGAAGACCTTCCGGTGTTCTCTCAAGTATATCCCAAACCATATTATAGAAAGTCTTTGGTACTCGACACAAACATCCTTCTAGCTGCCTCTTTTGTAAAGTTGTTAATCTAAACATAATAGAATATAATATTAATATAGTTGGTAATATAAAGCGAAACCGTACTTACTTTTCTTCGTTTGACCATTCGCTGACAGTTAAAACGCGTTGCAATAAAATACGTACTTGAAATGGTGATAAATTGTCCAAATCAAGTTTTTCTTGTCCCGATATTTTTAAATAAATTCGTATAGCCTCCAATACCCATCCAACTCGAATCTGAACATATTTATGACAACGTCAAACGCTTATTTACTTAATTCTTAAAAGGGTAAGCAAAAATAATAATTACTAACCTTAAGAATTCCCCGAAACATATCAGGATTAGTAGCAATTAATCTACCACAATAAAGTACAACTTCCTGCTGCAGTACAGCCTGTATTACATCATACGGCTGGACATGATTATACATAACATTTTGAATTTCAGCCGGTGTCATTGGCTTATCAAAAACCGTTTCCTTTTGATTAATAACACCAACAGTTAATTGTTTACCATTAACTAAAACCGTTGTAATAAAAGGACTTATAGAATCAACAATATGATGTAGCAAGGAGCTGCAATATCTTACAGCTCGCCAATATCGAAGCGATCCAGCACGATGATAGAGCTGTGCCAGGGCTTGATTAATTGTTACACCATTAATTTCGTAGTTTGGTCCTTCGCGATTTAAAAGTATACCCCATAATTGACAGAGACAATAAATTGATTCGGTGTTTCGTAATGTTTCTATAATTTCATAGGTGGGCTTGTGAAAATATTCCTGAAATTTTATTTAGTGAATATGAATAAATTTAATGAGATTTTAAGAGTTACTAACATCACATCTAATTTTTTCTTCTATATAAGTCTGAGCTTTAGGAACATCTGTTAAACTTTGATAACCAATATATTCGTGATTAATTTGCGCAAACGCTGATTCGCTTTCATGTAAATCACTTTGATCCATAAAATCAAGATGTTCTACAATAAATTAATTAAAAATTTCTATGTAAACCTCTTGCAAACAAACATTTACCTATACAGGAACTTGAAATAAGATTTTGTAGTCTCCCAATTCGAACTTTCATTCCGTCACAGTAACCTTTTTTTAACATTGCTAATAAATCAAGCATTTCCTGAAACTGTGGATCTCTCATATGCTCTTCTCGAATTAAGAGACAAACTGTAGGACGTCCAGATAATCGCCAATATTTGCCAACAAATTGTAGTTCAGTTTTTATGTCATCTAAATGAATAACAAGTTTTTAAGACAAATTAATTTAAAGGACATAAGAAAAGTAGTTACCAATCAATAACGCCATATCTCTGTATAAATAAAAGTCAGAAACTTCAAATATTAATGGATAGCACAAAACTGTCATGCCACAAACGCGATAAACTTTACTTGTACCAAGAGAACCGACTGGCCGTGATGGTCGTCCGGTTAAACCAATTTTACTATTAACACCCAAATTTTGATATACCCTTATCAATTCAGTAGATGACCAGATTTGAACTGGTTCAACCTAACAATTATAGTGTTATTAACTATAAATAATACCTATAATTAAATTTAAAAAAACCTCATGAGGAGTTTGCGTTTGAATACCATACGTCGCCATCATAGCTTGTAATCTCATAGACTCAGCAATTAATACTATCTGAACCACTAAATCTGTCGCTGTGCCCTAAAAAACACAAGTAATGTTTATATAAATCATACAAAGGGCGTTTGTTCTCTAGAATAAAAAAAACCAAAATAAAAAAATAATATAAATTACATAGATACATGCTAAAAGAAGAGTCATGCTAAAAGAAAAAAAAGCAGAAATCGGTGGTGTTAAGTAAGTAATTTTCTACTAATCTACAAATGGGATAAAAATGACACATACTCGCAAACTACTTACAATGCCGGGTTTAGCCTGTTTAAAAAAAGAAAATTTTTTAGCACAATTTTAGACTAAATTCTCGAAGAAAAAAAACTTATCGCTGAATTTTTTTTTTAAATAACTAAAATTGTTTATTTGTAAATGAATCAAAAGTTTTTCTTTGATTCTGTTTTTTTGTTGATGATGAGAACATATTGAAAATTTTGTTTCCAATTGTTTTAGGGGCTACCACAATGTTCTATGCTGCAATATTAAAGCTTCAAACAGGTAGAATAATTGAAAAGTTATACGTAAAACTAAAAAATCGCGTCTACTTTGCATTAAACTACCGTCGTTAGATGTGATTTCTTCTCACCACATTCATTCTAATAAAATTCTCGCAAAAAAGTTATGTCTATGGAAAAGATGTATTTAAAAATCTCAGTACCAAAACTAGTTTGCTTATAGGGGAATTGCTATCCTATCTTCAATTCCAAAAATCTTTGAAAAATTTGTTTTCGAAAAGATTGGTTCTCTCATAGATCCAATGCGAAACGAACAACAACACGAATTCAGAAAAGGGCATTCGACCACTTTAAATAATGCTCATGTGGTATGGACAACAGTCATAAAATCGACGCTATCTATACGGATATAAACGACAAGACCTTTGATCATGTTGACCACTTTACTTTTATTGAAAAGCTTTCAAAATTTGGAATATCAGGGGCTGCCTTGGAATGGAGAAAATCATATGTCAACGGAAGAACTCAAGGATTTTTATCAAAGGAAATCGAAGTACCTCCCGGTGTCCCTAAGGGCAGTCATCTAGGTCCACTCCTATTCAATATATTTCTCTCTGATTTGTCTGAATTACTGGAAAACATTTATCATCTATTTTACGCAGACAATCTAAAAATACACAGTGTCATAACGTTCAAATGGATGTATCCTATTTTCAGTCGAAACTTAATGCATTGCAAGACTAGTGAAACACGAATACACTGCAACATGTCATGAAATTACATTCTCCCACAGAAAGCTGCAATACTATTATCTTGGCAACAATATATTAGATCATATCGAGGGATCTAGGTGTTGTCTTAGAAAACAAGTTAAATGAATGAATTACGATATAATTACTGTCAGACCCAACAAACTATTGAGACTTATAAAGACCAGAGCTAAAGAATTCGGCAAAGTGTGTATTACAAAAACCCGTCCGTCCAATCCGTACACTGAATAAGAAAAAATGAACGCATTTGACAAGTAAATCGATAAATAACAGCAGAATCCAATTACTATAACGTTGAATTTGTCGATCGTTAATGATCAACGTTCAATATTTGTATTCCACAGGCTCTTATGTAATACTCTCCACCGGTCCCGGTTCTGAGCCGATGTCATCCAGTCTGTTATCCCTAAGATCTGGCAGTCGTTAAAGAGATTCAACAGTCTACCTAAAGATTTGTCGCTCAGACTTGGTTGGTAAAGCAAAGTCGAACAACAAAGCCCTGTTCTTCACTATCGTCGGACTGAAGCAAAACATGAAGGGCAGAGTCGTCTCCCCAAGGCAGAGCCTGCATTTGAAGTCATCCGTTCTTCCGATCCTCCATAGGTGGTAATTTATCCAGCCTTAACAGAACTCTTTATAACAAAAATGTAAAAATAAATTCAATGAAATACCACGAGAAGAGTATCAAAGCATTGATGGGCTTTCTTTTAGGACTGACTAAACTTGAAGAAAACTGAAAATGTATGTTTGTATGTTTGATTTAAGGCTATATCGTTATTATCAACACCAGGAGGTCTCGCGATCTCTGTTTGTTGTAACAAGGCCAAGTCTTCCCAGCCTTGGCGTATGATGATGGGCTCCTCCATCTTGTACCAGCTACTGAGAGAAAGTGCATGGAGATGTCTCTCTTTAGCATGCGAGAGTTGTTCGCAGTCTGGCCAATTCATCTGCCTTCTCGTTGCCCTCGATGTTCCTGTGACCTGGTACCGACTGGAGAGTGACACTACCTTCCGGCCATGGAAAAGAGCTCCTTCTGGCAGTTACCGACCTTTTGACCTACCTCTATGATAGTCCAGTTGAAAATGTACATGATGGAATGGAAATAATAAGAGATTTTTAGGTGCTCGAATTTTTGGAAGTCCTTAGTAAGAAATAAACCATCAGAAAAAGAAGCGCAGGACGGCCAAGAAATGGCTGGATGGATGACGTGCTAGAGAATAAACGAAAACTTTGTATAACAAACTGGAGAGAATGAGCAAGATGCAGAGACGACTGGAAGAAGAGATTTCAAGAGGCCCGAGTCCGATAAGTACTATAAAGGAAAAGAAGTAAAATATACCCACTATTCTAAAATTGTGACCAGTCATAAGTCACAAGCTTTGACGACTCGCCCTTCCTTACTTGTTATAAATTTCTTATTTTGGTTTCCATGTCAATGTTGACAGAAGTTACGTTTACTTCACTTCTACGTTACTTTTCATTTAGTTTAAACTTCTAAGTTTAGACTCAAAATACACTTGTGATTGCGTTGTGACTTGTAAGTGCTTTTAGAATACAGGGGATAATTTACTATGCAAGTTATTTTCCTCGCCCTGTATTAAATTGGACATGAACGTGTTAAAAAATTTACATTTTTTTTATTTCCGAACCTCTTAAGTTATTACATATATAATCACGTATAAACCCTTTACCAACAGAACATTCCTATGACATGTGTTAGCACAAACAGTGAAATATTGCAAAAACAAAAACTATTGATGAATAAATTTACTTAAATGTACAAATCTATAATGAATTATAATATCTTAGCAATAATCTTTATTTTAAAACTAACTTTGATGTATTTAGGCAAAGATATCAAATATAAAACCTGTAGTACTGTCACAGTGTAATAAGATACAAAACAAAAACAAAATTGCGATGATAAATCAGAATCCATCTGATTAAGCATAATAGAAAAAAGAAAAATTTGGACAAACGAAAACAGTTTGTAGCTCTAATTTATATGTGTTTTAAACAAACGGCCAGACATAACAAAAATTTGCTCGTGGAAAGCTACACTTATTTATTATTAAGATATTCATAGGGAACACCATATATATTCAAAAGGGAAGATGTATAAATATAGTAATGGTAAAAACACAAAGAAAGCAGGTTGCCTGCGTCTACCGGCGCCGATCGGCACAAAGAATGTTTATCGGCGCGGGTTGCCGGCGCGGACAGGTTTACCGGAATGAATCTAGAATTCTTTTCGCGCAGATTCAGACAGGCTACGTTTGATTGGAATATTTTTATGTGTAATAAAAAAATAATTAAATTATCTAATAATCACAAGGCTCTCTTCTAGTAAAAGAGGCTGTTATACTTTATTTAACACATTCTGGCATATTGGAAAAAGTGATCTTTGTCATTCTTTCGCTGTATAAGCAAATGATGGTCACGATTTATAGCATGAATACTTGTAACTTTACCTTTTAAATTTAAAGCCGAAATTTCTTTTAGAAATTTAGAGCTAGGGTGAAAACACAAAGAAAGCAGGTTGCCTGCATTCCTATTGCCAGCGTCTAGCGGCGCCAATCAGCACAAGGAATGGATATCGATTTGTGCTGATTGGCGCCGCTAGACGCTGGCAATAGGAATGCAGGCAACCTGATTTCTTTGTGTTTTCATCCCTAGACATGGTTGCTGGTGATTTTACCAGCTTTTACATGCGTTTGTAGTGGCCATGAACCAGCGCAGACCGGCGCCGATCAATGAAGGTATCCGCCTGCAGGAAATCTGAAAGCGGATACCTGCTTTCTTTGTGTCTTCACCTTAAGAAAAGCTAAAAGAAATTTAGCTTTGTGGTATCCAATGATCAGTCAATAAAATCGTTGATGCCTTCTACCTTCTAAGTAGTTATTATCTTATCAGAGCATATGAACAATAGAATTTGTGATTAAGGTGAAAAGCAAGTTAGCCGCATTGAAATATTATACAAAATTTTACAAAATCCTTAACTCCAACAAAAATTTCGATTAGAATTATTTTTTCTTTCAAAAAAACCATATATTTCCCCTTCCCTAATGTTTGCTCAACAAATACCATCAACATAATAAACCTCCGTCTCTATATAAGGTGTCCCCTGAATGATAGTCTTTCAACGCATTTTTTTTAAAAACAACTATTAGTGAAGCTTATTTAAATGCATAGCGTGAAACTACTTACATCATCTGGTTTCCCCTAGGCAAAATTTCAAAAAGAAAAAAATCGCCAATTATAACTTTTTTTTTGTTCTAATATAATTTCTAGCAACTTGTGCGTGTTCTATGTAAATTCATTGAGAAATTAAACATAAAAATGTGATACTTACCTGAAAAGCAGAATAACGACCGGCTTTTCGTGGACGATTATAGCTTGGTAAATATCGTCGAATTGGATCTAATTCATTGATATGTAATAGTCCAGCAGTAAGTAATTGTGATATAATAAAAAGTGATTGCCCCCAAAGGAACAGTGTTTGTGATGGAGCCCTATCGTATGATCCTTCACCATCCGGAGCAAAATACGTTGTGACAACAGGATCACCATTAACATCTGTGTACATACAACGACGTAATTCTCCTTGAAATTCTTCAATTTGTTCAATATTATTTCTAAAAACACCATCAATTATCATGAATATATAAAATATGGGCCATTCGCATTCGTTTCCTTCAAAGTCTTTGATTTCTCCTATGTTATAATACCTGAAAGTGTTGGGATATTTTAAGGAATAGTTAAAAATAAAATATAATTTTATTACCTTCGGTGCTTGTCTTCTAATCTACTTAGAAATCCATCTCTACTGAATCGTTTAAAACCTTTTTTACCACGAAGACGTCTTACAACATTCGCTTTTGCTGTATCGACAAGTCTTTCTTCGTGTGAAGCAAAAGCAGGAAAAGATAATGTTGGGAGAAGAGACGAATCGACACCCTAAAATTATAGTTTTGTACGTTCACATAAACCAGTTAATACAATTGTCATTGAAGGCGTTACCTTTGAGCTTGATTCACGTGGTAGCATGGTCTCAAAAATACTTCGATTACGATTATGGGCATCGATATCAACATAAACCACACTCCAAGAAGCACCCTTTTCTCCGAATAAATTGCATCCGTTAATAGCTTCAAGGGCAGATTTTGCCATACCTATAAGAGAGAATTCGATAAGTGATGATATTTAAATTCAATACGATATTCCCAACCAATAGATGAAGCATGAATTTCAGGTGTTCCAGTATTATATTTCGAGCCTCTTTCCCACATTCCAAAATCTGGAGTTCGGTATGCTCTTTCCACGTAGTAAACGAGATTCTGAACGAACGCGACTTCATCCTAAAACAAGAAATACTGGTAAATTAAATCGTTGTGATTTTTGTCTTCTTTACCTGAGTGTAAATAATTTGTAAGCCAGATGTTATCATCTGCACCAAAAATATTATATAAATAGAAACTGCGTCAATTTGAAGATGATTGTATGTTTCATGAGGATAGACCTCCTCTCCGGTATGTAAATGAAATTTACAATGCAGGGCATGCTGATTGGACTGACGTTGCTTAAATTGCT
Organism: Thereva nobilitata; assembly: GCA_963855945.1. Taxonomy (NCBI): domain Eukaryota; kingdom Metazoa; phylum Arthropoda; class Insecta; order Diptera; family Therevidae; genus Thereva; species Thereva nobilitata. The sequence goes on from OY979698.1 coordinate 98,308,299, forward strand.
CGACATGATGCGCCTGCTTAATCCAGCACTCAAGAATACCACGCATGCATTTTACTGTGGATTGCCCAAGCTCATATGACTTGCCACGATCATCATCAATTCTACGGTAGGCCTGATATAAGCTCCAAACTGCTGCAGCACAATAGACACTATCACGTACGCTTCCAACATCCTTGTCAGTGGACATTACCGGAAAGAGTCCCGAAATCGGGCTCTGGTATCTAAGCAGTTGCCTCTTGACTAAACATAGAAATTACTCGTTTACTGAATCATGACTATATATTTATTGCTATACATACCAATTCCATAGTATATATCTAGCTGTTTAACTGTGTCTTCATAATTAGAAGTTTTAAGAAATTGATCAAGATTTATGTCCTCCAGGCTGTTATGGCGCAGGGAGCTATTAATTCTGGGGAGAAAATACGGTTTACGGAACGATTACAAAATCAAATACTTATAACACACGAAAACAGGATCTTACAATTTTTCTGTGGCAAGCATTAAAACCTGTTGAATACCCACGGAAATTCAATAAAACCCCTTTAATAATTGGTTTAAACTTTGTTATCTTTTGAATGTCAAATTTGACAGCTCAATGTTAAAGGTGAGAGTGACCATTTTCACCACACACGGAAAATGTCACAAAAAGGGAAAATTGCCAACAAAAATTGCTGAACTGGTAGCACCATATTTCAGATAATCGTGTATTTTTACAAGAGACGGTAACACTGGAACACGGAAATGACAGCACCGGAAAATTGCCAAAAAGTTGTTAAACGTCTTAAATTTGCCGTTTTGGGATCAATTTAAAAAAGATCTATAGTCTATAAAGTAAACAGTACAGATAAATTTCTACATTTAATACAGGCAACAGTACCCGGATCAAAGGAGAGAAATTTAGTTGAAAGCTTTCCAGCAACAAGTCCAAATTATTACCAAGTTCTTCAAGGTTTACAAGACAGGTATGGTTAGGTTAGGTTAGGTGTAAGACAGCCTCCAGTGCGGCCGAAGGCCCAATTAGAGCTTTGGTGCGCTAATTTGTTACCATAATTCGTGTACCTGGTTTCAGGGGTTGTTGGTCTACTGTGATGGATGTCTAAAGCCATCCTGTGGAGTTTAGGAAGCTTATCAGGAATCTAATCTCCAGTCTCGAAATCTCTTTTAAGTCTGCCAGGACGTAACTGCCTAGTGTGAACTGTCTGGCTTTAGCTAAAAAGTCGCCCTAGAGATAGTACACTTTTGGCTGGCTAACAGCAGATGGTAGTCAAAAATGGCGTTTTTTATCCCGCCTATTGGGCTGCTGACTTTCTCGGTCTTCCAACGCCGGAAAGCTTTTTTTATGTGATAGTCTAAGCTCAGGTGTCAACCTTTGCACTACCAGTTCGTATGTCGTACAAGTCTGCTTTCTCCAGCCCAGACGATAGTCACGTTGTCTTTTCTACCAAGCCTGTCTAGCTCAGCTCTGTATCACTTCACTAGCTTGGAGCTATCTATGAAAATTCCAATGCTATATCATTGTGTAGGTTAAGTTCATTGTCTGGCACACCTTCAGGATCAGGGAAGTAGACCTTTAGTGGTCCCTAGATAAACCCCTGCCTTAACGCCCTCTGATGTTTTGGAGCCGCCTGTAAATCTTCGTATATCGAACTTCCCGGGACCCTCTCCGTCTCCCTAGACTCCTTGAAGGCATTTCGACGGAAAGTCAATCTAGGGGAAGGTAGTCTGTGATTGTAGCGACCATACCCTCGGTGGTGGTCAGTCACCAGCGAGATAGGGGGAACAACATGTAGTTTATTCCGTAACTATCTTGGACTGGTGGAAGTGCGATCGTAAGTTCCTAGTGGTGGCCACTGGAAGCTGTCCTGAAAGGGATGGACTAATATGATCGGGCCTACCAAGCCAAGATGTAAAGTTATCGTATCGGGGGCTGAATGGCAGTGGATAGGTTTTGCACTGTCACTTAACGACGCACCCAGTTGCATAATGCCTTATTCTGATATGGAGGCTCTGTCAGGATGGACCTTACTTTTCCTACCATACTCAGGGGACTTTTGTGGACCAATTTATCTGGAGAGAGCCAAGGGAAGGAGGACCGAAGTGGAATTGGGGAGCCCCACGGAGCACACCCGAGCCCCGCTTTCGTGAACTCCTTCCCTACAGACCAAAGACAGGACGGTGGCCTGGAATCCGGATAGCCAAGAAGCACACCTGGACAGCCGCCGCTCTGCTCAAAGTTGTTGGACCCCCCAGAGAAATTGGCAGCACCAGCTCCCATATAATCTAGGGGGAACACTCCCATCATCATAATCGCAATTAACATCCTACTGGGACAACAAGCAGACCCAGACCGCCGTCGTTCTGCCCTAAGGTTCTGGTAGCCGAGAACAGACCAAAGGCAGGACTGCCGGGAAGCTTGAACAATCAAGTGGAAATGACAAGCCACTATGCAGGCTGCTGAACTAGTTCCAGCGGTCTGGCCAATAAATATGAGGTGTAGGGGTGTAGTACAATAGGTAAACCGAATGGCCGCGGTACCTTTGGACCCAATATCTCAAAAAAAATATCCTCGGGTAGCAGGCTCAAGATGTCCGTAGGGTTTGAGGTGCAGGCCCCATATTCCCTCAGTCTGAGGAAACTACAAGAGGCTAGGTGTGGGTGTGGGTGCAAGAGAATCAAAGGCATTTGCGAGGTACGTTGTCATGACCCTGTTGTCTCTATTGTTGCCGTCCTCTGGACCTTTCCCAACTTTATGAGATTATAGGTCCTCCTCAGCGCTGGCCGGGATACTAGCGAACCATAAATGAGAATTGGGCTTACCACGGCTGTGTACATCCACAGGACCATCTTTGGCCTAAGACCGCATCTCTTGCCAAAGATCTTTTTACAGGCGTAGAAGGCTATGCAGGCTTTCTTTACCCTTCACTAAGCTTACTACTAGACATTACACGTTGATTTATCACATAAAAAACGCTTTAGGAAATTAATTGTTGATTATTACAACATTATATATAATTACAACATGATATTACAACATTATATAGAGAGGAGAACACTCAGCTCTACAGAATCTAAGAAAACAACAATTTTAAATTCATATAAAACATTTTATTAAATATATCAATATAACAATTTAGACATATTGGAATATACATATTTAAATAAATATAATTTTGTAAATATATATATTTCAAAAAAAATTACTTTGGTACAATATTGGTTAATGTGTCGTTGATTGTTTTTTTTTTTGGTGATATAAATTGATGTAGAAATTTAAGTATGAAATATATATAGCATAGATATAGCAAGTAAGAATTAAAAGTTTTTGGCACCACTAACATTAGAAAAAAAATATTATATAACTTGTTAAGTATGTATATAAACTGGGCAATCATTATAATCTCATTTGAGCTGTTTTTTTACTTATTTAATTTAATCAACTATAATTTAGTTTTTATTAATCTAGTAAAACCTAGTAACTAGGTTATTTTTGTCTCTCCAATTATCAATTATCGAAAGTTTTTGTTTTTTATATATTTCATTTTACAATTCGTTTAAACACTTATTATAATTAATTTAATTTATTGTTATCTTTAGTATTCATCACCTTCTTTTTTGGAGCACGTCTACCAATTATTAATACAACCTCTCCGACTTTTATTGATTTAAATACGTTTATTGCATCGTTATGACTAAGGCCTTGTAGTGGCTTTCCGTTGATGGAAAGAATTTCATCACCTTAATAAAATTGAAAATAAAATGATGTTATTTACTTGATATAATATATTAGGAGGCATAAGTTAATTTTATATACCTTCTTTAAGAGTACCCTTTTCAGCTGCTTGTCCATGACTGTAAACTGTTTTAACATAAAATCCCATTGGACCTTTTGGGGAATCTACACCGCCGACGATAGAAAATCCTAATCCTTTTGCACCTGGACCTTTATTAAACTTAACCTAAAATAAAAGACCGAAATATTAATTATGTTTTTTTTTGTTTTAGGATATATATAAAAATTATTGGGAGAAGGATTTTAATTTACCTGGCGAATAGTAAAGCCATTTATAGAAGCTCGTGGCAGTGTACAAAATTTACTTTCATCAACTTGTTGCTGTTCGTCCTCCTCGCATATTTCAACATGCTTGGTAGATGGTAGAATCTAGAAATAATAATAATGTAAGTAATCAGGTATTTTTTTCAAATGTGTTTTAGTAAGTATTTTTTACGTAAGTTTACAATTCCAAGTTATTTAATGCTGAAGTTGAATTTTGAGTTAATTGATAATTGAAATGGAATAGTATAGATATAGACAATGAGGAGTAAAATCAAATCAGCAACTCCTCGTTGTTGCCTCTAGGATAGCCAATCGATGACGGACGTACCTAGTGTCCGGGGATGCAGCTAGGCCAACCTACCCAATGGGGTAAAATAGACGGATCTGGTCCCCTTGGTAGAGGGATTGGGCTAACTACCGGGAATCGTAAAAACACACCAGTTAAGAAATCAGAAGCAAAGCCTCTGGAAAAAAAACTGGAAGATGATTTTCAGAGCATGGAACACAGGGGCGGATCCAGCCCTCAAAAAAGGTTGTGGGCACAGCCAGCCGAAAATCGGACAAGTGCGAGTCCGAGTAGAACTCGCTCATGATCGATATAGTTCATTCCTACAAAGGAGATGTTTACAAAATATATGACGCCCTGACCAAGATTTTGTACAGTGTATAATTCCACGTGGGCAAACACTAGTAGGTAAATTAATTACCCTATAAAATGTTAGTTTGTTCGCTCACGAAAATTACAAAAGTAAATGGGCGCGTTTAGGCCCGAGTTATTTTAACTCTGTTAAATTAGCGCTGTTAACTTAGCACCGTTTTTAGCATGCCATTTGACAATTCTCATTTTACAGCTAATAACAGTCAAAAATAATAACATTTCCCATTTTACAAATAATAAAAAGCTAAAAAATGAATAATAATAATAAAATCTTCATTCTGTATTGAAATATTTCTAAATTATTTGCTTACAACAAAAAATTACAAGAAAACGTCAATTCATTTTGGCAGTGCTAAATTTTAGCTAAGCCAAAAAGCAGAAATAAGTTAGCTAACAGCGCTAAAAAAATTGCTGTTTATGCCGTTGTTAACTTGCCTAGCTCAGTTAAATTAACTTCGGCCTAAACGCGCCCAATGAGTGTCATATCACAATGTCACATTTAGACTCTAAACTACTGAACCGATTTTGATGAAATTTTTACAGCTTTAATGGATATCAAATTAAATTAAACGCTAGTATACATTTTACATTAAATAATTTTATTTAGGTGCTTACTTAAATTACAAATTCAAGCTTACGTTTCTTTTTCGCGGAAGCGTTGGTAATTTCATCGATATTCAGGTTCACATCTTTGTGTATATTTAGGAGAGCCCGGACAATCTTTCCTGTGCCATTGAGGCACGAAACCAAGATTTTACGCTTCACAGAGTAGAAAACGATCTCTCTGCGATAGCTACGCTGACCGGGAAAGTTGCCAGTATTTGTAAGAAAATTTTTATGTTAGGGTACAAATCTTGGTCGCTTCAATGAGATAAGCTACCACCTCTGGTATAGCGAAATTGTTTTCACATTCTCTTTTCCATTTGGCCATCCAGAATCGGTATTCATTTATAACAGTTGATTCATTATCGTTAATGAATAGCCGGTAGGTACATCTGGAAAACTTTTTTAACTGTTTCGATATCGATATTCCAGTCGCTGACACTAACATTTGTTTAGGTAGAAAAACTCCAAACTGAAACAGGTCGAGTATAGATCGGGCCAAGTCAATAATGCACGTCGCGCGAGCAAATGACTTATTCAGCTACAGACTTCCAATTGCTGAAGAAGTCATTTGCTCGCGCAACGTGCATTATTGACTTGGCCCATCTTTTGAAACTCCGTGACATTTAGCGCACGTTGGGGTAAAAAGCTCTTAAAAATGTTTAAAAGCTTGAGATAAATTTTCTTCTTTGTATTTTACATATTTGCTACAGAAATAATTTGTAGCAATTTCAATTAAAAAATACGAAATTTGTGTTTTTAATACTTTGATACTAGGATTGTGACGTTTTTCGTCAGCCGCATGCGCGCTTCTGCCTGGGGAGATTGTGTTGCTTGCGGCTGCGGAGAACTTTCATCTTATGAATGAAAACGCTCATGTATATTTAAAAAAAAGTATTCAGGATTGTTTTTAAATTATTTTAAATTTAGAGATCAGAAATATTTCGCATAATTATAGTAAAATTATACTTATTATGATGAATAGATTTACTTGGTTGAGCTCTGCTCAATACATAAGTGGGGAAGTGGGGATGATGAGAGGTACCACCCCACTTCTTCCTTCATCCACAAAGTTCATGAAGAACGTTCTTGGAAGCGAAGGGTCTAAACAGACCCAATATTGACAAAAGAACCACGACATAAGGAACCTCACGATTTTTAGACCAGTTTCAATCGAAAATATTTCAGTTATCCTAAAACCTTTGCTTCGTTTTTAGGTTTTAATTTAAATAGGAATTCATAAATAGTGATATTCTGAAATTGTACTTGTATCAAGTCCCTCGGTAGGCTCGTCACTATACTTCCTGCATCCGTCGTTGGCCCTACTTTTCTGAAACCGTACTATATATCCGACAGACCTCCTATATCAATTGCTGATTAATATTTTAATAATTGTGGCAGTTGTTGGGTAAAAAAGTTGTACTTCTAAAGTGTGCTCTGAAGCATATTTTTTTATTTTATTAAGGCATAGGATATAATATCATCAGCCTATCAATCTCAATAGACCGTGAAAGTGTGACGTCAAAAGTCTATTAGGGTTGTGGGCATGCCCATCGTGCCCACAACGGTGGATCCGCCCTTGAGAACACGCGATGTATGTATAGGACGGCAGCTGTTATATCACTACTAGAGGAGGTGAACAGATATCACATAAAAATACTGGCGATACAAGAGATTAGATGGATAGGAGACGGGACAGTTGACCCTTGTAACTATAGGACACTCTACAGCTGCGGAAGGAAGCATCAGTTAGGAGTAGTCCAAGATAAATAATGTTATAGTCCCTCATAAAAAATGTTATAGACTTCAAGCCAATAAGTGGACGACTTTGTTCAATACGACTTTTATTGGACAAGGCTTATTTACTAAGAGTAGATTTCACGAAAACGAAACCATATTTCATACAGATTAAATCATATTTGTTAACATATACAACTATAATAAGATTTTATTCTGAATTAGAAAGCTTGTATCAAAATCATCGCTTTATATGAGCTACATTTGCTCAATATAGAATACTTTATCGGCACTACCACGATATCGATTGTCGGAACATAAATTCAATGGCCTACAAAAATTCCAATCCTCCTCCTAACCCTAACCTTGGCCCACACTATTTTCCAGCTCTAAATATATATGAGTGTAGTCATATAATTAGGCACACTTTCAGTTATGATAAAATCACATCAAACTGTTTTTTTTTTACCTATTGTTTACCCAAACATTTTTCCTATACATCCGCATGTGGGCGACCATGTCTAGTTTCATATGCTATCATCAACTTTTCTTTTTATCTCTTCAATCAAACATAAACAAGATAAGCACACTAAATAAAAAAAAGAGAAATAAAAAACGTTAACAATCTTGCACAAGATATTGGAAAATGTTTGTCACATCCATTTTAATTCCACCCACCCGTGTTCAAAATTGTGAGGAGGGAAACTTAACGTTTGTAAAGTTACAATTTTTCAAATTTAACGCTTCCAAATTTGCATATCATTGCTTATTATTGCCGTAAAAATGATCAGAACTTAGGTGTCATGACACGCACGTATTGCCTTAATAGCAAAACTAAAAATATATTGTAGTATGTATATCCAAAACAGATTACGACAATCCCTCATTGTCGAGAGAATAAATGTCGAAATTTATGATCGAATTTATCAATTCACTAGAATTTTAAAAGAAGAGATTTTTTTATGGCAACATCTTACACACACCCTTCTTCGTCTTGTGGCAGTTGCAGCAGAGTTTAATCCTTCCATATTTGTTCGGATGAAATATGAGGTCTTTAATATTTTTTTTTAAGATAGCACTAAAATAATTTTTAAAAGGAAGTAGGATGTGAGGGAAATGGATTCGAGTGTGTTTTAAAAAGAAATGTTTGTACTTCTTTTTTTTTTGTATATAGCTCCAGGTATTGGTAGGATTTAGAGTGTTAATTGACTTTGTAGAAAATAAGGGGGACGACATTAAAGGGTCCATGAACATAAATAAATATACAGACTCTCTTTCAAGTGCTGCGGATACAAAATATATCACATCTTACTTAACCTGTCACCAGATATTTGGTTTCCATCAGGGGATGTCTATTCAAATTTTGTTTATGCGGGTTGAAAACTCCCAAACAAAATAAAAGAAGGGAAAGAATTTAGTATGGATGCTATCAAGTGTCACTAGCATTTCCTTATATGTACCTTTTTTCCAATAAGTACTGTAGACCAGGGGTGGCCAACCCAAATGGTATCGCGGGCCACTTTGAAAATGCCTTATGATCCCGCGGGCCGGAGTCATATATTGGGTGATTCAAATTAATTTTAATATAATTTAGGGAGAGAGTTCCAAAGCTGTTCTGCGAAGGCAAAGAAAGAATGCTGACCAATCAACGTGCGGAAACGCGGAATTATAAATTATCTGTGAGGGATCGCAAAAGCTGCACAAACTGTTGAGGTATGCAGGTAAGTACACAATCGTTAAACGCTACTTCAAATTTATGGGCGCAAAAAGAAACAAGAGGACAGATGGACAGCCCTTTTCAGCAAGCCACAATGGTAACGAAGTTTAGACAGGAGTCCGTAGGTTTTACTAACAATGAAACTAATGTGATCGTCATGCTGCTATTCAGTACTAGCCCAAGATTTGTTGCTTTATTAACGCAAACAAGAAGAACCGAGTTTAACGCGATAGCAGAAAAGTCAGGACGAACAGTATCAGAGTGAGAGAGATAAAAATGAAATGTTATTCCGAAGGAGCTGCAGTAAATTTAATGCCGACTATAAGGATACATGACGCAAGTCAACAGCAACCTTCTCCACTCACATAATGTATTTGATCTCTTGGCGCAGGGAAATAAAGCTGCACATCGTCTGCATACATATGAATCTTAAAATATCGTTAATAAAAATACTGAATAAAATTACCCCAAGAATGGAGCCTTGAGGAACGCCAGCGTGGAGTAGGGCACTTGAGGACTTTAGCCACCTGGTTTAAACTTTTGAGAGCGGATAGATGCGAAACTTTTCAAAAATTTAAGAGCACAAAGAGAATAATACTGATAGGACTGAGAAGGACACTTGGGAATAGGTATGATTGAAGCATGCTTCCAAGTCGAGGGAAAGTCGAATACCGTGAGGCAGGAGTTAAGAATGTGAGAATGTGAGTTAAAATAGGCGATAGACGAGGTATGAACATTTTTAAGAAACTAGGTAAAATGTAATGTAATTGGTGGTGCAGGTTTTCGTCAGACAAGGTGGCGCGGTATTCACTTTACGTAAATTCCATTTTCGAAAAGAAACGATTCGCAATCACAACCTTTTGTCCCAGACATCTCAATTTACAAAACTTTTCTTTTATAACATAAAAATCATGTTTTGAAAGGGTTTTTCACATTCAGGTCCTCAAAAATATGTTAAACAATTTAGTAGCAGAAAGTCAAAGTAGTTCGACAGGCTTAAGGTTAAACCCGATTAAAACTAAAGAAATGCGGATATAGCGGTGACTAATGGTGACGTGGAATTGGTAGATTAATTCTGTTACCTCATTAGTTACGTCCCTACCAGAATATATAAATCATATGGAGATCGACGGAGATCTCAACTAACGCCAAATTAAGGCTGTTCAACTCCAATGTTAAGGCAATTCTGTTGTATGTGCAAAACATTGAAAGTGGCCCAATCTATCACAACGCGCCTTCAAGTTTTCATCCTAAATAAAAATCTGCTGGCAAGATAGAATTACAAATGAAAAGAAACGATAGATGACCAAATCATGCAAGGGAAATGGAATGGAATGGCAACACCCTGCGAGGTTCAAACGTGAATCTAGCCAAATGGCCCTTGACTGGAATCTGCAAGGGACCCTAGAGTTGGAAAACCTAGAATAAAGTGGAGGAGAACCCTACTGGAGGAGAACCCTACGCCACAACAAGGAGGGCAACTGTTTCCGCCCTATGTCCCGTGCGGGAATAAAGGAGCAGAAGAAAAAGAATCCTGCACTCATAACACACTAGCTGGATGTTGACCAAAGAAGTGTACTTCCTTGTAAATATGCTTGTTTTCTCTGCTAGCTCCATGACACTAAATTTTTGTTGCGGATGCGGTATTTTTATTGAATTGTTACCGAGAAAAACAATTACTTGGATTTTTATCCATCAACCCGGTCACCCCGAGAGCCAATTCTCTATGACAGGCTGTGAATTTTAATCATTGCTCATAGCTGACTCTTTTTTTCACCTGTTGGAACCTTCTAGCACAAAATATTTTGTTAAATCTTGTTGAAACTCGCGGGCCGCACAATTTCGTGCGAAGGGCCGCATGCGGCCCGCGGGCCGCGGGTTGGCCACCCCTGCTGTAGACCCTCACATAATAATTACAAGTCAATCAGAACATGTTGAAGCACCACAAATTTGTTAGTGTTTATATATTTAAATATGGGAAGATCGGACGATCCCAAGAACATACACACCCACCGTGCGTGTTGATATGTTACACATGTTGCATGCCACTTTAAGCTCCAGCTTCCTTGAGCCTCTTCTTTTACTTATTCCTGGAGGTCTTTCTCCCCGATAATAATAAGATGCGACTTAAAAGGTCTGCAATGCCGTATACAATTCCATTGCTGCATTGAGGGATTTTCTTTGCACACCATATATTTTCCACATTACAGATGCTGTTTAAAGTGAAACTTCTTAAGTAGGCGACTTGATATCTTTCGCTTATTTGAGTCATAAACGACAATTTAAGTAAAATATTCAAATGGTGCGCGCCACATTGTTACAGTATCACAGCAACACACTGCTGTTGCTGCTGATGCGGTTGCGCCAATCTCTTAACTATAAATACAATAATTTCCACGCTATTCCACTGTCATCGTAAGGTGCGCACCGCGGTATATATGGGCAATCGAGCCTTCTATGGCTGAGACCTCAAGCTGAAATCAAGAATCGCGTCGGGGTATTTGCTTTTTTCAACATGTAGGTGGTTGCAAATTCGTGGTCATGAGTTGGCTTCAAGATTTTTGGTTATTTCATATTAAAAATGAAACGGTGAATTAGCCTATAAAAAACATAGATGGAAATTTCTCAAATGACAATGCAATTTCTGTCTGGGATTTTTTTTTCTATATATTTTTGGTTGCAGTTTTTGTGGTATTATTTATTGTTAACGGATTTACCGGTAGATAATTTCTAGGTATATTTTGACGAGAAGAGTGTTTATATTCTTGGCCATAACTTAGCTGAAGGTCATTCAAAATGATTTAAGAGACCTTGGTACAAATATGTAAATAGATATTATTAGTTGGTACTTAAGAAGGTGAATCTTGTCAAGTGTGACTTAGAGAGACCACCAATAAAGTTTTGTCCAATTTTGAGATTGGGCGTTGATAGATGCTTGAACATAAACTAATTTATGTCTAGTATGTATTTGGAAGAATTCCGGGTTTTGTGATGATAAAGTGTTATTTATAGAAATGAATAGTAAGTCGTAGATGTAAATTACAGAGACGCTATGTTCTATGTTCTATTTCACTCATACCGTTTCAACTTCAATTCTTATGTTACTTTAACAACAACGACAAACATATTTTGTGCTTATTCTAGTTGGTTTAGTCGTAAGGGCATTATCTATACTATTCTATATTTCTAAATTGCATGAATTAGTCGAATGGCACCAATGTTTCTGGCCGGGATGGCGAGCTCTATTCTGAGACTAATAATCTGCATCAAATGGTTAATCGTCCACGAATTCCTGACTCGGTAGACCAAGAGCCTACCATCTTGATCTTTTTCTTACCTCTCACCCAACGCGGTACTCCGGCGAAGTTGATTTGCTTCTATACCCCGTTTATGACTGGGTTCAACCTAGGTTGAACCCAGGTTCAACCCACTCATAAACGGGGGTCGAGTTGAAACTGGGTCCACTCAACTCAACTTAGGTCTTATACCTGGGTCGAGTTGAAATTTCGACTCATATACGCGGGTTGAGTTGAAATTGGGTTGAAATGACATTTGTTTTGTTTGTTTAGTATCCGTGAAGTTCATTTTAATAGAAAACTCTATAGGAAATCAGAAATATTGAAAAATATAGAAAAAGAATTAACAAAAAGAGGCTATCGTATCTAAAAATGAGAATTTCACACAAAAATTTGAGGTTATGTTTTGATGTCAGTTGAACTCTATTTCAACCCAAAGTGAACTCAACTCGACATCATATACGGTGGTCGAAATTTCAATTCAACCTCGACTCAACTTTTCAAACTAATCATAAACGGAGTACTAGGCAACTGGAACCACTGCTTGAGCAGCGCTAATTTCCCGGACCAATCTTCTACCCCAACCACGCCACCTTGTAGAAGAACTGTTTGGCATTATGGCAAAGCCAACTGGTTGGGGCTTATTCGCTGCTGATTGAGATCTGTGTTTCTAGAACTGTGTTACCAACGAGTGCAGACATTCCCTGAGTGTATCATCTCGACGCGAGTACATCAGATTGAGAAACGCCTGTAAATCCACCATCAGGGATAACAAATGATCATTTGATAACAGATTAAGAAGTAAACGCATTAACTCCACTGCTAGCAGTAAAAACTTCTGGTCCTTGGTAATCTCCATCAGAAAAAATTTCACTACACCATGTTTCTCTCTCTTAATGGACAGAATTTTTTGAAGTGAAAACTTCTTTAGGCACTTTGGGCCCTTTTTGGCCTGGGGAAAAAACTAAAAACTCGCGTCACGCGCACTTTTGTTGCGCACTTTTTCCTGCGCACTGCAAGAATTTTTGCTCATCACTATTCAGCCCCGCCACAATGGGGGGGGTCAACTGGGACGATTGACACACAAAAAAATCTTTTGTTATATATGTAGCTTAAAAGGGCCCCAATGATATTTTTGCCTCAGGCCCCGCAAAGTTATGTTCCGGTCCTGCTTGGCTTGTAGTAGAGGGAAATTACCCAAAAAAGCGAAGTTATGATGTATGCATTGCTACACTATTTTTTTAATTTCTCCATTTCTGTTGGTCGTAGAACAATAAAAAAAATTGGAAAATACTCGTAAATGAATAGACTATCGAACTGATTCGCTATAAATAATTTAAAAATGAATCCTAACCTCAAAAAACCAAAATGTATGAAATTTTGTTTTATTTGACTAAAAATGCAATAAATAACGGGAAAAAGGTCGGATTTTGATAAAAATTGAAGAAAAGATGTAATTTGATGCTATAAATACGTGGTTGAAATTTCAACAAATAATTTCGCTTTTTACGGTAAAAATTGGCAGTTTTCGAAAAAAAATTTAAAATTGCCGCCATTTTATGCCAAATCATCGTACGGTAAAATATTTTTTTTTAAATTGTAGGTTTTTTTATGTACTTTCTTCTGAGCATACGCAATACTTCGTTACTTAATTTGAAATGCCCATTTTAGGCCTTTGGAAACACTAAAAAATTTCAATTTTTCAATTTTTTGCCTTTTTTTTCATAGTTGGCAAGTAGCTTTTCATAGTAAGCAAACTGCTAACTTCTGCTAAACTTGGTGGAGGCAGCGTAGGATTATCATCAGATATTGGTAGAGCCTCCAATTCCCCAGTTAGCTCGCCATCGTAGCACCATATCAACAAGATAGTGATATAAGTTGAAGTTATCACCTCGATACGTTCGTACCGTCATCAAGCCCGAAAGATGGCGTTAAAGTTTATGAGGCTTAAGGCCCTAAGCGGCCTATAGACGATCAACTTGGGTTTTCAACCCGTTGTCAACTAGCCCTAGTTGTCAACGAGTTGCACGTCTGTAGTCGTGTTTATGATTGAAAACAACCGTTGATAAATGGTTGAAGCAAAAACAAAATTTTTAGATTTTTGGTAGGCGGAGCTTACAGGTTGCCAACCAATTTTCGCGTCTGTAGTGACGTTTCAACTGTAGTAGGCAACATCATTTTAAATCGTGAGCTTGAGCAGTGAACGTCAGTGTAAATTACAAAAAAACGGTATTTTCGGAAGTCTCACACGCGTGCTTTGCAATCAAAAACTGAAAATGAAATGATGTTTGCAAATTGGTTGACAACAAGTTGAAGCGTATATACACTTTCTGTTGACACCGGGTTGACAACCCAAGTTGATCGTCTGTAGGCCGCTTTACATTCCAAACCAAAAATACAAACGCAAATTGGAGCTCTTTTATCGCATAGAAATTTGTATGCTTTTCTCTCTGTCAGGATGGAATCCACGTTCGTGCAACAGAGAGGAAAGCATACAAATTTCTCGCCCGAGCACGTGGTGTTTGTTATCACGCTGTAATCTTTCTTCTATATATATAAAATTCGATGTATGTGTGTATGTATGTATGTTCCCTAATAACTCCTAAACCATTCAACCGATCGCCACAAAAATTTAACCACATATTACTTACATCAAGGGGGTGGTTTTAGCATCGGTGCCTACTTTCAAAAATCACTCCTAGGGGCGCTGTCTTAGAGAGCTTTAAAAAACATAATAATATACGTTCTACGAGAGTGAAAATGAGGTTTCTGGGTACGAGAAAGCGATTGGTGATGTCCATTACTTTCGCAAAGATGGCGGTTCCAATATGGCGGCCGAATTTTGCAATTGTGTTCCCCGACCCCCGGCAAATAGAATATTATTAGCTGTGTGGCGTCATTCCAAATTGAAAATGGCCGCTTACACAAAATGACGGATTACCTTTTTCTATGCAAGCCATCCGGTATGGGTATCAAATGAAAAGGTATGACAAGTAGAATACTATTAGCTGTGCGGCGTCATTCCAAATGCAAAATGGCGGCCAACACAAAATTACAGTTTACATTTTTCTTTACAACGCCCGGGGCCCGCCTCGGTATGGGTATCAAATGAAAGTGTATGACGAGTATAGTACAGTAAGCTGCGTGATGTCATTTTAAATCTATACATACAATAGTCTAAAATGTAGAAAATAAAATATAGTTTAAAAAAACTAAAATATATTACACTTTTAAATTAAAATGAACTAAAAAATCGAGCGAAGTTCTGCACAGGGCGTCTACTCCCCCGGCATAGCAAAATCAAATCTGATCGATAAATGCCAAGTCAGGGGATGGTTTTTATTGTCTCGATCAAAATGTCAGATCCCTAATAGTTTCACATTTTGTTATTTGGAATCAAAAATACCAAAAAATTGCCTTTTTCTCCTACTGTATATTAAAATTCATATCACCTGATTACTACTATTGGCTTATGGGTCCCAGCTAGTTCAAAATATAATCCTATTATAGGTGCATACTTTAAACAAGATATCACAATCACGTGCGTGCTCACACATTTAACAATTCCAGAAAAAAAATTTCTTGTTCGTTAAATCTACGCTGCTCCGTAAACAGCCTTGTCCAATAAAAGTTGCAAAAAAAAATTGAATAATGCATTATTACTAGGAAGGGACTACTAGGAAAGATGTTTTAATAAGATTATGCAATATGTAGTGAAATTTATACATCAAAACTTAGATGCACTATTCATCACGCATCACACTGTAATTGGTCCGGTATGCACGTCCTCAAGAAAAAAAAATTAAAATTCAATTTCCAATTAATTTCATGGAATAAAAAAACTTTATTAATGCACGGCGGCTTCATCGTGCGAATTTAAGCCATAAATGGAGGTTACAGTGCCGTTTAAGGGACACCTTCGCTTTTATGGTTTAAAGTTGCATTATGGAACTGGTGATAAATCAGAAGTTGTGTTCTATATTTCCCGATTTGTATAACATTGAAAAATTCTAAAGAAATTTAATGATTATTTTTTGATTACGCAACGATATCGCTGTATTTGCCTAAAAACCACGCTTGACTGCACTCAGTCGTCGAAAGTCTCAGGTGATTTTGTACCTTATTAACTAAACTACCATAAAGAATTATTTATCTCATAAGAATCCCTAATCAAAATTAAACAATAACAATTCAGTTTACATAGAATCATTTGAATCTTAATTACATCCGACAACAGCAAATAAAACTGTTGTCTGATGCAACTGTTCCATGCCTTCTTAAAGTCTTCATCAATTGCATATTTCCGGTTATGCCCTAACCAACTCCCTCAGTTTAACGAACTAACAAAAAATGGCGTTCCCTTCTCCTCAAAAACAACAATAATAATAATAATAATTATTAAGCAGTTGTGTAGTCAAACTCAAACTTAATTATCATTCACCGTTAACCCAGCGTCAATTATACTTTTCCGAAACGTTTTCAGCTCGAAAAATGATACGCGATTGCAATTAAAAAAAAAAACTTTATCGTAAACAATTAGTACGAAATTAACATATAACACCTGTAAGTGAAGAGTGAATGGCCGAAAACCGACTCGAGAGTCTTCTTCTCCTCAGCACACCACACATATTGTTGGAATGTCCGACAGAGTGAAGTGCACTTAGCAATTCTGTCAGCGCGCCCCCAGCATTTCGGGGGATTTTTTATAACCAGCACAATATTTCATCGGAGTATAGTTTGATCCGATCCATTCTGAAGTGTGATGGTTCGGAATAGACAAGAGCAAGAACGAAATGTCGAGAGTAGAGGGGATAAGAGCGATTAAAGAAACAATTAAAAGTACCTGCATGGATTTCCGCTCACGTAGTTGAGAAACATCCGTTGGGTGCGGGTTATTGGGCTTCCTTCCTGCTTTCCGAGAGCTTCTTGAACTGTTATCAGCAGCACAACTAGAACCATTATTGGTATCTTTTGGAGGTGATTGCAGTTCGCCTGTTTGTGATCGTGCACGTGTAGAATTAGCACCTGTTAGCTGACTCTGCGACATAAATCGATTAATCTTCTCAAAAAATCCGCACGATTCGCGATTTTTGTTAGTTTTTGCTTTTTCCTCATCGAAAGTCTTAAGTGGCGAATGACTTCTTGGTCGAGACCTGCGCGGAGGCCGTAAATGAGCTGCATTTGATGTTGCTGCGGCTGCTGATGATGATGATGATGATGATGATGATTTCGAATCGGCTGGCGTGTTGTTATGATCACGTAAGCTAACACGCCCACTGGAGCACGGAGGTAACGGAGGGATGGGCGGCTTTGAAGATGATGACGAAGACAAAATTGGATACGGCAAAGTCTGTTTAGATGTCGCGCCCGAGTGATCAAGGACGATGTTCGCATTATTATTAAATCGCTGAATTGTAGACCTGTAGCTGTGGGATCGTGTCACTGGCTTAGAGCTAGTTAATTGCTTACCGGAGGTCAGGGATTTCTCGGCGGCGGTGGTAATGCTGCTGGTACGAGCATCGACATACTCGGAACGTGTGTTATTCACAAAATACGGAAGTGACGATGGCCCATTCTCGTATTCGTTAGATTCAGAATCTTGAAAATGCGAGCAACGATGCCGTGAATAATCACCGTCATGGTTAGGTGTTGGAACATAAAATGTTGACGCTTCTGCGGCGGAATTTTGCTGCTGTTGTTGTTGCTGCTGCTGCTGCTGTGGAAAATTAAATACCTCCTGAACAGATAATGCACGTCGCTTCCTTAAGCCTGCGTGCAATCTATTAAATTTATTACGTAAAATTTGCTGAACATCTTGTATGCAATTCTTTTGTCCAGGCAGTCGCATTGAGGAACTTTTAAATGCTTTCAGTCCAACAAATTTGCCACTACTTTTCTTTTCATTACCTAAACTATTTTTCTTCTGCTCATAAATGCATTCATCGTCAGTCAAGTATTGAAACTTTTCCTGATTATCCGGAAAACCATGTGTCACGCCAAGATTTTCATATTTCTCAATACTTTGATGCCAGCTGCTGCATTCGTTTGGCAGATCCTTTGGCTTTCTACCACTTGCTCCTATTCGCCAGACTTTAACATCTTGTTCATGCACCTTCCAGTAGTCTTCGGGTAGTGCAAATCGTTTGTTCACCTTTTCTTGATTTGCATTGCAGACACTTAAGTTAACATTTCTATAATCATATTTGTCGCTGCTTCTTCTTATGAAATTCTTATCACGAACAACTTCGGCACGATTTTGCTGCGGCAGACGGGTTGCATCTCTTGGTACTAGAGTGTATGTCATGGGCTGTGGTAATATGCAATTTTGCTCTGATTCTAATGATGCTGGATCATTTACGGTTTTAAATGATGCACATCTTCGACGAAACTTTTGCCATTTCTGTGTTATACCACCGACATCTGGAAAGAAAAACAAAACAGGTTAGTATTCTATAAATACTAAAAGAACAAATATACATAATTTCTTTTTTCTTTTGTAGGAAATGTTAATAGTAAAAAAAACGCATGCACTTGACATCAAGCAAGTCCTTGCGATCACAAAACCCGTAGCATTTTCTAGGGCACAAAAAAAGGGACACACCACATGTGGGCTGTAAGTCAGGTAAAAACTCTTTTAAATAGGTTACCCTATCCAGTTTCCTTAGGTTCCTTTTATTATTAGGTACAAGAATTTATGTTATTATCCTAATAAGTTTTAGTTTTTGTTCAGCCCATCTAGTTTTTTTCTTGGTATAGTTAAAAATGTAACAGGTGGTTTCTTCCTAAAAATTACAAAATCGATTACTCTTATTTTCTGTTACATTTTCAATTGGACTTGTTATAGGCTAATGTCACATGAGTCTGAATTCAGACTTTGAATTTTTCAGTGTGTCTAAAGATGCACAGAAATGAATTGTGCCATGTCACATGAATCAGAAATTCCAAACGGTCTGAAAAAATTCAGACTACTCAGTCTGAAAATGTAGTCTAAAATTTTCAGAATTGGAATAAAAATTCGCTTTCTTACATGTTTCCTTATCGCGCCATGTCAGATGAGTCGGAATTTTTCAGTTAAACAAAAGGCGTGCGTCTGTAAGGTTATACTAAAAAATATAGTTTAAAAAAACTAAAAAATACGCTTTTATGTTAAAATGAACTAAAAATTAAAAAATAATTTTGAATGTAAAGTTTTTATTGCTCCAGCCAGTATATGGAAACAACCTACCTTTCGAAATGTAAAACAGCGTGGGACTCTTAACCTATATTCTTATTTTATTAATACCGGAACTTTTCGCTAGCGTCCCACGCTTTTTTTACATTTCGAAAGGTAGGTTGTTTCCATATACTGGTTGGAGCAATAAAAACTACATTCAAAATTATTTTTTAATTTTTAGTTCATTTTAACATAAAAGCGTATTTTTTAGTTTTTTTAAACTATATTTTTTTTTATTTTCTACTTTTTAGTCTATCATATATCTTCCGCCATTTTGTTGTGGCCGCCATAATAGATTTAAAATTACGTCACACAGCTTACTGTTATGTATTCGTCATATACTTTCATTTGATACCCGTACCAGGGCGCTGTAAAGAAAAAGGTAAGCCGCTATTTTGTGTTGGCCGCCATTTTGAAAATGGAGTGTAGCCATACAGCTAATTGTATTCTACTTGTCATACCCTTGTAACCCTTGTTGGGGGAAGACATTTGCAAAAATTTTTACAAAAAAGTCAGATTGCATTCTCCCGCGAACTATATATATGTGCAAAATTTGAAAGTGTGTTAAAATCAAGTTACAAGCCATGTTTACATACAACATACACATGGAGGTGAAGCTAATATAAAGCATATAAAAAGATCATATACAAATTATGAGCAGGATCAATAGTTTTTGAGATGTTAAGTCGGTAGTGTTGGAACATATGTAAATTAATCTTTTTTGCTTTGAGTCCATATAAAACAATGAATAAAGTCATGAATTCAATATTTTATTTAGGCGGAGGGTGTTTGGCTGAGGATTTCCAAAGAAAAAACTGCACACTCTACACAACTAAAAATGTTTAAAATACTTTAGACTATTCTGGGTGGGCATTTTCAAAGAGAGAACGAAGTGAAAAGCACAACCAAATGTGCGCAAGATATTTTGGACTGTTTTGGCCTATGATTTGCTTGTGTTTTTCACTTTGTTCTCTCTTCGAAAATCCTCAGCAAAACAGTTCAAAGTATCTTGTGCATATTTGGTTGGGTTCGGAAAGCCAAATTATTTTGTAAATACGCAATTAGGCACTTAAGCACTTTTGCCGGTCCGATAACTTAGCAAGCGCAGCTCAGTTTAAGACAAGAAATCAATGATAAATAAGGGAATACGGAATAGAAAAATGCAATAAACTCAAAATCATCGAATTTGCACTTAAGCATTTCTGGCTTGTGCAATATTTTCAGCTAATTTTAAAATGTGTTGGCCGCCATTTTGAATTTGGAATGACGCCACGCAGCAAAGTATTGTACTTGTCATATCCTTTCATTTGATACCCATATCGATTGGGTTGTAAAGAAAAGGGTAGTCCGCCATTTTGTGTTGGCCGCCATTTTGAATTTGGAATGACGCGAATTGTACTCTATTTGTCATACCCTTTCATTTGATACCCATGTCGGGGGTCGGGGAGCACGATTGCAAAATTCGGCCACCATCTTGGAACCGCCATCTTGATTTTTTTACAAAATGGTCAGATTGCATTGTCACGCCAGCTTTACATATGGGCAAAATTTGAAGTTGATCGGTTATATGGAAGTGGGTCAAAATCAAGTTGCAAGATTTGTCTACATACATACATACACACATACATACATACATACATACATACATACAGGTGAAGCTAATATAAAGCGTATAAAAATGACGGCGAAAAATTAATTTCGTGCATTGAAAGCAAAGAAAATCTGTGGAATATAGACCATCCCGATTATTTAAAACTGGAATTCTTCGGAAATTAAAAAAATTTAATGTACAAGATCTACGTTGGAGTAATGATATATTCCAAATTGCAAAACAAGCTTCACAATGCTTGGGATTTCTCAAAGGATACAATTTCCTCCTCGAGCCGTCGCGTCGGCCAGGGCTATATTCTAAAAATCTTACATTCGTCCATATCCTAGGTTCATCGCTATTTCCTCATCAGGGGTGGACTGAGAATGAATTTAGGACCGGGAAATTCAAAAATTTCGGCCCATTTCAATACTTTTTGCTTTAACAATCAAGTAAAGTTCTTTTTTGCTTTCAAAAGTTTTTCTTTAAGGGGTAACACCACTGTAGAGGTGCGAAAAAAGGCCATTAGGGAATTAATTTAAAAAGTATGGAAAAAGGGATCGAAATTCTTTTCAGGCAATTGATCAAACATGTATTCAAGTGTAAAAAAAATTTTTTTTATTGACTTTTTGTTACAAAATGGTGGCGGCACAGTCGTTTTTCGAAATCGTCTTTTTGTTAAGGGCCTCCACGGGTGGACGGATTCCTCCGAAAGTTGAAGACCTGGAACAAAATCCAAATAGTTTCCTAATCTATTTGACCTTGCCCATAAAAGTACGTAGGATTTTTTTTTTAAACTGATTTTTGTAAAAATGGCGCACTTATGAAAAATAAAGTGATTTTAGGCAAAAAAATGAGCAGTAAATTGTTTATAAAAATTTTTTTTACACCGAATCAAAAAACGGTTACGTACTTTTGTAAAAAAATGCAATTGTGAAGCTACTGTCAAAATTTCAAACCGATCCATGCAATAGTCTCCGAGTAATCTGTCCACCCAGTTCCAAAAACATGGTTTCCAGATAATCGCGCTTCAAGTTTTGAAAGTACATACTCTAATCTTTGAAAATTTTATTTTACCTTCACTGTGCGAGGTAATGTAAAACACGTTTATTATTGTGTAGCGCACCCTGGTGGACACCTGGGGAATCCAAATAACCCTTTTGCTATAGCAGCACTTATTATTTCGATAGGTAAAAGCAATATACAAGCAATAAGTCCGACCAACTCGTGCTCCGAGGCGCCCGGGGGAAAATCGAAAATTAAATGCTTCTAAATTATTTTTCTGTTATAGGACCAACTGCACATTGTTTTTTGTGATCCTGAAGTACCTATATTTCAAGCCAAAAAAAAATTCCATTTTTTCAAAATCCTACAGTGGTGTTACCCCTTAAGCATAATTATGAGAAGAACTATGTGTGTATGTGTAGGTGTGTGTGTGTGAGTGCGTCCGTAGTAATTTTTTCCTGCACGATATAAGGCGAACCAAAAAAGATATCGTATTCGTTGAGGTGCCGATCGAAGCGTATTAACTAAAGCATGATCTAAAATGATTTTCATAAAATTCGGTTGAGCCGTTTTTTTTTGTTTAAACGACGTACGTGATTTTTGTACCCGCACGATATCGCGCAAACCAAAAATGATATCGGTTTCGTTGGGATGCGGATCGAAGTACATTAACGAAAACCTGCTTTGGAAAAAGTTTCATAACATTCGGTCAAGCCCTTTTTTTGAAAAGACTGGCCAAGAACCACAAGCACCATCTAATAAACTCGATGGAATGAAATCGGTTCTAAATGAAATTAAGTTATTTGAACCTATTATCGTTATTTGAACTAGTTTCTCTCAGGATTAGGTACTTAAGCACCAGTTTTGGTACTACCAACCCTACCAACTTCCAGAGTTATGAGTCGTCCAAGTCAAAATTTTGGTTTTTTTTAACTACAATTTCAATTTTCACTACTTTTTTCTCCAAAAATTACGTAGTTAACCTATACCGTTTTTTTTCCAAAATTAGAAACTTGTAATATTTCCTATGAATAATGTCCGGACAAATTTTATACTACGCATTTTTTGTTTTTGTTTGTTGATGACATTTTGAATTTTTTAGATTTTTTTTAAATTCCACACAATTCTTATTAAATAACAGTCTTCCACAAACTAATTTGTAAGATTTGTGTTCTTTAAAGGAATTGTGATACGCTTGAAATTTTTTTATTTTTTTGTGGGAAAATTTTATTTTTTTCAAAAAAAAATTATTTAGAGGAAACATTTTTTATTTAACATTCGGCACGGCCCACCGGAAACTCCCGGTAGCTTGGTAGGCCAGTCCAACTCTGCTCCTCATACACCCCCCCCCCCAGACACCCCTTAACCTTTCTTATTCCAGACATCTGGCCATGATGTGAACGATATGACGGACTGATAGTACAAAGGGTGACACCTGAACTTAGACTTCCACATAAAAAAAACACTTTGTACAAAATTTCGCACAACACTGGTCTCCTAGCTACGGTATATGAAATATTCAGACTTATGTGACACCAAAATCTGAGCTGAAAAAATCCGAGTCTGAAAAATTCAGAGTCTGAATTCAGACTCATGTGACATTAGCCATAGTCCAGTCCCCAACCGTAAAAATGGGGTATTACCTCTACTTTTTTCGGCGGCCACCGATTTTGATGAAATTTTGGATTTGGGCTCTGCTTACTTGAAAAAGATTGCAAACCGTCAATTTTTTTCATTTTATTTAATTGCACATCTTTAGCAGCTGCGTACAAAAGTATTGCGCAATACCTTCCAGCTTCTAGAATATCTTCTTTTTTGGAGGCACTAAATGTATATTAAACCTGTATACCAAATGTAGCATGTATGTATACGTGAAATACCATAATGTGCTCACAAGAGCACTCTGTTAAATTAGCGCTGTTAACTTCACCGTTTCTAGCATGCCATTTGACAATTCTCATTTTACAGCTAATAACAGGCAAAAATAATAACATTTCCCATTTTACAAATAATAAAAAGCTAAAAAATGAATAATAATTAATAAAATCTTCATTCTGTATTGAAATATTTCTAAATTATTTCTTTACAAAAAAAATTACAAGCAAACGTCAATTCATTTAGGCTGTGCTAAATTTTAGCTAAGCCAAAAAGCAGAAATAAGTTAGCTAACAGCGCTAAAAAAAATTGCTGTTTATGCCGTTGTTAACTTGCCTAGCTCAGTTAAATTAACTTCGGCCTAAACGCGCCCATTTACGCCGAAAATTTAAAAAAAAGTCGTTTGGTTTTTTTACTGCAGCGAGGTCAATTTTCAAGCTACAGTGTCCATTCAAAAACCATTTTGTAGGTAATTTCACTGGCAATAAACCTGTGTTAATTGTGGGCCAAGGCAATAATGCACGTTGCGCGAGCAAATGACATCTTCAGCAATTGGAAGTCTGTAGCTGAATAAGTCATTTGCTCGCGCAACGTGCATTATTGACTTGGCTCTGTATTATATTAGAACCCTTAATTTTCAAAACGTGAAGGGTCAAAGGGCTAAGCAAAGGTGGTACTTCTATATATATAAAAATGAAGGTCTGTTGGTTTGTAATGCGACACTAAAACTCAAAAACTAGACGGCCGATTGAGCTGAAACTTTCACAGAATGTGCGTTTTGACTAAATCTCGGTAAACCGCATGGCGCAAATACGCTCCGGTAGATGGCGCCCAAGGAAAATAGAAAAAAGGTAATTGCAGAGAAAATTTTTGGTACAAAAGAAAAAAAAAGAAGCGAAACGCGCCCTCGCAAAACAAACAGTTCTTAAAGTTGCAAATAACGAATTTGTGATCAGAACTTATAAATTCAAAATGGCCGCGCCAATATGGCCGACGAATTTGCCAATTGTGTTCCGATTCCAATGAAAATCGTTATCTGGGGTTTTTTAAGCTAGCAAATAACGAATTTATGATCAGAACTTATAAATTCAAAATGGCCGCGCCAATATGGCCGACGAATTTGCCTAATAGTTTCACATTTTGTTATTTGGAATCAAAAATACCAAAAAATTGCCTTTTTTGCAAACTCTCCTACTGTTTATTAAAATTCATATCAACTGATTACTCCTATTGGCTTATGGGTGCAGCATAGGCGCGCCGGGTCCCAGCTAGTACACTATAAAGCAAACTTCAATCCGCTATAACTCCGTCAGTTTTTAAGCTGCAGCAATACATAAAAAAACAAAATTGTTGTTAAAGAAAAATCTAAATTTTGTTACTCAACAGTTTTTTACGTATCAATTTTTGATGAAACGCTTATTTTTGGAGTTATTGACCAAAAACTGTTCGAAAACGTGGGGTTTTTTTAATGAAAATTGCATCTTTTCAAACGCTTATAACCAAAAAAATATCAATTTTACAAAAAAAGTTTGTACTACATTTTTTGCTTAAAATTAGCCTGTCATCGATTAACGGGGTTATTTTGACCAAAAATATTTCCGCCCCCGAGTTGGGCTGGGAACCACCCCCAAAGACAAAGCGCACATTGGCATTTGGTAGACTTTGATTTTTGAGTCATTCCCTATCTACTGTTAAAATTTCAAGAAAATCGGTCGCCTCCGAAAAAAAGTAGAGGTGATATCGGTTGGGGACTGGACTATTAACCCGTTTTTTAAAAGTTTTCAAAAATTCGCACTTGAACCATTTCGACAAAAATAACACAACTCTCTCAGGGTAAGCAGCATAAAAAGAAATTCTCTATAAAAAAATGTTAATCAAAAACAAGAGAAACAGCGAATTCCACAATTTCTGCATTTTTCCAACAGATCAAATGACGTGTGTACACTTTTAACTAAATACCTGCAAATCCATAAAAGAAGATTGCACAGCGCACTGAAAAGAACTTCAAGTTTTATTTATAGAAAAGAACTAAGTAAAAAACTTAAGTTTTCAGCTCAAGTATCCTTTAGCGGTTTTTATTGCACGTGTTTCTGGGGGTACTCGACTTCTTTCAATTTCTCTATCTATGTTTGATTTTCAATGGAATGCCACTCGATATTAGTCAGTCAGTGTTGTGTAGACATAGAGCATACTGATATATTGAGAATGTCTCATCCATTGGGTGTCGGCTTCTTATAAAATATAAATACACAAAAAACAAATATACAAAAATTGTATCAATAGAAGATTATGGATTAAGTGAGTCACACAAGTTCTTAAAGGCTTCACAAAAAAATAATGCTTTCGGTTTAAATTGTGGAAGAGGAAACATAAATATTTCCAGTAAATGGTTGGTTCGGTGATATTATTGGGGTTTGTTATGTTTAATAATTTTGCTGTTTTCTTTTATTGTTCCTGAGATTTTTTGGATTAGGATGCAATATAGTGTCATAAACAATTTTTAGCGAGAAACTTGTGTGTTTGTTCTTTTTTAAATCGACTCTCCACTATGTGATGTTCTTCTTCTTTTGCTCCTTTAATTCCTCGTGGTACATAAGGCGGAAACAGTTGCCCTCTAGCAGACTCTGTTTTGTACGTCAGCTCTCAGCTCTATACAGGAACCCCCAGTTGTTGGGGCTCATGCTAATAAGGTTCTCCTTCACAGTGTTTTAGGTCATCCAGCTCGACGGATTTCGTGCGGATTCCAGTCAAGGGCCTGTTTGGCTAGATTATCGTTTTCGCATCGCAAGATATGACCTAACCAATTCCATTTCCTTCGCCTGATTTTGTTATCTACGTTTTCTTGGCCGGCACAGTGCCATAGTTCTTCATTCTTAATTCTATCTTGCCCGCGGATTTTTAGGATATGACTAAAGGTGAAACCCCAATGTACGCTTCCTTGCTGGAACTGGCTTGAACTTGGTGAGCTTTTCAGATTTTATATGTGAAACTTTAGTCCGGGGAAATTAGCAAAACGCACTAAAGGAGACGAAATTCCAAAATGGCTGAAAATTGGACCACAGCTTCCTTGGGACTTTTTAAGAAAACAATTTCGGAATTACAAAAAAAACATGGCCGCCGGAGAATAACTTCGAAAGTGCCTGCTCACACGGGTCGCTTTGAGGCGCGACAAAGCTAACGAAAAAGCGAACATTTGTTTACACGTTTCGCTTTGTGTCCAGTTGTTTTTATGACAGGTGGAACAAACGGAACGGGAACAAAGTTTGTGATTTTTATAAAAGTGACATAAATCCATGGCTGCTCCTAAAGTTTTACAAAATAAATTTCTCACGAAAACAAAACTGAAGCCTGAAAATTGTCCTATCACACGTCTGCTCCCACTGCGGGTGAAACGAAAATAAAATGGAACAGTAAGGTGATACAAAATGAAATAGTCAGTTGGGGACCAATTCCGCAACGGTGAGTTTTTCACCAGTGAACACCGAAGGAAAAACTCACTGACAACCTCGGTGTTCACTTTTCTTTAAAATGCGATTCCGTAAGTGCCAGTGAGTTTTAATGTGCTGAATGATTTTTAAAGTGGCTGAATGATGGGCTGAGTTTTCACTGTCTCGACCTTTCCATTTTAAAAATTCTAATTAAAAAAACCCTTTTAGAACAATAAACTAAAACAACATTTTATTTTTACATACCAAAAAAATCTCTCAAAAAAATTATTTTTAAAAAAAATTAAAAAACTTATTCAAAAATAATCGCACGAAATTACAAAAACAATTTTACTCGTCAAAATTCAAACTTACCGTAAATTCAGAGCCTTTTTCAAAATTTTTCACGGCGGTGTTCAGCGCAAATGTCAAAATACTCATTCTCACTCTAGCGGACGCGAAAATAAGCAGTGTACACTGAAATCGGTGAACACCGTAAAGCTCACCGTTGCGGAATCGGGCCCCTGGTCAGAAAAATTGAACGTGAGTCGCTTTCAAATCGAGACGCACTTTCTTCCCACCCGAACGCTCCGCGCACCAGTAAATCTCGTGTTGAAAGGTCGCGGCAACCACCCGTGTGAACAGACACAAAGGGTTAGATTTTCGAAAAAATGAAAAGGGGGATTTTTTGTAGGCAATAACGTTTCGTATTGATTGATGAAAATTTTTTTTCGAAAAAACCAGTTTTTGAGTGACTTTTTTACCAAAAAGTGATATCTCCGGCGGCCATGTTTTTTTTGTGATTCCGAAATTGTTTTCTTAAAAAGCCCCAAGGAAGCTGTGGTCCAATTTTCAGCCATTTTGGAATTTTGTCTCCTTAAAATGCTAATTTCCCCGGACTACTTGTGCCTTAGTCACTTGAGCATTTGGTTTTGCCTTATAACAGAGCATATTTAATATGTCAAAGCGAAGCAAAGCACCAAAGCAAACCAAGCGTACATTGGGGTTTCACCTTAAGTTGATGAAAACTTGAAGGCGGCTTGTGATGATTTTCCATGTTTCGCACCAATCCAAATTAACTGCCTTAAGGTTGGAGTTGAACAGCGGGTATTTGGTTTTATAGTGTGTTCGCAATGATCCGAAAATACGTGATTTCGGGTGTTTTCGTGATTTCGCACAAAATCATGTGTTTTCCCATGTATTCTGATGATTTCAAAATCATCTCAAACCTCGTAATGCTTAACCCTGAAAATCGAATTCAGCCCCCCAATTCAGCACGTCACTGTTGATGCTGAAATTGCCACTTGGACCTTTTAATAATAGAATATGACTTTCAATTTGAATTTCACATTCTTCAAATTGGAAAAACCCAGGAAATATGAAAGAAAATATGGACTTCGTTAGAAGAGTAATTGCTAGATGAAATTTGGTACTAGAAAAATGGCTTGGCATGGTACTAGAAAAAACATCCGAACGAAATCATTTCAATTCAGTGTGAACGGTTCTACATAATTTCGAAATCATTTTCCAAAATCACGAAATTTCGGCTCAATGCGAACATGGTATTAGTTGAGATCTCCGTTGATCTCCATATGCGAGACAGGCATTATTCATTCTGGAACTGACGTCTTCTTCTGCCCAGCAATTTTCGGTAATTATGGGCCTGATTAAAAACGCATGACTATGCTATTGTTAAGTATTCAGCTGCAGACTTCCAATGGCTATATACTGCAGAATGACTGCAATCATCCCTTTTTGACGTGATTTACACGACACGTTTTTTGCTCTGCCTTGTCAAGAATTCTCTTTTGTGGTACGTGCGTGCCCACCGCTGTAGGTTTATACGATGAAGTTTTTAACGTGCGTCAAAAATGACGAATTGTTGTGTTTTTACAGCGTGATGTTTGTGTGCCTGTGTGTTTGTTTGTTTGTATGACGAAAAATGGAGAAAGGAAAATCAAGAAAACGTCTGCTGTGAGTGGTCTACTCGTGATGGCAGTCCCTCTCGGTCCCTCAGCTTCCCTCTCCCAAAAACTCGTGCTTTATGCAGCAAAAAACGTGTCCTGTAGATCAGGTCTTTTTCTACACCGTTATTCAGCGCTGTGCCTTCAATAGTGTTTGAATTTATCCGATTTCTTTAGTTTTAATCGGATTTAGCCTTATGTTAGCAGCACTAGTGCGAGTTGGGAAACGCAGAAGCAGTAATTCTGCAGTATTCAGCTACAGACTTCCAATTGCTGAATAGTAGTGCAAGTTCGGAAACGCAGGACTGCACTAATTCTGCAGTATTTAACAACAGACTTCCAATTGCTGAATACTGCAGAATGACTGCAGTGCCGCGTTTCCAAACTCGCACCTACTCTCTGCTACTAAATTGTTTAACACATTTTAGCAGCGCACATCGTAAGGGCCATCACAACGCCATCAAAACTCGATTAGAACCCAGCAACAACATCGTATTGGGTCATCCCATAAATATTGCGTTTTTTGTACTTCATTTGTTTAAAAAATTAAGTTACATTAAACTAATCTTAATGCAAACTGTATTCTCCATCATTTTCTGCAATGCTTTTCCATCTTATACATACAGGGCCGGCGCTGGTTTTTTTTTGCGCCCGGTGCAGTAGGCCTTATTGCGCCCATCAACTATTCATTTTGTGATCACAGCGAAGGACAATGGATAAAGTCAGAAAAAGTTTACAACAAAACCAAAATATGGAATTTTTTGAGGAAAATCTTTTCGGGTAAAAACTTACATAGGCAGAAATTTTATGAAAATCTTGAAGCTAAAATCTCGGGTAAGTCCCTGCACGAAGGCAAATAAAATTTCCTCGCGGACAGAAATCTGTTTAAATTTGTGTAACTCCTTGCGCCCGTGGGATCCATATGAGTTCGGAGCAGACGAGAAAATAAACTGGAAAAATAATTCGAGGTAATAAAAGTGAATTCCTTTAATATATAAGAATGAAGTCACGCCAACACTTTTTCATTTTTTTTTTCAAAGATTTTAATCTCTTTTAAAAATCTTAAGTTCTGAAATTGCGCCCGGTGCAAGTGCGCCATTCGCACCTATGAAAGCGCCGCCTCTGTCTACATATCTGGTGGAGTTTTAACACCACTCTTTCAAAATTAACTTGGTCATGACGAAAAATACTCCCCAAGTACCATTCTGATATATTCTATTGAATCCATAGTTTTTCTGATGGTCCAATGTCCGTTGAATATGGTAGAAGCGGCATCGTTTCCCATTCAAACTCCTCCAGCTTCTGTAAAGTCGTTATTTCTGCATGTGGCCAAGCGTTGTTTGGATGAAAGAACAATTTTCCTCTTGAAATCAAAGATGGGCGATTTTTTTTCAGACTTGACTTAAGTCGCTACTCGCAGTAGAACTCTTCGGTCTTGTTACGGACTAAAAGCTTATAAAGTATTAAACCCTTCCCACCATCCCACCAAAAACATATGATCACCTTAAGTTAGTGACAACCGTCTTTAACGTGGAATTCCGGGAGGTTTTCTTTGTCTACGCACTGTCTTCTGGGGTTAACATTTTTGTACAGTATCCACTTTTCATCGCCAGTCAACTTGATCCAAAAAACGTCCATTCCTAAGGCATGACAGCAATTATGAGCACACATTCACCTTCTGCGCGCGATAAAACTCCGAAAGTTGATAAGGAGCCCATTGCCCAGCTTGCTGTCGTTCCCGATGACATAAAGGTGTCGATGAACAGTTGATGACTAAAACCAAGCTTCAAGGGGTTTTCTTCCATCAGGGTTCACAGGACGTCTTCGTCAAACTCCAAACTTCTTTCAGGACAAGGCTCATCTTGTAAACTGTAGTTTCAGGCTCGGAATTTCTTGAACCAGGTTGGCACTGGCTTACGCTTATTTTTCCTTCTCCTTACACTATACACACACATATGCAAAGTAGCTATAAATAGCTCTTAATATCCTTTTGGTCCTCAGTCGATTTCGAATGTTAAATGCTGTGGCGCCGATTCAATTCAGCCTAAAAAATAAGAGAGGAACTTACCGAAGCCAGTGAATCTCAAACTATTATACGAACAATTCACCAAAAGCTCAATGAGATGGGTCTTAGGTCAAGGAGGTCGAAC
The DNA here is from genome assembly GCA_963855945.1 of Thereva nobilitata. Taxonomy (NCBI): domain Eukaryota; kingdom Metazoa; phylum Arthropoda; class Insecta; order Diptera; family Therevidae; genus Thereva; species Thereva nobilitata. Next base: position 98,339,587 of record OY979698.1, read on the forward strand.
AAGGAACCTCTGCTTACCAGAAAAACGAAGAAGAAACGATTGAAATGAGCGCTAGAACGACGAATTGAACAGTTGTCGATTTGAAAAGAGTTGACTTTTCCCATGGACCAGACGGAATCAGTCAAAGTTCGACGGAGAGCAGGGAAAAGATATTCCGATGAATGCATTCTCTCCACTATCAAGCATGATATAGGGAATCATCACTTCTAAGGGAGTAGGGTGTCTACTGATCCTCAAAGGTCCATGGATGCAGTGGAATACAGATAAGTCATCGTTATTCGTCAGAGGCGTTATTCCAACCATGAAGGGATCTTCTCGATAATATTCTAGATGCCATTTTTCAACAAACAATGCAAAAGCGCGATTTTGTTGTCACGCAGCTGGTTGGTTGTCACTTATGGTGACAAATGGTTATGGTTGTCACTTATGGTGACAAATGGCCAAATGAGACAAAAATGCTATTATGGTTCTCTAAAAAAGGAACCTTTCAGTGAGATAAAGCGAATTGCAGTTGTCACTGATATCGAGAAACGACGAATTCAGTGACAATTGTTCTCACTTGATTTTATAGGTGACATTTCTCACTATGGTGAAGTGACAACCATAATAAGGCCTACTGACTGGTTGTATTCCTTTTTTCCTAGATATGAGCTACAACACAATGTTATATATTCTATTGACCTCTCTTGCTCACATTTACAGCAAGGGTGATGACTTCTATTGACGACAATCTATTACTAATTCTAATTGTTGAATAAATATGAAACATCTTACAAGCAAAAAACTGTGCAAGACAACAGTAACCATACTATTTTCGTTGATTGTCTGACTTCGTCGACCAACTTATATCCTGTTATTTATATTTCGATATTTACATTTCTTTCTCCAATATTTCAAAAAAAAAAAAATTCTTTGTTAATTATATCATAACAAAAAAAAATTAACACTTCTACGAATTGTTAAGCTAATAAAAAAAAACAGTTTTTTTTGCAAAATTTGCAAATTTTTCCATTTGTTTACATTTTTTATTAAATCGGTCTCAAGAATTTATATTTAAGCTTCTGACTTTATTAACAATGTCGTAATACAAATGTTTTCGCTTATTTTATTTTTAACTGCGCATATGTAAATGAATTTATTTATATTTCTCCCGATTTTATGAATGCATAATCAATCCGCTTTAAGTGCAAATTTTTTGTTTGCCAGAGTCTTGGAAAAAAATCGCGACTAAATTTCAGTTGTAGTTTATTTAATAAAAAAAAATGAGAATTAGAACCAAAAAATACAGGATGTGTTCGTTAATAATCAGCTCATATAGTGATTAATTGTTGTTCCTGATTCTAAAGTAGCAAAATGCATACACATTATACAAACTATCACAAAAAGTGAAGATTGATGCAGGTCTTTAACCTGAACTGTACTAAGTTAAAAAAAAAACAAAGTAAAAAAAAAACAAACTTGGCATTATGCCCAAGCCAATAGTGAAAATTTTTCGTTGATTTAATCTTTTTTATGGTTTAATTCAAATCACGTCCAAAACCAAGGAATGTAGGGCTTTTTAGTATTCCATCCGTTCACAAATGACCAAAGTGTCACAGAAATTCAATAACACAAAAAAAAAGTAAAAATAAAAATAAAAAAAAACGACCGACTGTCACCTTCTTTGATCTTAACCAAAATGAGTCTGGAAATGATGACTATATTTTTTTTTTTTTGTTTTTTTTAAAGTCAGAAGAAACCGAAGATGAACGTTTTATTTAAATCACAAGAAAGAGAGAACGTTCAGCTTTCAAATTATGTTGCGCATGCTCTGTTATGATCATTAGTTAAAGTGACAAAATAAAGGCAAAGTTTTTTTTTTGTTGTTGTTGTTGTTGTGTATTTTTGTCGCCTGTTTGGTTGGTTTGTTTGATTTCACAGAGCGATTACCATATTTGGCAAGAATTTTGAACGAATTTTTGAATAGGAAAAGGTCTTAAGAAAATTAGCAGGGGAAATTGTGTGTGTTTTTTTTTGATAATTTGGAAAGAAATTAACATAGAGTGTTAAATTTTATTGATTTTAAATCAAATCTTTAAAAATAGTGTTTTTTTTGTAGAAAGGAAAAGTCAATATTTTAATAAAGGTGCGATGATAAATAAATAAATAAATATTTAAGTCTTTAGATGTTTACTAATTAGATAAAGAGGCATGACCTATTTAAATAAGTCTACCGGAACAGTAAACCCACCCACATAGGGTGGTGGTTGGCAAAAAATTTCTGTAAAAGGAAATTTCCAAAAAAAAAAACACTTGGAATGGAAATTGATAAAAATCCTAACTGCAAATTGATACATTTCGACAACATATTAACTAGATCCATTTTTAATCATCGCGAACCTCAGAAACTTGGTTAACAAAACAGATAGCACTATTTAGTTTGAAGTGCGCTATTTATTCTTGGTATGGTTCAGTGTTCATCTGCAGCTTGGCAAATGCATTTCGACCAACTTCATGTGGTGACAAAAAATTGCAATTACATAAGTTCTTTCTGTACAGCTGCTTACAAAATATATAAATATTTTTAGTAGACTTGTAAGTAAAATAAAAGATAGGGCCAAGATCCAGATAATTATAACCGATGGTTTAGCATAGATATAATAATAAATCGGCAAAATAGAATAAGGAATTATTTGTACCACAAATGAACTAACCAAATAATTGGGCTGACTCCACTGCACATATCCATAAGTACCTTGAGACTTCAGATCTCATCGAATTGGGAAAATACGTAGTTAAAGGCCATATGAATATCCTCAATGGTATCCCAAACATTCCAATTTTCCGCGAAATCGACTTTATAGTTGGTGAACTGCGGTTCCAAAGAAAGTTCAGGGCGTTTATTCCGGATTGCTCTGACTGGGAGGAACTATCCTCCATTCTGGGGGTCAAGAAACTTCTATTGGTTCACCGATGGATCAAAAATAGAACATGGTACAGGGTCTTCTCCCAAGCCATCTAAGGTTTCTAAATGCACGGCGTCTAATCCTAACCTAAATCGTAGAGATGTTAAATGCCTCCACCTGGAACGAGGGGGGCCTCGGTAGTCTAGGGAGTAAGGCGCCTGGCTACTATCGTAGAGGTCCCGGGTTCGAATCCCGGCAGAGCCCCACGGTCCTTCGCCTTTCCCACCTTCTTTCTTCTTCCCTCCTTACATTCCTCATTCCTCCTGTCATAGCCTTCGCTAGCATAGCCCCGCTCCACCAAGCGCATGTCATCGGTTGGTTGATGGGATTCAACTCGTTTCATGAGGCATAAAACCCCAGCGAGTTGTTTCTCATTGCCCCGATGCCAGAGTCGCGATAGAAATGTTTGGGGTTAGGTGGTTGTGGCAGTTCCTTCCAACTTCTCTCTTCCCCTTCACTATCTATCGACTAGCAGGGTTGTCCAACACGCGGCCCCCGGCCAAATGAAAACGCAATGAATTTCAAATGTGTGAACTTTACGCAGTACTTTTGTTTATTTGTAAAAACATTAAGTTTTTAATTCTGAAATAAATCCGACATGAAAACACAATTTTTTGCAATGAACAGGAAGTTTGCACTTTCTACTACTAAAATGTGGCCCCCAACATCGAAAAGCTTGGACAACCCTGGACTAGAGCTTGCTGTTTGACATTGCACTCTATACGAAGAAAATAGATTGTCGACAGTACAAAGGGCTTTCCCTGAGCTCTAGTCTTCCAGATAAAAAAAAAGAAAGGAAACGCATGCTGATATTTGTCATCGCACGCACAGTGTCTTCTGTTCATTCTCTAAAGGTGGTATGTTCAAGGTTTGCTCCAAGTCTAGTCAATTTATCTGCCGGCTGAAGTGTGATTCTGAATTTCATAGCTTGTTTTGACAGTTTGGGCGTTATAGCCGTTTGACTATCCGATAACAAGATTATATCAGCTCCTGGCATTGGTTTAGTCTGTATTACTAGATAGGCTTTGAGGACTGTTAGCAGTTCCGCTTGGAAGACACTGGCAGAATTAGGCAGATGGTAGTATTTTTGAAGGTTTGGTAAAGGCAGGGCACCCAACTTTGATATAAAACCGGACTATGACTGTACTAACTTTTTTTTCTAATATTGTCCGATTTTTGCACTGCCGGTCATAGCGTAGTTAAAACAAGATCTTGTTTTCTTTATGAAATCTCATAACGGAGTATAGCTTTGTCCAAAATACAACTGAGTGAAACAACCTTGCATAAGTCACCTTTTCTGTTTGTTCTTTTTTAATACCGTTTTCTTACGTTTTTTGGAATTGTCATTGGAGTCCGAAATAGTTTTTATAGCCCTATAATTGCCAACTATTAGCCGTGTTCCTTTTCTGCTATTTTTTACTCGTATTTACTTGGAACTACTCCTGCTTTCACAGAGGAGTAGATAGGTTTTACTCAAATCGACAAATTTTGCGTTCCTTTAATTTTTTACTCCGGAGTACTTAAAACAACATTCTTAGCTGTGATCCATTGGACGATTTTTTCTACTCGCAAGTACTTGCACATCACCAATGGAACACGATTTTTGACAATTACCAGTAAAATGTATCTGACCAAAGACAAGAGCAAGGGTAATTGCGAGTAGCTAGCAGCAGTTTTGAGCAGTTTACCAGTCCCAATAGATCGCAGCTCTTCTTAGAAAGTTTAACTTTAGTCCTTCGATACTAACAAAGCTCAATACATTCTACTAAAAAATAGTATATATTTGTATATACTAAAAAAATAACAAAAATCACTATATATTTGTTATATAATTCCAATCCAACAAAAATCCCTTCACAAAATACATTGCCATTAACGCTCTTTTAATTAAACACATCAAATCCAAAACAACAATATGAAATTTCTTGTCCCCAAAAAAGAAGAAAAGAAAATGTATTCAAATCCACTTCCACCACACACAGTATGAACGAACGACCTTAAAAAATGTTTTTGAATGACTACAATATCACGGTTATGTAGATACATATATACCTGTATACGGAGCGAAGGTGTAAAACAAAAAGATGCCAATTTTGCAAGTTCCCATTAAACCTGACTAAGAAGTGATCCACAAAAAAAAATATATATCAAGACTGACAACAATACAAAAAAAAAACGCTATAGACTATAAAGAACTCAACCATTGCATAAAGAAGAAGTACAAAAAAAAAGAACTGTACGCTCCCGGCAATATGATGACCAAACATTTTTTTTCCTGATGATGGCTCATCCATGGAAAAGTGTCTGCTAATGAATGCGAGATGAACTTAATATCAAATAAATGAACGAACATAAGAAAAAAAAAATATTATGTATATATTTATGAAGTGAAGCTTGAAGCTCGGCAAGAGATAAACGTTTTGCGTCTTTTGAATAATATTGAAGGAATCTGTTCCCATTTTCGCCGCCGCCGCCAGTAGAAAAGAGATAATTTGTCTTAAAGTATCCACAATTAAAGGCACTAAAGTGAATTACTGTACACAGAAAATCGGGAAAGTTTCTTGCGGTCATTAAATTCAAGCTGATTAATGGGTTCACCAAGTCAACCGCGCATGTGTAATTGAAGTTTTGGATTACAAGAAGCGGGACTGAGAACAACACAGTGTATATATGGGCATGCATACAAGACGCACCCAAATGGGTTGTGATAAGAGTCTTTTTTTTGTAGTACAGACTACATTATAGATACGGTACATAAAAAGGCGTGCCGCTCGAGTTTCATTAAGTAAAATTCGTTATCCTTCTTCTAACCCCCACACATCCAGTCCCCCTAAAAAAGAAGGGCACTTACCTAAGTCATTATCACAGAGAACCATATTAAGAGCTGACGGCGATGCACTCTTGTAAAGGCCAAAAATAGAGCACTGCAGAAGGGCACTTTGTGCTCCCTGGTTGTTTTTTTTACTTCCGGTAACGGTTAATTAAACTCGCAATAGCACAAACAAAAAATGCTTCACTTAACATTTTCCAAATATAAAACACACTTTGATTTCGACCTCTTCTATTGTTTACACTCCCCTGATTGATATTTACGATTGCTTCTGTACTACGAGAAGCAATGAAATTCCTTTAACACCGCCGCGCCAGCCACAGCAAAATACAACAACAACAACAACAATAAAAAAAACGAAGAAAACGGATTAACCTCAAAAGTCGACAGTTTCTTTACGCGAATTCTACTAGTGTTGTGTATTTTGAACAGCGTTTTCTTATCATCAAATTCGATTGTTTATATTTTATAGAACGGAGAAAAGCACCACAGGAAATGAATGGACTGGCGAAACGAAAAAACTGTGGTCTCGCCAGAACTATGGTTACAAGAAAATCTAATCAAAAAGAGACATCTGCGCAAACTCTGATGCCTTATATAAAACTGGGGGACTTAACTTGCACGATTGCCGCGTGAAGATCAACTGAATTAGTTTAGACTTTGACTACCAGCAAAAACGATCTCAAGAAGCAACCAACGCGCAGCCGTCAACGTTCAGTGATCACCAGCCGCACTAATATTGCTATAACCATACTCATGTAAGTATACGAGGATGACTTCATGAACTGTGCTGTGCGCACAATGGTGTCCCTCATTATGTTTTTACTTGACGCCCGTATATTTTTGAGGGGACTTTCCTTACAACCACATATATGCTAGTAGGGTCGAGTCTAATATGAATTTTGGGATCGCTTTAGGGGAAGATACAAAATTGTAAGCACTTGATGCACTTGTTTTCGATCGATATTGCTTGGGCAACTATGAACTGGTTTGATACAGGAATTATAGTTAATAAGAAGTTTGCACTTTGTGCTCTTCTTAATAATCAATCTTCTTTTAAGAATATTCTTTAAATTACGACGTTATTTGGGCTGAAAGAGTTAAATCGTGAAGGAATTCTAATTTTACATGTAAAACTTCATTGTACTTACACAATTTTGCTCTATAATATAAACACGGTTTTATCTTTTAAGATTTGATATAATTTCCACCAGCAACTCTACATTTTATAGACTTCTGGAAAAACATTTTTTGCCCATTGAAAAAATTCTGCAATAAACTAAACAAAATAAGATTCACGGACATAGTCACGATTTCATGGTCTCAACTGAATATGACGAATGAATAAGAATAACTCTAATTCAGCTATATACATTTTTTCGGGAGAATGGTATATATACACCACTCTTGTGCTCATTACAAAAACTCTTCTTTCTTATTGACAAATTTTGGTATTCTTCCTTGCTGTTTTCTGTCCCAGATGACTACCGACGTAACTTAACATTACGCAGCTGCAGCTTGTAAAATATTGATCCTTTTCATTTACGATCACAAACATTACTTTCCAAACGGATAAATGACCTTTAGTAACGATGTTCAATCTAAACGCTTCTTTACTTTATAACGTCAATAACAACTAATTTTTGTTCGACTCGAGTGGAAAGCATTTTTTATGGCATTTTACCACTGGATCAATTACCCGAGTTTAGTCTACCAAATTTTAATCGCTTTCAATCATGCGAAAATCAAACACCATATCTAGAAATCACTCTGAGTAATGAAATGGTTTGAATGGCTTCCAAAATTTGTAACTTTTTAACAATCTTGTACTATGACGTGATTTATTTCAATTAGTCTGGAGGTTTGATCACGAAACATTTTTAAACATGTTTGCATTGCACTCATGCAAATTAAGAACCTTCCTTTGTTGTTGATGCTGCATTTTATCTGGCGGAAAGATGGCAAATTGTACGTAAATCTGTTCACTTTTCATTTTCTGCAAATATGAATTATATTTCGTGTGTGATATTGGAAATTGAAAAATAATTGGTGAAAGTTCAGTCGAACCATGATGAAAGTTTAGTCGAAGATGGACAATGATGCAGATGGATCTCAAGCCCTACCTTGAAGTCTCCAATTTCTTGCACCAGGGTTCCGTAGATCTTCTTCTACGCTATCTGTATATTTTTTTCTTTGGTCGCCCGTGTCTCTGTATCCGTCGAGTCTTTTGTTCATAATAATGTTGGTTGTGTTGTCATCACTGCTGCCTTGAACATGTTATACCCATCGAATTCTGTTCATTTTTATAGTTTTTATGTTTCGATCACTCCTTTGCATATAGTGTGAAGGATTTTTCTTTCGAAGCACCCTAAGAGGCGTTCTTTCTTAATGCCCAGATTTCGGATCCATAGAGTAGTATTAGTCTTATAAGAGTTCTGAATAGTTTAACTTTAGTCCTCCTTGATATGTTCCTTGTTAAGAAATGTTTACGTAGTCCAAAGTAGCTTCTATTTCCCAGAGCCAATATCCTTTTTACTTCTGCTGTCGTGTCGTTATCTTTTAAAACAATAGGCGTCTCTAGGTATATAAACTCTTTTATTCCATCGATCATATTCTGGTGATCATTCCGTCTATGTGTGCATCTATATTTCGTTTTCTCCTCATTAATTGATTGACTCAATTTCTCTGCAGCTCTTTCTATCGTTATGGAGGCTTCTTTTATGGATTTGGCTAGAATATTACAATATCGTCAGCGTACCCCAGGGGCGTTTCCAGCCAACTGGCTTAGGGGGGGTAATTTTAAAAAAAGAAAAAACTTAAATATTTTTTTATTCCATAAATACAAAACAATCAACATCAAAAAAAAATTAAAAGTGCATGTCAGCTCCGAGGATTGTCTTAAATTATATACAACTAGCTGGAACCCATATAAATCCCACATTTCCGCTTCTCCTTACCATCTCACCAAAAAAACCTTGTTGATCCATTCTGAACCGATTGCTTAGAGAGCTTCAGGATACGCTATGTTCAATGTTTTTCCATTTGTAGCTAGAATGTCAAGATTTTCCGCTTTTCCAACTCTTGAACAACCTACATACAGTTAACCGGGAAATGGCACTTAGTTGGCAAAATTCGTCCGGTATATTGGTCCCACAATTTTGAATTTATAAGTTTTGATCATAAATTCGTTATTTACTATCTTAAAAAACCCCAGTCACCGATTTTCATTGGGATCGGAACACAATTTGAAAATTCGTCGGCCATTTTGAATTTATAAGTTTTGACCAAAAATTCGTTATTTGCGAGGTTATAAACCCCTAGATATCCACTTTAATTGGAATCGGAACAAATTTAACAAAATTCGTCCGCCATATTGGCACGGCCATTTTGAATTTATAATTTCTGATCATAAATTCATTATTTGTTACCTTAAAAAATTTCAGATACCGATTTTCATTGGAATCGGAACACAATTTGCAAATTCGTCGGCCATCTTGAATTTATAATTTTTGACTTCAAATTCGTTATTTGCGACCTTAAAAACCTCTAGATACCCACTTTCATTGGAATCGGAATAAAATTGGCAAATTCAACCATATTTCTGCTTCCATTTTGAATTTCGGTCATATACGAGTATACCCCATGTTACTCGCTGATAATAGAGCTTTCTATTGGCGACAGAATTTTTAAAATCGGTTCGGTAGTTTTTGAGTTTATCCGGAACAAACAAACAATCAAATCTTTTCTCTTTATATAATAGTATAGATAGGCAAAGGAAGCAAATGAACCCATATATTTATTTATATTTATTTGATAAAACATATTACATAAATTTTCTTTCCTACTTTTTAGTCTATTATATGTTTGTCGCCATTTTTTGATGGCCGCCATATTAAAATCAAAATGACGTCAGACAGATTACTGCATTACAATCGTCATACCCTTTCATTTGATACCAATTCTGAAGGGGTTGTGAGGAAAAAAGTAATCCGCCATTTTGAATTTGGAATGACGCGACACAACTAATAGTATTCTATCTGTCATGCCCTTCCATTTGATGCCCATGTCGGTGGGTCGGGGAACACAATTGCAAAAATCGGGCGCCATTTTGGAACCGCTATCTTGATTTTTTTACAAAATGGTCAGATATTCAAGCAAACACAGATCAAAAATCTGCTGAAAAGATCGTTCAAATTTGTGTGCCCTCCCCATCGTCCTCTCTCACCCTCTTCTTCATAAACCACTTTGCAGCCGACTCTTGTCGTGTCCTGTGTACGCTCGTGTGGAATCAGCCATAGCGTGCCATATTAGCGGGAGTCTCTCCAGCAGTTTTGGAAAAATTCTCCGTCATATATCGCCGACTAGATTCACCATAACTTATCTTGTTTGTTTGAAATTGTGGTAATTTTTAAGAATAAAAATAAATAAGCGAACGAAAATTCTTAGAGGGGGTAATTACCCAATTACCCCCCTCTGAAACCGCCCCTGGCGTACCCCAACAATGGCACCGAATATACTACCTCCGTTATTGGTTCCGAGGTCTCTTATCACTCTTTCCATAGCCGAGTCAAAAAGTAAGCACGACAGGGACAGAAGACCGCCTTCTAGCCCTACTATGGTATTGAGTGTTTCTGACAGATCCATTCCGATGGTATTTGTTTTCGGGTCTAAATTTGCGTTATGGTATCATGCAGGCTTATTATTACGTTTTAATTGCTCTGCTACAATTTTATCTTTACCCGGAGATGTGTTTTTTTAATTTTTCACAGCGTTCTGTAGATTCTCCTAGTTCCACGCTTTCTGCTATAATTTGCTGCCGATCTGGGGCTAACAATTCTTTGAAGTGTTCACATCATCTAGTTTGAACTACTCTTTAGTACTCAGAATCTTCCAATCCTTATTTTTACTTAATGTTATTCTATGTTTCAAACACTCTCGTTGCTCATTTCCTCTTTTATATAGTTTCCTAACATCGTTTTGGTTAGTCGCTTCTTTTATTTTTAACATTGTATTTTCCCAGTACATACTTCTTTTTCTTCATTTGGTGTACTCCTTTTTGGAGGTGATTAGGCAAGAGGAGAAGAAAAGATAAGAAAAGGAAGGAACTAAAGGCTGCAACAGATAGCTTCGTTCCTCTTCGTTCCTTCGACGGAAAAGAAAGAAAGAAAGCACTGTCCACTTTGGAGCTTTCGTCTTCGCGGATTTCACGTCAACGACTCAATTGCTGTGTACGTTTTTGCTTATTATTTTATTACTCGCTATACACGACCGTGCTAAAAAAAACTCAAATTAAACATAACCGTCATCAAGGCTCCTGGGCCGTATTTGGTTTCTCGAGTCGATATCGACTTCTGTCGATAGATGAAAATTGGCATTTGGCAACACGATATCGACAACTTTATCGTCTCTTTACGTCTCGATAAAGACGTTTGACGTTTATTAAAAAGCTAAATTTATGCATACAATAAACTTTTAACAATTTCTATTTTAATTAAATATACGTGGTTTGCTGCACTTGGAATAATTTCACAAAATTTGATGGTTTTGTATGGCAGCGCCCATCTCTCGATTTGGTCGTAATGCCAAATATGAAACTTAGAGAAAATCGAGAAACTTTTTTTGTCGAGTCGATCCATCGACTCGAGAAACCAAATACGGCCCCTGTGCTGAAAGTCGAGTCGTGTCTCGTGACAAGTCGTTTGAGTTGAAGAAAGTGACGTTTCGGTCGAATTACGACGTTCAGCACAGGGGCGTAGAGTGGAAATGCAAAGTTGAGTTTAGGTTCCTGTACAGAAAGTCGTGATTCGACTGAAACGTCACTTTCTTCAACTCAAGCGACTTGTCGTGACGTGACGACTCGACTTTCAGCACAGGGGCCCAAGTATACACTCCAAAAGTCTGGTTATACTGTTCTTTCCTTTTCGTTCGTTCGTCTTTTTTAAAATTACCCAAAAGCTCTGTTTCGTTCGTCTTCATTCCTCTCCGTTCTTCCTGATGTGGACACTTCCATATGAAGTGGGGCAACACACTTCCATTGCTGAATAAGTCAGTTGCGCACGCGACCTGCATTACTGAAAAGGCCCGTGTACAGCATTAAACAGACTACAAAAAACAAACGAAAGGGAACGAAGCTATGCGATTCAACCTTAAGAGGAGAAAAGACAGCGATCAGGAAGGTCGCGAAGGGTGACAGTCCCCCGAGACATGGGGGAACTCTTGGATTAAATGAAGACACAACACGGGATTGAATTTGGTCACTATTGATAACTAGGAAAGCTGATAGATGGGAACACTACTAGAAATAATAGAAAGAAGTGCAACACAGGGCCTTCAACCCAATCTGATCAGGCCTGTTACTTTTTTTTAAAAAAGAATTCATTAGATTGACCTCGAAAGTGTGTAGTTTCTAAATATTGATTCAACTGTTCCATAAATTCGGAGGCGATTTTTTATCTAAACAAGTACTAAGCTCTGGGTTTGTAATCAGTGGGCCACGTCTTCTACCAGGTTTAGCTTCCTACACGTACATTATTGCCTTTATTTTAAATATCATATCATAGATTACTCATCCATGAAGATATGGTGAATATTTGTAAAATCCGTCATTGTTTTTCGATCGTTCCATTATAATTTCTCAACAAACTGATGTTAATTGAACTTTGAAATAATGATATCAAATGATTGAGAATAGAAGTCCACAGTGCGCAAGAATACGTGACTATTATCGCGCATCGTATGAAAGTGGCATCTCATGTTATGAAGATCGATTTTAGTCGCCTATCGACAGGCCTGCCACATAACCTCGCGGGGCCTGGAGCTAAAATATGATTTGGGGCCCCTTTAAGGAGATTGAAATTTCATAAAATCTATTACTAAAAAATTTTTTTTATACTTTTCAAAATATGTAGTAAGAATAAGTTCATTAATTCGTCTCCTCGGGGCAATTCGCCTGCCTATCATCGTACATTGATGAAGACCATAGTCTTTTAGCGTTTACTGCAAACTGTTCAACACAGATTTAAAAAAAGCTATCTAGATACTAGGCCTTCTCATACCTACCTTCAAAGTCCTTTCCACATAAACCCAAAATAAAACACTCCTACATTTTTTTTTAAATTATTATTAATATTTTTTTCGCTCTCATAATATTTTCACATTAATCTCCACTTTCATCCATCATTATAAGATTTTTGTTTTATTAATTTATTTTGTATAACTTTTAAACACTATTCTTAATTGTGATTTATTCCTTTTTTTTATACTTATATGTATACATAACACAATCATTAAGAAATATATTTTTTTCTTGTTTTTTTTTATTAATCTATGTAACAATTTAGCCTTATCCTAAATTATCTTTCGGTTGATCTTCTTAGCTTCTTTTTTTGTTGTTTTTAATTTTTGTCATATTGTGTGTTTTTTTTCTTTTTATTTTTTTATTTATATTTACCACTATGTTGCACAAACAAGAATCCTACAAAGACCTAATGAGACTTACTATTAATTTCTTCTTCTTTTTTTTTTATATTTATATTACAAGTGTTTTTTATTTTCTTTATTCATTTTTAGTTAAGTCCTCCCTTTTTCTTGTTTTTTTTCTTTTAAAGTAATTTTTTTTATTTTTTTTACATTTTTTTAATGCTTTGCTAAAAGTTTTTGTTTTTCTTCTGTGTGTGTGTTGGGGTTTGTTCTTTTTGGGTGACTGTATTTTAAATTATACAAAAAAAAATAAACAAATTAAATAAAAAAAAATTTGCGATAGGCTGTTTTTTTTAAAAAAAAAGGATTAATTTTTATCTGAGTTTATATAAAATAAAAAATAGAAAAACAAAAACAAGTATAAATACTAAAAGGTCATTGTGTGCGATAATGTGGAAAAACAATATCAAAAGAAATTTGTTTACTTGCAGTTGATGAAAGCGTTTATTATTACAAGGAGGATGATTATTATAAGAATGATTTCAGATTATAATTGTTATTATACTTACTTAAGGAAACTTTATACATACTGCAAAAAAAGCGAAGTAATAAAATCTGAAAAGAATATTGAATGGAATCTCATACAAAATTCGAACTTATCTGATGTCTACTGTTCATACTTCTTTACCAAAATTTTGCAAGAGGGTTTTACCATAAAAACGATTTAAATTTATTATCAAATCGTTATTCCATAAGTAATCATTTAAATATTCTGTCTAGAAGCAAGGTGAAAAAATAGAGTACAAAACATTTAATTTCGAGTCAAAACCAATTTACAACATTCAATTTATATATTTTACTTTACCTTTTGAATGCTACCCTGTATACTTTACCTATTGAATGATACCCTGTTAATCCGGATAAGATAAGATGCAAGAATTTTAATATAAGTAGTAAAGATGTCCTTTTTAATTTTTTTATAGAGATATCAATCCATTACTTACAAATATAATAATTTAATTTAATTTTATAATTTAAGAGAAGCCCGTTTGTATTTTGAGAATTCGAAAGGTTTATTATGCAGTAACAGAAGAGTTCGAAGTACAAGGCAAGGGGATGGCCGATACTTTTCAGTCTCGCTTTAGAAGGGGTGGTAAGGAAAACCAGGAGGAAGTCCAGATAAGTGCGTCATTACCAACACTTGTTGGCCTTATTGTTGAATCCGCCGGCAGGGAGGTGAATGCGAATTTGACAAGTTCTGATTGTTAAATCCCCGGCGGGAACGCGAATGAGAATTTCACAGTCGAAAGTGGAAGTTAAACTAAAAAACCACTTCTTTGGAGTTGTGTATGCAATGCCCCCTTTTACACGACCGGACACCGAACAGACAAAACGAACGAACAAACTGGGGAGAGAGGATGATGGAAAACCGGCCCCTCTCTCACCCTCTTTCCTATAAACCCCAGTTTGTTCGTTCGTTTTGTCTGTTAGGTGTCCGGTCGTGTAAAAGGGGGCAAAGCGAACTGTCCATTCGATTGTCATTTAAATTTTGAATATGATATATGACACGCCGGATTGAACAATCGCAGCGACAAGTGAAAATGAAACTCTTTAGCGGCGGGAATCCCAAATCTGTCGGATTCAACAATCAGGCCCACTCTGTACAATTACTTGGATATGGAGATGAAGTGAACATTGAGGGAAGGGAAGGATGACTAGACGAACACTATTGGCTAATAGAGCCTTTTATGCTCAAAAGCAAATACTGCACTCAAGATTTGTGCATAGAAAACGAAACTCTCACTCTACAAAACTAATATGACTACTACTGTGCTATGGCAGCGAGACTTGGATTATGACCCAGGACATAGAGAAACGAGTCAACAAGTTGGAGAAAAATTCTCAGGTGCATACAAGAGCGATTTTATACGGTTGTTATTACATTTCTACGAGGTTGGACAAAAGAAGAAAACCACAACACCACCTGAGGGAAATGTAACTTCGAACGGGTAAACCAATTTAACTACCTGCGGTCCACAGTCAGCGCAAGGATAGACAAAATCTACAAAACGATCATATATGTACGTACAGTAGCTACCAAAGGGTGTGAAACATGGAGTATCTCCCAAAAATCTACAGAGAAGATGGATATATTTGATAGGAAGGTTCTCTGAAGGATATACGGCCCAATCGCGGATTGTACGACTTACACGAAGAGTGCAAACTATCAACACATGACAAGTTGCAGCGTTTACGTTGGCCCGGTTCTGTCCAAAGAATGGATGACTCAAGGATACCAAAAAAAAGCCTTGTATCTACTACCAGGTGGGAAAAGACCAGGCTCAATTTTTTTCTTCTTTAATCAGATAAGCATGCATGCAAAACTGGTTGCAAGATTTGCGAAGACTTGCAATTTTTGAACAAATGATGCTTGCATATTTGCTTTTTTGAATACCATGCACATGATGCAACCATGCAATTATGAAAAGGACCTTTATTTTGGTTGTAGCGCCATTGGATGGAAAACACACATGAAGATCAACGAAGATGGAACACACACATGAAGAACGTTATAAAAACAGCAATAAAAGGAACAGCAGAAGATTAGACGTTTGATGAAAATTGGGCCCAAGTGAAAATGGAGAAAAACAGAGCATACCAAGTTATGGTAAGTAGACGCAGAAGAAGAAA
Source organism: Thereva nobilitata (assembly GCA_963855945.1). Classification (NCBI taxonomy): domain Eukaryota; kingdom Metazoa; phylum Arthropoda; class Insecta; order Diptera; family Therevidae; genus Thereva; species Thereva nobilitata. The sequence goes on from OY979698.1 coordinate 98,355,472, forward strand.
TGCTAAAGAGGAGTATCGAGAAAAGAGACGAACTGAAAAGAGAATGTACAAAACAAAAAGGGCAATATTGGGAGGAAGATGCAAGAAAAATAGAACAATCAGCAAGTTAAATGACGCAAGGAATTTTTACAGAAAGGTAAACCAGCAATGTAAAGAATTTAAATCTAGAGTGACGATGTGCAAATATAAAAATGAGGACATACTGGGCCTGATCAGCCTGAAGAGAGAAATGGCGCGGCGACTATAAAGCGGAATCATAGTTCCCGAAAAAACTGACATTTGTCGGGAAAAACGCCTTCAGACGTATCGCAGTTGGCGTTTTAAGAGACAAAGCTGCGTTTTTCACGACTGTCAAGTGACTATTTCAGGCGCTTGGTTTTGGTTCGTGACAACGCTAACAAAAATGTAGTTTGAGAAAAGGTGTTTTTTTATTATATGTAATTTTTATTTATAAATATTTTTTAAATAGATTGAATAAATAATGAAATTTTATAATTTTTTTAATTATCAGAAATGTCAAGCGACAACCATGATAAGGTTTTGTCGAAAACTGTCATGTCGCTGCATTCGCCAATTAGGGTACGAAAAATGAGAACGGCAAACGGCGCTGTCATTTTTTCGACTCGCCAAACGTGATAAGGCCCACTAAGTAATAAGGTGGAAATGATATTAATGCTCCCATAGGCAGGAGCGCCTTGGCATCCGAAATATTCAGAAAATAAACGGAAATGATGAAAAGGCCTTGGGGGTTATCCTGGAATGCGATCCGAAAGTGGTAAGAAAACGGAAGCCAGTTGCGATGCGATTAAGTTTTTGTATCGCTGAATGCGATCGCATCGAATAGAAATTATTGCCTGATAAATGTTCGAAAAGAAATTATTTCCAGCCAACCAACTTCATTTATCAACTTAATTTGACATTTTGATACGAACAATTGTTTCAAGAATATTTTAAAACGAACAAATAAATTCAGCGCATCCGCCAATGGCTTTACTCACGGACTGAAATCCGCTGACAGACGGACAAATTTAATTCGAATTCGCATTGGGGGATACCATTTTCTTATTTCCGAATTTCATGACTTTCGAATCGCATTCCAGGGGCCCAATTCTCTATTACAATATTCTTAAATCCGATTCGAAAACGAAACAGCTTTCGAGTAAAAATTTGACAATATTGTTACATTTTCATGTAAAATTACTGCCAATATTGTAACAGAGAATACGATTTCGTCAGTTTCGTTAAAAAATATAACAATATTGTAATAGAGAATAAGGCCCCAGGATAACCCCGCAGAATTCACATTTTTAATAACATTGTAGATAACGCAAAAGCTCTACTTAACAGATAACATGTTGTGTAACATTGTGGGAAAAAGTTTTAATTTCTATTTATAGCGGGCCCTAAAGAACGGAAATGCATTATTGATAAGTAGATTGTTCGAAACCAAGCATTAAAAAAGCAGAGAAACTGGCGCTGATATAGTGGACTAAGATAACACTAGGATACGAGAATATGCTTCTTTGGCGAATACGAAATCCTGACGCATTCATTATACTCTGCAAACTAGCGCCAGCCGTTCGTCATCTCTTTCTCTAACATGATGGTGGCATGTGCAATGTTGGCAATGTTTAGTAGTAAGCTGAGTTCGAAGAATTAATAGGAGATACACTAGGATGAATGTCAATATGCTGATGGAAGAATTGTTAAAATATACGTTTGAACTCTTCGATATTTTACAAATTCGAAAATATTGACTGCGAAAGATTAAATTCAACAACATCCCAGACACGGAGAAAGAGAGGTGACACAATACAATCTGTTGATTGAGTTGGACATTAGTCCACGATCGTCAATGCAGGATCTGGCACATGCTTTTATCTTGCCATATAAGTAACGCTGATTACTGTCATCAGCTGTGAAGTGGGTTGGCAAGATTGAGAGTAGGTCATTTATATACATAGATTAGAAATAGAGCAGGTGATAAAATTTACCCCTTGGAGACACCGGTAGAGATTGGGTAGGATTTGTATTTGACGCCATATAGTATTACCTTAATGGAACAGCCAGAAAGGAAACTCTCAGTCCAGTTCTGTAGAACGCAATGCCAATAGCTGTGAGTTTAGCTAACAGGGCTTAGTGCCATATTCTATATCAAAAGCCTTGAAGATATTTAGAGCAAGCAGACCAGACTCACCAAATCGACACAAACTTTAGTTTATGTGTTCTGTAAGGCACCCTAGACCGTTTTTGTTTTGTCTGAAGCCGTACTATTTGTCGTTTATAATTAGGTTAGATTCTAAATATCCCCTAAGCTTTTTATTGATATTGTATCCATGATTTTGAAGAGAATTTAAGTGCTATCGGGCGGTTGTTGGAGTCACTTTTTTTCGCTATAGGCTGAACATGTGCAAGTTTTTAAGAGTCTGGATAAATTCCGGAGAAGTATGATAGGACAAAAAGTTTGCGCAGAGCTTTACCCAAAGGTGAGGTGCACTTGCGACACCTATATACCTCGCGAGTCCTGAAGAAGACCCTGTCTATTGAGTGTATGGGATACTTGGGTGTAGGCAAGGATTGGTGAAAAAAATTTGAGGCGAACAGAAATGCTAAGGTTGCATTAAGTTTATTTCTCAACTTGTCAAATGGAAGTTTTGACTTTCCTGATAGTCCACACTAAAACAACTCCTAGAAAAATGCTGGGAGAGGAATGTTAAGGTATATAGATTTTTGTAGACTTCAAGCAGGCATAAGACCTGTTGGCAGGCCGAGGAAAAGGTGAAAGGATGCGGTTGTTGCAGATGCGGAGATAATACTCCACATATCGAACTGGAGAACTCGAGAAGACTGGAGGAAAAGATTAGAGGAGGCCAAGGCTAGAGTTGGGCTGTAGCGCCATTGAAAGAAGAAGAACGCGTTGGATAAGAAGTAAGAAGATCCTTGATCAGCGACATCAGGGACTCGGGTGGGATGATTCACAATTTGATGCAGAAACCATCAGCCTTATTCCCGTTGTCGAGTGACGTGACAGATGTCACTTCGACCTTAAATCGGTATTCTCAGGGACTCCTGGCGACTAGATAGACAAACGTCGTATTCTAATTGTCGCAAGGTAGCGTGTGAAGTGACATTTTCTTCGATACTTTTGTAGGTATCGACAATTTCATTCGTAGTAGTCACGTCATTCGCCAACGAGAATACCACCCACTGGTCCCATGAGTAAGAAACTCGGCCAGTTTACATTGTAAAATATTGCAATCACCCGGAACAATGAATTCACACTCAAGATTGGATGATGGAACATCGAGAAATCTATTCGGAAATAACATAAAATGTTGAAGTTGAGGCTTCGTTACTTATGTTAGGAGACCTTAAAAATTCGGGGTTTCTCAAATACTTTTTGCAAATTTAATAGATAACAACATCCTCCTTGTACTCTTTTTAAAATCATAACTTTTTGTATATTGAAGTATTTTTAAAAATAATAAAAAGTTAAATTTATTAAATGTATTAATTAAAATATGTAATATACTTTGTATAAAACAGAAAATGATTCGATATTGCACTTAAGAAGGAACAACAAAAAGAAAAAAATCATTGTGCATTTATATATCATAATTAAACACACATGATTCGAATAGAGAACCAATATAGTAAAATAAATAATGAAAAAAAATATGTGGATATATTGAAAAAAACATTAGAAAAACAAAATATGTATTACGTTAAAAATTTCTATATATATATACATATATATATGCATTTATGTACAATCAATGAGAGGAGAAGACATAAAAAATAAATTTTTGTTAAAAGGGAAAATAATAATAATAATACACGAACAGCCAACTTAAAATTTGTTTTGTTTTTTTAATATTTCATCAATCATCATCAAGTAATAATGAATTAATTAATTTATGTATTTTTTTTTATATATATATGTATATCAACTTATAAACTTTACTTTAAAAGAATTTTTTTTAAATATATATATAATCATTATATCGCTCCATTCTATTTAAGCATAATTACATTACAGTTTCTTTTTTCTTTTATTTCATTTTCTTCTTCCATTTTTTTTTGTAATAAAATAAAATTTATTTAACTTTTGTTTTTTTTTTTGTAAAAAAAAATAAAAAACCAAATTCATAATTTTGTTAAATTCTTCTTCGCATTTAAAACTTTCTTCAAATTTATTTTTTGTTTTGTTCTTAGTTAATAAATAAATAAGTAGTGATAAATTTTATTTATACTTATTTTCTTCTTTAATGCATTGTTTTTGTTTTAATAATCTGTTTTTTTCTTCAAAAATTTCGCTTTTCACAATAATATATATATTTTTTTTGTTTTCTTAGAAAGTTTTTTTTTTGTGATCGCTATTAACTATTTTTGTTTTTTTTTATATAAAATCATGATAAAAATAAAGAATTTTCTTTTGTTGTTACTTAAATATACAATAATTAATTTAATTAATGCGGGAGCCGTTGTTGCTGGAGAGTGAGGGACAGGGTGGAAAGGGAAAAATAAATTTTACAAAAGAGACAATTAAATTCTATATTTATAATATATTTTTTTCTTTTCTTGATGTGTTTTTTTTGTTGTTTTGCAATAATAATATAATAATAATAATTATTTTAACTATAAAAGACTACGAGTTAAAGTTTAAAAAAAAATAATAAACAAAAAATAATATTTATATAGAGGAAGAAAGTAATTTGTTATTTTTTTTATATATATATATATATTTATAAATTTTAAGAAGAAAAAAAATTAAAACGTAAATAATGGGGGAATTATAAACTAATTTTCTTTGTAATTACAGCAAATAATTGTATTTATCATAATATAATTATATTAATTAATTTTAAATAACAACTAAACATTTTTTTTGTTTTAATTAATTATGCAAGTTTTTGTGGGTTTTTCTTTTTTTATGCTTTTCTTCTTTCTTTCATAATAATTTTATTTTTTTTGTTGCATTTTCTTTATTTTTATTTTATATACTCTTCTTTTTTGAAAACTAATTTTTTTTTGTTTGTTTGTTTTTAATTAAAAACTAATTATATTTTTTTTCTATACATGTAATTATAAGAGAAATCAACTAATCATTTTTTTTTGTTTTTCATTTTAATATAATAAAAAGTGAATTTATAATTATTTACAATTTATACAGAGTTGAAAGGAAATTAATTCAGTGTTTTTTTATTTATTTTTAATTTATTTATCTTTTTTCTTATTTTTTTTTCATTTTTTTTGCAGAAGTCAACCGAGAGTGTCTGTGTAAATGCGATGATGACAAGAAAAACCTATGAAACAATTCGTTTTGAATCATAATGAAAACAAGGTAAAAAAAAAATTATATTCTATAAATTTTATATTTTGTATTAATTTAACTGGGAACGAGGGTGGGCGGGGGATAAAACTATTTATTCGTTATTTAATATTTAAAAAAAACAGTCTAAATAGAAATATACATTTTTTTATCTATCGACGGTAAAACAATTTGAAAGTTTTATGAAAATAAAAAACATCTACTATAATAATGGAAAAATATTAGATTTTTTATTTGTTGAATGTTAAAGAATTTGCTCACTCAATGCGTTTTTTTTTCTATAAAAATAAAAGCTTAGCAATCTTTTAGGTTACATAAAAATTATATCGTCGAATCACAGCAAGTAGAACGATGAGTATTTATAGAAAGCTACTAAGCTCGAAAGTGTTGTCAAAAAAACGAAACTGAAGGATCTACAGAAGCACAATTAGATCAGTTCTACGGAAGAGAAACCTGGACCGGAGCGTTCGAAAGGAGAATATTCGCTGCACCAAAATAGAAGGGAAATGAGCGCGTATGTTGAGAATAATGAACCGGTGATTTGCGTTTGAAACCGAGTGTCGTTGCTCGCTTGTGGGGACTTGAGACTCTCACTGCCACAACCTTCTATATTACAAGCCATGAACAAGGAAAATATTGAGAGCGAATTTCCGCTCAATCGGACCACAACTCGGTGAAGTCACGTTATGTTGTTAGTGTAATTTGGAGAATTTGGGAGAATTTGGTGGTCCGATTCCCTCAATTGAGATTCTTGTTCATGGCTTGTAAATATAGAAGGTTATGTCACTGCGCATCGATTGAGAGTCCCTTATTTTATGGCGCGGCCCATACTAAAGATATTCGTCAAGTAGTAGAAAACAAGATATATAGATCTAAGTGGTACAACAATTAATTGGAGCAACTGGTAAACTATGAGAACGTCGTGAGGTTCATCAAGTCGCAGAGATTAAGATGACTTGGTCACGTATTAAGAATGCTTAACTCCAAAATACCTTAAGTCTTGCTTGGTGCCACACCAGCAGAATGTAGAAAGATCGGAAAACCCAGGAACAGATGGTTGAAAGTTGCGGAAGAGGATCTGTCAGCAATTGGAGTACTGTCACAAGCTACTGCGAATCCTGGAAGAACATTTTTGAAGAAGCAAAGGTCCACCAAGGACTGTAAGCTATAAAATAATAATAATAGAGGATTAGAGAAGGCGTTCTTGAGGACCCTGGTGCAATATTAAGTTTAGGAAGTGGGAATAAAAATGATATTGCAGTGGAACTTGAAGAACCTGAATCTCGTTAAGTTGTAAGCCTCGGTAAGACGAAGAAAAAACCTATTCTCTTTCTTAGAAGCCCTTAAATAGATCTCGAATTCCAACTCGAAAAAATATAATTTCCCAAATCGAAGTTCAAAAGGCAGGACTCAGTATGTTGGAAGTTTCTTCCGAATCGCTCTGAGTGGTAGGAACTCATCCTTCCTGGGGCCCAAGAGATCTCGACTGGTTTACCGACGGGTCAAAGAAGGAATATGGTGCAGAGGCGGTGTCGCAGGACCCAACTCCAAGGTCTAAACTGCAATGGGTAGATGGCCCTTTGTTTTCCGCACTGAAATACATACCATTGGGTCCTGCGCCTTGACAAAAATTTGAAACGCCCCAACATTACAATTTTTCCCGACAGTCAAGCTGTCATTAAGGCACTCTCATCGTGAAAGTTTTCCTCTGCAATAGTAGCAGTCCTTTGACGTACTTCAGGGCTTGGCCAGAAAAATAAGGTCTGGCTCTGGTTCCCGAACACTGGGGTATCAGGGCAATGAGGCTAAGGACAAGCTTGCGAGGGGGTGGATGTCTGAGACGATTGCCCAGAGCTCAGAACCCATGGGCATATCTTAGGCTGTTAAAAGGATATCTGACATACCAGTACTGTTAAAAGGATATCTGACATACGGTACGACCTCTACGACTGTACGGGAGACAGAATGACGACTCTGCATGGAAGGCGACGAGCCCTGCACACATGTTCTCTTTGAATATCCGTCTCTGATCTGGCTGAGCTTTTGAGCCCCGCTCAGGTCCAGTTTTCTTCAACTAAAGACCTTCTTGCCCTCTTCCCGATTCCCATAGTCTACAACAAACAAACTTAACGCCATACTCTTAAATCGACAATATGCGCACTTATTGATAAGTTGTATGATCATATTGACCTCGATTCCCAGATCCGGCGGGTCGTAAGTGAGTGCGGATTTGACCCTTTGCGATTCTCAAATCCGCAGTTGCGAATTCAAAACCGCAGTCTCGGATTGAATGCGGATTTAATTACCGAAAAAATTCAGAGCGAACACTCACGCGATTATGAAATACACGATATCGGATTTGCTTACGCAAATTTGACGTTTCAAACCCGCGGAAAAATTGTTGCGGATCACAAATCCGCAATTGCGGCGGGAGTGTTGGATCTGCCGGATCTGGGAATCGAGGCCAATATATTTTTCTTTTTCCAGCTTCTGATCATTTCTTTTTAATTTATTTTTTGATATTTAAAGTTGTATAAAGCTTACGCTGTTATTATTTTTGTTTTGTGAAATGCTCAAGATTTATAGGTACACTTACTCTGTACTGTCATCGAGCCTAATGTTTAGTAAGCCCCTTTTGGATTAGCGACTGATTTATGGTGACTTCATACGTTTTTACGAAATTTTCATCAATAATGAAGCTATTGCCGCTGTTCTTCGGAAACAAATATTGTTTTATTGCTAATTTTACCTTATTTCTGGACAAGAGTTGATCACACAGCTTTTGTTTACTTCCTATTCTAACTGGTGAGACCGAATTAGAGATGTAGGACGCATGTACGATGTGGGTGCTTAGCAAAAAGCACTGTAACCTCTTAGCCGTGTTCCAAGGAAAATCTTTCGGAGAATTGTTGGCCTCTTATGTCAGGAAGGACTATTCCGAAGACTCTACCAGCGACGAGATCTACGAGCGCTATCACGACATAGATGTGAAGAAAATAAAACTCGGTAGGCTCCGGTGGACATCTAGCTGGTAGGAGTGAAGATGAAACTGTTCGAAAAATCTATGGGAAGCGGCAGCGAGGGAGACCCAACCTCCACTGGAAGGATGACGTAGACCAGGACATCGGCTCAGAAGCGGGAATGATGGAGAGAACAGTTGCGAAAGGCCAGTACAGGATCCCGGTTGTAGAGCCGGCAAAGAAGAAGCAGAAGAAGGACGCTGGGAACTCGTGTGGCTCCTTCTATTGCACAGCTTTGACATGATATATGAACGGCTTGGTCAAAAATGTATGACGATTGCAGTATGTAGGGTATTTTTTTTATGTGGAAGACTAGAGCTCAGGCATAGCCCTTTGTACTGTTCGACAATCTATTTTTTTCGTATAGGGTGCAATGTTGAACAGCAAGCTCTAGTCGGAAGATAGTGAAGGAAGGAACTGCCACAACCACCGAAGTGAAGAAGGAACTGCCACAACCACCTACTCCCAACCATTACTATCGCGACTCTGGCATCGGGGAACGAGAAACAACTCACTGGAGTGTTATGCCTCCTGAAACGAGTTGAATCCCATCAACCAACCGATCGTATGCGCTGGTGGAGCCGGGGAAGAGCAGCGGAAGGCTATGATAGGAGGAATCACGAATGTAAAGAGAGAAGAAGAAAGAAGGAAAGTTATGTAGGCGGGGAAAGTGGGAAAGGCGAAGGACCGTGGTGCTGCCGGGATTCGAACCCGGGACCTCTGGGATGGTAGCCAGGCGCCTTACTCCCTAGAATATTGAAAAACAAATCCTGCAAATCAGGGGTGGCATTAGAGAAGTTGTTTCAAGTCATCTGTTTCGAGTTTTCCATTGAATTTTTCCATTTAAAACTCGTAACAAATGAGTTGAAACAACTTCTGTAATCCCACCCCAGATCTTGAGTTTAAAAACGCAGCAACTCGTTTTTCTGAGCTGACGTGCTTGATAGTAAAGTGATACTATGCGACTGAGATTTGACAAAAATATAGATTTGTGTGCATGAAAAGTGACGAGTGCAGCTATCTTTTCTTTGCAGTGCATGAAATACGCATCCGCTTCCTGTGACAATGCAAAAGTATCACTGCTGCACCTGTTTTTCTGCACATGCCATCAAAATTTTGTCTTTTCTGACCAAGTCCTATACGAACTTCATTTAAATTCAACCGTGTGCTGCTGCAAACAATTACATAAATACTCGAAAAATAATTTAATAATAGCATTACAAGACGTTTATATATAATATATAAATACATTTTTTTTAATACAATGTTTATACACAATAAAATTATTTAATATTTATATTATAAAGTGCAATTATTTTAAATTTAATAATCACTAACATGATGAAAAAAAGAAGTGTGTAAAGAAAATATATTTATGTCCAGTATTAAATACTTTTCACAAATATTTTGATATTATTTTTTTCATCTAAATTTTATATTTCTTATCTAAAAAAAAACACTATAAATATGCGCTAAAAAAGAACTAACATTAATTTACCGTCGATATTTAAAAATTGCATAAGAAATACTAATTAAACACTTTTCTTCTAGTCTTTTTTTGTTTGTGGTAAAACGAAAGGAGAAAATAGTTTTTATAAAAATGATGTAAAAATATATAAAAAAAAAGTTTACCATGAAAACATAATTTTTCTTTTTGATTTTATTTAATTTATGAATAAAAAAACTCCTAGCGATCCTTTTTTTGTATAAAACAATTTTAGTTTTCTTCATAATAATAATAATAAATAAAAAAATCACCAACGACGATTTTTATGCATTTTTTTGTTTGTTTTTTTTTCTAGCTTGGGAGGGGATACTTCATTATTTTTAAACATATTTTTTTACATCATAATTTCTTGTTTTTTTACCTTATTTTTTAATTTTTTTTCATTTTTTTAAAATTTATTGAAATTTTTACAAATATAAAAAAATATTTTCATTATGTATTAAGTTTCTTTTTTTTTATTCATTTTATTTTTACGATCTCTTCATTATTATATTTTTTTTTTATTAAAAGAATCATTTATAATACGAAGTTAAGACACTTTGTTAAAATGTTTTTTTTTTCTCATCATTAATTATTTTTTAATTATTTGTGTAATTTCTTGTCTTTATTTAATTTATTTTTTTTTTTGTTTACCTTATCTATCGTCCGAGTGTGAGAGATACTGTAAAGTGTACATTCTTTTGTCAAAAATATTTTTGTTTATTAACTTTTTTCTTGTTTTATTTTTAAATTTATTTTCATTATTTGTTTTTTGTTTATTTTTTTGCATTTTTGTTTTTAAGATTTATTTTATATTTTTTATTGCTAAATTCTAACGTTTCATTATGATTGGAATAGCAACTAATGACATTGAAAATTTACTTTTATCCTCACCTTCATGACTGCTTTCATCATTTTCACCACTTCTACTATATTCACCGGTATTATCAGCATTGTCATTGTCATCAGAATCTTCATCGGTTGATGTCATAACTGGTGATAGTTCATCATTTGATAAATCATAATCACTTATCGAATTTGGTTCAATTTCATCACCATCATTCCCTATATTATTAATATCTGGCATTGTTGCTCTACGACGATATTTTGGTATATCTGATGAATTATTAAATTGTAGCAATTGTTGATCATGTTGTTGTTGTTTTAATAATTGCTGTTGTTGTTGTTGTTGATAAGGACTATGATGATGTTGATATAAATTATTACTGCTGCTGCTATTGCTGCATGCTTGAACCATATCAATTATATTCCCATCTGATATATTATTTGTCGATTGTGATAGAGAATTATAATCCATTTCAACATCTTCCAATTCATACGATTGCGTCCCAGCCAATAACGAACTCTCCAATATACAATCCGTTTCAGCAGAGACGCAAGCGATTGGTCACTTACTATCACGTGAACCACGGCGTCTTCTACCTTCTGTTAATGTTTCATTGCAAGTTCCAGCTAAAATATATAAGTCAAAAAAGAAAAGAATTTATTTTATTTTTATTATTTTCCATAATTTTTTGGTGCTTAAATATATAGCGCAAATTAACTAGAGGTCGTTATACAAGTTTATCTACAAGTTTTTAAAAAGTACAAATTTTTTTTAGTGCATTTCAATTTTCATTCATTTAATGATTGCTTGGCATGATCCTATAGCAATACTGTTCGGAATTTTGAAGTTATCAACTAAGGCCTGCCAAAAAATTTATAACGTAAAACTCAAAATTGGGCAGCATTGGAAGGTGTTCCTGCCTGACAGGGAAGCAAAATGTTATTGCAGATTATTTATCGCGCTCATTAGCGGCCGACAACGTAGACCAGTCGTTTCCAAACTTTATGAGTCGATTAAATGACCACCTCCATTCGAAGTAGCTCTTTTTAGGACATCCTGCATAACATTGACCAGCATTTCGGGCGTTATAGCATCTATTTTGGCTTTGAGTTCGACAATGGTCTTTACTTTTTAAATAACCCCACAGAAAAAAGTTTGGTGTCGTTAAATCTAGAGAACGAGGAGGCCTCTCCAAATCACAATTTTTCGACACAACGTGTCTCGGGAACTTGCGCTGCAAGAACTTCATCGTAGCGGTTGCGGTATGGCAAGGTGCACCCTCTTGTTGAAAAGAGAAGTTCGTCAGACCTTTTTCACGCATTTTCGGACACACAAAGTGCGCCAACATCCAACGATAGCGTGCGCCGTCGAGGGTTTCTGGAAATTTGCTGATAAATAGTCCGATGATGGTTTTCGTGGACACTCCGGCGGTCCAAACAGTGACTTTCTCGTCGTGCAGTGGTGTTTCGTGAGTGACGTGTGGGTTCTCTGTTCCCCAAATTCGACAGTTTTGTTTATTGACTCTGCCAGAGAGTGTAAAATGAGCTTCGTCCGTCATCAAAATTTTGTTTCAAAAATCTAGCTGGGCATCGATCATTCTTGCGACGGCATTTCCATATTGCAAGCGACGCGTCTTGTCCGTTGGCAACATTCTTTCGTATGGGAAGAGTTGAAGATCTTGCTTCATAATCTTCCTTAGACTCATGAGATCGACTGCGATACGTCACATTTGGATTATCGGTAAAACTCCTTCTTACCGCTTCAACAACTTCATTGGAGCGTCGCGGATGCCGCCGAATGCCGCGTTGGCGATTGGCTACAGACTGGTGCTCAAAGAAATTCTTCAAACTACGAATTATGTTGTCTGAAGGCACCGAATTTCACCCATATTTTTTACGATAAGCACGCACAGTTTTCACAATTGAACGATTGTTTTCAATGCAAAACACTACAATTTCAGTGCGTCCTTTCGGTGTGAATTGACTTATAGCTAAAATGGTACTGAATGACGTTTCAGAATTGTGTAAATTTGTCGAAATCGGCTAAACATCCGGCATGTATGTTTACGCCACACAGGATCCCGCGGGCACAAATTTTGCTATTTCTCTCTCACTCCCTCTCATGCAAATACTTCAAAACGTCTCAAATCTCGGGATCCCGTGTGGAGTAAACATACAGGGCTAATGTCAGAGTTATTAAACGTAGATGGCGATGAGATGTATAATAAAAAATACACAATAAAATTTAAGTATAAACTCAAAAATGAGTCAAAAAAAGTCAAAAAGATAAATTCATCCCCGCCCCTGAGCTATAAGCGCCCCACGGTTTAGAAACCGCTGACGTAGACCCAGTCACCCACCATTGATTTACCACATCTCACCCAAGCTCGGGAAAGTGACGCAAAATTAAAACGACTCGAAGAACACGCCAGCAATAGCTAACGGGTAACATTTAGTGTTTTTCCATGACAGATTGAGTGCTCGAAATCTTGAAAATCTCAAGAACTCGAGCGCGTATATGCTCTGACTACTTAAAGCGGCATATTAGCTTGAAATGAGCTTGAGTTCTTGAGCTAACATTTTAAGTTATTACTATATTTCTTTATTTTATCGTGCTTCTATTTCTTTATTAATAATTTAGTCTCTTCATGTTTCCACAAATTGCTTTTAAACACATTTACAAGCCTAACTTTCACAATTTCAAGGGCTCAAGCTTTCAAGCTCGGTTTATATGACAAGCACTCGAGCCGAGCTAAAAAATCTTTTTGATCGACTCCAGTCGAGCTGCTTGCATTTACTTTTGTACTTGAAGTACACTTCAAGTAAGCTTCAAGCTGTCATGGAAACGCACCAACTCAAACCAATTCCCTTCACGTTGCATAAGGTTTGGTGTGAGACTAGTACGGAAAACCACGGCCACACATACTCATTTCATTGCGCAATTCAAATCCAAATTATTTAATGAAGTCATCAGACTGCACTCACCGAATAAGACCAACCGCCTACCATCCGCTAGCAAAAGCGATTGTTGAACGAATCCATAGTAGATTCAAGACAGCCTTATGATAGTTCAACACGACACAGGCTTTTGTCCGTCAAAGCACAACGGCTTCTGTACAGACTTTGAAGTTTGAATGAAACGGTCGACAGAATGTGTGGACAATGTCGACGGAATGTTTGCGCGCACTTTTTCCAGCGGTTTCATTTGTTTCACAGATTAAATTCTATGGAAAAAAAAGTTCGCGCAAACAAAGTGTGTGTCTTGTGGACGGTCCACTAATGGCAAGGGGCAATACTCAGCCTTATTATGGTTGTCACTTATGGTGAAAAATGGCGGTGAGTCAAAAATGATATTATGGTTCTCTAAAAAAGTAACATTTCAGAGAGGTAAGGCGAATTACAGTTCGTTGGCTCACTATAACAAAGTTCTATGTTACAATTTTTGTACTTATTGAGTTAAGAATTCTACAAGGTTCTACGGTGATAATTGATAGCCAATTTTTTGTATCTATTCAGCATTATAACCCTACATTAGTATATTATAATGTTATGTAAGCATTAGGGCTACTATGTTTACATTTTACCAAAAAAAAAAGAATTCAAAGTCTAATTACTGAACTTCATTAAAATTAACATAGAACCTTGTAATAGTGAGCCAACGAGTTGTCACTAATAACGAGAAACGGCAAATTCAGTGACAATTGTTCTCACTTGATGTTTGTAAGTGAGATTTTTCTCATTTGATTTTAAAGGTGACATTTCTCACTTGGTGAAGTGACAACCATAATAAGGGCCACTATTCATTGGAATGATGGCTCCTCTACACGTTGGCCAACATGTGTGCCAATGGTTGTGGCAAAATGGCCCAACGTGTGGACGCGGCTGCCATAACTCTGCCACAACCCTTTCATCACACCACACGAATCTCGCGTCAACGCAACGTATTGGACAAAAAACCACATCACACGGATCTCGCGCCAACGTGTTGGTCATCACTCCCCATCATTCCAACACATACCAAAGTGAGCCAAAACCCCCGCTCTACACGATGGCCAAGATATTGGCGGCAAACATATTGGCCAACGTGTAGAGGAGCCATCACGCGGATCTCGCGCCAACGTGTTGGCCATCACTCCCCATCATTCCAATACATACCAAGGTGAGCCAAAACCCCCGATCTAAACGATGGCCAAGGCATTGGCCGCAAACACATTGGCCAAAGTGTAGAGGAGCCATGAGGTAATAAGAATTGGCAATAAAAACCGACTTTCACGATGCTCACCTGGTCTATGGCCAAAATGTGAGGCTTCCCACCCAATATAATTTCCATCACAACAGATGAGTACCCAATAGAATACACATAATTTTTAGCTCGCCTTCGTACAAAATGAAAGGCTTCTCGGCAAGCCTCGTCAGTTCTTTCAGAAGGATGCGTACGTGCCAACCAATCTGGAGAAAGCAAACGTACGTCATACATACCGACCATGTTTGGAGATC
Source organism: Thereva nobilitata (assembly GCA_963855945.1). Taxonomy (NCBI): domain Eukaryota; kingdom Metazoa; phylum Arthropoda; class Insecta; order Diptera; family Therevidae; genus Thereva; species Thereva nobilitata. The sequence goes on from OY979698.1 coordinate 98,370,653, forward strand.
AATTCGACTAAGGGTCGTTAGACTTATCGACCCATAACAAATGTGGAACAACTCGGTTAATTCCTGCAGCGATTAAATGGAAATTGATTCGACAATAACCGCATGCACGTAGTAACTTCATCTGTTACTTTACGACACTTATGCATTGAGCTTAATGGAGATCGAACTCCTAAATTTCTTATGTTATATTACCTCTTAAAATTTTGTAGATTACAATTCTAGAAATAAATGAGAAGAATATCATTAACACAAAACCTTCGATTACTAAGCTAAAAATGTTTTAATTCCACAACGTTGCCTGTCTGACGGAACAAATGAACACTGCAATGGCTTGTCTTGCGTCATACAGTTCCTCCCCTAAATAAATATAATAACAAATTTAAAAAAAACTCACCAGCACTGCGTGTTTTTCTCCTTGCATCTGTAGCTTCCGCAATAGTTGGACTATTTAATTTATTAACTGAATTCTTTGGTGTTTCAGAAAGTGTATTTTTGCTATATATTATTTTATTAGCGGCGGCACTAGCTCTAACGCTTCTTCTAGTACCAATTTTGTCATCCATTAAATTAATTATAACTTGATTGGTTCCTCTAGTTGCGTGCGAACTATTTGTTGTTTGTGTATTTGTAGAAGAAAGTGGTACATTACCTCCTCCAGTTTGTGTACTTAATGATGATGCAGATAATGTTGTAGCAGCGGTTGCAGAACCCCTTGATGTTTTAGCTGCATTCGATGATAAATTATTGGAGGTATTTGTTACTGCATTTGCTGTTGTTGATTCTAAAAAAAACCAAAATAATAATAATTATGTTTTGATAAAAGTTTATAAATTACTTACTCATCTGAGCACCACGATGATTGCGTAGAACCTTTTCAGCTTCTGAGTTCGCCTTGCCAGTGACTTTAGTATTTCTTACTTTCCCCACAACTTCTATCAGCGGCTCATCTGAATCAGAGGATTCGTCATTCTTCTTTGTTTTAGTTTGGTTACCTTTACCACTTATACAGGATTCCGATGAAGCTCCTCTCTTGGTATTATTTGACGTTAATTTCGTCGAATTATTATTTACACTTTCCCCGTTGCCTCCATTGTTTATGTTATTATTTTGTCGACATCTTTTACTATTACTATTAGCACCACCACCACTAGCTCCTTTATTTGGAGTATCATCACTAACGCATGACTGTGTTGAACTCTCTGAACCTTGTCGTTTTCGTTTGCCAGTCCCAGTTAAACCTTTACCAGCATTCACCTTCGGACTAAGACGTTCAATTGTTCCACCAGATGATAGTCTCAAATTTGATTTTAAACTATTTGCTGGTGAATCCAATTGTGGACTTTGCTTAGAAAAGTCTAATGGACTCTCTAGCTTACTGCTCGCCCTTGTTCTTATTCTATGTGCATCTGTTTCTGACTGTGTTGGAATATCAATTGAGATTGGAGCTAAAACTTCCTTTAATATTAAGCCATCTTTTGTTGTTGCTCCTGCTGCTGCTGATGTTGGGGCTGCTTGTTCTTCAGATGATGTAACATCGTGCGGCTCTTCCTTGATCTGCGGCTGCTCCTGCTTGATATCCTCAGATTTAACATCAACAATCTCAGCCGATTCTATCACACATTTATCTAGCTTCTTCTCTTCTGAATTTTGCAATGTCCTGACAACAATATCATCATTTTCTAATTTAATATTTGGTTTCAGACTTTTTTTACAACATTCATCAATTAATTGTGTTTCTAGTGAGATTTTCGAGCTGATTTCTTTATTCTCATTTAAATCTCGGCATTCCAGCTTCGGTTTGTTGTCATCATCAGTGCCTATTATAATATCAGTGAGATCTTGTTCTATTTTTGGAGCACAAAACACTTGGACACTTACTTTATCATCTGTTAAATTTTGCAGGAGGCAATCGTCCTTCATAGTTAAGTCCCCGTTAAATTTTTGACTGGGACTTTCACATGGCGTTAAAAAATGCTCGTTAATACCTTCCATTTTAGCTAATGCAGCCTCTATATCACTAATATTTGTTATTTCTTCAACCATAATGTCTTTAGTTTCTATTAATGTTGGCTTCTCTTCATTATCATGTTTAATATGCACTGTACCCGGTTGCTTTTGACCACCCTGATCACCCTGTTGCGGACTAGCTGACTGATGAGGACTCTTCTCTGATAATGCATCCATTGATTCAATTCCACTATCTTCACCTTGCGCCTGGGAGCCAGGTGAACTTCTCACGTTTGGGTTACTAGAATTACTTGTAAGAGTACTTATAGAGCCGGGCGTACCGGTATTATCACTGGTTGATATTCGTGTTGTACTTGGTGAAGCATTGGGCGGAGTATCTTGCGGTTGTTGCTGCTGCTGCTGCTGTTGTTGTTGAGTTTGTTGATTCGCAATCACTTGACCTGATGGGATATCATCGGGGGGTCGATTATTGTTATGACTTTTTGCGCATTCAGACTCTCGAAATTTATCTATTTTATTATTGTTGTCCCCTAAGTCTTCAACCGAATTTGTACTTTTTGTAGTCGTGGAAAGAGTGCTCGATGGCGGTGTCATTGTTTCAGGAGGAATTGAAGGTGAAATGTCATTTTGTTGTGATTTATTACACTGGGTATTGTGTCCAGCCGATTGCAGATCAACTGTTTGAGTGTTTGTATTATTCACTACCACCGTTCCGCTGTCTGTTATCTTTTCGGAATTTTGAAACTCTAATAATTTTTGCTTAAATTTTTCCTGGCTAACTGAATCCGTTGTGCCCTGCGGAAGAAGGCAACTTGTTGCTTTGCTGCTACTCTTCATTATGGATTGCTTAATATCTGCTGCACTAGAAGACGTTAGTGATGATATTGTAGACTGAAGGGACAATGGTGTTGTTGTAACAGCGGGCGTTGTTGTTGATGTTGTTATTTGTAACATTACTGGGGGACTCTTGCCTGGATCTTTAACAGGATTACTTGTAGGTGATTTAGAGCTTTTAACTACAGCTAAAGGTTTACCCGATTTTACAACATTTTTCCCACTTTTAATATTAAATGGTTGTGATATATTATTATTTGAACCTTTCTGGTTTTTTGAAAGATTTAAATGTTGTGGTAATGTGCCTACATTTGTTGATCCGATTGGTCCTTTCAGATGACTGTAAGGACCTATTAAATCTAACAAATTGTCCTGTTGTATTTGTTGTTGCTGCTGCTGATGCTGATTATGCTGCAACTGTAGCTGATGCTCTAACACTGTTTGAGACATTCTACGTCTTTTTGTATCTGGACAAATCAAACCATTAGGACATTGCACAAAATCGGATGCGTTACGTTTGCTTGTTTGATTTGTCTTATCCCCAAAATTATCCATATCTCCGCCATTTTCTAATATTTGATTTGGTGGTGACATTAATTTATTTGAATTAATTTGTCCCAACAGAAAATCCTCGGATGACTGTCGCGTTGTTGGCTTACCTTGGCTAATGACTCGATTTAAATGATTATTCTTTACCATTTCTTCTGTCGTACTTTGTATTATTCTGCTTATTGTTGCTGCATCCTCGTAACTATTGTGATTTCGTTTTAGTTGACTCTTCTTAAAATATTCATCCTCCTCGCCACCGCTTTGTGATTTCTTACGATCCTTCTTGGAATTTTTTATAATAATTGAATTTTTACCACGTAAACTAATATGAAGGGGCGGCACTCTTAACTCCTCGCCAGCAGGAGATTGCTGTTGGTGTTGCTGCTGTTGTTGCTGCTGCTGTTGATGATGTGATGTAGATGTATGCAATGAATTTCCTAATTGGGCTGCAATCGGACTTGAACTAGGCGTCATTGCCAACGATGTTGAAGAGAATGATGTTAAAGCAGTCGCAACTGATGTTGATGTGCTAACAGCTGTTTGAGCCCTTTTCGGGGATTGCACAAAACTAATATCAACTTTATACGCCGGCGTAACCGGTTCCGACTTTTCCAGCTTCAAACGCAACTTGATCTTTTCGGCTGGAGAATCTTTATTTTCACTCAGTGGTGTAGCTACCAATTTCACTTTAGTTGATTTTTCTCGCGGTGCTTTTGTCTTACCACTTAATTTCTCTCTGATACCCTGTTGTAATTTCTCTCTTAATAATGTACCTTTTAAGCCTAGCTTAGCCTTTTTATTACTACTACCGCTGCTGCCGCCACTTGCAGCGCCACCAATGAGATCTTTTCTATCTTTCTTATTTTTTGAATATCTCGATCGACTAGATGCTTCTGAATTTGTCGACCTTTCTGTATCACTATGATCAGATGCTTTTGAAAATGCTGTACTACATGAATTTTCATCATCCGAGAATAAAGAATTCGATATTTCAGAATTAAACTCATTAAATGCTTCAATATTCTCAGGCTCATTATCGCTTTCTTCGCTTGGCATTGGCTCCAATTCACCAGTTAGGGGATTTATTAAATATTGCCTTTGTTTCCCGCTACTTGTTAATGCTGAATCAATTCCTTGAAAAACATTACTGGCCTCATTACCATTATTGTCTTGTAGGGCTGGGCCAAGCGCTACTTCTAGTAGATTCTCATCTGAAAAACTTGATATATCTTGACCTATTAAATCTAAATCAAGATCCTTTTCATCTAGAAGAGATTCCAGTGCATTCTTTCCATCCAGTCCTAAGGCTGTATCTAAATCATTTGCATTTAGATTGGGTAGCAGCGACTCTAAATCGTTCTTTGTTAGCTCATCTAAATCAGACAACCCTAAACCAATCGGATCTAGACAAGACTTATCAGGACTTGAGGTACCAGCGACAGTAGTTCCCGATGTTTGGTTAAGTTGCTGCTGCAAATTATATTGCATTTGATATCTAGTAAACTCCTGAAAACTGGACTTTGTCGCCGAATCCATTGGTTTAAAAGGCCACCGAGGATGATTGTAACTAGTCCCTAACATTTGCTGATGTTGGATCTGTTGTGAAATCTGCTGCTGCACTTGAGGTGGTTGTTGTTGCGGATGATTTAAGACAACAGATTGTGATTGTAATGAAATATTTTGGTTCATAACGATGGCATTTGGATGTGGAGAAGGTGGAGGAGTAACATATTGCTGCCTTTGCGGCGAAGTTTGCTGCACTGGCGGATGGCGAAACTGTTGCTGTGACGGCGGACTAAGAATCTGCTGCTGTGGAGATTGATTTTGTTGTGGAAATCTCTGTATTGGTCCACCACCAGGGGGAATTATTTGCTGTTGTCTCAATAGTATATGCTGTTGCTGCGTTGTTAGTGGGAACCTTGACTGATGCTGCTGCATCCTAATATTTATATTGGGTGGAATCTGTCCAATCAAATTAGAATTAACAATTGCTTGAGGAGATTGACCTATAGCACTAGCAGGAGAAGTTGCATTATGCGGTGATGGCTGATTAGCATTAAGTGTAGAAATATTCGAAATTGTAAGAGAAGAAGGCACTGGCATCGAAGGATTTAAACTAATATTAGTGCTAACGCTACTTGGGTTCATCACCCCATTATTATTAACAATTATTTGCCCACTTTGCATCATAACATTACTGTCACCAGATGAAAGATGATTAACTCCCGGTGAATTGAGCATAATATCATTTTGCTGAGGAGACTTTATATTTGAAATAATTGTCTGATGCATCGGCGACGGCATGGACTGATGTTGTGGAATGACAACTGATGGTTTCTGAACTCCAACTGTTTGCTGATGAGGCTTCACCTGATTAACACCATCATTTTGTAGTAGATTAACTAACAATGGCGATGATATTGCGATATTGTTCGAATTACTACTTAATGATGAATTTCCTGGCAATGTTATTGTATTTGCTTGATGCAATGAAAGTGATGATTTTAAGGAGTTCACTGCAGTTGGATACGGTGGGGGTGGAGGTTGCACAAATTGTGACTTAACAGCTTGATCCTGTGCTAATGATTGCTGCTGCGAAACAACTAAAGGTTTTGTTGGTATCGCAAGAGGCGGTGGCGGTTGTGGCACTTGTTTTATCTGTGGTATTTGGCCAATAACCATTCCTTGACTGGGACCAGCAACAACAATTGGTTGAGGCGATGAAGGAACTGACGTTGATTGCGATGGCAATTGCGTTTGATTTACACCTAAAGCAGCAGCCACCGCCATTGTATTCTCTCGCCTCTGTATAACACGTGCTTGTGTCATACTTTCAAATGGATATTCTCGCGATTCTATTATATTTGTTATTGGTGGCGCAGGCAATTTACCGTCCATTGGACATATTGTATTTGGAGATTTAAAAATGGGCGGCTTATCATAATTCGGACCACTTATTAATGGTAAATTTACAATCGAACTAGCTGCCGCTGGTGATTGCGGAATAACACGAGACGGCCCTGGGATCGGCTCAGATAATAAAGGTGGATTATTGGGTGTAGCCAATGTTGAACATGATGGTCCAGCTGTTTGCATTGGATTAGCAGCAAGCATTCGCGATAAATCGCTGAGTCCACTGGAGGATCCAGCCTCTTGAGCACATCCCGCAGGATTGTTATCTAAAAAAAACAAATTTATATTTTTAATACTAATGTCTTCTATGTTTTATATAGCGAATTTTATTACCTGTCCTTAGGACAATTTCTTGACCTGCCAGTCGTAATGATATCACAGAATCGCCTTCTAACTGTACTGAGAGAATGCCCAATGCTCTTAGGGCATTGCTCCCTTCGGATGCAAGCTGGCGCAAACGTGCCGCAGCATCCTTTGGTATGCTCAGTGTTACTCGAACACTGTTCCATGGTTCAACCTTGACAATAATATATTTATTAATTGTCACTGTGTGATGTAAGAGTTACTAATTTATTATAAATACCTTATTAACTTTTAATTTCTTCGATTTGGGCTGTTGGAGAATTGCTTTTAATTTTCCCAAAAGAAAACGAAATTTCTTTGGAAATTCAGGGTCATGGAGATTGCCTTCACAAATAACAACTGCTGTTAATGTACCATCACTATCTGCCGCCATTCTAAAATTGAAAAAAAATTAAATTTATTAGTATCTAACGCATTTAAGAGGAAAATTAATGTATTTCTAGCTTTAAGTTGCTATTAGCATTGAAAATGTGTTATTAAGGAGTGGAATAATCTTGTGCTTGCTCACAATACTGAAATTTTCGTGGTAGGCTCACTTGGTACTGCCTACGGTTCCATAGTAGCCACATATCTGATAATAAGCTCTTGCAAAAACAAAGTAGAAAGAAAAATGGAAAACGCCAACGCTGTCTTGCTATTTTTTGTAAACGGTACTTATTGAATACCACCGCGTCAAAAACTGGTTAACTTCGGTGTGATCGATTGAGCACTCGGCGTTTCTCAGCGTTACTACCCGCGATGACAAAAGAGAAGCAAACAGAACAAATAGCCTTATTGCAGTTGTGTTATGCCTCCTAAAACAAGACGATTCCCATCGAACGACCAATATAGACTGTGGCACCAGCGCCAAGTTGGAAGTGCGGAAGGTAGTAAGGAAGACTTACTTGTCCGTCTGTTTTCCATTGTGTGATACTAATGATCTTCACTTGTTTTTTCGATCCGCCCTCCCTCCCCCCACGAGTTTTTGAATTGTTCAGTGAGTTCAATTTGTATTCTTATTCTGCTATTTTCGCCACCTTGCGTGAAGGTGCGGCTTGGAGTCGAGTCAGAGAAGGCAGGCGCCTTGCTATAATTTATAATAATTCTGACTCCTACAACTTGCATCTTTCATCGAAATTTGCGTTAGTTCTAAGGTAATCCAAATAACTCATTACAATTCATACTATCGTAAGCATACTTGTAGTCGATGAATAACGTTTGGCTTAAACTCTGCGCCTCTCCAGAGTTTATCAAGTGCAGCCTATACCGAAAAAAGGTGACTGTAACGACCCCTCTAAGTGCCGACCAATATAAATTACTTCTATGCTCTCCAAAATCAGGACCAATTCAATCCCTACCGTTTCAGTGGGCGATCTATAAGTAACCGCGAAACGTTGTCTGAAACGAAGATCTGTGAAGAAACAACCTTCCACAGTCAGTATTTTCACACTCATACAATATTCAAGAGTTCAAATGCATGATTCATCGCCATCTCCTCTAACACCCCTTACTACCCCTAATATATCCGATTCTGTTTCTAACCTTAGAGCTAAGCTTACTACTAGACATTACACCATAAAGTGAACGACATAACGGACTGGTAGTACAAAAACTGATACCTAAGCTTCAACTTCTACATAAAAAAATCTCCACTGGTCGCATATTATTAGAACCTCCTTTTTGGTATTTTGACTATGATATCTTCCGGCCAATCCTCTGGAAAGGATTGGATGTAGCGCATATGCTATGTGGCCCAAGTGATTCTTATTGGCTGTGCACTGTTGCTCTCCTGAACCGTTCATTGCGACGAAGAAATACAGGCCTATTCTGAACACCGCTGGAATCTTCTTACATTGGTAGCAAACGATTGCAAGAAAATTCCAGCGGAGTTCACAATAGGCCTGATAATCTCTCTATCTTTGGAGTTACTCGTTGTCGCTGCACACGGAATGTTTTTTTAGTAGAGTGCTTTCCTGAAAATTGTTTAGTAATTTGGTACAGCACCTCACTGTTGCCTATGTTTGCCGCTTTTTCTGCTAGCTTGTTTATCTGCCACCTTTTGTTACGTCGGATACTTCTCTTTATCTCCCGGTGGGATTGAGATTGTATTCCGTTCAAGTTGATGCCTTTTTCCTGGTGGTAATTATTTTTTTCAGCCCATACTGATTCCAATTGTCAAACTCCTGAGAAGTATTTGTTTACATCCAGTAAAGAGCAAACTAACATTTAAATTACGCTAGTACTAAACAAACTTAAAATTAGCTTTTTTTTATATTCATAACAAACGTAAAAAAATTTACAAAAAACTGAAAATAAACTTTCATTTAAAAGCAGCTTTTTCAAGTTCCGAATGGAGACGTCCATTTTCAAAAAAATAAGAACAAAAAAAATGTTATGCCTTGGAAACTTTCACGTGTAAACGTCAGTTTATAAAAGTAAGGTTAAGTCGCAAGTGTCTCCTCTTCTTATTCGACAAAACTTTATTTTTTTTCTCCATAAAACTTGAGATTATTATTTTTAGGAATTATTGCAAGAGTTCAATAAGATAATAATATTATTATTTGATAACTTTTTGGACTGTCCTTGGCTTAATAGCAGCTAGAAATATTCGGGGAAGATTCCATTTAGTACCTTATTGTTAAACACACACTCCCAGGCCAGGCTAGTAACACAGCAGCTAGGGTACACACAAGTTTACAAAACAATCTACAATTTTTTTTTACTAAATTATTACACATTATCAATGCTTCAATGATAAATAATTAGAATTTATATGAAAATTAAGGGAAAAAATGATCTTACCTTTCTTAATTACGAAGACATGCCTCTTAATCACGATATCATTTGTATTCATGCAGATAACAGCAGATGGTATATCGCCAAAACTTCCTCAAAACCTTTTTTTTTATAATAAATAATAGAAAACGTTTTATTAAACAAAAATTAACCAAATATTTTCTTGTTTTTTCTTAAAAAAAGCTTTACATCAACTTTTGTAATGGAATCCATTGTGTCAAAACCAAAATAATGTTGGATTTTGGGAGCGCAAAAAAATGAAAGTGCACAAAACATTTCAACATTTTTGTTAGCAAGTAAAATAATTATTTAACTAACAATAATACACAATAACTGATAATAAACAAAATATTATTATAAAATTTCCACAGAAAGAAATTAATCGTCATATTTTAAAACAGGGGGGAAAAGACTACTTTTTTAAAAGTGGAAAAAGTTTCTTGTGGGATTAGGGCACGCGATTTTGACATTTCGGTCTCATATTTCTGCGATTATTGCAATTAGTAAATGATAGAAACAATATAAATCTCACTTTTTAAGCACTGTTAACACCATAAAATATTCCCTTTATTATTATATCACTATTATTAACTTTATTGTGAAAATATTGGGTAAAAAATTTATGAAAAACAAGTGAATTTTATAACAAAAAGGATTTTTGTATTTTGTATGAAGGAAGCGGCCATTTTGAAAATTTCGGCACTTATTTGTATTTTAAATGAATATATATAAAATTGTATATATGTATGGAAGGGATTTGTTTACAAGTATGCAATGCTGAACAGGGATATATGTTTTTATATTAGAAAGAGATGAATATACTTGTCCTTTATATATTTGTTTTGTTGGGAAAATTTATAGTGTTGTGCGCTTTCAGTGGGAAATTTTTTAAGTGGCCCGTTTTCTTTGCGAGTAAAGTAGTGGCATGTTTTTTCGAAAATAGGGGAGGAGGGGTAGGGGGTACAATAAGCGGAAATGGTAAAATATAATTCTCAAAACTAAAGGCCGTATCAGAACAGCTAAACCTCAAATTAAAAATTTCAAAATCGCACTACTTCTATCAATTATTCCTCCATGTTCTTTTAAATGCGCTGCATAGATTCTGATACGGCCTTAAAAATTATCGAGTTCAAAAATTTTGGATGCGCTCTGCATCCAATCTTGATAATAGCATGGGACACCTGTACCTTTCCGGATGATCGGGCGGAAGGTATCCTAAAAAAGGCGACGTTAAAATATGCGGCAACTGGGGAGGCGCTATCGATTATTTACCATCATATTAGCACCTTGAGAATCCCATTGGATGTCTACTGACTTACGATTCCCCATATACCGTGCAACGCGAGAACAAGAATCTAACTAAACAGGCCCTGAGCTGTAATCCACAAGGAGACTGTAGAGCAGCAGAGGCCAGAACAACTAAGAGATGATGAACGGAGCTGAGAATTGTTGCATAAAACAGACTCCGCTGGAGGGCAACTGTTTCCGCCCCCATCTGTTAGAGAGTACCCACAGTCCTCTTCCAATAGCCGAGATTCACCAAGCAAAGAGCTGAGCTGGAAGTAATGGCAATGGAATGACTAATATGTACCAAGGAACATTCAAGGCCACATATTTGGTTTTTTGTGTGAAAGTCTAAGCTCAGGTGTTACCCTTTATGCTATCAGTCCGTCATATCGTTCACGTCATGGTGCAAGGGTCTAGTAGTAAGCTTAGCTAGAAAGATAGAAAAAGGAAGGTTGAGGGATGAATAAGGAGAAGGCAATGAACCTAGATGTTTTAGGATTTTACACCAAAGAGAAGAAATGTGCATGAAGTCCATGGGCAACAGGGCTACGACTTCGCAAAGCCGATATCGGGGGGGGGGGGCGGACTGTGATGAAACACCGACTGTCTCTTAACACGGCTAAGGAAGTATGAAGGATGTCAGAAAGTTTTTTTGCTTGATTACCAGCCACTGAGCCCTGAATTACCACTTATTGAGGGTAATACAGAAGGACTCCAACTCCAGGCTTTACCTTGAGGAAGGTGAATCTGCCCTTTAAGTTCTCTGTGAGTGCCGCGCGATAGCAAGAAGCAGGGTCTCGTTAAACAACAACAGTCAAGTCTAGGCAACAAGGCTCTAAGTAGACTGTGCTGAACCTATTCAAGCGGCCTCGCCTAAGAAGTGTATAAAGATGTAGTATAATAGACCAAGCAAAGTGGCCGCGGTGTTTTAGGATTCAATAACTCACCCAAATAAAGAAAAGAAGAATAAAGAAATCAAAATTTTAAAAATATAATATTTAATTAGCAGGATCCCCCCCCCCTTTTCTTAAACAAAAAATCAAAATTAAAAGAAACCCAGCAATCAGCACAAAAATTTTACTTGAAAGAATCTCCCAACACTGATCCTATATATACACAATCTCTTCTGAACACATATGGGCAATTCGGAAGTCGGCTACAAAAAAATTCACCGGAGCTTGGCTCATTAATTAGAACCCAGAACAAAACTCTCTAATCTACAGGATTTATAAAATTTATAATTATTAAGCGTCATCTATAAAAAATCATCCCTATTATATAAAATTAACATGCTAATAAAATAACACGTATAAAATCCACAATAGGCTAAGCCAAAAGGTTGCCCCCCGATTACTAAAAATTCTGAGTCCACTGTATATTTTGTTTATTATGTGATTGTGTATGTGGCTTTTGTGTATATGGAGCTTAGCTTTGCTAAGCCGAAACCGCATGTAGAAGTGATATAACACAAGTGTGTGCGGGGAGTGTGCCACGGGATATTAATTACAAATTTTCCTGACGATGGACCTCCCCAACAAATGGAGGAAAAAAGTTGACATGGCAAATAATATTTAAAAATCAAATTCACTATAATTTAACGTACGCAGAAATAATAATATTCAACGTACATTACAAATAAATTACTGGAAAAACTGAAATTATAAAGCAATGAAGAAAAAAATATATAATTTTTTTTTGTAACACACCATAATTATTTTCCTGCCCTCTAGGGTATCACAAGAAGAACATAATCCACATACACGATCAGTTTGATTTTTTTTCTCTCCGTTTATTTTATACACAATTTATATAAATTTTTTTTTAACTTTATATGTATATGTTTTATTCGTTTTCTCGCCCCACTCAACACAAATCTGTCATCCAAGAAAACTCTTAAAAATAACACCAATGACTTTTCATACATGAATATGTATCATAATTATAAATTTCATAATTAAATTTCTGATACATTATTTATCCTTTCGGCAATCAAAAACGAAAAAAAACATTGTTCCCCGGAACTTTTTTTTAATTGGTTTTATCCATTTCTTTTTTGAAAAAAACTTCTTTTTAATATCACACACACAGTAGAGGCGCTGCTTTGCTTACCCCATTTGCAATATGACACACTTTAATGCCACCGTTTTTCTCTCTCGTCAAGTCGGGTTGGAAACCAACTTTAATGAAATATAGATTTTAATAACTTTAAACACAGAAACTTTTCTTAATAACACCTTTCATTTATGTTCTATACATTATACAGTGTATTTCATATACTTTTATTAAGATAATCAAACACTATTATTAAAAAAAAAATTTAATTCCGCTTGAGTCTCGATTCATGAACAATAACAACGGCCGCCATTTGCATTTTCTAACTTGACATGCGTACTGTATTTTAAACATGGCGTTCTTGGTATAAGAATTTTATACCAAGTTTTATATAATATTATACGTTCGTTGCTCTTTTGACATGTTTTTTTTCAAGAGAGGTTATTTCTTCTTGAAATTGTAACCGGAGATTGTTTTTTATAATTTAAATTTGTTTTAAATGTTAAGTAATGTGGTTGTTGACCTAAGGAAATTACAACATCCGCATTTCAAATATTATTAGTGTAAAAATTATTTTTTTTTGTTTATACAAGTTTACAGGAAGCTTATCTTCTTCTTTATATGATATGATGTAGCGTTGAAAGATTTTAAAATTTTAAATTCTTTCAACAAAACGTCCTTGGTAATCAAAAGGGAAACTTGCCATTCATTGAACGTATTCACATTAAATACCAACATCGGTATTTTATACATACATTAAAAAAATAGCGTCGATTAAATCTTACAATGGAGAGACATGCAGGGAAATGTTTTAAGCGAGACAAGGAATGTACTAAATCGATGTGTGGAACATTTCAGTAAACTACTGGATCAAGATGTAGAAGGATACATAATGGAAGAGGCCACGAATCCGCAAAGTACTATAGGCTGGTCGGTAGGTGTGACTGCTTTCGCCAGCTCAACATGCCTATATAAAAGGTAGATCCACTGATACTGCTTTGAACGAAGTAGTGGGACTATCGAAAGGAGCCTGCACTACAATCAATATATCCCTGGCAGCCTTCCTAGACATAAGAAAAGGTGCCTTAAACACACCCTTGATGTTATTTTGAATTTGGCCCCCGTAGATCAGTTGCTGTAGTTGCGGCGAGACGAACGAGAAGGCAACACTTGTTCACTTCGTGTGTAAATGCGCGGCTTCAGCTAAAGCCAGACGTTCTTCTGGGAGTCTTAAAAAAGGAGAGAATGTAAGTTTAAATCGATTACGTATTTACCCGTTTATACGTTAATTCGAAATTTTGGCGTAACTTTAAGTTAAATCGATTTAATTTGCAGCTATAAACTTGGTAAATATGAATGTTTTCGCACAGAAATCCTATAGTCCTAATTTTCTAACCCTGCAGCTTAAAGCTTTCTTTGTAAATCGTCCATAGTCCTAATTTTGGAAACTCATTGTGAATCGGACCTAACTGTTTCCATTTAGTCATTTTCTAAACCATATTTAATAAGTTGAAAGTTGAGGTTGTGACATCAGATAAATAGTAACTATTCAAGCACATTCGACCTTGCTCAATTTAGCAAAAGGCGAAGAAAATCGTTTGTTAATTAATTAATAATGCAGACGGGATGTCATTAAGTATCAAATTAAGTTAAGAAATAAGATAAAATAAAAATAAATTTTATTTAGTACAGAATCTACCTTGTACAGAGAGATAGGAGAAAGATAGAAGAGATAAAGAGAGAATACGCACGCAAAAGTCAAAATCATATGTTTTCATTCTTTCTCTCTCTATCAGCATTTCCAAAGGCTCTCCTCTCACTATCTCACTTTAGTTCTGGCTTTCCTGCACTTTGTCGTGGAATTCCATCAGAGCCGGACGGGGTCGGGAAACGTTTTTAATGAAAGAATAAAAAAAAAATAAGAATTTGACTGTGGTCAGCAGAAATAGAATAATTAGAACAAATTAAGTTTAAAGTTAATTGTTTGATTTCTCAACAAGTTTTACCTTTAATGTGCAACAAGAATCGGTGCAATTGAGTGGGACATTGATTTTGGTATAGTGTGATTTGAGGAAGTTATTAAAGAATTCAATATGGATAACGACAGCATCAATTATGATCTCAAGAAGGAGGTTACAGCGATACCTAAGTTTGGTGTAAAGCTTAAGTTTAATCACACCTATCCAGAGAAAAGGAATCAAAATCTCCGTCCAAGTCTGAAGCAGTCTATCCCCTTTATATCGCTGGCATGGAGGTAAGAATAGAGCACTATTGATTCTTCCCAATATAAAAACATTATTTTAGCATAGGCTGTAGAGCAATTTTTTAAGGAGGAAAAGGTAAAAATGTCCCCACAATTGAACTTACTTAAGTGGCAGCCACCCCCCATCCATTTTCTTTTGTTCATCAAAAACTTTTAATCAATTTCAATGGAATTTTGTGTGTACCACGATTGCGCCAACTTTAATTGGCTGCATGGGGCACGCAATTCACCTTCTCCATGGGCCTTGCTTGTATACCCGTCATGTCGGCGCCAAAAAAAAGTCCTTTGTTAGAGATCCTCCCAAATAAAAGCCGGCTTGTAACTAGGCATAATCCTTTAGGTGTGCATGTCGAAGGTGTTGACTCGGTCTTCTCCTATTTTGCTCCAACCAAATTGAATAGTAATGATGCCCTAGTTCCGAATGCGGCTGTATGAACAATCTAAAAGCTCAACTTTAAAATAAATGTTAAGCGCCTCTTATCTCTTAACTTTTCAATTATTTGTTATCGGGATTATTAGTATCATTTTAGCCATGTCGGTCATGCTGACTATTTTTAATAGTGTGATAAGAACAGTAATGTAAACATGGTGTGCATACACAAATCTATTAAAACTTCCTACGATAACTGGCACATGAAGGTCACTTGAAAAAATTATATGGCAATTTAACAGAATCTGAAAAAATACTAGATTACCAGAGATTCGTTTGTTTTTGCTGATTTGTTTCAACAGACTGTAAAGAAAGATTCAAATCTGGGAAATCATGTTTCGATGAATAATTCTGCTATTTTAAAGCCCCCCATTAGCATACTTGCTTCTTAAATGTTGTTTACTTGCATTTTAATAGAATGGCGACATAAACAATAATATAAATGCTATCGACAAATTTTAACACAGCTTATGCAATTCACTTGATTTAATTAAGTAATCTATATCTGCAGCTAGATTAGTACGAATCAATCAAACATGTAGAAACTGAGGGAGCTTCTACAGTGTTTTGAACCTAATATATGTACATATCTATATTACCAATAAAATAGAAGCAGTAATAAATATACTAGATCTCAAATAGGAGAATAGGAATAAGATCCAAAACCAATGTCCAGATCCAGCAAAAAAATGTCCGAAAAAGTTTCGTTATATTTATTCGATAGATATCGCCTAACTCTGGCTATCTAGTATCAAGAAATCGTTATCAGTTTGACCAGTCATTCCTTTAATTGTACCATAGCATGCTAAAAAGTTTTAAATGCTGAAAATGCAGTGTTAATACATTAAGTATGCAAATTTCGTTTTCACACTGTCAATGTAGAAAAATCATCTCATCCTACGTGTACAAATGGGACATACAAGAGGTCACGGCATCGCAGGAGGGTGTTAAAGAAGATAGCGATGAACCCTGCATTTGATGTTGTAAGATTTCGGAAATACAGACTGTGTATGGTTGTTCCAGATTCTTTGTGAGTAGCGTACGCGAAAAGAGGTGCTGTAAGTAAAGGGGATGAGCCGAGTGGGCCAATCGAGAGAATAGCCCTAATAAGACATTTCGCCGGATTAGCCGCTTAATAATAGGGTACCAAATTTCCGCTTAGGTCGGCTCTTCACCTAGCGGCCCCTACACGCCCTTGTTCATCTGGCAGTCTGGTACTGCCGGCGTCACAGCCTTTGTCGGCTGGTTAGCGAGAATCACTTTTTTCACGTGTACGTGTTCATAAGAATGATCGGTGGGTGAAAGAAGTTTCTAATTGGAATACAACAGGATTTAGAGGCATTTAGCAGTAAGTCGTTGGATAGAGACCATTGATAGATACGCTCAAGATGGGCAATAATGTTGTGTACACAGTTCTCTACCAATCCAATAAGACTATTTAATTAAATTTGGACATCGTCTGCCTACATGTGTAGTTTACAATTTGTCACGACACTTCTGAGGTCATTTATGGACATGCTGAAAAGCGACGGTTATAGTATGGAACCTTGTAGAACATCGCGCGTCATTGATAAAGGACTTTTGTAGCCATAGGAAAGTACTTATAACGATATGTGCAATAACAAAGGGTAGATTGCACCCATCATTGACTATCATTGACTTGTTTATCTTTTTTAAAGGGTTTTAGAGGTGGTAGATTATATTTTTGTGAAACCATCTAAATGTTTTGCTGTAATATATATGTCAAATAGATCCTCAATGAATATTACCTTCCTATTTTCTCCTTTCATCTTATTTCTTTAAGAAAGTTATCTGCACATGCCATTTATTAGCACACATTCTCTTTTTTTTTAGAAAACATAATTTTCCACCATAAACAATTTTTTTTCAAAATTTTCTTTCAATATTTTTCAAATTTCGTAGGTATCTGGGATATTATTGGAAAGTAACTCGAGAAGGTCGTCCTGCAATTATGGACTATTATTATGCCGAGTCTTCACGTCAAATTTACGGTGTTCCTATAGGTGGAATTGGTTCGGGCACAATCGGACGTGGCTATGCTGGAGAATTTTGTCGTTTCCAAATGAAGCCTGGATTGTATGAGTATCAAATAGTTCATGCTAATCAATTTATTATTACAATTAAAGACGAGAAAGATAGAACAATTTTCCATAGTCTTTTATCTGCATACAGGTGAGTGAAAAAACAAAAAAAAAATAAAATTAGTATGTTAAATGCTCGAAAATGCATTTAAGTAAGGTAGTTTGGTTATTAGATGTATGTAGTTGTTAACAAAAACATGATATAAAACCATATGCATCATATGCAATTAACACATTTTATGTGCTAGTATTGATTGATGTAAAGTAAACAAAAAGATAGAGAGTAGTACAGTATACACAAATATGTTGTGGCAGTTCCTTCCTTCATTTCTCTCTCTCTCCCTTCACTATCTTCCGACTAGAGCTTGCTGTTCGACATTGTACTCTATACGAAAAAATAGATTGTCGACAGTACAAAGGGCTTTTCCCTGAGCTCTGTATTCTTTCACATAAAAAATAAAATAAGAATTTCAACATAAAATTTCGCATTATAATGTACTATTAATATACTCCAAAAATGCAGTATAGCTTTAAATGTGGTCTCTTCAACTCGTAGTAAATTTTGTGAATAACGGCGGAAACAGTTGGATCGTAATTCAATAGACTTCTCTACTAAGATTCTCTCAAGGTGTTGATATGGATTTATGCAGGAGCGGCTCTTTCTGAATCCAGCCTGCTGTCTTCTAAGCGGTTCGATCTACTGCCTCTCTTATCCTAGGTAATAAAATGTGTCTCACAGAAGATCTACGTTAAACCATCTACAGTTTATGACATCATCCGAAGTCTCTGATTGCGGCGATTTTTAGGCGAATAGTTGACTAGAGTATATCATAGTCCAATGATTTTGCAGGTGCATGCTGTAGAATCTGTTTTTTTGCTCTTAAAATATTAAAGATTTTACAGTTTTTGTAGTGCACAGTTTTGTATATCAAACATTAGGCTTAACATCAATTTATATTGTATTGTTTTTAACACAAATTAATACACCTACATAGTACTATATTACAAAAATAGGATAGCTTAAATAATATAGACACTGAAACAATTCCCTTATCATCAGCTTATCAACAACATATATTATTTTCTAAACATTAACGCATTTTTTACTGTTTGCTGCACGATGTTTTCAATGGGCTTTTTTCACTTTCGTTGCTTTTGGGAACGAAAACGCCAATAAGTTCAGATTACGAAAAATAACATGCAAATCACATAATTCCAGTCGTCCAAAGAATCCTCTAAATAGCTGGGAAAGCTATCTCGATTCATCCGAATGTCAATATACCGGCTTATATCCACGCTCCTGGACAGAAATTGATTTATCTGAATTTGGTATACGTTTGATTGGACGACAAATATCTCCAGTTATTCCACATGAATATAAGGATTCATGTTTACCTTGTGCGGTTTTTGTTTGGAATGTTGAAAATATTTCAGAATGCGAAAGGAAAGTATCAATTGCTTTTACATTTAAAAATGGTACAGGAAATAAGAAGCAAGATGCTGAAGGAAATGCAACAACGGAAGTATTTTCGGAGGGACAAACAAAAGGGGTGATGATAAAGCAAACAATTGCTGGTATGCAATGCACTTATTCTTTAGGATGCAGGATATTACCAGAAATTAATATTACTCGATGCTCGAAATTTGATCCTTGTGGAAATGGAGAAAATCTATGGAATGAACTAAAGGAAACTGGAAAGCTCGGAGAAAAGAGCGTTGATGACAATTTAAAAAGTAAGAATCAAATGAAAGTATATTATTTTTTTCGTTTAACTAATTTTATTTATTCTAGCCAAAGATATCGGTGCTGCTCTCTGCTCTCAAATTGCCATAAAACCAAAGACTAGTTACGACTTAGAATTTGTCCTCGCTTGGGACATGCCAGTTATTCAATTCCCTAAGAAAATGACCTCCCATACTAGATATTATACAAAATATTTTGATAATACTGGCGAATGTGGCCCTAAAATTTGTGATTATGCTTTAAAGAACTATTACAGTTGGGAAAAATTAATAGACGCTTGGCAAAGGCCAATATTAGAAGATAGGTAAGTAATACGCTTACTAACCGATGTTGTTCGTTGTTGCACTGGCGTCTTAGGCCGGGCGCCCACTAAAGTGGTGTGACAGTGACGTGGTACGGCAGTTGAATGGTGGCGGAGTGGTATTAAAATTATTAAGCGTGCATCGAAATGGCAAGCAGCATATTGCGTAACTGATTCAACATCATCTTATTGCTAACGAGAAGTGGCATCAACTGCCACTTACCACTCAAAAATTTAACTTGTCGGAGACTAGTGGCAATCAAGTGATGCCACCCCACTTGCCAGATGCCACACCATCGCCACTCCACTTCAATGTGCGCTCCTTCATTTGATTTTAAGGGAATAATTTTTTCCACTTGCCATTAGACCGCCACGCCACTACCACGTCAGTGCCACGCCGCTTTAGTGGGCGCCCGGCCCTGATAGAAGGTTAATATCACTCATTTTCCACACTGTATAGTGTTTCATTAAGAACGAACCAGCTTGTGCGTCGGCAATAATCGACATTTCAAACTAAATGGATTGTAAAAATATGTTAATCAAGAAATAAGTTTGCTGTACAATAAGTATCTAAAGTAGATAAATATTTTCCATCCAAAAATACGATCGTGCACAAGCCAATATCACAAGTACGTTACGTCCGTCATGAAAATGTTAATTGCTAGCAAATTCTTTTTAATAAAACTATATGACTTAAACAAACATTACAGTGCTCTTCCGGATTGGTACAAAAGTGCAATATTCAATGAACTTTACTTTATATCTGATGGTGGCACAGTCTGGTTAACATGTGACACAAGTTTAGGTAAAGAATTGACTTATGATGATCCGAGGTATAGTATTAGTGTATATTCATTTGAAGTGACTGAAAAAGATATATTTTTGAATATAGATTGGCTTATGGACGTTTTGCATATTTGGAAGGACATGAATATCGAATGTACAATACTTATGATGTACATTTTTATGCATCGCATGCATTGGCAAATCTTTGGCCTAATTTACAGGTAAGTTTACCACATATTTTCTTTGTATAGTACTTGATATATTTTCTGGATTCATATCAATCTCAACAAGACTTTTACTACAAAATATATTTTTGCAATTTAATTTCCTTTGCAGGTGAGCTTACAGTACGACTTTAAAGACTCCATCGATGCTGAAATAAACGACAATCGAAGGAATTTATATGACGGAAAACTAACGCCAAGAAAGATAAAAGGATCCGTACCCCATGACCTTGGAGATCCAGGTAAATCATATATTTAACCATGATATTCTAAACTAACATGAATTTAATCTGTAGGCGAGGAACCTTTTGTTTTAATTAACGCATACCCAATTCATGATGTAAGCGAATGGAAGGATTTAAATATTAAATTTGTTCTTCAAGTGTACAGGGATTATTATGTCCTTAATGAACTTGCGCAAGCGCAGGCAGATAATGCTAGCAAGTTCAGCTCAATTGAATTTATCGATAAAGATAGTCTTTTCGAAATGTATGTCACGGATAATAGAACAAAATCTACCAATGAAAGTATGTGTACAGCTATAAAATCTAAGCAAATGTTTATTTCATTTAACTAAATTTTAGACAATAAGAAATCAGCATCATTGTACATAAATGAATCGAACGGAAAAGTTTATTTAATGGATGCAATAACATATTTGAAAGCGATGTACCCATCGTGTAAAGCGGTAATAGATAAAAGTATCGAATGGGATAAAGATAATGATGGATTGATTGAAAATGCCAAATGTCCAGACCAAACTTATGATACTTGGGTAATGGAGGGTCCAAGGTAATTTTTAAATTATTTCAAATGCAGTTATTAAAATTAATTTATTTAAATATCAGCGCTTATTGTTCCGGATTGTGGCTGGCTTCATTACAATGTATTTCTGCAATGGCAACAATCTTGGATCAACCAAATGATTGTATTCGATACCAGGAGATATTAGAAAAGGGCAAAAATTCTTTGGAAGAGAAATTATGGAACGGAAATTATTATAGATTTGATCTCTCTAATAACAGCAAAGATACTATAATGGCTGATCAGCTCTGTGGTCACTGGTATATGAAAGCATGTGGATTTGATTATGAGGTATAAGCATATTTTATAACTTGCGATTGTGCGATGTAAAATTATAATTAATGCAATTTTTTTATAGATCTATTCCAAAAAGAATGTTAGATCAGCTCTAAAAGCAATTTACGACAGTAATGTTCTTAATTTTTGTAATGGCAATATGGGTGCTGTAAATGGTTTCATTCCGAGTCAAGATCCTGAAAAGCAGGGTCATGTTGATTCTACAACTATACAGAGTGAAGAGGTTTGGACAGGAGTTACATATGCATTGGCAGCGAATATGGTTTATGAGGCAAGTATTTCTTATTTATTATAGAAGCGATATTTCCAAAGTTGACTTTCTGTCAAATGGCGGAAAGTGTCAGAGGGTATGCTTGCGGTCAGACTTCCCTTACCACGGAACAACTCGTTGCCGTTAAGGGGAGTCTCTTGAAGGGGAAAGCTGAGTTGTGGTACAGGACTCAGAACATCCCAGGTTCATAGTAGTCGCTGCCATAGTAGTGCAAGCCTCGTCGCTGTAGACGTGAGCAAGCTACCGTGCAGACATGTACTGGTCGAGTACTTCCCGGTAGCAACAGAAGATCCTATAGAAATGATGAAGTGGATCGAGGTCAAAGCATGGCCCTGAGGGCGAAGGAGTGGAAAGTACTCCACAAAATACACCGTCCACCAATCACAGAGATGACGTCTTGTGGCCTTAAGTCTGTCGATCAGTTGAGGCGTACAGTTGGCCAAATTGAATACAAGTTTGGTTGGGCACATCTCAGGGTCAGATGAAAAGTCCATGACCAAGGCTGCCCGCTACCAAACTCGCAACGTCCCCTTGGCGCTGGCAACGTCTCGCAAGCAACTGCGAATATTTCCGCTTCGATAACCAACTCCAACTCTTTACTCCTCGTAACCTGAATCCTATCCCTCGAACTAAGCTTACTACTAGAAATTGCACCATGACGTGACCAACGACATGACGTACCGGTAGTACAAAGGGTGATTTCTAAGCTTAGAAATTAGAGAAGAGCTTCGAGTCACATAAAAAAAAGACTATATGATAAAATATAACTATATTTGCAGGGTATGTTTGATGAAGCATTCCAGACAGCTGGAGGAATGTATAAATCAATGGCAGATCGTTTCGGAATGGCTTTTGAGACCCCAGAAGCATTATATGCTGAAAAGCGCTTCAGAGCGATAGCATATATGCGTCCGCTTAGTATATGGTCTATGCAAGTTGCTTGGGAACGTAAGAAGGCTATAAGAGATTAAAATGGTGTTTTAGATAATCATTCAGTGTTGCTTTGATATATTTCTGTTATTATTCTTCATTAATTTTCATTTCATTTTTAAAGTAGAATGATTTCGAGAAGAACAAAATAATATATAAACACTTTTTTCATCAATTATTTTGCCCCTGAGAAAAGCAATTTTTCTGTATTCTCATGTGATAATTTTTATTGTGCATTTAGATAGCTATAAAACCAACTATATTATTTCTATTATTAATGTTATTTCTAATTAATCTATTATTTTAATTAATTGTCCAAATATTGTAAAATTCACCAAGACGTGTTTAAACTCTACATTTTACTTTTTAAGGTTTTGGTATTCCCACTATTTTATACAATTTTAGATAGAGAATATTATTATATAGATTATTTATAATTATATATACATATATTGGTGCTTACCTATGAAAGTTAGCGGGCTTAAAACAAATCAATAAAATTATTAATAATAAATATAAAGAAATAATTGTTGACCATTTAAAAAAATAAATAATAAAATATATATTTTATAAATTTTTAGTCGCAAAACAAAATTAAATATTTTCATGCTATCTACTTTAGTTTCACACAATTTTTGAGGTAATTTTTATAGATATTTTAATAATAAGAAAACTTTTTACATTTTTAATAATCTATAACTGATATTGTTTGTTTTTTTAATTCATTTTGGAGAAATTTTTATGAAATGTTAACAGTATTGTGTTTTTGTTTGTTTGTTTTATTAATTATAAATGTAAGTTATAGATTTAATTTTACTTACTTTTATAATTTTATAACTATTTTAAAAATGACGGAGCTAGCTAGATGACAAAGACAATGGCCCCTAGTGTGGTTCTCGTGAAACAGTCGAACGAATGTTCGATCGAAAAAGTGGTAGTCGCATTCTCGATTGTAGTGAACCGAGTCGATTGCAGTCGAGAATGCGACTACCACTTTTTCGATCGAAAATTCGTTCGACTGTTTGACGAGAACCGCACTAGGGGCCAATAGCTTCATTCTGCATGCTATTTATATGTAAAATGAGCTTAAGGTGAAGGTTTTTTTTTAAATGGGTGGTTATTCTCGTTGGCGAGTGACGTGACTACGAGGGACGTGATGGAATGAAACTGTCGATATCTACAAACGTATCGAGAGAAATGTCACTTCACACACCAGCTTGAGACAATTAGAATAGAACGTTTGTAGATCTAGTCGCCAGGAGTCTCTTAGATTGACAATAAGAATGCCAATTTAAGATCGAAGTGACATCTGTCACGTCACTCGACAACGAGAATAACGCTGATGGTTTGTAAATCCTACCATTTTGCAAATCACTAATTCTAATTCCTAATTGTTGACAAATTACAATTTTACCTTTATATAATGATATAATGACCTCAACATTATATTATCTATTCACTATAAGTACAAACTTTTGTATTTTAATCATAGTAATGCCTCAAAATTCAATATGGCGTGGCTCTTGCGTTTATAAGTAGAACAACGCGATTGTGGAATAATCTTCAGCAGTCAGTATTTGCGAACTGGAAAATATATAATGGCTGGTATTACAAAAATATCCACTCTCTGCTCTAGTCTTATCCACTATCTGCTCTAGTCTTACTCTTCCGTCTAAAGGCGGCTACACACGTAACTGCATGCTTGACAACCACGCGTGTTCAATCTTTTTGTGCAAGCGTGCTTGAGCGTGTGTATGAGATTTTTTGCGCAAGCATGATGATTGAACATCAGCTTGAAGATTGATCGAATTTTCATCTGCATGTTTGAACAAATCTCGCTTGAAAACAAAAGTGTGAGTGCGAGCGAGCGCTTCATCACTTTCCGAACGAAATTATTTACGGATAAACTGCGGCTGTTCAAGCATGATTGCGTCGTGTGGAGGCTACAGAGAAGTTGTGCGAGAATGCGCAAAAAGATTAAACATGCGTGATTGTCAAGCATGCAGTAACGTGTGTAGCCGCCTTAAGGGTGACCACGTAAGATCATGAGTGGCCATTCTGTTGTGTTTATTCGAGCTTGCCTGAGCGTTGAAAAATGCTCCAGGATCACCATATTAACAAGATGGTGTGTCAAGTGGAAGTTGATATTTGGGTGCGAATGGCTCCATTTAACCGTTTTTGAATATCCTTACTCGAGAATCTAATATTTGCACACCTTTTTCTTGCTGCCATCCCTACGATTCGTTATTCATTGTCATTAGTATTTTCACGTAAGCTGCGTACCCCAATGTACTATGTACATGTATGGGTTCCCGACATACTTTCGCGTTTAAATTCAACGTTCAACTTCTCCCAAAAATTCTTCTTTTTCATCGTACGCAGCTCTTTGTAGGTGCGTGAATGTTTATGAGGTTTGTCTCTCCGTGCATAACCTTTCGCTTATCGGCTTAAAGCCTGTAACGGGATGTTTCATCTTTTTGCTGACCATACCCCAAGCAAATAGTGTCTTGTATCACAGCTCTAATATACGCCGTAATCAAGTTTTTCCAAGACACCATTCCCTGTCATTGCTGTTTAATTCGATCTCCGAGGTTTGTTACTCGTTACATAATAGAAGGTTTTAACGGACGATGTTATTAGCCATGATAATCCCACGCTGACGCCATCAAGCGTGCACCAATTATCGCAGTATAACGTTGTTGAATACCGCACATAAGATATTCTCCGTTATCCTACAAAACATGGTTCCGTATGCTAGAAACATTATAGGCTAATACCAGTGTTTTTTAAATTTCTTTCTCATCCATGATTGCTTATAAAACAACAAGAAACATTTAATCTGATTCAGTAAATGATACATTTGACCCAAACTTAAAGAAATAATTTCTTCAGTTTTGTAATTTGTCACAAATTATTTAAAAAAAAAATTAGATTATAGAAATTATTTTGCAAAATATACACGTAACATTATAGACATAAAAACTATAATATTAAAACGTTTTTCTATCTACTCTACATACTAAAGAGCGTCTAACATCTACAATAAACTCCATAACTAAAGCCAAAAAAAAATTCGACTGAAATCGTTTTCTTTTTTATTCTTCCAAAATATGATAGATCAAAGACACAGTTAGTGCATTAACGTAGAATACTTCTTTATATAAATAAAAAACAAAAAAAAAACTTAGGTACTAACTATGTATGAATAAAAATAATGTTATTAACAATTGAACTTTGGTCAAAATATTTTAAATCAATTCCAAAAGTACAAAAATCAATAAATTTTGAATAAAATTGATTAATTCCCCATCTACAAAACAAAAAACAACTCTTATTGTATAAGCCCACTAACGAAAAAAATTGTTTTTTATTAATCATACTATATTTACAATAGTTTATATGCAATACTTGTGCTATTAGAGTTTTTAAGTATATAAAATTTTACTATTTTTCTGCATTTAAAAAGAAAACTACACTAGAGCGGCTCTATTACAAAAGAAAGGTACCTAACTGCAACATAGTGCAATAGTTTCGTTATTGCTTGAAACCAGAGTAATTATAGCTTTTAAATGTTTTTATTGCTTAAAACAAATACATATATATATATATATATATTTATCGAAGATGTTTATATATAAAAACACACACTAAAGAATATTTTTGTCATCTTTGAAAAGTGAATATATTTCTAGAGGAGTGCTATGTTTAAATTTTTGTAAAGATTTTCTGCACATAGCATTGTTGTTAATAAATATTTTAAATTTGCCTGTGTATAAATGTTTTGCGTTTTATTTATGTTAGTTATATATATTTTTATCAAGCTCAGTTACGCCCCCCGAGTTGGAGACTTCAGAGAACCGTCTTCGTATCAAAGACGCGAAGAAGAAGCCACAAATCCGCGAAAGACTAAAAACTTGGTGCTCAAGACTAGTGACTTTACTATCCCCAGCTCAACGACCGGGTGGAAACTATCGAAAGGACCCTACATTACAAAAAAATATACCCTGGCAGCCTTCCTGGACTTAGAAGACGGCTTGTCAGAAAGGCAATTCGGTTTCAGAAAGGCTAAACCGACAATGGATGCTGTCAATATGGTGGTGACTAGCTTATAAAGAGCAGCGATGGATGTTAATAAGAGTTGCACATTGATAACTCTTGACGTGAAAAATGCTTTCAACACCGCGAAGTATCTAGTGCGCATTTTGGAGGTTCTAAATTCCTTGTATGTATGACACTGCACTGCGAGTCAGAAAACGGAATAAGGGAGTACAGGACCACTTGCGGACTCCCTCAAGTTCAGGTTGGAACATTCACCGTTAAAGATAAAGAGGATGTTCTCTTTAAATGCGCGAGGTTTGTGGGGGAAAGAACTGTGCCCACCAGAGAACATCCTGGACCAATGATAAGATCGGAGGATGTGTGGAGAATAGTGGAACAGATAAAGGCAAAGAAATGCGAGGAGAGATAGCAGTTAGCTAGCTAGACGGCTCGACTATTTCGGCTGTGTTGAGTACCTTCGAAGGATCCTTTTTAAGGGTCATGTTGATGACGCGACTGAAATAATGTCTAAGACCCGTACCGGTCCGAAGGTTGTAGCATAAAAAAAGCGCACCAAAACGCTAATTGGGTCTCCGGTCGTACTGAAGGCAGCCCTACACCTAACGTGGCCCCTTTGCTGAAAGTCGAGTCGTCTAATATGACAAGTCGTTTGAGTGGAAGAAAGTGACGTTTCAGTCGAATTACGACTTTCAGCACAGCGGCCAGAGGGTGGAAAGGCTAAGTTGAATTTTGGCCACTGTACTGAAAGTCGTAATACGACTGAAACGTCATTTTCTTCAACTCAAACGAATTGTCACATTCCACGACTCGACTTTGAGCACAGGCGCCCGAATCCTTCAACAAAGGATGGAAGCTGAATCTAAGCTAGTGCTCAAACTTAATCCGGAAATGATTAACTTTTCAGAAGAAGGCCAAACACTAGGGGTCATTCTAAATAAAAGACTAAAGTTTTCTTAAATTTTTAAAAATACATCTGAAATCATTTATTCGCTTTTATGTGACTTCTAACTTCATTCCACTCTCTAATAAATTTATCATATTCTCGTTGACTTCTACAAACTATTACTAAACTGCTAGGTCTGCATCCTAAGCTAGCCAACTCTTCAATTCTTTTTTTGGTAGTTTCAAGGCTATGGCATAAAATTCGAGGAACTTGCGCAACTTCGGATGTAGTAAAACCGGCTTCATTCAGCAGATAGTCAAGAATTTCCTTAATCTAGGATATATAAGAATGTTTATTGGGGAAATAAAACCAGTTTACTTTTATGCTGTATGTACTTACTTTAGTCACTCGGACACGCAAAGCAGCAGGATGTTTATTCATTATAGCTTTAGTAGTTTCTGGATCATAGCCCCATCTCTGAGATACATAATCCACAACAGAACTCTCACCCAGCAGTTTTCTTTCGTCTAAAGCTAGCTTTAAAGATCTGTAAATTAATTCTGATAAGTTTTGTTCAGATAAATAAAATATCTACTGACCTTTGAAGTATGCTTTCAGGACATCTTACCATCCATGGCATAATTTTTTCTTTCTGTGCTGTTTTTGCACGTTCTAAACGAGCTTTAATGGCGTTTGGTGTATACCGAAAAGCCCAAAGATCCCGTAGAATATTTAAAGGTGCTACTCCGTAGTGTATCATGATTTCTAAGTTCTCACAGAGCATACCAAAAGGCATTTCAAGCATAAATAGGCGCTTTGAAAGGTATTTCGATACTACAAAAGGCTCGAGGCCTAGCTTGTCGCTAATGAAGTAAACTCGATTTACCCTCCCATTGCCGCTCGCTTCGTTTTTTAGTACGGTTACAAGTCTAGAAAGACGAGGTATGGACAGCTTTAGAAAAGGTAGAAAGTCATTCATATCCCGGATTGTAAGTTGCTGTAAGATCACCAATTTTTGCTGCAACACCTCTGAGATGAAATCAAGTTATTCAGATATTATATAGAGGATTGTTGTAGAAATACTTACGAGCATTCACATTTAATATCCAGGGGCTCTGTATTATGCTCTCTTTGTTGACTTTATGCCCAGCCAGGATTTGCATAACTCTTTCGACATTGTTGAATGTTTGCTGGTTGTTTTTTATTACTTCTAGGACTTTACCTATGTGCGGCTCACCCAACTTAAACTTAGTACGTAGAGCATACTTTAAATCTTCCTTGGAGGAAATATTGAATTTTGCAACTTCAGTTTCAGATCCTAATGGGAAAATATATTCGTCGCGGTCCAACTTGTTATTCTCGTCGACATGAGCACTTGTATTAATGCTGGAGCACACATGTTTTATAAGACTAAACTGGACGTTATCAGTGCTTTTCAATTGTGGGAGAACAATTCTTGGGATATTTTGATTTGTCGTTAGATTTCGTAATATAAAACGGAACATTTTTACTAAGCATAATACACAAACTGATTAAATTTAGGCAAACATAAAACAGCTGATTAACTTTAAGGTTAAACCCGGGACCGAAGACTTGACAGGCAAATGTTGCCATTGGCCAAAAATTGTACCCAGCCCCGAGTTGTCTTCTTCTTGCCGTGTTTACGTTCCAGTTGTCAAGCTTGGTTAAAAGGAAAGGCGCGGAATTTATTGTTTTATGAAGTACAATTAAAACTAAGAAAGAATGGAGCATTCTGTGGAGTTGATTAAGATTCTTCAGGTATTAGAAAAATTGGAACAATTAGAGGAACTAGAGTCCGCAGAGGAAAAGGAAGAACTAGAGTCTGAAGAAGAAAAAGGAGGAACTAGTAAACCAGGATTGCTAGATCCTCACTTGCAGGAAGAGGATCAAATGGTGGTTGCCGACAAAATCTTCAATTTACCACATAAAATTGAAGGGGAAGGTGAAAACTTTGGAAGGATACCAAATGAGAAGTTTGAAGAATTGCTACGTCTAGTAAGTAGACAACAATTATCATGTATCTTTTGGCATTTAAAACATTCTAAATAACTGTGGTTTTTGTTTTGGTTTGAAAAATGAGTATAAAATTCATAACAAAATAGATGTGTATTATCTATGTAGCTCTAATTTATTGAACCGGAGTGTATATATTTTTTTCTTAAATGGTCGGAGCTTGGTCTCCTTCAGCTTCTTCCTCCAGACGTTTGTCTGCGTTTTTTAAGGATCATATATGGGACTTTGTACCGCTTCCGTACCAGTCTCTCTCAGGGGCCCTACTCTACCATATTGTAAAAATTTTTAACGAAACTGACGAAACCGTATTCTCTATTACAATATTATTAATATACATGAAAATGTAATAACATTGGCAAATTTTTACTCGAAAGCTGGTTCGTTATCGGATCGGATTTAACAATACTCTAATAGAGAATAGAGCCCCTGGTATCATTATTATGTTGTAGACGGGGTTCTACTAAGTGGCGTTCAGCAGCTCGCTAAACAATTAGTATTTCTCTTATAGCTCGAGCATGTCATCAATACTCCTAGCTATAGTACCATTCCCTTTTCTTGCCATGGTACAGGTGGGCTTGTATCCTTTCTTTATCATGTTTACTTCTTTGCATGTTAGAAACTCCTAGCATCTTTATTACTGTAGCTTATATTTATTTTATTCATATTAAATATATATTTTATCATATTAAATATTTTATTTATTCCTTTTACTTAGGTTGCTCCTCAAATTAAAAAGCAAAACACAAATATGAGATACTCAATACCGGCTGACATACGTTTAGCACTAACACTTCGTTTTATTTCTACGGGGGAATCGTTTCAATCGTTGGAAAACTTATCCAGAATATCAAGGAAAACAATCGCACTGTTTGTGCCAGAAGTTTTAAATGCAATTTACAAAGTTTTGCAACCCTTATATATGAAGGTAGCTTTAATTACTTAATATTAGTTGTTCCTTTAATGATTCTTTATCTTAGTTACCAAAAAACAAAAAAGAGTGGCTAGATATTGCGGATGACTTTGAAACGATATGGCAATTGCCACATGTATTAGGTGCTTTAGATGGAAAACATATCCGTATAATCACACCTTCCCGCAACAAATTTAGATCGTTTCTCAGCATCGTCTTTTTTGCTATGGCAGATGCTCACGGCCGATTTACTTATATTTATGTTGGTGCCAGCGGAAAAGCTTCCGATACAACTATTTTCTATAATAGTTTTCTATATCAAAGTCTTCGCCTAAATACCTTGGATATTCCAAAACCAACAGCTCTGTCATCTGAAACGGGTGATATTCCATTCTTCTTCATAGGGGATGATGCGTTTGCTTTGGATACAAATATAATGACGCCATTTAATAGAAATGTATCCTTAAGTATTTCCCAAGAACTTTTTAATTATAGATTGTGTCGAGCAAGAATGAGTGTAGAAGTGGCATTCGAAAAATTATTCAACAGATTTAAGATATTTAATCGGCCGATCAAAGTGGTTCCTGGAAATTTTGATTTAATTGTAAGAGCTTGTTGTGTCTTACATAACTATTTGTCAAATGAAATAGCACCTGCACAACCGGACGAGTTAGTAGGACATTCCGTCCCTGAACATATTACACCAATAGCATCTCAATACTATAGCGGTAATCTTAAGTTAGGTAATATAATAAGAGAGAAATTATCTTCATATTGCATCAATGAAGGAGACGTCCCATTTCAATGGACAAATATAAATAGAAGTCGAAATTAAAAAAAAACCATGTTACTTTTTTTAAATAATTATTAAATGGTAAAGCATAAAAAGATATTGTTACGTTTTTTGATACGTTAGGGCTCAGATAGCCAGCATGGAGTGTGGGGCAACGTGGACTAATAACATGGGCGACACATGGCTTTAAGGTCCACAAATCTACACTACGTAGTAAGCTTGATTTGAAAGATAGAAGAGAATAGGACAGGTAAAAGGTCTGGAGCATCACAGTGCCTGGGATTGTGGCGTCTTCTCGATTGCATGTCCTTCGGTGGGGCTTCGAAAACCACCTTGGCATGGTTAAAGTGCTTCAAAAAAAACCAACAGATGGGACATCATTTTTTCGCTTTTGCTAGTCAGATGAGCATAATCAAGTTAAGGTTTTTCTTGTGTTAGCGAATAAATAAAATTACTGATATTAATCGTTCAGTCTCGATTTGAAATTGCTAACGAATAAAATACATTGTTAAGCCATCGCATTGCCAAATCGCCCATCGACATGGAGACTCCGCGTTTTACACTGAAATGAAGAAGAAGAATTCAATCAAATTAGATCCGTCAAAAAATTGTTTACAATTCTAATTTGGCTAGTTTTAAACCATTATCAGTTGTTTTTTGGCTTAACCTAGGCTTTCATTGCGTTTAAATGTATTTCTTCACGCTTCACTGGGTTATATTTTATAAGTCAAACACCTAACAATGAAGTAAAGAGAAAATATTATGGCGCCAGTTAATATAAGTGCAACTAGATGTAATATTTGCTTTTTCGAGAAGGGCAAATCTCCTATGACCCTACAACTTTGTTCTGGATGCAATTTAATACGATATTGTGGAACGGAGCACCAAAAATTCGATTGGATCATTCACAAGGACTTTTGTAGAGCTGTTCAAGAAGTGAAGAAGGCATTCAAAGTGAAACATATATTCGATGTGAAAGGTCAGATTTTGAGTAAGAAAGATTTCCAAAATCACGTATTTTATATTAAACTTTGTATAAAAGCTAGTCTGAAAAGGGATTTACATCTTCATGAAGAGGAATTGATAACATTCCCGAAACTCTGCGCGGTTTGTTTTAGTTACCTAACAAAGGCTAAGCATGACTGCCAGATATGCCAAGTTGTATCCTACTGCTGTAGCGAACATCAATTAGAGGATGCGGAGAAACACCATGATCATTGTATTAATTTGAAACTATGCTATAATCTAGGTGATGTCATTAATTTGCCCCAGGATGTTACATTCAGTCGCAAAATTGAGTTCAATGATTATATGAATGATTTCTTTATGCTTTTATCAGAGGCTTGTGAACGGAAAATATCAATACCAAAAGTTCCAGATTGTAGCAGCGAGTATGACTTATATTCAGCAGCGTCGACATTCTCTTATGTAGCAACAATAATATACGCTCTTAACCTTTGCTCCTCCATTGAAAGTTTAGAGAGTTCTTTAACAATATACATAGTTGGCGCTAAAGACGAAGCTAAATGGTTCAACGAATTACATTGCCAGTTTCTGATGAGCCAGATACCAGCAATAGAGAAGGCGAATATATTTTTAATTGGTCCAGAAGTTTCAGAATCAGGAAAAATTTCCTATGATTTTTCTATTAATGATAGAAAGCAGCTAATAGAAATCTCCTTTCATTCGAAATATTTCGAGAAATTTTCCAGTTTTGTTGATAGTTCCGAGGAGCAAAGTTGCCCAGATATAATTGCTTGTTATAATTGTGGATTTTCGGAATATGATGGAGCGAATAATACATGGAGAGCTGCAATTAGAAGAATATTAAGATTTCAATGCACACCAATATTTTTTACATCTTATACAAAAACAGAATCCGAACTAGATTTAAAGGAGGTCGAGACTTGTGCTGTAGAAAATCAAATATTATATAAAAGTATAATTCGAAACAAAGAAAACCCCTTTAAGGATTTGAGACCACTTAGGAATTGGGAGGTGACTGATGAAAATGATCCTGTTTATTTTCGCAATGGTTATATAAATATTTTATATAGATCTCGAGATTATGTTTAAAGTGGACTCGAATAAAGTGTTTTATATTTTTGTTAAAATTGTTTCTTGTTTATAATTTTCTGGCCATCAATACGCTCTTTAAATTAATGTTATCATATTTATGGCTTCCATGTGGAATATAAATTTATTTAATTTTTCCTTCTGGGTGTTGTGTTGTTTCTGGGATTTGGGGAAGCCCCAGGTTTCGTAAGCTCTATACGTGTACGATATATTGGCTTACACATATTAAAACTTAAGAAGGGCCTATACGCACAAGCAGGTCTTTATCCTATCTGAAAGCCAAGCGACAATCAAAGCGTTAAAGCTCTAATTGGGAATGTCAAACCGCCCCTGATAAGGTGGGTACTATCAATCGGCTAACTCGGCACCCAGCAGTTTAAGCCCTAGATGACTGATTTTGATAAATTTCCTCGGGAGAACTGGAGTGAACTCCAAGGAAATTACCGCAGGATGGAATCCTATGATACAAAGATGGCATTGGTGCCAGAATATGAGATGAAAGGTTAAGTAAAGCAAAGAGCTTGGGCACTTTAGTTTCTGTCTGTCAGCCCCCTTTAAGACGGACGGACACCGAACAGACAAAACGAACGAGCGAACTGGGTGTATAGGGAAGAGGGTGAGAGAGGAAGATGGGGAGGGCAGACAATTTTCATGGACACTTTCAACGAACTGTGAACGGACATTTTGACAAATCCTTTGTGGTTGTTGTTGTTAGGACAAGAAAGCAAAAGAGAATTTCAAAAAGCAGGAACGGCAAGCATTTTTACATTTTTCGTTCGTTGGTGTCGGCCCGCGAAATGCCCAGCCGACACTCCTCCGGGCTTCAAAAGGGAATTAACGATTACGGTTAAGTTTTGTCTGCTCGGTTTCCGCTCGTCTAAAAGGGCTCCAAGCAGAGATGACGCGATATTAATATGCACGTACTAGACGGTAACCTTGGCTACATAGGGTTTAGGCACGGTATTCAACGGTCCTAAGCAAGCTATTGGAGCACCAGCAAGCTTGGTGCAGATGGGTTTGGGTGAATTCCAAAATGCATCACTGCGTTATCACTGCAGAATTCAGCTACAGCCTTCCAATTGCTGAATTCTGCAGTGATGCATTTTAGAAATCACCCTTTTTCTTTTTGTGGATGAGCCTTTCATGCTAATCCCAGCTCAAATTAGATCCGATCCAAGTTTGGTAGTGGATCATCTGGTCTTTGCATATGGTATAAAACCTTTTTATCATCGAGAAGTTTTGGATGGGCTTTGCAAGAGTATCACTTACATTTCATTTTAAATGCTAATGGCATCAACATGTATATTAAATTGCTGGTTGTGAAACTTTGCAATTTATACAATTTAGCATCTCTGGAATTTGGGCCTTACCTCTTTTGTGTTGTGACTACTTAAACAAAAGACGATATGTCGTATATTATTTAATTATAAACCTTTGTCGAATGCAGATTAAACCTTTAGTAAGCAATGATAGCAGCTCGTTTGTGAAAACACTATCAAAAATATTTATGCGACTTTTAAGCGGCAATACCCTGCTTCCTACAGCAGTTTCATGAGAACATCCTCAACGCCCGATAATTATGATTTTAATGGTTATGTCTTTGCCGTACACTTAAGTGCCATACAGTTAGGTGGCATGCTTCAGATTAGGCTTTACAACAAACTCAAGTATTGAAGCCGCCAGAGAAGCCCAAGCGCATTTAAGCTTATCTTGATTGCTTTCATTGATATCTCTAATTATGAAAATGATGTTCAACGTAATTGCATAGCGCACGTATTTACATAACATTGCATATGTATAATGTTAATCGTTGTGCATATCGCATTGCCATCACTATAATTAATTACTAAAACATAACCTAGCAGTCAATTTACCTTACCAGATTCGAAGGCAGTTCCCTAATTTCCATGTTCTAATTTCGGAAATCATCTTCTAGCAGCACTACAGCATACGAGTGTCGCTGCAATTAGGGATTTTCCCATTTCACAAATGGCTGCCTGTGAATAAATAAACGCTATCGATTACGTGCAATGTACTGGGATCCTTTTAGTGCTTATCTCGATAAAAATTTAAAGTAGGACGCAGTAAAATAGAGTACAACAAAATTTGATAAGGGAATTTCGATTACTACACTTAGATTAGACCTAGTTTTTAGTCCAATGTACTTTGGGTCATTTATGAACCGGTCTCCCCAGAGGATTCACTTCGTCATTCGGTCTGATATGGTTACGCTAAAAATAGGAAATTCATCTACCTAAGTCTATAATGGCGTTCAATACATCTCACAATTTTCTGGGATCATTTGCTGCTGTTGTGGGTGCCAGTTAGTGTTAATTAGGATGAACCAGCGATACGTGCTCATTTGAATTATTTCATTGCGTTGATTGCACAAAAAATTAACGAAGGCTTAATGGGGATCAAGTTATACTTGATTACGAACTTAGGCTTGCAGTAGCAAACAGTATCGCTTGTAAACAGGTATTCGCAAACAGAGATGAGAATTTAATCGATTAATTTGCTTCCATCCAGCTACGGTAAACAAAAGTAATTGAGGCAAATTTATTTTGACCCAATTCAAGGATTGGTCAATATTTTCGAGAATATTGTGTAAAGGGAATTTTGAAATTGATTTGTTGTGGGATAGTAGCCTTAAGTAGACCAACCAGGGAAATTAGGAATAGTTTTAGTTCTCTTGTTCCTTGCAGAAAGGCCTGTTAAGATGTGAAATTCAATATAACATCCTAAAGTGGCTGTTTGGAATTTCCGATGATAAAAGATATTTTACGTTGAGTTTTCCCTATTCATTCTTGGTACAGGAAAGTTGCAGATCGTTCTAAATGCTATATCAGGTCAGAATTAAATTGTATAAATTGAAATAAGAATATTTAGGCAGTAACCTACCCACCGGTGGTCACTCACTCACCAGCGAGATAGGGGGAACAGCCTGTGATGTATGTAAAAGCGCGTTTCCCTTAACTATCTCGGATTGGTGGAAGTGCGATCAAAACATCCTGGTGGTGGCGACTGGAAGCTGCCCTGAAAAGGATGGGATAATATGATCAGTAAGCCAAGATGTAAAGTTATCGTGTCGAGGCCTGAATGACAATGGGTACCGGGGGGCACCCAGTTGTATAATGCCTTTACCTAACATACTCATGGGACTTTTATGGACTAATTAAGGTAGAGAGGGCCAAGGCAAGAGGGGGGGGGGATTGTGGAGCCCCAGGGAGCACATCCGAGCTTCGCTTTGGAAAACTCCTTTCCATAGACTAAAGGCGGATGGCGGACAGGAATCCGTAAAGGCAAGAAGCAGACCCAGACAGCACACACTCTGCCCAAGATTTCTGGACCCACCAGAAAATTAGCAGCACTAGTTCCCATATAATCTATGGGGATTCATTTCATGCCGAGCCAACAAGCAGACCCAGACAGCCGCTGCTGTGCCCTAGGTTTGTAGACCCACCGGAGGGCCAAGGCAAGAAGGACCGGAGTGTAATTGGCGAGCTCCACGGAGCACACCAGAGCTCCGCTTTCGTGATCTTCTTCCCAATAGACCGAAGGCAGGACTGCGGTCAGAAATCCGGACTTGCCCCCCTGACTCCAGATATATCCAACTTTCTGGTAAATCCGGGTTTGGGAGTTATGAGCGATTTTCCGTTGAAGGTATTTACGCTCAAACTACCAATGGCGATGATAATTAATTAAATAAAGAGAAAAGAAAATTGATAATTTCTGGTAAGCGACTAAATTTTCTAGTAACCGCACCGCACGGATCCTTTATCTAAAGCCGGGTATCCACTTAGCTGGCTACCAGCGCTGTTAATGTGCTGGAAGCCGCGGATGATACAACCAGCGTCAGGATCCGTGCGTTTACCAGAAAACGTGAATTTTTTCGAATAAAACTATGCACTTTCACGGCGGCATTGAGGCCCTGGACAGTTTGGTCATTTTTCCAATGTTTTCATGCATTTTAAGTACTTAGAACAAGTAAAGAACAAATTTTGTCGCATGAGTTTTATTAGAATTTCAAAAACACAACAAGTAAGTCTATGAGAATGTACATTTTAATTGTAATTAACTTACCTTTATTGTTTTTTTACTTTTTGTTGATTTAATACATTATAGTAGAGACAAAACTCCATTTTGTGTTTTGGTGGTCGATCAGTTTTTGGTAGATTCCTTCCCGGCGTCCGTTGATTTGCTTGCGTTGGTCGTTGGGTGGTTGGTTGCATCATCCTAATTTATTCACTATAAATTAAAGAAAATTAATTATTTTGAAATTAAACAAAAAAAATTGTAAATTACAACAATCGGTTCCTTACTCCTTCTTACTGTCTGGCATGTTTTTGTTTTCCAGAGTTACGATCGCCACTAATTATGTCGCAGGCTGCTCGGGTTGTGGGTGCAGTACCGATTCCAATATTGTCTTTGATTTTGAAAGGATAAGCAGCTTTAACGGTGGATTTCGACAATTTGATTTCCTTTTTTTGCCCAACTTTAAAAATTGTATGCCAACTGGGCTTTATGGTCCGTCCACACGACACAAAAAGTTTGCGCAAAACATGAATTTTATGTAATTTTTCTGGGGCGCAAGCGTAATAAAGTCACCAAAAGCAGTCGTAAAACTGATTTTGTTTTCATAAAAAAGCAAGTTTTTTCGCAAATTTGTTTGTGTTGTGTGGACGGGCCATTAGGCCCCTGTTGTGGTTATCGGTCCATTTTATAATTTCACCTGAAAGGGCCCCTAAATACCCATTATCCTGGGAAATACTGAAAATTCCGGGATAAAAATTAATTTACAGTGAGTTTAAAACTTTGGACTATGGGTCTACAAAATATTTGC
This sequence comes from Thereva nobilitata, assembly GCA_963855945.1. Lineage (NCBI taxonomy): Eukaryota > Metazoa > Arthropoda > Insecta > Diptera > Therevidae > Thereva > Thereva nobilitata. Next base: position 98,409,144 of record OY979698.1, read on the forward strand.
GTGGACATGTCGACGGAATGTCTCTGGCGACTTTTCCAGCGACTTTCCTTTGTTTCACAGATAAAATTCTAGGGATAGAAGTCTCTGTGACCAAAAGTGTCTATCGTATGGACTAGTTTGTGTTGAGCCGGACTTACACGAGGCAATACATTTGTCCCTTACACGATGTAAATTGTACTGAGGCCTCAGTTTTTTTAAATGCCCTGGTTCAAAAATAATGTCCTACTATATGAGCGTGTATCGAGATAAATGAAGCGAGGTGTGATTGTAAATTACGTAGTGGAGAGACATTTCTTCGAGGTTAGATTTTAAACACGAACTGGAGAGACATTTTCTTAGGCTGCGGTTACGCTGGCTGAAAGTGATAGTTCAGCTGGTGCCAGCTGTTACAAGAAAATTAAACAAAGTAACTGATCCAGAATTGTTACGCTAAAGCTTGCAAGCATTCACATTATCATGGACATTCATGACAGCGGGATAGAAAATCAAATTTGTTTAGTTAGCTGGCACCAGTTTAGTAGATTCAAAATTGTTTTGGGTCTTATCCTGTGCTGTAGTATTCATAAAGTCGATCTTCATCTTGCCTCAAATGTGTAAATTATGGAACTCGCCGTTTATTATGAAAAATTTCTAAGTATTGCTTAATAAATCATTGAAAAGTTTGTACCAAAAAACGATACCAACAGACCTAATCGATCCTATGTAAGTACATAACTGTCACGATCTGTTTTGCGGCATAACCACTAAACAGTATAGCTTGGATTGTAACAGCTGGCACCAGCTGAACTATCACGAACTATCAGCCAGCGTAACCGCAGCCTTACTCCTTTTGCGACAATAAAATTTCCAATTTGAACTGGGGCAGGGTAAGATTGTAAACACGAACTGGATGAAGAGACAATTCTAACATTTTTCGACGGAGTGAAATTTTGTACTGAAGAGACAATTCTTACATTTTTCGTGGCAGTGAAATTTTGTACAGGAGAGACATTTCTTACATCTTTTGCGGTAGCAAAATTACCAACTTGATTGCACTTGGGATTGCAAAATATAAATATACGGCCACGGACAATTAATTAAAATTAGTTTTTATGTAGGAATCAAATCAAAGAATTCCCTGCCTCCTCTTAAATTTTTTTTAAATATATAATGGTGGGCCTATTGAAGGAAATCAATAACAAAATCATAATTAATTCCTAACAGGATTGCTACATAAAAACATAAAAAATGTATAAATGCAATTTTTATGAAACTGTTTCTAATTAGTTGTCCGTGGCTGTATATTGTGGAGGCATAGATTTCTTACTTACTCTAAGGCAGTTTAATGCATATTAGAATTAAGCTTGTAGAAATGCTGTTCGTTGGTATTTATTTTCTTTCTTTTTTTTAATTTGATTGTTTTTGTGATTTTGGCATTACAATAGCACCTCGCCTCATTTGAAGTATGACATTGTACTGGCTCAAAAGAAAAAAGAGGCACCTCTTACAAACTCATTTTATAATCTTGTCCTACCCAACACTAGTATGGACACTGCCGCGGCCAGACAATTGGAGGGGTTGTGCAAAAATTCAGCGAGAGGCCCCAGAGCGTGGGAGCAATTTTTTGGCTCGCTTCTCTCGCGGAATTTCCTTCGTAAGGGCCCGATCTCACGACAGAATTACAAGTAAAAATGCAAATAATGAATTCAAACGATTTTTATTGCCAAAAAATTTTTAGCTCGCTACGCTTCGAAAAGCCCAAACTCGCTGAGGTCCTGTGCAGTTGCACACTCTGATGCCAGCTGAGGCAGTGCGTATGAACTCACTAAATGCACCGAGACTTGTCTGTACTGTTTTGTTGCATAGACAAAATTCTAAAGAAGTATAATATCGTGAGAATCGACCATAAGTTATAGGGGTAAACTACGCTACTCATTGATGAAATACTTTTGGTAATAATTTAAACGCAAAAATAATATTAGCATTATAACACCATTGAGGATTGACTTCGCCTACTAATTATTAAAATTGTTTGTCCATAAAAACATTTATTCTGTTATTGATATTCTGGTTTGAATGATATACGCAGAAATCAATTAGGTCGTAATGCCGCCGAAACGAATTATTCAGCATTGAGTAGGCACAAATGTTATTCCAAGGAAAAAATCGTTCCTTTAAATAATTTATTCATCATTCAATTGAAGGGACTTTCTGCGAATATCAATTTATTTTATAGCTCCACTTCATTACTCAATATTTTATTCACTTCGGAATATATATGTACATACAATACTTCAGTTTCAATAAGTCTATTGCTATCATTTACAACCTAGGTGTGTGCCTTTTAATATGAACTCATCATCGGTATGTAGTCAATTACTGGTATTTAATTGCCTCAATTTGCTGCTAGCTGTAACGCACTCGTCTAGTGGGAACATCAATTGTTGTGCAGACTGATGGGGGATGAATTTATATGTAAAACTTTTATGGCGATAGAAATCGGAGTTAACTAGGTCATTTATATTCTTTAAATACATTTCGGTTTAACCAATAATTTACCACAACAGGACAGGTATTTTTGGGTAAATTTGCCTAGCTAAAAATACCAAACATTGATGTATTAAATTTGAATTCTCTACCAGGCCTGCATCTATAAAATAATAGTAAATATTAGCTGTGCCGACCATCATAAAGAATCAATGGAGAGGCATAACGTGCACTAACCGATGAGTTTTTGGTTGTTTACCTTTACCTAGAAAATTCGATTTCCACATTTCAATCAGTGGCAATGGTAGAATTTTTGCGACAATTTTTTGTCTAACTCAGATTCAAAGGATATCATGAGGGTCGTTATGTAGGTATGTCAACAAAATCGAACTCTCCGCAGCTATGAAATTGTTAAAGTCCTGATATGATCCAGGATGGTGTGCATCAATTTCTACACATTTTAAATACACGAATACGTTATCTTTACTTGCTCTTATTTTGTTATCATCTTCTTAGCGAAGAAACATTGAATGGATTGCCTAGATGGGCTATTACAGACTACAGTACATTATCCGTTCTTGAGATTTATTTCAATGGAGCTTCTGCTTTACGAGAACGTCTCTGTAACATCTTAAGACAAGATTACATTCACAAGCAATGGTAGTTTCTCTGTTGTTGTTGTTTTTTTTCTTCAAACAAATGGATTCACATTAGATTCATCTATCGCTAGGTCACAGTATTTTAAGCAGGCTTATTTTTGTTTTTGTATATTACCCCATATAACATCACTAAAACAATATTCTGGCAAATCTCGGTGTGATTTAAAATTCTCATTTTTGTGTCTGTTAGTGCCTTTTAAGGACTTCTTCCTGCATATTTGAAGCTATCAACAGGGGGTAATGGCCCAATGAAATTTTTATTTTATAAGATATTAAAAAGGCCAAAGAATTACATTTTCCTTGAATTCGGTGCGGGTTGTTTTGGGGGTGCTGACTGAAAAATTCATAATAAATCAATATTTTACTCTCGATTTTCCTTGAGATGATTTTTGTACCTTAATTCATTTTTTTAGGAATCAATTTTTTTGTGGTGAATTTCAAGGTAGAAGCTCTTGAATAAAGGAGTTCTTGTTTATTTCGAATGCTATCAATCGAATTTGAAATTACTTTTTCATAATCTATTCGAGGAATTAAAGTGTACGAATTCATAATATTTTGGATTTTAATTGTACTCTCATAGTGTCAGCAGGGGCGGATCCAGCCCTCAAAAAAGGTTGTGGTCACAGCCACCCGAAAATCGGCCAAGTGTGAGTCGTAGTATGAACTCGCTCATCTATATATATATATAAAAATGAATGTGTGTATGTATGATCGCTATAGGCTCCTACACCGTGCAACCCATCTTAATGAAATTTTAACCATGTGCTATTTACATTCAAACTTAGAACATAGGCTATTTTATTACTTTCTAAAGCCACTCCTAGATGGCGCTGTCATGCAGAGCTTCGTTGAAAATCATCGCAGAGCTTTGAATTTTTACATGAAGTTCCGTGGAGGTCTCCTATGATACACCTCGAAGCCCGATTTTCGAAATTCAAAATGGCCGCCGAAATATGACCGAAATTCAAAATTGCCGCAGAAATATGGTTGAATTTGCCAATTTTATTCCGATTCCAATGAAAGTGGGTATCTAGGGGTTTTTAAGGTCGCAAATAACGAATTTGTGGTCAAAACTTATAAATTCAAAATGGCCGACGAATTTGCTAATTGTGTCCCGATTCCAATGAAAATCTGTATCTGAGGTGTTTTAAGGTAGCAAATAACGACTTTATGATCAAAATTTAAATTCAAAATGGCCGCACCAATATGACCGGCGAGTTTGCGAATTGTATTCCGATTCCAATTAAAATCGGTATATGGGAGTTTTTAAGGTAGTAAATAACGAATTTATGATCAAAACTTATTCAATATGGCGGAAGAATTTTGCCAAATCACCTGATTACTACTATTGGCTTTTGGGAGCAGCATAGGCGCACCGGGTCCCAGCTAGTATAGTGCAATCCTACAAAGGAGATGTTTACAAAATATATGAGGCCCTGACCAAGATTTTGTACAGTGTAGTTCCACGGGGGCAAAGCCGTGGGGCAAACACTAGTAGGTAAATCGATTGCTTAGGTCAAGCAGCATTGGATGTCGTTAGTGTTTTGTTGGGGGACTGCTTGGTAAAACAACACCCGCGTTTGCAATCGTCTATGCCGATGCGGATGCATTTATAAATGTTCATGCATGTAGCGGGAGCGTGCATGCCATGCCTGTAGCGGGAGCGTGCATACCCAGTGCGGCATTCGCATTTGTTCGCTCTGCGTCCTAGGTGCGCCGCGAGCATGTTTTTAAGAAAATTAACCAACTAAATTATTTTTACTCAGGTTTGAATAGACTAGGATTATCAATATTTTCGTTAAATTGGCAAAGTATAGGTGCGAACGTATGAGATTTAGATGACTAATTTGTAAAAAAATGAATGTATTACTTTTATGAGAAACTTGGATGAAAAATGAAGAATATGATGATGACTCCGGTAATGTTTTACCACCTCATACAGATATACAAAAACGCCGTCGCTTAGTCACGATAAATCACCATGAAATGGGTGTAGGCAGATCTATGGCAGAAAAAGGGCAGATGAATTTGATGGTAGTTATTTATGTATCGCCGCTTAAAACTTTCGCGAAATAATCCAATTCATACATGACAATCTCCACTTCTGAAGGTTCAATTTTACTAGGTTAAAATTTCAACGAAATCCCCATGATTTTGAGTTGCGATTTCAATATTATTTTTTCATTAGATACTAGGTCCGAACTTTGTGGATGAAGGGGAAAGTGGGGATGATGAGAGGTACCACCCCACTTCCCCCTTCATCCACAAAGTTCGCGAGGAAAATTTTTGGGAGCGAAGCGTCTAAACAGACCCAATATTGACAAAAGTACCACGACATATGAACCTCACTTGATGCAGTTCTTACGCGATTTCTAGACCAGTTTCAATCGAAAATATTTCAGTTATAAAACCGTTTTAGATTTTAATGTAAATAGGAATTCATAAATATTGATGTTTTGAAATTGTACTTGTATCAAGTCCCTCGGTAGGCTCGTCACTATACTTCCTGCATCTGTCGTTGGCCTTACTTTTCTGAAAGCGTACTATAGGTGTATCCGACAGACCTCCACTATATCAAGCATATTGTTAGCTGGTTAACATTTTAATACTTGTGGCAGTTGTTGGGTAAGAAAGTTTTACTTCTAAAGTGTGGTCTTAAGCACACTCATATTTTTTTTATTTTATTAAGGCATAGGATATAATATCATCGGCCTATCAATCTCAATAGACCGTGAAAGTGTGACGTCACAAGTCTATTAGGGTTGTGGGCATGCCCATCGTGCCCACAACGGTCGATCCGCCCTTGAGTGTCAGTCAAGTGGAGCAACTGTCCAGCTAAAAAAAAATTGTTTTTGTATTCAGGGCGGTATACATCAACCAGGATTTTCAATATCTCGAATCTAAAGTAATCTGATATATTTTAAAATGCTTAAACATAAATCAGTGTAAAATATGTTTCAATTTTTAACCCAAATCTTTAAGAAAGTGATAACTTCCATATCCTATCAGCCAAAATAGTACAACAGATTTTTAATTTAAAAGAGCCGCGCTTATGACAATGTATTAAAAAATATTAATGACAAGTTGGTAAAACTGCACTTAATTATTATGTCGTATAGAATCGTTGGGGGGCGAACGGCTAACAAAGACCTCGGAAGGTGGTGGCATCCGATTTGTCACTTCTGCCAAAACCCGAGAAGTCACTGCAGACGAACACCTAGCAGCTCTGTTAGCAAGTCCTAATCCCACCTCCCCGCGGTGCCCCCCGGGGTACTTCTTCGGAAGGAGCTAACGGGAGACGGTCGAATGGTGAGTTCTCTGCGCCACAAAACAGAGTTCTAAGTCGGTTGGGCTGAGGGTTAGCAACCCGCTCCTATAAAACACATAATTGCTACGAATCGGCAAACAATGCCTCGGAACCGGATGGACAACACGACGACGACCTTTGCTCTTCGAACCAGGACACGAATCGGATCATGGAATGTGAGAACGCTGCTTGCTGATGGACGGCTGGATGAAGTCCTCAACGAGATGAACCGCTATAAAATCAAGGTCATGGGACTCAGCGAGACCAGATGGACCGATGCGGGGGAACATATCTGCCCAAACGGTGAGTCCTTCATATATTCTGGGAGAAACGAAACTGAAAATCGCAGGAATGGCGTTGGCGTAATACTCACCAAGGAAGCCAGGTCCAGCCTCATTAGCTGGTCACCAGTTTCTGAGAGGATTATTACCGTGCGCCTACGTACCAGGCTAAGAAGTACTACGATAGTCCAATGCTACGCTCCGACTGAAGACGCAGAAGATGACATCAAAGACGAGTTCTACATGCGACTGAATGAGGTTTTTCGCTCTATTCCAAGGGGAGACATCATTGTTTTGATGGGTGATTTAAACGCACAGATCGGCCGCAACAACACCAGCCTTGAGCACGCTATTGGAAATCAAGGCCTAAGCCAAGTTACCAATAACAATGGTGAGCTTTTCGTTGACTTCTGTAGTTCCCATCAACTCATGGTAGGTGGGACCTACTTTTGTCACAAGAAGATACACAAGGAGACCTGGGTATCGCCCGATGGTAGAACGAAAAATCAGATAGATCACGTGGCCGTCAGCCGCAGATGGAGAACTATTCTGGAGGATGTCAGGAGCTTTAGGGGAGCAGACACTGGAAGTGACCACCATTTGGTAGTAGCAACTATACGCCTAAAAATCGCCGCAATCAGAAACGTTCAACGCGATGCCATAAACCGTAGACGGTTTAACGTAGACCTTCTGCGGGAGAGCACTAAAAGGAGAGACTTTGCTGGAAATCTGCAACAAATCTTAAACCAGCAAACCGTTTCTGACGACACGAATATTGAAGAGCTGTGGAGCACAACAAAGGGCGCTATAATAACAGCAGCGGAAACAAGCATCGGTTATGTCCAAAGAAACCAGCAACACTGGATCTCGGACACAACCTGGCAAAGAATAGACGCAGAAGGGCCCTCAAAAATAACGTGAACTCTACAAGCGACCCGGAAAGACGCCAACAACTTGAACGGGAATACTCCCAATTACACCGGGAGGTAAAGAGAAGTGTCCGGCGTGATAAAAGGCGGCAGATAAATGAGCTCGCAGAGAAAGCGGAAAACGCGGCAAACACAGGCAACGATAAGGTGCTGTACCAAATTACTAAGCAGCTCTCGGGAAAGCACTCTACTAAAAAGCATGCCGTAAAGAGTGCGAATGGAAGGCTGCTGTGCAGCGACGAGGAGCAACTCCAAAGATGGAGAGACTACTTCTTCGCCGCCCTGAATGGTTCCTTTTCGCAGGAACCTGAAGAAAATAACAACAATGCACAGCCAATAAGAATCGCCACTCGTGCACCATCCAAGACAGAAATAGTAACCGAAATTCATGCAATGGCCAATGGTAAAGCAGCTGGAAAAGATGGCATCCCGCCAGAATTGTTGAAAGCCGACTCAAGCCTCATAGCAGATGCGCTACAGCCAATCCTGGAAATAGCATGGAACACCTGTACCTTCCCGGAGGATTGGACGGAAGGTATCATAGTCAAAATACCAAAAAAGGGGGACCTAACAATATGTGACAACTGGAGAGGCATCTGTTTATTATCTACGGTGGGAAAAATCTTGTCCCATATATTACTATCTAGGATAAGAGAGGCAGTAGATCGAACGCTTAGAAGACAGCAGGCTGGATTCAGAAAGGGCCGCTCCTGCATAGACCATATTAACACCTTAAGAATCATAGTGGAGCAGTCTACTGAGTTCCGATCCCCCCTTTACCTTGCTTTCGTAGACTATGAGAAAGCGTTCGACTCGGTCAATAGGAGCTTTATATGGCGAGCTCTACGGAAACGTGGACTGCCGGACAAAATAATAGAATTGATAAAAGCTCTATACAACAATTCCAAATGCAGAGTTCTCCATAATGGAAAATTATCCGACAGCTTTGAGGTGAGCTCAGGAGTACGACAAGGATGTCTACTTTCACCATTACTATTTCTTATAGTAATAAACGACATTCTTGTCAGCGCTCTAGATAGAAGAACAGGTGGCATACAATGGGGATTGCTAGACCTAGATTGCTAGCTCCAGAATAAATAAAGTAAGAAGCGCATATGCATGCCTGTTTCACATATGGAGATCAACAGAGATCTCAATTAACACCAAATTGCGACTGTTCAACTCCAACGTTAAGGCAGTTCTTTTGTACGGTTGCGAAACATGGAAAGTCACCCAATTCATCACAGGGCGCCTACAAGTTTTCATCAACAGATGCCAACGTCATATCCTAAAAATCCGCTGGCAAGATAGAATTTCAAATGAAGAACTATGGCGCCGTGCCGGCCAAGAAAGGATTTGTTGGAAGAACTATTCATGGATTTTACGCGACGATAATGGGTCGTCGGAAAAAGCGACAGTAGTGACGGAATTTAATGGTAAAAACAAAAACACAATAAATACCATCAATAAACCACCGTATTCACCAGATCTCTCGCAGAGTGACATCTTTGTATTCCCAGAACTAAATTTTCCGGTCAGGGGTACCCATTTTTACCCTATTGAAGCCATATCCAGAATTCGAGGAATTTCTGGTCATCCCGGAAAGCGCCTATTATAAGTTTTCAAAGCCAGGAAAAAAATTCTTGCATATGTGCCAGACTGCCCAATTTGGATACGGCCAGTAAAACTCAGCATATAACTACATTTAAACGGCCTGTGCGTGAGCCCCCTTTCAAATGCTCTAGCTCATCACAGTTTCTCAGAATTTTAGCGAATTTTTATGGTTTTGTAATTTTCAACTTTTTTCAGGGTTTCTCAGAATTTGTTTTTTAGTCGCCGGGGTTTTCTGAAGTTTGAACAAGACGAATTTTTAATAGTTTTTTAAGGTGTCGCAGAATCTTTCAGTTGAGGGTTTTCCGAAGTTTTCCAGTTTTGCGGAGTTTTCAACCATTTCTCAGAGGATTTCCACCGTTTTCTATGGTGATTTAATGTTTTTAAAGTTTCAGCTCACAGAAAGTTTTTCAGTGCACTTTTAACGTTGAAAATATTATTATTTTGGCCAAAAAATTGTTATTGATATTAAATTAGTGACATGGCGGGTAACCAACCGGGCACTTCTCGCGCACCGGTTAAACGAGTGGCAAAATTTAATCCTGAGTGGCTAAATAAGCCTGGAGTCGATATGTTTATTCAACCATGCGACGACACAACAAAATTCTGAGAAACTCTGGAAAAAGTTGAAAATTACAAAACCCAAAACCATAAAAATTCGTTAAAATTCTGAGAAACTGGGATGAGCTAGAGCAAGGCCCTCGTAAGTACAGGCCTGGAAGCAGACTTTTTGGTTGTGTCTGTGCGCGGCCAAAATCGTCTGACAGTTGTGGAATTAACATGGCCGAAGCCGTACGAAGCAATTTTTTAACTTTGGTTTTGTAATAAAAAGTGGTAAAATATTGTATTTTATCACTTTTTAGTGCACACGGATTATCAGTGATAAGTTATTTAGTGATCTGAGTCCATAAATTAAAAAAAAATTAGTGGTTAAGTGTATTTTAAGAGTGTTAATTGATTAGGTGACCATTTTTGTTTACAATCGCGGTGGTTTTATCGTGTTAATTTAGGGAAAAGGTGTTGAATTTGTGTAGTAATGGAATTAAAAGTGAATTTAAAGTAGTTAAAAATTATTATAGAAGAGTTATTAAAAACATAAGTGCAAGTACTACCACACAACATGAATAACAATAACTTTTTCACTTTTCCTTCACATTTTTCTGCACTTATGTTTTTAATAACTATCCTATAATAATCTTTAATCACTTAAAAAGCACTTTTTATTATGTTACTACACAAATTCAACATTTTTTCCCTAAATTAACACGAAAAAACCACCGCGATTGTAAACAAAAATGGTCACCTAATCAATTAACACTCTTAAAATACACTTAACCACTCACTTCATTTTAATTTTTTTTATTAAATCACTAAAGCACTAATCACTGATAATCCATGTGCACCAAAAAGTGAAAATATACAATATTTTACCACTTTTTAGTGCAAAAACAAACTTAAAAAATTGCTTCTTATGGCTTCGGCCATGTTAATTCCACAACTGTCAGAAATTTTTGGCCACTTTTCAGCTATGTTAGTATTAGTTGGCCTGTCTGCTTCCAGGCCTGTACTTACGAGGGTCTTGGCTAGAGCATTTGAAAGCGGGCTCACGCACAGGCCGTTTAAATGTAGTTGTATGCTGAGTTTTACTGGCCGCATCCAAATTGGGCAGTCTGATATGTGCATGCATTAAATGGGGAATCCTGTGAAGGCGACAAAATAAATATTGATGAATTTTACAATTTTACAAGATACTTTCTTGATAGAATGTCAGTCCAACAAAATTGCCCCACTTCAGCGTACTTCTCACCAGGCGCGGATCTAGAATTTTGTTTTTGGGGGGGTCACGGAATTAAAAGTGGCGAAAAAAAATTTTTACCCCTAAAAAAACAAAAACAAAATTAACAAAACTAACCGAATTTTCTGGTGGGTTAAAAACAACCGTGCCCTACGGAAACGTGCCCTAATGTGTTTTTGAGGAAGAGCGCCCTTTCTTGTGAGTGCAGCTTAACTTCAGAGTTTGAAAATCAAAACATATAGAAAGAGTAAAGATCAATTAGTCCAGGAGAGATAGCGGAAAAGTATTCAAAAGTTGAAATAAATCTACCCTGCGATTTTTCGACTCTATAATTAAGAGAAAAATCGTAGGAATTCATTGAATGTGTTTTGGAAAAAATCGGTCCAGGAGAACAGGTGGAAAAAAGCTATTAATGGTAGCGAAAACACGTTTTTCAACGTTTTAGGTGCAAAAAATTTTGTTTTTGGAAAACAAAAAAATAGTACGTAATAGCGCTTAAAAAGACGAAAATTATGAGTTTTGGACAATTGAAATCGGTCAACAGGTTTTTGCAAAAAAAAAAACCACGAAATATGGCAATTTTTTGACATTTATGCTGTAAACATAATTGGGGCGGGGCGACCGAGGCAACTACTTTCGCAAAAGCTGTCAAAAACCAATAGAATATACGTCTGTATATGAGCGTGCACATAATTTCGACCACGGCTACGGCCACGTCGCTAACCACGGCGGCTCAATCAATCTAATTTCTAATTTGTAGCTATCGCCTGTCAAAGATGTTTATCTACTGAGGTTATGTTTTCATAATTTGTGTGTATTTTTTATTTTGAGGTTTGATTAAACAAAGCCATTGTTATATAATTGATGCAATATTTTCTATATTGCTTATTTTTTTCATATTTTTCATGATTCTATTAAAAAATATTTCTTCACAGATAACAATAAAAAACAAAAATTAAGTCGCCGTTGCTCCAATTATGTTCACACAACGAATTTCAGCCCGGAAATCGCTGTTGCCGTCTTCGCCGCCGTGGTCGTGGTTCCAATTGTGTTTACAGCATTAATTACAGGGACTATAATTATCGTAGAGCCTTGTTTCAGGGCTGAAATTGTGGCTTCTGTTAGTGCTTACCTACAATAAAAATTTCATGCAAAAATCATTATAACTTTTCGCGTAAATCTCAAAAATGTAAAAATAGCCGTTTCAGGAAAAAAGTTTGAACAAGGCCCACGGTGGTGCTAGAGCTATTTTGAAAAGCCCTATTTTTTCGCGAAGAGTTACCAACCCATTTTCAAGAAAAGTTGGTGAGGTTCGATTTAATACCTCATAAACGCGTTTGAAAACAGGCACTTTTCTTGATTTTCAGAAAAAACACCTTTAAGCGAAGGGGAAGTGAGATATGGTGTGGATTTCTATTCAGCAGATTTCGAGAAATCAAAATTTTTTCCTGTCAGGCATATATAAATGGAAACGCTCAAAATTCCTACGATTTTTCTCTTAATTGCGTACAAAAATCGCAGGGTAAATTTATTTCAACTTTTTTTCTATCCCTCCTGGACTAAATCTGCTGTTGACCTTGAAGGTCATTTTTGAAGGTTGTTTTTTAATTTGCAAAAAAGTTGGGCCGGTTTTGTGCGTTTGGTTATTTTTTGTTTTTTGAATTGGGTCAATTTTGATTTTTAAACAGCGAGCGCTTTTGAGCAGTGCCGCTGCTGGCATGTGTGCAACTGCACAGGGCCCCGTGTGTTGGGGCCTCGCGAGCGAAAAATTGTTTTGGCAATAAAAATCATTTGAATTCATTATTTGCATATTTACATGATTGAATGGACCACAGAAATGAGTACAAGCCAGAGAAATCAGGATATGGGCCATAGTTCTGCCAGGAATACGGGGAATCCGAAAAAAATTTTTGGACTCTCTGGGGCCTCTCGCTGAATTTTTGCACAGGGCCTCTTAATTGTCTGGCCGCGGCACTGCTTTTGGGGGGGTCATGAGCCCCGTGACCCCCCCCTTGAATCCGCGCCTGCTTCTCACATCAACATCATTACAAATAATCTGCTACCAAATGACGGGAATGTCATCATCTATTAAACTCAATTTAGTTGATTCCATTAACAATTCCTCAGTTCTGCGGCTTTAAAGTTATCCACCTGCAACGATAGCTGTTTATTAAATATACAACATTCAAGCGTGTTCATTATTTCCCACTAAATCGCCTCTGAGTCTCACCATAAAAAGTATTAATTAAAGTTATAAGCGAACTTTTCAGCCATAAACCCAAAGAGCTTAGTTTCATTGTACAACTCCGTCTTTGGTCCTAATGGATTAGACCTCATTCCAGATTTTTCCTCCTCTCTTTTGAACCACATCCATATGATCTGAAAAGTTAATTGCAGGAAGTTCCTAAATACACCACTTCATGTTTGCCCCTGATTGAGATGGGCAAATGCTCAGCATCTTGACAAAACGGATCCGTGCAGGCTCCTTCAGAACCACACTATGCTCTCTAGATAGAGCTAGGTTATCGACAAGCTGGGTACGGGTCCACAGCAGAAAAGGGACCGGCCGAATACCTGCTTGTGGACGTCCCTTTATCCTAATTACAACACTATATTCTCATTTCCAGGGCACATTTTAATTTTCCTGCCTGCAGCACGGACAAGGTCCACTCTCAGAAATATGTAAGCAGATTCCCACCATGCAAAGCTTACGAAGATTCCATGTCCTGCTGTTGATTTCAATGAACTGAAGTACGTGATTGTCCGCCTGCCTGTCCACTTCCTGTGATATTATTTAGATGCCAGGGGCTATTTTCGCTTGGGGGCCCTCATAAGGGGATGACATCTGGGCCATTCTCTATCAACACAGACTGTGGATGGACTGTGTTTTGGCTTAATTTATACCGAATTTAAATTTTACACACACAGCAAAAAACTTTTTGCTTGTTGTTTTCCTGCTGCCATTCCTGTTGGGCATGTTTTCTTTAGGAAATAGTTGCAATTTACTGTGCTAATTGCAGCAATTAAGATTTGTATAACCTCAGTCAACAATCTGGCGCAAAACTAGGCTATACGAAAATAAAAATACACGTTGCATACACGGATAATCAGTTCCAAGGACCAAGACCATAATAGTTCACATCTTGTTCAAGGGTCCTTCACAGCTAGTTGACTTAATGACTCATTTCGAATGGGAAAACGAAAAAGTGTTGTTAGATTTAAAATGAATGAGGCACGCATGAGGCCACCAATTGTGCATGTTCGTGCTAGACTAACTATTAACGAGATTATTTTATTTGAGAACTCGGAAGTGAAAGCTCATTGAGTGTTTAATAGTTGGGCATAGAGCAGATGTCTAGGGCAGATAGACACACTATCTCCCATTATAAACGAACTCATTTTGTGAAAATGATGATGGTGGCAACTTTTTAAGCTCCGAAGTATGGCAAATGAAAGTAATTAAGGTAATAAAAATAATATAACGACATTAAATATGATAATGTAAAGGAACAGCTGCCGCGACGCCATTATGAAATCTCGTTTCGTCACTGAAATTTGAATCCAGAAACTCCAAGACCACACACCAGTAACGTAGATAGGGGGGGGGATCAAGGGGATCAATCCCCCCCATGAGCCTACAAAATTTATAATAGAATTGAATAAAACTCTTCGTATCTACGTATTTAAGTATACATGAAACTTCTTAAGTCCCTGTTCACACAGGTCGCTTTGAGGCGCGACAAAGCGAACGAAAAAGCGAATATTTGTTTACACGTTTCGCTTTGTGTCCAGTCGTTTTTATGACAGGTGGAACATACGGTACGGGAACAAAGTTTGTGATTTTCATAAAAGTGACATACATTTTTATAAACTGTGATTACCTGAATATAATTAATTTTAGTAAAAAATCTGTGCAACAAAACTGAAGCCTGAAAATTGTCCTATCGCACGTTTGCTCCCAATACGGGTGAAACGGAAATAAAATGGAACAGTAAGGTGATACAAAATGAAATTGAAACAGTCAGCTGGTCAGAAAAGCGAACGTGAGTCGCTTTAAAATCGAGACGCACTTCCTTCCCACCCGAACGCTCCCCGCACCAGTAAATTTCGTGTTGAAAGGTCGCGGTGACCACCCGTGTGAACAGGCACTAAGCAGCAGCACCTCTTTTGGCATTATGTAATGTGCAATTTTGTTTTTGCGCAATTATAGTTTAGTTTTTAGTTTTTGTGACGGCTGTGCATTTAACTGTTGTATAATTTCCGCGCTTCGAGCAGGCCGACCAATCAAGAGCCACGAAAAGGCTTACTATAATTGTTGACACATCTTGAGCACATCTAAAGTAAATACAATGAGCCAAGAGTGGCACCTCGGTTCCTAAATACTCAAAATTTTAACGTTATAATAAATCAAGAAATTTAATCATTTTTGGTGAAATAACTAGTAGCTATGATCATATTTTATTCAATATTTAATATTTCGAATATTTTTTAATGTAGTAGAGTATCAAAATGTGAGCTTCCTAAAAAAATAGGACTAACTTTTGGCTTTGATTGTCAATTTAATTCCTTCTAAATAATTTGAAGTTTATAAAAATTGACGTGTCAGTAACAATATTAAAGTTCAAGAAAATATTCTACGGGCAAAATTATGATAAACTTTAAGTTAGAAGTTCGGGGAAGCTTTGACTTCATAGGTTGTTCTAACTCGATACAATTTTATCGAGCACAATACACAGTACACTCAATGTCTCTGGCGAATCAACAATTCGAAGACGTTCCTTGGAGCTAATTTACTCTAGTTTATAATTGACGAATGTCTGTTCAAAAGGGCGTATTTCCGTTTTCAACTTTTTTTTATTTTAAAATTATTTTGAAAATATGGCATAAAAGTCCATCGAATGAGCCTAAAAACTTAATCAAATGGAGCGTACTTTCCATATAAAAAATTCCAAAAAATTAGGAATCCAATCAAAAAGTAAAGTACGGTAATCCGCCATTTTTTTGGTGGCCATATTGGATATATTGAGTATACTATATTATGATCGGATAACCGGAACCCCCTCAGCAAAAGAAGGTTTACTTCAAAATACGATCTGAATTTTCGTTTTATATAATTGTGACTGTAAGCGAAAGGAAGACCCAATTATAACACTGCTTAACAGTGTGACTGTTACATGGAATATTTTACATCACTCTAAACTAATTTTTGACGCTGATTTCAAATATATTATCAGTTTTTTTATATCAGCTTTAGTTAATGAATTACAAGGAAGTGTGTTTTTTTAGAAAAAATACTCTCACCGTACTAAAATATTTTATTTAAAAAAAAACTATAAACTCCTATCCTATCTAACAATGTAAAAGTGAAGGTTCTACCCTACCACTTTCCAGAGTAATGAGTCATCAAATTCAAAATTTTTTGTTTTTTAATAAAACTATCAACTTCAACTACCTTTTCCCCCAAAAATACGTAGTTAGTCAATATTTTTTTTCCAAAATTGGAAAGCACGGACAATTTCCTATAAATAATATCCAACAATTTTTGTGTTGCGGCCTTTATTTTTGAAGATATGTATTAGCAAATTTTGATCTTAAAGTTGGCTTTATTTGGTAGTTTGGTACTTTGGTATTAGAGCCCTAACACAATAGAACATTTAATTTTAGCTCAGAGTTATACTAAGAGTGGATAGGTGGACATAAAAATCTTGCTAAAAGGATTTTTGCTTTTGACAGAACCCCAAAAAACTTCACTGCAAGTATTTCCAAAAATTCTATTCAAAAAGGCTTATTTCTTGAAGTGTCTAATCAAAAGGTCGTATTTCTCACAATCCCGATCAAAAAGGCCTATTTCTAAATAAATTAAAAAAAATATAGTTTTAATGTGTATTTTTTTAAATAAAAAATCCATTATTGTAGTCTTAACCTTCACATGAATGTGCATTTAAATATATTTTAGCGTTTTATTTATAGAAACCGGATTTTTTTTTCGATTTCTGTAAAGTTTGTTTATGATGGAAATACGCCCTTTTGAACAGAGACTCCTCAATTCTCAAATTTATTCCAGTTTATAATTGCAAAGGTGTGTTAAAATTGTTTTGTTTATTATCTCGGAATGAAGAAATTTTTACTGCTAATAAAACCATTCGGCAAGTCTTGAGACGGTAAAAACCATAGAAATGCAGAATCATCTGCAGAAACACCCCGTTCGGATGCATTAAATTCTGAAAATCCTATCAATCAAAATATACTAAGTCATATCCCCTCCCATCGCAAAAAGCTACCTACGCCACTGCCACACACAATAAGGTAACCAGAATGTCTCCAATAAATTTTTAAACAAATTTAACGATATTTTTGTGAAGGACCAACGAAGAAGATAGTTTTTCCGCCATACCATAAACGGGACAGACAGAAACATCAACCATCTTGAGATGGCAACATCAAAGGCCACTGCCATAGAAGATGTTGATTTTTCTTAAGGCGCAAAAGGAAATCAACTACGGAAGTAGTAGTTCAAAACATGAAACTTCTATGCTTAAAAGGAGAAAAGTTCAAGAGGAACGGAAGCCGAATTAAAAAAAAATACGGAGAAGAAATAAAAAAAAAATGGCAGAACCACGTCGAGTAGAAAACTCTGTATAAAGAGAATTAAGTGATGATGAAGAATTTCGCAGAGGCAGCCCTGGGCCTTTGAGGAATTTAATTTATAATGTCTGTTTGAACTATTAAGTAGATGTTAATGCTGCTGTATTTATATGTTGTTTTTGAAACATTTATGAAGCGAAAGAGTAAATTATTTTGAAGGCGAATTCTTCTTCATATGGGACATTGGGGTACATTCACACTTTTTGGTAATGCTTTTGCTGTCGAAGTATGCATGTTGGATAGTATGTGTTTAACTTGGTTAATTTAAAATTTTATTACTACGCTAAATCTCTTCTGGCAATCTTTCAAGCCTGCCTTGCAATGCAGTCATACCCAAGGCCGGGAGTCAGGGTAATCATGTTATCAGATAGTCATTAAGGCATTAGGGAGATAAAGACGTGGCTCGAGAACGCTGGTCTAATGCTAGCTGAGTACAAAACGGAAGTGCTAGTAGGTGACCAGACCATGTCATCCGTTCCCAGCTCGCACTTAGGTATTTGAGAGTGATGATTGGCCGAAGGCTCAACTTCGGGGTGCACTTGGCGAGCACGGCGGGAAAAGCTTCCGCCAGCAGCGCAACACTCTCGAAGAGCTAAATAGCTGATTCAGCGCGATGACGCAATGCCGTAAGCTGGCCAAGCGGGGAAAATGGAAGCTAAGGAGGTGGTTCTTTTCTTAGACTGGGCTCGAGACCCACAAAACCGAGAGGCAGAGCTTCTTGGTAGAATGCTGTCCACCTTCCGGTGCGCTTAGGGTTATTTATGTAGCCTACGAATTGTGCAGCGAGCTTCCTTGTAGTCACCTTTCTCGCAAAGAAAAAAGGAGGCATAACACTCCAGCGAGTTGTTTCTCGTTGCGCCGATGACAGAGTCGCGATAGAAATGGTTTGGAGTAAGTGGTGGTGGCAGTTCCTTCCTTCACTTCTCTCTTTCCCTTCACTATCTATCGACTAGAGCTTGGTGTTCGACATTGCACTCTATACGAAAAAATAGATTGTCGACAGTACAAAGGGCTTTCCCTGAGCTCCAGTCTTCCACATAAAAAAAAAGACACGGTAAGTCGCTGATCCGCAAGCCCCTTCGGGGGACCCTTTTAAAAGTCACGTAGATGACGCCAGGCCGAAGTAATGCCTTTATGGCTTGTACCTGCCTGGATTCAAACGTCCTGCAAACGAGTTGGTTAGTTTAGTCAGAAGGAATCTGACACTACTGTTCGGTCGCACACATTCACTGCTTCTAGACCGATGTAAGATTATTATTACTCGTAAAAAATAAAAGTGCGTGACAGCTCCAGGGTGAAAGGCGAGTGTTTCGCGCCTCAAAACGAAACTAATACCGGACTGGTCCTCCAGGTTGGGGGTTGGGCGGCAGGCTGACAACCTTCCACCGTAAAAACCCACCCGTCACGAATCCTCAAGGCAGGCCTCGGACAGGACGGACTCAAAGGCAACGACCCAGGCAACGGAATATGGAATTCGATTTTGGAACTTGGAACGTCAGAACGCTCAACAGAACAGGCGCTCTGCGTTCGCTTTTATTATTGCTGGAAAAATACGACATAGCAATCACCGCTCTACAGGAAACTAAATGGACTCAGAGTGGCATTACGGATCACAGAACCCACACGATACTCTCCAGTGGTTCATCGAATGGAAGAAGAGAGTTCGGAGTTGCCTTCATCGTGGAAAAGAAAATGAAATCACTGATTCTGGACTTCAAGCCAGTAAGTAACAGAATATGTACGCTTCGCATCAAAACAAGACTACATAACATTAGCCTCATAAACGTCCATGCGCCCACAGAAGACAAGACGGATGAAGAAAAAGAGGAATTCTACCAAGAGCTAACAAACGCCATCAGATTAATACCGTCAAACGATATTAAAATGGTGCTTGGAGACGTGAACGCTAAAGTAGGAAAAGAAGAAGAGTTCCTAGGAATCATAGGAAAGCATAGCCTACACAACGTTACCAATGACAATGGTAGTAGATTGATCGATCTTGCTAGCTCGAACTCAATGGTAGTAAGTTCGACAATGTTCCCGCACAAAAATATCCATAAGATGACGTGGCAGTCACCAGACGGAGTAACAAATAATCAAATTGATCACGTCCTAATTGAGAGAAGAGGGGCCACCAGCATACTGGATGTAAGAACAATGAGAGGGGCGTGCTGTGGCTCGGACCACTATTTAGTCAAAGTGAAATTTAGATCCCGTATAGCGACAAAAACACAGAGAGGGCAAACACAACCAAAATACGACATAGATAAGCTAAAACTTGAAGAAAGAAGAGATGCCTATCAGAATGCTGTCGTACAAAACCTGAGAGAAATAGAAGAAGAACAGCCCAACATCAACGACAAATGGGAGCAAATTAAAAACAGCGTAAAGGGAGCAGCAGAAGAGGCACTAGGCTGGGTCACCCGACAGACTGGAATTGACTGGTTTGATCAAGATTGTAGAGCCGCAATAGAAGAACGAAACCAGAGCCACCGGGAGTACATTGCAAGGCCCACAAGAGCAAGGATGGAAGTCTTCCAGCAAAAAAGAAGAACCGCAGATAAGCTCTGCAGAAAGAAGAAGAGAGAATACCTAAATAAGAGGATTCTACAGATACAGGAAGACTTCAATGAAGGGAGAATCAGACAAGCGTACAAAGGAACTCGCCAGATCAGCAATAAGTTTCAGCCAAGAACGGACATCTGCGGAGGCATAGATGGGAACCTGTTAGCAGATCCGGATCTTATAAAAGAAAGGTGGAAAGAATATTTTCAAAACCTATTGAATCCGACCCGCACAGTAAACGAGGATCCACAGACGGACGCATTTGTAATTCCTCAAGATAATATCACCATAGAACCACCAACACTGGGTGACGTACATGAAGCCCTAAAAAGGCAAAAAAACAACAAATCGCCAGGCATCGATGGAATAGCAGCTGAGTTGCTAAAGGAAGGAGGACCACAACTCTTAGCAGCCTTACACCAACTGATATGCAGCATCTGGGAGGAAGAAGCTATACCAGATGACTGGAGGAAAGCCATTATATGTCCAATATACAAGAAAGGAGATAAATTAACCTGTAAAAACTACAGAGGCATCTCTCTCCTCAGCACCAGCTATAAAACCTTCACAATCCTTGTGAAACAAAAGCTAGAACCTATAGCGGAAGGCCTTATAGGAGAATATCAAGCTGGTTTTAGGACAAACAGGTCAACATCCGACCAGCTACTGACCTTAAAGCAAATTCTGGAAAAAACCTGGGAAAGGAATGTGGATATATACCAGATATTTGTTGACTTTCGACAGGCATATGACTCAATAAACAGAGAGAGGCTGTACGAGATCTTATCAGAATTAGGAGTCCCCTCAAAGCTTATACGACTGGTCAAAAGCGCAACAAATGGCTCACTGGCGAAAGTAAGGATCCAAAATGCAGTAACAGAAGAGTTCGAAGTGCGACAAGGTCTTAGACAAGGGGATGGACTGGCCCCCATGCTTTTCAACCTGGCCCTAGAATGGGTGATAAGGAAAACGTCAGTCCAGAGAAGTGCATCAATAGCAACCCAGTCTGTACAATTACTTGCGTACGCGGACGACGTGAACATCGTGGGAAGGTCCTTTTTGTCAGCAAAAGAAGTTTATGTCGGACTAAAAGAGGCGGCAAAGGACATAGGCCTGAGCATCAACGAAGAGAAAACAAAGGTGATGCAACAATCCAGAGCTGGAAGATTTAGAATGGGAAGAAATATAACTATCGACGAACACAACCTAGAAGTAGTCGATAAAACAGTCTACCTTGGGTCTACAATTACAAAAAGAAACGAAGAAAAAGAAGAGATAACTAGACGAATACTACTGGCTAATAGAGCCTTTTATGCCCAGAAACAAATACTGCACTCAAGATTTGTGCACAGAAAAACGAAACTCTCACTCTACAAAACAGTAATACGACCAGCACTGTGCTATGGCAGCGAGACTTGGACTATGACCCAGGACATAGAGGAACGAGTCAACAGGTTTGAGAGAAAAGTCCTCAGGTGCATAATAGGCCCAACCAGAGAGGATGGAATATGGAGAAGGAGATACAACAGCGAGTTGTATGAAATTTTTGACGACCCAGAACTCTCAATTTTAATAAAAATTAACAGACTAAGATTAGCCGGTCACGTAGTCAGGATGGAGGACAATCGCATCCCAAAACGGCTTATGATATCAGAAATCTCGGGAAATAGGCCAGTAGGTAGACCCAGAAGGAGATGGATAGACTCTGTGACGGCTGACGCAGAGGCAATGCTCAACATCCGGAACTGGAGACATGCTGCAAGGGACCGTCAAACGTGGAGGAATGCCCTAGAGGAGGCCAAGGCTCGATTTGGGCTGTAGCGCCATTGGATGGATGGACAGCTCCAACGCGTGACTGGAGCTTACTCCTGAAAAACGATTGTCTCAAAAGCTCTCATATACACAATAGGCAAAGGAAGAAAATGAACCCATATTTTATATATATTGATTTTGTAAAATATATTACATAATTTTTTTTTCTACTTTTTAGTCTATTATATGTCTTCCGCCATTTTGTCACACAGATTACTGTATTATAATCGTCATGCCCTTTCATTTGATACCCCATGCTGAGGGGGTTGTGAAGAAAAAGATAATCCGTCATTTTGAATTTGGAATGACGCCACACAACCTGTCATGACCTTCCATTTGATACCCATGTCGGTGGGTCGGGGAACACAATTGCAAAAATTTGCCGCCATATTGATTTTTTTACAAAATGGTCGGATCACACTGTCAAGCAAACTACTCATATGTGCGAAATTTGAAGTTGATCGGTTATATTTTCTAATTTTTAGTCTATTATATGTCTTCCGCCATTTCATACCCATGTTGATACAAAATTGTCGGATTACATTGTCAGGCGAACTATGAGTATGTGTAAAATTTGAAGTTGTCGGTTATATTCTCTAATTTTTAGTCTATTATAGATATGTCTTCCACCATTTTGTGTTGGCCGCCATGAAGAATTTGGAATGTCGGCTCACAGCTAATTGTATTCTACCCTTTCATTTGATACCCATGTCGGGAATCGGCGAACCCAAATGCAAAAATCGGGCGCCATCTTTATTTTTCTATGAAATGGTCACATTGCATTGTCCAGCAAGCTACGCATATCTGCAAAATTCGAAGTTGATCGGTTATATTTTCTAATTTTTAGTCTATTATATGTCTTCCGCCATTTTGAATTTGGAATGATGCTGCTAATTGTATTGTACCTGTCATGTTTTTATTTGATACACATGTCGGGGTCGCGAAGCCCAAATGCAAAAATCGGCCACCATCTTGGAAGCACCATTTTGATTTTTTTTACAAAATAATCAGATTGTCAAGCAAACTACGCATTCGCGTAAAATTTGAACTTGTTCAGTTTTATTTTCTACTTTTCAGTCAATTATATGTCTTCCGCCATTTTGTATTGGCCGCCATTTTGCATTTGGAATGACGCAACACCACTAATTGTATTCTACCCGTCATCCAAAACATCGACTGTCGAACCATGTGTACAGTTATTCTAATAATAAAATAACTCAAGCCAATGAAAAATTAAACATACATTAAACATTAAAGGTGCTGATAGACGATGAGAATATTCTCAACGTAAATTTTGGTATTCCCATGAGAATCTTCTCATAGGTGTTTACACGAGGCATGGTATTTGTTCCTGCGAGAATAAATATCGTTCTCATGGTGGCAGTTCTCATAAGAATATTCTCATGAATTCTCATGTGAGTTTACACGATGAGAATAAAAACTGTAGGTTGAGAATAATTTTTCTTGTCGTACTGCAAATTGTTTGTTATTTCTATTTGTAGACGAAAATGAATGTAGGGATTTTGTGTGAGTTTCGGGTTGCTGGTTGAAGCAGAAAAGGCTGAGAAGGCTGAAAGGAAACGAAAAAGACTTAGAAACGAAACGAATTGAAAGTTGAATAATTAACTTCCCAGAAGGAAGTTATTGTAATCGGTCCGAATATCGAAATCGCAATTTTCAATGTATTTTCACCTTTTAAGGTCCCAATAGCATTTTAAGCAAAAATTTGAGAAGAAATATATGTGTGTGTGTGTCTGTGGGTACGTATGTGGTCATTTTTCCTGCACGATATCGCGCGAAACAAAAAAGATATCGACTTCCTTGAGATGCCGTTCGAGGCGTATTAAAGGAAATATGATCTGAAAAGATTTTCATAAAAATCGGTCGAGTCGTTTTTTTGTTTGAACGAAGTTCATGATTTTTTTACCTGGCCAATTTCAAGCGAACCAAATATGATACCGACTTCGTTGATGTGCCGAAGATATTATCTGAAAAATTATCAATTAGAAGAGACTTCGGCAAGTGTGCCAAGTAAGTTAAATTAATTAGTTTTGCTACTGTCTAATATATTCGTTGGGATGAAACCCGTTCCAAATGAGGTTAACTTTTATGGATTCAGCCGAGCCGAATACCTTCCCACGAAATATTCAAACTTTAGATCAGAATTTTTTGGATATTGCTTTCCACTTTCTATAATTTCTGGGAGTTGAAGTTCATCCGGCCTTTTCGGTCTAGTTTGACAAATCCTTTACATTGATTAATTTTGGTACTATCTCCTGAAATCGTTCTGCTGATTACGAATCCGAGGTCAAAAATCGAGTGAGGGTGGTTGCACCCCATTAAAGCTACCCCTAGAAGTGACAAAAATGAAGAAATTTTCAAAATTCAAAATTTCACCTCGGAAATCGTCTCTCGGAGGTCATTCTTATAGGATGCAGGACTCCGTCCAACCCCAAGCAGTTAGATTTAATCTTGCGTTTGTATTATTATCTGAATCTACTAATAATCCTTTATTTTTTTTACTCCGTAGCAAACTTTAGCACAACAAAAACAAAGTACTTGAAAATCGCAAATGAGATCGCATGAGAACATTCGTTCTTTCCAACATGTTGGAAAGAATGCATTCTCACGCTTTTTAATTGGAATGTTCTCACGCCACCTATTTACACGTATGAGAAAACGATTCTAATGACAACCCCTCGAGAATACTTCCATGAGAACAAGAACGTATTCTCGTGATTATTTACACGTGTATGAGAACGAATTTTGGTTCACACGAGAACATTTGCATAAGAATATTCTCATCGTCTATCAGCATCTTAAAGAATATTCAAATATTTTACGTATAAAAGGTATGGACATTACATATTTCACGGAATTTGGTAGTGCATATTTAGCATATTTCAACTTGACGAAAAAAACACTATTACATCTTCATTTAAGCTGATCTTTAACCGACTACAAATGTCAAAGATATTATATTATGTGAAAAAATCCACGAAGAAAACTTTTCATCAGAAGATGGACGAGGTCCCGGGCTGCGTACTACATTCTTTTGGTTCAACAATCCTGAATCAATCAAACAAAAGCTTGCTACAGCATTAAATTGCTCTTGAAAGACCATTTTCAGCTATTTCAAAAGCTTGAAAAGTGCTTTCCACACGAACTGAACCAGGCCAGCCGTGATCGGGAATAAACCACATACAATCCTCTCATGTCACATCAAGACTTTTCACCACTTTTCGAACAAATTGTGACAGGAGGTGAGAAATGGGTGCTTTACGTGAACCCAAAAAAGAGAGACGGCGATTTCAATGGCTTGATAAAGGTATCACCAAACGATTATGTCCAGCTTAGAAAAAGTTGATAGAGAGCGCCATTGAAAGAGCCGTCATTCATTTGGAGATTCTGCAAACCAATAAAACGATCACCAGTGATGTTTGTTATTAACACAATTGGAAAGACTTTATCAAGTTTAAAGCCAAAACGAACCTACAATGGGTCAACATCGAGTGACGTTCATGCGGCACGTATCACTGTGAAAACATTAGAGAAAGTTCGGATTGAAAACTTTTTAGCCGTCTTACACCAGTGGAAATGCTTCTTTAGATTATCATCTGTTCTGTTCCTTAAAAAAGTTCTTTAAAATTAAGTTTTTTTTTAAAAAAAAATGCATTTCTCCTTATAGAACCATAAAAACCTTAAGTTTTTTCATACTATAGCAATGAAACCCTTTCACAATGCTGGACAGAAGTAGTTAAAAATAATGTAATTATTTGCTCTTTTTATGTGTTTTTTTTATTAAGCGATTAAATTTCGTACAGGGTTTTTTTGCAATTTTATTTACTGTTACACGGATTTAATACGTTTTGCTTAAGATACTAGCATCATCTGTAATAGTGTATTTCTCATCAAGCTGCCTTGGCCGGAATGGATACTATGTTGCTACAAGTCATCTGTTATTTGACAGATGATTAAATCAAACTAATGTGGATAAAATTGGAATTAGTTTTTATCTGATGATGAAAAACATTAAAGGGAATTAATTCATGCGATTGCTATCTGTACCTGCATAGGGTGATTTATGGCCTTCCTGTTTGCTAGTAGTCCTAATAAGGCATCTCGCCGGCTTAACTGGTTAATAATAGAGTGACAAAGTTCCGCTTAGGTTAGGTCTACACCCAGGAGCGACACTCCTCCTTATTCGTCTCATACACTTATTTCAGGATGCAAATACGACTCCGAAGATGCTGTCTCCCGCTAACCTCGCGATGGTTGCATCTTTGGTTCATTAAGTTGCTTCAAAAAGAATGAACTCTTACAACATCCAATAGTTCAAATGCAAGGTTCATCGCCTCCTCTTCATGCATACCCCAGACTCCCCTTAACCTATCCTATCATTTTTCTATTCTTCTTCAACAAATCTCTATCCTTAGGAAAGTTTCCTACGCTATGGAAAAAATCCTACCTTACGCCAATCTATAAATCCTGTGATAAACACTCGGTAGACAACTATAGGGGCATTGCCATTTTATTATCAATCCCTAAGCTTTTTGAAAAACTTGTTTTTGACAAGATTGCCCCTCTAATCGACCCATACCTAAATGAGTAGCAACACGGTTTCAGAAAAGGGCGTTCAACTACCTCAAACCTTATGGTCCTAATCTCAGAACTGCTATGTGGTATGGAAAGCGGCAACCAAATCGATGCTGTATACACTGACTTCAGCAAGGCCTTTGATCGAGTGGACCATAACATTCTAATTGGAAAACTGTTAAAATTTGGTATATCAGGTTCTGCCCTTGATTGGTTAAAATCATATCTGAACGGAAGAACACAGGTTATCAGATTCCAAGGATTTCTATCTGATGAAATCGAAGTAACCTCTGGCGTTCCTCATCTCGATCCTCTTCTTTTTAATATCTTCATCTCCGATCTATCAGAAAAATTAGTTAATATCCCACATCTCTTCTATGCGGATGACCTCAAAATATATAATGTCATTCAGTCCCAAACCGATGTCTCCTACTTGCAATCTAAGCTCAATGCCCTACAAGACTGGTGCAACACGAATAAATTGCAACTTAACACCAGCAAATGTCATGCAATTACCTTCTCCCGTAGAAGAAACCCACATAAGCAGTACTATTATCTCAACGACATGATGTTGAATCAGGTTGATCATATCGTAGATCTGGGTGTAGTCCTAGACAAAAAACTTAATTTCAATCTGCACTACGATAATATTACTGCCAGAGCCAACAAGCTTTTAGGTTTCATAAAGAGGAGGGCCAAGGAATTCGACAATGTATGGGTCACGAAAACACTCTTCTGTTCTCTAGTCCGCCCTATCCTGGAATATGCGTGTCCTATCTGGGATCCTATATTCCAAGTTAGTAGCAGCAGGATTGAATCAGTTCAGAAGAGATTTCTCCTTTTCGCCCTGAGAAATCTACATGACCCTCGCAACTACCAAACCCTACCGCACTACCTGGACAGGCTCAGAGTGCTTGACCTTATGCCGTTATCAAGCAGGAGAAAATTGCTCATATCTTGCGTTGCTTTTGACGTCCTTAGAGGAAAACTTAAAGTGCAGTTTCTGTCGGACAAAATCAAATTCAATGATGAAGTCCGACAGACCAGACACATTAAATTACTTAAAGAATACCCACGAGCCCGTCAACAGATGTTGTATGGTATTCAACAGTCATTCCTCCTGTTTCTCCCCTTCACTCAACAAAGCATCCTATAAGAAAAAACTTAGATCCCTACTAACATAAGCCCACCTTTCCTGACAATAGTAGCTTAAGTTTTCAGTAGTTTTCAATAGTCATTAAATAATGTGATTTCATTATTTATAATAAGAACTGTGTACTACTATGTATTTTAATTTAAGTGTGCCTTGTTTGGCTTAATAAATAAATAAATAAATAAATAAATAAATATTCTTCAAGCTAAACCCTATGAGACACCTTCTAAAGGTGAGCAAGATATATGTACATATCTATAGAAGCAAGACACTGGACGACACTGCTTCTGATTGTAATTAGTGACAATATTCAATGTGCTAGATAAACCCTAACAAGAATTTGATAGAACCGTATTGAGGCCTCTATTCAGGCCTTAATTAGTCTAATATGCCTATTCAATTCCCTAACAGAGTCTCCATAGCCTCAGACTGTCGGAGTCTTCTTACGATTGTTAACGCAATACGAGAATGGCATATGAATTTTTTGGGTAAATAGAAAGCAGCAGTAAAATTTTTCTTTATTGAAC
Organism: Thereva nobilitata; assembly: GCA_963855945.1. NCBI lineage: Eukaryota > Metazoa > Arthropoda > Insecta > Diptera > Therevidae > Thereva > Thereva nobilitata. The sequence continues at coordinate 98,437,490 of OY979698.1, forward strand.
AACAAATTAAAAATGGTAATAAATGTCACACAAATAGTCTAAAATAGTTCGGATCTTCCGTTCTATTTTTCCCTGTGATGAACAGAAATTCACGTTTTGTTCATAATTTTCGGTCTTGAAAAATTAATTTATTGCGAAAGTTAAAATTAATCCTTCGAGTTTCTGAAAATGACATAATAAACATTTTTACAGCACCCAAACATTGTTGACACGCAACAATCTAGGATTTTCGTAAACAAGATTGTTTCTTTTGCGAAAAGGGCTTTATGTTTTTTTTAGCAGCAAAAAGTTTCTCATCATTCATCTTCGTCCTGAGAATGTCTTGCAATAATCCTTTTACTTGCAGCAATGTTTTTGGTACAGGATTTTTCAATAAGAGATGTCATTTTAAATTTTTTACTCACCCACAACACCAGATAAGTCCGCTTGGCTCATTACCTTTGCGTACACCCCCCTTTGCACGGACAACAAAGAATTCATTCATAAATTGAATATCCGTACACAGTCTGTATTTCCGAACTCCTACAACATCCAATAGTTAAAACGTAGAGTTCATCACCACCTCCTTCAACACCACCCTGACCCCTCATAACCACAAACTTCTTTTATCCTTCGAACTAAGCTTACTACTAGACATTGCACCATGACGTAACCAAAAACATGGCGGACCGGCAGTAAAAAGTGTGATTCCTGAGCTTAGAACTCATTTTAAAAAATGTTTAGTTCTCAAATGTCATCGTAATGACTGATGTATGCTTACAGTTAAAAAATGGCGCGAAATTTAAAGTAACACCTCTTGTTGAAATACCCTTGTGTATGAAAAATGAAACCCCATACACATAAGTCATCAACAAGTTGAAGCAGTATGTAACATAATAAGCAGCAACAGGAAGCTTTTAAATACATGTTTCCGAACTTTTAAAATGTTTCTAAGACAACATTGTTTATAAATAAAGAAGCAGAAAGGATTTTGCGACTTTCGGGACATTTGCTATGGCAAAGGAGAAATATCCTTTAAGGGGAAACATCGCAGGAAGTCAAGGGGAAGTTTGTAAACATGCAGCGAACAGCAATTGGAATTTTATCCTTGAAACAATTTCCCTGAATTTGAAAGCTACAATTATGTTGACGAAACAATTCTCCCCACTTTCTAAAATGCATTTGGTTTGGCTGAGTAAAAAGTTTATAACAAAGTTGCGTTTGAGCTTGCAATATTGAACAGAGTGGGAGGAATACGTTTATCGAGTAGAGGGGATAAAACACGAGCAATTTTGCAAATATTCACTTTATTGCTCGATTCAATTGTGCATGATTTCTCCCACAATCTTTCAGCGCGTGGTAGAAAAAAAAATCATTTATTTATTTGGAATTACAATTTGGAAGTTTTCATGTTTATTGATAAATTCTGACGTTTATTTCAATATTAAAGCGACATCCCACGGGAATTAGCACATACTATGTAAATGTCAGGACATTTTTAATATAGATTAGTGCTAAAAAAAAACTTAAAAATAAATGTAGGATAGAAATAATATTCGTAAAGGACGAGCTTTTACTATACGGAGGATGAAAACCGAAAACAATGGTAATTCATATACGGCGCCTGTCACAAATAGATAGATACCATCTCCCTCTGAAGGGTGCAATAAGGACTACTTTTGGGGAGGGTGTTATATGACTAAAGTTGTAAGGTAGCAGGATGGCTCTATCATAGGAGAGCAGCCCTACAGGACTATCAGCCTCCCCCTAAAACACAACAAATAAATGCCGTTTTTTTGAGGGGGATACACTTTTATGTGAATTAAATGTCAAACAGTCAAAAGCGAAAGATATTTTTTTTCGTTGTTGATTACTAGTAAAAAAAATTCTAAGCGTCATTAAAATGAGTGGATAAATGTGGGGCATTTAATACAGATAGGATTTTTTTCGTTAGATTTATTTCGTTGGAAATGTTTTGCTTCAGAACTAAAACAGAATGTACGTGGCTGCGTAAAAGTCATCACTGGATCTCCCACGGCAGTAAATTTGTTTGTATAAACAAAAAGAATTAATTCTGTTTGTTGATGATGTTTATTTAAACGTTTAAATTCGTTCATTCGGGCTCCTTTTACAGCATTTTCCATTATTTTTCTCAAAAATTCTGGCGATAGAACCTCCAATCCTTGTCGGATGTTCACTTTTAGAACCGCTAGGATCTGTGCTTTGTTCGGATGGACACGTCTTCAAAAATATCAAAGAAAGATGATGATGATGTAACGGTCAAATCGAGCCATGTTTCAGCTCTATTCAAATCGCTTAGGGGTCACCCTTTGTGCTATGTACCAATTCCTCACGTCGTGCAAGCCATGGTTTAATGTCAAATAGTAAGCTTAATTCGTAACATAGAATAAAAACCACCCTAGCCTCTCTCCAGGACCTTGAAATATGGATCAACATTAATCCCAGTTGGAGTTGCAATGGGAAGGCTGAGTTAACCCGGAGGTCGGCTAGTATCTATAATCCATCGTTGTTAGTACATTCACGTACTCTTCAGGCCGATTGTTTACACCGAGTTTTATCGAGTGTGTCCTCCTTAGATCCACCGTATTCAGTTTGTTCCATGGCAACCAGGCAGGGACAGCTTGATGATCAGGAGCATCTCAAACAAAATTATTCTGAGTGACCATCATCAAGCAAAACTATCGCAGCTGGGGCTCCAAAAGCCCAATAGTCCAATCAATCTACAAAAATCCATCTAATAATTGCCAACAGGAAACAAAAAATATGGCTATATAGGAAAAAAAATTCTAAAAAAGATAGCGTTTTTTTTTGAATTTGGAATGGCGAACCTAACCTAAAAAATTCCGGAAAGTCAAAAAAACGCTTTTATGCATATAGCAAAAAAACTTGAGCTCGGATCAAAAAAAATCAAATTATAAAGTTGTAGGTATTCAAATTATCTTTCAATTGATATATATAAAGTTATAGGTTAGGACACAAAATATAGGGCAAAATGGAAAAAACTGTTAAAAATCACACTTTTTTAATTTGTTAATAACTTTTGTTTAACGCAACTTAGATATTTGTCATTTGGTGAAAATATTGCCTCTTGCACGCTGAAAAAACAGTGTTATTTTTGTGGCAAAATATTGAACACTTTCCTTGAAATTTCCCTTTTTGTAAAAAAAGACGTTCTTCTAAAAACGCTCCTCTTGGTCTACGGATTCTTCTAGAGTACCATTCTAGAGCTTAAAATTTTCTTCAATACTTGCAATATCACGTACAAGTAACAAAAAGTCTATAAAAAGGTTTTCCAGTACTTAAAATGACCCCCAAAAACATATTAATAATGAAAAAACAGACGTTCGATTGTAAAAACTAACTTTTTGAGTCTGTTTTTTCATTATTAATATGTTTTTGGGGGTCATTTTAAGTACTGGAAAACCTTTTAATAGACTTTTTGTTACTTGTACGTGATAGTGCAAGTATTGAAGAAAATTTTAAGCTCTAGAATGGTACTCTAGAAGAATCGGTAGACCAAGAGGAGCGTTTTTAGGAGAACGCCTTTTTTTACAAAAAGTGAAATTTTAAGGAAAGTGTTCAATATTTTGCAACAAAAATAAAACCGTTTTTTCAGCTAGCAAGAAGCAATATTTTTGCCAAATAACAGATATCTAAGTTGCGTTAAACAAAAGTTATTAGCAAATTAAAAAAGCGTGAATTTTAACAGTTTTTTGCAGTTATCTCTATGTTTTGTGTTCTAACCTATAACTTTATATATATCAATTGAAAGATAATTTGAATACCTACAACTTTATAATTTGATTTTTTTTGATCCGAGCTCAAGTTTTTTTGCTATATGCAAAAAAGCGTTTTTTTGACTTTCCGGAATTTTTTAGGTTAGGTTCGCCATTCCAAATTCAAAAAAAAAACGCTATCTTTTTTAGAATTTTTTTTCCTATATAGCCATATTTTTTGTTTCCTGTTGGTAATTAACGCTAAATTTACAAGGAGCTATTGTAGATTGATTGGACTACAAGGAACATAGTCGAACAACCCTCTCCAACCACAAATAAGTGACAGTTTGGCGCGGTTTTTGGACTGGCGATGTATCGGGCCATACTTTTTTAAAAAATACTACTGGTTTGACCATTACAATGAATAGACTATACGTTACCGAATGATGTTGACTGACTTTTTTGGTCCGAAATTGATGCGATGTTGATTTTCAGGAAGACGGCGCCATCTGCCACACAACTCCTGTAACAATGACTTTATTCAGTTCCAAAATGGCGCGAAATTTAAAATGACACTTCTTGTTGAAAGACCCTTTAGAAACAGTCAAATTAACCCAGTGAAAATGACCTGCTATGGGTCGGTCTACTGCATTCACGATGCTTCCCATATGTAAAAAAACTCCCCAAAACATTTGATAAGTGCATAATTTAAAGCTGAAAAGTGCATAATCAACAAAAGCCTGTGATATTTTTACAATGAAACATGTGTAACGTGTCATGTACGTTCGGGCATTTACAACTCGTTTCCATGTCGCACAAAACAAACAAAATGAAATTCTGCCATGCATTTTAAATCAGCTTCAATTTTTTGATAGCTCCTCCTCCACTAAACTTCCTAATAGCAGAACAGAAACAAAAGTTATACAACGACGGTCATATAGCGAAACTATCCGAATCCCAGTACGGTACATGACTCAAAACATTATGCGATAAAGCGATAAAAGTTTATCGCACAAATCAAAATTTCATCTATGATTTTTAACTTTCAGTAGGAGCTTATGTACAAACTTCTGGAATTCCTTGTGATATATATGCACATTTTAAGAAAAAGATTTTCTATTGTCAAGGTGGTCTTTGCATGTGAGTGCATGAATTTCTTGAGGCGCTTTCAAGTTTCTCACCGTTTAAATAAGTATTTATATACAGGGTGTAACGCATAAGATTGTACACCGGGCGGGTATGAATAGGTTTTGGATAGACGAACAAAAAATCGTTCCCGAGGGGGTGGGGTAATCTTAACGGTTTAGCCGCTAGGGCGTTTTGAAGTTTTTTTGCTAGAGTTTTACATATCACCCTGTATTTTTGTAACCCTATGACCTATTTTCATAAGTAAGGTATCAGTGTACGCAGAATACTCCCACCTATCTAAAGCTGTAAAAATGAAGGTTCTACCGTACCAGGTTCCAGAGCAATGAGTCAACAAAGTGAAAATTTTGGTTTTTTTTACTAAAATTTCAACTAAAACCACCATTTTCTCCAAAAAATACGTGATAAACCTAAACTTTTTTTTGCAAAATTAGAAAGCTTGGACAATTCCCTATGAAAAATGTCCTGTGAATTTTTTTCCTACAACTTCTACTTTTGGAGTTAAAAGCAATTTTAATGCTAAAATTGGGTCTTTTTTAGTACTTTTTCACCTAAGCTTTGCTAAAAAGTACCAAATAAGCACCAAATAAGGTCAGTTTCAACATCAAACTTGCTACTAACTTCAAAAGTAAAGGCCGTAGCATAAAAATTGTCAGGACATTATCCATAGGAAATTGTTCAAGCTTTCCAATTTTGTAAAAAAAAATATTAGTTAATTACGTATTTTTTGGAGAAAATGGTGGTTTTAGTTGAAATTTTAGTAAAAAAACCAAAATTTTCAGTTTGTTGACTCATTGCTCTGGAACCTGGTACGGTAGAACCTTCATTTTTACAGCTTTAGATAGGTGGGAGTATTATGCGTACACTGATACCTTATTTATGAAAATAGGTCATAGGGTTACAAAAATACAGGGTGATATGTAAAACTCTAGCAAAAAAACTTCAAAACGCCCTAGCGGCTAAACCGTTAAGATTACCCCACCCCCTCCGGAACGATTTTTTGTTCGTCTATCCAAAACCTATTCATACCCGCCCGGTGTACAATCTTATGCGTTACACCCTGTATATATATGAGAGAGCAGAGGCAGCAGCTCCAGCATACCACAGGCAGCATAGTAGTGGCAGTAGGAAGAGCACGATAACGACAAAGATTATCTATGCTAATGCGTTTTTCGTTTTCTTGCTGCATTTCAGCCCCGAGTCCTTTTCCTTTTTGCTCGCTCCATCCATATCCAGTTCCCTAAAAGCTGAGGCACCCCCGAAAGTTTCCATCTGCATATTATATCCACTGAGTTGCCTAGGATTCACGGTCGTAGCCCGACCGCTCTAACACAGATTTCTAACTTTTTACGTTAAATTTCGCTGTGGGTGCTCATGGTTGTCGGAATTTACTTCCTCGGCAAATGTTTCTCGCATTTAAAGTGCATTTGCAAGTGTTCCGAGGAGATTTCTATCTTTCGGTACGGAGGAATGTTGATGATTTTTGTGGTAATGGTGGCAAACAAATTTATAAGATTTATAAACATTTTAGTGTAAGAAATATTATTATGAATATTCTTCTTTTATGTAACACGGTAATGGTTCCGGCTTACGTATGCATTGGAATATGCTCTTGTGCTGTATGTAGGTAGAAATGATAAACGAATGTACCTTCAGATTGGATGCTGTAATTTATTATTACACATTATATATACCCAAATCCATTGAACTGCTGAATCTATAATTTTCAACGAAAAGTTTGTCTTGAGTTTTTGTTTAACCACTTGCACTAGAAATCGAGCCTTGGGTCCTTGTGCTGAAAGTCGAGTCGTGTTTCGTGACAAGTCGTTTGAGCTGAAGAAAGTGACGTTTCAGTCGAATGACGACTTTCATCACACGGGCCTAGAGTGGAACAACTTAGCATTTCCACTCTAGGCCCGTGTGCTGAAAGTCGTCAGGTTACAGGGAAACCGAAAATTCCCACCTTCAACCTCCCCAGGTCGGAGAGGCATACTCTCACCTTATCCTCCGGTGTGAAATTTCTGGGTCTAATATTACATCCTAAACTCAACTGGAAGACGAACATCGACGAAAGGGTAAAGAAAGCCTGTATAGGTTTCTACGCCTGTAAAAAGACTTTTGGCAAAAGATGGGGTCTCAGGCCAAAGATGGACCTGTGGATGTACACAGCTGTGGTACACCCAATTCTCACGTATTGGTCGCTAATATGGTGGTCAGCGCTGAGCAGGACCTATAACGTCATAAAGTTGGGAAGGGTCCACAGAACGGCAACAGTACGGGCAACAGGGGCCATGAGGACATGCCCCACGAAAGCTCTCGACGTTCTCTTGCACCTACTCCACCCCGACCTTCATATCAAACATCTAGCCTCTTGCAGTGCCCTCAGACTGAGGGAATCCGGGGTCTGGACCTCAAAACCCTACGGACATAGCAATATTTTGAATCTGCTAACGGAGGGTATGGTCGCTACAACCACAGACTACCTTCTCCCTAGATTGGCGTTGAGGAAGGATTTCTTCGTCGAACTAGCCTCAAGAAGAGATTGGAGAAACGGAGACGTCCTGCGAAAGTTCGATGTACGAATATTCACCGACGGCTCCAAGACGTCAGAGAGCGTCGGAACAGGGGTTTATCTAGAGACCACTAACAGTTCACTGTTTTGGCACCTGTCGGTGTACGGTAGTGTCTTTCAAGCTGAAGTGCTGGCGATCCTGAAGGCCTGCCAGACAATGAACTCAGAACCTACACAAGGATGTGGTATTGGAATTTTCATAGACAGCCAAGCCTCTATGAAAGCTTTGGATTCAGTAAGAATGCGCTCCAAGCTAGTGGAGCGATGCAGAGCCTAGCTAGATAGGCTAGGTAGATAGCACAACGTGACTCTCGTCTGGGTTCCCGGTCATAGGAAGATAGAGGGGAACGAGAAAGCCGACTTCCTAGCCAAGCAGGAAGTCTCTCCGGGGCTCGGAGCCCGAGATGATCGGCAGCCCAATAGGTGGAGTCAAAAACGCTATTTTTGACTACCACCTGCTGCTAGCCAGCCGAAAGTGGAGAGAACTGGAGACCTTCACCATCTCTAGGGCGACTTGGCCGACTTATAACAAAGAAAAAACAATGGGCCTCTTAAACAGACCCCGACGAGATATTGCCAGAATCACGACAATCATTACGGGACATTGGCCCATAGGAGACTATGCTGCCAAGTTGGGCATCCCATTCAACGTCTGTTGTCGTATATGCGGGGAGACGAACGAGAGAGAAACATTTGCTCATTAGCAAAAGCCAGGCAGCGCACACTAGGCAGTTACGTTTTGGAAGAGTTAAAAGAGATTTCCAGACTGGAGATCAGATCAATTCCACAAGATGGCTTTAGGCATCCGTCACACCCGACCGAACAACCACTCAACATAACGTGCACGAGTTGTGGCAACAAAACGGCGCACCAAGCGCTAACTGGGCCTCCGGTCGCACTGAAGGCAGCCCTTCACCTACCTACCTACCTACCTTCAGCACAGGGCCCTTGATCTCCTCTAGGGCATTTGTTCAAGTTGGCGGTCTCATGAAGTATGTCTCCAGTTATCAATGAGGAGCATTGCCTCTGCGGCAGCCCTCACCGAGGCTATCCATGTCCTTGTGGGTCTGCTTACTGGTCTATTTCCTGAAATGTCTGCTACCACGAGCCGTTTTGGAATACGATTGTCTTCCTTCCTGATTACGTCCCCGGCTAGTCTTATTCGGTTGATTTTTTTTTATAGATTGAGAGTTCTGGGTCGTCAAAAATTTCATACAACTTGCTGTTGTATCTCCTTCACCATATTCCATCCTCTCTCGTGGGGCCTATTATGTACATGAAAACCAGGGGCGTTTCCAGCCAACTGGCATTGGGGGGGGGGGGATAATTTTAAAAAAAGAAAAAACTTAAATATTTTTTGGATTCCATAAATATCATTTGGGCCCTCCCCAAGCCACATCTAGCTGAAGTTGCCATTCCACCCCCACACCCCAGCAAATAGTCAATAATCATTTCTGCCACTAGTTTTTAACGGTTATTTAGCTCTAATAGAACCTACATACGTAGCGGCAGATTTTTTTTTAATTCTAGCCCGCGCGTTATGGGAAGTTGCTTTAAGGGATATAATAATGTTCTTCTAGCTTCGTTTCATTTATTTAAGATTTAACGTATTCTTTTAAATAGAAATAAGAGTTACTCATTTCACTTATAAATTCATAATTAATGACTGAAAAACTCTCCATTATTTCTTTTAAAATATTGACTACTGCTTTCCGTATACCACACGAGTCCAACAAAATCTGCTGTCATCGTCCATTCCCTTTTGAAATTTGACGAAAAATCGTACGGGCCATGGAGAATATACAAGGAGACAAAACTCTTATGGGGAAAATGACAGGAAATGGATGGGTAGAAGAAACTAAACTTCTAGTTCATTTTTGGCCACAGATGTCACCTTTGTCCGATGTACCCCGCATGAATTTAATAAAAATTCATTGGAAACATCAAAAATTGATTAATTACGAATAATCGCATTGATATAAAATCGAATTTAGAAGCTGGTAAGCAGCTGTAAGCTGCTAAACGTAAAATATATTAGTAATAAACGAACTTTACCATGAACCGGAAAAATACAATCGGCCATGTTTTTTGGGGTACATTTGACTGCAGCGCCACCAATAATCAAACGAAAATTGACAACACGGAGTTTTATCTCCTTGTATAGCCTCTATGGTACGGGCTTTCACGCGGGCCAATTTTTCCAACCAACTGTACGTCAGAATGCTTTGGCTTATTGTTGTTGTTTTTAATCTTAATTCTCCCTTCTGCTATTTCTCCCAGAAAGAAAAAACAACAACCACACCGCTCTCAAAAAGTCGTATCGAAAATCGTGTGAGAAAGTTGGATGGGAAAACCTTCCCTCCCCATCGTCCTCTCTCACCCTCTTCTCTAAAAATAATGTTTCCGTACGATTTCTGTTGGTTGGCCGTCGTCCCGTGTGAAACAAGCATTTGACGCTGCACTTACATGACTCGAACTGAGTTTCCGAATTCACTGCAAGTTTATTTGCAGTAGGACCGCATAGCTCCTGCAGTTTTTGACGTTTCCGAACTCACACATTCTCTTTGCGAGCAAAAGGGAATTTCAGAGAAAAACAACAACAACGCAGGAGCTGTCAAAGTGTTCGATCAAAAAGTTGCTGAAAATATCGATCAAATTTGTGTGCCCTCCCCTTTGTCTTCTTTCACCCTCTTCTTCATAAACCACTTTGCAGCGGACTCTTATCGTGTCGTGTGTACGCTCGTGTGAAATCAGCCATAGCGTGCCATATTAACGGGAGTTTCGGGTATCGGTCTCTTCCACGACTCTCCAGCAGTTTTGGAAAAATTCACCGTCATAGATCGCCGACTAGATTCACCATAACTTAACTTGTTTGTTTGAAATATTGGTATTTTTTAAGAATAAAAATAAATAAACGAACGAAAATTCTTAGGGGGGGTAATTACCAAATTACCCCCCTCTGAAACCGCCCCTGATGACAACACTTTCTCAAACCTGTTGGCTTATTCCTCTTTGTTCTCGAGTTTCGTTTTTCTGGTGCACAAATCTTGAGTATTTCCTTAGAAAGACAAAAAAGGCTCTATTAGTCAGTAGTATTCAGCTAATTATCACTTACTTTTCTTCGTTGCTTTGTGTAATTTTACACCTAAGGTAGAATGTTTTATCGACTTAGTTATATTTCTTCCCAGTCTAAATCTTCCAGCTCTGAACTGTTGCATCCCTGTTGTTTTTTCCTCGTTGGTTCAAGCCTATGTCCTTTGCTGCCTCTTTTAGTTCAAGATAAGCTTCTTCTCCCAATGAAGACCCTCCCACGATGTTCACGTCATCTGCATTGTTATTGACACACTTCTCTGGACTGACGTTTTCCTTATCATCCATCTAAGGACGAAGTTGAATTGTCATGGGTACAATCTCAAACAAATTTTATTATAAAGCATTAAAGTCCCTAAAGAATTTCACATAATTTAACGAGAATGTCATACTTTTCGATAAAATAAAAACTAAATGAAATTTTCGTTGCGTTGACGCTTTTCAATTGATAAATTACAGTAAACACAATCAAAAACTTTGCTACAGACTCTATTCCCCCAATGAGAATCAATTATAGCAAAACTTTTTCACAATACCCCCTCCCCGGGCGCATTCTCTATACGTGTAGTAGATACATTGAGATGTTTCACAAAATTTAACTTGTTCACCTCCCCTCCCCGTTCGTTCGCTCCTTCAGGACAGACTACATATTTTGTTGTGGGTAAACAAACTGGAACCACATTCAGGATATCCGCAGGAGTCTATTTTTATTAGAAACTTTAGTTAATTGTTCTAAAGTAACACAGAAGCTTACAGTTTTCAACTTTGCCCCGGGGCCGTTTATATTTGGTGTGTACATTGGAGCCGCAGCATCTAAGGTACGACGGTATCACCTTTTCATGCAGGTTGCATTGCATGTATACGTAAGAATATATATGTATGTATGTATGTATACACAAAGGAATCCTTTGTATTTATCTATAGCCTTTTATATAAATGTTACAGACCCACTTTGGAAGCTTAGCTTTTGACGGAAAACTTTGTAGATCGGGTAGTAAGCTGGCGTATGGCCCTATCCTACCTGCATCTCTCTAATAATTGGTTAGTTGGTGAAAGTTTGCCAAGTTCCAAGTAACTTGTTGATGAAAATCCTTAAATTATTTGATAATTTAATTTAGCAATTTTATAGTATATTCTGATGCAAAATTGCATATGAAGTTTGCTAGTTTAATTAGAGAACATCTAAAAGGCATGCGAGAAACATTAAAGTTTATCGTACCATGCAGAACGGGGGTCTTAAGCTAATGAAATTGCTGACAGTACTTAATTTATCTAATGTTGATTCATAATAGTTAGGAAGTTAAGATTTATACAGGGTGTATTGCATAAAGTTACAAAGCCTCCGGCTGTGGGTAGACGAACAAAAAATCGTATGGGTTGGGGGGGAAATCGCAACGGTTTAGCCGCTAGAGCGTTTTGAAGTTTTTTTTAGTGTTTTGCATAGCATCCTGTATTTTTGTAACTCTATGTCCTATTTTCATGAATAAGGTAGCACTGCACGCAGAATACTCCCACCTAACTAAAACTGTAAAAGTGAAGGTTCTACACTACCAAGTTATGAGTCATCAAAGACAAAATTTTGCACTTTTTAACAAAAATGTCAACTTCAACTACCTTTTTCCCCAAAAAATACGTAGTTAATCAATATTTTTTTTCCAAAAGCTTGGACAATTTCCTATAAATAATGTCCAGACAATTTTTTTATTACGGCCTTTATTTTTGAAGATATTAGCAAATTATGATGTTGGCTTTATTTGGTACTTTTCGTCATAAGCTTATGTAAAAAAATGAAAACCATCAGGAGCGCGTTCAAAAACCTTACTATGGTAAACCACGAGGTAAGCTGTGGTTACTACATGCTGCATCACTTCACTTAACCACGAAAGTTAATGTTTAACCATGGAGGTTTTTGAACGCATCGTGGTTAACTACAGCCGTGTTTTTTTAATGAACTGTACAGGTCTTCGATCCAGTTCATTAAAACAACGAAAAGGGTAATTTCACTAAGCGCCATCTTCAGTGCTTTAAATATATTAAAATTAAACCGAAGTTGCGTGTCAGTAAACAACTGTTATACGAATTCCCCTCTAGAAAATAATAAATAAGTTTCTAAAAAATAAATTATTTGTTTCCTCATGCCTACAAATTGTTGTTTTTATTTTAAACTAGTTGGGACCCGGCGCGCCTATGCTGCTCCCATAAGCCAATAGTAGTAATGATGTGAATTTTAATATACTGTAGGAAAGTTTGAAAAGGGCAATTTTTTGGTATTTTTGATTCCAAATAACAAAATGTGAAACTATTAGGGATCTGCCATTTTGATCGAGACAATAAAAACCATCCATTGACACGGCATTTTTCGATATATGAATTTTTATACATAGATGAAGTGTCTCAATGAACCACTTACTTTCTGTATTTTGGATAGCTGGGACCCGGTGTGCCTCGCTGTACCCAGCGTTTAAACATTTAAAATCAATACAAACCTTCAAAATTCAACTCTTCTTAACCATTAACGAAAAACCAACTATTCCTATAAAAGTTGGAGTCATTAGATTCAAAATACATTTATTTGGACTATCCAAAATTGCCTGTGTATTCTGTTAAAACCATGAACGTTAAAAGATTTAAAATTAATGCAAATAGCAGCATCAAGCACTCGAAATTCGAGGGCCATTTTCTAAAGCTTTTTTTAATTTAAATCTAGAAGTCTTCAATAACAAAAGTTTTCGAGAACAATAAAACAAAATCGAAAAATGAAACAAATATTTTATAGTTGGAAAAAGCAATGCCAAAAAACCAACTTTTATTTTCTCTTATATTGCGAAATTGTGTTCGTCAAAACATGTGAAATTAATGCAAATATTGAAAATCAAATTACTCGCAATATCTAAGGAAAGAACCAATACTTATTTGGAGACATTAGATTCAATATGCTTTCATATTAAGTGTGACCAAAATCCCCTATGTATGTATTCTTTTACAAAACTTGCTGGTAAACTATGTTTTTGGTTTTGTTTTCCGGCGAGTAAGGAATTTAAAATTAATCCAAATCTTCAAAATTCAACTCTTCAACAAATATTTATAACCATTAACGAAAAATCAATTATTCCTATAAAAGTTCGAGAGTTTGGATATTGGTTTGTTTGTCTAATTCTGCGAAGTATGTCTTCAGTCATGCCGTTCTTGTGTTTTTCCCACAAAACCGATGGTTCTGTTGGGTATCAATATAATTGGGAACAGTTGACGAATGTTATTCGGCGTGGATGCAAATGCTGCATCAGTAAGTGTCAGATCCCAATGATTGTCGTCTTCCAGCAATTGCAACTCGCGACATGCATCTTGAAATGTATTGAATATTTGACCATTGACTGTTGCTAAAAATTCGAAATACGTTGGTCCTGGAACATTCAGCAACAACAAACGCAAAAAGAAACATTTACGTTGTTGTGGATGTACTGTGTACAGTCGTCCCAATGTCTTTGCTTTCAATACGCGTGCTATAGTTGGATGTGGTTCGCCTTGTCTACGTGGCTTCCATTTTTTACCTGATTTGTTCCATGTATAATAGCGAGGGACGTCGGTATATAACAATGTTGTTGCGAATTGCCCGAAAATATCAAGTTCTTCGCACAGTGTGAAAAATGCAGTAAGTGTAGTTTTTGGTGGCTTTAAAGCTCGTTGGAATGCATTTTCTTCAGTGAAATATACACGTTGACCGTTTTCCAGGTGTACCGCAATCTGAGGCATAATGCAAAAACTCGACATTTATATATTTTCTTATTAACACTTTATTTAATCGCACCAATTAAAAGCTTTTACGTATTTTTCGGTGGAAGTATATAAAGAACAATGGATGCTAATATTTTACAGGTTTCCCAATGTTCACAAATACTACAAATGTTGAAGGTAATCCAGATGATAATGACGGAGAATATGATCTTGCACCTTAAAGATGTTAATAAGATAATGTTTAAGAGTAATTTTCAATTATCTATATAAAAATCAATTGCCGTGCGTTAGTTTCACAAAAACTGGAAAATGGCTCGCCTCAATACAGGGGTGGTTTAAAAAAAATAAGAAAACCCCAAAGGAACTACTGAAAATTCTAAAAAATTGGTCATTTTGGGAGTTTTCACTGCAGATTAGTTTCAATAGCTTCATGGCCTACCTATATATTGTTTGACAGCTGCGTAAATGTGAAATTGTCATTAAATTGGGGTTTTTGAGAAATTACCGATTTAATTTAATATATAGGTAGGCCATGAAGCTATTGAAACTAATGTGAGGTGAAAAATCCCAAAATTACCAATTTTTTTGGTTTTGCAGCTGTTCCTTTTGGTTTTTTGAAATGGTTTTTTTCTAAAACCACCCCTGTATTGAGGCGAACAAAACAAAAAATAAAATATTGAAATCGGTCGAGCCATTTTCGAGTTTTTGCGGGACTAACGCACGGCATTCATTTTTATATAGATAACGTTTTTCCGACAGCCGGTAAGTATGCTACATTCCGAAAAGAAAGGGAAATTTCGAAATTTCCCAAAAACCTGGATAAAGTTCTCGATAAAGCCTGGGTTTTCAGATTTGTAGGGGGAAGAACTATAGTTCATTAAAAAACACGGCTATTTAAACAACTGTCAGAGAGTTGTTTTTATTCTTCTTCTTCTTAACTATCGCTAACCATGCTCCCGAGCTGGGTTAATATTTACCTACACCATGGTTAACTACGGGAGTTTATGAACGCCAAAAAGTTATGCCCGTGGTTATGTTGTAGTTAACCACGGAGTTTTCGAACGACAAAAGTTTACCATAGTTAACCATGGTAAGGTTTTTGAACGCGCTCCAGGTAAAGAGGCGTAGACGAGGATTACATGCTAGAAGATATTCAAAAACTTTGTATAACAGACAAAAGATAACTAGCAAGACGTAAAGAGACAACTGGAAGGAGAGACTTTAAGAGGTCCGAGTTCTACAAGAACTGTAGCTTAGCACAGCTATCATTTTGCAGTATAAACACTCTGGCTGTATTCAAATATGTCAACAAGAACTGCCGTTTACTCTTAGCACTGAAATTAAATTTAAAAAATTCTCTCCATTTGGTTTCCGACTTTTTCCTTGAATTCCTAACGAATCAAATAGCATGATATGAATTGTGCTAAATTACCAGCGTTATTTTACCTCAGGTAAATTAACTTTATCCTAAACGAGACCAAATACCGTCTATCATCTGGCTATGAAGCTATAGGATTTTTCTATTAATGTATAAATTCTTAGTTTGTCGTTTCATTTTCTAAACGAGAAATTCAATTTGTGCTACTGATTCACATATACATACAAGACTTTCTCAAGCAAATTATGTCAATTTCAACAATGTACATACAAGGCAACTCTCGTATCCAACTATCAAAGTTTTCATTAATAGCGAAAAGTTTTCAAGTAGTCTTCCAAAAACTGCAAGTGGGTTTTCTTAACGAAAAATTTTCTGCTCTCATTGTGGAATATTTCCTGGTTTCTTGTAGAATTTTTCACATTAGTCTATTGTCTTTCATCCATTCACAAGCATGCATTGTTTGCCGTTTCTTATAGTTCTTCCAGTACAGATTAATAAGACTTTGTCAAACGTTAGGTTTCGTGTTGAATTTTGTGCGGATTGTTAGAACATTTCAATGGTATAACTTGAATACATATAGATGATGTTTTTTGTTGCCCCAAAAAAATGCAACAAGTCATTGTGAATTTAGTTTAAAAAAATTGGCGCCTATTGATCAAATTACAAATGTAAAGTAACAAACACCTATGTTTTAAGAATAGTAAAGGTGGGTTTACATCCCAAGAATAAAGTGGAAGAGCAAATCAGAGCTCCTTTATCGCATAGAAGATAGTATGGTTCTATCTCTGTTTCACCAACGTAACAACAGAAAACGGCAACCTCAAAGAAGGGCGAATGCGTAGACCGAAAAAAACTTTTAATTTCGTTAAATTTCAATATTCTAACGCCTATAAATATGCAATTTTCTCTAGTTTTTGCATATTTACCTTGTTTTCGGCAGTTTGAAAAATGCGTTAATTTTTTTTAACTCAAAAACGAAGTGAGAAAATGTTTGAAACTAATAAAATTGTCTTTTTTACTACACATTAATTTAATATAACTATCTAAAAGGCTTTGCAGCTTATTAAAATGTTTCCTCTGCGACCGTGTTAAACATTTTACGTTTGACAGTTGCAAAAAGTTTCGAGCTTTCGACGAAACTTTGCGCTTGAGTTTTGTACAGGGCCACTTTGCTCTTCCACTTTATTCTGGCGATGTAAACTCGCCTTTAAGGCCCGTATTCACCGACCTGGATAATAAATATCGTCGATATTTCGTATTTTCTGACCGCGATTTTCGCTACACGGATCAAGTTAATACCAGTTCCGACCTGGTAATAAGTTAATCCGCTGATTTCTAGCCTCTGAAAATTCGACTTTTCAAAATTGGACAAAATTTTCATTCACAAATTCAAAAAATAAAATACGAAATATTCACGATATTTATTATCCAGGTCGGTGAATACGGGCCTAAATGGCGGTCGCGAGTGGCTGATGCCGGAGAAGATTAAAAGGTCGGATGAGGCGAGGAAGAAAATGGATAAGACTACAAAATGTTATCAACAGGAGGCTAAGACTGGAGGAGTCGCACAAGAGGAAGAACGGAGAAAGGACCAATCAGATGTTACCGTGCCGCAACACTTTATGGTAGAACGTTGGTTATCTAAAAAAAATAGAATTTTACTGTGATTTTCGTTTAGTTTTCTATATCAACTGACCTGGCCTTGAGGTTGCCCAGCCATCCCAGAGGAGACTGCCATCCCAGAGGTTCACGGTTCGATTCCACTCCGTTCTTCATCTTTAGTAATAAGCGAGGAAGTCAACTTCTGTTTGCTCATCGAAATCAGCGTTCTGTCTCGGTAGTATTGATGGGAAGCTCTAGGAATAAACCCGCTTATTGGCGTTGGTAGTTCTTTCACTCTTATCTCTACTTTCCGACGACTAGAGCACTAAATGATAGAATCGTCGTTAGTACAAAGGGGCTTAGCTTTGAGCTTTAGCCTTTCACATGGAAAAAATGTAGTTTTATTAATGAATACTGCAGGCTGCAGCCAATTAGACAGAATTAAATATAACATAGGAGCCATCAAGAGATAGTAGTAAATTACCTAATAATGCTATCTTATATCAAAAGCTCTAATAGGCTTCAAAAGAGGTATTCTAGCCAAACTCATCACGACCGAACTAGCATTATCACCAGTGTATAGTTAAAATGGTGTAAAAACATATTTTTTTATTTACATTAAATTCGACTTTTCCCATTAATTTACAAGCCGTACTTTTTCATCTAGGAGAGATTTTCCGGAGATACATAAAAAACGGAATGTTTGTGCATGTTTTTTTAATGACATTCATGAAAACACACTCATCTGGCTATCACTTCCTGTTGACTCTATTCATCCTCCGAAAAGTCTATGAAGCCTTTATTTTCGCTTGCGGAGCAGAGCTAGGGCCGTGGGCACCAGACACAGACTAAATGTAATGGAAAAATTCATTTCATTGCTTCAACATTGCAGAGAGAGGGCGAAGTGCCGAAAATTTTGGTATTCATAGTGATTTTAAGTCGATTTAAATTTAAGCTCGATTGGTATATGCTATGCTTATAATGCCTATATGCTATGGTAGACAAAAAAGGATTAGGTCAAGCATATATAGATAGTTTCGGAAATTTTCTATCACGTCTATAACACAACTCATTAGACAATAATTGATTTTGCATTGGGCCGGTGTATCCGTTCATCCTTGTTGTCAATTAGCAGCTCGTTCCGTTGGAATATTAGTGCTGAAATGCATACTGCCGCAATTAACAAGCTCCCGATCGTATTTCATATAATAAATGCAAAATTAACATCAATAATTATTGAAATGATTTGAAAATTCGCCACAATTCCCTATGAGAGAATCTGGAGCAATTTAAAGTTAACTTTTCCACTTTAATAAGTCATGCCCACATAGCCTCAAATTATAGTCAGCAAATGCACCTCAATAGTGGTGCATATATTAGCACAATTATTATGCATACGCTACTCCCGCAGGAAGTACAAGAAATAATATCCTGGAATGGCGCATCAAGCATGAGTAAACATTTACTGAATTTATTATGGCCCTATGCCCCCCATGCCCTATGGTTTTACGGAGCTGTTGAGTTGCCCGCTTCTGGATCCTTCTGGATGCTGAAGACGTGGAGGAGACTTCTTAAGATGAATCATCATAATGTGCAGTGGAATGCAAACATCTACTGCGGATAGAAGTAGCTCTCGCAAGAATGTTACAGAATCCAGGCTAGGACCAGCCAAGCGGCACTCCTGCATGTGTTTGCATTGTAAGGATATTGTTATGAAATTACTCTTGCCAGAGAATGTCTACACACCGTGCTTGAGCTGCCTGTACACATGCACATCCTATATATGCACAGCGGAAATTTCACCAGCGCTAAGTGAATTCCAAGGCAAATTCTCCATAGAGATCCCGCTGCTTATCCCCTATGCCACGCTGCCAAACCAACACCCCCCCCCCCTTCCGCGCCCCCCGTTTACCATCACCCTTGTGCGCGACTTTTATTGATCAATAAAAACGGATTTAGCTTTATGCGGTCGGTTTATGAGAAACAAAAGTACGTAGAAGCCCCCGGAGGCGTAACCTCTATCTGCATGCAAATAAGAAGCTGAACGAAAGAAAATGGCTTCATTAGCGGCACACTTATGCTAACAAAAAGCATGGAGGTGTCGAGAATGGCCGCAATTTAATTGCTCCTTTTGAAATAACCAGGATGTTCCATGTAAATCTTTCGTAATAGCATTTGAGAATCATTTCTGGAATGTTTGCATTCCGCACCTGTTCCGTTCAGGTAAAATTTTACAAATTTATGTAAACACAGCATGAGCGAGAGTTCATCGCTTTATATGAACACGTTTACTACATAATTGAGTGGTTTTGAATGGTAAATGAGTTAACTCCAGGGGGGTAATCATTGAACACGATTCGATTGAAATTATTTACGATTTATACTTACGATCCAATTCTGATTTGGTATCACTGTTTACGATCGTAAGTATGAATTGGTATGCCATATGAATGTACGATTTTTCTTCAATTGCAGACAACTTAATTTCTCTGACCAGTTGTCAAATAAATATTTCGAGACTTCATTTCCCGACAGCAATTGGCAAATAAATTATTTTAAGAAAAAAGAAAAAGAATGATACCATTAAGCATGTTATTATCAAGCAGTAGCGAAAGTGAGGAAGAATCTCAAGCGCTAATAAGAAAAAAGATAAGAGACTCTTCAAATCCCTTGGAGATGGATGAAAGGAGGTTAGTTGTTTGCTTTATTCTTTGAACACCTACATACTAAATATTTTGTTTAGTTTTATAAGGTTATTTAGGTTGAACAAAAGTGCTGTCATTTGCTTATTGGAAGAAATAAAAGATTTTTTAAAACCGAGAAGTCGTTCATCGTCAATTCCGCCAATTCTAAAGCTTGCGGCAACTTTAAGATTCCTTGCAAGTGGAAGTTACCAGCGTAGTGTAGGACAAGATTATTCCATAGGAATGGCACAATCTGAGGTGTCCTACGTTTTAAGCGAAGTATTGGGAATTATGGAAGAAAGGATTTGTCCCAAATACATTTTATGGCCCAATGAAAATTCGAAAACGAATTGTAAAAGTTACTTTTACGAAAAACATGGGTTTCCCGGAGTCAGTGGTTGTGTTGATGGAACACACATTAATATAATAAGACCAAACAGAAACGAGCATTTATTCTACAACAGAAAAGGAAAACATAGCATTAATGTTATGATTGTAAATTTTAGAAAATATAGTTAGAATAATAAGTAAATAATAATAATAAATTTCAAGGTCTGCGATCACAACATGAAAATCATCGCTGAAGATTGCAGATATGGAGGAGCGTCTCATGATTCCTTTGTTTGGAGTGAAAGTGTAGCCCGAAGAAAATTAATGAGCAGTCACGAAAATGGTGATAGAAATACATGGCTTCTAGGTAATGACAAGAAGATATAAAATTATAATAATAATATTAGTATTATAACAACAATATAGGTGATTCCGGATACCCGTTGGAACCGTGGGTAATTACACCGTATAGATCATCTGGCGAAGGATCTATAGAATCAAGGTTCAATTCGAAACATGCACAAGCACGAAACATTATAGAACGTACCATCGGCCTTCTAAAGTCACGTTTTCGCTGTCTTCTTGCTGCCAGAGAATTACACTACAGCCCTAGGAAAGCGTCCCAAATAATTAACGTGTGTTGCGCCCTACACAATGTTTGCCTAAATTTTAACATTCCATTAGAGGATATAGAGGAAGCGGCAGGAATAGAGGAACTAGAAGAACAAAATCCACAAAGTGAGAATCAAACAGCAGCAAATCAAACAGCAGCATCCATTAGGAACGAAATTCTTAATTCCATTATAAGATAAATAGAAAATCTTTTTCAATTATTCACAACTGTATTGAATTCATGAAATACTAATTAATATAAAAAAAAATAAAAAACTTGTAAATTAAAAAATATCACTTCATGTGTAAACGTATTAAGCCCTATTGAACTCCGCTAGAATCGATTACGCTGGAATTTTCATACAATTGTATGCTGCCAATGTATGAAAATTCCAGCGGAATCAATTCCAGAGGAGTTCAGAATAGGCCCAATTAACTTTGGTTTCTTAAATTAGTTTTTTGAGTTGTAAATTAAAAAATATCACTTCATGTGAAAAATAAACGTGTTAACTTTGGTTTCTTAAATTAGTTTTTTGAGTTCTATATCTATTTTGGCTCTTTTTATTTGAATCATTTCAGTGTTGTATTTTTCTTTTGCGATACTTCTTCTTTTACTTTCTGTTAGCTTTTCTTTTTCCAATTCATATATTTTTTCCTGCAAATAATACATTCTTCTTTGATATTTAGTGTTTTCTTTTTGTGCTTCTGTATTCTCATTCATATAAGTTACCACTTTTCCTAACATATCTTTTTGATTAGATAGTTCTCTTTCCAATAATTTATATTTACTGTCTATTTTCGGTTCACTTTTCCTCCTGCGTTGTAATGGAACTTCTTGTACAATTTGTGGCTGCTTATCCATGAGTATGTTTTCAGTGAAACTTGGACTTTCAACAGCAGTTGCTGTAGATGGGTCGCACATTGACAGGGTACTCGAGAAATTATCTTGAGCTTGTATGTCGTTTACGTCTGGCGTTTCCTCTGGAAAACATCGCGCTTTTTCAATACCATTAACTGCAGAGCGCATATCTACCAGCTTTATCACAGCCTCTTCTAATGGCGAAAAACTTACAGATTTATTTGGACCTCCGCCGGTACCTGTTATTTGGGCTTTATTGTGTTTAAGTTTTCGTTTTATATTATATTTAAAATCAATCCATATCTCAAAATGAAACAACTTTTGTTTGCTTAAATATAAAATAAGTGAAAGTTATACTTTTTTCCACCCTTCACCATCTCTAACAGGCGGACCTATAGTATTTAATTCTTCAGAAACCGAATCCCACAGATTTTTTGAACTTTGTTTTGCTTCCCCTTTCTTCATGTATCCTTTAGCTAGGCCTGGGTATTTTTCCAAAAATGTAATTAATTTTTCATATTGCTTGCTTGTAGTTACTTTCGCCCTAAACAACAAGAACAACAATTACTTTTAACTCAATATTTTTACAAAAGTTATGCTTACATTTTCCAAAATGTCAACACGATTCAACTTACGAGTACCCAAATGTCATTGCCAACTTTTACGATTAAAAGACAACGATTTGTCAAAAAATTGGAGTCAGTGATGCCATATTTACGATTTACGATTAATTTGAATCGAATCGCATTCAATGATTAGGGCCCAGGATATGTTTGCTTGTCGGATTCTTAGTTCATTTGCGATTGCTTGTTTATAATATAAAAAAAATTTGTTCATTTACATATGAATGCCAGAGATAAACTAAATCTGAAAGAGGGTTTTATTAGAACCAATTCGTCTGACAAACAGTACTGCTTCAGAATAGAAAAATCTATCGCGGACCTATTAGTGTGTCTGCCAGAACACCTCATTCTCCACTGATGATAAAATGCGTTGCTTCGACGTCTTCGACAATATAAGACAACCAAGCGCCAGACCTTGTCTTCATGATCGTACTCATGTAAAATTCAATAAATAAGGTCATCGACGTTTGAAGCCGCATGAACCGTGTCGAATTCAACACCTCCAAAACGAAGTACCGTTTCATCTCTAATAAAATCATAATCGACCTTCCTTCTGTAGCAGTGGAGGGGTGAATCTACACGACAGAGCCTCTTATCTTGTCGAAAGTCTGCTTACTGATATAGACATAGAAAATATACTGACCTTCTTTATCCTCTCTTCCGTATGGAGCCTCCAGTTCAGCTTTATATCCAGGATAAGACTATTGGGCCTTATCATGGTTGGTGGTCGAAAAAATGACAGCGCCGTTTGTCGTTCTCATTTTTCGTACCATAGTTGGCGAATGCAGCGACATGACAGTTTTCGACAAAACCTTATAATGGTTGTCGCTTGGAAATTTTTGAACATTTCTGATAATTAAAAAATTAATAAAATTTGATTTATATAAAAATTATATATACAATTATAAAAAAAACACCTTTTCTCAGACTGCTTTTTTGTTAGTGTTGTCACGTACCAAAACCAAGCGCCTGAAATAGTCACTTGACAGTCGTGAAAAACGTAACTTTGTCTCTTAAAACGCCAACTGTGATACGCCTGAATGCGTTTTTCCCGACAAATGTCAGTTTTTTCGAGAACTATGATTCCGTTTTACAGTCGTCGCGCCATTTCTCACTTCAAGCTTCAAACATGACCAGGCCCATTGATTGTAGGTAGACTGTTCTATTGGTGGTATCAGTTCTGCCGTTTAAGGGTTGACGGATAGCCTTCAGCAACGGTTGGATTACTCGCTGATCTTTCCAAGAGCCATCTTTATATTCTTAATAATTGTGGAGAGAAACTTTCCGTATAATAGGATCAATGGTCGATTCAGCACAGAGTGCTGCAATTTATGAGTTGACCTTAAATTGAGCTTGGCGGAGCAAGACCTGTGAAGTAAATAAGTATGAACAAAGTATCTTATTAAAAAGTCGAATAATGGAATATTTGGTCCTTGAATTGTGATAACTTTTTACAAATGTCAAAAACGTGTTAAGGCTGTTATAGCTGAGCTTAAAGGCCCAACTATAATGCACGTAAGAAACGCACGTCACCCGAAGTGCGTAAATATCAAACTTTCGTCAAACGTATAATGGTTTGTGTATACGGAAAGTTTTCACAAGTTAAAAATTATTAAAATGCATAAATATTAGATTGATTATTAAAACTTGGCTATTAATCTTTGCATATTAAAGATAATCATGTTTATTTTCAATTATAATAAATTTCTCATCAAAATCCAATAAATTTGTAGCACAACATTTTCCATTCTCTTTCTTGTTTAAAACCCACAAAACAACAACAACAAAAATCAGCTGTCGTCAGTTTAACTACAAATGGGTGGTGCTACACGGAGACTCGAGAAGTCGTCCGAAATCAGATTTGAGTCTCGTTATTTAATGCTACACGAGGCTGTCTTCGGCTTAGAATAATTCTTTACCCTACATGAAAGCTTTGATTGTGTGTGTATACCGCGGTCATTGTTTACATCTGGGAAGGGAGAAGAGAAAGAAATGTGCGTATGAGTTAGTTTTCACCCCCGAAATTTTTGGGTGAAAATTCTTTCGTTAAAGTTTCGTCATGTGCGTCCTTCTTTCTCTCCACTCCTTCGTTTCTTTCCTATAAAACCGGGTTTATCGTACGTCTTGAGTCTCCGTGTAGCACCCCACAATGGGCATATTCACACAGTCCACATTCATGGCGCCTAAAACCGGTTTTATAGATGAGAGAGGGAAGGGAGCGGAAGAACTTAACGAAACATTTTTCACGCAAAAGCAAACGCGTGAAAACTGGCACACATATAAAAAGTTACTTCTATCTCTTGCATTCTTTAGCTCTGTTTTTCTCTAACAAGTAAATTTCATCTGCAATACATTTAAAGGTTCCTGTATAGCATTCAAATTTACTACACTCATTTACGCCCCGTCTGAGTTACTAGGAGTTTAATAAAACCGGTTTTACTCACCACAATTATGGCAGCGTGTGAATATGCCCAATTCTCACAAAACGTACGTTCAGCGCGGTTCTTTTCGCATATTTACGTTTAACGAAACTTAACGAAACAAAATATGATCGACGTACATTCAGGAGAGCACCCAGATGACGTGCGTTTCTTACGTGCATTATAGCTGGGCTTAAGATTCATTACGTTTTGACAAAATATTAGCCAGTCTTAAGAGCATTTGACCAGGAATCTTAAGGCGCCTTAAGACGATTTTAGTTTGGCCTAATGAAAGTGCCGTTAAGCAAAGAGAGCGTTAATTTATTAATATCGATCAATTTTTTCCAAGGCTACTTTATTCCTACTATGGCCCAATGGGGCTATGGTGTAGGAAATGACGTCATCTGCAACACAAGTTTTTGGACGTTGTTCAGTCACGCCATGGTAGGCTTAAAGCCAAATAAACGAGATTGAACCCGAGACGAGGTCTAAAGGCGGTGGCCCAATCACGACTTTATTCGCGTTTACGGGCGTCAAAGCGTTGACGCGCTTTGACGTCGATATTTGATTGTGTGTAATTCAAATCGAGCTGTCCCATTCACGACTTTGCGGTGTCAGCGGCGTTTTCGCGCGTTGGCAGGCGTTGAAAATTTCCAAACTGTCAATCTGTCGAATTATCAAGATTGAGATTTGAAAGTTTGCATTTTAAATTAATTTCGCAGTGCATACATGAATTTCAATCAAAGCAACATTTTTGAAGTCCTGACGCTATGAATGAACCTTCAACGGACGTCAACGCGCATGAAGCTCTTGCCGCGTATAACGCGCCGTCGGCATTGGGCCTTCCCCTTCGCCTTAAGGCTGGTCTCACACTGCAGCCGATTCGGCCGAATTTTTTACGGTCGTAGTCGGCCGAATTTTTCAAACAATTATTTTGCGATTCTCATTCGCACATTACAGCCGTTGTTTTCGGCCGTTGACGTCCATAGGTTTACTCTGATCAGATTTGTTTGATTATTCGGCCAAATACGGCCGTAAAAAATTCGCACGAATCTGCTGCAGTGTGAGACCAGCCTAATGCCTGTAAATTATAGTCTGGGTCGATGGTTCAAGCTCGGGAATTACTCTTTGAACTACAAGTGTCGTTAGCAACATGATGCTGCCATGTCCAGTAATAAGATTTGTTCGAGGGGTGGAACAGTTTTAAGATTATGAGTAGTCAGGAGGATAATGAAGGATGTGGGAAGGTAGCGTTTAGGATCTTGGATGTTGTAGTAGTTCGAAAATACTGGCTACGAAAGATTGTCCCGCAATCGAGTTGTTCTATTTAGAAACGAATTGCTAATCTGTAGGGTGAATTCGAACTGATGAGTTGGCATCCTCGAATCGAATTGCTCGAACACGACGTGAACTGTTAAGGATGCTTTCTTTGGACATGATCAAACCAAAACCATGTCTATTACAATTTATGGATGTTATCGTCAATGGTATATGTTGGGAGTTGATTTGATGGTTGTACATATTCAACAACCCCAGCTTCATTGAATACTATCACCCTTATCACACTATCACTCGGATTTTAACTTAACTCATCATAGCCAATCTGCAAGATTCAGCACAACATTGAACAATATTTCTTCTATCAAAACAGAGTTGGACGGGATTGATGATTGTCTGGTATAGGTCCTTACAGAGAACGGACCCTAAATGCATTCATTATATTGTTGTTACCTCTGAGGATGTTAAAATTTGTTAATCAGAACCATTTTCAATAATTGTCATAGTTTTGAAAGTATACTGCAATCCCATTCGCAGAAGCCGCAATAAGTGAGTACCAAGCTGGATTCCGAAGAAATAGGTCAACAATAGATCAACTCTTTTCAATAAGGCAGGTCCTCCGAAAATGCTGGGAATACAACATTGACGTGTATCAACTTTTCATCGATTTTAAACAAGCATACGACAGCATCGACAGGGAAAAAATGTATGCGACGATGTTGGACCTAAACATCCCCCTCAAAATAGTTAAGTTAACAAAAATGACAATGGAGAACACAAGGTGTGCAGTCAGAATACAAGGAGAATTGACGGAATCCTTCCCAGTCAAGCAAGGCCTAAAGCAGGGCGATGGGTTGGCACCCATGCTATTTAATCTCTGCCTAGAAGGAGTAATTCGCAAAGTACACATTGATGCGAACGCAACCCTGCTTAACAAATCAAAACAGCTGGCAGGATATGCCGATGACATAAACTGCCTTGCCAGATCACTGTCATACCTTAGAGAAATCTTCACAGAATTAGAAGATGAAGCTAAACATATAGGGCTGCAAATAAATGCAGACAAGAGCAAGATTCTAATTCAGTCGAGGGTGGAAAGAAGAAGAAGAAACCACAATACCACCTGGGGAGAATATAACTTCGAACGAGTAAACCAATTTAACTACCTGGGGTCCACAGTCAGCGAAGACAACGATGAGACGATAGACGTGCAAAGAAGAATAAACGCCGCAAATAGAACATACTTCTCACTACTGCCAGTAATGAAATCCAGAGACATCCACAGAAAAACGAAAATAAGAATCTATAAAACGATCATACGCACAGTAGCTACGTATGGGTGTGAAGCATGGAGTTTCTCCCAAAAGTCCGCAGATAAGATGGATATATTTGAGAGGAAGGTTCTCCGAAGGATATACGGCCCAACCAATGAAGATAACGCATGGAGAATACGCTACAATCACGAATTGTACGACCTATACAAAGAGTGTAAACTTTCAACACATGCCAAGCTACTGCGCTTACGTTGGGCCGGCCATGTCCAAAGAATGGATGACTCAAGGATACCAAAGAAAGCCCTATATTTACTACCAGATGGCAAAAGACCAGTTGGCAAACCACGGTCAAGGTGGGAAGACAGTGTTAAGGCTGATGCAGCAAAACTCCTAAACATCAGAAACTGGAGGCAAGCTGCGCAACAGAGAGAGGTCTGGAGGAAGAAGCTGATGGAGGCCAAGGCTCGAATTGGGCTGTAGAGCCATCGAAGAAGAAGAAGACTGCAATCCCATTCGGCACTGATTATTATCGCAGTTGTGTTATTAATTACTTAATTGAATGAAAACGATTTTTGAGTGCTTTTCTGAATACACGAATTTTATGGAGATTAATGAAAGGATATTTTTTATACAATATAATACTTCTCAATATAATCAGAAGTATAAATGAAATGAAATCCGAACTCTGTGGATGCTTCTGATTCATATTTTGGCAACTTCGCATGCTGCTATTATTCCAATTAACCAGATTACAATTCTATTGATGCAAATGGAGAGCTCGTTAACTAATTAATTAAACCTAGGAGGAATGATGTGCGTATATAAAAGAAAACTGATGAATATCATCAATCTGAAAATGATGCAAATGATTAACAAAATCACGAATAATTGAAAATTGCATATGGTTGAATGCCTGAATCATGAATGCCTCACAAAAAAGCGTGAATTTAATTTATGAAAATTTCACAGTGGAAGTTTTGAATTTAAAATTATTAAATATAAACATTTAAAAATTATATTTAAATCCGTTATACATATAAGGACGTGTATACAATCTCAATAAAAATTATATCCCCCCCGCCAATGTTGAAAATAGTTCTCTGGAAAATATGATCCGATTAACAATCGATTGCAATTGCAGTTAATTAATAAGCTCCATCGTTTCGCCGATTGAATGGTCTCGTGGGGGTTTTTTGTTTGTTGTCGTTGTTGCTATAAATTACTACGTTTACATGCTTACTTGAAGTATACTTGAAGTAGTTTTCAAGTAACAAAATATGCATGTAAACTCGTCCTGACTTCAAATATACTAATAAATAAATTTCAAGTCAAGAACTCAAGTAAATCATGTAAACGTAATAAATGTAGCATGCAATTAAATGAAGCACTCAACCAAAAGTTTAGCATATGTATTATTGAAAATGAAATTCGCGATCGATATTAATTTCCTTTAATTTGAGTATTTCTGATTAAATGTGGAGAAGAAATCAGGTGAAAGCTGGTTTTTTTTTTGTATTTGGAATTTTCTGATTTATTTTAAAAATAGTTTCTTCCCTCCGAATTGCAATGGAATATTTAACTCAGTTTAATTAAAAGTGAAAATCAAAGTATAGAAAATCGATGCTTATAGAAATATGTATGTGCTTTCATATAGGAAGTGTATGTAGAGTTTTGGTTGGGCTTTTGTACTATGGCAGTTTGAACTAATCCACTTTGTGGAATTTAGTGGGTCATGCATTTGGTCTCAGAATAATCTTTTTGCTTAATTATAGGTTTGGTTTTATATTTTTGATTCATATCATTTCATTGTTTACCTGTTCCCTTTAATACTTACTACCTGGAAAAGTATATGACCTAGACCAGTGGTGGCGAACCTTTTTATGTGCGCGTGCCAGAAAATTACAAATATTACTTATCGTGTTGCTGGCGTGCCGGACAGTTTTTAATTTTAGGGTTTCAGAATTTTATTTACACAATTTCAAAAATAAATATACAAAAATAATATGTTACCACAATCAAAATTGACAGAACCGCCATACCTATTAAATTACAGAAAAATCAAAAAATTTTAAAATTAAAGAAAAATTTAATAAAATATTGGAATTTTCCATCAACGCATATTTTCACAATCATAATACAAACAATACTTATAATAGCCGTGTTCCTTTTCTACTTTTAAGTACTCCGGAGTAAAAAATTAATGGAACGCAAAATTTGTCGATTTGAGTAAAACGTATGAATTCTCTGTGAGAGCAGGAGTAGTTCCAACTAAATACGAGTAAAAAAGAGCAGAAAAGGAACACGGCTATTATATAATAAAACAATACTTGTGCTTATCGAAAAAAAACTCAACAAGAGTTTTAAACAATATTCCGGGAGGCCGTGATTATTTTTTTGTAAGAAAAAGACCACGTATGAAACCTTGACAGGATGTAGTTTATGGATAACTAATAACGAAAAACCATTTCTTACACCTGACAGGGGATGCAAAATGGTTCTTACACGCTGCTGATTGTGTAAATTTTCCCAGAAAATTGCGAAATCTGAGCACCAATAAAATCGACAAAAATAATAAGAAACAGAGGATCTGAAGCAGTACAAAATTGTACATAGTAACAGCCACAAAAATTCCTTATTATCAGCATTTAAGCAAACGGTCAATCCTTTCGCGAGCGATATTTATAAAAATATGCTATTTCATATTTCGACGGGAGCGATCACTGAGATATAGAAATGGAGTGCTGATTTTCAATGGCACCATTTTAGTAGAAAACGTTTTTTATGTAAACAAAACATTTTTCTTCGAATTTAGAAGAAAATAACTAATAAGATGTCTGTTATAATTGATAGAAATAAATTTCCATCATTATTTTTTATTTAGTAGCATTTTTTGTTAAATAAATGTATTTTATTTAAATATGTGAGGGTTCTTTCCTCTGTTTAACGAACTTTCAAAAATAACGAAAGAGAGAGAAAGAAGAAAAAACTCTATACCTGTTTAGTTCTTTCTAATTATGTTTATACCGCTGACATGCACTGAACTGTTTTTTTTATTATAAAATCGATTAAAGTTCATAGGAATTTAACGGGAGAGTGAGACAACAATAGTTTTTTTTTATGGGATTTTGCTTATTTAGCAGTCCATTAGTATATGTCAGTGGGAGGGATTAATCACAGATTTTTGCTCAATGTTGATCAAAAAGGGAAGAACTCAAGTCAGTATTTATTGATGAGTGCGCGCGCTGCCAATGAAAATCGTTTCGGGCGCCCTACACGTACATTGAAAGTACGTACAATTGCTGAAATGATCGCCAAAGGAAAGTAAGGCAGTGGACAGAAATCGAGTTGAAATTGCAACGCGTTTTCTTCGGGCAGCTGTTAAATATTTCGTAAAGAAAAAACTCTCGGCATAGATCAAGTATTGAAATACATATCTTTCATAAAATTTGGTCGAGCCGTTCTTTTTGTTTAAACGACGTTGTGATTTTTGTACCTGCACGATATCGCACGAACCAAAAACGATATCGAATTCTTTGAGGTGCCGATCGAAGCATATTAACGAAAACATGCTCTGAAAAAATTTCATAACATTCGGTCGAGCCCTTTTTGTGTTTAAATGAAAAGACCAGCTAAGAATTACAAGTACTAGTTTTTCTAATATCTAAGAAACTCG
This sequence comes from Thereva nobilitata, assembly GCA_963855945.1. Taxonomy (NCBI): domain Eukaryota; kingdom Metazoa; phylum Arthropoda; class Insecta; order Diptera; family Therevidae; genus Thereva; species Thereva nobilitata. Next base: position 98,468,479 of record OY979698.1, read on the forward strand.
TTGGAATGAAACCCGTTCTAAATAAAGTTACCTGTTCTGGATACCGCACAGCGATAGCTTCCCAACAAGGCATCACTTGTCAAAATCCGAGCACTCTCGTTCAAATCGTGCAAAAATTACGTTACCCTTTACAAACATCAGGAATTTTTCAAGCCTTACATCAGTACTTTTTGGACAGGGAATTATTTTCCACCATCGAAGGAAATGTTCGTTTGTTCAGAAAAAACAAATTCTCTAGAAAAATCCTGTAGATTTACTACTTCATAATATTAAACATTCATCATGCTGGGAAGTTGATCGTGTGGACCGAAAGGCTCAAACCCACATCCCACCTAGTTTTTTTAGACTGGTTTCAAAGCAGCACGATAAGTGCGAAGCAAGAGAGAAAGTGAGTCAGCGATACCATCTATCGATGTATTAGTCATTAAGGTTTTTGTTTCACTACCTGGGGCCGGATTCCGCAAGGAAATTGCCTTTGTTTCGTCGTGCACCCAGTCGTGTTCACACTTGCGGTAATCCGGCCCCTGGACTATACTATATGTAAGTACATGATTGTACACTTTGCAATGACTGGACGGGCTCAGGCAACTTCAGCCAAAACATGGCTTAATTTTAAAATTAATCTATATTAAATCCAATTTAATAATAAATCGTTCACGTGCCAGCAAAATTTTCGTACGTGCCATCTCTGGCACGCGTGCCATAGGTTCGCCACCACTGACCTAGACCATTCTTGTATATGGAACTATTTTATGAAATGGTTTGGTACAAGGGCATGAAGGCTCTGTTCTCAAGATCTAGAATAAAAGTTTTCTTTCCTGCCGTTCATTAAAGGTAGTATTGGATGGTGTTTAATCTGAGCATGACACCATATCTGCCGGTATTCCACAGGGGTCAATTCTATTACCTGTTCTTTTTCTAATCAGCTCTCAATTCCTTCTGACCTACTTTATTGCTTTTCTGATGACGGTAATCTATGTTACGAAATAATAGTTCGATAATGTAAAATAGCACCCACCAGACCCGGGTTTTCATGACCGATAACTTAGGGATAAATTGAGTGAGGTGTTTAGGGGGGGGAGGGGGTCGAGCCGAATCTCACCAAATCTCACGTGGGGGAGGGGGAGGGTCTCCGCAAATCTCATGTAAATTTTTACCGCAAGAAACAGTGTAAAATCGCGAGAAAACTGGGTTAAATTAATAGTACAGGTAAATTAAGCCGAAAAAAACGATATAGCGGAAATAATTAGGTACAGGCTGAAAATTGGCAGAGCGCTTCTTTTTATGCTTTTTAATAAAGTCTACCGATTTTCTACTCCGAGAAGCACACTTTTTAGGGAGTTTTAGCACTCAAAATGGGTATTTTTCGATTTTTCTGTAATTTTTTTGCAATATTTCTTAATATCTTTTTGTGTCTTTCAATTTTGAGTACAATATCTGTAAATGAGAAAATCTTTAAAATCGTCTTTTCGGACCGGCACTAAGATTTCATTCACGAAAATCTTGGTGCAGTATCAGATGAACATGGTGAAAGGTTTTATCAAAACATATTGCAAATAGAGAAGGAATAATGAATCAAAAGTATACGTGATACTATTACTATATTTCGACTCAATAGCAATTGGGTATAAAAATTTTGCACTGCCGTTTACACTGTATTTGTTCACTGTTTCAAATACCATCCAACTGGAACATCCAAAAAAAAGTAAAGAAAATAATTTAATTATCTGGGAATGAAGACGTGATGAAAAATTCTTATCTTTTTATACAATGGTCTGGGAAAAACTGCGAAAGTAATGTATGCATTGACTTATACCACCATTTTTGGACAGATTGCGACCCTACGATGAACTAGTGTGGGGGTCTAAGCTTAAACAAAAAAAAAGCCTAGAAGCCCAATTGAAAAACCTGGAACCTAATGCGCTCCTAAGAATCTCAAGTGCATAATGAACCCAATCCTACTGCAATCATAGAGATTATGTTAAGAATCGGCTCTTTTCACATCAGTCAGAACACATGCTATCTGCGGTGCATTGTCACTACAAAAAGCAGACATTTGCACCAGGCGACATAATTAGTTATCTAAGCATCTTACAGGACTCGAATTTTGAATCGACGACCATCTGCTCTGACATACCTACTAGAGGCCAAGATAGATTGTGAAAAGCTTTTGTTATCATTATCGAGAGTTGTGAAGAATGGAAGTCTAACAGATCCGCACATCTTGAATCTGTACCCTGATGTGCAGGCGGCTCAAACGTCAATTTTAGAAGCTGGCTGTGACTTCAGACTCCGCTTTTCTAAGGCGATACGAAAGTAGGAATCAAACGGAAGCTAGTAGCGATGCCTGATAAATCTTCGAAAAGAAATTATTTTCAGCCAACCAACTTCATTTATTAACTTAATTTGACATTTTGATGCGAACAATAAATTGTTTCAAGAATATTTAAAGAGTTTTTAGAATATTTTAAAACAAACAAATAAATGCAGCGCATGCGGCAATGGCTTTACTCGTGGACTGAAATCCGATAACAGGCGGACAAATTTAATTCGAATTCGCATTGGTGGAGGATACCATTTTCTTATTTCCGAATTTCATGACTTTCGAATCGCATTCCAGGATAACATTAACGATAGGAACGTTTGCGAAGGGAAATAAAAACAAAAATGAAATATGATTGAAACTTAAAAAGATAACTTTATTCAAAAAATGTAAAATGGTTAGATAGATGAATCATCTCCGACGGACACACTCAGACTCCTTTTTCTATTATTTTAATATCGTCTTCTTTTGTTTAGTTTTTTGCTGAATTGCATTTTAATTATTTCGCGTCTTAGAATAAGATGCGCGTGGGATTTGTGCACGAAAATTGTGGGAAAGAAAAGATAACGATTCTTAGAAGTTTTGATACTTTTATGCTGAACTATTTTTATTATAATAGAATAGAATAGAATTTGTGCACTAAAATGAATATTCCCACGAGAACTTTATATTATTGATTTATGTGGGCTTGTATCTATAACGGATAACCCCCCTGGGTCATTCAGTCACAGGTTTTTTACCCAAAGATGACACCTATAGAAGAAGGCTCCGAAGTTTGTATATCTCCAGAGTCATAAATGGCTCTACCATTACTATTCAAACAGTCAAGTCGTTACTCTCTAAAAACGAATCAGTGGATGCCAAAGTCAACCTTCGTATGTCAATATATAGTAAACTTCTAATTTTTTTTTATACATATTCCCTATGGTTGCTCTACAAATACACGAGTTGAGCTCAAACTAGAATTGAAATTTTTCTGTTCTCTTGTTAAGAAATCATTATTCCTGTAAGGCACCATGAGGTTGGTTTCCAAAGGATAGGCAGAATCACCTGCGGGTGTATGCCGAGTTGGTGCTGTTATGATTTTGTGGTACTGTTCTTCAACACAAATTATGTTATTTTAAAGGCATTTACACTAAAAATACGCATAATAGTGTAAATCCTACAAATTTTTTAAAACTTTAAAAATCTCACGTGAGATTTAGGGGGGGGGAGGGGGTCGAGCCAAATCTCACGACATCTCACCAAGGGGGGAGGGGGGGGTCGAAAAATCGCCAAAATCACCTCACGTAATTTATGGATGGCCCTACCTGGAAAAGTATATGACCTAGACCATTCTTGTTTCTTGTATATGGAACTATTTTATGCAATGGTTTGATGCATGAAGGTTGCCATCGACTCTGTTCTCAAGATCAGGATTAAAAGTTTTCTTTCCTGCCGTTCATTGAAGGTAGTGGCCTCGATTCCCAGATCCGGTATATCGGATACTCCCTCCACAGTTGAGACTCACTTCACGGTTGTTGAGCGATTCTTACATCCTCCGGGAGCACTGCCATATTAAACTGCGGATTTAAGACTCCGAAATTAATTAGCTGATTCTTTGACATTTGCGAAATGTCAAAGTTGGTTTTTGAAGTTTGTAACTTAGGAATGTTCTGTAAAGTGTTTTAAATTTTCTCTCTACGGACGTTTGTTCTTCAAAGGTCTAGTCAGCGCCCTTCTTTTTTGTGTTTACAGTTAGTTTTATTTAGTGATTATAGTGATATATTTATAAAATTCCTATAACCTTGTTTTTTTATCTTTTTATCATAAGTTCTTTTTTGGTGTGTTTTGGTTTGATTTTTGTTTAATTTTAAGTTTTCCTTATTTTTTATTAAAATTTTAGTGTTATAGTGCTTTTCTTTTTCCTTTTTTGTTTCATTTTTTTTAAGTTTCTTTTTAATTTTCTGAGCTTTTTATTTAATTAAAATCATTTAACTACCCTCTAATTTCCTTTTTTTATCTTCTCACTAAACATCAAAAACCAACTTTTGATATTTCTGCACTAAAAAGTGTCATCCGCAACAATTTTTATGCGGATTTGAAACATCAAATTTGGCTAAGCAAATCCGACATCGCGTATTTCATAATCGCGTGAGTCTTCACTCTGAATTTTTTCGGTAATCAAATCCGCATTCAATCGGGGACTGCGGATTTGAGAATCGCAAAGTGTCAAATCCGCACTCACTTCCGATTTGCCGGATCTGGGAATCGAGGCCAGTATTGGATGGCGTTTAATCTGAGCATGACACCATGGGCCTGATCATGGTTGGCGCTTGAAGTGAGAAATGGCGCGGCGACCGTAAAACGGAATCATAGTTCTCGAAAAAACTGACATTTGTCGGGAAAAACGCCTTCAGGTGTATCACAGTTGGCCTTTTTAAGAGACAAAGTTACGTTTTTCACGATTGATTTTAAATTTTTTTATTTATAAGAAATGTTCAAACATTTTCAAGCGACAACCATAAGTTTTTCAATCGAAAATTATCATGTCGCTGCATTCGCCAACTATGATACGAAAAATGACAACGACAAACGGCGCTGTCATTTTTTCGCCGCGCCAACCATGATAAGGCCCCATATCTGCCGGTATTCCACAGGGCTCAATTCTATTACCTGTTCTCTTTCTAATCTGCTCTCAATTCCTTCTGATCTACTTTATTGCTTTTCTGATGACGGTAATCTATGTTACGAAATAATCAGCCTTATTCTCGTTGTCGAGTGACGTGACAGATGTCACTTCGACCTTAAATTGGTATTCTTATTGTCAATCTAAGAGACTCCTGGCGACTAGATCTAGAAACGTCCTATTCTAATTGTCGCAAGATGGTGTGTGAAGTGATATTTCTCTCGATACGTTTGTAGATATCGACAGTTTCATTCCATCACGTCCCTCGTAGTCACGTCACTCGCCAACGAGAATAACCACCAATAGTTCGATAATGTAAAATAGCACCCGCCAGACCCTTGTTTTCATGACCGATAACTTATCTCCAGTTCGAATACATCCTTGATCGTGGAATTAAATGCCACCCTAACGAAGTACTGTCTCATCTCTCAGAAAACCTGCACCGACCCTCTTTCTATCCAGTGGAGGGCGTGAATTTATCGTCTAACCCATCTCTTAACATCCTAGGCATAACTTTAACCGAGGATTTGGCGTTCGAAGTGCACGAAAGGTACTGGCTGCCGACAGCTGTAACAACAATAACAAAAACAGATAATAAAAGTTTATAAAATTAATTGAATGTTCACAAATCTAATTCCTTGATAAAATGGTTGTTTTTATTCAAAAATAGTTTTGCTGTGAAGAGCTATAATATTTTTATGTTTGCTGTATCAAGAGCTGCGAGGGTCATCCGAAAAGTTTGGAACTCAACATACATATAAACAAGTACTTCTTCGCTCAAATTCGGTTATTTAAATGTAAACACAGCCACAATCCTGGAAAACATACCGAATATTCAGTCTAGAAGTTTGCTTGTGCTTTTTATATGGAAAACTACTTGTCAGAGCATCAACTTTTTTATTCAAAAACATAAAATTTAAAGTTATATTCACCTGGGGCGACCGCTCTGCTAAGGGATGTTCGCTAGTTACTTGACTTCTACAATTCGCATTTCATTAGAAGTTTTTAATTTTTTATGTAGATAATTTTATTTTATTTTCAAAAAAAAAGTTGGTTTTAAAGTCCCACAATAAAAGCAAAACTTAAAGCAAATGTTTTTATCTTTTGTGCACATTCGGGTCCAGGAAATCTCGATATGTATGTTGTCGAATCATTCATGCTTATAACTGGAAGCCGCACCTACATAAGTCTGTAGCCCGTGTATAAGAAGAATTTACTTCATTTGCAGTTAGGTCCCAGTGACATGCAGTTGTTTTGCATATCAACTCTTTAATGACGTATCTACATGACGTCTTCTACAGATCCTACTATCCCTCTGTCCCCGGCATTAAATTGGATAATATTTAATCCGTTTATATGAGACTACATCTGCGACGGGTTTATGCTGTTTGTTGTTGGATGAAACTAGCTTCAAGCTTATCTCATGATTCTTGGCTTCTCTCGACATGCACAGAAGAGCAGCTTATCTGAACTTTCGGTGTAAATATCACAGCCACAAAATGCTGTTAGTATACTATGGAACGGTAGCGTCTATGAAAATTTCTGTTTTAAATGAAAGCGTAATTTAGCTACAGTTTCACCTCTACTACCTCCGGTCAGGATGTCGTAATTAAGCAATCTAGCAGTTTCCAATTTTGATGTCAGACTCTCCTTAATTGCCCCATCAGCTAGCTGTTTAATTAAATTATTTACATAAGCGTCGGTTTATGCTTAGCTTGCACAGCGGAAAAAAGAAATATGTGCATCTGAAATTCTGCAGCTGTAATAAAAATGCACGTGGATAAATAAAATTGCCCAGAAATTACCTGTCAAAGGAGCCTTTAATGTATAGTCTGACTAAAGCTGTGTATTCAAGGTGTTCCTGCAAGGTGTGTATTCTTTCCTCGAGCGACATTTGTAATGCTACTCAAAGATTCCTAGGGGTAGGGTATATTGTATACATACTAATCATGTCTGTAGCACACAACTTGGGCTGTGATAGCTCCCTTCCTTGGCAGCAATCGTTTGTTGGATGGAAAAAAGATTAGGAGGAGACGCGTGTTTGGATTTAAAGATTTTCTTGAAAATTTCGATCGTGACTCGAAAATCAGCAGCTTTAGAAATGCCTGGAAGACTATGAAGCAATAAACTTTTTCCCCGCTCTTATTTCCTAACTTTATTTTGAAAATTTGCTGTCAAAACTTGAATCTCGGATATTGGTTTTGTGAAACTCGACCGTCAAACGTACATAGCATACACAGGTAGCCTACATGTCAATGCTTCTGGCAAACATGAGTATTATTTTAAGGTGAGCTTGTTTCTTGTCTTTATATGGAGATATAAATGGGTGAGATGGCTGAAACAGACGATATAAAGAGGAGTCCATATATATGCGCTGATATTTGACTGTTTCAGTGACGTTGATCTCCGATCAAAAGAGCGTCAGATGCAGAAAGTCACGACCTCTACTCTTCCTAGTGAACGCAATAGCGTCTTTTTTTTTGGCGTATATGATGAGGCCTTGTTCTTTGCGACAGTATTCTACCACTAGGGGGCTATTCTTCGTGATGACTTAGTAGTTTTCATAAGCTCGCCGCCGTTTAATCGTTAAATCGTGGGTATACCCACCAATTTGAACGGCTAGCTCCTCTCGTCTCTTAAGAAAGAGCACACATTGATTTTCCACAGTAAGTGATAGAACCCCGCCTTGTTAGTATACCCTTCGCTATCCATGCTTTCTTTTTGGCCATATAATGTATTCCATGCTCTCCATATAAGACGATGGTCTTGCCGGTCCTCACATATGCATCCGAAACGTGGGTGCTTAGCAAAAAGCACTCTAACCTCTTGGCGGTGTTCGAGAGGAAAATACTTCGGAGGATTGTTGGCCCCTTATGTGAGGAAGGACGATTCCGGAGACTCTACAATGACGAGATCTACGAGCGCTATCGCGACATAGATGTTGTGAAGAAAATAAAGCTCGGTAGAATCCGGTGGGCAGGACATCTAGCTCGTATGAGTGAAGATGAGCCTTTTTTTTTTTATGTGGAAGGCTAGAGCTCAGGGAAAGCCCTTTGTACTGTCGACAATCTATTTTCTTCGTATAGAGTGCAATGTCGAACAGCAAGCTCTAGTCGATAGATAGTGAAGGGGAAGAGAGAAGTAGGAAGGAACTGCCACAACCACCTAACCCCAACCATTTCTATCGCGACTCTGGCATCGGGGCAATGAGAAACAACTCGCTGGAGTGTTATGCCTCCTGAAACAAGTTGAATCCCATCAACTAGTGTTGAGCCGGACTTACACGAGGCAGTACATTTGTCTCTTACATGATGTAAATTGTACTGAGGCCTCAGTTCTTTTAAATGTCCCGGTTCAAAAATAATGTCCTACTGGTATATGAGCGTGTATCAAGATAAATGAAGCGAGGTGTGATTGTAAATTACTTAGTGGAAAGACATTTCTTCCTTCTTTTGTCACTGTAAAATTTTCAATGTGAATTGCGGCGAGGTGAGATTGTAAACATGAACTGGAAAGACATTTCTCACTTCTTTTGCCACAGTAAAATTTTCAATGTGAATTGCGGCGAGGTGAGATTGTAAACGCGAACTGGAGAGACATTTCTCACTTCTTTTGCGGCAGTAAAATATCCACTTTAAGCTGAGCCGTGGTGAGATTGTAAATACGAATTGGATGGAGAGACATTTCTTACATTTTTCGAGGGAGTGAGGTTTTGTCCTAAAGAGACAATTCTTACATTTTTCGAGGGAGTGAGGTTTTGTCATTAGTGGTGGGCGAAAAGGTGAACTGGTTCGTTTGGTTCCGCTCACTAAAAAGAACCATTCAAAAGATCCGTTCATTCGGTTCATTTGGCTCATTTGTCGTAAATTTGGTGAAAACTTCAAAAAATGGAGTGCCCTTAAATACAATTACAAACAAACATACAGTTCAATACAAAACTAGACAAGCCATGCAGCCACGTTTGAAAAAAATTGCTACTGATAAGAATTAATGAATTTCCTAATAAAATCAAACTTCCAGTTCGAACTAATTCACTCCCCTTAAGATATACTATATTCTATTCAAATAAATTAAAAACAATCTCCTCTTAAAATCTCTTTTCCGTTACATTTTATAAATAATCCTCCTACACTCGAATAATACGAGTGAAATTCTAATTAGAACTCTTCCTAAATCTTAAATGTTCTTCATAAAACTTTTTTAACTCTCATCTATTTCAAAATGTCTATTTCCAATTGGAATTGCTTAGAGAGAAATTGCAACTCACATCTTACATATCATCAATACAAGCAAAACAAGTTCTCTGAGAAATATATCGCACCCCTTATGTATTCATTGTGATTCATTCATTCGCTCTTTTTTCAGATCATTCAAAAGTTTAGGTCATTTCATTAGAGACCCGTACATTTGGTTCTTCGTTCATGGTTCATAACACAGTTCAGTATCACTGAACCAGTGCAGTACCATTGAACGAGTGAACGGAACATGTACTACTTAGTGAACCAGTTCATTTGGCTCAGTACACTGTTCCGTTCAGTACGAACGGATCATTCGCGAACGACACAGCACTATTTGTCATGAAGAGACAATAATTCTTACATTTTTCGAGGGAGTGAGGTTTTGTCATGAAGAGACATTTCTTATATTTTTCGATGGAGTGAGGTTTTGTCCTGAAGAGACAATTCTTACATTTTTTGAGGGAGTGAAATTTTGTGCTGGAGAGATATTTCTTACTTTTTTTGCAGTAGCAGAATTTCCAACTTGAAATTAGGCGAGGTAGGTGGGATTGCAAAATATAAATATATGGCCACGGACAACTAATTAGAAACAGTTTCATAAAAATTGCATTTATACAGTTTTTATGTTGGAATCAAATTAAAGAATTCCCACCACCTCCTCTTAATTTTTTTTAAATATATAATGATTGAAGGAAATCAATAACAATATCATAATGAATTCCTAACAGGATTGCTATATAAAAAATAAAAAATGTATAAATGCAATTTTTATGAAACTGTTTCTAATTAGTTGTCCGTGGCTGTACATTGTGGAGGCATAGATTTCTTACTTACTCTAAGGCAGTTTAATGAATATTAGAATTAAGCTTGTAAAAATGCACTTCATTGGTATTTATTTTCTTTCTTTTTTTTTTAATCTGCTTGTTTTTGTCATTTTGGCATTACAATAGAACCTCGCCTCATTTGAAGTATGACATTATACTGGCTCAAAAGAAAAAAGAGGCACCTCTTACAAACTCATTTTATAATCGTGTCCTACCCAACACTACCATCAACCAACCGATGACATGCGCTTGGTGGAGCGGGGCAGTGCTAGCGGAAGGCTATGACAGGAGGAAAGGTGGGAAAGGCGAAGAAACCGTGGGGCTCTGCCGGGACTCGAACCCGGGACCTCTGGGATAGTAGCCAGGCGCCTTACTCCCTAGACTACCGAGGCCTGCTCGGAAAGTTCTCTGCGGTAAGACTTATGGGGTGCGACATCGAGGGAGACCCAAACTCCGCTGGAAGGATGGCGTAGACCAGGAAGCTCAAACTGGATGACATCGGCTCAGAATCGGGATCGGTGGAGAGAACAGTTGCGAGAGGCCAGGACCGGATCCCGGTTGTAGAGCCGTTAAAGAAGAAGATGCTCTCCATGGCAGACCAAACTCCTTGTTGTCTTTCTGCCCTATAGTGCTACTTAGGTGCAAATTTTGGAGTTGCATTGATTGCTGCTTTCTATTAACTCAGTCAGTTCACATAGAAGATCTAGATATCAGTTTAACAAGCACTTTTCTCCTTTGCAAGATTTTCTTTAAAAGATAAAGATGGTAAAGTATTTTCCAGGATTTTTAATTTTATTTTGAACGCAATTACTAAAGATATTCTTTTTAGATGTAAATCCGGTATACATTATCTATAAAAGGCGGTCACTTCCTACGCTTATTAAGTTCCTAGGCTTATTAAGTTTGCAGATTTTTAATGTCTGTTATCCTGCAAGTGTCTCTTCTTTATCTTTTACTTCTTTCTCTGCATATTAATAATGTCTTTTCTATTCACTACGCCTTTTCGTGACAATATGCAAATGTCATTACGAATGCCATTATGCTGAAGAATGATTTTAATAATCATTACCTTTGTTAGCGTTGTTTTAATTTTACATAACTTTCGTATATTAAAGATCCACGTCGCGAAATTCTCTGCTTTAGAGTACATATCAAAGTGTTATCTTCGAATAAATTTATGATAGTTTTATCGTTATGCTTTACATATACCAAAGAAAGTACGACTTTATTCAGTTCTTGGCGGTATAAAACTAATTTAGTTTATTTGAATCGCATTTGGCTTGTCCATGAAACAATTATTTGTTATCCCAGGGATTACCTAAGAGGGTTCAATATAATCAATAATTAATGCCCCACACACAGATTTGTAAAAGACGTGCAAAATTCGCCTTCATTTTTGTATAAACGCATTAAAATTTCATTACCTTTTAAAATACGAAATGTGCAAGTTGCCGATATCTTTAAGAGAAATTTACTTCGGCACTTTGCAAATCTTTTAATTATTAATTCGTCCTAAGATTATGTTTATTCGTTTTTTTCGTAATACCCGTCCTTTTTGGTGCAAATTCAATTCTTAGCATAGAATTTCATCTTGGTTAAACTGAGATTCTATTAGCGACATATTCATGTAAATGTGGTTTTATTTCTTAATTTTATTTTGATAAAATGTGTTTTATAATTACATGAATTCGTATTTGTAGTTTGCAAATATAAAATGTTACTATTATTAATATCTTTTCAGCACAGATTTTAATTTCAAATAATCTTTTTTATTTTGTTTAATACTTTAATTTTCGTAAAACAGCAAATTAAATATTAATCGCTAACGTCAATTTCTTGAAGATTTTTTTAAGATTCTACGGCCCTGAGTGTAGCCTTAAGATTTAACGAAAGTTTGTGAAAGAGAACGAAATATCGTCTTAAGGCCATTGTAGTTGTTAGTTCTACTCCCCATAAAAGCGTACACTATCTTAAGACAACGTAAGACCATTATAGTTAGAGCTTTAGCTCTACTCCCGCCGTACACTATCTTAAGCTGTTTTAAGACAAAGTAAGACTATTATAGTTAAGGCAATTGCCATAACACAAGCAAGATCAACTCATTGGCATCTTCTATAGTTCTCTTAGCTCTTTTGTTTTGTTTTATGTCAACGAAATAAGAGCTTCATTGTATATGCTTTTCCAAATTTTCTTTCTTGCCTTAAATCTAAAGTTAATTAAATTAAGTTTAAGTTCAGTAAATTGTTGCCAACCATACCTCATGCAAGCTTGCCTAGTTACTTCATTAAATTCCTGGAAGACGGCGTATTTCACACGCATCAGCAACGAGCACATCGTAAAATAATTGCTTCTATTAAGTCCGTTTACTATTTTCACTTGAAATACCAAACAAATGAAGTGATTTTCATTTAGTTTGAACATTGATTTCGTTCCCTTGCTAAATATGAAAGGCCTTTCATAAATTCTACCGGTGACCCCTGCTGGCTTTTTATTGAACTCGTAAAGTCCAAGGCGGCATTTAGAACAGTTTTATTCGGTAACACAATATGCTAGGCAAACTCAAATAGGAAATCACCTCCAATAAAAATAGTTCTTTAAGGAAGTTCAGATTCAATATCAATATTACATATGTAGATGAAATATTTCAATTCGACGCAATATTTATTGGGAGAATGGCTTTAAATTTACTATACTTTGTTCGTTGCCAGCTTAGGGTACTGAAAATAATCGCATGAAAAGGTTATTTCATTCAAGGGAATAGTAGAATTCAATATTAAATAAAACTGAGTATTACCCAGTTTTGGGTTCTCATAAAAATGTTACATTGATGTGTATTATTGAACTACCTTGCGTGTGTACCCCACTAATGGAGCCGAAAACGAATTTTATCTTGTACGCTGCACTTCAACAGTGCATACATTTTCATCTGTCTACTTGATTTCAGAAGCTCTCATCTGATTTATTGGATTTTATCATAATGCCATTCTGAAGGTTCATGAATACCTTCATTCCTTACTCGCGTAAGCCCTGCAACACTGTACGCTGCTATTTCTATTATATTTACTCGGCAAAGGACAGACTGGATAAAAAAGCAAATCATTGGCTCGATGATAGTAAACTACTGAAATCTCTTTGCAAACAGCCCTTTAAGCCCTTGGGAAGGTGAATAACAACTGAAAACACGTTAAAGTCATAGTTGCCTTCCATTTGCTCTATATTTGGAAAATGCAGTAGAGACTCCATCTGCAGTTGTGATGTCCACAAAAAAACTAGGTTTGCTTTAAAAAAGTTTACGGGGCGTTCATAGAAGATATTTTTTGTGCCTTTCAGCTCCAAGTTCAAAGGAGTCAATTTTACCGTTACATATACAAATTAGAGAGTTTTAATTCAGCAAAAGCCAATTAAGTTAAGGCTACTGATACCATTTTCATGCACACTACAAACAAAGAGTTTGGTCAGAATTAGACCAATTCGACTGTGGAACAATCTTTCACAGTTAGCATTTCCGAACTCCTACAATACCCAACAGTCTTTTGTCTTCTTTTCAGCCAGTCTTATAGACTTTAAGATCCTTGCGTGCCAATTTGCGGATGAATCGCCGACACTGACACACAAGCAGATCACAGCTTCTTTTGCAGTATCTATTAGTCTCTGTACAGAGATAAAAGTTTCGCTTTCCTGCTGAAAAACTACTAGAAAGACTTGGCCTGACTACAGCAAGCAGTGATCGCATGGCCTGTTGATGAGGGCACGGAAGGACATCGTCAGAATTGTGTCGATAATTACAGGGCACTGGCCAAATGAGACCCGATTGAGAATTCACAACATCCACTGCCATAATTATGCGGAAGAATAGGCCTAAGAGTCAACCGAACATATTCTTTGCAGATGTGCACCACGAATTTGGAAACCTTTTGTAAGTTTCCAGGGCCCGTATTTCTCGAGTCGATATCGACTTCTGTCGATAAATAAAAATTGGTATTTGGCAACACGATATCGAGAACCTTATCGTCTCTTTACGTGTCGATCAAGACTTTGAAGTTTATTAAAAAGCTCAATTTATGCATACAATAAACTTTTAATTGTTTCTATTTTAATTAAATATATGTGGTTTGCTGCACTTGAAGTAATATCACACAATTTGATGGTTTTCTATGGCAGTATTTACCTGTCGATTTGGTCGTAATACCAAATATAAAACAGACAAAATCGTGAAGCTTTTTTTGTCGAGTCGGTGAATCGACTCGAGAAACCAAATACGGTCCCAGGCCTAGAATATGAGATACCATCCGTTTCTTGAATATGCTAGGCCTCATCTAGCGCCAGGTACAGTGGCCTATAACAACTTCAGTCAACCTTTTCACGAATGCAGCTACAAAAAGACCACAAAACAATTTGTGTTCCTGTCCTCGCTCCTTGTGTGAGCTGCTATCTGAACCTACCTATCCGCCTACCCATGTTCTTATCTTTGTTGAAAAGCCTTTTGGTTTCTAATGTCTTCTTATTCAATATCTCCTTTCACCAGAAAACCTTAGGGTTAGAGGGCCTGGAGCCATAGTACTAGACTACTGTGGCTGATTGCATGTTACATTCTTCAAAATCGGAATCAGTAATAGTAAGAATTTGCTTATTGAATTCACAGATCCTTTCGCTACGACATTCTTGATACTTGTACCGTCGGGTAGGTTAGGTATCCTATTGCTTTTAAGTGACACCTAATCTTATTCTGTATACTAGAAGTACATTGGCAAGTAAATTAAAGCAAAACTACCCTCATTCGATGTTACTTTTGTCGTACAGGTAAAGTCGCAGCTTTAACATGGTGACCGTCCTTTGTTTTGGAGGTGTAAAATTCGATACGATTCTTGCGGCTCCAACCAAGGATGAGTTCGATGTCTTTGTTGACTGATTTGGACATGAATATAAGATCTGGCGCGTTATTGTCGAAGCCATAGGAGTAACGCAGAACTCCGTCTTTAGCGAAGCAGAAAAATGGACTAGAGGAGCTTGTTAGCAGATCATTAACAAAGATTTGGAAAACAGCGGCTGAAAAGATGGACGGCGGAACATTGGCAGATATGGTGAGAGATTTGATTCGACCACTTCCAATACTACCTTGATTGTACGTTTAGAAAGAAAACTCTAAGAGCCGTTGTAGACGGTGCGCTCCAGTGCACGTGCCTCACGAACTTTGTGAATAAAGGAAGAAGTGGGGTGGTACCTCTCATCAGGCCGGCTCTACACGTTGGCACCAAGGTTAGCCCCAATGCTACTTGTCCAACGTGTGGATCGAGAAATTTGCGTTGGCGTGAGCATTAGGGATTGGCCGTCGCGTGTCTAAGCCGGCTCTAAGTCGCGTTTTTAAAAGTATGTCGATACCAACAAGTTTATGTTTGTTTAATACTCTGTCGATAAATTTAAGAAATATAGAAAAACGAGACCAGACTTACCAAAACGACGGAAAGTGTTCTGTCCTACCCACAAGAAGATCGCCAGTAGACCCGAAGATCCTTTTCCATCTTGGTAACCAGTACGGTATCCAGCGCAGCCAGGATTTAAAAGGCGCGTTTCATTTTCATTGGAGTACGTACGCCAGCTTAGTTGGGCGCACATCGGAGTAGATGCTGCCACAGCTGAATGTGCGCTGAACTACTCCGGAGTACGTACTCCAATGAAAATGAAACGCGCCTAAAGTTGTAACAGGATTTTTAAGCTTATAACTGAAAAAATAAAATAAAATTCCTAAATTATTACCATTCCTTTGGCACTTTCAATATAATATATTTTGCTTTATTTATCTGTTTTCTCAATACACTTAATAAACGCTTTTAACTTCATTTATGGTTTAATTTCTCTATTTATCTTTTGTATTCACTCACAACCGAATTACATGGCCGCTGTCTATATCTCCGCTGTATTAAAAATATTTTATATTCAGCCATATCTAATCCTTGAACCATCTCAATTTTTGAAAAGCAGCATTTTATTGCTATTTATTTAATAGAAGTTATTTAAATTAACAAGTTGATATGACGACCATTAGATTGATGAAAAACAATAGTTTAGAAGGGAAAAATTTAAGCTTTAATAAACCTTCTTGTGTGGAAAAGTCAAAATTGAAATAATATTTGCATTGGCACACGGCCTTACTATTGCTCAATAATTTTGTTCATATGGCATTACCAATCTAAAAAACCTACCAGCACCAATCGTAATTTATTCGAATTTCGAATTTGCAAGAACAGACGCTACTTGAGTTGAAAAAGGAAAACAGCATCTATCGCCATATTAAGAAAATTGAAAATTTAACTGTGAGTAAAGTGCCGAAAAATTAACTAAAGTTTTTGTTGTTAGTGAAATTTGTTGAGTAAATATTTCTAATAAATAAATAAGTGTGTTAATATTAATTAATATCGTTAAATATTGCTTAATAGTTATTTAAAAAAGGCTTTTTCTTAAATAAATCAACAAGTCAACAAAGCCTTTTGACATTTCGAATGTTTGAATTTCGGTTATGGAAGATAATTTTAAACAAATATTAAGGATTTTTATAATTTAATAAAGAAAGTGTGTATTTCTAATTAAAAATAGCATAGTTTTCAATACTTTTTTTGTTGTGTGAATCCTATTCTGAAGGAATGGATTGTTATACTGAAAGTAGCGGCGTCGATACATCGCCTGACATGAATTCAAGCGTAGAAATAAATTCCCCGGATAGGAAAATGATTGTTCAGCCAAGAAAACTAACATTTGGCTTGTCACCAGAATATAATCAGCTAAATAATCCAATACAAAAGGAGTATATGCAAGCGAGCCTGGCAACAAGTCCAAGAAAACAGCCGTCAATATCACCACCATACCGGAAAGTTCGAGCGCTTAGGTATGCTTTGTTATTTCATTCTTCTGTGTAAGTACATATATTCATGGTTTTTATGTAATTTAGATTATTTGACACACCGGCAACACCAAAGACTATTATCCAAAAATCATCTGCCTCAAAGTTTATGAAATTTATCCCAGGAAATATGAATGATTCAATAGATATTTTGGCAAAACCAATTGACGGTTCTACACCTTTAGTAATGGAGCGTCCCAGAGCTTTGCCCCTTCATAACAAAGCTCTCGATAATGTGATACATTCTGCAAATGTAAATCCATTTACACCAAACAGTAAGTACCTTTTCTAAACTAGATTTAATTTGATACGTGACTGGAAACCGTAAATAATGCTTGGTAAAAATAGTGGCTCGCATATAATATATGATTCACTTGATTTTCTTTATTATTATTATTAATTTTTTAACCAACAACGATTAATGAGAAAGAAATTTCTCATGCGCAGAAATGATATATTTAATTATCCAATGCTTTTTTGTGTATACTTGTTCTCTTCTTACATTACATTCTTTGGGGAGCGTCCTTGCAGGCACTATGACCTATTTGGTCTATTATGCCAACCCCATCATTAAAAATCTTCGAGGTATAACCTAAAATAGATTTAAGATTCATATACCAAATCTTGCTGGGAGCAGGGAGGCCGCGATGAAGGAGATTCAATCTCCTTGCTGAGGAAAGTATTTGATGACACCCCGTGGGATTTAATAGCCAACAGGGAAGCTTCACTGGCCGAGAAAATAATGAGGTTAGAGATCTTTGGATCTCTATTAATACAAGTCTGGGCATATAGCTGGCCTGCCAAGGATATTTTGCACTTTGGACCTTATATGCCCGGCCCTACTTCATTATCGATTTTGAAACCGCCCGTATACCAAAAGGCGGTGTTTCCTCTAAACAGGACCTGCTATGTTGCCATTCTGACCGACTTCTGATCATCGTCATAAACGGCTTGTCGAAGTCTAGAAACATTGGCTCCAGGTATAATTCCTTGAGAATCGATTTGTGATCCACAAGATCTCCTGGCTTAAAGGAGAACAACCCCATATACGTAGCGCCCCGGCAGAGCCCCCTTCTTCACTAGTAGGTAGGGCTGAGGGAGGTTCAGTAGAGCGTCCTTACTCATAGACAAGTACTTTTATCTCCCGTGATGCCGAGACAGACCAGCCTTTTAACCATGACCATGGGCTTTATGACTCCGCAGAACCGACAGTTACAATCAACTATTAGCAACATTCATCAGTGGCAGTCTCGGCAGATCTGTCCGGAGTGTAGGCAAATAGGAAGCAGTAGAATGGGTTGGCTGTAAGATGTACCCTTGTCCTGCATGTCCATGGAGCAGTGCAGGAACACCTCGGACAGGATATGGCCTAATTAGAGTCATGTACAGTCGGTCTTGAAACGTGTGTTGTTTTCGGGTCACACTAACGAACGCAGACTCGGCACAAACTAGACTAGGAATTGATCCTGTCGCCAGAGATATAAGAATTTAACAAGTGCGAACTGCTGCAACCCAATACATAATTATTTTTTCTCCATCATTTCCATCGTATTAAGTCTAAAACATTTTTCCAGGTCTTATGATGCAAGCAAAGAAAAGATCACGAACACAATTAGGAAGAGAAAACTATCATAACAATACTCTGCCCCTTCTACGACGTGAGACAAGAAGGAAAGATTCAGATGATGAAGATTACTATGATGTTAGGCAAGCGCCTAAACGATTAGCACTACAAGAAACCAATATTAGTCGATATAAGAAGGAATTCGTTGAAATTTCTCTGATAGGTATTTAAATTAATTTCCGCAATGTTTGAAAATGTATTAATTATAAAAAAAACCGTTTTAGGTGTGGGTGAATTTGGTCTTGTTTATCAATGTTTAAATCGCCTGGATGGATGTATATATGCAATTAAGAAGAGCATTAAACCCGTAGCAGGAAGTTCCTTTGAGTAGGTTTTAACACAAAACTAATCTGTAAATTAATTATAAACAAATACAATTAATTTATTACAGAAAAACTGCTTTGAACGAAGTCTGGGCACACGCTGTTCTTGGTAAACACGATAATGTGGTTCGTTATTATTCTGCATGGGCAGAAGATAATCATATGCTTATACAAAATGAATATTGCAATGGTGGCAGCTTACAAACTGTAATACAAACAAGATTTTTAGTAGAAACAGAACTAAAAACGTTGCTACTGCACATAGCAGAAGGTTTAAAATATATCCATTCAAATGGATTAGTACATATGGATCTTAAGGCTGGTAATATATTTCTTACAAAAGTTCCTGCACGACCTGCTTCGTCGATGGAAAGTCATGATGATGGATTTGAAGAAATATATGATGAAATTGAGCATGCAGAATTTATAATTACATATAAGATTGGTGATTTAGGACATGTTACCTCAGTTAAGGATCCACAAGTTGAAGAAGGGGACTGTAGATACCTGCCTAATGAAATTTTACAAGAAGATTTCAGTCATTTATTCAAAGCTGATATTTTCTCGCTAGGTATTACATTATATGAGGCAGCTGGTGGTGGGCCATTACCTAAAAATGGTCCTGAATGGCATAAATTAAGAAATGCACAAGTACCAGACTTACCAAGTCTAAGCAGAGAATTCAATGATTTAATTAAGGTAACTTTAAAATTACATATAATTGTTTACAAAAGATATTTAATTTTTTTTATTATTTTGTTTTTACAGTTAATGACTCATCCTAATCCGGAAAAGAGGCCATCTTCAACATCGATATTTAATCATCCGTAAGTAGGATTATTCATATTTATATATATTTATTATAATTTTCAGACAAAAACATTTAAGTTAAGTTTTGGAAAATCAGTGTTTTTCTAATGCGTATAGGAAAACAGATTGCAATTGTCTACCTACTCCTACTACTCTGTTTAATCTTTTATTAATTTAACCTTTTCTTATCTTTACCAGGTTATTAAATCCGCCCGAATCAAAGTCCAAAGCACAGTTAAGTCAAGAATTAGCAATAGAGAAACAAAAGAATGAGTTGCTGATTCGAAAATTAAGGGAAACTAAAAAATTGTTAAAATCGTACGAGCAGTCAAAAACACCATGTAAGTATTTATTAATTAATTAAGTATAATTAAATATATGAATTTAATGTAAAAAAACTTCAACAGTAAACAAACAGCGACAAAAACATTCTCCTATTGTCTCGGATCGTCGCTTACGATCCTATGCCAGGAAATCACAACGATCATCAATCGCTAACAGCAGGCGAGGGCTCCGGGATAAGAATAAAAATGTGATCGAAGAAATTGATTTTTAGGAAAAAAAACTATCAACAAGGTTTCTTTTAATTATTTTTATTAATAATATTTTTTAAGTCCGAGATATAATTAGTAATGAAAAGAATTTCATAGTTAAGTTGTAAGCATAAATATAAAAGCATTCTTCCATGTCGTCTTTCATAAAGGAATAGAATTTATTATTAATTTTTTATTATTATAAATTATTTAGCTGTGTTTAATTTTTTTTTATTATACGCTATGCATATTTATTATTTTCTCTTTGTATATTATATAATTATGCGAGCAATGTTGAATAGATTTTGAAACAAAAAAACGTGTGAAAAAAATCGATAATTATATTCCTCTCCGAAAGAAGACATTTTTTAATTATATATCGTCCATTACTATCGAAAGAGTATTTATAGAAGGTACATAATTTTTTTTTGTTTTAAAATTAATATAACGTATTGAATGTGATGAAATCAATTGATCAAAATGTTATTTTGTTTTTTAAAAAAAAGGATTGAATGATATAATTTTTTTCTGTACAGTGATATTTCATAATTATTCATTTTAATTGTTGCTCTTCTTACATTTTTATGTTGTTTTTTTTCATGGGAGTGAACCTTAATTTTTTTTAGGACCAAAGTTTCAATTATGTACATATAGGTGAAAGACTAACTAATTCAGAATAATAAGTTTTTCTTAAAAAAAAAAATAAAAACAAATAAAAACGATTGAATTTTTGAAAATGCTGCAAAAATTGAATATTGACGAAGTATCTTATGTGGTTCAAGATATTAAATTTAAAGTGAAAAAGAAAGTAATAATTTCAGTTAAAGTTAATGTATGAAAAGGAAAAATTTAGAATATAGTAATTTATTTCCTTTACCAAAAAATTGCTGAAACTTATCAACATTAAAGACGGTGGTCCCTGTGTTGCAAGTCGCGTCGTTTTTCGTGACAAGTCGTATGAGTTGAAGAAAGTGACGTTTCAGTCGAATACCTGAGAGTATTGGTGGTCTTATGAAACAATGGACTCTTTCTTCCTCTGAGAAGGCTTTTATCTGTGTTCTTCTCTTCCGCCTTATTTTTCATTTATTTCTCCTTTTTATCTACTTTTCTCCATCGCATTCCTTTCTTCGTTCTCCCTATTTTTCTCATCTCTCTTCTCTTCACCCTCTCTTCGTTGTTCTCTCTCTTTCCTTCCTTTGTTTTCTCTCTCTTCTCTTCCTTTGTTTTTTCCCTTTCTTTGTTCTACCTCTCTGTTCTTTCTATATCTTCTCTCTCAGAGATAGGTCCAGGATCTCGCAGTTGTTGCGGACTGTCATAATAAGCTTCTTCTTACCCCCACGTTGTTTTAGGTCTCTCAACCCGCTAGCCTTGTGGATTCCTGTCTGTCAGGCGTGTTTGGCTAGATTCTCGCTCTCGCGTTGCAAGGTGTGAGCATTCCAATTCCATTTCCTTCGCCTGATTTGGTCGTCTATCCTTTCTTGGCCGGCACGGCGCCTTAGCTCTTCATTTGAAATTCTATCTTGCCAACGAATTTATGTGTTATGACGTAGGCCACTCTTGATGAAAACTTGAAGGTGTCTTGTGATGAATTGGGCCACTTTCCATGTTTCACAACCCTACAAAAGAACTGCCTTAACGTTTCAGTTGAACAGCCGCAATTTGGGTTTAGTTGAAATCTCAGTTGATCTCCGTATGCATGACTATGCGCTTCTTGCTTTATTTATTCTGGAACTCACGTCTTCTTCCGCCCCGCCATTTTCGTTAATAATGCTACCGAGATAACAGAATTATTCTACCAATTCCACGTCATAGTTATTCAGCTCTGTGCATTCAATAGTGTTTGTATATATCCGCATTTCTTTAGTTTTAATTGGATTTAGCCTTAAGCCTGCCGAACTACTTTCTGTTGCTAAATAGTTTATCATATTTTAGAGGTCCTGATGTCTGTAGGCCAGCAAGCAGATATACGAGTAGTCGAGATCCTTAAGACGGTCTAACAACCTCCATTGTAAGCCACCTGTTCTACTGTCTAGAGCGCTGGGAAGCATGTCGGTTATTACTATAAGAAAGTGTAATGGCGAATGTAGGCTTCCTTGTCGTACTTCTGAACTCACCTCAGTTATCGTATAATTTTACGTTAGGTAGAACTCTGCATTTGGAGTTGTTGCAAAGAGCTTTTATCAGTTATATTATTTTGTCAAGCAGTGCACGTTCCGTACCCTACTTATTAACCGAGTCGAACGCTTTCTCATAATCTATGAAATAAGGTCTAGGGGGATCGTAAGTAAGTAGACTGCTCCCTTATGATTCTTAAGGTATTAATACGATTTGTGCAAGAGCGGTCCTATCTGAATCCAGCTTGCTGCCTTCTAATCGTGCGATCTACTGCCTCTTATCCTAGATGCATCTCCAGTTGTCGCATATTGTTAGGTCTCCCTTTTTTGATATTTTGACTATGATACCGTCTGTCCAATTCTCCGGAGAGGTACAGCTGTTCTATGCTATTTCCAGGATTGGATGTAGCGCATTGCTATGAAGCTTGGGTCGGCTTTCAGCAATTCTGGCGGGATGCCGTCTTTTACAGCAGCTTTACCATTGACCATTGAATGAATTGCGGTTATTATTTGTCTTGGATGGAGACGAGTGGTTATTCTTATTGGGTGTGCATCGTCGCCGCACTCTTTAGGGCATGCTTTTTAGTAGAGTGCTTTCGCGAGAGCTGTTCAATACTTCGTAGAGCACTTTCCTGTTCTCAAACTTTTCCGCGTTTTCCGTTTATCTCCCAAGCGGTATCTATAAAACCGGACGGACGTACCAAGCCACTTACATACGTAAGCTTAGTAGTTGATTGAACTTCTGGCATTTGAATTTACCACTAAGAAAATAAATGTTTAAAAGTGGACAAATGAAGCAATGAAATTACATTTAATATGAAATGTTTAAAGATAAGCCAAACATCAATTATGCAATTATGCATCTTTCGATTTGAAATATATAATGAAATGATTTCTTTCCTTTTTTAAGTGATTGAAACCCTAAAATTTTGTGCATCTAACAAAATTTAACAAATAACATTTAAAAGATTATTAAAAGAAATTGACAAAACTGAATTTAAATAACTTCAAGAGATGTTTTTTAAAATAGAAATGTCCATCATAATACAAAATGTATATTTGAATAAATTGTATAGAACTTTTTTATATTATTTTACTCATAAATAAAATTATTTATATACTAACATGGATACTATAAGCCATTAAGAAAAAAAATGTGATTTTATCTAAGAATTTTAAAATTGGTAAATATTTTTTATATAAAAAGAAAGGAAAATAAATATGTCTATATTTTTAAAGTAAGTTTTCTAGATTCAAGATGAGAAGTTATTGATGTACAATATATTAACGGTTAGAAGATATGACAATACCGAGAAAATAATTGTTGTTATAAAGTTAGTCCATATGTCCAATCAATATAATTTAACTAAAAAATTGAATCTTCACACAATATCCATCACTCCATTGTATATTGTACAAAAATAACTAACATCCTGTATACAGGATGATCATGGCAAATATTTCATTGGTTTGTTCCTTTAAAAAAAACTGTTTGTGATATGAAGATAAAATACATTGCTGTATAGTAATTATTTATTACAAACAATTTTCCCAATGAATTATATTTTTAACCAGACTTATCTCGTATTATATTTGTGTATACAATAAATTGATGTTATTTAATTATTTCACTAAAAACAAAACGAACCGTGCTGTGTACTAATCTACATTTTTAATGTTTTTGTAGATTGTTTGAAAATAAATATAAAAAAAAGAAATTGTGTTAATTTTTGTTATGTTTATTAATTAATTAACACTACAAGGAAAAACAAAATAAATAATTAAATAAAACAATTAGATAATAAGTTCCTTTTGTTTTTTTTTTTAATAAGACTAATTTCTAATCATTATCCAGGGATACCAAATTATAATTTGAAAAATTGTCATTTAAGTCAATTGATTTAATTTTTAGAATTGTTTCATGAATTATTTAAAATTGTCCTGTAAACATTCGAATATTAAAAGAAGTGATTTCGTAAAAAAATGTGTTTTTCTATTTTGTTTAAAGTTTTATTTCTGTTATTTTTTTTATAGAAACTTATCATAGCTGGGAAGATCTGACCGTAATTCTCAATCTGATGCCAACTGATTTACACATCAGAAAGCCTACACGGCAAGGAATCATAAAAAAGGCCATCTGACCACGATAACGCAACTCAACTTCGACAGGGGTTTCAATGTCCAAGGTCCAACAGAAGAGGAATGGGAAGACTTCTAACCTGTCAAGAACTATTATATAGTTTTATGCACAGATGGATTCACATCAGAGTCTGGTCTATGCATTTAATTTTCTCTCCTTGTCGAAACCTATAAAAATACTACCGCCTGCGTAGTTCTGTCAGTGTCTTTCAGGCGGAACTGATGGCATCCTTTAAACGATGCTTAAAAATTCAGAAAGGCTATGAATGCACTAATCTGGTCTATTTTAATGCCAAGACAGTCGTAATTTGTCTGAAGAAGCTCTCGCCCTCGCGAAGAGAAATGTCACCATGCATTTCCTTTCAATACTAAGCTTCACGGGGGAACAGACTAGAAAGACTTGGCTTAGCTACAGCAAGCAGGCATCCTCGTGATGATGACGTTCAAGAACATCGCCCGAATACGGCTTGGGCCTTAGGTACCGTGTATTTGGAAACCTTTTCTTACGGGGCTTGCGAGAGGTTTTGAAGCTTAAAATAGAAGATAAGTTCCAGTATATGAATATGATCCGCTATAAGGAAGCTTCTGAACCCTGCAAATAGGAACGGAAACTGGGAGAGCTACACAAAGCTCACTAACTACTTTAAAATAATAAGGAGAGGAAAAAGAGATAGTTAGAGACCTTGTTCAGAACTTTAAAAAACACCTCTGAAACGAAGGTAGTCCGCTAAATCTCGGTTCTATAACGAACCCGACAGCTCTCACGAACAAAGGAAGTAGCTTTGTTAATACTACTAGAAGAACACTTCCCAGATTCAACTGTCCATGCACAAGCTCATCAGCGCTCCTTCTACCGGACTGCCATTAGCTCTTACTTTGCAAAATATTCAGGGCTTTTTTCGCGATTGTTTATACTAATCTGATATGAGGAACTTCAATATTTTATGCATATAGAAGCCAGGGCCTCTTGATTACACCCAGGATATATTCTTCAGGCCGATCAGGGTTCTTGCCTTCTCTTGAGATGGAGAAAATTATCGACAAGGAGATAAGACGTACTGATCTTGTGCGCCGAACCAATCTGCTCTTCCCAGCAGGAAGGGAAGTTCGATGAGACGGACGTTCACGTTCTGGTCTTAAACAGGAAGGTTCTTTGGTGGGCACCATAACAAAAGTACGTCCGCAGGGAAATATTATATCTCCTGTGCGGTGCTGCTTAGTCGTGGATGAACTCCTAGAATTGCTCGATGTATAAAAATTCTTTAGGGAAACTGTTAAAACATTTTTCTTGCGTTCCAGCTTCCAATATTCATGTCCTTTTTCGTTAACCGTGTTCTATTGCCGTGTAATTCAATATATTTATTTAGATTCCTGAACATTTTTATTTTTACAGGAGTAGATTGTCAGCCAATTGCCTAATCTTGGTGTCATTCGTCCCTACAGTTTCCGATGGGATTTTTACCCAATCGCTACTGTATCGTGACTTATCATCACCACCACTAAAGTCCAAGCCAAAGTACTGATGTGCGGATTCATACCTGATTTAGATGCAAGTCGACCATCGAGTTGCACATCTCCACACTTTTGGTTTTCTTATTTACATAGCAACCACTCAAAACACTTTGTACTATTTTCCTATTTAATCAATAAAAAAGCTTCTTTCTGTCATAGCATTGTCATTTAAATCTTACCATATTAAGCGGGAGAAATGGATGAAATCGTTGAAGCAGTTAGTTATAAAGAATTTGATGCTGAAGATGACTTTTACAAAACTCAACCAATCCAAAGTCTGCCCAGCGTCGAGTTAAGCCAAAAACCATTTGAGCCATTTGTAAGGAGTGATAGAATATAGTTTACCATATATTTACTAAATATTATCAATTTAAAATTTGCAGAAGCTTCAAACAATCATTGGATTCAATCGACAAGTGCCTATAAGATGTCTCGAACGAGGTGGATCTACTATCATAATGCACAGCATGGTGCACTTAATATCATTGCTGGATTTAAAAACTGGCCAACATAATCAAGTTATATTTGGTCATGTGAGTTGTTCTGTTTTGAAATGCATTTGAGATTTGATATTAAAAAAAGACAGCTTGATACCTTTACGTAGTGTAAGGAATGGGGTGGTTTGATATTGTGTACCACCTTGGAGAGAAATCGCAAATGGCTTTTAATAGTCGTTTAAAATATAGCAATCGATAAGGAGTACCTGCAGTAAAATTGTACTCCTTTTAATTATATAAAGCCATAATAATTGAGCAGCCAAAATATTTCTGAAAGTTTTTTAATCGGGAACTGATTTTAAGTCTCAGTCTTCTGAAACATAATCGAATATTCTTCTTAAATGGCGCTGTGGTCCTTGCAGGGCTCGAGCTGCTTGAATTCTCTTTTCCAGTTGTCTCTACGTTTTCCTATTTACGTAGTTTTCGAATATCTTATAGAAAGTCATCCATCCACCTATTTCTTGGTCGTCCTACCCTTTTTTTCCCCGAGCCAATAAAATAAATATGTGATTTTATACCAGACATTGTACATTATTAAATTATTGTTTCAAATCCCTGCAGAAGGAGTTCGTCGACGCAATTGAGCATGATAAGTCCGAACGATTTTTGGCAACAGCCGATAAGAACTGTGTCATTGTGTGGGATCTGCACAGCAAACTGTCCAAACAAACAGAAATACTACGAATTTTCTACCAGCCATTCGGCAAACACACAGAAATTGGTAAAATCTGCTTGAGTCCTTGTGGGAAATATTTGCTAATAGCAAGTAAAAGCATGGATTTTTCAACTAACTATGTCCTTCAGCTTTGGGAATGGAGCTACGGCAGAGAAGAGTGCGATGGTAAAATTTATAATTCAATTTTATTTAATTTCTTTATTAATATTGTTTTTTTTAGCTTTAATCGAAATTAGTAGAGATTACGGCGAAATGAAAACGATAGGCTTTAGCCAAAATGAAGGCGAAGAAGAATTCATTGCAGTAACAATGTCTCATATTGTGGTTTTCCTCCTCTGGCAGCCAGAACAGTTTAAATTGAAAAGTTTCATTCCAGATGATAAGCGTTTTAGTGAAATCAATGCAAGCTGTTATGTCACCAACAGCAGACTAGTAGTTAGTGTAACAAATAACGGCCGACTAGTTCTCTGGGGTGATTTATTACTGCAGATGTGCAACCAGCCACCATCGAACGAAAAGAATTTCCTAAAAGCAATCCACATAAAAGGTTGTCCTATAAATGATGTAATGATGGTTGACGAGTATATTGCAACAGTCGATGATGATGGCGAAGTGAGATTTTATGATCATGACGGCTTGTTGGTTTACTTCTGTTCATCATGGAAGTTCCCTCCGATTAAATTCATTTCACCAGTTACAAAACCGCGCAACTATAAGCTAGTAAATCATGGTTATGTTGGTAAAAACATGTATTTTAAACACAATTGTTCAAATAGTAATCCTGAATATGAATTTTATTTTAGAACAACCAGAAGACGCAGGAGTCGAAGTCATTCACATTGAAAATTGTCCCAAGGACTACACATCACAATCGAAGCCTTTTATAATTCGAAATTTTATTATTGGTAAAAAATTTCTCACAAAAAAAATTATCAAAACAATTAAAATTGTGTTTTCTATTAAATTTTTAGCTACTTCTAATGGACAAGCAATGTTTTGTGATGCTGTTAAAGATACTTACGAGTATCCGTTCAATTTCTGCGAGAATGTTATTGTCGCCATGGATCATCATCATTCTGAGAATCTAGTTGCTCTTTGCAGTAAGCTAGGAACGTTTACACTTTTAGATTATGAACATATGAAAGCATTATCCGAATTTAGTTTTCTCGATCGATTCAATTTAGATGATCTTAAAATGGCACCAAAGTGTACTGCAGTTCGGTTGTTTCCAAATGGTAAATAATGTTTTGTATAAATCAGAAATTGAATTCTAGTTTTATGTATGTAGTAAACTGCCAGAACACAGTTTATAGTATCGATCAATATAAAGATGCAATTTCAGTCTGAATTTTAAGGTAAAAGTCATTCAGCCTTATTATGGTTGTCACTTATGGTGACAAATGGCGAAGTGAGTCAAAAATGGTATTATGGTTCTCTAAAAAAGTAACATTTCAGAGAGGTAAGGCGAATTACAGTTGTCACTGATAACGAGAAACGGCAAATTCAGTTACAATTGTTCTCACTTGATGTTTGTAAGTGAGATTTTTCTCATTTGATTTTAAAGGTGACATTTCTCACTTGGTGAAGTGACAACCATAATAAGGGCCATTGAATCGATGAATTGCATCTAGAGTTATTCTATCTTAAAACGCAACGACAATAAATCCAGCTAAACTTACTTATTCGGCTCTACAATCGCGAGCAGAATCTGAATTCTTGCAACAGGAACCTCCACCAATTCTAAGTTCATATTATCCAGTTTGCCATCCCTTAGCTTTGGGCGTCATGTTCTGCGCCATCCTTCCAATGGAATTTTGGTCTACTTCGTTGTGGTATCCCAAAAATCTACATGACATTTATGTTACAGTAGCCCTCTTAGATCTCGTTTGTGTAGTCTCTAGAATCATGTTCCCTCAAATAGGGGCGTACAATTCCTGGATGGATTTTTACTCGTACTTGGCTGGATTACCGGAGACTGCGCCCTGAATGACTGCTTAAGGAGGATAAAAAGGGCGGCTGCAGGCTTTGCCTTGTGGAAGATGAGTCGGCCCTTAATTTTCTTTGTGAGTACTCCGTGATAGCTCAAACAGTCAAGTCTAAACGACAACCCAATAGACCAAGTCAGTGGCCGTGGTACTTTTACACCCAATAACTCATAAATAGTGTCGCCACCGATAAATTTGATGGCGCGGTTTTGCATCTTGTCCACGTTAAGTCAGTTTTCGAGGGTCCAGCTTGTTTGGTGATTTGGAATAACGATCATTCCATCGGAAATCCTCAGATAAAGTTATACCCAAGATGTGTCAGATTCACACTGAAAGCTCTGGTACGCTGCACATATATCTGCAATTAATCGTTAAATCTTGCCTATTGTTAAACGTATTGTTGTATTTGCAGCAAACTGTGTTGCACTTGGATTTGAATATGGATATCTCTTATTGCTTAGTCCACTAACAGGACAATCAACATGTGTTGAGCCCTACAGATACGGCAAGCACCACATAAGAAGAATCGCATTTGGTATGGATCAAAGTGTCCTTTCTTATAGTGTAAGCTCTTCTTATATCTTCAATATACCACGAGTTTATTTTATTTATACCATCGCAGGACGATAATTTCTCAATTGTTTTACTGCAAATAGATGAAAACGGAGAATGGCAAATGATTGGGAAATATTGCTTTCATTGCGCAAATATTGTTGGTTTATTCTTCTTAAAATTCGAAACCGGAACCCGTTTAGTTACAATCGCCGAAGATCGCTTTTATGCCGAATACAACGTTAATAAATGTATTGAAGTGCAAGCATTGAAGCCAGTCAGGGATTTGCGTTTGGAGCAAACAGCCAAGGTAACAGCAGCAAATCATGGGGATGCGGCAATTTTAGAGAAGGATACTTCACAGAAAGGACAAATTATAATAACCGCGAATTCTGAATGGAAGATAAAAATTTACGATGCTTTCAATTTAGACAATCTGTTTACATTTTTGGGTCCGCTGTTTGAGTCGCCAATTCGTAGAATTCAAGTAGGCCTTTAGTATATAAAAAGAAGCAAACCTTTTTCAGGATTATTTTTCAGCATAAACCTCCGACTGCTGATTGCAAGGAGTCGTTCATTCTTTTGACTAGTAAAAGAATGCTAGGAGTGGCAGTTAATCCTATCGATGGAAACCCCTTTCGATATGAAGGAATCCTTGTACATCCGGGATATGTGTGTGTTATAGCGAAACATTAGCATGATTTAGACTATTAATTATAATTGTTTAAGATTCATCACATTTGCACATCGAGATATGGCCAAGAAATTGTCGTTCATGGAATTGGTGATCTGGGAATGACGATATGGAAACTTAATAAACCGTAATTGGGATAGTTTACTTTTTAATTGAAGATTTGTTCTTTAACTATTTGTTTTCAGCGATGTTCTTCGTTACTTCCAGTCTGGCGGAACAGGATTGTTGCCGTTTTGTACTTTAATTCCTGGAGGGCATAGTGGAAAATTATTTGATGAAATTCAAGAATACTTTTTTTGTTTTCAGCTATTGAAGAATGTGACTGATGCTCCACAGGAGTATCAGGTAAAACCGTTATACGCATCATCGATTCACATTCGAAAAAATTAATCAGTGATAATTGAGGAATCTTTCTTTCTCGATTTTTATCCATTTATCTATTTAAGAAAGTTTATTATTATATTTCAGGTTGTAGAAGACATAAGTTTACTTGACGTATCTGATTTCATGCGAGCTGTTGGATTTTTCCCATCTGAATGGGAGGTAAAATATTAAATAATTTAAAAAAAACAGTTTCACTGATAACAAATCTCCTACAGATAAAGAATATGCTCAGTGAAGTAACAAGAACAACAACACCATGGATAACATCGCCAACCCGAATATCCTTTTCTGACTTAGTAAAATTGTACGTTAACCACAAGCCAGTCAATATATACAAGAAAACGGATACTCTTAACGCTCTAATGCATGCAGCCAAAACTCCCAACGAATTTCCAGAAAATGCCGAAATCACCTTGGATCAAATAATGGACATTCTATGCGATAAGGCTGAAGCAATGCCCAGGGAGCAAGCTATGACATGCGTTGTTGAGCTACTTACTGATAAGCTGCACCTGAACAGACTTGACAATACTGATGAGGAGATTTTTGAGACATTACCGAAGACCTTCAACATAATAAATTTCTGCGTTGATGTACTGGGTATGTCGTCGGATGAGCTGGATGAAGTAAATATGTACAAAATTTTGGGACTGACTGGACAAGAGGAAGAGGTGAGCAAAGATCCGTTAGTAAATGTGTCTGATGATGAGGAAAGCGATGAGGAGAAGCCGAAGAATGAACCATAAATACTTATGTTTCTGAAAGGCCCGCACTAAAAAAGACGCAAATGCACTGGAATTCGTTTTTAATACGCTTTTAGTAGTGTTCATTTATTCAAAATTATTAAAAAGTGCTAATTTTGACTTGGGTTTTATTTCCAACTGAATAAGCTTTCTTGTTTTCATCGCTGTTTCGAACTAGTAAGTAATCTTCTCTTCCAGATATCGATCCTGTTTCGTAGTTTGTTACTACGAAGTTCTCTGGCGTCCACAACTTGCAAAAGCAGATTTTTTGTAATTCCTAGAATTTAGGTCTTATTTTGGACCTAAATTTTAATTGGAAGCTCGTTGTCGAAGATTCCTATTACGATGTTCAGCTTTATGCACAGATGGGCCCAAATGAGAGTCGGGTGTAGGCATTGGAGTTCTCTACCCCTCCTAAAACTCTACCGTCTGCCCAATTCTTCCAGTGTCTTGCAAACGAAACTCTTGTATGTACCTGCTCCCTCCTTACAAAATCAAACAGCTTTCCTCGTGCAGGTCAACATCTTGAACTCGCTACCCGATGATATGTGTGATCGCACCCAACCACAGGCTATACCTTCCCCTAGGCTGACCTTCAGGAAGGACTTCTCCGTCGAAATGATCTCAAGAAGAGAGTGAATAAATGTAGATTGTTCTGAGCAAGTTCGATATACATACATATATGTATGCACCGACGACTCGAATCCGTCAGAGAGCGTCGCAGCAGGGCATTCTAGAGACAACTAACAGTTCACTGTCCTAACCCCTCTGTGTGCACGTTAGTATTTTTCAAGCCGAGGTGCTGGCGATCCTGAAGCTCTGAATTCAGTAAAGATGCATTCCAAACTAAAGAAGCGATGCAGATCTGAGTTAGATAGGCTCAGTAGAAAGCACAACGTGACTCGTCTAGGTTCCCGTACATAGGAACATAGATGGGAACGAGAAAGGCGACTACATAACCAGAGGCCTCGATTGCCGAATCCGGCGGATCGGAAGTGAATGCCGTACGTTTAAGTTGAGATCCCTTAATTTTGTTCCGGGATATCGTTTACAGGTTTACATTGCTATACGTTAAGATTCACGTTTACACCCACACGGCGGATTAGGGAATCGCAAAGTGCCAAATCCGCACTCACTTCCAATCCGCCGGATTCGGAGGCCAGTCTCTCCGGGGACCAGACCGGTACTAGTCATTACTTCGGCCTAGCGTCATCAACGTGACCATTAAAAGGGTCCCTCGAAGGTGCTCACTAGGGCCGGAACAGTGTGGCATACGGACCAGCGACCTACCGTCTCTGCTTTCCACGTACTGTCCCTGACTATTCCCTACTGCTGGAGAGCTGTCAATGTTACCGCAAGATGAATTTTTAGAGTAGTAAAATCTACTACCTTTTTGAAAAAAGAGGTAGTAAATTTTTTGATTTCAAACCAATTTTAAAATACCCCATTAACACTATGAACATTTACGCATATATTTTATCATTAAGAAAGAGTATTTATTTAATTGTCGTATTTACATTCTATATTGCAATAATCAGCGAATAGTATGTGGGTTTTAATGTGATTTCTTAGTTCATCTGCGCCATAATAAGGCTTACTGTTTGTACCTAAGCAGTTTGTTTTTCCATTTTTAACCCCATTGAGTTTCGAAAATGCACACTCGGCTGCAGCACTATAGCACTACAAGGCAGAAACAAAAATACAAAGATTTACGAAAGAAAACTCTCCTACTGCATTTTTTATCTTAGATATTACATACCAGTGTTCCTCGATGGGCAAATTGGAAGGTATATGATTAAATGTTTTAAGAAGCCTCCACTCAGTACAAATTTGTTCCACATCATAATTTGAGGCTTTAACTAAATGCGAAAACGACTTAACCAAATTGGCGATAGATGGGTATGGAGAATTTGCCTTTTCTGGATTTAATATTTGTAAAGTTCGTATGCAAAATGAACCAAAGTAACAGAATGCAATGAAAACATGTTTCTGACAGCGAGTAACTAGTGGGCTGCGATCGATTTAGCCATAAATAAAAAATATTAGAACTATCAAAATAAGAGGTAGTAGAATGATAACTTCAGGTAGTAGTGTAGTAGATTATCAATTTTTTTTAAAAAGGTAGTAAAACTACTACATATGTAGTAGAACGGTAACGCTGGCTGTACTACTTTTAGAACGACTTAGCCGACTTACAACAAAGAAAGAACAATGGGACACCAATACAGATCCCGACGAGATATTCCCCAATCATCACAGGACCTTGGCCCACAAAGAGACCACGCTGCCAAGCTGGGTATATGGCTTTAGCTAAAACAAAAAAAATAAATAAAAATATTATTAAAAATTCGATTGTAATCTTCAGCTTTATTTTAATTACGATGTTTGCAAATTAAAAACGTTTCTACATAAAAATTTTGAATGGAGTGTACTAGGTATAAAGCTTAAAGCTCGGAGCTTTCCCACTATTCGTTAAATTTTTAAATTTTACTTGTGTTTGAAGCGCTTTATTTTATCAAATCTTGCGTTATTTGTTTATTTTTAGTCACTATGTAAACAGTTACGAAGCTTATATCTAAATTACTTATCAAAATAAAATACATACCATATTTCTAGCAACGTTCACACAATTCAAATGCATAAACATGCACAGCGCGCGGCCCTGCTTTCCTTCTTCCATGCCCGAAATGAATGCGATGATAAAAGAAATTACTGTATTTGGAAAGAGATTACGTGGAATGAGCGTGTATGCGTAAACACGTAGCCTGATTGTCCATATGAATATAATGTAAAGAAAATGGGGGAACAACGCATATAAGCCGAGATAATGACATATGATATAGCGGTGGTGCGACAGGGAAAGAGCAAGTGAGACAGATAATATAGCGAAAGAACGAATCTTTTGTGTGCTGGCGCTGGCGGTGGCTCTGCCAAGAAGGTAGCAAAAAACTCGATTACTTCGGAACGGGCTTTTGCCGAAATGCTTTCAAAGTGTTCGCATCGTGCTAGTGACGTCTCCGTATTTTTGGATGCAAAGAAATTTCGCTGCTTGCTGAATCGATTGCTTTTAAAATTTGACGGAAATCGCTTAAAATAATGGAAACGAACAAAAATTATATATCAAAACTTTTCGTGTACACTGCTGTCGATATAAGGGATGAATTCGAGGAGGTAGGCGCTAGTAAAAATAATTAGATCATGTTTAAATTTTTAATTTGCAATGTAAAGTCCGGGGTGTCGTGTCGCTGGTCCAAGGAATTTTTAATGGTCGCCATCTTTGTTGTGTGCCTTTTTTTTCTCTTTCATATTTCCATTTTTCGCCTTTTCGGTATTTGAATCCAGTGCAAGTGTGTTAAAATGAAATTTTTATATATATGTTTATACGTATATATATAGAAGTATAAAATATATGTATTATGATACATGTAAATAGTGTTAAACCGTATTGAAAATATGTAGTGCCATCGCCCGAAAGTTTCAATTCAAGTGCAGATGGTTAGATAGAGATGTGTATATTTATGATGTTGTTTCTATCTACCGAAAAGTACATGTGCAAATGTGATTGACATGAGAATGTCAAAAATTTGTGTACATATGAAACTTGTCAACAGTAGAATGCGAATGGTTTATATTTTTTTAAAAATTCATAATTTATTTAAAAATTATATTTATTAATATAAACTATCCGAGTTATAAATTTTTTTTTCAGTGATTTTACCTTAACGAGTTTTTTTTGTTATTTATTGTGTATAAAAAATCCGTCCGGTATTTTTTTTTAAAGTGAATGTAAATATTTTTTTTTTTTTGGTGCACAACATAGAATATTAAATTTAAAAATCTAATAATATTTTTTTTAAAAAAGAAAGGTTTTCTACCTTCAAGATAAAGTTTTATTTGGTTTACCTGTCAAAATGACCTGTTTTATTTGGACGCTGTATTCTGCAATGAAGATGGGGCGATAAAGAAAAATGTTAATCAACATGTTCACCTTGAAAATATTGTAGGCTTAAAAATGCTTTTCATTTTATATATTTATATATAAACTCTTTTATTATTTTCTTTTTAAATTGTGTTGTGGACAGGGTGGCCACTTTTTGGAAAACATAGAAAACCGGGAAAAGTCAGCAAATTTAAGTATAGTCAAGGAAATTACAGAGGAATTTTCATTAAAATCACGAAATTTCTTCAGCCATAATACGATTATTTTGTAAAAAGACGAACTCAAATCATTTGTTGATCTTGTTGAAAGAAATCCTTTTTCTGTTTATTTTCAAATTATTGAATCTTTTTTTGAACTCTTCGCTACCAAATTTCAGTGTTTTGTTCGGCTTGTTTTTTCTTCTGTAGCTTCCTATTGCTGCCAATGATGCCGTGTAATTGGTTCAAGACGGGAACAAGTCGCCCAAGTTGAAAAAATGTCGCAAATATAAAATTCAAAGCAGACGAGCATGTACCCATCCTACGAAGACGACTGAAAGATACCATATAAGTATCATGCAATAAGTTCGTAGGGTGATTAATAAAACAAGAACTTTTAGGCAAAACTCGACAGAGTCACCTTCAAAGAGTGATACATTCATTCCAAAGCTTCTCTAACATTTCTATGCCTTTCTTCTAGAAAGATTTGCACAAGCCTTCAAAAAACTTCAGTTTCGGCGATTAGATTTATCTGAAAAATTAATAAATATACCACATCTCTTTTACGTGGATGACCTCAAAGTATATAGGCCCTTATTCTGGTTGTCTCTTATGGTGACAAATGGCGAAGTGAGACAAACATGCTATTAGGGTTCTCTAAAAAAAGTAACATTTCAGTGAGATAAGGCGAATTATAATTGTCACTGATATCGAGAAACGACGAATTCAGCGACAATTGTTCTCATTTGATGTTTGTAAGTGAGAATTTTCTCATTTGATATTTAAAGGTGGCATTTCTCACTATGGTGAAGTGACAACCAGAATAAGGGTCATAGTGTCATTAAGTCCTAAATCGATGTTTCATTCTTGCAGTCAAAAATAAATGTCTCACAAGATTGGTGTACCACCAACAAATTGCAACATAACACTAGGAAATGTCATGCAATTATTTTGTCCCGTAAAAAACACAGGAGCAGTACTAATACCTCAGTGACATGATATTGAATCAGGTTGAGCATATCGTAAATCTAAGTGTTGTCTTAGACAATAAACTTAAGTTTCAATAAGTACTATGATAATATTGCTTCCAGAGCCAACAAGCTTCTAGGCTTCATAAAGAGAAATGCTAAAATGCTATGTATGGATTACCAAAACACTCTTCTGATCATTAGTCCGCCCTAATCTAGAATATGCATGGGATCCTATATTTCACGTAAATAGTAACAGAATTAAATCAATGCAAAACAAATTTCTCCTTTTTGTCTTGAGATATCTACACGATCCGCATGATAACCAGGAGCGGAGAAGATAAGAGAAAACTGCTTGTATAAGCGTTGTTGCCGTTTAAAGTACAGTCTCTCTCAAACAAGATCAAATTCAGGGATAAAGCACGACCTACGAAATTACTTAGGGAATACCCACATTACACCGGATATGTTAACAAATTCTGTATTGTCTTTAGTAGTCGTAGCTCTTGTTTCTTCCCTTCTATTAAAGAAAACTTCCTTATTAACCCTGGAATACTGTCGCTTTTTTAGCATACGTTGTTATTATCGTGTGTAAAATTTACTATTGCGGAAATGTGACATTGCCATAAAAAACGCAGTAATATAAAATGTTTTATAATTATTTATTTATCAAAAAATGAACATTTTTTCAACAATATTTTAATCAAAATTCACGAATAATGTCGAAATTTTCCGCGTAAATTGAATTGGCCGTCGTAATTTTGACGAGCCATAGTATTCTAGGGTTTATAAAATAAATCCCAATGTCTAGGGAATATAAACCTAAGTTTTTCCGTAGATTTCTGTATTTATTAAATTATCGGACTGTTTTACTGATCTGCATTTTAATTTAAGTGTGCCTTGTTTGGCTAAATAAATAAATAAATATTTAGGCATAGTTTCATGATACAACGTAATCAGGGAAAAACTCAAATATTGTCTGGAAAACCGGGAAAAGTCAGGTTAATTTGGTCTTGAGAAAAAGTAACCACTCACCCTATGTAGATGAACAGTAAACTAACCACATTTTTTTTATATTTTTTTTTTTTTTTTTTTTTTTATGTGAAAACGTCAAGCTCAGGAATCACCCTTTGTACTACTAGTCCGTCATGTCGTTCAAGTCATGGTGCATATTACAATTTAATACAGAAAGTGCTTAATAAATGAACGATATAATTACTACACAAAAACTACTTAAATTGTATCGTTTGGTTTCTTTAAAATAAAGAAAAATATTTATTTTACCAGACACTGTAACTGCGCACCGTATGATATGTGTTATCACAATCCATGTGCTTGCCTGCTTTCGTGGAGAACAAGAATAGTGCACATGAAAATTTGTGAGAGGAAGCTCTTTTGGCTTTTTCCTCAAATAAAGTCTTCCCTTTTTCTTTTATTTAAATAAAAAAACAAAAATATATACGTGAAAGTTTTTAATTTATACAATATTCAAAGTGAACAAATTACCCGATTACCACGATAGTAAAAATCTAAAAAATCTTTTTCTGCATTCCCCCTTTTATCCAAAATCACACTATTCCTCCTCTTTTCAAATGAAAAACTTACACCGTATTTACCACGTACTTACTTCCATTTGCAGCCCATGTTTCCCCCCCCCCCCCCGTAAAAAGAAACATTAAAACCTTAATAAGCCCAGAATGAGTTTTACTTGAATTGTGTCA
Source organism: Thereva nobilitata (assembly GCA_963855945.1). Taxonomy (NCBI): domain Eukaryota; kingdom Metazoa; phylum Arthropoda; class Insecta; order Diptera; family Therevidae; genus Thereva; species Thereva nobilitata. Next base: position 98,506,839 of record OY979698.1, read on the forward strand.
TTCGACTCATCGAGCATCGACCAAGCTCTTCCACAATCCACGGAGCATTAACAACAACGATCTAACTCGAACCGGTCGCGCCTTTACTTTACTTATCAACTCAGCTTTGGCGTGTCTTTTTTTTTCTTTATTCTGGTTTCGCATTTAAAACCTTCTTTTTTTTACTATAATACAATATCGCTTTGTGATTTGTTGTTTACGCAATTATTGCGTTTATCCGAATACGGGGTTGTGTTTTTAGCTCGTTTTGTTTTGTTTTTGTTGTTGAGAGATCAAATTGCTGCTGCGAATGAAGATATTTTTCATCAAATCATTCTCGATGAAATTACGAGCTTTTCATGAAGTAGGTGTAAAAGCAGATCATATTATATACACAAGAGGAGGCGGAAGCGAAAGAGGAAAAGCCTTAAATACGTATGAAATGAGAAATCGAAGATTATCAACTTTAGTAACTTCAAAATCTTGATTAATTGACTGTAGATTGTAATTAGTCATTCTGTTGGGTTTTTTTGCATTTATAATCAGTTTTCACTATGGAGTTCTAGATTCGGTTAATTGCTTACATATACGATGCGTACTCGAAATTAAAATGCTGATGAACAATTAATTTTTTGTTACCGTAAATTGAAACCACGCGATACTCCGTTGAAGTTGATTCCATCCATCCAATACGGTGCTACAGCCCAAATCGATCCTTGGCCCCCTCTAGTGCATATCTTCAAGTTTGGCGGCTCCTTGCAGCATGTCTCCCGTTCCGCATGTTTAGCATTACCTGTGCGAAAGTTTTTTTTATGTGAGACTAGAGCTCAGGGCAAGCCCTTTGTACTGTCGACAATCTTTTTTTTCGTATAGAGTGCAATGTCGAACAGCAAGCTCTAGCAGGAAGATAGTGAAGGGAGAGAGAGAGCAGTGAAGGAAGGAACTGCCACAATCAAGCCGCGATATTTTTTTATTTTACCTATTCCCAACCATTACTATCGCGCGACTCTGGCATCGGGGCATTGAGAAACAACTCGCTGGAGTGTTATGCCTCCTGAAACTAGTTGAATCCCATCAACCAACCGATGACATACGCTGGTGGAGCGGGGAAAGGCTAGCAGAAGACTATGACAAGAGGAATCAGGAATGTAAAGAGGGAAGGAGAAAGAAGGAAAGTTTTGTAGGTGGGGAAAGTGAAAAAGGCGAAGGACCGTGGCGCTGCCGGGACTCAAACCCGGGACCTCTGGGATGGTAGCCAGGCGCCTTACTCCCTAGACTACCGAGGCCCGCTGTAGTAGTCTTAGCTGTTGATTCTTAACAAATCACTTAAAAAGTTCGAAGGATGACTAATAAAACAACAACTTTGAGGCAAAATTCGACTTTATTCTTCAACGTAGTCTCCTTCAAAGAGTGGTACATTCATTCCAAAGCTTCTCTTAACATGTCTACGCCTTTCTGTTAGAACGTTTTGTCCAATCCTTCATAAAAATCTTTAGTTTCGGCGGTCGCCTCCTCTTTCTAGCGAGCAGTTTTTTGAGATTTTATAACGGATAGTAGTCGCTGGGGCTAAATCTGGAGAATACGATGGGTGCGGAAGCATTTCGAAATGCAATTCGTGCAATTTTTCCATTGTTGCGATCGACTTGTGGCACAACGCAGTGTCCTAGTAAAAAGTACTTCTTTCTTCATCATTATTTGGGGTGGTTTTGGTCCTTCAAACGCATTAACAATGCTATGTAATATCCACTCTTGATGCTTTCTCGCTTTTCAAGATAGTTGATGAATATTATACCATGTGCATTCCAAAATACGGATGCCATAACCTTGCCAGCCGACTTTTCTGTTTGTGCTGCTCAGCTGACTGCCGATTTGACTCTAGAGTGTAGCGCTGGATCCATGTTTCATACATTATTACATATCGCATTAAAAAATCCTTTTTATTTCGCCTAAACAGCTCCAAACAGCGCTCTGTACCACCAGTACGCGGTTGTCTTTGGTCAACAGTGAGCAAAATATTTTATGGGCAAATGTTCATGCAAGATAATGAATACACTACCTTCTGATAACATTAAGGTGTCAACTATCTCACGTAATTTTTTTTTACGGTCTGCCAAAGGGATTTTGTGCACAGCATAGCATTCAGCATCATCGAGGGGTTTGTGCAACCGCTTTTAAAATCAACAACAAACCATTTCATAACCACTGACTCTGTTCCATCGAGAAAGATTTATATTTGCCTCTCTCCTTTTACCTTCACCTGCAATAAAGTAAGACAGCTAGCACCAATACCGGTAAAATCAAGCAGGTTTGTCGCAATAGTATTTCGATACGAGATCGCCTTTGAAAACCACTTAATACTTTTAGAATTTTTTATTGTTTTCTTTCTATACTTCCTTTCAACTAAAAATCTTCAGTCTGGAATATTTTTTCACAAAAATAATTTTCTGTTCTAACAACAATTGATTAGGCGATCGTACGTCTGATATTTAATTCTGTGATAACTCATCAAAACATTGTATGACACCTCAACACCATCATTAACTTACTAACTTACACGCGATATCGTTGATATCCAATGATTTTCGATAGCAAAATTTTCTACAGTTCTTTTAAAGCCCTGTTTATCTTCGATACTTTTGTCCCTTTTTTTAGTATATAAAACTTGCTGAACTGATTTAAGAAGTTTGTTCTTAAACGGCGTATTCCCAATACGTAGAATATATTGTAGAACTTTGTGTGCTTCTTCTAGTCAAAACTGGAATAACAAACAAAACATAATGTGCACTTTAGCAACTTTAGGAATGATTTCCGTCTAGACATATTTTTTTGTGATCATAAAACAGAAATATTGTTTCCGGAAATAATTAAGTTAACATTTACACGAACTCCATTTATTTATTTATTTATTTTTTCATAACAAGTCCACATAGAATGTGGCATCCGAAAAACGACGAGAGATTATGCACGTACCTAATATAAAAATTATCGCACTGTCCATTAAGCAATTATAATTAACTATGTTGGAAAAATATTTCTCCTGAAGTCGTCGTCGCAAGAAAAATTGCTTAATTCTCTAGTAGCTACCCGAGAAATCAGTCTTGTAAAATAAATGCGGCTCAATCTTGAGTGATTTTGTGAAGTGAACAATGGACACATAATTATGAATTCATTATTTACAATCAAGGGGAGAAACTTTTTTAGTATGTGAAAATCGAGGATTAGGAGACAGTTAGGCACATATCACATATTAAATGGAGTTCTCTTTTAAGAGTAAGTTCGATACTTGAACCATTGGATTTAACGGTTTCGGTATCTTAGGGATATGAGTTCTACACAGAGACATGGTCTTCACCTTTGCACTTTTCTTATCTAGTTACCACTTCCTCGCAATTATCTTCTTTTTTCACAGAATTTTCCTTGTTAATATTTTTTGTCGACTCCTATAAACATAGGGCGCAAACCGGATTCTGTTCGGTCAGTTGGCATACCTCTGAGCTCTACACATACATATAGAACTAGTTCAGCAATAGGGACTGTGAAGGATTATTCTAGGGGTTGATTTTTTTTTATGTGGACGACTAGAGCCCAGGGAAAGCTCTTTGTGCTGTCGACAATCTATTTTTTTCGTATAGGCCCATTTTACACGATGAAGCACGAAACAAAAAGTTGTTCGTGTTCCCTCAAACCCTCTCTCTCCTCTCCCCATCAAAACGAGCAAAGTTGCATGAAACTTTTTGTTTCGTGTTTCATCGTGTAAAATTACCCATAGAGTGCAATGTCGAACAGCAAGCTCTAGTCGATAGATAGTGAAGGGAAAGAGAGAAGTGAAGGAAGGAACTGTCACAACCACCTACTCCCAAGTCCCAACCATTTCTATCGCGACTCTCGCGGCAACGAGAAACAACTCGCTGTAGTGTTATGCCTCCCTGAAACGAGTTGAATCCCATCCACCAACCAATGGCATGCGCTGGTAGAGCGGGGCAGTGCTAGCGGAAGGCTATGACATGAGGAATCTAAAGAGGGAAGAAGAAAGAAGGTGGGAAAGGCGAAGTACCGTGGTGCTGTCGGGATTCGAACCCGGGACCTCTGGGATGGTAACCAGGCGCCTTACTCCCTAGACTACCGACTCCCCCGTCTGTTCGTCTGAAACGAATTTTAAGTGTGGTGGGTGCTAAAACGTGAATTGAGCTAATTGCGCGAGTCAGAATATGACTGGCGCGATGACATCCGTTTTCATATTTTAGTAGATCACTGTCCATAGTAGTATCGATTGCAATTTTCTAGATCTAAGTAGTTACAACCTTTAATTGGCCATCATAGAACCAAATAAATGTTTTATATTCGAAGCAAAGGTGAATACAGTAATTATGGATTATATCCCAACTTAATGACTGCTTAAAAGTTTGTTTTACTTTTTTGGAATATGCGATCACTCCATGACAGATCCTCAACCAATGCTACACCTAAAGCCGTGTACACACATAACAAACATTTGGATAGTGTTTGTTATGTGTGGATTTTTAAAAATGTTTGGATTCAATCCAAATGAAATGGAAAACATCGGATGTTTGTTGAAAATTTTTCAGTTAAATAGGAGGTTGTGACAAAGAGGTGCACAGAAAATCTTCCGGAATGGCTGCGAAAGACATTAAAGCGGCTTCAAAGAAAGAATATGAAGATGACACTAGTGTTTGGTAAGACACGCTTACAAAATAAGTTTGTGAAAGTGACCTCTTTTTACTTCTGAGCCAGGATAATGTCATACTTCCAATGAGGCGAGGAGGTGCCATTGTAACGCCAAAATGACAAAAATAAGCAAATCAAAGAAAAAAGAAAATAAATGCCACTGAAGAGTTTTTTTCACGAGTTTGATTCTAATGTGCATTTAACTGCCTCAGAGTAAGAGAGTAAGGAACCTATGCCTCTACGATACTATATTTATATTTTTACAATCACACCTCGCCTCATTTCAAATTGGATATTTTACTGCGCCAAAAAAGTAAGAGAGAAGAAACCTGCCACTACGTATTTACAGTCCACCGCCTCTCATTTCAAATTGAATTTTACTGCCCAAAAGAAGTAAGAAAGGAGAAATCCATGTCTCGCGTATTTACAATCACACCTCGTTTCATTTATCTCGATACACGCTTATATACCAGTAGGGCATTACTTTTGAACCGGGGCATTTCGAAAAGTGAGGCATCAGTACAATTTACCATCATGTAAGGGGACAAATGTACTGCCTCCTCCTGTAAGTTCGGCTCAACTCTAGATGATAATGACAAAAATCTAAACGAAGGTGGATATTCTATAACAGTGGCTTCTGAAGTGAGTGATTAGGAAGAAAATCCTGTCGAAATTGTGGCAATTGAAGAATCTATTTTTCCTACGGAACAGAGACAGGAAATAAAGCCGGCGCCAGATATAAGTTAGCTTCAAACATTTGAACACTTGTTTGATTGCTATGTGTGGCACGGGACTTTGAATATGTGTTCAAAGTTTGAACCAAGATGTGCACTTTGCCATACGTATCGGCCAAGTCTTCAAAGAAGTGTTCAAAATTTGTCGCCTACCAGCTTTCAAAGCTTTGCAAAGTTTTCAAAGAAGTGTTCAAATCTTTGAAGCTATATCTGGTGCCGGCTAACAAACATTTCGGAAAACATTTTTCTCGCAAAAACTTCAACAAATGTTTAACGAATGTTTGTCAAACATTTGTCAACTCCCTAGACAAATGTTTTTTTGCAAATGTTTGTTATGTGTGGACCGGCCTTAATAGTCCAAGAGCCCAGAGCCGCCACACATTACTTATTTTCTGAGTAACAAAATGTGTAGGATAGAGTAGTTCTAGTATGTACTGTGAACGTACCCATGCCTGCTAGCTTGAGCCTACGCACAGTGGGGCAAATAGCTCATTTTTTGGACAAGTGACAATTCCCAAGCCTGGAATTAATGAAACTTAAATTTTTTTTTTAAACTATTCGTGATAAAATTGCCTTTAATTCTATCGAGCCAGAATTTTGAAATTTGAAAATTAAAGATGGCTAATCCAATATGGCGGACATAAATTTTGTAAGAAAATTAAATTTTTGTCAGAAGATTCTGTAATATTTTAAAAAATTGTTACTTTGGGGATTTTTTTGGAAACAAAAAATTAATTAATAATAATTAATTTCAATAATTTTAAAGAATCTTACGAAAAAAATTTAATTTTCTTACCAAATTTATGTCCGCCATATTGGATTAGCCATCTTTAATTTTAAAATTTCAAAATTCTGGCTCGATAGAATTAAAGGCAATTTTATCACGAATAGTTTAAAAAAAAAATTTAAGTTTCATAAATTCCAGGCTTGGGAATTGTCGCTTGTCCAAAAAATTAGCTATTTGCCCCACTGTGCGACGGCCAATTTTCAGGTACCAGGTGCTAAAGGTACGTAAAAACAATACTGACTTTTCTTAAAGCCTGAGTGCTGATTTTTATTTATGTTTTGTAGAATAATGTTAAAAACTAATAATCAACACGGCCAGACACTTCCCGTCAGCGGTAATTTCTACCAAACGCTTTAAAGCTTTCTACACCATCATCTTGCGGGCTTTGCGAGCCCGATCCCAGCTAGTGGAGCAATGTAGATTAGAGTTAGATAGGCTCCGTAGAAAACACATCGTGACTCTCGACTGGGTTCCCGAACATAGCAGCATACATTGGAAAGAGAAGACCGACTACTTAGCCAAGCCTGGAGTATCTCTCCGCCGCTCGGAGATCGAGGTGGTCGGCTATTGGGCTGCACTTGTTGACCTCGTGTGTAAATGCCCGGCCCTAGCTAGAGCCAGGCAGCGCACATTAGGCAGTTCGTTCTGCAAGACAAAGATGATCTCCAGACTGGGGGTCAGATCACTGATAAGCCCCCTAAACACAACAGGATGACTTTAGATATCTGCCACAGTCGGTCTAACAACCACCAAATTTTAAGTACACGAGGTTGTGGCACCAAAACAGAGCACCAAAGGATTAATTGAGCCTTCTGCCGCATTGCAGGCAGCGCCTCACCTAACCTAACCTGTTGGTCGAACAACCTTTTGGCAAATCAAACGCAGTTTTGGTTGATAGACAAATGTAACGAATAATCGAAGTTAAAAATAATCTTGTTCCTACAATTATGTAATAATATCACAACGATAAGTCAATAATAGACTTATTAGTAACAGATTCTCTTTAAGTCTTATGGAATACAACTGATAATAGTAAAGGGTAATTCGTTATTTAATCCGATTTAAAATAATGTCGGCTTTTTCTTTCAAATATTTGCTTATCACATCTTCGTTGAGTTGTCCTCGCATAAATATTTGTAAAACTAGTTTAAACTCATTGCAATAATTGAAATTCCATTTTGCGCCCAACTTTGCTTTAACACTAACTCACATTTTTATTCTAACCCCGCGATATCCATAGTTTTATGTACTCTGAATATAACTACTAAAATTGCACAAAGCGACGTCTTCTCACCTGCCGGAGACCATAAGGTGTTAGCATAAAAGCTGGTAATAAATGGTGATTCATAAAACAATTTCATAAACGACTCCGACAGCAGTGTTGAAGCCCCAAATCGTTATTAATCATGGGAATTTGTTTACGATTGCTCGTTTCCAAGAACTGCATTTTAACAACGCTTTAAAATCCTTCAAGTTTCTTCCTTTGCTATTTACTAGTCATCTCCTCTTGAACTAAATAATTTTAATCTCGCTCATGATTTTTACTTCTTCCCCAAAAGTGAGCGATTATAAAATCCCTCTTATCACACAGGTGCTTGTCATTCAACAACGCAGGTATGGTGCTTCAGCATGCTTCACCCATAAAGCTCTACTCTAGCATGTTTATTGGGACACGTGGTTGCATTGATGAGAGTGAAGTTTAGGAAAAAATTTAGTTATTAAATTTAAAAAGTTTTTAAGTGCGTGTTTTTTTTTTGTGATTTTAAAATCTTTATTACTGCGCTAAAATAAAGAATTTCAATACATCTTATGCTAATGTATTATTTAGTGGTTCTGTGGATCACACAATGTCGCAATAACAAACAAAAAAAAGAACATGAAAGTGATGTTCTAAACTAATTCCCGATTCTTGTTGCTATAGCCAAATAGTGTTAGTTTATACTGCACTCTTCGACCGTTAATGTACTCTCGTTTCAACTTCCCAAGTAAAATTTAAAAGTCTCCTGGTAAAACAATCTGAAAGTGTTGATTTTGCAACACTAACATTGTTAAAAGATTTTCCGCTTAGAAAGTACTCCATGGATCGGAATAAAGTTCTGCTAGTTTGAAAGACTCCAGCAGCAGAATATGGTGGATGCGATATAGAAGTTGTGCCCAAAGACTGATTTTGCTTGCGTTGGTTGCGCGGCACGTAGTCTTTTTATGCTAGTGAATAATAATGCCTTTCTCGAAAAATTTAGATGTTTAAAATTATGTTGAAGATTATTATTAAACTTCTGACGTGCTGTTAGAAATACAAGTGCATAACAAGAAAGATATTATAATAAACAAAGTAGGGATTATGGTTAGTGGAGTTTTTGAGCTGTAATCGAGTTTTAGGTACATACTTTCTTTATTTTGGAGTATATATAAGGCTAAAGTTTCCTTTTTTTGCGGGGGCGTCTTTGCAGGCACTGCTGCGACCTATTTAAATCTATTGTGCCAAACCTGTCATTAAAAATCCTCGAGGTTAAGGCTGTTGATATAATCTAAAATTGATTTAGGAATCATATCACAAATCTCCCTGGGAACAGGGAATCCGTGATGAGGATAATCAATCTCCCCCCCCCCCTTCTCCGCTGTAGCCTCACAATCGCACAGTAAGTGCTCCGCTGTTTCGGGAGCTGCTCCGAACAACCGACAGCTACTATCAGCCCAATTTTTTTTTGAAATAATAACTAAGCGAACAAGTGGCCCGTCAAAAGCTCTGTTAAGGCCCCCATACACGGTCAAATTGGATGTACATCCAGATTTTCATCAAACCCATGCGCGCAACGAGTTTTGATCGGCCAACCGCCTGACAGTCGATCGTTTTGGTTGCACATCCGCCCTTCGATGTATACATCCAATTTGACCGAGTAAGGGGGCCTTTATTCTTTTTAGCTCCCACCTGTTGAAATTTAAAAGTTTCCCCGCTTTAGTATTAGCTTGACGGGTGCCCTGTGTCCATGTCCAGCTATGAAGAACTAGCCGGTTGAACAAATTCTTGATAACCGATCTTATATGACAGCTGGTTAAGTTGCATAAAGATACCGGACGAACAAGCGATAAGTGTGCCCATACTCTTGCCAGGCCATCACCATTTTCATTACTGACGTGGCCTAGGATCCACATCAGCATAACATTAGGTGCGTTTCATTTTCATTGGAGTACCTACGCCAGCGTAGTTGGACGCACATCGAAGTAGATGCTGCTACACCACTGTATGGGCTGGGGTAGCTGCAAGTATGCCGATGTGCGCCCAACTAATCTGGAGTACGTAATCCAATGAAAATGAAACGCACACCTGTTTTTGTTCCTGTTGAGGGATTTTAGAGATAGGAGACAATCCAGGACAGTCTTTGATGAAAACCTGAGGGATTAAATAACCCACAGATCCGACTTGACTGTCCAAGAAAACAACGATGTGAAAGCTGTTTGCAGCTCCATTAATACAAGCCTGATCACGCATCTAAATGGAGAGCACCTCAGCTTGAAAAACATTGGCGGTTGTGCCAAGGACCATGGATATTTTGCATCTTGCTGCATATACGCCGAAGTATATGATGTCCAGATTGGCAGGAATGGTATCGGACAGGCTCCAGGTTTATTTCCTTGAGAATCGATAGGTGATCCACAAGGCCTCCTGGGTTGAACGGGAACAGAAACTTTGAACTTAATTTTTTATTGGAGCTGTATTATCTCTACACAAAAACATCACCATTCTTCGTTGTGCTTCAGTGGATGAACTAAAACTAACGACGATCACTAGTTGTAATTTTCCCTGGGTCAACCTGTGATGGATAGGTTAGGTTAGATATGGCTGAGCAGTTGGTTTAAGCTCATACACTTGGCCAAAAAGATGCCATTGTGATGCCATAGTGATACCACTTTAAACCGGATTTTAAAGTGTCGTTTCTTCGCTAAACCATTTCGAGGAAGTAATGAATCTTGTGAGTTGCGGGATCCCAATCTTCGAGATTTCCGCAAGCGTGTTTAGAAAGGGTTCACCAAATGTGGTTAATCTCCTTCTGCTTGGGCTGGGCAATGGCAGCGGAGACGTGGTACACTTTCCTCCTGGTCCGGATTTTTACAGCTTCTACAAAAATCGTAGGTCTCAAGACCTAAGCGGGTCGCATGCGTCCCTATCAGACAGTGTTCGGTCAGCACTCCTACTATAACTGAGAGGTCTTGTCTCCCGAGGCTCAGTAGTGAAGTGATCCGCCTGAGATCATAAGAGGGCCAAGTTGTTTTGGCCAAGGTGCATTTATTAAGATCCCTCCAATGCTTCTTTGCTTGTTGCATTGTGTGCTGTTTGCATCAGAGTTTAAAAGTGTCCCAAAGCATACCAACCCTTTCCTTTCCTATAAGGAACTCTCCGGTCGTACCTTTCCTAGTCAGTTCGTCAGCTTTACAATTTCCCTCTATGTTTCGGTGACCGGGCACCCATACGAGGAGGGTCCTGAACTGCTGAGCCATCTCGTTAAGAGATCTGCGACATTCGGAGATAGTTCTAGAGCTGTTTGTGCAAGAGCGCAGGGCTATCAGAGCCGCCTGACTATCTGAGAAGATGTAGACAGTCCGATTCCTGTCGCCTCGCTGGTTGATTGGTAAAACAACTTCGTGTATGGCTAGAACCTCCGCTTGGTATACACTGCAGTGATCGGGTAGTCGGAAGGAGACTTCAATCTCACCCTCTGGGGAAAAGACTCCTCCTCCTACTCGATCCTCGAACTTAGAGCCATCAATAAAGAAGTTTATGGCATCCTGAAAACTGGGGTGGTAGCACGTAAGTTGTTTCAATCGACCTCTTCATACAAAACTTCAAGTGTTACAAAAATTTTTGTATGAAGAGGTCGATAGAAACAACTTACGTGCTTCCACCCCTGTGTGGTCTATTTCTCCATTCACGATGTAAAGAGATGTGGACTCCGTAGTTCCTCGTGAAGGTAACCTCGGGTATACAGAAGTCGGTTTTAGTGGGGACGACCACAGAGTTTAGCACCTTCGTGTGCTCTACCCTGATTCCGGTCCAAAATCCGGATTCAACAAGATTCAAAGGGGGAATGTATAACATAACATTTAGCGCATCAAGGTACTCTTACTCACCATACTAAGACTCCGTATAGCAGTATTGAGCGGAATATCGCTGTGTAGAGCCATCTACTATGTTAGGGGAGAAGCCCCATTTCTTCCCAATGGATTTTTTGCAAGCGAAAAGCGCTATGTTCGCTTTCTTAATGAGCTCTTCTGTGTTTTCATTCCAGAGGAATTTCTTGTCCAGGACTACTCCCAGATATTTGGCACTATTGCTAAATTTGAGCCTGACATTGTTTAGAGGTGGGTTTTATACCTCGTCGTGAAGAGAACCAGTTCCGTTTTTACGGGGTTAATGCTGAGTCCGCGGGTGGCAGCCCAGCTTGAAAGGGTTTGTAACGCCTTCATGAGATCACAGAGGACTTGAGGAAATTTTCCTTTTGTGATGATGGCAACGTCATCCGCGTACGTCAGGACGTGATGGCCTCTGCCTCCATGCGTCGTAACAGCTGATTGTAGTTACGACCCATAGGAGCGGGGAGAGTACTCCTCCTTGCGGGGTGCCTTTTTTTACGGCCCTTTGGACCGAACAGTCGCCTAGGAGCGCGCTCACCATCCTGCCAGTAAGCATTTGATGGATGAGAGACACCAGTGATGCCTCAATCCCCAGTTCTGTCAAGGCCAGGGTATTAGTGTCCGGGAGTACGTTGTTAAACGCTCCCTCTATGTCAAGGAATGCCACTAATGTATACTCCTTGACCTCGAGTGATTTTTCAATAGTTGAGACCAATGAGTGGACAGCAGTGTCAGTAGATTTGCCTTTGTGTAGGCGTGTTGGGCGCCAGAGAGTTCCGAGGTTAGTATGGCTTGCCTCAGATAAACCTGTGTTGGAACGGACGCATCTTTTAAATCGACAAACAAGCCTTAAACGCAAGGATCAGACTAATCAGTTGCATTATCTGTTTCATGGTGAATGGTACCGGGCGGTTGACACTGAGACCTACACTATTGCACCAGCTGTAGACCAAGGCAAATTATTGCTGCATGCGGCTTGATGTCGTGCTCTCTTTTGTCAATAATCAAGATGCCAACAGCATCTGCGTAACCTCGATTGAAGAAGTGTTGAACACTGACTAGCCCTAGGAATTCATCTGCGACAAGGTACCATAACTCCTCTCTCTGTAGACATCCGTTTGCTACAGATACCTTTTAAAATGAATTAATCAGTTCCAAAAAGTTCGCCTTGATCTCCCTTTTTTTGGGCCCTTGCTCCAGTGTCAAATGATGTGTTGTCGAAGAGTACATTGATATCGAGAAAAGTCGCCAGCGGAATTACTTTATTTAAAAATATTTCTTCCAGTTTGAGGATCATAAAAAGCCGTCTCAGTTCAGCTCAGCGGTAAAGTCCCTTTGTACTGGCGATGGTTCTATCATTAGCTCTAGAGATAATAAAGAAAATGATGAAAGAATGAACAACGCTAACACACGGTTTTACTCCGCCGCACAGTGGTCTGAAATCCCCAAAACCTGGACAAAAGTACCAAAACGAAAGTTTATATTTAGCGACTTTTTTCACGTGGGTTAGGTATAGTGGCCCCCCTGGAGTATTTCAAGGCCCTTGGCAAGAGGCAGATGTTCGAAATCTCTTTTGTATTCCATTTGGAAAGTGAGCGTCGAACACGCTGCACGCAGCGCGTTCTCTCCGAGCAAAAAGACGTGTTACGTTTGTGCGTGTATATTGCAGTACGTTTACCCGTTTTCTTTTGTGTAAAATGGATTCTTCTCCAGAGAGTAAGTACAATTATACTGTGTTATTGAAATGAACATAAATAAATAATTGTATTGTTTATTTATGATCAAATATGTAGTAAATTGTGGTATTTTAATAACGATTCGGCTTATGAATTGATGGCTAAGTACAAACTTCCACCGACTTCCAGTACGAAATACGCATGTAATTGTTTATTATTCATCTCTGCAAAACATATAAAAAAATCAGCTGCTCCTGCTTGCTCCATGTCATTCTATCCACGATATACTACATATTTGCTCAATGTATAGTTTTGAGCGTCGTATTCAGGGGCTATATATTAACTTTATTTTCATCTATATCATCTTATATTAATAAAAGAAGATTCTGTATGTGTGCGCTATAGCGGGAGCACCTGTCCCATGAAACACCTCGAAGTCCGATTCTCTAAATTCAAAATGGCCGCTGAAAAATTACCGAAATGGCCACCCAAATATGAATTCGTAAATTGTGTTCCGATTTCAATGAAAGTTGGTATCTAGGGGTTTTTAAGGTCGCTAATAACGAATTTGTGGTCAAAACTTAAAAATTCAAAATGGCCGCGCCAATATGGCCGACGAATTTGCCAATTGTATTCCGATTCCAATGAAAATCGGTATCTGGGGTTCTTTAAGGTAGCAAATAACGAATGTGTGATCAGATAAAGACATTTTTAAACACTGAACTACGTAGAATCGATATAATATCAAATAGAATTAAACAAAAACACCTTAATGATTCTACTCGCAATTTATTGGAATCTAAAAATATTTTATATTCTCAATAATAAAACCCGAATGCATTTCGATTTGATTTACAAATCATCGTCAGCAATCACGACTGAAGCCCATATACCGATTTTCATAAAATTTGCTTAATTTTTCATAAAGCTGGTCGCCATATTGGATCCGCCATTTTGTTTTTTGAAAATCTGATAACGGATTCTTACTCAGCGACCCCGAGCCCCCAATGTACTGATTTTCAACAAATTTGCTTAATTTTTCATAAAGTTGGTCGCCATATTGGATCCACCATTTTGTTTTTTGAAAATCTGACAACGGATTCTTACTCAGGGACCCCGAAAACCCCCATATACCAATTTTCATCAAATTTGCTTAATTATTCATAAAGTTGGTCGCCATATTGGATCCGCCATTTTGTTTTTTGAAAATCTGATAACAGATTCTTACTCAGGGACCCCGAAAACCCCCATATACCGATTTTCACAAAAGAATAATTTTTCTTACGGTAGTAAATTAATTTTGTCCAGTTTTTGGGGATTTCAGACCACTGTGCACCGGCTCCCATTCAATACTGACGCTACAGAACGCTAACTTCAGAGAGAGAACTTATATCTCGGTAATCGATCAGAGTAAAGACGTTCAAAAAATCTTGTACTATTGCTGATAATTTAGTCAAAACAGTGATCAAATATACGAGAAAACACCGCACTCGAGGAAGTATTGAAATCAACAGATCACATTTCCTATGAGAAATCGTCCAAGTTCATGTCGAACAAAAAAAACCGAAATTATCCATTGTTAGTCATCATCACCCCACATGGTCTTTATCCGCAGAAAGTCGTATTCTGTTTTCACTAAATTTGGAAAAGAGTTCTGCATTAAAAACTTCTGCTCAAGAATAAGTCGATAATGTTAAAAGTAAGTACTTCTGCAACAGGAAAATGTCGGGAATAAACTATAAAGAAGGCAGCGTGTTCTCCATAACAAAAATACTAGTCTTTATGTCTTCTGAAACTTCGCGCCAATAATTGTTGAACCGCTGCGATGTAGTGCCCCCTCTCCCCATCATATTCAATTCATTGCACCTCCAGACTTTCACTTATTTCAGGTTGACTTTGCAGAACTCACTTAATGGTAAGAACTTCAATTGTTGGCGGTAAAATCACCTTATGCGCCGTTCTCTTCTTCAAGAAATCTTAAAAGTTCTGTGTGAACATGGAAACTTTAAATTACGTGAAAGATAGTAAAAAACGGTTGTGAAATATGGGATATATACGAGAGTATTTCAACAGATGATAACTCGCACTTTGTCTTTGGTTTAAGTAAACAAAACTATAATTTTTGTGATAAATGAATTGCGTCATCACTTGACTTGAGAGCATGAAGTCTTATATTATAGTAAATACTTTTATATTCTGAATACAGTGAATCGAAATACGAGTAATTACATCCTCTCTGTGTACAATTCTCTGTGGCCTGTATTAACTAAACTAATAAGCAATTTTAATATTTAATTTATAAATGGATCATAATGTACGATCCAATTACGTTATAGCTTGTAACTCTTACAAAAATCAATATTTAATAATTATTCTATAAATTAGTATTCTTTGAAATTTTACGTGGGTGTAATACATTGATGTCATCAACTTACAATCCCGTCTTATGTTCTACGTGAAAACATTAATTAAATCAACGGAAAATTGTTTCATAGTTTTTTGTTTTTTGGCTGAGCTTTGGTTGTTTTGTTGGTTTACGTGATTCTAGCCGCTTTCTTTAATGATAAATACGTGACTACGTAATGATGTGACAAAATATTAAATTTTAATGTTTATTCACAACTTTTAAATCAATTCAGATATGCTTACTTCTTTTCTCTATTTTAACACTAACCGTACCGTAACGTTGCGAAATTTACGTTGTTTTTGTGAAAGGAATAGTAAATTAATTTTAGGAATTGGTGCACATTTGTCCTCCATGCCTTCATGATCTTATAAATCGTTAGTGTTCTTTAAAGGTGCAATTTCCTCCTTCAGCTGTTGACCAGGGCTTATTCTTCCTTTTAGCGGTGCATCCCTTGGTGGGATTTAGCCTTCTGCACGACCTGCCTCCATGCTGCTCTGTCCATCGCCATTTGCCTCCAGTTTGTTACATTCAACTTCCGTATGTCGTCTATCCATCTTGTTCCTCACACCTTCTCGGTAGCCATTGAATGTTCTCTTTTGTTTCCTTTCCTTTGTCATCCATCCTTATTAAGGTCCGGTTACACGCAACGATATGTGTTCTTAGAAAATCGGCTTGAGCTTGGTGTTTTGGCATGAGCGTTTAAACGATGTTCAAGCCGCAGCTACAACCCTCAGCATGCCCTTGAGTGAATGGTGAAATTTTATGACGCTCCTCCGACCTTATCATAATCAATATAATATAATAATCGTGTCAAATTAGCGTGATTTAGTGTCATTTTCACTCATTTTATTTGCACCAATTGACTTGCGCCAGTCAATTTGTACAAATAAATCGTTGCGTGTAAGCCGATTCATGTTCACTCAGTTTATTTGCACCAATTGACTAGGCGCCAGTCAATTTGCACAAGCAGATCGTTGCGTGTAACCGGACCTTAACCGGACCTTTAAATGCCCCAGCCATCTTATTTTTTCGGCCTTGGCAAAACGTACTACGTCTTCGTTCTCAAGGATTGCGCTAATTTCTTCGTTGGTACGCCTCAGAACTATTCCATTTTCTAACCGCGCGCCAATTCTAATTATTTTCCTTTCGAAGACTCTCAGGTTTTTGTCATCGGCTGCGGTTAGTGTCCAAACTTCACATCCGAACGTTAGTATAGGTCGTATTATAGTTTTATACAATGTGGTTTTCAGGTCTTTGGATAGGAGTTTTGATTGTATAAGCTTTTTGTGTGCAAAATAGCAAGCGTTGCCAGCTTTAGTTCTATATGCAGTTGTGCTTACTGTTGTCATTCCTTAGGAGTATGCCGAGGTATTTAAACTGCTCAACTCCCTCGAAATTATAGTCGGCAATGGTTAACTTTTGTGGGCTTCTGTTGTTTCTGGACATTCTCATATATTTTGTTTTATTTTCATTTATTTCAAGTCCAACCTTTTTTGCTTTTGATTCTAAGGTCACAAACGTTTCAACCATCCTGCGTTACGTTGGCCAGGGCTATAATCTACAAATACTGCATTCGTCCCTGCCTTGAATTCAACTCGTATATCTGGATCCGCGAGAACCGCTTTAGGTTGGTTCGACATGGTGAAAAATCGCGCTCTCCAACTTATTAGTGATGGCACTATTTGCTCCTCAAGCCACCGCAGAAATGTAGCGGCTCTGGCGAAATTCTACCGCATCGACCGTAATGACTGTTCCACAAAAATACATAATCTTCTGTCTCGACGGCAATGTTTTTCCTGCAACACAAGAGTAGCCCACTTGGCTCACTTTCACAGTCTACAGCCCCTATTTTCCCGCACATACCAGTCTAGAAATTGAAAGAATTTGCGTGTCTATTTGCTACAAAATGCCTGTGCTCAAAAACATTTTCATAACAACTTTTGGACATTGGAAATAGCGAAATTCCAATCGATATCAGAACAAAAGAGATTTCGTTGCCGCAAAACTTTTGTCAAATGCAGCCCAACACTCAAACCGTTGTGGACAAGGTGTTCCCGAATTTAACAACGAACTACAAAAATCCAGATTGGCTGTGCGAACGTGCAATCTTAGCGCCCAAGAATGACGATGTCAACAAACTTAATGAACAAATTCAAATGAAAACTGTCAAATACAAATCGATTGACACAGTAATGAACGAAGAACAAGCAGTAAAATATCCAATTGAATTTCTTAATTCTTTGGAGCCATCAGGCATGTCACTACACATATTGACATTGAAAGTTGGATCACCTGTGATGCTAATTCGAAATTTGAACACGCCAACGCTGTGCAACGGAACAAGACATCATCAAAAAATTAACATCGAGTTTCATCGAAGCAAGAATCATCAACGGTAAGGTAAATTCGAAGGGGAAGACGCCCTAATTCCAGGTATACCGATGATTTCCAACGATATACCTTTCGAGTTTAAACGGCGGGAGTTACTATTAGCTTATGGGGGCAGCGAAGCGCACCGGGTTCCAGCGTTCCATTGCATCCATTGTTCGTTTTGCAAGTTTAGGCTATTCCCTTCTATTACTTCGACTAGTTCGAACGACACTACCGTTTTGCCAATAATGAGTGATATCCTTGCCAGTGATGCACTCGTGAAAAAATTATCTGACCTAGCTCCTATTTGTATTCCGGGTAAGAGAGTTGAGTAGTTAGACTCAGTCAAATGATCTGGGAGTAATGCTAGACAGAGACTAAACTGGAACGCTCAACTGGACTACGGCATCAGTAAAGCCACTAGGGCTATATGGGCATGTAAAGGGCCTTTGGGTAAGACATGGGGTCTTACACCATAAATGATGTACTGGATCTACACCACGAAACTTAAACCTGTTGTCATTATGCCGCTATAGTCTGGTGGTCCAAGATCAGGCAATCCTCAAGTCTAACAGACTGCAAAGGCTTGCTTTCCTCTCCATTACTGGAGCTATGTGGACCTGTCTCGTTGAACTGGCCCTATACAGACAAAGGACATATGGATATCCTTAACGGTATCCCAAACATTTTAATTTGTTGCGTAGTCGACCATATGGTTGGTGAACTGCGGTTCCAAAGGAAATTCAGGGCGATTATCCTGGATCGCTCTAAGTGGGAGTAGGCTTCCCATTTTTTATTTTTGAAATACCAGACATTTAACTACAAAATGCCTAATTTTAGAGTAAAAAGCCTGACAAAAGAAAAAAAGAATTAAAATCTCAATAATAAAAAGGCCTGACAACAACTAAAGCCTGCCCTGAGCCTGACATGGCTATAAAATGCCTGACATGTCAGGCGAAATCCTGACAAATGGTAACCCTAAGTGGGAGCAACTTATCCTTCCTGGGGGTTCATAAATCTCCACTGGTTTATCGACCTGTAACGATGGAACATCTATCAGGGGCTGGTGTCGCAGGTCCCAACTCCAAGGTCTCGATTACAATAGGTAGGTGGCCCTATCTTTACCAGACTGAATACATGCCCTGCGCTAGGCTGAATCTTGAGAAAGATTTGAAAGACGCCAACATTAAAAGCTTTTTCTTTCAAGACACTCTCAACGTGGAAGTTTTCTTCCAAAATCGTTACAGGGTGCTTTGACCTATTCCAGAGCCTGACCAGGAAAGATAGTCTCGCGAGGTATAGGTCTGAGACGTAGAGCGACAATGGGGTATCGAGGACAATGAGGCTGCAGACAAGCTCTCGAGGGATATGTCTGAGACGTTTGTTCAGGGTCCAGAACCGTTCTGTGGCATCTCATGGTCCACTTCCAAGTCCCTGATAGAGAACTGAGTTAAGGGACTGAACTTAGACTACTGGAAATCAGTCCCAGGTCTTAGATATGCTAAGGAACTAATATTGAACCTTCTCAAGGGACGTTATCACTTGAAATAAGACGGACCTTGGACTTTTGGGGGATATCTGACTGGTCATGTAGGGCTGCGGTATCACCTCCATAACCTAGGACTGTCTCAGGAGACAGAATGCCGACTCTGCCTGGAAGGCGACGAGACTTACACATATTCTCTGTAAATGCTTTGAACTGACTTAGAAGAAGAATGTTTATCAGAGAGCTTATGAGCCCCGCTCAAGTCTGGGCTGCTTCAACTCCAAGGTCCAATTGTGCAATTTGTAACGTTTAGAAAAAGGCAGCCAAATTTATAAAACATAATCTTACCATGTTTTCTATAATATAAATTTTCCTTTTCAGTTGGTTTTAAGTAATAAGAAGGTGGTGACCACACTACTCTATAAAAGTATTTTAACAAAAGCAATTTTGAAGGTGCTTCACAGCACCGCAAATTTATTTTTATTTATTTCAATACTTCTATGCTTTTATAATCTTCAATATTTCAATTTTTACTTTTTAGAAATACGAGCGCGCGTATCAAAATTTACAGCAACAAATAAGTGGCTTGAATGACAAGGAACTACATGATCTATTGTCGCAATTAGTATGCAAAGATAAACATCATGAGGAAATATCCATAGGATTATTATATACAATTTTAACGGATGCTTCATCAGCTTCAAAAACATATCGAGATTTAACATTGATTACACGTGATGGCTTCAATTTAGTTACAACAAATCTGACCATTTTAGTTGCGGATAAATATATTAAATTCACAGAAGTAGCCCGACGTCAACTTTTATGGCTACTAAGGGAATTAGTTAAAAATCAAGTATTAAATGTTGATAATATAGTATGGAACTGTTTAAGGCAGGCAAGCGGAGGTGATACATCCTCGAGAAATTTATTTCTAGTGGAAGGTTTACTTGATATATTTATTGAACACCGACAATGGCTGGAAAAGTATCCATTCTTGGTCGGCGCAGTTGTTTATACTTACGTTAGGCTTATAGAGGACCACACTAGTCCAGTGTTAAATAATTTAAGAAATAAAGAAGTCAAATTTGTAATCGCACTTATAAGAGATCGTTTTCAAGATGTTATTCCTTTAGGAAGAGATTTTGTTAGGTAAATAGTGTTTTTTTTTAATACATATTTTGTTGTTTTATTAATTCAGTTTTCATGTTTTTTTTCCAGATTACTGCAGAACGTTGCTCGAATTGCTGACTTTGAACAATTATGGAGAGATATTTTATTAAATCCAAAAACATTATGTCCAACATTTAATGGGGTTTGGCATCTTCTACAAATTAGGACTAGTCGAAGATTCTTACAATGTCGCCTTACACCAGATGTTGAAAGAAAATTACATTTTCTAACGTCAACTGTTAAATTTGGCAATCATAAACGATATCAAGATTGGTTTCAGGATAAATATTTTTCAACACCAGAATCACATAGTTTACGATCAGATTTAATACGATTTATAATAAATGCAATTCATCCTACAAATGATATGTTATGTTCGGACATCATTCCACGATGGGCAATAATTGGATGGCTTTTAACATCATGTACAAATCCCATTGCACTTGCTAATGCTAAATTAGCATTATTCTATGATTGGTTATTTTTTGATCCAAACAAAGATAATATTATGAATGTTGAGCCGGGTATACTGGTTATGTATCATTCAATTAGAAATCATCCTTTAGTCAGCAGCACATTACTAGATTTTTTGTGCCGAATTATGAAAAATTTTTATCCAAAGAGTGAAGATAAAATTAGAACTGGCGTCTATAATTCACTGCGAAAGATTTTAGAAAAACAAGTGAGTATACCTTTTTTTAATAAATTTAAATTATACTTTGACAGAATTACATACATTTAATATTTAAATTGTTATAAATATGATTTATAAATATGTTTAGTTGAGCTGAAGAATTGTTTATAGTATACCTCGTGAATAGTCTTTTTTAAAAAAATTTGAATGCTTTTCAAACCAAATGAGATGCGACGCGATTGGGCCTCAATGGTCTTTCAAAATCGATTGTATCGCCCTAACCGATATGTCTAGAAGATCTCTTTTGTCAATAGACCACCATCGAGCACAAAATCCTTGAGTTTATTGACGTGGTGTACATTGGTAGACTTCGAAGGACGGCCAGAACGTTCGCATCATCTTCACGTGTTCTATCTCCCCCTTCTTTGAAAGACATTTTCTTCGATGACTCTACAGACCAATTCGAGCCTTAAGCACTTCCAGATTCTTCTTCGAGACCTCTGTCCGCTCCGCTGCTTGTCTCCAGTTTCTTGTGTTCAAGAGTTTTGCTGCATCTACCTTAAGACCGTCTTCCCATCGTGATCATGGCTTGTCAACTAGTCTTTTGTAACCTTGCAATTGCACAGCAAGTCCTCCGCTGTTTCGGGAGCTGCTCAGAACCGACAGCTACAAACAAATGCCAGCCGATATTGATTACAGATTAAATGAAATAGAATTCAAATATACATCTACATGCTTTGATAATATATAATAAAAATTATCTTCTTTTAGGTAATTCCAAATTTGCATCCACTTTTTGAATCACCAAAATTGGATAGAGAACTACGAACTCTTATAAGGGAAAATTTTAGAGAATTTTGTACAACAACGGCTATCACAGGTATTTAAATTTGTACTTTTCACTAAAAAACTAATTAATAATATTGGAAAAAAAATATTTACAGATGATCGTAATAATTTCCTAAATATAATAACAGACGACAACCGGATACATCACAATAACTTAAATGCTTTAGGTATTGAACAAGATCACACTCGATTAGAATGTGATGCTGGCGGAGGAGGAGGAGGAGGATTAGGAGGTGGCGGAGTGTTAGGATTTAATTCTACTATTCCCGAAACAAATAATGATATTACAGAGGGTGATACCGAAGCAGTTTTTAGTGATGATGAGGAAGAAAACAATACAGATTCCAAAGTTGAAGATCTTACAGATGATGATGATGATTTACCACTTTCAAAGGTGAAAAAATAACAGCGACTGGAAACGTATTATTTTAAATCTAAAACTTGTTTTCTCTTTCATATATATTTCAGGTGCGATTAAAAGAAAAACCAATACCAGATAAAACCGAACTACCCGCCACAATTTCAGAATCATTTGACAAATTTTTATTAAGTAAAACATCTTCCAGTTTTGAATCATTTTTAAATGATTATCGAACATTAAGTAGTTCATCGTTAGATCAAGATCAACAAAATTATTTATTTAATAATTTAACAACAACATTAAAAGCAACATTACCACAAACAATATTTCCAGAAAGTAAAAGCGATGAGAAACTTTTAGGAGAAAGTATTAGTTATCCAATATTTAGTCTATTTCGGACTATGTATCAGCACGATGATAAATGTAAAAAATCGTATCAACCGTTACTATCTGCATTATACCAACGTATTAAATCTGTCGGTTATTTGTTATTATACTTTTTAAAAGTTTATACAAAGCTACAATCGCGCAAAAATTCAAGTCAAAATTTTCAATATAAAACAACTATTTATAAACAATTATGTGATGCTATTGATGATAAAATTGAAAAGTGTTTAGCACGTGATTTGAATGCATTAGAAAATGAAAATTCACAAATATTTTTGTGGTTATTGCCTGATATTTATCGTGAATTTAAAGCCAATGTTGTTAATAATAGTGAAATTATAAGAACAATTTTAAGTTGTATAGATGCAAAAAATTTACGTGATCTTATCTATAGTGTAACACAGGGTAAATTAACATTATTTAAAAATGATGGTTTAATTGATTGTGTCCGTGAAAGTCTTTGTTATGAAACATTTGAACAATTCTGTTTATGGCAATTAGTACAAGCTCACGACGTGCCTATTGAATTTTTACAGGTGAGTTTCTTTTTGTTTTTTAATTTTTACGTACTTTTTCTATTTTACATACCTTCATAATTTTATTTGGGCAACTCTTGAGAGCCACACGAGCACGTGGTAGTTCCAGAGCCCTCGGGTCGAGTTCGAGTGAAACAGGTATAAGCAAAAACTCGGAGTTACAAAAGCTTTGTTGGTGCTCTGGAAAAATCAACTGTTGCCCACCTCGCTTGGGTGGGTTATCCAATGATGACTTTCCCCTTTTTTGAAACTTGTGTTCCGTCATTATCATCAACAATGGTTTGGGTTTGTGTCTCTGTTAGTTTCGGCCTTCACAATTGTGGATCTCTTATAACTATTTTCCAGTTCTTTATCCAAATAACTTTGGAATCTTTTCGGCCTTGTGCTCTGCGTTTTCTTACGCCTCTCTGGATTATAATTTGCAGTGCTGATCAAGTTTCTCTTTTATTAAATGACCGGCTCATTTCAGACATTTAATCTAAATACGAGCTAAGTCGCTTGTTATAACTGATAGAGCTCAATATTGTTTCCCCATACCTCATTGCTCTTACCCAGTCCGTATGCTGCACAATAGCATACAAAGATCTGCATATACCAGTTTCTGGCACCTGCATTTATGAGAAAGCAAGCGAGTAATTCGATCAGCATTTCATCTTTTTCATGCAATCTGAGGCGGAGGCGCCCGCGAAGTTTAAGTGTCATACCAGAAGGTACAACTAGCTTAGGTAGCTGGCCCTTTCGCGTTACGTCGGCAAGGCCACTAACATTGAACTCATTGGAATGGAATAACTCGACTATTTAACAATTTCTCGCAGTCAGTACTACTAAAATATCGAAGAGTTCAAACGCAAAGTTTATCGCCTTTTCCTTCAACATCGTCTGGACTCCTCATAACCTTACGTCTTATCTATCCCTCGAACTAAACTTAGTACTGGACATTGCATATCAACGACATAACGGACTCGTAGTACAAAGTGTGATTCCTGAGCTGAGATTTTGCTTCTCTTCTCGTTTCCTCGTATTTCAGTTTCTTGCTCCTTATCGCTCTCTACGTATCTTTCTATTTTTATTTCTGGTGTCCAGCTGCTTTGTATTCCTCATCGTACAATTCGCTGGCTTTGTCTGTGCTTCTGTACCCAACGGTTTCCTTCCTGACATCTGTCAGTATTGTATTCAGATCTAGCCGTTTCCCCTCGACTCTATCTGTATTATTTATGTTTGGACCTATCCTTTCTGCTATGGTTGCCTAATATCTCTCCAATACAGTCTGTTCTTGGAGACGATCAACGTCGATTTTCTTGGTTTGTTCCTTATTTTTAATTGAGTAGATATCCGAATTCTGAATCTAGCTTTAACTAGGAAGTGCTTCGATTCACAATTCGTACCTCTACAGGATCGTACTTGAAGGATACTGGAAGCTGCCCTTCTGTCTATGAATATATGGTCCATTGGATTGATGTTTCTTTTTGCTGATTGCAAAGTCGCTAACACATTGTCCATCTGTTTGATGTTTCATGGAGGCTTGGCTTTCCAAGGGTTGGTCTGTGCCAGTTTTCTCTTCCAATTTCGGCATTCAGGTCTCCTATCATCATCTTGATGTCATTGGAAGGCACCATTTGAAATGCGTTCTCAAGGTTATAATAGAAAGTCTCTTTCCTTGGTCGTGTGTCCCCTTTCTCTTCCGTCTCTGGATGCGCGTTTATGGTCGATAGGGCGAAGCATTTCGTTCTGAGTCGTATCGAACATAGTCGTTCACTTATTGCCTCGAATTCTATAATATTATATATAAGGGGCTTGTGTTTTATGAACTTCAGCCCTACATGATGCTCACTTTCGCAGCTGTAGAATATCCTGTAGTAACAAAGGTCAATTGTTCTATCTCCTATAATCTAAACTACTGTGTCGCGAGTTTTTTGATTTGGTATCTGTTTGCTTCATCTAGTATTGAGATAACTGCTGCAGTTCTGTACAAACTTCTCGTGTTCCATGTTCCGAAAGTCGTTGGCAGGTGTTGCCGTAGTCGTTGTCGTTTTTCCCGTTAGTGCTTTGCTTCTGGTTTCTTAACTAAAATCGGTTTTTATTTTTTTTATTATTTTATTTTATAATAATCAAAATATTTTACAAAACATTCTAATTTTTATTTATTAATATATTACTATTCTAAAGAAATTTTTTTTGATGAAAATAACAACCACAATTTTATAGGATATACTGCCAGAATTGGAATCAGCAAATCATGCAGAAGCTTTAACTTATATGTTATTATTGTTAAAAAATGAAAAACCAACAACTGAACTAATTAGGTTACTGTTAAGTCGAGAAACAAAGAATCGAGGTGATCCTTTTGTTACGTCTGCATTAAGGTAGAACTCTTGCCGATACAAAATATAAAATAAAAATCTTATCTTGATTTTGTAGATATTGGTGTCAAGAATTCGAGGAAGTGTTATCAGAAATTATTGCAAATTTATTAACATCGAAATACCCAAATAGTTCACCAAATAAACGGAAAAGGCCGCTTAAAAGTAATTCAGCAATTAATAGCCTGCCGTCAGCGGATCAAGTAATAAATATACAGCAATTTTTTTAATTTTACTTGTTGATTTAATAAATTGTATTTTTTTTTAGCTTCTTAGTCATTTAGAACATTTTAGAAGAAGCTGTCGGCACGGCAATGGCACAGGTACTGGTCTCTATGTTCAAGACGCTATGCAACGAGCATTGCAACAGTCTTACGCGCATAGTAGTGATAGCACAAAGGTAAAAGATAAAATTTATTTTAATTATACATATTTTGTGCATTTTAAATTTTAGAATTTTTAGACTATGAGATTCTTTTGTATATGGTTTTTGTAAAATGGTTTCAAAAAAAAATTTTTTTTAATGTGAAAGAGTCCAAGCTTAGGTGTCACCTTTTATACTACCAGTCCGCCCTGACGTTCACGTCATGGTGCAATGTCTAGTAGTAAGCTTAGCTCGAGAATAGAAAAATGATATGATAGGTTAAGTGTAGTCTGGAGGAGGCAATGAGTCTCGCCATTGAACTCTTGGATGTTGTATGAGTTCACTTTTTAAGCAGCCGGCTGGGCCACAATCGTCGGGTTATTTGTTAATTTTTGGACAGTGAAGCTGCCATCAAGACATTTTCATCGTGGAAGTTTTCCTCCAAAATAGTTGCAGGGTCTTTGAAGTACTGTAGAGCCTGGCTAGGAAAAATCTGGCTTTGCTAGGTTCCCGGACACGAGGGAGTTGTGAGAGTCTTACATCGGCCTAGCAGCAGGGAATGTTTTCGACCGCCTGTCTAAGGCTTTCATGCCTACGACAGAAGACACCGCTGAGTGTCTGCACCAAGATAGTAGTGTCAGATTTCTACTGACTAAACTTACCAACCCTTTTGCATGACGTACACGTCCAGACCGGTGGTTAACAGCGTGATCCTTAAAAAAGGATTTCTTGCAACTCTTTGCCGTTTTCTGCTTCTTTGGGCTTCGTATTCCTTAAGCTTCTGGTGGTCACTTCCATCATTCTCCACACATCCTCCGACCTTATCAACTGTTCCGGGATGTTCTCCGGTGTTAGCTCCACCTCACCGGTTATTTTCAACACAGTCCTGA
Source organism: Thereva nobilitata (assembly GCA_963855945.1). NCBI lineage: Eukaryota > Metazoa > Arthropoda > Insecta > Diptera > Therevidae > Thereva > Thereva nobilitata. The sequence goes on from OY979698.1 coordinate 98,533,648, forward strand.
GCAATAAGGCTGCGCACAAGTTCGCGAGGAAGGATTCTGAGACGCTGGTCCATTTCCCACAATCCGTCTTTGGCATCTCATGGTCCAAGGCTCTGATAAAGGACTTGGTTAAGGGATTAGATCTAGCCTATAGGGAATCAGTTTAGGACTTAAACCGGCTAAAGAACTAATAAGACCCTTAGGCTGTTGGTGGGATATCTGACTGGCCATGTCGGGCTGGGGTATCACCTCCACGAGCTAGGATGACGACTCTGCATGGAAGGCGACGAGACTCCCACACATGTTCTCTGTGAATGTCGTGATCTAATCTTGCTCAGAAAAAGAAAGTTTATCAGAGAGCTTCTAAATCCCGCTCATCAGGTCCGGTCTTCTTTCAACTAAAGACCATCTTGCCTTCGTCCGGAAGGTCGATGATATTTCCGGTTAGTGGGGCATGTATATACAATAGGCCTAAATTGACCGCTGTGTTCACTATATGGGTTGCCACCATAATCACTACCTTACATCCGCACGCATCCAATCCAAATTATCGTGCCTTTCCCGGTCCGGTCTCATGCCAGTCTCAGTCCAGTCAAATATTTTTATAGGAAATGTAATCGACGTATTCACACTCACTCTCGTTCAAGCTCAGTGCCAGCCACGCTCCGATATCAATCTATACAGTACCGAGACTGGCATGTGACTGGACCGAGAACGTCACATAGCGTGAATATGATGAGATTTCACCGGACCGAGACTTTCATGAGACTGGACTGGGAACGGCACGACAGGGTGAATCGGACCTAAATCGCGGGCCACCCTATATATTCAAAATAAAATTGCTTCAATAGATATTTTAATAAAAATCAACGCCTCCCGATTAACAATTTACTTTTCTACCCCTTAGAAACAATATAGTGATTTATTTGCTCTGGCAGCTGAAGATGAAACAAGTGGAGTTGGTCGAAGAGGCGGTAGTGCAAGAGGACGAAAACAACCAAATAGTAAGAAAGACACAAATAGTTCTAATAGTAATAATAAAAAAAATTCAGAACCAGTTAACAACGTATATTCTAGCGATGAGGAATCTAGTGATGTGAGTGTGCTAAACATATATTGTCAATTTAAGCAAAATAACTAATAAACTTTTCTCTCAATTTTTTTTATAAAAGGATGATTGGTCAAAACCTAAACAAACAAAAAGACGTAAAAAAGCCCTCAGCGATACTGACTGACAGCAATCATTGATTATTGATTCAAATGATTGGAATTGTTTAGTTGTCGAATATTAGAGAAATAATTCAAATAATTTTAGTCCAAGATAAAAAAAAACAAAAAACAAAATGAAGTTGATTTAAAATTTTAAAATTAAATTTAAAAAAAAATTGTTTATAATTTTTCTCTTTTAGTTTCTTTCTTTTATTTTTGTTCAATTTTAAGCATAATTACAGAACTTATATATCTGTAAAAATGAAAGCAAAAAAGCAAAAAAAAACGGTTTTCAAATTACTCTTTAACAAAAAATAAATAAAAAAAACAAAATAAAAATAAAAAAATAAAACAAAAATAAATGAACACAAGAAATATACACAAAAACTATTTCAATATCATTAATAATATAATTTTAAATTTCGGAAGTTCAAAACTCACGTAAGTAATGCAATTGTATGAGAATTATGTTAAAAATATTAATGTTTGTACATATATATTATATGAGCAGAGATCGAGTGATTTAAGTTATGTATGAAATTTGTAAATTTTTCGAAGTAAAAGTGATGCACGGTCTTTTAAATAAAATTAATTTTTTGTGATATTTTTCTTTTATATTATATTTATTATGATTTTAATTATTTCATGAGTTTTCCTTCTCTGTAAATAATTATTGATAGATATGCATAATCTTTTTAAACATGGCAAAAATAATCTACAACACATTTTTCCTTCTCCAACTTAAAAAAAAAGTTTGCGGAACAACAACAAAATGTAGAGAGGTCTGCTATCTTTTGGAATCTATACTGTATGTATTTATATTTGGCTAACAAGTAGTTTATTATAGCAATTTAGTGCTGCAGATTAGGAATTAAGTTATATACATTTTCTTATGGAATATTGCTGAATGAAGGCATATAGCAAGTGAGTACAGAGAGAAGTCTCACTTTAAGGTGAGTTTCACGTTTTGTACAATATTTATCAAACACACTGCACGTTTAAACACTTTTATGGTGCATTTGTTTACAACACAACTATTAAATTAGATGTTAAGTACACCCCAGCAAACCAAATCTTCCTATTTTATTTAAATGCTTTATAAGTTAACATTTTTTTTCTTCTTCAACAACTCTACAACCGGGATTCGGTCCTGGCCCCTCGCAACTCTCTACTGGTCCCGAATCTGAATCGATGTCATCCAGTTTGACATCCCTAAGCTCTGGGCATCCTAGTCTACGCCATCCTTCCCCGGAGATTGGGCCTACCTCGCTGTCGTACCCCATAGATCTTACCACAAACAACTCCGAGCAGATTCATCACGAGCTACATGCCCTGACCGCCGGAGCCTACCGAGCTTTATTTTCTTCACATTTATGTCGCGACAGTTCTCATAGATCTCGTCGTCGTATAGTCTCCAAAATCGACCATCCTGAAATAATTTTCGGAAGGATTTTTTTTACCCCGAACACGGCGGAGGTTAGAGTGCACCCATGTCCCGGCAGCATATGTGATTCCGGGAAGACCATCGTCTTATATAGACCAGTGTGGACGTTATGGTTACCGTCGTATATAGACAAAACATTAACCTCGATTTGAGGCCTACAAATTGACCACAGATATGCAGAGATATAACTGCCTTTGCAATCGCTTTCTTAAGAAAGGGATTTTTGTATCATCTAGAGAGGGGAATTTTATATTTATACGTGACATTGGTGGAAAAGTTGACTGCAGACGCGAGTCGCCATAACCCCAAAATAAAGCGGGGGATTTCAACGCTTGGGCTGTGGACTGGGGCAGCCCGCATACAAATGCAACGGGGCGCATTCTAATGGAAGCGTTATCACGCCTCAACGTGGTGTTGGAAAACACCGGCGGTTAAAACACCTTCCAAAAAGGTGAAAGAGGGCCTCCTTCATCAGTGACTCGATGGCCAGAGACCTCCAATGGCAGGTGAGCGAGGTGTACACGTACAGTGACCATCACGCCATAACTTTCCGCACGGGAAGACGAACAGAAAGGGTGCAGCAAAATCAAGCCATAAGCAACGGATGGGCCCAGAACAAGCTCGATGAAGAGCTGTTCAAAGAGATAATCCTACAGGAAAATATTGCGCAGACAGGATGCGCAAATGAAAGGGTCGCAAGGATCACCGCGGCGATGAAACGGGCATGCGACGCCTCCATGCCACAACGCCCAAAAGCCCGAAGACGTCCACCGATTTTCTGGTGGAACGATGAAATCGAGGAGCGTTGAATGGCTTGCCTAAAGACAAGAAGGCGCTGTCAGCGAATGCGGGAACGGCTAGAATTCGAGGAACTGCTTATGGAATACAAAGAGGGGAGGAGCGGGCTTAAAAATGCCATCCGAAAGAGTAAAACGGACACTTTAAGGGTCTGTGAAAGGAAGCGGATAGTAACCCGGGGAGGGGGGGGGGTACTTATAGGATAGTAATGTCGTCGATTAAGGGCAAGCGTTCCCCAGCGATTACCTGCCCTGAAATGCTGCAAGACATAGTATGGACCCTGTTTCCACAGAACATGAACAGCCTGCTGCCTGCAGTGAACGTAGATGAAGCAGACATCCCAGAGGTAAGGGAGGAAGAAATTGTGGAAGTCGCGAAGAGGATTGCGGTTGGAAAAGCCCCTGGATTGGACGGTATACCCGACAGAGCGGTGAAGCTGGCAGCCACTGTGGCACCAGGTGAGTTCGCCCAAGTATTCATAGATTGTCTGAGGGAAGGAGTGTTCCCTGAGCAATGGAATCGTCAAAAGCTTGTGCTCATCCCGAAGTCGGATAAGCCCCCAGGGGACCCGTCGGCTTGCAGGCCGATATATCTTCTTAACACTATGGGCAAGCTTTTCGAAACGGTGATATACAACAGCACGTGGATGGCGGACTCTGTCTCGGCCGTAGGCAAATTGCAAGCAATGGAGTGGGTTCAGTGTAAGACCCTCCCTAATAAGCTTGTCTAAAACCTTCTCCATCATCTCAATAGGATTTTGCTTCCCTTTAGGGTCTTCTCCACCTGCACCTTAGATTATGGGCCAGCGTAAAACTGCCGCACAATAGTTTCAGCAGGATAGGTAGGATCTCTTCCAAGTCCCTCTGAAGGGTCGCTAGAATCTTTGTCGAGTCAATTTGTTATTACTGTCAAAACAAGTTTGTATATTCTTCATAATTAACAATTTATTTATATTTATTTCGTCTCAGGATTTTTCTCACTACCCCTATTTCCCGACTTTTTCTGTAATTCCTTTTCTACATATAAATTAATATCATCCAGCGGCCTATAGTACATATGGACAACTTGAGCTCCAGCCATCATTGTAATCATTGCACAAGTTAAAAATTTTAAATACTGTCCCCATGAGACTCCTGCCGGCATTTTACTGAGAATTCGTTTCGAAAGCTTTTGATTCAATTATATTTTGTGCCCGTCTCCTTTTAAATGTACGATCTGGAAATTAATTAGGTTTAATAAATTATGTCTGCCCAGTATAAAACGAATTAGTTACAGAAGTTTGTCTCGCCAACAGTCCAGTTGATCATTGAAAATTCCAAGCCAGCGCCCAATAGAAAAAATAAGGGAAGAAACCTGTATACTCCAAATGTTTTCTTCCCTGGCCAGTTGTCCAAAATTCGCTTAAAAGAGCTACTATATATTTTCATGACACTAGTGGTTTATCCTGCATTGAAAAGTACATAACCTAGTAAATCTAAAGGTTATATAATTCTCCTGGTTATTTAGGTTCACAACTATTTTACTTTATATATAACAAATTATTTCAAATGCATTTACAAATAATTTAGCTTTATTAACAAAGTTTCTCAGTTATATTTCAGTCTGCCGAATTTTGACGTTACTTGAACTTTGAGTAAATTTTTTTAAAACAGCTGACTTTACAATGACATTACTAGGGCTCGAACCAGCGGAGAGTTTTTGCTATAAAATTTATCTATTTCTGCTACTAAGCAAAAATTTAGCTTGTTCTGCAGAATATTAGTAAAACACAAGTGGGTTCAATCTTAAAAAGATATTAATATATAAAAATTAATATGGGGACACCATAAATTAATTTTCTATGTTCAGAAATGAATATATTTTATAGCAAAACTCTCCGCTGGTTTGAGTCTTAGTCGCATCACACAATCCATTATAGATTCAAACCAAAAAGCTCCAACTCTTTAAAGCTAAAACAGATCGCTTCGTTCCTTCCGTTCTCTCATTAAAAGAACGGAAGAGAAAGAAAGAAAGCACTGTCCACATAGGAGCTTTCGTCTTCGCGGATTTCACGTCAACGACTCAATTGCTCTATACGTTTTTTGTTTATTATTTTCATACTCACTATACACGATTTGCTCGCATGGGATTTTTTCTCTCTTGAACCGTGCTAAAAAATCAAGTTAAACATAACCGTCATCAAGTATACACTCCAAAGGTGTGTTTATCTTAGAATAGAGAAGATAAGGAACAGAACATGGTGTACATGTATATGGATTCGAGGGAAGCACTTGGATTCAAGAACCTCTTGCTCTAAAAGAAAAGAAACAACCAATGGTTTCATGCATCTCCCGAACAAAGGTGTACCGAAATTCGTTCGCGTTTGCTCCAAAGATTTTCAGCCAAGTGATGTGTTCTCATTTGGATGGTTGCTGAGAAACACAATCCCCTCCCGGTTTTTGAATAAATATGATACCGCCATTGTCCGGGAGCTGCAAAAATACTATGGGAGTGCTGTGCATATGTGTTGCCGAAATGCTTCCCCGATTTGAATTAACTGCGCTTCCTTCTCTATTCTAAGGTGCTTATGCTGTTCTTTCCTTTCCGTTCGTATCTTTTAAAATTTCCCCAAAAGCTCCCTCTTTCGTTCGTCATCATTCCTCTCCGTTCTTCCTGATATGGACACTTCCATATGAAGTGTACAGCATTGAACTCACAGACTGAAAAAACGAACGAAGCAATCTATTTCAGCCTTTAGTAGCCGTGTTTAATGGAACCGAAAAAAGCAGAACAGTTCAGAGAAGAGCACGATATACAGAAAGAAGGTAATGTAAAAGAGACTGACAGCTTCGAATATCGTCGAAAAATGTGACGTCACCCAGTGACCTGATGCAGAAAAATAACAACAATTTCGATACGCGCTTTCGCTACATGAGCGGATGCAGGCGGCTATAGGTGGTTCTGATAGATACGCGGCTACACGGACAAGGATCGTCCACTGCAAGCTTTTCGTGCTGCTCAGTTTGAAGTGAACTTTGAAGTAATAATATTGTAATGGAAGAAGAGGATATGTATGTTTAGGAGAACGTTGATAAGACGTAGGATTAATAAAAAAGACGAGCGTGTTGGGTTAACCCTATTTGGGAAAAGAGGATGTGTCGGGGAGTTCCATCTTCTACACAGCGAATTAGAGGGAAATCACCTTAAATTCTTCGATTGTTATCGCATGAGCCCCAACACATTCCAATATATTTTGGATGCCATAGCGCCACTACTAGTGATACTATTTATTTTTCATATCCCACAAATGACCGCACCATATTTATATGAAATTCTTTTTGTTGGATCTGTCGCGCAAAGCCGCTCTTGTAGCGAAAGCGCGTAGCCGCTCGAATATGCTGCCAGTGGACGACAAGCCTTCTAGTCTTCATGTATGAAAATTCCATTGCTATATCCTTGTTTAGGCTCGAGGTTCATTGTCTGGCAGGCCTTCAGGATCGTCAACATCTCCGCTTGGAAGATACTAGTGTGCCAGGAGCTAGGGAGAAGGTACTCCGTGGTAGTTGTAGCGATCACACCCTCGGGTAGCAAATCCAAGATGGTATAACGGTAGAATTTTATGTAGGTCCAGGGGCCGTATTTGGTTTCTCGAGTCGATATCGACTTCTGTCGATAATTAAAAATTGGCATTTGGCGAGACGATATCGACAACCTTCTCGTCTCGATAAAGACGTTTGACGTTTATTAAAAGGCTCAATTTATGCATACAATAAACTTTTAACAGTTTCTTTTTTAATTAAATATACGTGGTTTGGTGCAATTGGAGTAATATGACACAGTTTTCTATGGCAGCGCTTATCTGTCGATTTGGTCGTGATGTCAAATATGAAACTTGGAGAAAATCGAGAAGCTTTTTTTGTCGAGTCGATCCATCGACTCGAGAAACCGAATACGGCCCCAGGATTCCTCCAGTCTAAGGCACTGCACGTCTCGAGGGCTGCATGGCAGTGGGTAGTTTTTCTTCTTATGCTCCTTTATTCCGTCATGGGACAAACAGTTGCCCTCCAGCGGACCCTGTTTTGTGCAACAAAGGTCACTGTCGCTATAACCATACCCTCCGGGGACTTTGCGCACCCAGTGTATAGTGCCTTACACTGGCATGGAGACTCTGTCAGCATGTATCTTCCCTCTGGGGCCGTATTTGGTTTCTCGAGTCGATATCGATTCCTGTCGATAAATAAAAATTGGCATTTGGGAACACGATATCGACAACCTTCTCGCCTCTTTACGTGTCGATCAAGACGTTTGACGTTTATTAAAAGGCTCAGTTTATGCATACAATCAACTTTTAACAGTTTCTCTTTTAATTTAATATACGTGGTTGCTGCACTTGGAGTAATATCACACAATTTGATGGTTTTCTATGGCAGCGCTTATCTGTCGATTTTGTCGTAATGCCAAATATGAAACTTAGAGAAAATCGAGAAGCTTCTTTTGTCGAGTCGATCCATCGACTCGAGAAATAAAAATTGGCATATTATCATCTCTTTACGTGTCGATCAATATATGGCCAAATATGAAACTTAGAGAAAATCAGGGGGCGTATTTGGTTTTTCGAGTCGATATAAAAATTGGCATTTGACAACACGATAACGACAACCTTATTAGTCTCTTTACGTGTCGATCGAGACGTTTGACGTTTAAAGCTAAATTTATGCATACAATAAACAACAATTTTATTTTAATTGAATATACGTGGTTTGCTGCATTTGGAGTAATCACACAATTTGATGATTTTGTATGGCAGCTCTTATCTGTCGATTTGGTCGTAATGCCAAATTATGAAACTTAGAGAAAATCGAGAAGCTTTTTTTGTAAGGGAAACGGGGTAGCTGCAACTACGCCGATGTGCGCCCAACTACTTCGAAGTGGGACCTCCAATGAAAATGAAACGATTTGTGATCCGCAAAAATTTTTCCGCGGATTTGAAACATCAAATTTGCCTAAGAAAATCCGATATCGCGTATCTCATAATCGCGTGAGTGTTCACACTGAATTTGTTTGGTTATTATATCCGTATTCAATCCAAGACCGCGGTTTTAAATTCGCGACTGCGGATTTGGGACTCGCAAAGTGTCAAATCCGCACTCACTTCCGACTCGCCGGATCTGGGAATCGAGGGCATTGGGGCTTATCGGGAGAGTCGCTCCGAATAGAATACTCGGCTTTTTCTAGTCTACTGTAGAAAGAAATGGTATCGCGTAAATCAGTAGACTTTTAAAAATAGGGTTGCCGTTCAAAGCAAAAGTTTTCTATTGAACATCTTTCAAAATATTATATATTATAATAAACACAAAGCAAAAATAAACACACAAAATTTACGCAAGCTTTAAGTCGTGTAAATATTTGTCATAGATTTGACAGTTCTAAATTGTAGAAAAATTTCTATTGTAGTCGACATTCATGATACCAACTATAGACTTTAAGTCTATTCGACTGTAAGTCTATAGGGAATCGACTCTCGGGATAAGCCCCATTGTATTGCCTTGCGTTTGTAATTTTTGGCCTATGAGCCGGTTTAGACGGTGCGCTCCAGCGCATGTGCCTCACGAACTTTGTGGATATAGGGGGAAGTGGGGTGGTACCTCTCGTCATCCCCACTTCTCCCTTCATCGCCAAATGCTCGTTAGGCACATGCGCTGGAGCGCACCGTCTAAAACGGCTCTATTATGCAAAATAAATTAAAACTATCAAAATAATTAACAATCTCAACTTGAATTTGAACCTCAAAACCGCTCATACGCCACAAGCACTAACGTTTGAACGAAGTCGATTACAATATATCATCGTTTGTTTAGACGAAAACGAGACGATATCGTTTTGCCGGGTAGCATTTTGCAAAACGGTTTCGTTTTCGTTTCGTCTTCGGGAGTACTCTATGGGCTTGAAGTGAGAAATGGCGCTGCGACTGTAAAACGGAATCATAGTTGTCGAAAAAACTGACATTTGTCGGGAAAAGCGCCTTCAGGCGTATTAAAGTTGGCGTTTTAAGAGACAAGGTGGCGTTTTTCACGACTGTCAAGTGACTATTTCAGGCGCTTGGTTTTGGTACGTGACAACGCTAATGAAAATGTAGTCCGAGTAAAGGTGTTCTTTTATATATATAATAAATGGCCCCCAGTACGAAACTCGATTCGCCAATTGATCGAGAATCGAAAGCTGATTCGATTGTGAAAAAGACCGGTAGTCCGCAACGCAGTCGAATCGTACAAACACACGCATTCGACCATCTAAATGCAATCGTGAACTGTCATCGACTGCAACCGACTCGGTTCACTACAATCGAGAATGGGACTAACATTTTTCGATCAAACATTCGTTCGACTGTTTGACGAGAATCGGACTAGGAGCCAATGTCTATTTTGATAGGACTAATAGTACATGATGTAAAAAAGTACCGGTTTTAAATAAAAGTTGCCTTTACATAATTTCTGAATTACTTTTCAGACTTAATTTAGAGGAACATTATAATCAAATGAAGTTCAAACGAATAAATGAAAATAAGAAAAGGAGAAATCTAAATAAAATTACTCTACTTATGAAATTGGCTCGTCCTCCGAGTACTGTGCATAATTTAAACAAAAACAAACAGGGAAATTCAGACGATTTTTGGGAATAAAAAGTATGAAAAATAAATAAGTTCATATTAATTTACATTTTAAAATAGCAAACAATAATAAACTTCTATTAACAATTTTCTTATTTCATAATTTGACCTTTTCATCAGTAAAAGATGGATTTAAAAATATGTGTGTTATATAAAGAAAGAGCTTGCTGTTTGTTTTATTTTTTTTTTTGTTATAAATCCAAAACAATATCATTCAATATTACTTTTCTTTTTTTTATTAACGAAGGTCATCATTTACAATATTGTTCCTTTTTTTCTATAAATTTTACCTTAGTTATTGGGTTTATAATTAATCATAAAAATTGTTAATATAAAACTTATATTTATTATATTTTTTGTATTTTTTTTTTGTTGTTTTTACATATTTTTTTTTTAATTCTTTTACCCAAAAAAAGTTCAATTAAAGTATTATATATATAATTGTATGTATGTAAGTATAAATGTGTTTTTGCTCATAACTAATAATAATTATTGTTTGTTAAATGTTAATAAATCATTTTTTTCTATTTTTTTTATTTTCGTATTATCATTTTTTTTTCTCATATTTCTTCTCATATATATAAATTTATTATTATTATTATTTCGATTGTTAATTTTTTTTTATATAATTTTGTATAATTTTTTTTTCATTTTGTTTTTCTTCTTAAAGTTTTTCTTGTGTTTTTTTTATTTCTTTTCGTTTCTTCAAATTTGTGTAAATAAAAAGGTATCAATGCTGGGTGTGTTCTTTTTTTTGTATTGTTGGTTTACAAACGTTGTTTATTATTATTTTTATAAATTTCATTATTTTTTATTATATTTTTTTGTTTTCTTTTCAATAATAAATAATATATATAAAGAGCATGACGAAGTAACGTATATTCTCAAACATGAAAGGATTTCAGGCAAAAAAAAAATTATTAGTGGAGTGTTTTTGTTTTTTTTATATATATATATACATAATACAAATGTATGTATATAAATTTTTTTTTATTTTAATTTTTTGTGTTATTCTCATTCCTGTTTTGAAGCTTACTAAAAAAAGAAGGTAGTTTTTGACTTTGATTTTTTTTCTTTAACTATTTTTTTTTTAATTTTACATTTTTATATATTTATAAGTTAAAAAAAATTATCGTTAAAATTCATTACAAATATAAATAACGGATAAAAAAGTTTTTTATTTCTTTTTTTTTATTATATTATTTTTGAAACTAAGAAAATAGATTAATTTTTTTTTTATTTAAAAAACAATTAAAGACATATTTTTTTTAATGTACTTACGGATTAATTATTTTCTAACAGACTTTGAATTTCCATTTGTTTTTTTTATTTTTTTATTTTTATATTTCTTTAATTTAAACCTTATGCTGTATTTTACCACTTTTTCCTAAAAAATTTATACAAATATGCGATCTGAAGAACGATCCAGGTGACAAGTATATATATATATATAATATATGTTAGGGTAATGGCTAAGTTGTTACGTATTTTATAAAATAATTAAGAAAAAAGTGAATTAACATGCAATTGTGAAGAATATAAGAAATTAATTGGCGATATCACTTTTTTTTGGTTAAACTTTTTTTATTTTTATTTTTTGTTGCAGCGCGCGTTCAAGAGAACTGCATTTATTTTTTTTTTCTTTTACTTAAAAAGGATTTGTTTTATTATTTATTATGTAAATGACTTACTTATTACTCTTTTTTTTTATTTATTAAATAGATGTATCATTTAAATTCGACAGGGCCTAATAACAACATAGTTGTGATTAATATAAATTTAACAACAAAACAAATTGACGTACGAGTTGAATTTTTTTTAAATGTTTTTAAAGCAAACTTATTGAAATAAATAAAAAAATCTTAAAATGAGAAATTGACTCGAGTTTTTTTTTTTACTAAATTTGTTTCTTCTTTTTGAGAAATAGGGAACAAAATTAATTTTCCATTTCAATTTTTTTTGCAAAAACAATTACTAAAAAAATTTCTTAATACAAAAAATTTAACTTGAAAAAGTACTAAGCCTATGAATTATTTTATAGTCATAAAAAAATGGAAAAGTTATTGACCCTTATTCCACACTCCGTCGGAAGACTTCTACGACGTAAACTTTACGCTACGACGTAACATATTCTGATATTCTGCACCAAAGATTCGGAGTGCGGAATGTCAAATTCGGGATTCGGAGAAAAAATATCATTACGTCGGAGTGTGGAATAAGGGTGATTATTACTATGTATTTATTTAAAAAAACAATATCTTATGGATATTTAAAAAAAAATGCAACATGGATAATATAGCCAACCTTTACTCGTATATTTTAAGATTCTAGGAATTATCTAATTACGTTCTAAATATTTTAAAAAGTAGTTAATTAAAAACAAAAATTATAGAGAAAAACGAAAAAATTAGCCTGATAATTATTTTTAACAAGAAATTATGGTGTACAAGTTTGCTTATTATATAATATTATATATTATATTCACAGTCGTCAAATGCCTTATCAAATATTATAATTTTCTCCATTTACTAAGCTCCAAGAAAGTTAAAAATTAAAAAAAAAACGAACAAAAAGAAATATAGAAAAAATTAGAAACAAACAATTAAATATCCCTTATGCTAATAAAAAAAACTTGACTTGACACAAAAAAAAATCGGCTCAACTTTTTGTTTTGCATTATTTTTTTTCTGCAATTTTTTTTATAATTATTTTTATTTTTCTTCATCTTCTATTATATTGGCAATATTTTTTTTTTATTTAATATGTACATTCCTATAAAATTCACTAAATTTAGTTTAATTTCCCTTAGTTTTTATCTTATTATGGTTTGTTAGCTGCATTATATTAAGTCATTCGCCTTATATAAGAGTCAACAAAGAAAACTAACAATGTACTAAACACTATTTTTTTTATATTTTTATTTTAAAAAAATTACGAGTCAAGATTTTTATATTTTGAAATTTTTATTTTTATATTTATTCTCTTTATTTTTTAAATATTAATTCTTCGTAGAAAAAGGAACGATTCTTATAAAAAGAATCAGGAGATATGATTTTTTTTGTTTTTACTTTTACTTATTTTGTTTTTTTCAACTTTCTCTCTCTCTCATCATCAAATTACTTTTACTATTCTAACTCGCAAAAAATTTGTACGTTGTTAAAAAATATTTCTAATCTTTTCTTAATAAACTTTGTTTTGTTATTTAATTTTATTTTATGTTTTTTTTATAACTTATGTATGTTGGTGTTTCCGTCTGTTTGATTAGGCTACAGTTTTTTTTGTTTCTGCTTATGTTCAATTTATTTTTTTAATTTTTCTTAGAAGGTATGGCTTAAATTAGTTTTATTTTTTAGTAAATAAGAAAAAAAAATATAATATATAAATCATTTCTCTGTTAATATATTGCTGCAATGCATGTTTTAGTAAGACGTTGACCGATTTTTGAAGAGTGCATAGGACGACCAAACAAGCCACCCAGAGCAAATATAATTTGTTTAGAGAACAATGTGACGCTATTGCTTTCAACAATAATTTAATAATAATTCAACCAAGTGATATGCAAAAGTGATAATTTGATACAGTAATGATATTATTAGGCTGATGCAAAACTAACAACTGTCTTCAATGGGGAAGTTTCATCGAAGAAATAAAAATGACATCTATCTGGCATCTATCTTCCATTCTATGGGCTTTCGTAGCAGAAGATCTGGCAGTGTACACTTTAGCATCTGGTCTGAAATTGTTTATATTAACAGCGAAATCCATCTGATTCAATTAATTTGAATACCACTATCAAAACCAAACGTTTTCACAGCTACAAGTACCACAGCTGTAAGTTATCCGATCAATAAGTGACAATGAACGAGAACGCTTTAATATCCATCCACTATCTTCTCACGATTATAGACAGAAAGCTCCTAGTAATTGTCATATAGATCAGTAACTTGGTGAATGGCAGACGGACTATACATTTTTTGGGAATCTTTATTTATAATTTGGACAATCTTCTCTCACCCAAGTGCCAAGAACTTAATAAAAAAAACGCATAACATGCTTTGCAGCCATGATGTTCAAAAATAAATCCTGCAAAGCACACCATGAATTTACGAGTTTTTTAACTTGACAACTTTTTGCAGATCAGTTTTGAATGTATGTTTGTTGCAAATCACGTTTTACGGAAAATGCTAGCTTGGGAAAAGACGAAAGGTTTTGAAAATTTAGATTTACTAAGAATTAGTGGTGAAGCCAGAATATTGAAGAAATTGAATATAGGCAGGTCGCTAACAAGTGATTTTCATCCAAAGATCGAGAATTATTTTACAAGCAAAATCGATCATTAACAAGCAAATAAGAATTAATTTTTATGATTGATTTGGAATTCAGAAAGTTTTTAATCATTGATGCTGTACTGTTGAATTGCATAAGGTTCAACAAAAAACGATCGTTATGTTTGCATCAATCTATAATTACACAAACCATTACTTTTAGGCTAGCATAATTTTTTTTTCGGAGGGATATTTTGTTGTGTAACAAAAATTTAATGTATAAAAGAATCTTCTAAATTGAATCTAATCAGGTAAAATGTTAAGATCAAATAACAAAATTAAATTAGAAATTAGCTTCAGGAGTTAAATAAAGGAACAAAATCACAACTGATATCGCGTTAAACCAAAAATAACAAAATGAAATAATCTAATAACTATTAAACGCCAAACAATGCGACCAATTAAAATTAAGACGATATCGTCAATTACTCTTATGTCTCCATTATACAATATTTTTCTAAATGACATTTTGATGAAATTTAAAACGAAATTGATTTATTTGTTTAAGTTTAAAAGTGATGAAGTCAAAAAAATTAAATATTATGATCAATAGTTTTTAATTCAAAGCTTAATAATTAATAATCTTAGTACGTACGTAAAAAAATATCCTTAAAATTTAAAAGAGGTATTTTCTCAAGGACAAAAGCACGGCACAAAAATTCCTACATTAATTAAAATGATAGTATTAATTAATTAACGGTAATTATTTTTTCTTAAGCAAATTAACTACTTGATGTTTTACTTTTATTTTAAAAAAAAGCACAGGTACTTTCCTCTTTTAGTTTCAAAAAAAAAAAACAAACAAAGAAAAAGAAAGCAACAATATCTTAAAAATATACCGCCGATTACACAAAGAAAAAGAAATTTTAGTTTTGATGTTTTGGATTTTGTAATTTTTCGTTATGAATGACAAGAGATAGGATGAAATAAGTTCATATTTTATCGACAATGATTACATGCATTTTCTCTTCAGTTGAAACACGTGCATTTATTGTAATAGTTTCATGCACGAGTTGATTATACTGTAGATAACGATAAATGCATTGTTGAATTTTATTAATTGCTGGTAAAAAAAATTCTGACAGGCGAAATGTAAACATTTAATTTTAAATTACAAAGTGCCAAATATTCCGCATAATTTGTACTGTAATTTAAAGAATTTCCAAGCATTTTGAATTAATTGATAACTTGAACCGTGATGGCTTCTCCGATTTATAGTAATTAATCCGCGCATTTAGAGCTTTAATGCAAATAGATTATAATGTGATGCTTCGAGTTACTTGTTCTCATAACTTTGGCGAAGTAAATAAGAATGATTCTCTTTTTTAAGGACTACAAAATGCAATCAAAATTATTATAAATATTTCCAATAATTTTTTAACCAAAATCTCTTTTCATGCTTTTCTTTTTCATCAAGTGTAATTATTTAATTAATAATCTATATAAGAATAATCTTAATAGTAATCATAAATTTCATTTTTTTAACTTCATCGTATATAAACCCTACCGAAGAATTAAAATTTTTGTTTTTATGTGTGAATTTTCGTTTTGTAAATATAAATCTTTATTTTTAATTTTATTTCAAATTTAATTTAATTCAGAAACTAGATATTGATTTTATTTTATAAAAAAGGAAATGTAATTGTTCTTCTTCATGCATGCAAAGCAACATATTAACAAATATATCGTTTTATTTTATTTTTTAAAAAAGAAATCGTTCTAAATTATATTTTTATTTAAACTTATTCTGTATAAAACTTAATTTATTGCTTACTTTTTTGAATGCAAAACAAAGTTGATGATTTATTTTTAAAAAAAGAAAGAAAAATAATAATATTTAATACAAAAAAACAAAATTAGAGAAAAACTATAATAGACAATGCGCATTTCCTTAAAGTAATTGTAGGCACTGTTTATCATTTTATAAAAATAATGATTCTCAAAATTAATGTTAATTCACTTTTTTACAAGGTTAAACAATTTTTCTTACTTTGACTTTGTTTTTTTTTTGTTGTTGTTTGTTGCAAATGGCCGGAATATTTAATTTGAAATTTTTTTGGTTTGTTTATTTAGCAGCGTTTTATTTATTAAGTAATAAATTTTGGACTCTGAATGATTGTTTTCAAGACAAAAAAAAAAGAAAAGAAAAAGAAATATAAATAAATAGAAATAATAATTGAATTTATTCCAATTTGTATTATTAAAATAATAAAGAAAAATAATCAAAATATGAAAAAAAAATCACACACACAAAAAATCTAACCATCGTGATAACTTGACCATTCCCCCCACATAAAAATATTTATATTTTTTTTTTATTATTAGTTTTAATCATTAAAGTATGGAGTAAAAATAAGGGCTTTAAAAGCTATTTAACCGATGAAATTTAAATTTAATTGAATTTATATTAAACGAATTGTTAACAGTCAGTTTTTTTCATTACCATATAAATTTACTTTAAATATTGTTTCTCTTTCTATATATATTTTTTTAAATAATAACGTCAGGTGATTTTGAACTTATTCCGTAAAAATAGTTAATTACCTATTTCTTATTTAAATTTTTAAATTTATATAATCCTCTCGTTTTTTTTTATTTATTTTGTATATATATTTATATAGTTATTATTGAATATAATTCTCTTTAAATGTTTTTAAATTTATTAAAAAAAATTAATAGATAATGCAAAAAAAAAAC
Organism: Thereva nobilitata; assembly: GCA_963855945.1. NCBI lineage: Eukaryota > Metazoa > Arthropoda > Insecta > Diptera > Therevidae > Thereva > Thereva nobilitata. Next base: position 98,550,746 of record OY979698.1, read on the forward strand.
AAAAATTGTTTAATACAATTCGTTCAGAGCGTGCTCTATTATATAATCTAGTTATTTTCTTACATGCTCCTTCTACATATTCTGTTGTTCTATATAACTTACACTTCTTTTACGTTTTATATTAATTAGCTAAATAATTTGTTTCTGTTGATAAAATTTTCTTTTTTTTTCTTTTAAAATTTTGCTTTTTTTTAAATTTAAATAATAATAATAATAAATTCAATTTTAAACAGCTTGTGAGGCTGGATACGGTGGCTGTGATGAGCTATCATTACCATACGCCGATCTTGGTCCACCACCATAAGTTGACGGTGGCTGATCCTTACCGTAGTTACTATAGTCATAATCATAGCCTGAACCATAGCCACCATAATCATACTCAGAACCAGATTTTGATGCCGAATTACCAGGACCAGTGCGTGGTATACCACCGACTGGCCCAGCCGTTGACGGGCCACCAACACCCCAAGTTTGAGCGCGTGAGTACATGTCACTGGCAGAGCCGCCACCTCCAGCTGCCGCAGCAGGACCAGCTGAATTTGGCGGCATATTCCAGGAGTTCCAGCTTCCACCACCCGATGGGCCGTTCGGACCAGGAGTGGATGTTGAATTATACATATCATATCCACCACCATATCCTTGGGTCTGTTGCGGCCCACCGTAGTTGCTCCATTGGTGTGGTGGGGGACCTTGGGGTCCTGGTGGGGCACCCCAAGCCTGATAGGAGCCAGGTCCACTGCTTCCATATCCGTAACCTTGTTGCTGAGGAGATGTTCCCCATCCTTGATAGCCCGGCATCATGTTTGGAGCTCCAAGAGGCATGTTAATTGGAGGTCCACCCATTTGACCATTAGGACCTTGCATCATATTCATTGGGGCACCATGATGAGGACCCCATTGACTGGTATCATTGCCCATCTTCCCGTAGGATCCTCCCATTCCTCCACCCGACGCGTTGTTCGATACAGAGCCATCTCTGGGTTCAGCTTTCTTAATTTCAACCTGAAATAAAAATACATATATGTAAAATTTGTGAGTCGATCGATTTCAGTGTCATCGTGAATTTGTTCGGGACAATTATATAAGTATTTAGCGCATGACTGTCCAATTGTTTGTGTTTTTCCTAGTTGACGTTGTTAGAATCGACTTTTAAAATGTTTTCACAAAGTGACCGAAAGGATGACTAAATAAAGACCCTTAGATTTGATTGTTTATCACGCCGTTATCACGGTGTAGTATCTCTGTTAACAGTAACTTTAGCTCGAGTAGTAGATAACAATGAATCTTGCGTTTCAACCTATGGGACTGTTGGGACAGTTCAGTTAAACTGATATTTTTTGAGATTGCTCCCAGTGCCCAAATTAACAAATTGGTCTAAATTGTAGATAATACTAGAAGCTGACAGCTGTAAAAATAAATTTGCATTTCATTAAATATGCTTGTTTAGATTTGTAATACATATATGATTGAACCATCCAAGTTGCTCGATCAATATTAAGGATATGATGTTTAGAGATGCACGAGTCAATAATTTTAGACCGTTGACTGATGCAGCAGGGGAATTGGTGCAGGTTTTCATCGATAGTATTGCGTTTTGAAGGCGTTGAATTTGACACAATTTTATGACCACAATAAATAATTAATTCTATTCTCTTATTGCTGAACGCGATTATGTTGATCACAATTATTGGGCTGTGATGGTCTTGATTCACAAAGCGAAAAGATCATACAAGTAAGCAAAATCTTTTTGACCCATCAGCCCCTCTTCCTTTCTCCGGAAAACAGCGGAGGGTTTAGACAAGCATATTATGGTGGATCTTACAATGAATCCCCTCAACTGGTTGCCATTTTTGCCTACTAGCCGGTCAGATCTACAGAAACTACCATATTTAAGCAGAATACTCTAGTTTATCACTTATCAACACAATAAAGTTCAATTCCGGTATCAAATTTTAATTGGGTTTTAAGCTGGAGTATTATTTCAATTCTGGAACTTTTACAGATGATCTGCAAACTTCTGTCCATAGATGGAGAAAATCGAAGGAAATAATCCAAAATTTAATAACGGAACAAGTAATTGTGGTTTAATATGATGTTCAACTCCCAGCGGGAATATTTTGCGATTAATATTAACGAAATCTCAAGACTTTTGCTACATCATACTAAGTATGTAATCTAAGTTTCTTCTTGTAGCTAGATTATACCAGTTAGAATGCTTTTCGAAACCACCAATAAAATAAAATCTATATTAAATACGCCAAACGCTTATATTTTGAAATTTCAAACATTTTTGTCGCTATTACAGCATCTTTATAACTTGCAAAACTACTATGGTTCCCATTTACAGGACAGATTTAAGGAAAGGAATTAATTGCAACTTCGCTAACTGTATATATGGAAGCTACATGGACGACGATGGTTAATTTACTTGGTGAACTTAAATTTACTATTCACGATGAAAATGTATATCAACCATTATACACCGTAATGAACATTAAGCTAACCTTCATATGCATGATAGTTGTATCCTAATATACCAGGGGTGGTAGCACGTAAGTTGTTTCAATCGATCTCTTCATACAACAATTCTGAATTTTTGTATGAAGATTGAAACAACTTAAGTGCTGCCACCCCAGCAACAAGCCAGTCGATTTTGACGTACAGTTGGTTAGAGAAGTTCATCCGTGTAAAATCCCATGCGAATTTTCATTCAACTTACATTAACGAACAATTAGTATGAACTTTTAATGGTTTGCGGCTGTTGGCTTGTCAAAAATGGATCTATAAGTTTGATTGGATCTGGAAACACAGATCCCAGCCAGCGGCTCGAATAATCTCTATCAAGTTAACCGTGGTAGCAGCCTGCGTTGACGCGAGGCCGATTACCACGTTGGGTGCAAGGCAAGGAGAAGATCCAGGAGGTAGGCCCTTTGGTCTGCAGCGCATTTCACAATCCGGATGGGAAGGAAAAAATTTGGAGATACGTTCGGAGATAGTGTCAAATGCTAATAATCATTACTAATATTAAGCCTCCTTGCAGCTACGGAAGATCAGGTACAAAGATGGTGACAATACTATATATACAACTAAACCAACGGAGAGAGATCAAAAAATGGTGATCAATAAGGACGGAAGAAACAAGAGAATAGATTACGGTATCATTTAATATAAATCCACTAACACTGAGACAAGTCAAAGAAACAATGGTGAAACTACAAAATAAGAAAACAGAACGCCCGATGGAGTTCCAGCTGAAATAGTCACATCAAATATTGAAGTACTATCATTGATATCATCCTATATTAGAGCAGATATAGAAAGAAGCAAGACTGTCGAATAAATGGAAAGAGGCAATAATTATTATTAACTTGCCAAAAAATGAGATCTAAAAATTAGGAGAGGTATTACATTGGAGAAAAGAAAAGAGGCGGAAATTGGAGAGGTATTATCATACAAAACATGATAACCAGAATACTGGCCACGGTAATTCTTTGTAGAACTGAGGATAAAATAGTTTGCTAGCTAAGCGAATATCAAGTTGGATTTAGGATAGCTAATTCAAACCCCCTAAGAGGAGTAATCGAAAGAATGGAAGTCCATATTATACATTACCTTAGTAGATTTCGAGCGAACATTCGACGCAAAGGGAGCCTATTTGGGAAGCGTTAAAAAAGAAGAAAGTACCAACAAAATTAATTCAAATCATCATGATGCTTTACGATGAAGCAGAGCTAAGAATCCTTCAAAATGAACAATTAAGTGATCCAATAATAACAACCGGAATAAAACAAGGTTGCCCCTTTTAGCCATTACTATTCATTACTGTACTTGACGAAATAATGAAGAAAGCCAACAGAGACCTAAGAAGAATTATGCAAAGGAAAATTGCCGGCTTAGAAATCTGTGCATTGGAATCAGGTATAAGAGTAAATGTACAAAAAACAAAATCATTGAGAATTAAGACTACAAACACTAACCTATGTATTAATAGTAAAAGCTAGTAGATAGAAGACGTGAAGGAGTTCAATTACCTAGGTAGTATAATTACAACAGAAGGAGATGCGAGAAAGGATAGTCTTTACGAATTACATGTTCAATTGGAGAAGGAGCGATGTTGGTAGACCGAAAAAACACCTGGAAAAGAACAGCAATGAAAGAAATTGAAAATTATGACAAAGCAGGATTGAAACTAAGAGAATGGCTCAAAACAGAGTCCATTGAGAAACTTTGTGGAAGCTCTACACAAACAGGAGTAAAGAAGAATAAAAAAAAAGGAAACAAAAGAAAATGAAGAATATTGTAATACCGAGAACAAATCAGGATGATGTCTTGGTGTACTGTACATTCTATAGAAGAATAAACCTAAATAGGGATCGCATGTCAGATTCATTTTGGTTTTAACAAATTGATAAATTATTACATAATATATGCAAAAGCGGCATATATTGTAATTGATTAATAAAATTCCTGCATTAGTTATAACATAATAAAAATTCGCACGCAGAATATATTGTTTGCTAGTACATTTTTAAAACCTTAATGCCCCTTTTTAAAGTAGGAATAATCATAAAGATATGTTATCTATTCTTTATTGTTTATAGTTGCTTGAAAATATGTGTGAACAACATAACAAAGGAATTCTTAAGAAAATTTGATGAATATAAAAAGAAACTCGGCTTTGCGTGCCACATTATCATCTGGAAAAGTACTCATTTAAATATAGGTTAAACGCAAAAACACATAGGAAGTATAAATATATTACTAATTCCATTTTATTGTTTTATTCTTAAAAATTTCAAGTGATATTTACAAGCACATGCTGCTAGAAATAATAAAAATCATAGAATGCCTTCTTTCACCGTTGAATACAACTCTGAAATGCAAATGACTAGCAAATTTATATTTTTCTCGTATATATTTTAAGTTAAGATAATGTTGACTGATGGTTTGAAGTGTACAAGTCTGATTTTGGCTTTTGTATATATCTAACAAAATTTGGTAGCAATTTCCAAAAAAAAGTATAAAAATAGATTCTTCCTCAATTGGGATGTACGCATAACTTCCTTGGAAAACAAAATGAAACAATAACTGCGAATCGGAAAACTATGAAGTGCTGAAGTCCAAAAAGAATGTTTTTTTTATAATTTCGCGCAATTTTTATCAGCTAAACAGAAGCAGGAAGGTGGTTTGAGGATGTATAGATCCAAAGTAAGAAGTCAACAAAACAAATACAATACACACAGCCCCGCGGAAATGTATAGTGAAATTGCGTGTATTTTGGGTTTTTTTTTGTCATTATAAATAAAAAAGAAGAATTTCGTAAATAGCTCAACGGGAAATAACCATAAATATTAAAATAATTGCAATACCCAATGTCAACAAAAACTTGCTGCCGTGTCGTAAACATTGATAAATCTTTAAAAATAATTTCCCACGCATGACATAATTTCGCACCTTCATATCGAGTGAGCCCATCGCACTTTATTTAATGCTGCAAAATCAGATAAAAATCGAAAATTAAAAATATCTCTCGCAGCTCGAGCATTGCAGATAGGCGATAATCACAACAAAATGGCCTTTCTATTATAGGAAAAAAGAAAGATCTCATATTTGCCCTAATTAATGAATCATTTTCGACGGCGCTCATTGCCATATTAAATGTAGTTTGTGCTAGCAGCTAGCTGAAAGGCAGTGAATTGGCGAGCGAAAAAAAATATAAATATATATGAAAATTATTTTGGCCACTACAAGTGAGAATTTTAAAAATAATCACAAAAGAGGAAAAACCTAAATGCGCAAATAACGCCGACTTAAGCAAAACGTGTATAAAAAGAAATGAAGCGAATTGGCGACTTGTGACGATGACACCACACAAATACACGGCGGCAAAAATATTTTAATGAAAAAAAGAAAGTGAGGTTATATAAAAAAATTTTTTTCTCCTGTACTAACCTGTTTCCCATTGAGGTTAATATAGCGTTCATTGGTTACAGATTCAACAGATGATTCGTCTTCAAATGATAAAAATCCAAATCCACGAGATTTCTTCTTTTCCTGGTCATACATGATAACAACTTCGGTTACCTTTCCATAGCGTCCAAAGAATGTTCTCAAATCAGTTTCAGTGACATTTGAGGGCAATCCTCCTAGGAATACCTTATAGCCGCCACCTTTCTTAGGTTTTTGCAATGTTCTTGGATTGCATGGCTTGGGATCAATTGTGCGTCCATCCAATGTATGCGGACCACTTTGTAGCACATGATTTACGTTAGTTGGATCTGAAAACGTGACAAATCCAAAACCACGCGATCGTCCAGTTTCGTTGTTTTTCATAACAACACAATCGATTATTTCACCAAAGCGGCCAAAATATCGCGACAAATTTTCCTGCGTTGTTTCCCATGATAATCCGCCAACAAATAATTTACCCCTTTCATCTTCTTCCATTATAAACTTTCGTGTGAATTTCTTAATAATAACTTAAAACAAAAATATCTACTTAGCGTAGGATTTTTTTTGCCGTGCTTCAACCTCTTCGTTCTATCGCGAAATGGATGCCACGTTTCAAAAATTTCCCAAGTGCCATGTTGTTGAATTTCAAAATGAAGTTGGTTTTCGAATTTATTTACCTGTAGTGCCATTGAAAATGGCCAGAAAAAAATTTACTATCGCCATTTTAAATTTGATTTTAATGTTTTACTACGTTCATTTGGAGATTTTATTCAAGTTGTTAAATAATAGAAACTCTTTTTTTCTTTAGTAATGCGGAAATTAAATAAAAATTATACTATACAGTGGTAACTTAAGTTTTTAAGTCAAAAATTAGAAAACGGAAATAGATTTTTATAAAATTTGTGTCATTTTTATTTTTTCAATGTAAGTAAATATTGATATAAATATATTACAGAAAAGATTTGCAAACAGATATAAAGTTCGTCCATTGTTCAAACTGTTGCGAATAGATGGCGATGCATTGCTGCATAAATCATCACGTCACTCCCAAGGTGTATTGTTTTATTTCCCCTAGTACAAGGAAAAGGGGGAGCCATAATGACCCTTCTATCGGAACAACAAGCAGAGCCAGACAGCCGTCGCTCTGCCTTAAGTTTCTGGGCCCACCAGAGGGCCAAGGCAAGGAGGGTTGGAGTGGAATTGGGGAGCCCCATGAAGCACACCCGAAACCCGCTTTCGTGAACTCCTTCTCAACAGACCGAAGGCAGGACTGCGGTCAGTGGCCCTGGAACCACCCGTGGGCCGAGATCACCATGTACGTTGATCAACGAAACGGCTCCATGAACGAAACCCTGCTCGAATAGTCAAGTCAAAGCGACAAGCCCTTAGACAGACTGCTGAACCTCTTCAAGCTGTCTGCCCTACAAGTATGAGGTATAGGGATGCAATACAATAGGCCAAGGGAGTTGTCGCGGTACTTTTGAACCCTATACTTCAACAAAAGATCAATTGAAGGAATTAAACAAGTTCCAAAGTCAAACGTGGTCGAATATCGAAAGTTTTTTTATAAAAATAAATAATAGGAAATAATTAATATAAATGAAATTTCTCAATTTTACTAGGAATAGATCTAATAGACATAGCTTAAATTGTGTATTATAGTATTTTTGATAAACGTTTATAATGTCATTTATACACTTCCGTGCATACACATATCGCATTCTTCTACATAAGGCAGTATTTTTTCGAAATCCAAACTTAAAATATCCTACCAAGTTTCAAATTTCCCAGTCAGTTTACCCGTCTCTTTTCCATGCATTCCTGTAATACCGAACTTAACCAAAGTTAATTAAATGCTAGCCTGTTTTATTCATGCGAAGATAATTTTGCTGTAGTGTTTGTGTGATTTTCGTATCCGCATTTGTGGGATTGTGGTGGGCTTGGTTTGGTTTTTGTAAAGGAGAAGCCAGCAATCAAGCTGGCCGGGCCCGCTTTAGTCAAAGTTTGTGAAAAAAGTCGCTTTTAACAATTATTTATTGGGAAAGTTGTGTGGACATTATTTCAGCTCGACGTTACATATAATGGTAAGTGTATTTCCTTGCAAAAATAGATAAATTCGCTGCCATAAATAAAGCGCTAGTTTCGAAAAAAAAATGCCGGAGTACAAATTGTAATTATTGATTTTTTTTCGTCCCAGTCCAAGCGGATGTCGAGATATCCTAGTGACCGCAAGGTCTATGTCGGAGATTTAGGGAACAGAGCAAAGAAAAACGAACTTGAATATTCTTTCAGTGCATATGGCACATTGAGAAGCGTCTGGATTGCCAGGAATCCCCCAGGATTTGCATTTGTCGAATTTGAGGATGCCCGAGATGCGGCAGATGCTGTCCGCGGCCTTGATGGACGCACTATTTGTGGGCGTCGCGCTCGTGTAGAGCTATCAACCGGTAAATATGGAAGTGGTGGTGGACGTAGTGAACGTCGAGGATCTCGTAGCCGCGGAAGACCGTTCCACCCTGATGACAAGTGCTACGAATGCGGCGGCCGGGGCCATTATGCACGCGATTGCCGACGCTATGGACGCCGCCGAAGGTAATTTTTTCTTATTTAATTTTTTTTTGTTACTTAAAAATAGATAAGACGTTGATGGAAATGTTTACATTATAAAAAAGCGGTAAACTTCAATGCATGTTGTAGGTTTTTTCTATTGCTGTTCAGTACTTTGCAATTCATGAGAAAGAACTTCACACGGGTAACTTTGCAATTTGAAATGCTCTGAAGCTTCATCTACAATAGACAGCAGGCAAATATCGATAATGGGTTATGTACCGTCTCCATTTTGAAACGACCAATACAATTTGCAGTACCTCGATAGTGTTCGGCGGTTTCTCAGATAAATTTTAACAAAGAAATTTATCGTATGAAGCAACAGTGACCATCTGCACTTGACCAATGACAGTGAAAAGTCTTAAATCGATTCCTACTTATTTGGTATGGCTATGTCACTAAATATTAGTAATACTTTGACATGGGTTTATTTTCTGATTCAATTTTGTTATCATTGCCTTTTGGTGCTTTTATCTGATATTTAAATATATATTCATTTTTACGCTAAGGTAAACGTAGCTTGTACAGGGACTTTATAATTAGCGGCAATGCTGAGGCACAGACGGTTTCGTTTATATGTTATATGGGATAAATTTAGGCGCTTTTTAGATATTTCATAAGTTTTTAAAAGAGTAATTGTAATCTAGGCAGTCTCGAAGCACTTCAAATCAACTATCGACGGAGCAGAGTTAAAAATATACTAGAAGCTTCTAGGGCTTATTTCGTCATTACTTTAATTTCAGACATAAAGGGACCCTATGAAATAGAAGATCTGTTCGGCGAGTTGCTCCGGCTCAACCCGGGGCACAAGGGTGACAAAACAAGGCTCAATGCACTGACTACGTCATTGAAAGGCCAATATAGGCATCGGAGTGAAGGAATTGAGTCCATGCATTGAGCCGTTTATCATCAGTCAACCTTGGGTTCCAGGTTGAGCTGGAGTAGTTCACCCAACAGACCTAAAGTAAAGGTATGGCAAAGTAAGATACCTTTAGTAGCATGTATAATATGACCTCGTAAAATTCATTCATTATTGGTTCAAAGAAATTACCATGCTAAGCCAAATTAACAGAATATTTGATATACAGATATGATAAGTATTTTTTCGGAAACGAAGTAATCAAATAGTCCGTTTTGTTAGGATTAAGAAATACGTTTTTCTTTTCTATTATTGTATCGGGATTTCTTTCTTGTTTTTCTTACTACTCATCATTTTTTCTTACTATTCATTTTAATACAAACTTTATTAAATGCATACAGAGTCCTTTCGCTAAAACAAGGGTTTTTATTATTATTTACAGAGTTGTTTTACATTGAAATGTCTACTGAATAACTTTCGGAATTAAAACTTTTAGTTAGAAAATAGCCTAGATATATATTTGTTTTATTGCATTAAATTTTATGATGCTGACAGTGTTGACTGATACTTAAACTAGGGGTTTAAATTGGTCTTATTAGTTGCAGACTCTAACTTTATTAGTCTCCATCACTTGAACCAAATTTTTATGTATATATATCTGTTTTAAATTAGTTTGTTAATAATTGTAATGCATATTCCTGTCTGCACAGGGTTCAGCCCATCAGGCAATCTCTATGATCCTTGGTAGAAGTGATTAAGCCATCTGAGAGGGGTAGATGATATCCATGTCAAAGGGCTTACGAAGAAGTTATTATTTGTCACGTTATCTTCCCCAGATTTTTTATTATTGAGTTTTTGTGTTTTATCTATACTTGTTTCCACAGGTCCAGCAGGTATGACAACATTGTGGTTATCCTGGTGTGGCATTACGGAAGTTGTAATCGTAGTCGCATAGATAGGCATTAAATAGTTGTGGGCTCGAGCCTTGGGGTACTCCTGCCTTCACTTGAACTCTCATTGAAGTGGTGTGATCTACAGGTAACCCCCGTATAACACGGGAGTTACTTTCCAAAAATTGTCGTGTTATGCGAATCCGTGTTATACGAAACAAAGAACTAGTACGAAAAGAGGCTTAAGCCGAAAACACACTTTTGTGTTGTGGTGTGTCGTGGCGCTCAGTGCCCAATCAGAAACGCCAAATCGGGACGCGCCACACCATAATAATGTAATCAGCTCCATATAAAATATATGAATTAGATCCACGACACAGAGCGCCACGACAGACCACAACACAAAAGTGTGTTTTCGGCTTTAGGTTCCAAAAATTGAAAAAATGAATTAAACAATCGTTTCTTCGTCAACACTAAGCACTATAAACCGAGGGTGTTTTCCTTTTGACAAAATATTCTCATCCTCTGAGCATTATTCTCATTATCTTCAGATCCATGCCATTCCTTTCACAAAAAATCAGATATTTTAGATTGCCTTCTTTTAAATTTCCTTATATGGTGCTAAGCACTTATGTATGAAGTTCTCTTTAAAACTTGTGCTTCTTTCATTTGAAGGATCCTCATTTAAGAAATATGATTCGAACTGTTCAGCTTAGCCTAGGCCTTCCTTTATGCTTTGCAGAGTAAACTTTTTAACTTCTTCGTCTTCACCTATGCTCTGATCCTCCGAGTTAACATGGATTCCAGATATCATTTCTACCAAACCGTCTTTATCAATTTCTGCTTCCATCAGTAATTCTCGGATATCTTGTGCAGTCATTTCGTCAAAACCTTCCTAGGGACTTAACAAGTTCCACTACTGCAGCCATTCACTGCTGTGTTTCTGCTGTCTCGATCCAACTTTCACTTTCAATTGACTCCGGCAATATTTTTACCCAAAAATCATTTTATGTTGAACCTGTTAGAATGAATCCGTGCTATAGAAGTGCCGTGTTATACCTATATATTGATTTGTATCTATCTTCCCGAGAGGCAGTTTTCTATTATTTTTATTATATTAATCTGAAGACTCAAATCCGATAACTTGACAATTAAGGCCACTTTACATCCTAAACGCAAAGTGGAAACTAAAAGCATCAAAATTTCTGTGTGCATAAGAGTTCCAGAGCTGCGTTTCCATTTTGGTTTGGGATGTAAAATTGACTTTAATCCTTTGTACCATACTGAGTCAAAGGGTCCCCACCGTAGTTTTTGTAATGATCTCTTGATGGAAAACGAGTAGAGCATGTTCTGTAGAATGTCTTTTTCTTAAAAGGAGGGTCTGGTATGGTATCTTAAAGTGGCTGCGGAATTCACGAAAATTGGGCAGTTTGGGTGTACTACTGTATCCATTTAAATGCGGATTGCCGTCAACCCATCCTCTTATTATACCATTTTTCACATTCTTCTATCCAATAGTGTTATAGCGTTACTTTATTAGAAAGGCCCTTCAGCAGTGCCTGGTGAAGAATCACTGCAAATTACACAATGGCCCTTATTCTGTTTGTCACTTATGGTGACAAATGGCGAAGTGAGACAAAAATGCTATTATGGTTCTTTAAAAGAGTAACATTTCAGTGAGGTAAGACGAATTACAGTTGTAACTGATATCGAGAAATGGCGAATTCAGTGACAATTATTCTCACTGCATGTTTGTAAGTGAGATTTTTCACCTTTAAATAGGTGACATTTCTCACTATGGTGAAGTGACCACCAGAATAAGGGCCAATAACAGCAATGGATGTTTGCAATTAATTCAACTCAACACTACTAGAAAAAGAGTTGGAGATCAATGTGGATATCAGACGACAGTGTCTAAACTGATTGAGTCAATAATTATGTATTTGTTCGTCATTTGTTCGATTTTGTGTTGGTTTATTTTTTATGACTATTCTATTTTAATATAAAATATACAGGTATTCCTATAGCACCATTCAATTTGTAATGGGACGTGTATCCCAATCTTTAGGGCTTTACACAATTTTGGCTATAACACGGAAACAATGGCGGAGCTGACTATATACAAAGGCATTGACTTTCGAATACCAGAATTTGAAAGAAGCATGCCTGGATCAACTAGGCTAAGCCCTACTAAAGCTTGAGAACAGTCCCTATGATCGTTGTGCTCAGATGTTTGCTAAAAACAGTGTAAAGCTCGGTTGCTTAAAAGTCGGAAGTGTCGTCCTTTCAGTCCTATACAATACATTGATCATTTTGAGTCTTTTAATAACAAGCTTCTTCTTTGAAGTAATGTTGAAGATCATGCGCAATAAAGCCTGCTATTCCTTCATCATCATCAAGACCTCCAAAGCCTATTGTTGGCCTTGGCTTCCTCCGCGTTCGCTTGCATTATTGTGTCGATCTCTGGCCCGTCTTTTCCAGTTTCTTATTCCTAATTTCTTATGCCTTCCTCAACGTCGTCTATGTATCTTTTCTTAGGGCGTCCTGCTCTTGGATTTCCGGTCGGTATTCTTCCCAGCATTCTGTTCCGTACCTCGTTCGACATGATCAATCCATCGTAGTCTGTTTAATTTAATTTGACATTGTTCGGAATTTTACTGCTTTCATACAAATCACTATTCCTTTGTAAATTGAACGCAGGATTTACCTTTTGAATATTTCTACCAATGCTTCGTCGACGTTCTTCAATGTCCACACTTCGGAACCATATACTAAGACAAGCTTTATTAGTGTTATGTAAAGTTTAATTTTGTTTTCCTTGATATATTTCTCGAGTTCAGGTGTTTGCGTAGACCAAAGTAGCATTAATTAGCCAGTATTATTCGTCTTCTGATTTTGGCCGATGTATCATTGTCTTTTGTTATAATCGTACCCACATAATTATAACAATATAACGAAATTATAACAATGAACACGTATGTAGTCTGTATCTAACTCGGCTAGTTGAAACATAATATCGGCTATATATTAGGCAAATGAGGTGCTCTTGTATTCCCTTCATAACATTATTTGAATTTTCTTTAAGTTAATCTTTCCCTTCGTTATTATCATTTCATAAATAAATAAGAAATATATTCATTTATCATCAGAAATAAACCCACTGTCAATATTTCTATAACAAAAAAAACAAAAGAAAAAAAGCAAAACATTACTAAACCATAAATTTTTGTTTAAAATTATAGTTACTTCTCGATAGATCAAAAAGATACTTCTGTACTGAGTCATCGTAATATCAGTCCCCGTTTCGTGATTGTTTGATCATCTAGACTCAAAACATGAATAGCCTAATTAAGCATGATTCTGCTGAACATCTGAACAGTTGAATTCATCACTGAACAAAATATATATATAAAAAAAAGTATAATCCCTGCAGACACCGAGGGGGTATATATAAAAAAAGACACACATCACAAAAAAAAAAATGAACTAAAACAACAAATGAACTTCAAAAAAATTCAAATTCATTATGAGTCTTCAGTCAGTCAGTCGGCCAATAGCTAGGCTATTGCGTGTTGTATACAGCCATTTAAGATGCACCTTGAGATCATCTTGAAAAACGAATCTACCTATCTACAGTCTTAGATCCTCGATCTTCGGTCTTGTGTCATCGGGTTGTAATTCTACACAAATATTGTATGTTGCTACACAGTGTGAACATCGGAATGAACTTTTTTGGTTAATAATTACTTCTTCAACATGCAATGTTTGTTAAAACAGATATAGAAATCATAGATTGTTTTGAAAACGACAACGTTGTCATACTTGTGAGTTTTATTGTTTTTTTGTTTTTTATTTAGTTGTTTCATAAGCTTTAGGTAACCTGCCAACAGTGAATTTAATTTTAATATAAATAGCTAAAAAAAATATGATAATTTATATGATGGGCATACTACATTCAAGTTTTATAAATATTTATATTCCATAAGTTACATTCTGTTCATTTTTATCATGATTTGTTAAATTTGCAGGTAAAGTTTAATATTTATTCATGGAAGGAGAATGGGAAAAGAGGGATTTCATATAATCCGCACTGGTTACACAATCTCACAATTTTCTAGAGCTTTTTAGTATTAATAGGCCGCCTATAATTTTACAGCAAATGTATGAGACCTAACACTATATCGATAGTCTATAAAACTTGCACACCAGTTTGTAGTCGCACTTTTTTACCATGTCACACACGGTATTTTCGAGAAGTTGAAATTGTTTAACCAAGAAGAAAATGCCGTTGTTCAATTCAATTTAGTTTAATATCGATATGCACTTAACTACGATACAGTATTCAAGCTGCAAATTGGGCATTGATTAAAATTACTTTTGTTAAAATTACTTCTGATTTTACTAGCTCTAGTTTAATACTAGCTTTGCCATCCATTGAATGGCGCTACAGGCCAAATCGAGCCGTAACCTCCGCTAGGGCTTTTCTCAAAGTTTGACGGTGCATTGCAGCATGTTTCTAGTTCCGAATGTTGCGCACTGGGTCTGCCTACTGGTCTATTTCCCGAAATTTCTTCTACCATGAGCCGTTTAGGAATACGGTTGTCCATCCTAATTTCGTGGCCACCTAGTCTTATTCTGTTGATTTTGATAAAGATAAAGAGAGTTCTGGGTGGTAAAAATTTTCCAACAACTCGTATCTCCTTCGCCATATTCCATTCTTTCTCGTCCGACCTATTGCCTGTACTTTGTTGATGTTCACACCTATTTTAGTTCGACATAATATTCTTTTGCTGCCAATAAGGATGTTCCCACGATGTTCACGTCATCTGCAGATCCCAGTAATTGTACAGGCTGTGAAGCTTTGTGGGACTCCTAATTCCAATAAGATCTTGTACAGCCTCTCTCTGTTTATATGCTTGTTGAAAATCGACAATTCTGAAGAAATTGTATCGATTTCATCAGAATTCGCACAAATTCGTACAAATTCTGATCCAGTGTGCGAGGAGCCTTAAGGTCAGCAGCTGGTTCGATGTTGACCTGTTTGTCCTAAAACCAGCATGATATGCTCCTGTAAGGCACTCCGTTATAGGTTCTAGTTTATGTTTTACAATAATAGTGAAGGTTTTGTACCTGATGCTGAAGAGTACGATGCCTTTGTAGTTTCACAGGTTAATTTAGCTACTTTCTTGTATATTGGACATATAAGCGCCCTTTCCCAGTTATCTGGTATAACGTCTTCCTTCCAGATATTGCATATAAGTTCGTGTAATGTTCTTAAGTGTTGCTGTCCTTCCTTAAAGTTATTACCACATGCCTTGCACTTATTTCCAACTGTAATTCCTGTTCTCATTATATGCTCTCTTGGGTGACAACTATAATACATACATAGTGTGTTTCCTTTTATCCATTATTCCTTGCCCAATCCTGCGGATCTCCACAACGTCAATTCTATATTTATCGAATATTTCCCAGAGTGCTCCTGCCATACAGAGTCGTCTTACGTTCTAGGTACATAGTAACAAATCGTTAGCATTTTTTTCTTATGCCAATTATCCGTTTGGTTTATTCTTGAGTTTCCATAACACAAAGTTTTTGTGGTTTTGACTTGTTAGCTCACAGACCCTTATACTTGTGTAGCGGCTGCCTTCTATATAACACCTAGGCTGGCCGTTGAGTATACTCATCTGAAGGGTTTGGTACTATAAGGTAATCCCTGTTATGCAGAGATCGCCCATATGTGCTTGACCCAAGCCACAGCGTTGATCAACATTCGTCTTCGACTCCTTTCCCCTCCTTTCTCAATCGAGCTTGGGCCCGGCTATGGCGGAATTCTATTTATATTTTTTCACATTAAAGATACTAAAGGCAATTTATTCGACCTGTATCTCTACTTCCAGATAGCGTTTGTTTTTTATTGCTAGTATGTTAAGTTCTAAGGACGATAAAGTCTTTCATTATCTTATTTCATCTTAATAAA
This sequence comes from Thereva nobilitata, assembly GCA_963855945.1. NCBI lineage: Eukaryota > Metazoa > Arthropoda > Insecta > Diptera > Therevidae > Thereva > Thereva nobilitata. The sequence continues at coordinate 98,567,031 of OY979698.1, forward strand.
CTTGCATCTAAATAAATAAAGTTGAATGGATTCACATTTTACTCTCGCCTAGTAGTTGGCTTCAGCTTAAAGAAGTATACTAATATTGATAATTAGTTTCAATTTAAAAAAAAACAAACTTAAATAATATAAATCTTGAATGTAATATGCCCAACTAAGCAATATAAACATTATCATAAATTATTGTCAACAACTTTTAAAATAGCCTTTATTTTTAATCCACAGAAGCCGCTCACGTAGCCGTTCGCGCAGTTATTCCAGAGATCATCGAACTAGATCACGCACAGGATCCCGTTCACGATCCCATAGTAGATCCAGATCTAGGTCACATTCACGAGATTCCCGTGCCGATCGTCGTTCACGGGACAATCGCCGTTCCAGAGAGAATGGACATGGAACTGAAGATCATCACAGTGGCGATGAACGTAATGGCGGATCTAGATCACCAAAACGTCGCTATAATTCATCCAGATCACCGCGTCGTTCGGCAAGCCGTGGTAACAGCAAATCATCGCCACGTCGAAGCCGTTCAGATTCTAGACGTCGATCAACACGTTCCCGATCGCATTCACGTTCCCATTCAAAGGGCCAGAACGGGGCTGAGTAAATTATGTAATGGAGACTATTAATCCTTTACAACAAAAAAAAAATAAAACTTTAATCTTTGTCTCTTTATTGAGATTCCTAAGTATTCGTAATGAACTTAATTAAGAGTCTATACACAGCTATATATCATTTCGATTTCACTTGACTATATATAATGTATGTAGTGTAAGGTTATCTTCTAGTTAAGGTTTCCGTAGAATTAGAAAATTTAAGTTTTAGGTTTGAGTTTTGTTAATTTTTTCAGTAAAAAAAAATAAATACCCGATTGAACGTGCGTGAAGAATGCCAACATCTATGTGTGACTATCTACAATAAAAAGTAGTGATGCACAATCTCACTGGATTAAAATTTAATTTTAAGATAACTGAAAGAAATGCTTATTTTGAGCACAAAGAAATAATAATAAAGCATTTAATAGTCGCAATTATATTGTTTTCAATCTCTTTTTAGAGGTGGAATGGATTTCAAGGTACAAAGGAATTTCATCGCCTTGATCTCGTTTTCCTCAGCCGAAGTGAGATTTCGGTGAAGTTGACGTTTATTTATTTCCCACTACAGAATCATCATAGACCAATGACGGTGGGGCTTCAGCCCAGGCAAATCAACAACTGATCAGATGTTCACCTTGAGGTAGGCGATGGAAAAATGTCGAGTTTCAAAACTCAATTCAACATTTCTTCATAGACTTACAAGGCTGACTGTGAAAAAGTTAATGGACAATGTCATAGAAGCAACTATTTTAACTTGGAAATTCAAAGGTGAAGACGTTTTTATTCCACGAATTCCAATGTTTCCATCTGATTTGCTATTTGAGTTTTAACTTCTTCAATTTCCAGTTCGTGTTGCATTTGCGATTACTATAAATGAGCCTAATTACACGGCTGAATACTTTTCCTCTTAACAAACCGGTTTGTGTATGTTATAAGAATTACACGATAAACTGACTGCTCTGCATTTTTTTCGTGTAAGGATTCTATTGGCCTCGATTCCCAGATCCGGCAAATCGGAAGTGAGTGCGGATTTGACACTGAGATTCTCAAATCCGCAGTCGCGAATTCAAAACCGCGGTCGCGGATTGAATGCGGATTCAATTACCGAAAAAGTTCAGAGTGAACACTCACGCGATTATGAAATACGCGATATCGGATTTGCTTAGGCTAATTTCACGTTACAAATCCCCGGAAAAATTGTTGCCGCCGGATCTGGAAATCGAGGCCACAGTCTGTAGCTGCGTACAAAACAACAAAAATCCTCGTGATCTTCGGAGCTCCCGCGAACGAAGTTATGCTTGTGTTAGTGTGCTGCCCGGTGCAGTCGACAGTTTTTTGGGATGCACAAGTGAGAGACTTCCCTGCGATCCCTTGCCTATAAGACCGGTTTATTGGAAGTGTTGATGGAAGAAGTGATGGGCCCTGTAATTTGGCTCAATAAGGGGCAAGGTCAGTCTTTGGCAATTTGTGGCATAAATTTGGGATATCCAGTTTTTTCACATGGACAACTTTATGTTGCCTGTTCGCACCAACCATCAGCTTTATACGGCTGGTAAAAGCCAACAAAGCTTACTATAGTCTGTGCGGTAGGACGATTCCAGAGACTAGAGAACGACAAAATGTACTTGCGCTATTGCGACATAGATATGAAGAAAATAAAGGGGCATTTTCATAAATGCAGGTTGCGTGCGCAACTGACTTATTCAGCAATGGAAGTGTGTTGCTGAATAAGTCAGTTGCGCACGCAACCTGCATTTATGAAAATGCCCAAGCTCTGTAGGCTCCTATGGGCAGGGGTATCTAACTCGTATGAGTGAAGATGAACCTGCTCGGAAAATTCTCTGCGGTAAGATTTATGGGGTGCGACAACGAGGTAGACTTAACTTCAGCTTTAACGATGACATGGGCGCCCACAGCCTAGGGATGACATTGGCTCAGAATCCAGAATGAGAATAATTGCGACAGGCCAGGGGGCCGTATTTGGTTTCTCGAGTCGATAGATCGACTCGACAAAAAAAGCTTCTCGATTTTCTCCAAGTTTCATATTTGAAATCACGACCAAATCGACAGATAAGCGCTGCCATTGAAAAACATCAAATTGTGTCATATTACTCCAAGTGCACCAAACCACGTATATTTAATTAAAAAAGAAACTGTTAAAAGTTTATTGTATGCATAAATTGAGCTTTTTAATAAACGTCAAACGTCTTTATCGAGACGAGAAGGTTGTCGATATCGTGTCGCCAAATGCCAATTTTTATTTATCGACAGAAGTCGATATCGACTCGAGAAACCAAATACGGCCCAGAGAATAAGTGCGACAGGCCAGGGCCGGATCCCGGTTGTAGAGCTGTTAAAGAAGAAGAAGATGCATGTATGTACATTTCAAAAAATCTGCTTTCTAGATTGTTTTATAGGATGTAAATGGGGTAAATTACACTTTCACTATTTATTTCGTTTATTAGCGCCATACAAAAACCAGTTTTATAGACAAGGGGTCGCAGGGAAGTGTGTATTTTGAAAACCTAACGAATTTAACGAACGTCTCAGGTTTTTTTTGCTGTGAAGTAACGTTCGTCTATATTGGTTCAAGTTTAAAATTAACGAAAGTTTAACGGGCAATTTATCCCGCACCAATAATTCATTGCAAGGCACAACTAACTTCATGTGTATTGACATTCGTTCATCGTAAACAACAGCCCATGCGCTCCATTCCAGCAGGCCCCATCGCCATGACAACGTAACCGCCATGTGTTCGTCTGCTCCCCGTGCATCTTGTCCGCCCCGCAGAAATCTAAACAAAACGAAGAGCTTTCGGTGGTTTCCTTTTCGTTCAACCTCGGCGCTTCTGCAAGTTTTCTCTCGCTCGCGGCCCCGAAAGCTCCGTAGAACACAAAACCGTTGCGAACCCGATTCCTCTACGGATTGCTACTTCCGAGCCACCAACAGATGTCAAAAAGTCGTCGTCGCGGGAGGTTCGTTCGCAGGTATTTTATCGCGATTTAATTCGCCAAAAAAAAAAATTGGCCGAAAACAAATCCCTGCCAGTAGAAGCCCGTGTCTTTTTTAATCAAGTGCGGTTCTACGTCAGAAGAAGGAATTTTTTTGTCGGAATTCACGTCGAAATGATTGCGGATTGTGCTTGAGGCGCCGCCAGAGATTTCTCGAGGAAGGGGCTCGCTTCTTGTGTTACTTTATGAATTAATTTAAATTGTTTAAATTAAAAAAAAAGAAAGAAGTGATTGTCGTGTGTGAACCAGGTTAAACAACTATTCAAAAGGCAGTGTGTGTGCACAACCGTCGGTGCTTCTCTAAAAACGGGGAAAAATGTCAGAGAATGCTGAAGACTTCTTATCAGTTGGCCGCGAAGATAAGGGCGAAAACGGCGGTAGCAGCGGCGATTTAGAGTCGCACACCATCGACGAGTTCGATGTAATCGAGCCCATAAAAATTTTAAAATTGTGCGAAAATCTGTCAGGTGTTACGAATTCGATTCAAGTGCAAATTCTTATCAATAAGTTCGTAAGTATCCTAAGCTCATCAATACTATGTATGCCGAGTACCGCTCTCTACAATATAAAAATGGGATATTCCTATCCAGTTGCAGGAGATCACCGACTCACCCTACGTGTTTCTTATCCCTCTACTGGCTAGCAGCGAGGAGGGCTTGATACAGGTCATTGGGGAGCAGATTCTAGACAAGGAATTACGTTTTTCGGTAAGTAAATATTTAAACTCGACTTGCTTAAAGTAAAATTCCGATTAGTTTTCACTTTTCCGGAAGAGGCTCCACTAGCACTTCACGGGCAGCGCGCAATCTTCAGCGGGAAACTTCACTCCTTTGGGGCTTATTTAGTGGGAGCATTTCCCGACTGGGGGTCGTGTAGTTTCTTGCTACAAGAGTTTCGGCGATTTCCTAATTATCTTGGCTAATATTTAATTTAACTTTTTGGCATCTGCACATTTGAATTTCTTGCCCGTTTCTGCTGGGCCCCACAGCAGCACTTTGTGTGCTTTCAGCAATTTGGCCTAATTAATAAAACATCTTGAAAAGAATTCCCTAAAAATTCCATTCATTCAATTTACTTCAATTTTTTTTTATTTTTGTATATATTTTTAATCAACGCAAATTTGTCGGCTGCACATTTTTATGTATTCAAAACAAATTTTGTTGCTGTTATTATTATTATTATTGTTATTTATGCATGGAAACACCATTTGGGGTGAAATTTATATTCATAAATTAATTTTAATTAGAAACTTGTGTTCTTGTGCTCCCTCCAAGCACAGTTGTTTTTATGGCAAATTGGTCTGTTTATAATTTATTTAGTTAATCAATTTCCAGAGAATGTCAGCACAAAAATCTGAGCCGTAATATTGATAAAACATATTTAAGATAAAATTTGTGTCGATAAATGAAGCAAAAAAAACAACGTTAATGCATTGCAGTAAAATTATGTTATTGTGGGGGTTTTTTAGTATATAATAATATTTATTTTTTTATCTTTTAGATAATTTAGATTGTGATATATTATGTATGTACAGTGGAAGTTAAAAGTTTGTATACACTTAATATTTACTATTTCTTTCGACCAACAACAGGAGCATTCAGTCTAGATGATGAGACAAATGAAAACGGTATTAGACTGATCAGTTTTGCAATGATAGGACAATGTGTGCCCTCAATAGGACTAAAGACAAGGAGATGCCCTGTCGTGCTTATTATTTAACGTAGCTATGGAAAAGGTGATGAGACACAGGAATTGATACCGCAGGTAGTATTTTCAATAATGGCATACGCTGACGAGCTAGCTAGCCAGGTCCACCATAGCAATGAAAGAAACCTTCATATGGTTAGCAAGAGCTGCAGAGAAATTCGGACTAGCAGTTAGTGTTTATAACGAAATATATGTGCATCTCTAAAAGACGGAATAATCGCCACAATATGGCAGTTGACACATACTACATCGAAGCATTTATGTAGTTAGGGACGCTAATTTTAAATGAAAACGATATGACAGAAGAAGTCAAAAAGAGATTGACGCCTGGCAATAGAAGTTTCTTTGGGCTACGTAAACACTTCTTAACAAGGAACATATCAAGGAGGACTAAAGTTAAACTATATGAACCGTTATAACACCGATACTACTGAATGGATCCTGGGCATTGAGGAGTAACGAAGAACACCTTCTCGAGTGCTTCGAAAGAAAAATATATGGAGGAGTGAATGAAAATGGGGTGAATTCGAAAAAGCATCACTGCAGAATTCAGCTACAGACTTGCAATTGTTGAATTCTGTAGTGATACCGCAGTGAAGCATTTTGGAAATCACCCATGGTATTTGGAGAAGAAGATACAATCATGAACTGTATCAGTTGTATAAAAATCCAAACATCAGGAAAACTATAAAAACTAACTGAATTCGATGGACAGGACATGTTCAACGTAGCGATGATGACAGCATGACAAAAGTTATTGTGAACAAAAGATTAGACGGACACAGAGATACGGGAGATAGCGTAGAAGTAGCGAACCCTTATTCCTTGTACCCTTATGGCATCCTTGTGACGGGAGCGCGCATCCTGTGGCGGGAGTGTGCATGCAAGGTGCGGGCTAATTTTCTTTTTACTCGGGAATAAAACTAGCATGCACACTCCCGCCACAGGAATGCACACTCCCGCCACAGGGATCCACGCTCCCACCACAGGGATCCACGAAATCGCCTGTATTGCTTTAAAAAATTGTAGAGGACGAAGAAAAAGGGCAACTATTTTGGTGACCATAAAGGGTGCCAATGGCATACTCAGTAGATCGGTTCTAGTTCGATTGCGTAGGTCAAGCAGCATTTGAAGTGGTTAGTGTTTAACTGGGGGACTTCTTGGTAAAACAACACTCGCGTTTGGAATGGTTTATGCCGATGAGGATGCATTTATAAATGTTCATGAATTTTTAGATTTTCATGCCAGTGGCGGTAGCGTGCATGCCTATGGCGGGTAGGGATGTTACGAATGTGATATTGTTCAGAATGCGAATGTGTGAATGCGAATACGAATGTTTACGAATAGCATTAAAAAAAATTAAATAAATTAAGGCCTCATTTTTTTATTAATTGCAATAGGCTTCCTATACAGGCCGCCGGCAGGCCATGGCCTGAAGGTTTCTCTCCTTGAGACCAAGTATAACACACTCACTCACCCATATCGGCAACTGGATGGGGCCTGCTGGGCCTGCATTCCAAGAAAACTGACAAAAAACTTTATGTGTAAGAGTATTTATCGTCAGTCCGTGCCTGAAGATCTGAACTTCTATTCAGTCTAAAATTTTCGTTGAGGCCATGCACATTTTTGCACTTGAATTAACAATCCTGCTACGTTAAACTTTCGTCTTCGTCTTTGTGTATGTAGGGAATCATGAGTTCACCTGCAGTCCACGGCCTGTCAGACGTACGCTTCAAGTCCTCATCCGTCAGTCACACTGAGTAATGTATGCCCTTCATCGGGCGGTACCTGCTGACCTAGCTTAAAAGACTACGGCCTGCCGGCGGCCTGTTGTGAATGCCTTAAGGGGATCATATATAAGGCCGGCTGCACTGAACAATTGCTCATTCGGAACGCTGGCCGGTGGAGCGCTCAGATATTTGCGAGCCAAATTTGTCAACTTGTCGTATTTTCATTTTGTTTTCCACGAGGCACGACACGACCGAACGATGCGAATATCGATGCGAATGTTTAAAATGATTCGTAACATCCCTAATGGCGGGAGAGTGGGTGCCTCTAGCGAACAAATTTTTAGACCTGTGGCGGGAGCGTGCATCCCTGTGGCGGGAGCGTGCATCCCTGTGGCGGGTGCGTGCATACTTTTGTGGCGTCCCTATTTGTTCGCTATGAGCGCTGCGGTCGCGTGCGTGCTAGTAAGAAAATTAACCAACTAAATTATTTTTACTCGGGGAGTGTTGGAGGTTGATCTGCATGATCTCAAGCATCTGCAGATGCTTGCTGGGTGCCATCCTGTACCAGTCCTCCAACCTCAGTCCCGACATCATGTACAGGTGTATCCTGGTAGTAGCATAAGGCTTGAATTGAGAACTGTATAAAACTTACTCGACTCTAAACTCAAACTAACAAACATCAAAATCATATCATATCAGAGAGTATCATTAAAAAAACCTCAGCCACTAAGATCCTACCATACTCGAATATTGATTTTCGATATGTTTCGGATGCGATTCGGATACCTGAGGCCATACAAAAAAACCATTATTTCTTGAAAACCTTAGATTAAATCTATAAAATCCCTAATATTTCACCCAGACTATAAAAATCCCGCATATGGTTCCACCTGCTCGCATCCTTTACGTAACAAATCTTTATCGAATTAGTTAAATGACAACAAACGAAAAAAAAAATATCACCTTGATCACAATAAAACGGTTACGCCATTAACCGTAGTAAATTGGAAAAAGCTTAAAAGCGGCAAGTTAACCTCGGATACGAAAATCAATAAGGATCCTTTTTCTGCTCCTCATTTGATTGCCCAGAGGCATGCTATAACAAGATGTTCGTTACTCCGGAACACACTCGCTCCGTAACTCTGTTGGGCACCTTCCGAACGAATTAAGGAAACATGCCCGGAAGTATCAAATTTTATGCCTCGCATTACACTAAAATGTGGCAAAGCTAAAAAGGCAATGGAGCCGTCAGTATTTTGGAGCAATAGCGACAATTTCACAAAAAAACATTTGCACTTTGGTTTTACCTGTTATGAAATCGATTTTTTTTTAATTTTCTTTTCTCGGGTCACTTAAAGTTCAATTTAAAATAGACTTAAGAAAATCGCGACTTTTTTTTTACTAATTTGACGCACAGAACTACAAGTTTTTGCAGCGAAATGACCAACGAAATTAACATAGTCATATCATGAATTTATGTACTTGTCGCAATCAAAAGGTAAATCCTGTGCAAATGAATCCGGGCACAAAGGCCTACGCACTATACATTTACTACTCATGGGCCAGGACGAGTTCGCAGCAAGATTAAGGGTTAAAGTGGTAACATTTGTAATGTGTAATGCCCGCCGAGAGACAACAAATTGAGGTGTAGACTCGAGGATTATTTATTTGCCATTTGCCGTATGTTAAATTAATCAATTACTCAGGTGTGACGAATTTGATTTAAAGGTTTAATGGTTATTACCACTTCATGAACTTGTAATTAATTTTATTAGTGCTGTTCGAAAAAGCGTTAAAATTTTAATTTTCCAACATTTTCGACCTGTTAAACGAGTAGCAGTAAAATATTATAGTTGGAGCACGAAATTTTTGCCATTGAAGTTTAGAAGATCGTTTTGATAACGAAAATGTTTTGTAATATGAAAATTCAAAACAAAATGAAGAGAAATATAATAGTAGTATTACTATTGAGTTTAGGTTCACTGGAAAAACATGACGGAAGCTATACTGAAGGTTAGGAAGAGCACATTTCGTGGATTTTTCTACCCGTTTAACATTTAAATTCTCCAGAGCAATCGAACTTCCAATTCAGGCGCAATAAAAAGAAGTAGAACCCAAGTTGGGCCGTACATTAACCTTAGGCAAGATAAGCTACACTGTAAAAAATTTCTGTGGTAATTTTACAAAAAATATTCACAAGCAGTTAGGCCGTATCAGAACCTAAAAATATGCAGCGTGCAGCAGCAGCACCAGAGCACAGTAGCGTACGCAGGATGAAACCATGGTGGGGGTTTCACAAAACATATTTTGTACACATATTGGGTAAAAAAAATTTTTCTCATGTAATAGGACTATGTACTTATATTATATTTTATGTTATTTCACTAAAAAAATAATTACCTATAGGTTATATTTTTATCGCAATTTTTTTATTGAAAATTGTGAAGAAACATAAATATTAATTTTTGACCATTTTTCGAATATCACAAAATGTCTTGTTTTTCTCCAAAAATCATGGTCTCGTGGTGGGCGCAAGACTTTAGACTTTGATTTAAGGCATTTTTACAATTTTTTTATCGAAAAGAAGGGAACTACTCTGAAAACTTGGTGGCGCGTAGTTTTTGAGTCACAAAATCGATTGGTGACATGAAAAAAAAATTTAAAAATTCCTTTTTTTTCAAATTTTGGCCAAAAAAGGCCAAAAATGCGTAGAGGAGAGGAGGGTATTATGGAATACCATTTACATTTCTAAAAAGTACTAACTGGTTTTTGAATAAAAATCCTCAAAATCATTATGAGTGCATACTATAACTAATTGTCATGAACTGTCACTTGTAAAAAAACTACTATTTATTTTCTTGTTATAAAAAAAAAATGTGTTTAAAAAAAAGTTGCAATTGGAGGTTAATATGGAATAGTCGGGTAATATGGGATAGGTGGTCTCAACCAATGTTTTTTTTAAAAAATGTACTATGGTTATAAATTAGACTATATTGCAATTTATATAATTAATAATTATTATTTAGCTATCAATATTATGCTCAACACTCATTTTTATTCAGTTTATTTTTTTGGGTTATATGGAATACCATGTATTCCATAATACCCGACAAGCCATCTTGGAAAATGAACCTTTAAACTGATGGACAAAAAATTGTCAATTAAAAAACGACCACAGTATAACAAACTGCAATTCTTTTAGTGTTTGTAGTGCTTAACATCAATGTTCAAAACACATGTATACTGGTAGATTCAAATGTTTGAAAACTTACCAACAGAAACTCTTGAAAATCATTAAACACATTTTGTTCTGTAGCGAGTGGTACGACATCAACAAGCGGTCAACTCTCACTGCATTGCATCATGGGAGTTTTTCTTGACTAGATCATGATATTCCTACATAACAGCAGCAACAAACACAGCCAAAACCTCGGTATTCTATATTCCCCGACTATTCCATAATACCCTCCTCTCCTCTACAATTGTTTTTTGCGTAATTTCATCTGAAAAGACGGAAAATTTCCTACAAAAATCTATATGGCCATCCCGAAACTCAGAGTTTGTCGAGAGCTATAAATAAATGAGAAATACGTGATTTTTGAAAAATCGCGTTTATTTCAATAACAGTTGTAACTCGGAAACGGCGCACCCAATCGCGCTAAAAAAAATTTTGGTATATCACATCGAGTTCACGAACATATTACCAAAGTTTGAGAGATATTTATTTTTTTGCTATCCCGTTTGAAAAGAATCCACCATATATTATACATCGTTATTCGGAATATTTTTTTAATTGTTTAATAAGTTGATATATTTATTAATTATAATTTTTCCTATTATTATTGGAATCATGGGGGGGTTTAACCCCCAGTAACCCCCTCCCCTCCTGCGTACGCACCTGCCAGAGCAACATGCTGCAGTCGGTATCAGATTCTAGTCTTTTCCGCTGTGCAGCGCACTTTTTATTGATAGCTAAACCTCAAATTAAAAATTTAAAAATTGCACTAGTTCTACCCAGAGCCGGATTAAGGATCTGGTGGCCCCTAGGCGGAACCTGTGGTGCGGGCCCCCTTCCCAAAAAAAATCCTAATTTGTCACACTCAAAAAACTGCTACATTTACCTAGAGCATCAACCAGGCGAGACAATAAGTCTGTTCCCGAACTCGAATTTGGGATCCCGCGGGTGCAAGAATTCACCCGAACTTGCCCAATTTGTGTTTCTTTACTTTCTCATTCAAGAAAAAGCGGGGAAATTTCCCTGCAGGAATTTGCCAGAGGTTTTCGGTCCTGTGATTTCTTGCAAGTTGGCAATTGACATTTTGTTGTATGTATTTGTATCTTAAAAAAGCGGCATACACATACACACAAACGACATTTATGTTATCTTCTTGTTAATTTGCAAGAAATCGCCCAAAAAGCGTTTCTTTACTTTCTGGATTTTTGACAGAATTATCCCCACTATTCAAGTAACTTTTAGCCCAACAAGTTTTTGCAGGAAAAGTACGGGAACAGACCTAATATGAGTTTTGGACATTTGGAACGATTCCCCTTTGTATTTTTTTAGCTCCTGCCAATTTCCCTTTGGCCGAGATCATTCTGATCAGATAAACAAGTTAGGGATATTTCAAGAGCACTCTGGGGGACGAAACACTTCTGCTAAGCAAGCCCGTTGGTTTTCTGTCATGAAAGTAAAGCAGGAAAAATACAACAAAGTGAAAAGAAAATGATGAACTCTGAACCTATTAATTTTTGCTTCACCGTTGGTCAAGATTACAAAAATATAATTGAAAATTGAAGAATTCTGCTACCAGGACAAAGCATTTTTATGGTATAGTACTCTGGCAATGGAACTAGTACATGATGAGTTTTCCAAAGATATTCTCTTGGATACGCACTCTACTCGCACGACAAAAGGAAGGAAACTATATAAAAAAAGCTCGTGCATCTGTAATCTGGCAGTCATCAACGACATTCTTTATACTTTGACGTTATTCTAAACCACTGTTACTATGGGGCTAGAACAAGCAACCACAATGGCCTTAAGACAATCTTTCGTTCTCTTTCGCAAACTTTCGTTAAGTCTTAAGGCTACGCTCAGAACCATAGAATCTTAAAGAATCTTCATGAAAGTAGCGTTTGCGATTGATATTTAATTTGGCGTTTTAGAAAAATTAAAGTATCAGCGGAAATATAAGAAAAAAAATTATTTCAAATAAGGTGCTCTGTGGAAAAGATATTTAATAATGGAATATTTGGATTTATTAAAGGATTTAACAACATTAACTAAATTAGTGAGCGAAGTGATGCGAAAAAAAAGAAACCGCGGTCGTATAGTGTTCGAAAATTATATACAGACCGTTCTAAAAATGGTTATTATAAAACCACTTTTTTAAAAATGAAAGGGACCGATCCTGGACAATTTTACATCCAGTATAGCTTTATTAAACTAGACGTCTTTATTTACTCCAGACTCGATTTGTTGTGATTACCTTTTACAAATGTCAAAGCGTCTTAAGGCTATTATAGATGAGCTTAAGATTCGTTAAGATTTGACAGAAAATTAGCCAGTCTTAAAAGAATTTGACGAGAAATCTTAAGACGTCTTAAGGCCATTGTAGTTAGCCCTATATGTACTGCATCGGTAATCAGCCCGGAGCGCCGAATTAAAAAGGGGGCAGGAATACATGAAGAGCTCAACGGCTCATATACGTTTTTTCGCTTCGATTGTTACAAAACATCTTTGTCCGGTCGTCAAATAACGAAAAGTTCGTTGTTTAACAAACTTTTCATTATTATACGATTGAATCGTACCGTGCACTATGTGAAAACGAAACTATGCTTCTTTTATAAATTTGAAATATTTTTTCGCCAATTGGCCGAAATCGCAACTTCTTGCCAAGCTTCTCGCATAGCTCGAGTTGTAAAATATATTTGGAAGTAATAATTTCTATGATCATTCTTATGATCAAATATGCGACTCTGCCTCCGCCTGGCGGAAAATTCGGTGTCTTATGTGGTGGACTGCATAAAATATTTTTGTGTGTGGTGCGGGCCCCTTTGTGGTGCGGGCCCCTAGGCGAGCGCCTATGTTGCCTATGCTTAGATCCGGCCCTGGTTCTACCAATTATTACTCCATGTCCTTTTAAATAATTTAAAACAAAAAATTCCGCGTCTCCTTGTTTAAAATCACTTGCCGCATTACGAAGTGTCAAAAGTGCTGCATGTATATGCAGCAAAATTAGGGTTTGAGATGAAAATGCAGCACGCTGGTCTGGTGCTGCTTTGCTTTTAATTTTACCAGCCTCAGCCAATAGAAACACTTGTCGTTGCAGCGCTGCAGAGGTTCTGATACGGCCTGTTTTGTAAATTTGCAATATATATTATTAGGAATATTCCAATTGTACTTTACGTATTTTTACCAACTGTGTAGTAAATATACATTATTTGTGGGATGTAAAAAAACAATCAGTATTGGAGCTTTCACTTCATAGTTTTGTAAATTTCCAAAACTTTTGTGTATGCCCTCTCCCTATACATAAAGATAGCATTTTGTTCACCATACAAGGACCGATTCGCAATGAAAGCTTCAAGCTGCAAGCTTCAAACTACAAGCTTCAGCTGAGTTTTGCTTTATTTGAGCACTGCAGCTTGAAGCTGTGAATGTGAATCATTGTACAAACCCTTTTATCGTAATTTTTGAAGCTTGAAGCTTGCGGCTTGAAGCTTTAATTGTGAATCGGCCCTAAGCATCAACAATTATCAAAAATTTCTTGGCTGTTACAAGAACTGCCCAGACCCTGACCAAAGTCAAAGGTCGGACCTTAACTTAGGAACAATCGGGTATATATGCTTAGTATTTCATTATTCCCTGTGAATTATATCCATGAGAGGAAAAATTTAAACCTTACATTCCAATAACCAATTTGTAATTTTACTGAAAATTTATATTCTAAAATTACGCCTCTTACTGTAAAATAACAGTATAAAGTGTATAAAGTATAAAGATTTTTTTAGTACGTAACATTGATAAATATACTAAGAAATATTGTAATTTTCCTACATAAACGATTTAGAAAAATACACAACATTGTGTAAAATATAGGACACATTCATGTAATCAACATTTACGTGATGCAGTATTGGAGATTCTCAATTTCTTTATGTGAAATTACAAGATTTATAGTAAAATTACAATAATTGTGTAGTAAATTAGTATTTCGTATCGCGATTTGTAATTTTACTGTACATTTGCATTGTGACTTTACATTTTTTTACAGTGTAGGCTAATAATAGCTTTAAGCCTTTCAAATCGGCAGTTGAGAGTGGCATCTTTCCAGCTAAGATTCAGCATGTCTTGGAAATACTCCTCCCTCTAGTAACAGGCACATTAAAACGAAGCTATCTGTGAGGATATATTGAGAGCGTTTGAGAGAAGTTCGGGTAATTTTCATTCCAAAATTCCTAGTACCCAGGCCAAATCCTTTAGGCTAATAAGCTTAACTTCTTTCGTTCTTCAAATTGATAAAGAAAACAATTGATTTCCAAATACGAAAAGTAATCGCTATTAAAGCGCTATTTTGAGGCAATTTCCCTATTACGCGGGCAAATCGGCTCAAGGATTGCTTCGATACACTGATATCGAAAGTACATAAAAGTAGTTGGTGCAAGATACCATAGCATAGTTGGGATCCATGATATCTACAAAATCAACTACTAATTTGAAGTCTGATACCGTCACAGTCAAAGCTGATGACGTAACAATGTTCCAGTCATCTTTGATAATGCAAAGTTCGCACTATTTCTGCTATCACGTTGCCTTTATGCCCCCCATGGCCCATTTCATAACATTACCTGCCGCCCCACTGTATTTGGCTCTGCTCTGACATCTTCTGGACCATAAAGACCCATGCCTTCTCCCTCTAGCATGTCTGTGGGGATCATCCTTAGTATCACGCACGCCGGAGGGCGCTTAGTCTGTGCGGTTTTCAATTTTCTGCTGTAAGGCGCCTTATTCAACGCTGCTGCCAACACTCGCGCTGCATATAGCAAGAGTGAGCTAACCACCCTCGCCATCAGGAGGCGGTGGCTCAGTCTAGGCTCCCCTACCTTGGCTGGTACGATAAAATAGTGTGTTCAAATTTAGCCTCCAGTCGACCATCACTCCCAAGTGCCTTAGGGCGGGCTGTGAATGAATGATCTGTTCTCATACCTTGATCCTTACGGACACTTGTTTTCTCCGTTTGCTGATCAGAACAATTTCAATTTTATGCTCAGCAAGCGCCAGACAACCGCTTATTCTCCTCTAGATCACTTCGTTCGCGAACAATTCGATCTCATCGAGGCGTTGTCCTACGACTACTACCACAATCTCATCCGCAAACCCGATCGCAACTGCTTGCTTTGGGAGGCGTAGCCTCAGCACATCATTATACATTGTGATCCCCAGGAGAGGGCCCAGGACGGATCCCTGCGCAACTCCTCATGTTGTTCTGTACATCGTCGGCTCATATTCGGACTCACAATAATAGCTGAGATCCATTGGGCGATTTGGGAGTACATCACCAATGGAACACGATTTTTGACAATTACCAGTAAAATATAACCTCAAAGTAATTGTTTATTTTAACAGAAAGGATCAATGTGTATTTTTAGTTTGTTTTGAAATAAAAGTGGTGTAATATAATACATACTGCGCGTTCAAAACTCAGTCTGACAAGTTTTTTAACAGAAATTGTCAGCCAGACAAGTTGTAATAGATAAAAGAGATCTTAAACTTTATTTAAAAAAAAATCAAGGAGGTGTTATGTTGTGCATTTTTATGAAAAAAATAATTTTTAACAAAAGGTAAGTTAATTAACAAAAATTGTCAGCCAGACAAATTTTTTCAAAAATGGTTCATTATTTACTAAAAATTGTATAAATTGTATAAGGAGGTGTTTTGGAAAAAAAATCATTTTTTTAGCTAAATTCAAAAATTCATAAAAAATAACAATTAACAAATTTTTACTAGTCTGGCGGGCGTAACATATTTTTTACATGTTTTTCAGCCATTCTCACTTTATAATTTTGAGGTGTTCTATGGGGTAGCTTTTTTGTCATGGGAGCCCACTATACACTATAACTGCCCATAAACAAGAGCAGGGGTAGCTGTGAGTACATAGCAGCAATTTTGAGTACTTTAACAGACCCAATGGTTAGACCACTTTTTAGATAGAATGCCAAATAGCGGTTTGGTTGGGGGATGGGGGGGGGGGCGTTTTTGTCTGACTACCCACCCGGGTTCAAAACGTTTCTTCGAACTGTCCCTGACAGTTTGTAATTCGGTCTTAAAGCCTGTATAAGATGCGAGGCGAGTTCTAAATTAACTTGCTACTTTGCACTACACCTAGATATTTCGCTTTACTTCAGAAATGTAAGTTCAAGCTATTTCTGGCCTTGGTAGGCTAGGGGTTAAGGCGCCTGACTATCATCCCAGAGGTCCGTGGTTCGATTTCACTCCGTGGCATGGTCCTTCGTCTTTCCACTTTTCCCACCTAGATAACACCCTTCTTTCTTGACTTCCCTGTTACAAACAATTTCCTGTCCTTTATCCTGCCACCGCCACTAAGCGAAAAAGCGAGGAAGTTTTGCAGATTTTTGTTAAACTGTTTAAAGATCGATAAATATTTAAATTTCGAATTTGAGATAGTCCAAAACGTTGAAAAACGCAATCCCAGATTTTTAGGTGTCAAAAACACGAAAACGATTTGCTCTTTGGGATTTAGCACTCTTCCGTTGTGCCAGATAAACAAATTACACCGAAGCATTCCTCCCACATCGAAATAAACCCAACTATTTACTTTATTACATCCCCAATTCCACCAAATTATAAACTTAATTTCGAAATATCCTCACCCATATTTCACTGGCACGCATTTCAGTACAGTACGGGTGGATGCAGGAATTTTAAGTGTTTAACATATCACCACCGATGCAAAATCGTACACGCATTGCAGCCGCTCAGCGAAATAATTTCAGCACGAATTTATAAATTTCACATTCACACACATTGACCCAATTGTCGCTGGCGTCGATTAGCTCTCGGTGTTAATAAATATCAAATTACACGATTCTAACCATTCTGACACCCTGATTCCTATCGAAGGCGGCAATCACTTCAAGCTAGAGTCGTTATCTCGGCATGAGCTAATAGAGATATTATTTAATCCCCAGGAGGGACAACTGTGGCACTCGGGGTATATTATTTATTTGCCACAGAGTTGACTTGCTCTAAGTGCGTGCCCTAATGTTCTCCGCCCCGAGGAATATTGTCGCCTCAAGTGGACGTTGTGTGGTGGCTACTGAAAATTCCATTTGTAGCCGGAACTTTGTCATTTATTAGCTTCGAGGACATTCTTGTATACTTTAACCAGGAAAGATTAAGTTTACTGTGAATTATGACTGTTATCGCTGCCCTTTTTGGGGACATTTATTATGGGTTTTGGTTTATTAAGTTAAAATATTATTTGTGTTGGTTTAGTGGTGATTTGGAAATGAAATTGTAGTTGATAAGTTTATTTTTTTTTGTTAAAATTTTTATGTCAGTGTTTTGCAACCTTTTTCCCCTGACTGAGAAAAAAATTCGTGGCACCCTTGACCAGCGGCGGATCTTTTTTTGTACGGGGGAGTGGTGACATCAGTCTAGCATCAGGGAATGTGTGCGACCGCCTGTCTAAAGGGGAGTTTACATCCCAACATCAAAGTGGAAGAACAAAGTGGCCCTGTACAAAACTCAAGCGCAAAGTTTCGTCGAAAGCTCGAAGCTTTTTACAACTGTCAAACGTAAAATGTTTAACACGGTCGCAGAGGAAACAGTTTAATAAGCTGCAAAGCCTTTTAAATAGTTACTAGTATCGCCCATTGGTCGAAATTCGACCCTCTCTCCCTACTCTTCTCTCAATCCGTCCCGTTAAAGCTTGACGTCAACGCATTTCAATAACTCAGTAATAATTTAATTGAACTATTACTTTTTAATTTCTCTATCAGTTCTAAAAAATAAAAAAAATTGTGTAGTGTAATTAAAAACTACATTATCTAAAATCGCATCTTTGAACAAAACTTTCTGAATTTAAAAAACACCATCGCTTACCGTGATATAAATTTTTATAATAATTTCCACTTTGTTTTATTATTTTTGTTTATTTTTTTTAATTAAAATTTGCCGGGCGTTAAAAATCTCCCCAGAAAGAAAAACCTTTTCAACATAAGCATAATGACGCTGACATATGTACATACATACATCGCACTACGGCAAAAAGGGGGCACAACTCAAAAATGTTGCTTGAGTGCTGTTTTGAGTTATTTCCGCCAGGTGACTGTTGGCATTAAATTGTGTTTTCAGCTCTGGCTCATGAAACTTGTCGATTCACAAACCTTAATAATAAATTTTTATATTCGCCTGTTTATATGCTAACCGTAATTTCTACTCATTTTATCATTTTATATTGGGAAATGCAATACTCATTTCTGAGTGACAAAAATGAGATTAATGAATAATTCGAAAACAAGTACTGTGTTTCCATGAGCCAGGGTAGAGTATTCGTTAAGTAAACAGAAAGCTTTTTCCCTCAAGATCACTCGATGCTGTTTCCATGACGGTTCTGGGTTAAAGTGGCAGATAATTAATTTTACATTGCGTCGCCGTTGGTATATGTGCAGTAAAGGATACTGAAACACACACATATACAAAACCCGGCTTAATCGGACTGGCTTCGATGAGTTTACTTGGATTTAACGACACTTTACTCAATCCCCGTTTCCATGGGCGCTTAATCTGAGTAAACTCAGGATAAACTCTGCATAGAAACACAGTAAAGGTAAATATGCAAAAACTAGGGAAAGTGGCATATTTATAGGCGTTATAATATTGAAATTTAACGAAACTAAAAGCTTTTTTTCGGTCTGCGCATTCGTTAAGTAGAGTAGAGTCCTAGTTTGAGGTTGCCGTTTTCTGTTGCCACGTTGGTGAAACAGAGATAGAACCATACTATCTTCTATGCGATAAAGGAGCTCAGATTTGCTCTTCCGCTTTATTCTTGGGATGTAAACTCACCTTAAGGCTTACTAACCCACCCTTTTTTTGCATGACGTTCAAGTCTAGACCGGTACGAGCCGTAAAGGCATTACTTCAGCCTGGCGTGTCGTAAGCTTCACCTTTAAAAAGTGCTCACCAGAGCCGGAACAGGATAGCCGTCGAGCTACATAGCTCCTATCTCTCCTTGAAATTCTTTGCTTCTCTTTGTTTCTTTGTGCTTCGTAATGCTTAAGCTTAAGGTGAATGGCCTTTAGCGCCACTTCCATCGTTCTCCATATATCCTCCTCCTCATCCACCTTAACATATTGTTCAAGAAGTTCTCAGGTATTAGCTGCACTTCAGCAACTACTTCCAGCACAGTCCTGTGCTCCGCAAACCTGCTCCGCGTCCTCTTTATCGTCCGGGCATTCCGGGCAGAACGGTGAATCATCCAACCTGAACCCTGCGAAGGTATGCCCTATAACCTCCATACCCACTCAAGAACTTCGTGAGGTAGTAACTCACTTCCTCATGGTCACTTCTCCACATTTGGTATGAGGCTATGGGTCCACCGGCCCTTTGTAGACTCGTCCCACACCCCCTGCCATGTTGCGATGGACAGGCTGCGCGCCCGAGTCTGTCGCACTTCCTTGGACTGCCCTCTTGCATATTTGGAGCCAACCCCTTGCCCTCCAATAAAAGAATATCAATGGGGATCATTCTTGCTATCACGCATGCTGCTTCGTCGGACCTAGTACGACATGCACAGCATGCCTGTCGGCTTGGGCTGGGGCTCCCTATATTAGGTAGCATTCTCGCGACTCCTGCGCTGATGGCGGAAGCTTCTCCGCTGTGCCCGCCAAGTGCAACCCGAAATTGAGCCCTAGGCCGACGGGTCCCCTGGAGGCTTACCTGGCTTCGCGATGATCACAAGCTCTTGGCACTTCCATTGCTCTGAGGACACTTCTTCTCTCAGGCGCGCTGTGAATACTTGGGTGAACTCACCTTGTGCCACACTGCCTGGCTACCAGCTTCACCGCTCTGTTCGGTATACCGTCTGACCAGGGCCTTTTCTAACGGCAATCCTCTTCGCGGCTTCCACAATTTCATCCTCCCTTATCTCTGGGATGTCTGTTTCATCTACGTTTACTACAGGCAGGCTCTCCATGTTCCCGTTCTGTGGCAACAGGGTCTATACTATGTCTTGCAGCATTACAGGGCCGGTAATGGTTGGGAAACGCTTGGCTTTAATCGACGACATCACTACCCTGTAAGCAACCCCCAATGGGTTACTATCCGCTTCCTTACCCAGGCTCTTAAAGCGCTCTGTTTTACTCTTTTGGATAGCATTTTTTAGCCCCAGCGGCGGATCTAGAATCTGAATAAGGGGGGGGGGGTGGGCTATGGGTCGGATGAATTTTTTACGAAAACGAATGTCACGCGCAACGTTGGAGTGGAGTTCGGCGTACTTTGTGGTTGAAACCACACCCTTTTCAATGCAACGTTTCTTAAAGTATATACAAATCACAAGTGCCCACGTTGTTCTGTTCTGCTGGATGGCCTGTTACTGGTACTGGGAAAGTGAAAGCCAAGCAATGGGCTTTGTCCGAACGCGATTAGCTATCGATTCTTTGCTTACTACCTAACTCGTCTCAAAATAGAAGTGACAATGAGTTATCTTGAACTACACTCAAGTTATCTTGAACTACACTCTGCATCTCTTCACTATCTTGAAGTGCATCACTACTGAATCCCGAGTTTTTATAGAGGCTATCTGTGAAAATTCCAACGATGGCGATATCAAGTTTACCCACGACGTCTGGATGTAGTCCAGATTAGTGCTGCACACGAGACGAGACGAGACGAGATTTGGCCCAGTCTCGTCTCGGTCTCGAAAAAATCGGTATTTGCAGGTCTCGTCTCGATCTCGCCTCGTCTCGAAAAGTCTCGAATTTCACTGTCAATAATACAAATTGCTCAGTCTTTTGTATTCCGAGAAATATCAATATAGGGCGGGGTAGAGGGGATCAATGAATCGAAAGTTAATTTCTAATTTGTGTAGAGTTACATTTACGTAGAGTCCGTTCCAAAAGAGAAGAGTTATTTCACAGTCATTTCATTTCATTCAACGCATTTCATTTTAAATGCGTTGAAATGAAATGAAATGACAGCAAAATACCTCTTCTGTTTTGGAATGGACTCTGCATTTAAATGCTTATGGAATGCGTACTCCTCGCCTTGTCTCCGCAGCCTGCTCAAGTCATGTATTGGTGCCGAATGTTGCGCTCGTCAAAGGGCGCAGCGTGAAGATACTGAAATAGTTGGTGTCAATACGATTTCAAAATAACGATTTGATTTCGAGACCTCGAGATGTCTCGCGAGATCTCGAATGGTAGTCTCGGTCTCGTATCGATTTTTAATGTGGAGGTCTCGTCTCGACAATCGAGACGAGACGAGACGATTTCGAGACAAGTCTCGTCTCGTGTGCAGCACTAGTCCAGGAGTGGTAGCACGTAAGTTGTTTCAATCAACCTCTTCATACAAAAATTCTGAATTTTTGTATGAAGAGGTCGATTGAAACAACTTACGTGCTACCACCCCAGATCCATAGGAATTTTGTAAAAATAGCTAAAGCTTCCAGATCCCCATTTTCCAGAGACTTTAGTTTAATTCTTAGTGCTGCCTCAGCCGACTCCCACGAATCCAATTCAGAAACTCGACCTCGATAGTCTAGAGAGTAGGGCACCTGGCTACCATCCCAGAGGTCCCAGGTTCGAATCCCGGCAGAGCCCCAAGGTCCTTCGCCTTTCCGTCTTCTTTCTTCTTCCCTCTTTACATTCCTTAGTGCCTGTTCACACAGGTCGCTTTGAGGCGCGACAAAGCGAACGAAAAAGCGAATATTTGTTTACACGTTTCGCTTTGTGTCCAGTCGTTTTTATGACAGGTGGAACATACGGTACGGGAACAAAGTTTGTGATTTTCATAAAAGTGACATAAATTTTTATAAACTGTGATTACCTGAATATAATTAATTTTAGTAAAAAATCTGTGCAACAAAACTGAAGCCTGAAAATTGCCCTATCGCACGTTTGCTCCCAATACTGGTGAAACGAAAATAAAATGGAACAGTAAGGTGATACAAAATGAAATTGAAACAGTCAGCTGGTCAGAAAAGCGAACGTGAGTCGCTTTCAAATCGAGACGCACTTCCTTCCCACCCGAACGCTCCCCGCACCAATAAATTTCGTGTTGAAAGGTCGCGGTGACCACCCGTGTGAACAGGCACTTACGGAAATCTTATCCAAGACACAAACCCACCGAAGTTCAACTAAGTTCACACAGGCGGCGCTGACTCACATCCTAGACCACATCCACAACCGAGACCAAAACCGATGATGTCAGTGAGCCAAAACCGTCATAGCTATACTACTTCAATGATAGGACCAGCGACAGTACAAAGTGGCATTACTTATCATCATGGCGGTAAAATGTCACAAATGTTCACAAATAGTGTTGAAACGAGGTGAAAGTTTAAATCCAAAGTCGCGATACTAATTACTCCTCTCTCATATATCTTTGCTTTTCGCAATAATCTTGTTTGTTTTTGAAGAAATAATTGTATTCACAGAGTGGAGCTTGACTTTAATGGTTAAAGTGGAAAATTCGTGTTTAACTTTGTAATTAGCCATGTCCCTTGTCGCATTGAACATCATTAACCAAATATTTACACTTTAGCATCAGATGTCGAAATTATGAATTATTGCACGAATTCGGTTTAAAGTGAAACATGTTTCCATAGAGAACAATCCGCATCCCACCGAATAGTTGAACCAGCTGCGACTTTAACAAGAAGAAGAATTAAAGCTTCGTTACTAAAACGCTTACAGACATAATCGCATCCAGGAAAGATATAGAACGACAAAATTAATTACATGTCAGCAACAACAAATTCTCACATATAATGATACCAAAATTAATTACAAAAATCTTCCAGAGACTTTGCCTTGACTTTCATGCCACGCTCGAGCATCTCTTCTCGTATTTTAGCTAAGTGGCATAAGCCCACCTCTCCCCATTCTGTGCCCATTATCGTTTATCGGAACACCCCCGAAATTTATATTTTAATTTTTTTGTTTTTTTTTTTGGAAAAGTAAATTGCGTATTTTAAATCAAATCCGATTAAATTTGTCTGGCAATTTTCAAAGTGGATCTCGACTGGAATTTATCAACGATGATTCACAGAAATTGTATCGAAATGCGAGAGTGGCGCAAAAACTGGATAGCTTCGCAGTAATAACGTTACTGCTGCTGGGCGGTATCACAGAAAATTCCATAAAGATAAAAATAAACAGAAGCATTGAGAAAAGCTGGCGATCTGCGGAAAGCGTAACTAGGGAACTTGGGGAATTCTTTAATAATATCGAAAACTCCTGTGTGTTTACTTGAGCCGGAATCGAGGTCTGCGAGGTCAGAGCTTCGGGGGCTTCGAAGTTGATGAAACAATCGAAACTGATGAAATGTTTCGTTTTGAATTAAAAGTTTTTAATGGCTTCTGTGTCTGGTGAACATCGCTGGTGCAGGGAAAAACTGTATGGGAACGAAGCTTCTCCACCTTAAATCAAGTGCAAAAAGGCAGAGCAAGCGAAAATAAAGCGAGATAATCCACTCCAGCACTCGCTATCCAATTACATCATTACATTGGAGCAGTTAATCGGCAGAATGGAGCAGAACAGAGGCGCGCCATTTCAACTATAAAAATGTGTATAGCTCTAGTCAGACTCTCTCTCTCTCTGTATATATAGTATACAAATCCCCCTACCGCCGGGTCTTGGAGTGACGGTAGCTGGAGCCCTGAGTTCGGAAGCTCCGCATTCCGCTGTAGATATATTAGCCCCAATGGATTATTCCGTGTGGCGTCGCAAGTTCTGGGTTACATCTTCTCTAGGACGTCGTCGTCGTCGGAGCTATATGTATGTAGCAGCTCCTTCAGGCTTCTCGGAGTCCCATTTTTACGACATGGCCGTAAAACGATGGAACTGAAATCAGGCTGAAATTGGAGAAGCATACTTCTTGAGAGCATTAAGATTTTAATATCGACAGCAAATGCGGCAATTAAAGCTCGCTGGGTCATGCATAATCACCCAATGAGAGAGATTCCGCTCCCGATCCAATTAATCCGAGTTTATTAAACTCCAATTTCAGTCTTGTTCGGAATTAATTAATACACCCAACCTCTAGCAGCAATTTAGTAGTCGAGGTCGTGGCCATGGCGACCTTAAAATTTCTAAAAAAAACAAAAAGTTTAAGTGCAAGGTGATATTTATTCTATTTACCTGTGAACACAATCTCAAGCTCCGGCTGTACTCTAATTTAGATAGTATTAAACCTGAATGAAACCGGTTCGGTTTTGTGTATAGTTTTTGAATACCGGTCGCGGCTTCGTTACGTATACGAAAATTGGCGACGGACATAAGGTTGGCTGCACTCGTTCGTCTTCTGCGTCTGATCTTTCCACGGTTATGCAACAATTGCGGATTGTGCAATAATAAGTAACAGATCGTTCGCGTTATTAATCGTGGTTTCTGTTTGGCGAGGCTAAATTATAGGCCATTGGATCATTAGACAATAAGTGAGCCGGATTACAATGGCAGAGTGTTTGTTTTGTGTAGAGACGGTTGTAATTAAGTTTGTTTATGTTTTTTTTCACAATCATAATGACCTTCACACAAAGTGGAAAATTTATTTTGTTTTAGTATAATAAAATGTTGATGAACACAATTAGATCAGGAATTTTAATGATAAGCAACAAGCTGCAAAGTGCTTTATGATGTTATGAGGTTTTCTTTTTCTAGTTTCCATGTCTTGAGCTTCTGCTAGAGATTATCTTAAACGATAATGGTTATACCTTAAGAAGGACATGTCACTACAATATATGTACTGGTTTCTTGAGAAAGTACATAATTTCATTTGTGTCCAATCGTGGTTAGTGAAATCATGCAAGAATGCCTAAACAGAGTTAGTAGCTGCGTCCAGGCAAAACTGGGCTATTGCTATTCACTGAGAAATAAGGAAAATTTCCACCTTCAACCATCCTAGATTAGATAGGCACACTCTATTTTCTACGGTGATATTTCTGGGTCTAATCTTGCCCCCAAAACTCAACTGGAAGTCAAACATCGAGGGCATAGCATAGATTTCTACGCCTGTAAAAAGACCTTCGGCAAGAGATGGTGTCTCAAGGCAAACATGGTTCTGTGGATGTACACAGCCGTCATACGTACAATACTTATGTACTGTTCGTTGGAGCGGTGGCTATGTGTAGGACCTATAATGTCATAAAGTTGGGAAGGTTCCAGAGGACGTCAACAATAGGGGTATCAGACATAGTGTTGGGTAGGACACGATTATGAAATGAGTTTGTAAGAGGTGCCTCTTTTTTCTTTTGAGCCAGTACAAAAGAAGTAAGTAATGTCTCCAGTACAAACTTTCATTCCCTCGAAAAATGTAAGAGTTGTCCCTCCAGTACAAAATTTTACTCCCTTAAAAATTGTAAGAGTTGTCTTTCCAGTACAAAACTTCACTCCCTCGTAGAATGTAAGAATTGCCTCTCCAGTACAAAACTTTACTCCCTCAAAAAATGTAGGAATTGCCTCTCCAGTACAAAATTCACTCGTCGAAAAATGTAAGATTAGTCTCTCCAGTATAAAATCCACTCCCTCGATAAATGTAAGATTAGTCTCTCCCGTACAAAATTTCACTCCCTCGAAAAATGTAAGAATTGTCTCTCCAGTACAAAATTTCACTCCCTCGAAAAATGTAGGAATTGTCTCTCCAGTACAAAATTCACTCCCTCGAAAAATGTAAGATTAGTCTCTCCAGTACAAAATTCACTCCCTCGAAAAATGTAAGATTAGTCTCTCCAGTACAAAATTCACTCCCTCGAAAAATGTAAGAATTGTCTCTTCAGTACAAAACTTCACTCCCTCGTAGAATGTAAGAATTGTCTCTCCAGTATAAAACTTTACTCCCTCAAAAAATGTAGGAATTGTCTCTCCAGTACAAAATTCACTCCCTCGAAAAATGTAAGATTAGTCTCTCCAGTACAAAATTCACTCCCTCGAAAAATGTAAGATTAGTCTCTCCAGTACAAAATTCACTCCCTCGAAAAATGTAAGAATTGTCTCTTCAGTACAAAACTTCACTCCCTCGTAGAATGTAAGAATTGTCTCTCCAGTATAAAACTTTACTCCCTCAAAAAATGTAGGAATTGTCTCTCCAGTACAAAATTCACTCCCTCGAAAAATGTAAGATTAGTCTCTCCAGTACAAAATTCACTCCCTCGAAAAATGTAAGATTAGTCTCTCCAGTACAAAATTTCACTCCCTCGAAAAATGTAAGAATTGTCTCTCCAGTACAAAACTTTACTCCCTCGAAAAATGTAGGAATTGTCTCTCCTGTACAAAATTCACTCCCTCGAAAAATGTAAGATTAGTCTCTCCAGTACAAAATTCACTCCCTCGAAAAATGTAAGATTAGTCTCTCCAGTACAAAATTCACTCCCTCGAAAAATGTAAGAATTGTCTCTTCAGTACAAAACTTTACTCTCTCGAAAAATGTAGGAATTTTCTCTCCAGTTCAAAATTCACTCCCTCGAAAAATGTAAGATTAGTCTCTCCAGTACAAAATTCACTCCCTCGAAAAATGTAAGATTAGTCTCTCCAGTACAAAATTCACTCCCTCGAAAAATGTAAGAATTGTCTCTTTAGTACAAAACTTTACTCTCTCGAAAAATGTAAGAAATGTCTCTCCATTCAGTTTGTATTTACAATCTCGCCACGGCTCAGTTCAAATTGGATATTTTACTGCCGCAAAAGAAGGAATAAATGTCACAATCACACCTCGCTTCATTTATTTCGATACACGCTTATATACCAGTAGGACATTATTTATGAACCGGCCCATTTAAAAAAACAGGCCTCAGTACAATTTACATCGTGTAAGGGACAAATGTACTGCCTCGTGTAAGTCCAGCTCAACACGAATCAGACACCATCAGTACATGCCACCCGAACCACCTTGATATTCTCTTGCACCTGCTCTCGCTAGATCTTCGCATCAAACATCTACGCTCGTGCAGGGCCCTTCTCCGTCGAAATACCCTCAAAAAAAGAGTGGAGAAACGGAGATGTCCTGAAGAAGTTTGATGTATGGATATTCACCTACGGCACTAAGACGTCAAAGGACATTGGGGGGAGTATCTACTTAAAGACATCTTAACAGTTCACTGTCTGGCACCTTCCAGTGCACGCTAGTATCTTCCAAGTAGATGCGCTGGGCGATCCAGACGGCCAAGACAATGCAAGCATGGAGACTATACAAGGAAGATAAACTCTTATGGGGAAAATGACAGGAAATGGATGGGCAGAAAAAAGTAAACTACGAGTTCATTTTTGGCCACACACAACTTTGTCCGTTGTGCCCCACATGAAGTTAGCTGAATTTGACCCTTGAATTGAAGTTAGTTGAATTCGACGATTCGTTCAAAATTAAGTTAGTCGAAATGGGGCAATGCAAAAAAAAATTCATTGGAAATTTCGCATTGATATAAATCGAATTTCGAAACTGGTTTTTCAAATTAGGCATAAACATAAAATATCTTAGTAATTAACGAACTTGGCCATAAACCGGATGAATATAATCGGCCATGTTTTTTGGGGTACATTTGACTGCAGCGCCCTCATTAATCAAACGAATGCTGCGTTTTTTAATCTGTTCTGTTCTGTGCTGGAGCTCTTTCCATACAAAATCTTGTCCCCGATAATTATCGAGAACAGTATCCAGCACAAAGGGAAATTTTAAATTTCCCTTTTCTCACATACGTTTTTTAAGTTGACAGTTGACAAATAGAATAAATTGTTTTGTTTACTGAATGAAAAACGAGAAAAATTAATGGAGAGATAAATAAGACTGATTTTTTTCGCAATATTAGAAGAAATTAAAACGCCCAAAGCCGTAATTTAAAGCAAATGAAAATGAAAATGTCCTTGGGGTTTTTTTTTATGTTCCAGCACAGAATAAAACAGAACAGATTAAAAAAACGCACCTGAAAATTTACAACACGAAGTTTATACTTCTTTTATATAGTCTCCATGAATGAAATATTGAAACAAACATCACGTGTCTACTAAAAGTCTCTTCAATAGTATTTCATTCCTTTTAACAATCATAATATAGTTTATTGTTATTTTTTTTTTACAAATTCTCGAGAATTTTTGTTTAACAAATTCCCAAAAATAAACACACTTAACAATCTACATTCAGATACGATGACATTTTTGATTACATTACTCCGAATTCTTTTTAATCTTGAGAACTTTATTGCTCGAGCCCACACCTGACAAAAAAAGCGCGCCTTAAGTAGCTCTAAACATCTTTTTTTGGTGGCTTACATAATTGAGGGTAATAAACTGCGAGATAACCACCACTACCACTCCCTAAATCAAAACTGCGATTAAATAATACCAACCTTGTTTTTTTTAACGAAGAATTTTCAAGTCGTTTAAGTATTTCTTCTTCTTCTCATCTAAAAAGAAGTACACCCCGCACCCACGCTGAGTCCAGACGGAATGGACTTGGAATTGCGTTGTTCTTTTTTTTGTTTTTTATAATGCGATTCCATAGGACATGTACGTTTATTATTAAGCCATAGAAGAGGCCTGGGCAAAACAAAACGAACCACATTTGATGTGGCCAGGAGAATAAAAAGAAATGGTTTCGACCCGGTTAATGGCAGTTTATTCCCGAAGCGGGTTGAGCCGGAGACTTTGGGAGTTGGGACTACCCTTGGAAGTTGGGGATACTTTGGGGAATTTTTTTTTTTAAAGAAAATCTACAATTAAATGAATTTTTTAAGAGTGGAACTTTTAGGGATTCAACGATAATAAGTGTAATAAATCAAAGATGGAGGATGGAGTGTGGTTTCTGGGGGGGCAAAACTCTATTTAAGCTTTGCGGCATTAAATACAAATTTCGTCTACAAAATTGTGGTGAAGCAGTTTAGGTTGCAAAGTGATTTTTTCTTGCAATTATAGTATGGATCCAGAATGTTACGGAGTATGTTTTTTAAGATTTGAGAGTACCAAATTTTTTGTGGCTATGATATTTCCACATTGAAGAAACGTGATTTGGCCGATTACTCAATTTTGAGTTTATTTGGCTGTTGGCGAGGATCTCTGGTTAAATAACATTGAATTGACGAAAAAATCTTACAACCACTTCATTTAGGCATACTTCGGTATACGAATTCGTTTTTAAGCAGAACAATTCGAAAATGGTGCACTTGCACCGGGCGCAATTTGACGGAAGGTAATTTCAGAAATTAAGACAAAAAATTGAAACCTTTGAAGTGGTAGTGTTCCCGTGGCTTCATATTCATATATTAAAGAAATTCATTTTTATTACCATTAATTATTTATTCCTTTTTATACGCTTTATATTAGCTTCACCTGTATGTATGTGTGTATGTATGCATGTTCTATGTAAACAAATCTTGCAACTTGATTTTGACCCACTTCTATATAACCGATCAACTTCAAATTTTGCACATATGCATAGTTCGCGTGACAATGCAATCTGACCATTTTGTAAGAAAATCAAGATGGCGGTTCCAAGATGGCGGTCGATTTTTACTATTGTGTTCCCCCGACCCCCCGACATGGGTATCAAATGAAACGGCATGACAGGTAGAATACAATTAGCTATATGGCGTCATTCCAAATTCAAAATGGCGGCAAACAAAATGGCGGACTACCTTTTTCTTTACAACCCACTCGATATGGGTATCAAATGAAAGGGTGTGACAATTAGAATACTATTATCTGTGTGGCGTCATTCCAAATTCAAAATGGCGGCCAACACAAAATGGCGGATTATCTTTTTCTTTACAACCCACTCGGTATGAGTATCAAATAAAAGGATGTGATAATAGAATACTTTTCGCTGTGGGGCGTCTTTCCAAATTCAAAATGGCGGCCACCACAAAATGGCGGTTTATCTTTTTCTTTACAACCCACTCGGTATGGGTATCAAATGAAAGTGTATGACGAGTATAGTATAGTAAGCTTTGTGATGTCGTTTTAAATCTAATATGGCGGTCACTACAAAATGGCCGAACACATACATATAATAGACTAAAAAATAGAAAATAAAAAATATAGTTTAAAAAAACTAAAAAATACGCTTTTATTTTAAAATGAACTAAAAAGTAAAAAATAATTTTGAATGTAAAGTTTTTATTGCTCCAGCCAGTATAAGAAAACAATCTACCTTTCGAAATCTAAAAAAGCGTGGGGCGCTAGCTAAAAGTTCCGGTGTTAATAAAAGAAGAATATAGAGAGCCCCACGCTTTTTTACATTTCGAAAGGTAGGTTGTTTTCTTATACTGGCTGGAGCAATAAAAACTTTACATTCAAAATTATTTTTTACTTTTTAGTTCATTTTAAAATAAAAGCGTATTTTTTAATTTTTTTAAACTATATTTTTAACGTCAAAACGTCAGATTCTAAATTTAATTTTTTTTTCGAATCGTTCATTTCAACGTTCGGAACTTCAGTCACATCAGAAAGATGATTTCCTCACTTATTATGGTTACAACTGCTGACAGAAGAGATGGCAGGGAATTGCTGCACCGAGGAAAGACAAGACAGAAGGCCTGGTATCTAGCTGAGAGAAGTGAAAAGAGGAAGGACCCTGGCGCTGGGTGGAATCGAACCACGGACCTAGGGATAGTAGACTGACGCCTATAGACTACCGAGGCTTCGCTAAGATACCAAAGTGCTTGGAAATAGTTTAAACTAATGAAGATAATTATACAAAATGGAGAAAAAATTGTTGGAGAACCCCAATAGAAGGAAAATTTACTAAAAAGACCCTCGAGAGTAGATAAATAATGAACACTAGTTCCTGCAAAAAGAACCCTCAAAACCCTTGATTGGAACACCTGAAAAATACTTAATTCCTTGAAATTTTTCATATCATAAATTTTTCATCTCCATTTGCTGACTTAAAGCGGACACCTGCAGTATAAAATTCTCATTAGTTGCACGGTACCAACTTACATACACACGCTCAAAAGACTCTCGCTGCTTTTAAATTACCCAATTTAGTTTGGAGTGTTTATCCTTTTTTTTATCCTCCCGTTTGGTCATAAGGATTATTTTATGTATAACCCTAGAATTTCAAGATATTTCCCCATTTGCATTATTTTGCTTGCATCATTCCAGAATTTTGCAATCCTTCAAGTGTGCTTAAGCGAAAATTCCACCTTAAAGTTGGAATCCAAGAGTTGCTGAAGGATATATAAGCACAAAACTCTTACCACACACACACATACACACATATACACACTATGGACAAAATTTATCTTTTCGTGAGTTATAAGAAGAGGATAAACTTTCCACTTTGGTTTATGGTATTGAGTCACGTCCTTATCTATTTCGGTGGTTATTTTGTTGGTAAACTTTCGGAGTGGTAGTCAAGCTGAAGGAAAAAAAGAGGAGAGTCCTCACGATATTTCGTCCTTGTTGACATGAGCCGAAGAAAATGGAAAATTTCATGTACAAGTCCTTATCACAGCCATGGTGTGCCTCTGCAATGTTTTTATACATTATTAATCCTTACTTAATACAAGCTTCCCCACGATACATTCGACCGGAAGAGTGTTCGGTCCGTGATAAAGAACCGTTTTCGGTTTATAGTGTGATGAGATATACACACCAAAATGGAGCCAATATCTTATGGCTCTCGTATTTTTTGTCGTAAAGCCACAAATGGTGAGCAATTTGTGGTTATTTATTTGATTAATTCTTATCAATCCACCTGCTTTCATATAATTGATGTTGGTTATTTTTCATAAAGATGGCGCTGGCATATTTTTCATTATTGAAACATTACGAGACCGCGTCGTAGTGTCGTTATTGCTGGTGAACGGTGTACCTTGGCTTATTTATGCTCAAAATTCAAATGATAGCGAGTAATTATTGATCGATATTTGGGCATGAGCAATTATGGTAATTACCTTGTAGCTTGTATTTTGATTGTTATTGCCGCCTAGAGGATTCACGTGGCTGTATGACAAAATATCATTAAGAGGGTGATTATACTGGGAAAATATATATACTGTGGCATTTCAATTTATTTTTCCGGGTTGCGGTTGATTCCAAGTGTTTTATGGTAATTGAGTATAATATAAAATAACGAACGCGGCTCGTAAAACATAATACAGTTGGCTTTGTCATATCTTACTCAGATCTCTAAATTGCAGTTAAGAATACCTATCAAATATCGCATCCACTCCCCAGATAAACACCGTTTTATAGTATGATTAGCGAAAAATTAATCTTTTGCAAACAGTACCGACACAGAGGTAATATTTAAAAGAATAAAGTAAAATATATTAGAAGTTATTTTTCGTGATTTACAGGTGTTTCATCATCATCAATAGCTCCACAGCCTGTTATTGGCCTTGGCTTCCAGCAACACCCTCCTCCAGAACTGTTTGTCCCTGGCTTGAAGTCTCCAATTTCTTATACATAGGGTTCATAGGTATTCGAGGTATTCGCCATACCTCTAGCCCTATGAGGCAAACCTCATTACAAATGAAATGGGGCAATCCCAATATTCGCCATAAGTATTCAGAAAGCTTTTCAAAAAGCTTTCAAATAAGCTAAAGTCATAAAAGTTTTGTTGTTGCCTTGCTTCATATTTCAGGCAATTATGTTGGTGGCCGTGAAAGTTGTCATTTGGCGCATTCAATAGAACGGTTCTGCTTGGATTGCGGAGGTCAAGCAGCATTGGACTTGATAAGTGCTCAGTTGGGGGACCGCTTGGAAAAACGACACTCCCGTTTAAAAATATAAGGCTTTCGATGCCGCCGCAGTTAGGGTTACCATTCGTCAGGATTTTGCCTGACATGTCAGGCATTTTATAGTCATGTCAGGCTCAGGTCAGGCTTCAGTTGATGTCAGGCTTTTTTATAATTGATATTTTAATTCTTTTTTCCTTTTGTCAGGCTTTTTACTCTAAAATCAGGCATTTTGTAGTTAATGTCTGGTACTTCAAAAATAAAAAAATGGTAACCCTAGCCGCAGTTATTAAGAGGAATTTACATCCTGAACACAAAGTGGAAGAACAAAGTCGGATTGTAGAAAATGCAAGCGCAAAGTTATATCTAAAGCTCGAAACTGTTTACTGTCAAACGTAAAATTTTTAACACGATCGCGAAAGAAGCGATTTATTGGGCTGCAAAGCCCTTTAAATAGTTATATTAAATTAACTAGCAAAAACCCGCGTGCGTTGCAACGCCTTTTAATAAAAAAAGTTATGTGTGCACAGTCCGGGCTAGCAAATACATAATTTTGGGCACATAACTCGACTGTAGAATAATCTCTCGCAGTCAGTATTTCCGAACCCCTACAACATCCAAGAGTTCAAACGCAGGCGCACCCTTAACCTTATTAAGCTCCCTGCTAGACATTGCACCATGACTTGACAGTACAAAGGGTGATTCCTGAGCTTAGCATTGCCGCATAAAAAAATAAACAATTTATGCCAGATTCATCGTTGCGGATGAGTCGCGCCGTACAAATTTCCCAAAAAGAGAATCAGCTGAACTACGATTCATTGTTGTGGGTAAAGTGTGCCACAAATTTTGTATAATTTGACATATTTGGATAATTTGTTAAAGTTTTGTTGGTAAAATCCTAAAAAAATAGTAAGTAAAAAATTTGTAGAATCTTGAAATATCTTGTTTTGAGACTACAGGCTAAAGTATATTCATATATCATACAACAAAAATGTCAATTTAAAAAATCCGCCGCACAAAAGTTGAAGTTGATTCAACTTTTTTCCAAAGAGGAAAAAAAATCCCAAAAATATCCCAAAATTGAGAAATGCTCAATTTTTCGTACAAAAAGCATGAGCGCATAAGTGCGGCACCACTCATCCGCAAAGATGAATCCGGCATTAGAGTTACTCATAAAAAATGTGTTACAACTTTTTTAAAATTCGATGTTTAGCGCCACCTATTGAAAAAATTTTGTGCTACATTGCCAACAATCATATTTAAAACACGTCTCTCACCTTGTGCAGAACTTGCCCCATGCCGTCCTCAAAATTTTGTTCTCCCTTGTTCATTGTGTTCGATATCCATATTCCCTGTTTAAACTATCATCAGGCCCATTGATCATTGGCGGAGATTACCTTAATCCATAACCTTCACATTATTTCCGCAAATTGAAAGAACAATATCTCACCGTGACAGCATTTCATTTGCGTTCCTTCGATTATCGAGTCATGTTTTCGGTCTGACCCGATAGTCGGATCAGAGTGAAAAGTAGGCTAAACGCACTGAACTGAATCATCCCGTGAATGTCCTAAAATCGGATTAACCGTTCCGAGCTTTGAGGTTTACAATTAGAATGACAAAAAAAGTTTTCACTCGCTTTTCTCCGACTATCGGATTAAGTTTTTCATCTGAACCAATAGTCGGAACCGACTGAAGCCTAAAACATGCCCAAGAAAATACTAAATCTTCCCGTGAAAGACCCATCGCAATAGGATTAGCCGTTTCCAAGATTAGCCCGAACAAACACGCTTTTTTACATTTCGAAAGGTAGATTGTTTTTATATACTGGCTGGAGCAAAAAAACTAGGTTCAAAAATATTTTTTACTCTTTTAGTTCATTTTAAAATAAAAGCTTATTTTTTAGTGTTTTTAAACTATTTTTTGTATTTTTTGCTTTTTAGTCTATTATATGTCTTCCGCCATTTTGTAGTGACCGCCATATTAGATTTAAAATGACGGCACACCGCTTACTGTACTATACTCGTTACACGATTTCATTTGGTATGGGTATACCGAAGGCGTTATAAAGAAAAAGCTAATTAGCCACTTTGTATTGGCCGCCATTTTGAATTTTGAATTGCACCGCATAGCTAATTGTAATGTACTTGTCAAACCTTTTCATTTGATGTCCATATCGGGATCCGGGAGCACAATTAGAAAATTCGGCCGCCGTCTTGGAACCACCATCTTGATTTTGTTACAAAATGGTCAGATTGCATTGCCACGCGAACTATACATATGTGCAAAATTTGAAGTTGATCGGTTATATGGAAGTGGGTAAAAATCAAGTTGCAATTTTAATATTTTTTCGAAAAGTTCCTATTGTTGCCGTAAAAACCGAAATTTTTTTTGTGAAATTTCAAGCACGTATTTATAGCATCAAAATACACATTTTCTCCATTTTTTATTAAAATACGACTATTTTCTCGTTATTTATTGCATTTTTAGTAAAATAAAACAAAATTTTATACATTTTGGTTTTTTGAGGTTAGGATTCATTGTTAAATTGTTTATACCGAATCAGTTCGATAGTCTATTCATTTACGAGTATTTTTCAATTTTTTTTTATTTTTCTACGACCAACAGAACTGGAGAGATTAAAAAAAGAGTGTAGCAATGCACTCAAAATGCATTAAAAATGGACATTTATGAAATTTTCTCGTGCAGCACAAGACCGATTTTGCAGAAATTTTTTTTTCGCTTTATCTTAACATCTATATATATAAAAATGAATGTCGGTTGGTTTGTAATGCGACACTAAAACTCAAAAACTAGACGGCCGATTGAGCTGAAACTTTCACAGAATGTGCGTTTTGACTAAATCTCGGTAAACCGCATGGCGCAAATACGCTCCGGTCGCCCAAGGAAAATAGAAAAAAGGTAATTGCAGAGAAAATTTTTGGTACAAAAGAAAAAAAAAGAAGCGAAACGCGCCCTCGCAAAACAAACAGTTCTTAAAGTTGCAAATAACGAACTTGTGATCAGAACTTATAAATTCAAAATGGCCGCGCCAATATGGCCGACGAATTTGCTAATTGTGTTCCGATTCCAATGAAAATCGATATCTGGGGTTTTTTAAGCTAGAAAATAACGATTTTATGATCAGAACTTATAAATTCAAAATGGCCGCGCCAATATGGCCCACGAATTTGCCAATTGTGTTCCGATTCCAATGAAAATCGATATCTGGGGTTTTTTAAGCTAGCAAATAACGAATTTATGATCAGAACTTATAAATTCAAAATGGCCGCGCCAATATGGCCGACGAATTTGCCATGGAATCAAAAATACCAAAAAATTGCCTTTTTTGCAAACTCTCCTACTGTTTATTAAAATTCATATCAACTGAT